>OX381687.1:10000000-12400000 GCA_947462355.1 Caradrina kadenii | reverse complement strand
TATCTAAAACTACAATATCAAATTGCTTCAAAAGTTGTGGATTTCCGATGCCACAAGTAGAAGCTTCGGAAGAACCCCTTGAGCCCGACATGAGTTAAGTGCAATTTAAAGCTGACACATGTGATGAAGGGCTACTACTGAAACACTAACTAATGCTGAAATCATTGACATAGTTAATCAGAATATGGATGGCGATGATATTAATGAAACTGATGTTGATCATACTGATCCAGCATGATCAACATAACAAATAAAGAAGCCAGAGATGCAATCAACACACTCCGAACATATGTTGAAAGATGTGATGATATTGAGGATCATGTATTTGGTTCATTACTTGAGTTTGAAAAAATAATTGATAAAAAATCTGCAAATTCATTAAATCTAAAGAAGATAATGCCTCGGTAGCCTAGTGGTCCTAAGCGCGACTGCTACGCTAGAGGTCTTGGGTTCGATTCCCAGGTCGAGCAAAAAGTGTTATTGGGTTTTTCTATGAAATTCTCAGTAGCAGCTCGGAGTTAGGATTTGTGCCCGGTTAATGGCAATAGGCTCGCCCCTTATTACATGGGACCTAAATATACCGGCGAAATGTGGGTGTACATTGTTACACCTCTGCCTAACCCTTCGGGGAATACAGGCGTGAGTGTATATAATGGTTTTTTTTTAGTGTGCAGTTTACTATGAAACTAATGTTGAATTCTTATCCAAATTTGACTCTAAAAATCTAGAAATATACTTAAAAAATTGCACCTTTGTGCGTCGAAATTTCAGCAGTTAAATCATAATGTATCTCAAAGTTCTTGTTAGGTCGAAAACACGTTAACTCGAGTTTTTTGCGTTTCCCTTGACATTCGAGTTATAGAGATGCCATGTATGGATAAAATCAACCTCACCTTTATCGCAGTGTCACTTAAATGTGGGTGTAATATTTGCCCTTTTATTTTACCCGTAGCTTTCTTATCCTTTATAGGGCCACCTAATATACTATTAAACAATTTCTTGGCAGTCCTCTCGGAGAATCCCTCAACATATTCTATGTCAGATAGTGTTTTTAATAGCCCATTACTGCTTTTCCAATCAGAAAACTTCTTGAGATTCGTTTTACTCACTTCATAACTAAAACAAATTATTCTATTGCATTTCTGAAGGTAAAAATGCTGCAATATTATTTTTTTATTGAGAAGTAACTTTAATATAAAGAAAAGGAAAGGGGGTCAGTACTGTGAAAGTAAAACCTAACGTTTTCTCGAATTATTTGGCTCAACTGTGGGGCACATAATAATGTTTTTTATTGGTTTCTTAATTAAATTATTTATTTTTCTTTTGTTTCCTGTGTACCACATAGACTGTGACAAATAAACTTACTTTATTGGTTTTCTAACTAACAGTATTCTTACCTAGAAAGAGTGTCGGCATTGTTGATAACCTGCAATATTTTCTCCCTCTCAGTATCATTGTATTTACTATCTAGACCTTCACTGAAATTACATTTTGTAACTATTGACACTCGACAGCTCAAGCATAGCGAACTCTGAAATAATTAAAAATGTAGGATCACGCCGTATTTTTAAATTTACGAACGTATTCTAATCCTACTAACCAGTATCCTTGAGGATGGATTTAAATGGCTAAGCATCATTTTAAACTTAACAATGCTATTAGAACATATCAATTCCTCACTAATTAAATTATTTTTAATCGATTATAGCAAAGATTAATAATATAAACTAATAAACAAATAATTCTGATTGTTTACAATTTGCATAACCTATTCGTTCAGATATGTCATACAATGCATGTCATGTCCAAGTCCATGTGTGTCACTATGACATTGACAACGACAGTCAAAAAAGCCCCAAAAGTCAGTTTTGATTTTTTCATAACTTATGAAAGCCATGAAAAAAGTAAGTATTACTATTGTAAAGAACAATAAAGTAATAATAATAATATCTTTGATTGGACCGTTGTTTTTGTAAACAAACAACACAAAGTAAACGGTATTCCGTAAAAATAGTAAGCAGCAAGCTTGGTATTGAAATAAATAACAGTGCCATCTGTTAATTTGAACATAAACTACGCTTCATTTATCTATGTGTGTCAGATTAAAACGGCCGCGGCTGAATGAGTGCGCCATCAACTCCTAAATGTTGCGTATATTTACAATAGATGTCGCTTGTAGAAATAATTTGCTCGAATTAAATTTAACAGCATCGGGCATCAACCACAAACATTTAAAATTATTGGGTAGTGCATTTGTCGATAATCATAATTCGATGGTTTTTATAAATAACTACAATTATGACTTATTGGAATGTTCGTGATAAGTTTACTGGCACAGCTATGTCAACCACTAAAAAGTTGTAATACCTATTCAAAGTAGGTAGGTACCCAAAAGACTTGATGAAATACTGCTTCATCACACACACACATGCTGCTATCATTTCTGACCTGGCAAATTATTATTACCAACAGAAGTACCTATTTTTAGCTCGCTCTACTCAGCTCACAAGATAGAGAAAAAAAGCAAAAATACCATTATTAACTAAGTATTTTCGTTGTAAAGAGTGTTGTGACTCTTTACTTAGTTGAAATTGATCGGAATGGAACAATTATTTTGACAAATGTGAGATGATTGACAGTCGATTCGAATGGTTTTGAAAAGAGAAATTAAACAAAACACAATCAAAATACCGAAAAACAAAACAAAATTGGTTGACAATGTCAATTTGGCTTTGTCATCTTTTTACAACATTATAGACTAGGTTCCTCCCAGTTTTTAAGAGCAAACGTTTAGTATTAAATAAACAGTGAAGGAGTTTGGACGTGGGAGAAGTAAAACAGACAGGTATGTAATAGAAAGAAGTAAGCCCCGTCTACCCGTATTGACTATACGATTACCTTATTTTGTATGCGTTAGAACAAGACAGAATGACATTGTGCTCTCGCTTCAACTCACGAAGCGAAGTATAACAAAATGGCGACTGCCCCGCGCCGTCCGGCCGCGCGCCATACGTCACTTTACTGCATTCGACTTCTTTCTTTCGAGAGAGTTCGGTAACGGTTGGCGCACTCATTCTGTTTTGCCGCTTGACTTTTCCGCTGAAGAAGATTGGTAAGTTGACTTAGCTTATTTTGTACTTAATAAGAATTATGTACAAATGGACCCTCTCCACTTTCTTTATTTTTATAAGATAAATATAAATATTGTTTTGCCAACTTACAAAACAAAATATAGCGGGCCGGACAGCAAACCTTCAAAATAACAAATCTTCTGTCAGGTCAAGTGCCAGCTGTACAACGGCAGCCGAAGATATTGATTTTTTTTTTAGGGGTACCTAGGTATCCTCTTTAAATCTTTAGCTAATCAGGATCATACCAGATGCAATTTGGCGATGCAGCGATGCCGTGATGAGGTGATTTCAAACACCTACAACTGTACAACTTACTGCCATATTTTCTAGCCCACTACATTTATCAGCTGCTATTGAAGTCGAGTCGATGTAGCAAACTGGCAACGTCGCATTGTTCCAACCAACCAGCTTACGTTGATATTTGGTACGCCATGACATGGACGCAAGCTTGGCTTCCTGATAATTTTATAGATACCCTGGTTACCAAGCTAAAGTTAAATTCAACTATATTTTCTTCAAACAGCCTAAATCTGGTCCTAGCTCTTAGCCAGCTTGGCATTGAGCGGAAAAGTGGCAAATTTAATAGGTTCCTATTACTGGCGGGCTGGCAATGCCGTCACGAACTCGTGTATGCAACGTTGCCAAACCGCTGCCATTCTGCTACCTAACGTTAGACCTATGGTACTTATGCCTACCTCTATTTCTGCGATTGTGATAGACCTGGTTATGATAGGCGTTTGCTAGTGCTGTCTGTTCCATAGTTATTGAATATTTATTAACCCCTCGCTATTATTTTCAGTAAAAAGAGGTCGATTGAAATTTGAAAAACACCTATTTGGATTATTTTTTGTACAGTAGGTATTCCGTAATGCGTAGAAAATCTTATCTGTTAAAATCCTCTAGACGAGAGGATTTTAAAATAAAATTTCAAAGAGTAAATGTATCTAAGAGTCTAAAGACATTTGCTCTTTTAATTTTCGCTTTTATGTCCATATTACTGTATGAGAGATCCGTATCTACAGTAGGTACTTAATCAAATTTCTGAACCTAGACCATGTTTTCCAAAATGTGATATTCATGTCAAAATGTCAAATTTTATAATTGGTTTATTTATGGTTAGCCAACTTGCTTGTTTGCCGTCAGTACATAATCTTACAGCTGACGTAAGTTCTCCTCTCTCGCTTACTCCTACGTTATTGTGAATGTTCACCTTGTTTCTCTGTCTGCGGTTCAGCTTCACTCCGTCTTTGTTTTTGCCATTTTTGTTAATTTCTGGTGTATTTTTATGTTGGTACCCATTCATTCTTTGTTTTAGGAAGACACCTCCTACATATATCTAATTAGGTTAACAACCTATATTCTGAATTAGTACCTACCTACTTACCTACATCATTGTCTACGATAATAGTACAACGTGTTCATAATTGATAAAAAAATTAAATCTAACAGGTTACTTATGCGTAAAATATGATGTATTTTTTAATTCCAGCACTATAGCATCAGCCTTTATTCATTTTTCATTCCTATACTATCGAAAACTTTTGTTGATACGCGTCCATTGAAAAGTTTACAAGCGACTGAGGCGTACATTCAAACAAAAAAATCAATGTAAACCGCGTTTATATTTTATTACCATTTACGTCATGGTGCTAACAGGGTTCAATGTGTTTGCAAGAAAGAAGGAGATACCTAGGTCAATTTTTATTATCGATCAAAATTAGGTAGTAGATTTAGGTAGGTAAGTATCTGTTTTTTAATACGACGCCTACTTAAAATAATAATAAATAGGTAGCGTCTACCGAAAGGAAAAAAAATTATAAAATTGACACGAATCGTATATATCTAGGGGAATAACAACAAAAGGGTCTCCTGCGTGGCATCTCAGGGTGGTCCTACAAAGCTATAACACTGACAGCCCTGACAGGCAGGTGATGCCAACAATTCACTATGTTAAACTTAACTTACCACCCTGAGTAGGTACTTAAATACTTAGATATAATGGTAAAAGAAATCGATTTTATTTTGATTTGCTTTCGAATATCTGATCAATTACCTAGTGCTTTGATAAAAACAATCGTAACTATTATTTTCATTGGCTTCTCAAACTGGAGGCTTTCTTGGTGATTGAATTTATAATTTTCTCCCTGACGAATTCCAAAATGAGTAGGTACCTAGGTGTATACCTAACTAGCTGTAAGCTTATTTGGATGGGAGCAATGACGGCTGGTTAGCATAGGAGAAAATAATTTAGGTGATAGTTAGCATTACTTACAAAGCATTTGCAAACATTCTATTTTTTATAATGACGTATAAGAGTGACGTATCGCGCTAGTCGGGCATGTTCGGCTTCGATCGTGTGATCTCGGCAACGAGTCAAACGACCCACTCGACTCGGATGGACTGTGTTGTAAGAACGGCAACGTCGCTCATTCTTGAACATTTTATAATATATTGAACTATTTTTGTGATTTTTCTCCCATTTCACTTGTTACTTCCTTTAAAAAATGTTTGTTATAAGTATGGGCTATTTGACTTGTTTGTACTAACTTATTTTATAGTAATTTGAACCAAGAATCACAGAAGGATTAAAGATTGTCGTAGGCAGAACCCAAACGCCACGACAACCCACGTCTCAAATCCATGGTTGACATTGAAATGTTTTATTTCGGTCTAGAAAAGAAAATCAAAGAAAATTATGTCAATGCTTACAAATTAAAGATTGATTTACTTTTTACTCTTACTAAAAAAAGATTTAGGTATTTAGTGGCAGGTCTACCTATAAACTATTCAGAGTATTTTGAGCAAAACGAAAAATGTTCGTTAACAACGCTAGACAGCACGAAATGAGTGCTGATAACATCACCCTTTAACAAATAGAAACAGAAGTAGAACGCAAGAGAACGAGAGCCCGATAACGTAACGTGACCTCGCTGCATATTATTGTATAGAGTAATGAACAAATCCAGAGGCAACACTCGCGTGTTATCGCGAGCAGGTTGCTTTTCCTTTCTCTCATACGCAGCAATAATATCGCTATCGCGCTCGCGCGCCTCCTCCCATATTTTACCGTCGTAAAACTCGATTCTCTACGGAGCCACTACTCTGTGCATTTACTTCGTGTTTCGTTGACGGTCTCTGGCGGCCATACTCGCCACAATGCGGCGGCCATTTTCTTCTCTCTCTATCTGCTGCCAGTGTCGGTTCGGACGCGGAACCGGACAGCCGTATGTTGTCATATTTTGTATTCTTCTCATCAATTCTTCTACTTCTGTTATCTCTTGCGCAGTTATTTAGGTGAGTTGTTGTAAACATTTGGCAAGACTTTATTATTTCAGTTGCGAATAATCTAGTAGTTTATTTGGTTTATGTAGCATTTTATTTTTGTCTTTTTAGTTGTATTACATTGGTTTATAGTAATTATTATTTTTGTTATTTTGTTATTTTTTTTTTTATTTTCATCATTTAATCATTATTTTGCATTTCTTGATTTAGAAACAGATTTTTTATATATAGTAAAATAGAAGAATACTTACTAACATTTTTTTTATTTACTTATTTATTTTTGTTCTCATACTCGTTTACCTGTCAAACTTCTCCAAGCGATTATAGCTGTTATGCGAACAGTGTAACTCTTATAATCGTATACATTTATTTACAATTTTATCGCATGCTTATCTTATTTTGTTTTTTCGCCTAATTTTTTCACGTGTCTGATTGACCAATTGATTGTTAGTAGTTAAGTAGGTGTATAATTGTAACTATTTGTATAGTAATACAATTTCGGAGTTTAATGTCACATGCTCTCTTTATTTTTCTTCATTTTTTTTAAATATTTTTTTTATATTTGTGTACTTATTCGAAATTAAAAAACAATTCAATAACAAAAAAACGGTCTTCCCGTCTTTTCAAGTTTAGGTCAATTTATTATAATTCTTCTTTAAAATAACATTTTTGGGTTAAATACTTTTCATATTTTGTCCAATACTGACTCCCGTTCAATAGCCTGCCGTACTTACTGCTCGCTTTCCACGTTCACCTCGTACCGTTTATTTCCGTCTGTCCTCGAGCAAAATATATCTCTCCCTCTCACTCGCGTTCCGCGCGCTAAAAGCGAATGCAACAGCAGTCTGTCATGTGTTTCACCTTTGAAAGGCTTGGCGATCAGCGGTGCAGCTCAACACCAAGCGAGCGGGGAATTTATTCCGGTATTTCGCATGACAGAATGGATGGCGGCCATCTTGATATTATGGTTGCAAACATTATGCTGTATTTTAGAGTTTAAATGGGGCTGTCTTGTCAAACACCTCATCACCTGGTTTATTTTCATTCTATTTTTTTTTTTGGTGTACCTACTTAAATACCTATTTACTCACTGGTAAAAATGCTTACCAATTGTCCTTACATTACCAAAATAACCTATCGGTAATTAAATGCATGGTCATTTTGATTTAGATACAAGTAGCGGTAAATACTTATAACTACATATAAGTACCTACAAATTTTAAAGATGCTTTATTAGAATAGTACCTATGATCACTGACACTGACAGTGACAGAGTAAAACACAAAACATAAACAAGTTAACTAATTATGGAAAAATGGAAATAGGTTATGTGGACTCAAAAATATTGTACTTAGGTATTGATTTTTTTCCAAAAAATTCCCACGTATAGGTACAGGGGTTGATCTATGATTTTTATATAATGCCAATTCGGATCCATCTTGTACTATATGAGTATGTAGGCATAATTATTTATTTTAATTTATTTACTTATTCATAGAAGTCTGTTTTTTTTGTTTTGCTAGTAGCTTTTGGCCTAGCTCTTCTGTGATTAAGTTTTTTATTTTGTATGCCTATTTCTTGTCGCTGGTACCTACTAAAAAAAACCATCGGATCGTCTTTACTTATTTCTGTCCAAAAAGACATAAGATTGACATTTTTTTTTGCGTTTTATTACATTGGTTGGCGATCCTCCTACGCTTTTTTGTTAGTTTTTCTGCCGCGTCACCATGTTCGCCAAATTTAATTCTGTTTATTTTTATTTTGTTGGCTTTACTAAAATTTTGTTTCATAATTTTTCTAGTCTTTTTGTCGTTTTGACATGTTTAAATCTTATATTATTTATTTAAACATTCATAGCATTATCAGTACGGAATACAATAAGGTCTCTTTCAAGCTGCGCCACGGCACTTGGTTCTCTACCTTCCGCGCCCAGTCCGTCCCGATTTCCTTTTTAAGGGTGTCTGGCTAAGAAGCGTCCTAGATACGCTACGCTAACCGATACGCAATGCCCACGGAATTTCAAAGCAATTTAAAGCATGTGTCTAAAAAATTAAATGCAATTCTTTTCCATTTTTTTTGTGCTTGTGGAAAACAAAAAACGATGGTTCCGGAATAATAAGAAGAACATGTAACTTTCGCCTTACTGTCCTTTTATCTCCGTTATAAATGTTTTTTTACGGGGAGGAGAACAAAGAATAGATTGATCATGGATTATGTGTGTGATATTATGAATAAAAAAAGTTCATAACGTGTCGGTTGACAGGAGAGAAACCATTTTGCGACATGAACATGAACTTTCTAAAATTGGTTTTAATTTTTAGTAATTATCTGATCCAATCTCATCCTTTTTCTGTTTACGTAATCATGTATATGCCAATGACGTATTTAGGCATAGGGCCCCCATTTTTGACGGCAATCTATCTCAGTCCAACATTCAATAGTAAGTAACAAGGTTCGGTAAAATGGTGATTTACTTTGAAATTTAGGAAATATTTAGAGAGTGCGGAAGAATGCTCAGAGCGATACCCGTGCCCCGGCCAATGGTAATTGGACGAACACCGTGGGGTTTTAGTCAAAAGGAGTCCGACACACCCCTCCGCCTTCCCCGACGCGGAGGCAGTCCATGAGGATTTCCCTTGATATTTAGAGAAAAGTGTACACATAATCATAGATAAATAACATTAGTACGTAACAACAAATTATATAGTAAGGCGAACTAATATTATAAATGCGAAAGTTTATGAGGATCACTGCGGATTTAGGCGGAGCGGGAGGGAATGTCAGACTTTTACTGACTAAAACCCACCCATGTTCCTTCTTGTGTCCTTTGCGTTCCCGGGGCGTGGTCTACCCGCAGCCCCGGAAGTTTGTGAGGATGGATGAATGTTTGTTTCTCATGCTTCCGTCCCTACGGTTCCCGTAGGATGATATATCAACTTTGACGCGGACGAAGTCGCGGACGGTTGATAGTATATTGTATTTTAGGGATTCATACGAAAAATAAAAGTTGACTTTCAAAGGAACCAATCGGCTTATCCTTCGATCAACGGCTAAATGACGCAATTTTTTTTCTCATCTGCCATAATGTCACTTTATTTTTAGAATATACAGGTTGTTTGATATACGAGAGTTGAGTTTTTTTTTTGCCGTTAGTAATTATCCTAGAATCGTAACAGTCGTACAGCACAGGTTTTGAGATTTCAACCTTGATGTTGACTTAAATTTACTGAAGGACCGATGCAAGATACTAAAAAAATGATGCAAAGTTTTACCGTATTACCAATGCTATCATTCAATTGTGGGCCTGAGGTTCCCATAGATTGTAGACACACTAACCTTTAGTTTATCGAACGAATATGAACGCAAAGTGGATGTGACAGATTGTCTAGCGCGCGTATGCTGTGATTGGTTGTTGATAACTCAGTCGACCAATCACAGCAGCTTTCGCGCGCTTGGCAATTTATCATGTCATTTTGTTTTTGTAGTATCCAGAGGGTTAATGTAAAAGTATTGTGTGAAGTATACTTATTTATTGGATTTTTCGACAGTTACCACATTTCTGGATTCTAATGTTATCTGAAACATCGTTAGCAGTTTAAATACGGAATGTAAAAAGATCCATCATATAGTCGCTAAGAGCGCATACTACCTATCAAACTAAGTGACATTATTGCAGGGAACCGACTTTTATTTTGGGTGTGAAATTTAGCTGTTTATGATAGTACGCCACAAAACACCCACAAAGCATTGTGCGTACAGGTGTATACAATAGTACAGGGGTAGTATTTAAACTTTATTTTTAAATTTAAAACTGGTTTTCGGAAAATTGGTTTAATAATGAGCAGAAATTGTTACTTTCGGCTTCATTAAGTGTTTTGTTAGGCGATTTTAGTTTTTTATGCGAAAATGATGACTAAACCAGTATTCCCTTATACGCTTACGTAATAAGTACCACGAAAATTTGCGGAATTTTCTTCCGAACATTAAAAGTCTAATGGGTGGTACCTTTTATGTTTTACATAACATGGGTTATTAGGTTCTTGGATTTCTCTATAGATCTTTTATTATTTTTTATCAACCAAGTCAAATAGGGACATCATATTGTGGTATGGTGCCTTTTGAATCTTATTGGGGACAAGTACTTTCGTAAAATGGTACTGGTATAAATAAGAATTTCTTCGTGTCTTAATGTCCCGAGAAAGATCAAAGGACTTGTTTTTTTTTGTGTCATGGAACTATAATCGACAAATACAATCTTGCCATCCATGCCGTGTCTCCACATCAAAGGGCGTCATAGTCAATTTATTGCACAAGTATCCTTCTTGTTTTTCGTATACATTGGGTATTAGTGTTCTTGGATTTTTAATTGTAATGTGATCGGGAATAATACCAGTTACTTTATTGCTGCACTTCTATAGCCTTCGTGCCACTAGCGTATTCTGTAGCAGTACTTATTCCTCCACCTACTAGACCACCATTTTGAATTTATAATGGGGACAACCTACGTAGGTTTCTCTTTTAAATCATCCTGGTCTGGATTGATTTTTTGTAAATTAGTTGCCATTGATCACGACGCCGCGTTCCGCGCATGCGATGTCGTGATAACTGCAGAGCTACTAAAAAGAGCTGGCTAGGTACTTATAGCGATACCGGTTGGTTATGTAGGGACTTGGGTAAGCTTTATCACGGAAGATGGAGTGTATATTGGTCGTCTTGTCCTAGAAACAAACAAAATATTATGATATGAAAACTCGAGGTACTTTACATAGATGATGTCATCACTAGAAGTTTAATGAAAATAAATTGCATAGTCAGTTCTTTTTTATTTCTGTTTCAGATGTGGTGTCTTCTTCTTTGAAGATAAGGAAATGATAAACAATGCAATTAATTCTCGATTCTGAGCCTACTTTAGCTATAAAAAGAGACATGGCCGCGGTTGATGAAATTCATGCTGAGAAAGCTGGTAATGGTGATATTCAAGAAATAAGTGAGATAAAATGCAACGGACACAAAGAAAATATGGGAGAGGTTAACGTTATTACAAATGATGACGAAAAGAAACCGATTATTTGTGGAGAAATTGATGCATTACATAATGAGGATAGTACCGAGACTGTAATTATAGCACCAAAATATGAAATAAATAGTCCTGAAACAAATAATGATATAACAGAAGAATCAAATAATAACGGCATAGACGAACAAAATCAAATTATAAAAAATGAATTTGAAGTTAAACCTGAACAAGCTAGTCTGGAAGATGAAGAAGATATAATTCGTATTATACACGAAGATGGTGACGATATCCTTAAAATCAAGGAAAACGAACCGGTCTTAGTTACAAAAGAAAACGATACAACAAAAACTGAAGAAGTACTGTCTGATACTAAAGAGGGCGTAGAGGTTATAAAAGAACCACCCGATACTACACATGATAAAGAACTAACACCTGAAGTAGTACTCGAAGAACCGAAAAGAACTATTGAGAATAAAGACAAACAATTAGAAGAGACCAAGTGTGAGGTTGAGACGCCAGAATGCGATTCTACAGAAGAAGTATCAAGCAAAGCTGTCCATGATTCGTCACCCATCGAGTTAAAAGATGATATGGATGTGGAAGAAATTGTAGACACAACGATAAGCAATGAGCAAGATACCAATTCACAAGCGAAAGACAACTCTCCTGCGCTAGTTAATAATATTACACATAAACCTATTTTATGTAAGCTATCTAATACACTAGACATATTATCAGATGATGAAGAAGAGCCTCCGAAAGAGGCACCTTCAGAAGAAGTAGATTCAAATGAAAAGCAATGCATTGACATAGAAGATGATGATGATATCATGGTAATTGATGAAGATACGAGTAAGACTGAAACACCCCAACCTGTACATATTAGTAATAAAGAGGATACTCGAATCAACACAGATGATAACAATGATTCGGAAACTGAAGAAAAAATTGGAAATGAAACGATCGACTTATTTGGCAAGACTGATGAGAAAGGTTAGTTAAACATGTAATTTGTTTACTGAATGTCAAAAATATTAACAGCATGATAGCTTTATGATCAATCACTAATTATGTGCAACACATAAAGCGGTGCGGCGTCTGGCCTTATTACCCCTATCAGAGGGCACTACATTCACTTCCCAAAGCACTTAGTCTAATTAACTCTTTTTCTAACATTTAGCCAACCAATAATATCTCAACAATTAATTATTTCAGTCAAGATTTAATATGCCAAATACAATCCAATACTATTCAATAATAACAGTTCAATGTAAATCCAAACTTGCAATTAACTGGCGTTAAATATTCAAAATCATTTCAATTACTTCGAAAAAATTGATAATTTTTGAAGTAGGTTTATTTGTTTAGCCGGAACTAAACCCAATTATGAATTGATAATAAAATTTTATATTTATTTTTCCAGATAACCCGTCTCCAGAAGAAATAAAGGATGGAAGTTTGGAAATTGTTATAAGTGAAAAAGAAGAAGACAAACAAAGTAAAAAATTTTCACCTGAAGTCCCTCTACTTCCAGACAATTTCTTAAAATCTGCCAAAAAGAATCTGGCTGACATGACACGGGAGGATTTGGAGGAATTCTGTATACTCAAGATAGTAGAGAGTGTTGTCGACCGGAGCAATCTCAGTGACATTAAAAATAAACTAAAAACAGTGGCACAGGGTATTGAAGAATACAGGAAAAAAGCTTTGATGCTTTCAAAGCAGAACCGAGATCTTCAAGTCGTTTTGAAGTCCATACAAGAGGAACAGAAAAAGACACCTCCAGGCACTCCTATAACACCCTTGAAGATAACCCGGTCTGTGGGTATGCAAGTGTTTATGGAAAAAACGAGTCCACGAAAAAAATCCATTTTACCGCTACAAAATTGCAACACCAGACATAGTGCTAAGAGTTTGCCGGCTATGAACACTCGGACACAGAAACTACCTAGTCACCAGCCCATTCCAGTTCCTAGACTTGTGCCGGCTAATAGTCCCGCTATTAAATCTCCAAGTGGGATACCTATACTCAGTCAAATTACTCCAGGGAAAACGAACACCCCCATGCCAAATGGAATTAAAAACCCTTCACCTTCTCAAAAAGCAGCCGAAAAAAGGCAATTAAATAGGAATTTGTCTGTCACAGTAGACCTGACTGATGATGAACCACCAGCAAAAATGAAAAACCTATCATCACCTGCAGCTCCAGTTAGAGTGGTTCCTTCTCAGAATCTCATGGCAAACCCAAGACAAGCGTTCCCAGCTGGTGTTAGCAATCCAAGAAAAGTTTACATTCCTATAAGTGGTCCGCAGAGTCAAAATATAAGGCCTGGACAGACTATCATGTTGAAGAGTGTTCCCACACCAGGTAAGTTTTCCTATTACAATTATAACATAAAATATGCCCCCTTAAATATGTTTGTTTTTATTGTTGGATTCAGAAATTATATTTAATGTGCTTGTACATTTCTGTTCCAGGTTTAAGACCAAGGTGCCCTACTTCTCAAATGACAAGACTGCCTGGCGGGTCACTAAGAATGAACAGGGTCCAGACTGGAAGACACCCAGCTCCTTTGCCAGAATCCATGAAGCAGTACCAACCACCAAATTGGAAAGCGTTACCACCAGCGCCAGATCTCAAACTATCTAAAGTGGAAAACGGAATAGTCATTTCTTGGAAAATTGAGGGTTATCAAGAGGATAGCTATGAAGAAATAGCCAGTTATCAGTTGTATGCGTACCAAGAAACATCATCTCCTCCTAGTACGACACTATGGAAGAAGATTGGAGATGTGAAAGCACTGCCTTTACCTATGGCGTGTACTTTGACCCAATTTATGGCTGGCTTCAAGTACTTCTTTGCTGTGCGAGCCGTGGATATCAGATCCCGGCTCGGCCCATTCAGTTTACCTGGGAGCATACTTTTGCTGAATAAATTGTAAGACTGATGATATGAATGGTCAATGTCTACGATGTCATACATTGTAGTGGGTCTGGATATGCAAGGTGTCGTTGAAGAGTATCGTCATCTTGTCATTTAAGTTAATTATTTATTGCAAACTATAGATGACCTATGGTCCTATGGACCTATTGAACTATGGTCAACAAATTTTTTTTAACTACTTTTTTCTCCTAATCCTCCCCTTTATTGAGCCGGACAAAAAAAAGAAAATCAAATCGGTCGATCACCGATCTGTTGGTGTGTGTGGGACTAACGCAGGGCAATTGGTTTTTATCTATATTTATGTTATAATAGTGTCTGTCATTCGCTTGCAGACATTTTTAAAAGTGTTTATTTTTCTTTTTATTTTATCCAATTTTGTCATTTGTTTTTCTGTTTCTCTAGTTAAAAATAATTATTTATTTTTAATAGCGTCGACAAATTAAGTTTCCGTGTTTTTTTTTATTAAGTTTATTTAATATCTCTGTTAAATTTTGTTTTAATTAAAATTGTACTATTCTCTCATGAAAAGTCTCGATTTCGACTGATATTGATCTTTTGAACAATTCAATAGTAGTGTAATGTAAGTAGATAATAATTATTAATAGTTATAAAATTTTAAATGTGGATATTAAAATGTAAAGTTGTAATTTAGTTTTATCACTAAAATACATAAGTAGGCATGTTTAGATTGAAAATTGAAATTGTAAAATTCTTAGTTTAAGTATATAAATTTGTCTGCGTAGAATGAGGACTTTCCGGATTCCTATTTCTGATTACAGATTTAAAATCTATGTGTTTTTTATTCTTTTTAGGTTATTACTCATGCTGTTACGTTTATAATGTAGACTCCAAAATCCTAAAATACAATTTCTGCTGGATTGGACACGTAAGGTTTTCTACATGCAACTCAATTCGGAAAAGTAAATATCAAAGACGCCACGCCATTATGGTCAATTTATCTACGGCGCTGTAGGTACACAATGGCCAACTCTAGCCATCCATGGTCTATAGAGGTTAAAAATTTACATAAACAAACTTTATTATCTGTGAATCTTGGTTATCGGTGACGTTTATCATGGATGAGTAGAAATCAATATTATACTAATTTAGTATATTTTTTGTGGGTCGAAAGCAAAACAAATAGGTAAATCGTTTTATTTTTTGTAAAGTAGCGCTATCACCAATCAGGATTCCAATCAAAGTAGCCTTCATACCATGAACTTTAGCTTGTATGGTGCGTTGATTAAATATGTACTTTATTTAATCTATATTTGGTTTAACACAGCAATGTAAATATGTTATTGAGATGGATAGTTTCGACGTACAGAAATAATCCGCAATCTTCTAATGTGCCATTAGATAATTTTAATGGCTATCTACGTTGCGCAGAGACTTACTACTACTACTACTCTAAAGTCTACTACCTAAAAAAGTTTGTGTTACTGGTAACTCATGAATTAAAAAAAAATAACAATGTACAAATGGTAGAATTTTTAATCCTAAGATATTAACCCTTTAGCTGTCACTTGTCAAGTCATTGTCAGCTGAAAAGATATTTCGTTTTGTTAGGTTGGCAACAAAATTGTTCCAGTTTAACAGTTTTCGATAGGTTCGCGTAGCGGTGGTTCGTTTGTTTGCTTATCGCAAAATTTTTATAGTGTTTCAAACTAAAAAGACGCAAAACATTCGAGATCATACTTATTTTAGTAGTGAATCAAAGTAGTTTCATGTAAATGCATATAATGTATAATCAAACTAGCGTTTTATTCTGATATACTTGAGATCGTTTGACGTAGGTAGTTGACATATCATTTCGCAAGTAGTCCCACGGAGAGGTGGTTTATTTGTGTACAATCTGTTTGTGTGGAAGATATTCGCACAGATTTTAGTGATTTGTGAAAAGTGTAGTGTCAGAGGAGCGTTATTGCTTAGTGTAATCAATAAATGGTGTGTGATGTGAACGCAGTGGGTGCAGTTAATCAACTTAGCGCTGACCGTGTTTGGTGAGGTATTGGTGTTTGTTTGCGGTCTCTGCTCCGTGAGAGCCATGCTGGCTCGTTCGTACCGCTGCGACGTTGATGCACGACCGGTACGGATACTAGTTTTTTTGTTGTTTTTCAAGCAATCTTGGTTTTATAACTTAGTGTTAGAGTGGGCATTCTGTACGTATTCCATAGCTCGATGTGCTATCACGGTACATTTATTACGACTGAATCAGTCTGTATAACAAGCCATTTTATCACTCTACAAATAGATAAAGTTTGCCATCCTAATAAACTTGAATAGTTAATTAGTTACCTCATTAAAATCGTGATTTAGCAAGTCTTTATAACTTGATTTGGTTTTACAATGAGATAGGTGTTTAAAACATTAAAATACTAAGTTATAAACTGTTAATTATCTGAACTATGACCAAGGAATCCTAAGATTATAACATAAAAAAAGCTTTATTTACTTAAATGTATTTACTGTCTTCTATTACGATGTCCTTTATATCATAAAACTGATGATAAATCAAGAAGTTTTACAATGTAAGCATGTTCAGTTGTAGTAAATAAATAAATTCACATATTGGTATGGTTATTTACTAACTGCATTATTTTATATCATATTCGAGGCGATTAAATTCAAATTCAAAGCCTTTTCTCAAAAAACAGATCTAAAATAATTCTGTAAAATAAAAATTATTAAAACACAAATTTAAAAATTTTAAGTAACCACTGACAGAAGAAAAAAATCACCACTGTAGCTAATAAAAGAGCTGATAACTTTGAAACCGCTAAACCGATTTCCATCAAACATAGCTAAGAACACTCCCGACTAATTAACCTTTCAAATACAAAAAACAAAATCAAAATTAGTTTATGCGTTAGAGAGCTACAATGCCACAGAGAAAACACCCCGTTGTTTTTGCATCGGGGCTTAAAAACGAACACACAGCAGTCCTTTAGCAAAAAGTACTGCCGAGTGAGTTTGGGAGACAAACTTCTTGTAACATCTTCTATGTTTCTTTTTGTTGTGTTACTTCCTTGCCATAATTAGAATTTAATAAGAACAACTTCGTTATTTTCCAAGATACCTCCCTCTTTCTCTTGGTGTTCTGGGGAGTCCCCTGCGTCATTTATTATTTTCTCTTACATTCCCTGTCCATTTCCGTTTTACTTTCCATATCTTTTTAACTTATTTATATTTAACACCCTTTTTGCTTTGCTCCTCCGACGAGACAAGTTTTTGAGTGACGATTTTTACACTACGAAATAGGACACATGTTTATTAACCATTTGACCGCCGCGTCAAAAAAGCAAAAACGTGCCCTCAGCGCCAAGCTACGAATTTATCCTTTAACACCTACAAAATAGTAGTGAGTTCGGAATTATATCGATTTACGAGTTTTATTTACATTTAAAAATCTGTCATGTGATCGTGACCGTGGCGTGCTAGGCACATTTTGGTTTGTCATCTATACATGACTGCGACGGTCAATAGGTTAAAATAACGCACAATGGATGGTCTTATTGCACAAGCTGATCTTTTACAGACAGCCTTTGAATAGACTGAAGGAAAGGGGGACATATTCTTTAACTATTTTATCTGTGTGCTAATCTCTGAAACAACCAATCAGATTAAAAGAATCATTTTTGTATATGATAGCCAGATTTATGAGGAATGTTATAGGTTTCATAATATCACGCTATAACCCACGGGCTAGGAGCAGTAACCAAAGACGTAACTGAACATAGATGATAAAAAAAACAATGTGGACAAAGTCACAGGTAGGAGGTACTGTAATCTTAAAACGCCAGTTTACAAACAAATGTTAATAAATGTGAGGTACCTTTTCTACCTGATACCTGAAAAATGGGCCTGGGATTTAAGCTAGCAAATATGCATACCTTCGAAATACACATTCACAATCTATTTTTAAAATTGTTTGCTACAATGACGTTGGGTCTCCTAGACCGTTAAATAGTTCTACTAATCAGTTTCAAATATCATCTGTTTAATGAGATCCAATGATAAGGCAAAACCGAATGACTTTGAGAAGTTGAATGTACTTTACGTTTTAAATAGAATTGACAGAATGGCTGAAATGCTTAATTTATTATGCAAATTGTGATGACAACACAATATTGAACGTTATTCAAAACACTAGTTTGTTGGCTTGCATGTTATCGTACTTTATGAACGAGTTGGGTGGAGTTTACTCATTACACTGTGCAATTGTTTGACCAAATCCATATACCAGGTTTATGATAAAGTCAGGTTTTCGATCCCTCCCGCTCCGCCCAGGGCGTGGGAAGTCATTTGATGATGTCCCATCGGGAACAAAAAAAAAGCCTACTAAGTCTATTAAGTACCTAGTATTATTATTGTTGTTATGATACATTCACTCTGACTCTAGTGTATATTTCATAACACCTGTAGGTACTTACCTAAATCATTTAAAATTATCACTAGTCGTTATTGGTTGTCATAGTGAAACATAATCAGTACGGCGATGTCGGGTCTAGCAAGTAGGTACTTAGTAAAACAGGATATCGAGTGGTTCTGGGGGTATCGCAAGAAAGCAGTTCTTCCGCACTCTGCTTTCGTTGCCACTTTCACTTGTATCGGACCGGCGCAGGCGCCGCCCCTAGCTACTTTCGCCGAGACCCGAGCGAATGTTTTGAACTCGGATACTTTGTTAATTGCTTTAGGATTATGCTATTTAAATTAATACCTACCGTAGTTTGAGATACAGTTGTTTTCCTCATTTCAATACCAAACAAAAACACTCAAAAAGGTTACATTAAATGCATCTGAATCGAACTTTAATTATGGATTTAATATAGGAAACGAAACAGACAATTTGTAGCAAAATTTATGCAACTAATGACATCATGTCTCTTCTCGTATTTAAGTTAATAAGCAGGTAGGTACTTCTGATAGTATGTAATTCATCATTAGCCAGTTGATTCCTCTTCCCAAGTCGACTTTCAGTCTGACCGGCTGGTGCCGAACATCAGTGTTTCATATAGATCGACTGCCTAGCTGATGTCCACAACCCAGTTACTAGGTATTACGATACCCCTTGGTAAGAATGATTGTCAGACTTTCGGGCGTCTGACTACCCGTAACGACTGTCAAAGATCTAATAATGACAGCCGGGATCCACGGCTTTACTTGCTTAAGGGATAAGTATTTCCGTACCTCTATAATGCTTGCACAAAATCATGATACATGTGCTGAAATCTTTATCAAAAACCCGAACATTTTATAGCCACAAGCCGTAAATATATTGATGGGACATTTCCGAGTTTATGAGCTATACATGAACTCGAGTTGACCCCTCTCTAGACGATAGCCAACTTAAGAAACAGTCTACGCAAAGATAATAGTTCTCCACACTTTTGCAACTATTACTTACTCTCAAAGGGGGCATAGGGGGCATATTCAGTTTGAGAGGAGGTAAGACATCTGGACTAGAACGTTACATGCTTTATATCTATCACTAGCCAACTGCCTGCGACTCGGTCCGCGTGGCTTATTTCATCCGCTATAAGTTACCTCTTTTATTACTGCTTCGCTCTCGTGAGTTGCAGCGTGATATTATATAGCCTATGTTACTCAGGATGAACGTAGCTATGTATTGGTGAGAAAATTGTTAAAATTGGCCCAGTAGTTTCGGAGCCTATTCGATACAAACAAAAAAATCTTTCCTCTTTATAATATTTTTAGTATAGATATAAGCTGAAGAGTCTTTTTTTTGTCTCTGGACCTACCAGTTGGATTGGAAAAATATTTTTGTATATGAAATCTAGATTAGTACCTAAAGGCTAATGACATCAATTAAGTAATAAATTGGTGGAACCTACTGCTACCTTACACGACAACATAATATGATACCAGTTCAGGCATTAGCGAGCCAATGTTAACTTTTCACAAAGGTTGATAAACTACAAAGGTGTGTCCAACTAATGATAATGTGCTATATGGTTTTGCGGAAAAATAATCTTTACCTAACATCCAAGGTCTTCGGAGCAAACAATAAGCAAAAAAATAAACTTGGTGTCACTTGTTTGAGTTATGATCTCACTTCATTCATAGAGGTATTTACTCTAACCACGAAATATTTCATAGCTTCCTAGTACATATTACTCTTTGTTAGTCTAGTGGTCCTAAGCGCGACTGCTACGCTAGAGGTCTTGGCTTCGATTCCCAGGTCAAGCAAAGTGTTATTAGGTTTTTCTATGAAATTCTCAGTAGCAGGTCGGAGTTAGGATTTGTGCCCGGTTAATGGGAATAGGCTCGCCCCCTATTACATGGGACCTAAACATCCTGGCGAACTGTGGGTGTACACTGGTACACCTCTGCCCTAACCCTTCGGGGAATAAAGGCGTGATGGTATGTGTACATATTATTAAATGCAAAATGTGGTCATAAAGACAATAAGAGACAGCAATCGTGATCAGCAATTAACAAAGTCAAGTAAATTAATTAAAATATGCAATGTCGTCATGGCCTAGTGGTTAAAGCACCGGCAGGATTCGCATCTGGCCACGGTCAAGCACCAATGTGATTTTTTTCTATTTCATATATACTTTCTAAGTTTATCTTGGACATGACTGACATCGGTAAAGGAAAAAACCGTGAGGAAACTTTTACTTATAATTAATGTAAGTTTGAAATCGCCAAGCTGCCCTGAACAAGCGCGGTGATCAATGCTCATGGCTTCTCTATATGAGAAGTGATCTTTGCTTGAAAAACATAATCAGGGAATTCAGGGATGTAGGCTGCTTAACATCGATCCATTAGACCGACTTACTGAAGTAGGTCGATATTAAACCATAAGTAACAAGCTACATTAAAAGTATTTTGTAAAACGAGACAACAGCATGTCATGCAACGAAACGAAATTAGGTCATTTTCATGTTGAACTGGAACGAAAGGCAAGTTATTAAATATTATTATACATCTGCATGTATGAATGAAACTTGCTGAAGTCTTTTATAAAAACGATCAGTTGTCGACAGGCCAAGCCCCCGATTCTTGCTTCATCCAATCCCTTGTTGGCCTTCTTGTTTGTCCTCCTGCCTTCCTCAGCGACGCCCTAAGCCAAGGTCCGTACCACACAAGGAGTGCCATTAACGTAAAGTAGCTTCGTTTTAAGTTTTGAACCCTGGCAGCCGATAACCTCCTAGATTAACGTGTCAGATCCTATACCGAAAAAAATACCGGCCAATTCTGACGTTACAAGGCTTGTTCGCCTATTCCTTCCAGTTTTCTTGATGTTGTGCTTCATTTCGCCAAATCCTGAGGCAGCCATCCAAGCCGTCCCGCCATCTGCTCTTCGGTCTACAACGACCCCGTCCGACTGTGTTAGGGCTCCCAGCCTTGTAATATATGCGGGCCCATCGCTTAGCCGGCATCCGACAGACATGGCCAGACCCACTTCAGTCTTGCAGATTTTTCAGCTATTGCTAATTATTTAGGATAAATAACTCTGCAGGTCAACTATAGGTATTATAGTGTTATGGTTGTGACCGGGTATATAACCAAATTCGATCTGGCGAGTCATATTAGGGCACACGCTAGGAAATAATTTCAAAAGGTCGCCGTTATCGAAATCGATTAGGACTTATATCTGACATCTCTGGGTACGAATCCATTCTGCGGGGTGCTACTAAAAATTACTTTTATAACTAGGTATTCTATTTGCGTCGAACTTGTCTGCTTATCCAAGTAATTACGTAATATGTTTTGTTTTATATTCATAGCAACGTTCTGGTTCCGTGACCCTCATGCGAGCGGAGCTAACTGACTTCCAGAGACCGCTGTAATCGTAACTTGATATTGTTTTTAAATTATTTTTCTTGGCCCCTAGAGGCTTGAAGGCTGCGTTTCGGCCAGAGATGTGCGAGCAAGCGTAGCGAAGGATGTGTATGATATTTTTTTTTTAATATAATAAATTTCCATATTACCTAACATTATTTTTACATAAATTTAAAAAAAGTAATTAAGTACAAATTTGAAAAAAAATAAATATGTACATAAAAATAGTTCTCCGCCTTCATCGAGATAGTAACACCTTTTTTTTCCGGATGAGAAATTATCAAATGACTTCCCCCGCTCTGGGCGGGGCGGGAGGTAGAGTCAGACTTTTATTGACTAAAACCCATCCATGTTCCTTCTTGTGCCTTTTGCGGTCCGGGGGCGCGTAATCTTTTTCGAAGAATCCGCAGCCCGTGGTAACACCTAAGCTGATGGTAGTTAGGAATACAGAGCCAATTATGCTGAGCTGTAGTTCTGTTTATAATAATAGGTTTAACTCTGGCAACACTGACGCACCAATGTCAAAAATTCTCCCATTTTTCGAAGTCAATGATTTTCGATGTTTATCGTTGATTAATTTAAAACTTATTCTAAGCATACGTTTTGGATGTACATTTGGCATATTGAATTAGTTTGACGTTGGCTAGCGCGTTTTGCCAAAACTATGCTCATTATTATAATAAACAACATGTTTCTATAAATAGTATGCTCTCCTAACATCGTAGATGCTTATCGGTACATAATTTTGCAGAAAGCAACAGTAATAATCTCTGTGTGCACTCTACGACCATACGACCACTAATACATGTATAAAAAACTAAAAGTAAGTCATTGAACCTTAGACTGTATGTGGGTTAATGCAAAGTTAAAATTAGAAGCACTCGTTGGTTTCTTTCTTTGTAGGTTTAATCTTTAGCAATCAATTCCTTGCGGGCTTTACGATTCCATTTTACGAGGTTGATGGCCGACAAGGCGAATGGAGTCCGCAGTCCGCAACCGTAGCCTAGACATAGTAAATTCTACATTTCTTTGATTCAATTTTGTGTTATTTATTTGTACGGGGAACACCCGAGACTTCTTGAGTCAAAGTCAAATTCATTCTAAGCTGACGTCTCCTACTTATAAATTACTGTAACCTCTGACCTTGGGTTAATGTACCAGGATTAATAATCAACGTAATTGAAACATTTTTAATTTTATTTTAATGTATAATGGCTAAATTATATACATCTAAATACGTCTCCCTCATGGCGGACTATCAAGTCTTTCTCATTTTAAACAGAGTTTATCTCATAGTAATAGTCAAATTAAAAAGAAAGTTGGATATGGCTCAACTAGCCAGTCTCTACACTACCTTCCTACTGTATTTCTCCTCTATAGGTTAAGTAGTTTTCGAGAATATCTCCCAAAAATAATAAATACGTCTTTTCGGTTTTATAATATTACCATCATTATCATATTATCACGCCTATATTCCCCGAAGGGTTAGGCAGGGGTGTACTAATGTACACCCACAGTTCGCCGGTATGTTTAGGTCCCATGTAATAGGGGCGAGCCTATTGCCATCAACCGGGCACAAATCCTAACTCCGAGCTGCTACTGAGAAATTCATAAAAAAAAACCAATAACACTTCTAAAATATTATATTGTCTTATGCCCGCGTCTTTTTCTGCAAGGACGGCAAAGTCAAATCCGTGTTTAGCTGCCGTTTCCTACCTATAAACTACATACCTACCTGTATAGCTGCATAGGTCAAGTCCTCATGTGGCCTTTTGGCTGTAATATTCAGATTTGGACAGTCTATTATAGATTTGCACTGTGAAACTGCGGATTTTCACTCTAAGACACAATTTTTTATCTGTGGAAACTTGTAATTGGTATGTTTAATGTTTTCTATAACCGAACTATTGTATAAGGTCAGCTGTAAGTTTTCCTAAAATTATTAAAATAAAATAAAAATAAAATTTTGAATTGATTAGCATTTAGACATTGGTGTCAGTATAATTATATCATGCTATATATTGATGACATTATTCTAAATTGTTGCAGGGGGCGGAGCGGGCCACGCCACACAGTAGCTTTACTTCATAATGGTAAGCTATTTTAGATACCGATAGTATTATTTTTAACCTACTAGGTATTAAATAACCTTGACTTCTTACTTATTTATTAATGAACTATTATCTGCCCGCGACTTTGTACGTGTCTTTGGAAGTCCATATATACCATAAACAAATCCTATGGGCATTTAGTAATAGTATAGCTCAGTAAATGTTTTTTTTCTTATTTGTGATGGGTTTGCTCTTGACTCTAGTCGAGTTCAGAGATGAGAGACAAAGTCGACAATGGAGTGAGCTTACCCAGAACAAACCTGTTCACTCAAACTTTAAAGAGTTTAGGGATGCGATTTTTTGTAATCGAATAATGTACTTCCAAACTTCTCCCAATGTTTGAGGAACAGCGTAATCATAAAAATCAGCATTGTTTTGTCTGACGTATCAGACGCCAGACAAGCAGACTTGCATTAGCCAGTAGTGACAGATAGGGACAGAGATACTCTCGGAAAAGAAAACAGCTGTTCACCAACCATACGCGCTACAAAAAAACGTAACGGCAAACTACCATAACAAACTAGCTACACCGCACCACAGCCTAACGCAGTGAAAGTTGCTGTTGATGACACTTTCCATCTATGCCGTGACGTAACGTGGCATGAAGATAAAACCGTCATTAGCAGTGTTGCGTAATATTAACAGCGTGCTTAAGGTCTGCCTATTTACTTGGTTATTTCTCGATGAAGGACAAAGAAATTGATTTTGTCGTCCATAGGAACTCGTGGGACTAACAAAAAATATAGCAGTTTGTTAGCTTTAAAGTTTTGAGGACAAACAAAAATAAGGGCCGATTTTTAATTGTCAGATACACCGTATCAGAGCAATAAATATGGCGGTTTGACAGCTTTTGTATAGATAATGTGTCAAACTGTCATATTTTATTCACTAGATAAAAGTTATCTGACTATTGAAATATTAACCCTTAAACAACTAAGTCAAGTCGAATCATGGATAATTCAATTAGACCATTAAAATGCACTTTTGAACGTCAATTACAAGGTCAAATAATTCAAAATATTGAATCTAGTTGCCCAAAAGTTACTACCAAAACTAAAAATGGTAGGTACTAAAGTCCAACTGCTACAGAACCTCCTCCAAAAAGTGATAAAAAAAACTTCAAGTTGGCACGTTTATGTAATTTTATGAAACACAAACTATCAAAATTTGTATTGGACTATACAAAGAATATTGTTTTTGTAAAGCCGCAGTCAATGTCATTAATAAATATTAAAATGGAATAAAATATTATATTCTAGGCCAGTAGATCATAACAAATGACATATGGCTACGACTTTACATACACACATACATAGACTGCTAAATTCATAACTCTTCTTTGTCGGGTAATAAATGGGCACTTATCTAAACTAATATTATAAAGAGAAAATATTTGTATTTTTGTTTCTAATGGATAAACTCAAAAACTACTTAACCGATTTTAAAAATTCTTTTATCTATGAAAAGCTACATTATCAGTGAGTAAAACAGGATAATTATATTTTATTAAAAAAAATGGGTTTCGTAAAAAAAGTTCAAGCGGACGAAGTCGCAGATAAAAGATAAAACTTTCTTAGTTCTGCAGCTACTGCTGCTTTGACACACTAAAGCCTCTTTTTACCCGACTGCGTCAGAAGGAGGGTTATGTCCTTTTTCATACATTTTCTATCTATGGTATTGATTGCATTAGCACCCCGATCACATTGCACATCACGTTTTTGTAGTAGTAGAGCTCTTTGTGAAGGAGCTCGTCTGGGGAAGTACTACTACCATACTTATTTCTGCCGCAAAGCAGCGTTGCTGTGTTCCGGTTTGAAGGGTATGGTTGCCGGTGAAATTACAGGCACATGAGACATTTCAACTTTATCTCCGACATGGCAACGCATTTGCAAGGGCTCTGGTATTGCAGAGGTGACTACTTAACGTCAGGTGGACCTGTCGGTTCGTTTGCTATCCAAAAAACAAGTCTATTAAAAGCCCAGTCTACCGAGGCACTAAATATAGGTACATAACACCTCAGTCGAAACCAAACAACACAGAATAAAAACAACTTTGTTATATAATTATTCTAATTAAACATGTTTTCCTGCAATGATAAGAAGCAAGGAACCCTATTGGTATTCTAGCGGAGTCGAACGTTACGCTAAAGTGAATAAGAACGCCACAAGGTTGATTAAAACCGACTGGTTTTAGAGTCATCATCCTAGTCTTTAGTTGACTTGACATTGGTATTTGCATAGGAGAATTTGGTTGGTTTAGGACAAGGCAGTAAAATAACATACCACCACGCCTGAATTCCCCGAAAGGATAGGCAGAGGTGTACCAGTGTACACCCACAGTCCCTCGCCATGTTTTAGGTCCCATGTGATAGGGGTTGAGCCTGTTGCCATTAACCGGGCACAAATCCTAACTCCGACCTGCTACTAAGAATTTTATGGAAAACCCAATAACACTTTTAGCTCTACCTGAGAATCGAACCTAAGACCTTTAGCGTAGCAGTCGCAGAAAAATATAGAGAAATATCCTCCCGACCGAATTTCGGTCTCCGACGTATTATTTTATGCAAGTGTGTTCGTAAACACAGTTACACGTCCACTTCCCTCACTCTCATAGTTTGAAGGGACGGTAATCTGCCGCGACTAGGGAGAGATCAGATGTAGGACCAACGGCTTTACGTGCTTTCCAAGACACGGGGGTATCATTGAGAAATTCCTAATGGAAAAACTCTAATGACACTTTTTGCCCTACTTGGAAAAGGCCCCACGCTCAGCATTATCTTATAATTAGCTCGTACTGTACCACTGCTGAGCAAACGCCTCCCTCCATTTCTTTGATTGGTCGCGACTTTGCATTTCGTCTGTCAATTCTAAAGGAAGCCGTACAAGTCGTTTCGCCATCTCCATCGTGATCTACCGCTTCGTATGCTTTAACATGTAAAACGAAAGGATTATTAATAAACTTTTCTTTTATGGCCATATTGGTTTTTAATTTTTAGGTTAAACTAAAAAAAAAACAATATGGCCAATAACCAATGTATGTCAATAGGGTCTCCCCCTATTACATGGGAACTAAATATACCGGCAACCTGTGGGTGTGCATTAGTGCACCTCTGCCTAACCCTTCGGGGAATACAGGCGTGATGGTGTGTAAATTAAAAAACCCGAAAGCTAAAACTTCCATAGATTATATAATCCGTTTAATAAACTCCTAAACATTTACAGAAGTGAGAAGTGATGGTTCTTAAGTCGTGCTTAAAAAAATGGAGACGTTAATAATACAAGGTAAAAAAATACAGCTAAATAAGTGCACAATGTATGTAATTGCGGCCCATTTTATTTATTTTAAATACTTCGCTGTGCCCTGTTGTCCATAACAGATCGCTTTGCATCTCTATGAGCACTATTAAATACTTTCAAAGATTTGACGACACCGTTGGCGCAGTAGCTGAACGATTGGCTGCTGCGCTTCGTGTCGCGGGTTAGATTCCCGCACGGATGATATATTTGTATAGCCTACAGGTAGTTGTTCCGTGACTGGTTGCTTTGTGTATGTGAGTTTACGCACCTACGATGCAGGAGAAATTTCTAGAGCGGGACAAGTTTAGTCAGCCATCATTTACCTCCACGTACAGTCAGGGAAATGTATTGCTTAGCAGTTTACACCACTTGGAAAATGGCACTGCTGATTTGAATATACAGACAATCAAAGTCGGAAGTTTATTCAATTGTCAAACAATCTGTTTCCCACAGTGTATATATAAAAAAGGAAAACAAATAATAACAGTCAAACATGGAGGAAAACCTGATGAGTAAACCATTCCGTTCATTATTAATTCCATAATCGTTAAAAAACTTGTTTTTGGGTTTAGATTGTTTGAAGACTACAAATGCACAGCGACCGCTGAGCAAGTCTTCACGCAATAGGTACCTGAGGATGGCTTTTTATTGGGGCTTATTCCTTGAAAATCGATTTTCATATTTATGCCCGGTGTATGAAAATTTATGGCAGTAAAATCAAATGTAATTAAACTACATTTTGCCCATTACCCACTACAGAGTTTGCACGACTGCAGGGACTGAATATAATTATATACTCAGGATATAAATCCAGTCGTGTCGGAGCTGACACAGACAATTTTTTTTTCAATTTTTTGGTGTGCGGTGTAAATCCTCATAGACTTTCTCCATCATGAAGGTGACGAAGGGGCATGCCAGACTCTTACCGGCTAAAACCTCGGCGGTGTTCCCCCTCTGCCTATGGCCGGAGGTGCGGGATTCGCATAAGCACTAGGAAGGCACTAGGTGTCGAGATGATCCAGAGTCGCACCGAGAGGGCTGGTTCGAGGTCGTGCAAAAAAAAATATTTGGAAGGACTTTGGGAAGGCCTTTGCCCAGCAGTGGGACATTAGAGGCTAGATAATACAAGCAAAATACAATAGACTACTTCGGCCTTCCTAACCCTGGGTTAGATAGTTTCACGTTATTTTGTATTTTCAATGTGTCCGCAGAATAATGTGCTGATTTTCTATTGACGAAAAGGTAGGATCGTTCAATCAGGTGGGTTCTGACTGATGAGTCTAAACGACCAATCAGATGTCTTTATTCACTATGGAAAAGGTATAAGTCTGGTTCAGTAATGGACGTCTTGGCGAAATTATAGTGATATTACTAGCTTTTGCCCGGGTCTTTGTCCCCGGAAATTTCTTACGGATTCCTAATTTTTTTGACATTAAATTAGGTTTATAATATGTTACTCGCTGATAATGTAGCTTTCCATGTGTGAAAGAATTTTTTAAATCGGTCAAGAAGTCTTTACAAAAACTATATTCTTTGTCCTATATATTTTTTTGATAGTTTGTAATTCATAGACTTTGTCTTATTTATAAATAGCTTTAGCTTATAGTGAGTGGGCTTTAGTATTAAAGAGTAATTTTCCGTAACCATCCTTTATGTTCATGTTTTTGCTGCCATTTCTAGAAAATCGTTCACAAACATCGCCATGCAGAAGCCATTAACGCCCACATCGAATACAACTTGTACAAATCATGCATTACGATGGCTTCGTGTTAGTTCCGCAAAACAGGTCCAATTAACTGCTATTATTAGTTTCCAAACGTTACGGTTTCACGCCACACATGAAGCGTTCAAACAAGAAAAATGGAGAAGTTAATTATGTCTATCGCCATATTCATGGAATGCTATCGCTTAGGCCTAGGTTGGAAATTAAAAATGTTAAGGCGCTTCCCACACATAGGACACTGTAAAACGATCAGTTTTTGTCGTACAATCAAGCGTATTGGTACATACTATGTGTCAGAATTAAATGAGTCATATTGTCAAAGGTTCAAAAAAAAAGACTCGTTCAAAAATATTTTATGCAATTGAATTAGTATCACGATAAAACAGTCATAAAAGAGAGCCCAATATAATATTTTTCGTCGTACAATTCTGAAAATTTTGAGTGTAAACTATATTATTTTATGTAATGATATTATAGGAAATTCAATCAACTAAAGAAAAAGCTTAATTTTTGGATTCATTCACTTCAACTAACATCAAACGCATCGCTATTTTGAACCTTATTTGTTCCCGCGATGCGCTATTACCTAAACATTTGCTTATTACAGCGCCTTAAACGAAAATGCTTAATTACACTAATTAAATAGGTATGCAGCAATAAAAAAAAAGTCAACACTTTCTGCTATAAACTAAATGATTTTATGACGTCCAATCAATTGCAGATTATTAAAAAACCGGCCAAGTACGACTCCGACTTGCACACGAAGGGTTCCGTGTCAACGTACAATATTTAGCACAACATTAAAAAAAAAACGACTGCGACTGCTGCGGATACGACAGGTCTTGGGTTCTAATCTCAGGTCGAGCAAACTGTTATTGGGTTTTTCTAAGAAATTCCCAGTAGCAGCTCGGAGTTAAGATTTGTGCCCGGTTAGTAATAGGCTCGCCCCCTATTACATGGGACCTAAACATACCTGCTTATTTGGGTGTACATTGGTACACCTCTGCCTAACCCTTCGGGGAATACAGGCGTGAAGGTATGTTTAGAACGTATTATAAAAACGTTGCTTGTTTGGGGGGACCCTCTTTAATTTTTAACGTACTCTAGGCAAACTTCACCTATCTGCCTATTACTGTTTCTAAGATACAGCCCGCTGACTGACAGACTGGCGGTCGGATAGCGGAGGCTTAGTAATAAGGTCCCGATGGGACCCTTTCGCATACGGAACCCTAAAAAATTAGAGATCGGATATTATCGACGACGTGGGCTGCGCTCACAGGCATTAGAGAGATTTCGTTGAATAATGCATGCTGTTACAGCTTAATTGATGCTTGTGTGATGTTATTTGATAACAGTTATCTACAAATAATGATTGTAACTATATTGGGAAACGTGATAATGTTCTTGATATCTTAGTTATCTGGCTGCAGATTATGTTGATGACGTAAATAGCTTCAATTTTTTGTTATTTAAAATCATTTATTTTCATTTCGTGCTACCGGTGTTTGCTAGCCTCTGCCTGAACTGCCTCGGTAGCCTAGTGGTCCTAAGCGCGACAGCTACGTTAAAGGTCTTCACCTCTGCCTAACCCTTCGGGGAATACAGGCGTGATGGTATATGATGGTATGGTGTTTGCTAGCATCAATCTAGCAAATTATATCCAATGTTGAACAAAAACTTATGACGCTAAGTCCACCTTTCTTTCAACGTCTTTTGAACATCCTTCTTAGTTGGTCCCTCAAGTCATAATTAAAGAGAGTCTTCATTGTTTTATGCATACTAGTCGATCTTAATTTGTCTATAGCTTGATAGAGTGCGTCCAGCGGCACTTTCAGTTGCATCAACCTTTCTTTGTCTGTTTAGTAAGACACACCCGCGTCCACCCTTGGTTACTGCACCGCTCCCGTGTCTCCTAGCGTAATGCTATATAGCCTATACTATTCCGTATGAATCTGGCTATCATAAACAAAAATAATTCTTCCAAAACGTCTAGGAGTTCCAGAAATTTGCGCGTTTAAACAAACAAAAAGCTTTATTTTATTAGTAAATACATATAGAATAAATTCCTCCAAGTATGGCTGGTTTTTAACAGATACGTAATATCCATGCTTATATTACACATGGAGCCCGAAGCTCATATTAATTCCTGCTGTGAGCTTCAGATTAGAATGACAAGGAACAGTTCTACGGAGCAGGAAGTTACGTATTTTCCTGGACACGTGACCCGCCTTGCAATTATGTCTAACCCCTTTTTTTGGATTAGCGTCTCGCAGTTCAATCTGGGAAGTTGACGCCTGCTTTGCTGGAGTTTCTTAGTGTCCTAAAAATTAAGGCCTCCAGGCAGGGCTTAAAAAACTTATAAACTAAGCGACTACACGCTTAAGGCACCCTCTGTGGGGCACGGATCTCGGTTTATGGCCTCTCTCTGGGAGAGCTTCTGACTGAATCGGTTTTTAGTGTCTCGCTCCACATAGGTATGCCAAATTATAGACTGTCTAGAGGTGACTGACTAGGTGTGCACAATAATCGTTAACATTGGATGAGCGTGACGCTCGAATTACATTCAGGCTATTTTAAGCCATGACTCCATGATGGCAAAGTTGAATCTGCAAATATTGTCAATTCAAGTTTGGATACTTGATTTGTTATTGCGATTCGATATTTTTGGGTTATGCAGTTTGATTTGGTTTAATGTAGAAAACTGATTTGGTTCTGGCGATAAAAACTTTTATCGTTGTTGTGTTCAGGCTTTGAAGAAATTATAGGCTGGTAGTTGTCGGCGGGTGCGGAATTCGGTTGGAAATACGGACCCGACCCGGGTCCAAGTTATACCAATATATTTTGGTTCCTGATAATTTATATTTATAACTAACTTCTACCCGCAATTTCGTCCGCGTTAAAGTTGAGCCCACGGGAACCGTACATTTTTATCGGAATAAAAAGTAGCCTATGTGCTGTTCCAAACTATAATCTATCGCTGTGCCAAATTTCATCCAGATCCGTCCAGCCGTTCTGGCGTGATTGAGCAACAAATATCCATCCATCCAAACTTTCTCATTTGTAATAGGAGCAAGATTAAGCAGTGAATCATACTTTTGATAATTGGTGGGTTTTATAAGAATATAAATATATATATTTTTTATATCTATTCTATCAAGAGCAGTGTTTGCCAACCTTGGGGTTGAATAATGTCGATTGTGCATGTGGGTAATGTTTATAAATACAGGCAATGTTTGTTTATAGCAGGACAGGGGAACTTATGATAACAGACAGCGTTATTCCAAATTTTTCATTAAGTTTGTTATTAAAAGGAACAAAAGATATGTTCAACGGCAGCTGTCCAAACAAAATCATTGGGTTAAATCCACTGCACTGATTATTCGGCCGAAAATTACCTTGCGTTGGAATAATATTTTCCGTTCGACCGTGAATATTTAGTATAACAGGAAAGGTAGGTAACTGTTTACTTTCATAACAGAATAGTTAAACAATGATATTGTGTCGAAAGTAAAAGCCAATTGTTGAAGTCATCCTTAGAACTCTTTCAATTGGGTAGATCATGATTATTTACAGTATTATAATTATTATTTAAGTAGGTTTTATGATTGAAATAATTGGGTAGATGACACCACTAATCTATTTACGTACTTTTTATGAGCTGTCAAAACGCGATTCCCTTATAGATTTTGTGCGACAATATTAAACTATGACGTCACTTTTTTCACATCTCAATTCAGTATCTATTGGTTTTAAAACAAATTAAAATCGAATTTTATAGTTATTTAAAAAATAATCTGGTTTTCAGGGCTAAAATAATTTGTTTTATTTTTTGAAGTTGTGTTTTGAAATCACGGTTTAATTAATCTGCCCAAATTATGCATTTGGTGGCTGATTGCTGCGGCGTTGGAGTAGTGTGTGTGTCGGACTGCTCACAGATGGTTGTCTTTTTAGGGTCCAACATCCGAAGGATGCCAACGGGACCCTATTGTCCGTCCGCCTGTCTGCTAGCGGGCTGTATCTCATGAACCGTAATAGGTAGAGTTGAAATTTTCAGTGCGTTTATTACCTATTATAGCTACTATAATTACAAGTGTTTTTTTTATATCTCTCCATTGTATGGTTGGAGTCGAACTGTCGTCGGATTGAACTACACTACTATACAATATGTATAATATACCTATAATATTATATGAAACAAAATAACTGTCCGTGTGTAGTTAGACACACGCACTACTCCTTAGTACATAGAGTAAATAATAAATATGATATCAAAAACAAAATCCAATTCAATTCCATCAAACAAAATCCCGACACAGTCATCGATATAATCCGCTGACTGTACTAAACCCGAGCCCTTTGGAACGGTGCTAACTTCTAAATCACAGCTCTAGTAATAAAAGGCTCAACGTGGGCGCCCCACCAGTAAACAAACAAGCTTGGTCGCCAACTTGCCGATATTTGACTAACAGATTTGCTAGAACGAAAACGAATGGTGTGTGCAGGCGACGAATTAAAAGGTTAAGCATGTTAAGGTCAATTGTTACCTGCACCGTCGTGGCGAGACTTCAAATAATTTTATTCCGAATACGTGTGCGTACTGCCAACATTAAGAAAATAATATTTAAATGTTCTTTTTTCAAAGTGACTTGTCCTAGTTATTCGGAAAAGGAATGGTTTAATATTTTTATTTTTGTTAATAGGCTCCTGGCCTTTGCCCAGTAGAGGGACATTATAGGGAAGTTTAAAAAAATAGGCAATAAATAACACGATGATTTCCACAACTATTTTTAGCCCTTGATGTGAGTAAGCTAGTCAGGTACTTCTTTTCTTTTTTCGTAATCATTTCCTCACTGCTGAGGATCATGACTCCCTCCTAATGGAGGGCGGCCCTCATAGGTATCTCCAGTTGTTTAGAGATCTGGTCTGACCATCATCAGGGACATCGGCTTCTGTAGCTCCTTCAAGTTGTATTTAAAACCTATTTTTAGTATGCAACTTATTAGTAACAGTTGCGAAAATAGTGCACATTGTTTATTTATCGTCTGCATACCAAACATTTTGTTGCCTGTGCGAGAATTTTAGACTACACTAGCTTATGCCCGCGACTTCGTCAGACTGCTATATGCGGTTTTTTTTATGCACGGAGTCTTAGTTTTTTTTTTTTAATAATATTTGCCTAAGTTACTCCTTGTAACATCCGATATCTGCCAGTGAAAGTTCCGTCAAAATCGGTCCAACCGTTTCGGAGATTAGCCGAAACAAATACACAGACAAAAATTTTAAAAAGGTTTTTTTCATTTAGTTACCTTGTATTAAATTTATTTTGTAAAAACCTGTTTTTAGATACTTTAGTTTTATTTATTTGTATTAGATTTGTAGAGTGAAATCTAAAATTAAATATTTAGATTTATACACTATGTAGAACTGCTACGCTAGAAGTCTTGGGTTCGATTTCTAGGTCGAGCAAAAAGTGTTATTGGGTTTTTCTATGAAATTCTCAGTAGCAGCTCGGAGTTAGGTTTTGTGCCCGGTTAATGGCAATAGGCTCGCCCCCTATTACATGGGACCTAAACATACCGGCGAACTGTGGGTGTACATTGTTACACCTCTGCCTAACCCTTCGGGGAATACGGGCGTGATGGTATGTTGTTGTTGTTGTATATTTATAACGGGCCTTGGTCTCTATCCCTATCGAGTGTTGTAATTCCGACGTAGGTACCTACGAGTACAATTTATGTTAATCCATCGTGCGAAGTTTATACGCTTGAAAGACGCCGATGACGTCAGTACGTACTCACGAAGGTACTTTAAATATTCCAACACAAATATTATGTCAATCGTGACAAGCAGCGACATAAGTTCGCATACAATTGATTGAATGCAACAAGACGTGGAAAAATTGTATGTATTTTTTTCCCACATGCTGAATGTAACAATTGTCCGTTCACCTGCTCTCTTGACGACATGTATATCTGGACAAATAAAATTTAACGTCTTTTTGCAATGTCAAAGTCAATACATTTTTACATGGTAATTACAATTAGAATACAAAAAGAAAAAAAAAAACAATTTCAACTTTTTTTCTGTCTTACTGTCTTTCGGTTTGTACCGGCTGATCTCCAAAACGGCTGGACTAATTTTTAACCGACAGATAGCTGGAGTTATTATGAATCATTTGGGCAATTTTTATTTTAGAAAGATAACAAATGAAGAATGTATTATGTCGTATGCTTGTGTAATATGTCGTAAGCTTCACACATCACCATCATTATTACATGGGACCTAAAACATACCGGAGAACTGTGGATGATGTACATTGGTACACCTCTGCCTAACCCTCTGGGGAATACAGGCGTGATGGTGGTAAGCTTCACACATCACCATCAGCTACTACTTAAATCAATATTAGAAGGTGCTAAAACCATTTGATAATAGCTATCTGAACCCAATGCCAAACATTGGACCAATGAAATCCAATACCAAGCGCAAATATGTATGAAACGTGGGCAGTACTGACAGCAAAACAAACATACATACATGCCATGACGGCCGGCCGTGCAAATATTTGATACCAACAGCGAAATTAATCAGAAGATACATTTGTTATTAGTAGCAATATCAAAGACATTTATGTAATAATTTAATTGGAATTCAATCTCTCTTGACTATTTAATGTACCGATCGGCAAATGGCAACTGTTAGCGGTTAAATAACATGTTTTGGTATTTGAACAAGAGATACTTAAAACATAATTAGCTGTGTTCTGCCCGCGACTCCGTCCCCGTGGGTTTTTTTTACCTGTAAAGTTTCATCCATCCATCTATCCATCCTCACAAACTTTCGCGTTTTATTATTTTATTAGTAGGATAGTAGGATAATGCCGAAGAATGATAATGAATACTGAGGAATAATGCAGTAGTTTAAATCTAATTATAGTAATATATATAGATGCCTCGGTAGCGAAGTAGTCCTAGGCGTGACTACTACGCTAGAGGTCTTGGGTTCGATTCCCGGGTCGAGCAAAAAGTGTTGTTGGGTTTTTCTATGAAATTCTCAGTAGCAGCTCGGAGTTAGGATTTGTGCCCGGTTAATGGCAATAGGCTCGCCCCTGCATGGGACCTAAACATACCGGCGAACTGTGGGTGTACATTGGTGCACCTCTGCCTTACCCTTCGGGGAATACAGGTGTGATGGTATGTATGTAATACATATAAATGTATTAGTTTAGATAGAATTAAACTTCTACTTCTTCTATTTTTATTGATTGTCAACAAAGACAATTTGCACAACGATTTCGTTTTGTATCTAACATTCTGAATTATGTAATTAGTTCATCATTATGACGTCATATTATACATCAGTGTTACTAGCGAAAAATGGCCGACACTGCTAATTACTAAAATAAAGACGATTTATTTGAACAGATTCACACAGTAAATGTCAAGAAACTTTATAAAATTAAGCTACATTTATGACAGACTAACTTTTGCGCGCGATATCCTTTCTTGGTGTATACTGTGTGTAATAACTTATTTCCAATAATAACAATATAACATACCATCACGCTTATATTCCCCAAAGGTTTAGGCAGTGGTGTACCAGTGTACATCCACAGTTCACCTGTATGTTAAGATCCCATATAATAGGGGGCGAGCTTATTGCCATTAACCGGGCACAAATTCTAACTCCGAGCTGCTACTAAGAATTTCATAGAAAAACCCATTAACACTTTTTGCTTGACCTGGGAATCGAACCCAAGACCTCTAGCGTAGCAGTCGTGCTTAGGACCACTAGGCTGCCGGGGCAGTTATTATTATTAGATATTATTCTCCTGTCCCTATTAATAATAATATGTACTAGCCATATAAAGTTTAAAATATGGCTACATATTAATCATTTCTCATTGTCTTAACCTTGTTTGTTTGGTAAACAATTGTATTAAAATGAAATGTGTATGTGTACTGTGACTGTCGGTTTGGTATTTTGTTTTGTCGTTTTGGCATCGCTGTGTGGACTAGGGTTGCTATAGATCTCTTTTTTTGAAGGAAATTTGTATTTCTTATCAATAACGTTCATAAATGTAAAGAATTTGGAAAATTATGTAAAAAAAATGTGTAGGTACTGTCATTATTAGGTTATGGAATTAGAAATCTAAGCAATTTAGACACAAATTTAAATCGAACCCCAACCTTCCCCCCCCCCCCCCCCCTTTACATTACATGACGCTTAAATATACCGGCGAACTGTGGGTGTACAGGTACACCTCTGCCTAACCCTTCGGGGAACACAGGCGCGATGGTATGTTATTAAAATCGAATAACTATTGTTTTTTGGTTTTGAAAAACAAAAAACGTTGCCCCACACTTGGGATTTATCCTGTGTCGTGGGTGCGTTTACAAACATATAAACCCACGTACCCAAACAACTATCTTTAGGCCATAGAAATATTTGTTCCGTGCTGTAATCGAACCCGCGACACAAAGCGCAGTATCCAACCGTTTGGCCACTGCGCCAACTGTGCAGTCAAAATAAGATTAAATTGTCTGCCGTTTCATATTTATAACGAAAAAAAAAAACATAATAAATTATATTTATAATTTAAATAGTACAACTGAGTAAAACAGTACAATTGTTATAGTACGAGCGGCAACCCTAGCTGTGGACAGGTAAATGGTTTTGTGACGTCATCTTGACATATCAAATATTGCAAGTCAACAGTTAATACTTTTACTCCCACGCCTAGGGATATCTTTAGCATACGTAGGTATAACGTTTGAGGTAAGGGAGATAAAATCTTCGTTCTCCATTTTATTCGGGTCGACCTTACAATCGAACCCAAAATTTTGTAAACTTCACCTAAAATGTTACGCAGAAATCGATGGCTAGACAATGTTAAAAGAAATATCTATAGTCCATAATATTAACATTGCTCAAAATAAGAAAATGTCCACAGAACCATAACAAGAAATCGGTCTACATTCAGCTAATTAATCTTTTACCGCTTCATTGAATCAGTAAAAGCTAAAAATATCTCAAAGTGACTCACATGGCTAAAACTAGATAGCGAAGTCTCATCGCGCGTGACGTCACAGCACTGAATGACGTCATGCCTCGCCTGAGGGAATGTGGTGCATTATTGATTGCCAGGTGAGGTGTGCAGTTATGAAATTGTGTTAGTAGGTAGGTAACTTAATCTCATTAGCACTTTTGATCCCTTGGGAATACTTCGAAGGCTGATTGCATGCCTTTATTGTTCCCACTACTACTGGCTTGGGAGTAAGGCCTCTTGGATAAGGCACTGCGCAAATGTAGACATTTTAGTGTCAACTGTACAAGCGACCGTCATCCAGCAGTGAATATTTTATTTTCACATAATTAGTGCTAAAAAATTGTTAGTTTGAATGCTTTAAGAATTCTGTCTTTTTTCGTAATTATGGTTTTATTTTTAAACATGCATCATTTTAGAAATATTTTTGGAAATGCCTGGCAAGACACTTTTAATAAAACCAAGAAGCTTCTCATTGTTTATTTGTCTGATTTTGATGCGAGACGCAGCTGGTTTTTGAGTTGATTTAAAATAGAGATAGTCTTAAATTCTGCGTCTTAGTTAGGCAGAGTTTTAGACGTTATAATTCCAATTTTCCATCTAGAAGCTGGTTAACAACCTGTTCTTAAACTTAATTGTACTCAGCCTCAGCTCCGCTGTCCGTCCGTCTGTCTGTCAGCGGACTGTATCTCATGAATCGTAATAGGTAGAGAGTTGAAATGTTTGTATTTCTATTGCCGCTCTAACGACAAATGATGTAAAGAAATTTTAAATTAAAAGAATATAAGAAACTGGTTTTTTTGTATGTAGTGTTCACTGCCTCGTTAGCCTAGTAGTCCTATGCGTGCTTACTATGCTAGATGTCTGAGTTTGTCTTCCAGGTCGAGCAAATAGTGTTGTTGGGGTTTTCTATAAAATTCTCAGTAGCAGCTCGGAGTTAGGATTTGTGTCTGGTTAATGGCAATAGGCTCGCCCGTTACTACATGGGACCTAAACATATCGGCGAACTGTGGGTGTACATAGGTACACTTCTGTCTAATCCTTTGGGGAATACAGGCGTGATAGTATGTGTGTAGTGTCAAATATTGTGCGGTTTTATAACCTTAGTGTGCGAATTAAACTTGTACATTTTTATTGACCTCAAGACCTCTAGCGTAGCAGTCGCGCTTTGAACCACTAGGCCAATAAGACAGTCAAAAAACTATTAAATTATTTATTAATTATTTTGTAAAAACCTATTAAAAGAAGTTTCCGCGGAGTTTCTTGCTCGTTTCTTCTACATGGACACCCAACTACGTTTTGGAAAGAGCAACTCCCTTCAACTTTCTTACTGGTTAACTTCTTGACAATTCAAAAGTGCCTGTAATTTTCTCTATTTGTAGTAAATGCCTTGACTTGGCCAGTTCTTTTTTTGCTTCCACCGTAACCCGGTTTCCGCGTATTACTGAAAGAGAACACTGTATTCTAACCAAGTAGCAGTAAAGTAATGTTTAATTACTAGACAATTACCGCCACCGTAGTGTTGGAAACATGCCAGACAATAGATATTCTTTACAAATGAGGACACTTTCTAGCGGATAAAAATGTCGTCATGATTTCTATCACGAATGTAAACAACTTGGTGTTATTAAAATCCAATGCGACATGGCTACGCTTGTTTAAATTTGAAGTTAAAACAAAAGTTAGATGTGTCGTTGTAAAAAATATCTCTAGCGGTACCAGTAACAACATAACATATCATCACGCCTGTATTCCCCTAAGGGTTAGGCAGAGGTGTACCAGTGTACACCCACAGTTCGCCGGTATGTTAGGGTCCCATGTAATAGGGGGCGAGCATATTGCCATTAATCGGGCACAAATCCTAATTCCGAGCTGCTACTGAGAATTTCATAGAAAAACCCATTAACACTTTTTGCTCGACCTGGGAATCGAACCCAAGACCTCTAGCGTAGCAGTCGCGCTTAGGACCACTAGGCTAACGAGGCAGTTACCAGTAAAAACATGCTGAAAAAATTTTAAGTGCTGCTGGCACCGTCTTACTTATATTTTTTTTTAAATATGTATTTATTTGTAGTATGTCGTGATATCCTGGTTAAGACGCCGCCTCTTATGTACGAGAGTGACTTCCCAATCGGGCACGGACAAGTACCTACCGATGTGGTATTTCCAATTTGTGTGTTTCTAAATTTATCTTGGAAATCGGTGAAGGAAAACGTGTTGAGGAAATCTGGATTGATTAATAAATTCAGCTTGAAATCGCCAATCCGCCTTTAGTAAGCGTGGTGATTAATGCTCATGTCTTGCTCTGTATGAGAAGACACATATGCGATACTTTTTCGTACCCTCCGTGTTGAGTCCGTAGGGTTATGTCGGACTCTTACCGGCTAAATTCTCTTGGTTCCTCCTGCTACCATGAATCGGAAGCCCGGTATTACCATGACGACAGGGAGCCATTTGCCCTGCAGTAAGACAGTAAAAGGTGGACATCAGTTTCAATATTTACTTAGCTCGACGAGTCCTGGAGAAACGAGACAGTTTCATCGTTTCTCCGGGATTAGTCGAGCTTCATTGCCTCGGCGCTTTTCTGGTCCATTGTTGATTCTGGCTCCCAGAAGTAGCAGTGGTTGGGAATAGTGTGGCGGGCTATTTAATATGTACTTAATGGGTATTTAAAGTTGTAAATTGAAAAAAGTCAAATGACGTATGTAAACGTCGAGAGATCAGACACTTTATCAAAAATAAGTATTAATGTGTTAATTGCTGTTATCACCATTTAGCATGTCAACATTTTCAGCTCGTGTCGTGGTGATCTAGGACCGTTTAGTGAACTGCTTCCCAAGCACCAATAAAAAGAAAAAGAGTTACTGAATAATGGCGAAATATAAACCAAGTTTACTTCCCAGGATATTTCAGTTATTAATTATGGTTGTCACAGTTTCTGCGCTCTTGTAATTGTCTATTGTTTACCGTTTACGAAACTTTCCTACGAAGTTTTTTGCAGCTAGATATTAGATTTCGCATAATTTTTAGAAAGCTTTCCGGCTCTCGACGCTATTATTACTAGCAACACCTGCTACTGATGTTTTTGAAGTGATTGAAGAGGACTAAGGAAACGTAGACCTGGACACAAGCAAAGACAGGCTTGCAGATGAAGTCCGTGTTGCGTAATTTTGGTCCTACCAAAATCTTCGCCATTTGCACTCTGAGTAGAACCACTTTTGTAAATTTGCTGCAGCACATTTGGGATTTCTTCTAAATGTTATTATCCTTTGATTGCTCTGTCAGTCTCAAGGTCGCAAGTGCCACTATTCACCGTGTTTGAGGGCTAGATTGGGAAAAATATTGTTGAGTGTTTTTATTAGGAATTTCTTAGGTAGCAGCTAAGAATTTGGAAATATAAAAAGCCATTGAAAGAAAGAAGGAAGTAAAGAAAATGCGATTATTGAGTGTATAGCAAAATGAATACAAAGTGTACCACCTGACGCTATGAGAGTGAGGAAAACGGGAGATTTGTGCACTATAATACCTCCTACGAATGTGGCTAGTCTCCATGGAAATTGGCTGCCGTGACTGAAATTCGGCCGGGAAACTAAATGAACAGTAGAATTGACGCATTTTATACGACGACGTGTGTTCTTTGTTTATGAGTTGTGCATTCAACACTACTGCAATCTCCACTCAGCAGTAGACATATTATCCTATCCTGGTTAACTATCCATAATGTTCAACTGTGTCCGTTCATATTGCTTACGTAATTTAACCATAGATTTATCTGCCAGTTACGTTTAAAAACCATATATTATATTATCTTTAACTGCTAGCGTACATGACTTAAGACACGTCTTGCTTATCAACTATCACCTATTACTACATAGTTACAGAGTATTCTGTATTTCTTTGGACATTAAAACATTGTAACAAGTCTTATCTGGAGGAGACGTTGTCACAAACTGCATTCAGTCGCTCTATGCAGTTTCTAATCCCCACAGCATAATTAAATTACTCGTCTTCTCTATACTTTTGTGCCGTCCCACCAACAAAGGACTTTATAGCATGTAGATACACTGTCATTATCTGAAGCTATTATACTTCTCGTTACTTAGTCTGTGGTTACAATTTTATTATATCACACTAATTGTGATATTCTGGTATGTACTTATGTAGAAATTACTGGCTACGCTAACTTGTTTGTTCTTTGTTCACCAAAATAACATGGAATCTAATAACCCTTACTTATTGCCAGTTTCCATTCTGTTGTGTCTCATTATTAGCTTCAGGGCTCACAAAGAGAAAAAAAAAACGCCAAAGGAAAATGTTTCTAAACAAAAGTTAGCGGAGTCAAGAGGAGTAATTTCACGGGAAACGTTTAAGAAATGATTAAAGAACTTGAAATTGTTTAACATCCAATCTAATTTGTGTCTATAGGGCTTTTAGTAACTTTGTGAAAATATGACAGCGTTAGCAGTACAAGCTGTATCCGCAAGCTTGGTCTATCTCAGTGAACATTACATTTTAGCATTAACTGTTGCAAATTATAGTTAAGTCTCAACACTTCGTTATCCAAATGGAAATCCTTTGGTAATTCAGAATTGTTTTACAAAGGACCTCCTAAAAAGGGATTCAAGTTGCCATAAACATTGAGTAAATATTTAACACCGGACTTTCCGTCACTGGGTTTTTTAGATTGTATTCTACTCCAAACAGTCCTACAATATCATTGTTTATTTTCAACCTTATACTGTAAACTTTAAACATGGTGATAACCTAGACCTTTGAGATATAAATTATTCTGTGACGTTTCGTATACGATTTTGTAGATACCCGAGCAACATTACCGTGCCCGAGTTATCTGCTTGTGTGTTTACATTTTCACAAGCATACAGCGTGATATATAAGCATACACCTCAGTCAGTATACTGGAATGTTTGATGTGAACAACGACATTGAATTAAATATGTATTGACACGGTAATGTCTCTGTGCTGTTTTAATGAGATTACTTTGTAGAGATTAATTAACTATCTAATAGCTAGCACATTGCGGAAATCTAATCTTTGTTACGCAAAAGTCGTCCTTATTGTAACAGTTTTTGTGGACACGTTATTTTATAAGTGAACTTTTTCCTGAACTTTTTTTTTGTTTGTTGTAGGCGAGTGCAGTCACGCGGCAGTTCAGTATCGCCGCTCAAGATGTTGCGACCGGAATCGCCCCTCGCTGACCATCGCAGTCTCCTCCCGCGTCGGCTGCTCCCCGCCAAGGCACAAATAGCACCAGCGGACAAGCGGAAGAATCGAAGATCTCTCGAACTCAACCCACCCTCAAACGATCATGCTCCCTACGATTATTCAAAACTGCTCATATCGAAAACGACAGACTCCTTGAACACAGAGTGTCCTCGCAAACTGATAAACAAACAAGATTCGACTGATAGCTTAAAACGTGCTCTGCTATCTAAGGACGATAAGAAATCAGCCAGCAAGGACTCGGATAAGAAGGGTCAGATCTCAAAACAGGACTCTAGCGAGAGTTTGAAGAAGGCTTTACTTTGTCGGCAGGACTCCAATGAAAGTGTCAAACGGAAAGATGCTGATGCAAAGCGGGCGCAGAAAGATGAAGCGAAAAGAACTAATGAGGTTAAAAGAGGGAGTGATAAGAAAGGGTTATTGGAGACGGATATAGATGAGCCGTTGAAGAGGATCTATGAGAGGCGGACGGGATGTGCACGCCCGACGTTACCGCCGGTCGCTGAGAAGTCAGCGCCGTCTCCGACCTCCCCGAATGGCAGCCCAAGCACACCCAGCGTGGCGGCCGTGGCCGAGGGGCTCGCACGGTGGGGCAGCGGCCTGCTGTCCCCAAGAGACGAGCCCCGTCTAAAAGCCGCTAGGAGCTGGTATGGATACGGAACTCTTCCAACGGATAGCGAAAAGGTAAGGTTCTTTAAATAGGCATCACTTTATGGAAATCAATGGTATATAAAACTTAATTACGCTTGCTTTGGGTACTTGGCGATCTAGTTTGACGGAGTTATCACAAAATATTTCAATTGCGTGTTTTGTAGTTTAGGATCGGTTGCAGCAATGTTTGATTGTATTGTTGTGAGGTGACCTACGACAATGCGTTGTGGAATGCAGTTCACAAACGCTTATTAAGGGTAATTAGATCTTGTTAGTATATCATTTTCCTTTACATTTGTGCATAGCTTCTATATTCGTTGGGGTTATTATTCATTGTGCCCGGATAATAGCAAAACATACCGGCGCACTGTGGGTGTACATAGGAACACCTCTGCTTAACCCTTCGGGGAATACAGGCGTGATGGTATGTTGGTATTATTCATTGTTGGAACTCTCTAAATGGATTTTCGAAACGCTTTCCTTACACTTAGGTCCAAGATAAAATCATTTTGGATATTCCATTTGAATGATCTATAATAAGATTCGTGACTCTTCCTTGTCTGTTTGCAATGAATCCGTTAGCCCGATTTTCCTCCTGGGTTTTGCCCACGGCCATTATTTATAAATTAATAAGTATGTACTTATTTATTATTTTCCTATATTACTATTTAGTTTCTTATAATTTGTTATCAGAAAAAAACATTAATTATCAATGATAGAGTGGACGTGTCACCAATACTATCATAAGAGAAAATGTGTGTGCATCTTGTCTGTTTGACATAGATGTTTTTGTTTTAAAGTATTTCAATGATTTACAAGCCGATGGTCCACCGGATGACTACATAAATGGTCACCTATTTCTATAGCTATCTGCAATACCAAAGGCCTTGCAAATGCGTTGCTATCCCGGAAGCAAAGTTGAAATGTCTCATGTGCCTGTAATTTCGCCGCTAACCGTACTCTTACAACTGGACCACACTAACACTGCTTTGCGGCAGAAAGGGGTATGGTGATAGTACTTCCCCGGACGAGCTCATTCACAGAGCTCTACTACTACTAAAGAAATGTGGATAGCACTGTCGCTTATGTAAAGAAAGACTTTTAATACCTGTCAGGTACCTCTCGTCGCCGTAGAGAAACCACCTTAACAGTTCTACAAAATTCTTATGACTTGAAACTATTCTATTGCCAAAATCGACTCATTTTATCATCTAAACTCAATCATTTTGTGTGGAAACTGTAGAAACTAAGGCACCATGCACACAGAGCGGTTGTTATCGGCTTGTGCGCCATATATAAGCCATCTGCGCAAACAATGAGTAACCAATATATTTTTGAAACTTTATGTATAGTTGCAAATACGCTCTTTAGAAATTCGCAAAGCATATAATTCCTTTGAAAAAGCCAGTTTTCCACGGTTTTTTTAGTTTTCAGGGTACCTATTGTGTGATGGCCTGGTTGTTCTACAAGCATTAGAATTATAAACTGCCAAGTCTTGGTGTAAATATGTTCTAAATGATTATTCAAAGTGGACTAAAAATTTATTAGATATTCAGGGTTAATGGCCACTTAATATCGGATTGAATTCTTGCAAAATATTCCAAACCAAGGCACAATCTTAATATATTTCTGTCTGTATAGCAATTAAGGTGAGATAACGTATTTTTATTACATTTTTCGAGAGACTTGTAACATATATATTTTAGGTATTAGCATTATTGGACGTGGCAGGTCTGGTCTGCAAGACATGCTTAAATAGGACTCCAAGAAAAAGCAAACTTTAGTCTAATGATTCTTATTTCATGTAGAAAACACATTTGTGCGAAAATATTAGCGATTATTATTACGTTACACATACAACGCGAAACGATGGCATTACAAAGTCGTTCTTCAACTTTCTAGTCGTGGTAAAAACTCACTGGTGTGGGTGGCGCCATGCTTGATCGCGCTCACTCATTCATCACATCTCCGCGGAATCAGGAAATAACAGAATACGGATACGGAACGTTCTGTTTTTCAAGATTATTCGTTAAGTACCTACCATGTACTATTCATTCCTGCGTTTTTGCGTGGGTAAGGAAGCGACAGGGTGCGCGTGCGCATCATGATAGCGCCACGACACTCGCCACCGAGTTTTTGACGTGCTCGGTCGCCACTCACGGCTACTCGAACACTTTCTTATCACCACATTCTTCGCGAACCGCTAGTATCGACATTATCAGTGAAGTGAAAATGACGTAACTTTTGATGGTGTGTGTAAGTGCTATAAGTGCGGTGCGAACTTGTGTGTGATAACACGTGACCCCTGGATTATTAAGTCGTTTATCTGACATTGATTGATTTTCACATTAAGCAATTATCGACAATGCCGAGCGAGGTATGCCGTGCAAGGGTAAGGCTATAAAGCGCATTGCTTTCGTGTCCAGACACCTGTGTGTTAAGTGAATATAACACTTAAAATGGAAATTATAAAGTCCTTAATCCTTTAATTCGCATAACTAGAATACCAGGCTCTCATACTCCCAATAGGTAACGTGTTTCGATGTTTACATTCAATGTATTAATATTAAAATGTGTTTTTCCTCTGTGTTCCGAGAACATGTGATAGACGACAGTAAACTGAAAGGTTATCTCACCTTATCACGGCGTGCAAATCGTAAAATATAATGGTGATTGGGGAAAATTGTTAACCACCACAAAACATACTGACGTCACATTCTTAGATAATCTTTTAAAATTCCCTTTGGGAAAAAAACAGGTCGTTATTGACAACGCCGAAATGTTCACACGACAAACAATTCAATGAATTTGTATAAATGAAAATATAAATCGGGTTTTTTTCCAATTATTTACTACTAGAGAGATAAATGCCGGCAATGATTACACAAATAATACAAACGGACCCCTATTCATCATCATCACCATTATATCAGCCGTAGGGCGCCCACTGCTGGGCATAGACCTCCCCCATCGATTTCCAAAAGAACCGGCTGGAAGAGCCTGAATGCAGCGTTTTCCGGCGGTCTTAATCAGGTCGTCTGTCCATCTTGTGGGTTAACAGCGGGAAGCGACTTTGCTTTATATTACGTAGAGAAGGATTAATTGATGAGCATATTGTTATTGTTGCCATGTTATATAACCATTTCATACAACTGTCAAAGAATGACAGTTGTAATTTGAATTTACGAACAATTTAAACTGATCGTTTATTTGTTTAGTATGATTTTACCTGTGAATTGTGATTCTCAACCAATACTTTAGTGTAATATGTTTGGCCAAGTTTGGTGTACTTAATTAACAGCTGATTTACTATAATTTTTAAATGGGTTAATGACTGTGACAGGTCACTAAATTACATACCTAATTGGGTACGACTTTGTTATTATTGGAAAAGCCGAAAATAAATAAATAATAAATCTTTTTTAAGATATCATACTCCCACCGAACTACACACAATGTTTTAAATGATATTTCAAAAAAAAAATTGAATTCCGAGTGCTACGCTCGCGCGTTCACCATATGGTTGCCATTCAAAAATACTATCCAAAATTTCGAGTTTTCAAAATCCCTAAATTATCCAAATTTTTTTTCATACGTACTTGCCTAGTTCTAACAACGAAAAAATAATCGGTCGAGCCGTTCAAGTGATGCTCTTTCATACATGCGACGATTGATTTACATTTGAATAGACTCTACCTTCTAACAGGAAAATGTGTCAAAAATCTCAGTAGACTTTGAAAACAATACAATACGTTAGTGTCTGCAGAATTTTATTAATAAATTACCGTTTTATTTTTATTCTTATCCTACTTGCCTTTATGGAATTGTTGTTTATGTAATGGAACAAGGTCTCAGAATGCATAACCTCTTTATGTTTTATCTTGGCAATTTATCTTAAAATAAAGTTTGTGACCTAAATAATAGTCCTAAAATTACCTAGGTACGCAAAAATTACTATGATTTTTCAAAGTAGGTACTTGAAAAATGGTAAAATTTATATTTTTATTGTAATTTAACGCTGATTCATTTTTAATCTATTCTAAGCATAAGTTTTGGATGTACAACCAAGGACAATGGCGGTTGACAACTTTTCAACCTTATTACCAAGAGCGTAAAGGTAAAAGGTGATGATTGAACGATTGAACACTGACTTGTTTTTGCTAGATTGTAATTAGACAATTGGCACATTAAATTAGTTTATTACATAACGTACCATCACGCCTGTATTCCTTTAAGGTTTAGGCAGAGGTGTACCAATGTACACCTACAGTTCGGCGGTATGTTTCAGGTCCCATGTAATAGGAGGCAAGCCTATTGCCATTAACCGGGCACAAATCCTAACTCCGAGCTGCTACTGAGAATTTCATAGAAAAACCCAATAACACTTTTTGCTCAACCTGGGAATCGAACCCAAAACCTCGAACGTGGCAGTCGAAATGGGTCCTGAGGTAAATACAGATTAATGAGACATTACAAATTTATCTTTGGAATGGCAACGCATTTACAAGGGCTCTGGTATTGCAAATATCTATAGGCTGCGGTGACCACAAAATCTGGTGGGCCGTCGCATCATTTGCCATCAAATGATATAAAACAAGGACAACCGTCCATGGCCTCCATGTGCAGTCCGACACCCGGTTTGCTCTAGTATCAGAGCAATCAGGCACTAAACCCAGAAATTTGTAAGAGCCCTTGTTTGTGGCGTTGTAGCCCTAGGCCAAACTCTAACGAGAGACGTCAACTTCAAGACGGAATCGCGATTCGTAAAAGCCTTCGTCCAACCTTACCTTACAAACCCAAGTCTTGCAAATGGCACCAGCCATACTGGTTATACTAGTCATCTTCATCTGCTTAGCCTTTTCTCAACTATGTTGGAGTCGGTTTCCAGTCTAACCAGATGCAGCTGAATATTAGCGTTTTATATGGAGCGACTGCCTATCTGACCTTCACAACCCAGTTACTGGGCAACACGTTACCTCTTGGTAAGACTGGTTGTCAGACTTTCTGGCTTCTGACTATCCGTAACTACTGTCAAAGATTTACGAATGACAGCTGAGACCGGCCGATTTACGTGCTTTCCGAGACACAGGGTGTTACACTATCAACTTCCAAACTCCGGGCCGCTACCAAGAAATTCGTAATGGAAAAACCTAATAACACTTTTTGCCCGACACGGGAATCGAATCCAGGACCCCGTGCTCATCAGTCGCGCTTGCGACCATGAGACCGACGGGGCAGCACTATACAGGTTATACTAGTGTAGAACTGTAATAGGAAAGCGTGTATTTAAATCATTATTTATTAAGTAAAACATCAAGTTTATCGCACTCCGGCTGTTTATAATTATCAGCTGGTTACAAGAGGTTAAGTTAACCGGGTCGTGGGTGAGTCAGGTGCCCTTGAGACAGTCCGCTCTACATCGACGACATGCTTAGTTCCTATAAAATCTGATTAACTTTGAACAACAGTTTCTAATTAAAAGTTGCTTTACGGCTTCTTTAACATTGCTATATCTCTGCGGGTTGTTCGTAAGAGATACCGCACCCCCGGAACGCAAAGGGCACAATAAGGAACATGGGTGGGTTTTAGTCAGTCCAGCCCAGGGCGGGAGAAGTTATATGATGATTTCCCAACCACCAAAAAAAAAAAATTGCTATATCTATATCTTTAGCTTATGCTGTCGAAAACAGATTGATTGAAAATTCATTTAACTACAAAAATAGCAGTTTAAAGTCCTGCAGTAAGACAATAATAGGCTGGCATTATAATTATTTTCTCACTACTGGGCAAAGGCCTCTTCTCATACAGAGAAGGCACGAGCATTGATCACCACCCTTGCTCAAGGCGGGTTGGCGATATAAAACTTAAAATATTCATTATACACATAAGTCCAAGTTTCCTTACGAGGTTTGCCTTCACCGATGTCAGAGATGTGCAGGGTAAACTTTGAAATTAGATATGAATTGAAATAGTCTCAATGGTGTCAAAGCCGCAACCTCAAGCATGAGAGGTGGGCGCCTCAACCACTGGGCTATCTCGGCATCGACATCTATACCTTAATGCTTACTATCTAGAAATCTTCGTTGTTTTAAAGAAACTGTCTCTGCCTTGACCGACTAATTACTTGATGAATAGTCTTGAAGTCTCGACCGCTTAAGACTCGTTTTAGCTGTGTTTATAAAATGTATGGTTATTAGATATGGATATTTTCTTCAAGAAAGGATCATCTTAATATCCATCCTGTAAGATACAGTAAGAGGAAAACCGCATTTACCTCCGGTGCTAAGTTTAAAAGATCTAAGCGTAAAGAGGGACAGACGGCGGGAAGCGACTTTGTTTTAATACTATGTAGAGCTTAGGTACATATTAAATAATACCAACCTATTAATGTCCCACTGCAGGGCAAAGGCCTCTTCTCGTACAGAGAAGGCACGAGCATTGTTCACTACGCCTGCTCAAGGCGGATTGGTGATTTCAGACTTATATTAATTATAAGTCTAGGTTTCTTCACGATGTTTTTCTTCACTGATGTCAAGATAATCTTAGAAAGCACATATAATTTGAAAATGTCACATTGGTATTTGCATGCATGAGAGCCATAACCACAGGGCCATCACGACATAATAAAAAATAGTCATATTAAATAGTAAATACGAGTCAAACGAAGACACGACCAACAGCTATAGTAACCACAATTAGCCCTCGTAATATTAAATCGCAGTAAAGTCACTAACTTTGGCGTGACGCACGTGAAGAGGTAAATTACTGAACAATCTAACTATTATCGTAGATTACAAGGCAAATATTACAACGTAAAACATTCATCATACCGTTTTTGTTTTGATTGTTCAAACTAATATAGATTTAGTATGCTCTTGGGGCCGGTAAATAAATTTTGTTGAAGCTTCAGCCTGCGTAACGGGTTATTTTTGGAAAATCCTTTCTTTGGTACCTTTTTACGCCCTGAGGGAGATATGATCCTGTTTGTACTTCAATTGGTTTAGGCCGGTCCCGAAACATTGGTTTAAATTTGCATGCGAACAGTCTACACAGTGTGTTCCTAGATAAATAGAAATAAAAGACAAAAAAGTGTATTTCTTGTCTCCATTTTTTTTTGTCTTTTTTTATTTAATTCCTGATTAATTTCAAGCAATGTAGACTAAGAGCCATTAGAGCCAAAATGCAGTAATTTCAGCAATAATAACACACCATGTACTTTGGCCAATATATTTGGGTAGGAGGACGGTGATGGATTCTCATCTCCCAAATCACCTCACAAGATATCTGTCACAAGTACAAAGTAGAAGTAATCAAGAGTCATGAATGAAGATTGAATGGAAGCCACGTCATTGCGGATTACTATGTCAGTCGGTTAACGGCAAGCGATATTATTGGCGAAGCCACATACGCTCACAATCTAATAAGCGGTGCTAGCTAAAAATAAACTTGATGAAAACGATCTAGAATAATCTAGTACGTCTCTTTAAATAGATATAATTTGTTGTTCGTGTTTTAGGATCAGTAGACTCTGTTGTTCAATTACGTATTGTTATTTATTTGTACAGTGATGTTGGTTTAACCAAACGTAAATCAGGGAAAGTTTACTTTCTAAGTGTCTTGGACATCATTGACATCTGTGAAGGAAGCCTTGAGAGGACCTGGAGTCTTGAGCAAGCGCGATGATCAAAAACGTGACTTAAGAAGTCACGTCTTTGTTTACTGCTCCGCTCTCGTGCGTCATAGCGTGATGTTATATAGCCTATACAATGCCTCATGAATCTGGCTATCATATATTTTTTTATCGGAGTGGTAGTTCCGCATTTAAACAAAGAAAAAGCTCTTCAGCTTTATTATATTAGTATAGATTTACCTAAATTTTTTGGCGTTGATTGTGGTTAGAGATGAGATTGTGACTAGATTTTGATAAGTACAATTTATTGTAGGTCTAGTTTGTTTCCTCGATTATTTAAGCTAGTTTTACCCGACCGCACCAAAACGAGAATTGCTTTACTTTCATTTTCCATAAATGGAAAAGTTTTTATACCGTTTGTTCACGTTCGTTTGCCAAAGTAATAAAAAAGGCATGATGCTAAGAGATTGTTATTACATATTTACTCAAAAGAAAAACGCACATACAACATCGGTTTAATGAATCAATACTTAACATAAGTATTGATGAGGATTTATTAACTCAAAAAACAACATAACATACCATCACGCCTCTATTCCTCAGAGGGTTAAGCAGAGATGTATCAATGTACACCCACAGTTCGCCGGTATGTTTTTAGGTCCCATGTAATAGGGAGCGAGCCTATTGCCATTAACCGGGCACAAATCCTAACTCCGAGCTGCTACTGAGAAATTCATAGAACCGAACTAGGGAATCGAACCCAAGACCTCTAGCAAAGCAGTCGCGCTTATAACCACTAGGCCAACGAAGCAGTTAAACAAAAAACTCGCAACAAAAAAAAATACTAAATCAATTTAATACAATTTAAATTGATTGATTGTTAACAGTTTAGTATTATTTTAATAACATCCTGTATAGCAAGTACTGCTGCTGTTTCGGTACTGGCACCGCCACCGAGTCGCGTATTAACAAACTATTGTGGTAACCAGAACCGGGGTGATCTGTAGTAACATAGCGTAGTACAGCGCTTCGGCAGTTCCGTAATGTATAATGGCTTTGAGCGGTAATCGTCAATTATGTAGTCTCAATGCATTGTTTAGAACAGGTATTCCACGTACAGAAAGTACTCTTGAACCCTGTTTCAAGCAAATAAATTAACAGGATCAGTTTTAATTCATACCTTTAATATTATTTTATATTGCAAGAAAATAATAAATTAAAGGTGTTGGGCAAGGCCTTTGCCAAGCAGTGAGACGTTACAGGCTAGAAAAAAAAAATAGTTTTTGTAAGAGGAAATATCTGGAAGTAGTAATCCAATACAAAAATTCACCGATAGTAAGCTACACTATTGTCGAGTGCAAATGCCATAGGCTATGTGTAATAGCTTCGAAGTAGCGTGCAGGAGCTAGGTACATTATAAAGTATTGCGTGCTACAAACCACCCCGGTTCTATATCCCACAATAGTTTCCTAATACGCAGCCGGGTCGATGATATAACGAAGATCGTAAGTAATTTCGTAGGCCTCTGAATACAAAGAATGGTTGTAAACAATGTATATTGATATAAGTACGGTTGGCGTACCAATAATAGGAACACTTATTAGCATAGGAACGAGAATATAGGTGGAGGTATGAGGAAAAGTCATTTTCAACAATAGGTATGTGTACCTAGTTGTAGATCGCGTCCGAAGCCCGTGATTTTGTTGAATAGTGTTGAATGTTTTGTTTTATTTTTATTTAGGATCTCCAACATGACATATGTACAAATAATAGGCAACAAAAGGTAGATAGGTAGGTGTATTCCTTCAATTATAGGAGACCACAGCATACAGAATGAACTTAACAACTAGTTAGCAAAGTAATCAGAACAAACCAAAAATTTGTAAAATCTAGAAACTGAAAGTCGGGCTCGGTGGAGCGACGATCTTTGCAGGGTAGTATCGAGCTTAGTGGCGGGCGATTGGAGAGGCCTATGTCTGTTGACCAATGCTGCATGAATGTTGCAAGCTGATGATGAAGAAAACAAAAAAAAAAAAAAATAATGATAAAGGAAAATAATAATAACAGACCCAAATACTAAATCTACTCTACAAATTTTCTTGAATTTCGGCAGAGATTCGCAGAAATCAATACTTGTGGTTTTAGATTTCTGCGAATCTCTGTCAAAATATTGATATCGTTTCTTCAAACAGTTGTAAATACAGGTTGAATTTGTAATATTATTAAATTATAAATACAGCCTATTATCGACCTTATTTCACTGTATATTCGATACCAAGGTATACGCGTACTACTTAGCATAATTATGTCTGAGGTTTGGTATGGTCATAACACGGCCAATTTAAGTAATAAGTAAATCAAGGTCATTCCCTGAATGTACAATGTAATTGTAAACTATTGCCGGTCGCTTATGCTGCAATCAAACCCAAAAATCTTCCAATCAAAATAGATTTTAAATACTTAACATTATGACTCACATTCTATAAATAATATTCTAAATATAATATATTCAGATTATCATGGCCGCACCTTGTCTGATTTGTTTTTAATTTCTATCTACGAAGTTTGAAAACAACCTAAATATTATTTTGGGTGCATGAGCCTCCCCGAGGAATGCACTCTCCGACATCTGTTACGTGTGGCGCATCCTGGGTAATCGTCTCCTGTCGCCTGGCTAATCCTTTCACCACGATGACAAATTTAAGCTCTGATCGGCCCTTCTCAGCGCCAAACAGTCCACTAACAGAATAATATTATTTAATATCTATATTTGCATAGTACGTCCTTGTGGGTACAAGGTGGACAGAGGACCGGATTAAGACCGCAGGAAAACGCTGGATGCAAGCTGGTCCTTTTGGAAATCTACGGGGAGGCCAATGTCCAGCAGTGGACGTCCTACAGCTGATATAATGGTGATGCTGATGATTTGCCATCGATACGTTAATAAAAAGATTTGTTGATTTTATTTAAATAAATGAATGGATTATCTGTTACTCTTTCAATCTTAAACAGCGATTTTAAGGGGAATCTTCTTTTAGAATGACGTAAAATGACAACGAGAAAAGGAAGACAAAGTATAAAACAGATTGGGAATCTCTGTCTTTACAAATCTTGTAACGTTACGGCTCCTGTCTCGGCTTTCTGCCAACTTATTCAAGGCCATACCAAGGATTTTTATATTTTCCGCTAGAACCTTATATAGTTATTGTTAAGTAATCTATGCTGTTACTAAGCATTTTTAAGTACTGCTTGCGTGGATCACGTACAGTCTCAATGTCCCGTATTACTTGGCCCCTGTTTCTTTTTTCTTATATTTGTATGTGGGGTCAGGGTAACGCGACGACTGTTTCTAATTTCTAGTTTCTATGTTTAATTTTAGTAGCTGTACCCCTCGGTTCCATCGGCGTTAAGTCTTTGGTTACTGCTCTGCTTCCGTGGTTCGTAGCGTATTATTATTCCAAAATGTCAACGATTAGAATGCAGTACAAAATACAGGAAATTGTTTTCTATTTTCAGTGATAAACGCGTTTAGTTAGCTTTGACATGCTATCAACTTATCAATCATTGCACCGACACTTGTCTCCGTAATAGTATAACTTGAAGTTCTGTCTATACTGCTTGCAGAACGGTGCGTGATAATACATACATAATCATATGAATAGATTATAATAATATATATCCAATTTGTATTAAGTCGCAAATGGATTTATTCAAATCGTACCAGTAGCTCTTGTACTTATACTAACTGTAAAATCTACCACAAAGTTAGGACGATAATTAATTGTAATACATTTTTGTAATAATTCTAGTTCAACACATTTTGTACCCGGTTGTTATGTTACAAGCACCAATATAGTCCAATAGCTTTTTATTATTAATTGAAAATCAACCTAAACGCACCATGAACAAAGTTTTAAATTGTGTGCAAGATATAATTCGGTATTTATTATCTCACACGCAACTACGCAATTTCGAAGTCTATTTTGCGCTGAACCTTTACATATGCGAAGCGTTTGCGTCGTGTATTTACCATAAGCCAGGGTCAATTTATACCCACTCATTTAGGCTATGCTTCAATAAAAACTGTAATACTTTTACCACGTTCGTAAACAGGCGCCATCAGTTAGGACTAGTTGCTGGGATCCTCAGCTTATGTGTGGGAGGGAAACACCGGGTTGGTTTCAGTCAGTAAGAGCCTCAAAGAAAGTCGTACTTTCCGAAGCACGTGGGTGTCACACCACCGACTTCCAAATTCCGGGCTGCTATTGAGAAATTTCTAATAGGAAAACCCTATAACATTTTGCCCCTGACCTGGAACCCAACCCAATCGAGACAGAGCGCAGGATATGAAACAACTTGGAGAAATCCCAAATGTCATCATCATATCAGCCTATAGCCGTTCACTACTGAATGTATGCCTATCCCAAATGTGATGCAGTAAAATTATTAAAGTCGAGCTATAGTCATGAAGTACGTAGCTTAATAAAAATAAAATTAAAAATGTAAGTAACCCCCGACAGAAGATTAAAGTCCTTTACCGCAGCTAACAAAAGAGCTGATAACCTAGAAACGATTAAACCGAATTTGACAACATATATCTAAGAACAATCGCTAGGAAACCTGCTTTCAAATAAAGAAAACCGCATTCAAATCGGTTCAACCGTATAAGAGCTACAGAGCCACAGAAAGACACACAGACAGGTCAAACTTATAACACCCCTCTTTTTGAGTCGGGTCTTTAAAACATGACTCAGTACCTACACATCTTTGCCCAAATATTAGGGCTCTTTCAATTTATGCGTTTGGTGCCGGACCGCTACGGTCGGTAAAAAAAACAACCGTCCGTCTGCGGTCCGAAAAACGCAGCGTTCCGGCACCGCAGCGGTCCGGCACCAATTGAAAAAGCCCTTAGGCCAAAATAAAATCACAATTTCATTTTGTTTGTCCATCAACCTCAGCAAAAATATCTTGCTACAAACCTTTTTTATCTGACCTTGTCCTTTACGCCGCCATTTTCGTGACTAGATGGGTGGTCGCAGAATATTTGGAGCTCAGTGAAAAATTATCAGCCATGTGTGTTATGGCATGTTAAGGGAAGCGAGGGATGAAATATGGGTTGTTTATTATCGTGCTCTTGACATTTGAGGTCATCGGTGGCCAGTTTTTGTAGGACGGCCATAATTGTATTTTATTTGCTTTCTTGTACAGGCTTATCACGGAATTGCTTTAAAAGTTAGATTAAATAGGTTTATTTTGTGGTTAGAAGTGATGGTATAGGTTTTAATAAATAATTATTTCCGATACACTTAGGTCCACTTTTTTTTTTTTTTTTGGGTGGTGGGAAATCATCAAATAACTTCTCCCGCCCTGGGCGGGGCGGGAGGGAGTGTCAGACTTTTACTGACTAAAACCCACCCATGTTCCTTCTTGTGTTCTTTGCGTTCCGGGGGCGCGGTATCTCTTACGAACAACCCGCAGCCCCGGCTGGCACTTAGGTCCACTGTCCTTCACTGATGCATGCACCTTTAGAGCCTCCGCCCACTTCCGACTTTTTGTAGGACCGATTAAATCGGACTGTTTGTTAGATCCATAGTTTCGTGGGACCGACTTTTTGTAGGACGTTTGTATTGCTAACTGCCCCATTGGTTTCGTGGTCGCATGCGCGACTGATAAGCATGGGGTCCTGGGTTCGATTCCCAGGTCGAGCAAAGTGTTATTGGGTTTTTCTATGAAATTCTCAGTGGTAGCTCGGAATTAGGATTTGTGCCCGGTTAATGGCAATAGGCTCGCCCCCTATTACATGGGGCCTAAACATATCGGCGAACTGTGGGTGTACATTGGTACACTTATGCCTAACCTTTCGGGGAATACAGGCGTGATGGTATGTTGTTGCTGTCATAAACAGTGATTTTTCACACTAATAATAAAAGTCGTGGTCAAGCAATATTATTTACTTAATGTTACCTAGTCTGATAAACAGTGTGCGTAGTTAACGGCTATGTAATGTGTCTCTTTACTTCCCGTATGTTATTCTATGTTATCTATCATGACTATCATGTGCTTTCTTTGATTATGTCATTGTTTTAGCTCACAGCGAGATAAGTTTTATTGCTGATAAAGTGATAACACACTGTTATTGAATACAGTTGTTCTTTTATGTAAAAATAATTGTAATGCAGTGAACGAGTGCTCGAGGCCCTGGTACGCAAGGGCCATTATGAGAAACACGGATGGGTTTTAGTCAGTAAGAGTCTGATACTCTCTTCTATTCAACCCAAAGCGGAAGAAGTAATTTGACGATTTCCCAAACTTAAAAAAAAAATGCTGTGGTTAGTTGTTTTTAACGCATAAAACGTAATTTTGACATCTAAAGGCGTATGTAAGGATCGTAACAGGTGGCGTACTGTGGTTTCTGCCTACCCCTATGGGAAAAAGGCGTGAGTTTATGTATATGTATGTATGTAAAGGCCACGTTTACGTAAATTTGTAACCTTTATGTTTTAAAAGCATTTCGTTTATTTTCCCGCGACATTTAAATTGCAAAAACACAGTTATGTCATGTTAGGTGTCAATTTAATGCATTTGTATCAATCGGTATCGATTTCCAACGTGAACTAGGTGACGGCCGATCAACCACGAAGCAAGGCTTGATATGATAAAGCACTTTGCGAATGGCATTCTTATGGAAAGATAAATGGTTTTATGAAGCAAAGCTAGGATACAAAACTGTCACACGGTTTTTACAGCCTCCTACCAAGTAGACACTAATCAAGAAGCGAGTTTAGCCAGAGAGTGAATTTTCGTTTTTATTTATTACCTCCCGGACCGCCCTGGTTTCTATCATTCAAACCTTGCCCAGGAAATTACGAACACAAAAGAATCAGCCGTATCGGTCCAACCCTTATCTAGTTTTTCGCTTAGCAACTCATTTAGCCATTCACTGCCCCGTTGGTCTCGTGGTCGCAAGCGCGACTGATGAGCATGGGGTTGGGTCGAGCAAAGTGTTATTGGGTTTTTCCATTAGGAATTTCTCAGTAGCAGCTCGGAGTTAGGATTTGTGCCCGGTTAATGGCAATAGGATCGCCCCCTATTACATGGGACCTAAAACATACCGGCGAACTGTGGGTGTACATTGGTACACCTCTGCCTAACCCTACGGGGAATATAGGCGTGATGGTATGTTATGTTAGCCATTCATTACTATTTATAAGAAAGAAGATATATTTAAACTGTATGCAAGCAAAAAGTACAATGGCGGACTTAACGCGTTAGGCGTTCTCTTCCAGTAAACTAAAGGCCAATTATGATATAAGGCTAGCTTCCACCCGTGACTTTGTCCACGTGGAATCAGACACAAAGTCAAGTCCGTTCTGAGCTGAAGTCTCCATCTATAAACTACTTACCTGTCAAACTTCATAGGTTAAGTAGTTTTCAAGATGTTGAGTTTAAAGGTCACATAACATCGAACGCGACGCGACACACATTACACTACATTGCGATATACATTTCATCGTGAGTATTCAGAATACGTTACACCATGCAGCGCTGAATTCTAACAATGAAATGGGTATCTTTTCCTGTAGTAAATAAAGTTACATTTTGAGTCGCTCTATTAAAATGTGCGCGCAGCGTCGCGGCTCGGTGTGGACTGACCCTAATCAGTGAGTGACCTTTCGCTTTTATATCATAAGATGAACTCGTGTATGAATTACTGAAATAACCCGCGCTAAGATGATAAACATCTGTCTTAGGTTTATATCACAAATAAATGGTTTAATTTGTTGGGAGCGTGCCAGATGGAAGCCATCAGCTGTGAATTAAAAATAAAATCCGTTTCAAAATCCTTGGCATTTAATGAGGAAGTATTATGTTTATTTTGGAATAACCCAGCTTAAATAGCTCCTCACGTCACAATTCCTTGCAAGAATTCTTTTTTTTCTTTTGGGGTGTGGGATGTCATCAAATAACTTCTCCCGCCCTGGGCGGGGCGGGAGGGAGTGTCAGACTTTTAGTGACTAAAACCCACCCATGTTCCTTCTTGTGCCCTTTGCGTTCCAGGGGCGCGGAATCTCTTGCGAACAACCCGCAGCCCCGGCAGGCACCGGCCCTCAGTGGCCCCTAGTCTTGCGCCTGGATTTGACTTGTTATCGCAGCAAATACCTAGATGACTTGATACTTAGACTAAAATTACAGAACTGCCTCGTTAGCCTAGTGGTCCTAAACGCGACTGCTACGCTAAAGGTCTTGGGTCAGATTCCCAGGTCGAGTAAAAAGTGCTGTTGGGTTTTTCTATGAAAATGTCAGTAGCAGCTCGGAGTTCGGATTTGTACCCGGTTAGTAGCAATAGGCTCGCCCCCTATTACAAGGGACCAAAAACATACCGGCAAACTGTGGGTGTACATTAGTACACCTTTGCCTAACCCTCTGGGGAATACAGGCGTGATGGTTTGTATGTAAAATTACAGAAGAATTAACGACAATCACTCGATTTGTAACAGCTTGAGTACAGGCCTTTTTTACCCGACTACAGCGAAGCATAAAGGAGGGTTATGATTTGAAGGGGGGTTTTGACCTATATGTATGTATGTTTATTTGTTTTCTCTATTTTCCAAATTTCTAATTATAATTCGACAAATGAGCTATCGTTGGAAGCGTCTTAATCGTCCACTGGTTATTAGGCTATCTAAAAGTTCAACAAACGTGAAACTGCATATAACACCTACTTAGTCCTTGTAAAAAGTATATACTCTTTTAAATAAAAAACAAATCGGTTAGGAAATGTCGGAGGTAACAAACATACGGATAGAATAGAGATCCTTCTCCTTTTTTTTAAGTCTCACAAAAACGCTTGTTATTACGTAACTCGCTATCACCGCTAATTTCATGGCCACACGGTATCTGCGAAAACAATAATAAATGTCTAAAATATTTCAAGTGTCATTGTGTAACAACATTGTCTCAGAATATTCTGTTTTACATAAAATATAGATAAGAAAGAAATAAAATAGATGGTGCATATTAGTCTGCCGCCGCGCCGGTAACATCGCGCGCGTTTCTTTTCACACACGTCTTTGGTTACTGCTCCGCTCTCGTGTGTCGTAGCTTGATGCCATATAGCCTATACTCTTCCTCATGAGTCTGGCTATCATATACAAAATATTTTTTTCTAATACGACTGGTATTTCCAGAGATTAGCACGTTTAAACAAACAAAAAAATTATTCAAGTTTATTATAATAGTTAGCTATTCTTATTTTCTCCCACGCGAGAAGGAAGTACTGTTTGAGGAAATGTAATATCACGGTGACGTCATCCAACCGTGTCTGATTTGTTTGAAATGGGCTGGCCTTGTTACTTTTGACTCTAAAAAAGTGCTAGTAAATAGTAATAATATTTTCCCAACCGTATCGTATATTGGTTGGCCGTGTCGACGGCGCCTTCGTGTTCCACGCGCGCCTCAAAGAGATGTCAGCAAAAGGAGGGGGCCACTGAGGGCCGATGCCTGCCGGGGCTGCGGGTTGTTCGTAAGAGATACCGCGCCCCCGGAACGCAAAGGGCACAAGAAGGAACATGGGTGGGTTTTAGTCAGTAAAAGTCTGACACTCCCTCCCGCCCCGCTCAGGGCGGGAGAAGTTATTTGATGATTTCCCATGCCGCCAAAAAAAAAAAAACGAATATCGGTTGCGTGGCGGCCTGTCTTAATGGAGGCTGGCAAAGTAGGGGATTTTCTTACACAGGTGCAGTCCGTCTTTTCTAAGTTTCATAGTCTGATGGGATGACAATCCGACATGAGAGGGAATCAGCAGAGCTTTATGTGCTCTCCGAAGCACGGGGGCCACATCACCAACTCTCAAACTCCAGGCTGCTATTGAGATCTTCTTAAAAGAAAATCCTGATTACGTAATTACTGTAGCGTAAAAGCCTTTTAACTAACTGCCTCGTAACTGCCTCGGTAGCCTAGTGGTCCTAAGAGCGACTGCTACGCTAGAGGTCTTGGGTTCGATTCCCCAGGTCGAGCAAAAAGTGTTATTGGGTTTTTCTAATGAATTTCTCAGTAGCAGCTCGGAGTTAGGATTTGTGCCCGGTTAATGGCAATAGGCTCGCCCCCTATTACATGGGACCTAAACATACCGGCGAACTGTGGGTGTATACTGGTACACCTCTGCCTAACCCTTCGGGGAATACAGGCGTGATGGTATGTTATGTTATGTTAAAAGCCTCTTCTCATGCTGAGAAGATACGAGCATTGATCACCAGGTTTCCTCGCATTATTTTCCCTCACCGATTCCAGTTGATAAAGTGACATCGATACTAACCCTTTAGCGAACCGGATTGGACTCTTATAACTAAGGCATATTTACAAGGAAAATAAATTAATTTGCCGTTATCTAACAAAGGACCAGATTCTCCGAATAAGGGGCGCCAATACACTAAAGGCAATGGCAAATTAAATGTAAATATTTACTCATCGCTTTGTTTACGTAGTCCATTAATGGGTGTCGCTTGAGGCGCTTAGCGTTCGGGGACCGGAGTCATTCTACTATTATAAACTGTAGTTTGTATGTCTGTTTAAACGCAATAATCTTAGGTAATGGTCGCGGGAAATCACTGGATACAGGCAGCGCCGGACCAGTTATTGAGGCTATCTGTAGGGGAGGCCTATGTCCAGCAGTAGACATCATTCATCTGATATGATGATAATCTCTGAAACTACTGGTCCGATTTGAGTTAGTTGGGGGCGCTCATCTTGCGTCAATTGAGTACCCAGCTCCCGATGCATGGTTACAGGAGGAACCTTAGGGTTTTAATCGGTGAGAGCTCGACGTAATCCTCTGTTCTGCCCAGGCGGATACCCTATCCTTAGAATTACCCAAGAAAAAATAAATCTGATTTGTATTAATCTATTTGCATTAAGCTCGTTTATCGGAGAAAGCTATAGGCTATAGACAATACGCTACGACATACGGGAGCAGAGCAGTAATCAAAGACATAACTCAATGCGGGTGATACGCGAAATAAAGCAATGTACAGTTAAAGAAATTGATTGTTGACCGACGCAACGAAGCTGACACTTTACATTGGTATTCTGTGTGAAGGTGGTTTTTATCCGGTCGAACCGTCCCATTCATACTGAACCAGGAATTGAATACAGCGTGGCTCTACCACCTAAAAAGTTACCAAGTTAAAGTCGAGAGTTTCAAATTGCAACTTTCTTTCAATTTGTACTGAAAATGTTATTTCTTATTTGTTTGCCTCAAATTAGTTTCAGTACAAGAGCACATAAAGGAATGCGTTATGTAACAGAATCCCTAAGTTTGTATAAGGGCAGTCTGTGCGCGCGGCTCAACAAATTTAACGTTACGTAACGTTTGAGCGCTGTTGTGTTATTGAATTACGTTTTTTATGTTGGTACTTACATGTAATGATATTATGTTGTCTATTTATAGTTAGTATTACAGAACCTGACTGTAAATACGGCACTTTATTAGTTTTTAGAATAGTTCGACTTCGTGGAGTATGTTATCTAGAAAGATCTGTCACACACCGGCTGGCGGCGGGTTGTATACCGGCGAACTGTGGGTGTACATTGTTACACCTCTGCCTAACCCTTTGGGGAATACAGGCGTGATGGTATATTTATCTGTCACACAGGTGTGTCGTCTATTATTACTGTCTTTTAAATTACTTGTACATCTCCATGTGCCATATTTAAACCCGCTAATAAAACGGTAACTTAACTTATAATTAATACACATACATACCATCACGCCTGTATTCCCCGAATGGTTAGGTAGAGGTGTACCAATGTTCACCCACAGTTCGCCGGTATGTTTTTGGTTCCATGTAATAGGGGGCGAGCCTATTGCCATTTACCGGGCACAAATTCTAACTCCGAGCTGTTACTGAGAAATTCCTAATGGAAAAACCCAATAACCTGGGAATCGAACCCAAGACCCCATGCTCGTCAGTCGCTCTTGCAACCACGAGACCAACGGGGCAGTTAATCTTATAATTAATCTATGTGAAATCGCCAATCCGCCTTGAGGAAGCGTGGTGATCAATGTTCGCGCTTTCTCTGTAGGAGAAGAGACCGTTGTCCTGCAGTGGGACAATTATTATTTTATTAATATTATAGCGATTGTAAAAACATACATAAATCTTGTGCGTTAATTTCATTTTTATAACGACAAGATAAATAAGATGACGTCTTGCGGACGGCGTGCTTACGGTTGGATTTTTTGTGGCAATTCCCACTGGCCCATTGTGTCGGATTCGTACTGTCATGATGAACGATTTCCATTATTCCGTCATACATAAAATGCGATCCGTGAATGATGATTAAATAGGAATTACCAAAAACACAGCACAATGTGGACCTTACTGATAAATACATAATGCATATGTTGGAGCGATACATTCATTAGTAATGTTATACAGTTTTGCATCAACACGCCATTGGGATTCAATAGTTATCGCAGTAGTATCGTATGTGCCATATAAAATGTTGTAAACCAATGTTCGACGTTGTTAGGAATCGTAATGAGAAGCTGCGTGTATCTAAAAATTACGTATTGATTATTTTGGGTGGTCCCCAATATCGGAAAAATGCTTTCTTTTTTGGCTACTCTGGGATACATATTGTTTGATAATTGAAAGAATTTTCAACTTTAATTGTCTGTAGGTACATTCAAATCGGAACTTTCATTCTCTATCTTTCGAATGAACTAATAAACAATACATTTCATTACTGAGCGTAGACGGAAGTAATTGCTAACTAACACTTTTTTTTACTTAAAAATACGTCTCTCCTTTCTAGGAATTTCTGCAGGATCGTAGGTGCGTTTACAATCATATAAACTCGAATATACAAACAACCAGATTCAGAAAAACTCCCTGTAGGCCATTTAAGTTCCGCGTGGGAATCAAACTCGCGCCACGCAGCGCAGCAGCCAATCTCCCAGCCAGTTTGTGATTATCAATGCACAACAGCACTGTTCATCTGACTCCTACACCGAATCAAAAGGCAGATGCGAATGCACTCTCAACAAAAGACTTCATGAGTACATACATACATACACTACAGTATACAAATATGCTCCCTATTTACAATGCAGACGGGCAACATGGCCGCAAAATAAAATGAATACACAATGAGTATGCTTGGACCACCTGTAAAGGTAGAAACAAACTGTCAGATTCGACTCAAGTCTCGACTGACAGTCACGATTAGCGTCTCCGCACACGACCGATTTCTTGATCTATTATCGGGCCGATTTTTGACAGATTTCTTCGTCGCGTCGGCGTCGGCGAGGAAAATCTGTCCCGATTATCGATCAAGAAATCGGTCGTGTTCGGAGACGCTAATGCAGTCTGTTCTTTCGTGATTGTCGTTTGACGTCTAAGCTCTCAAGGTTTTTGACCGAGACTGTCGAATATTTTACAACCGTTAGTCAATAGCGTTCTAGAGTCGACGTTGAAAAAATGAATTTACTTAAACATTGATTCGAAAAGAAGAATTCAACATTTTTTGGCCGATACCAGCTTTCCTTAAAGGGTGCTCCAGTTCGCGATATCCAAAAGAAAATGTTGGTAGCCCCTTTACATGGGCTTGCCAAAATACTCCCATGTATGTTCTGCGATTTTTTGTAGTTCAGGAGAAATGAAATGATGTTTGGGTGAAATGTTATAAGACTTGCAGTTATGGATCACTGTTATCTAACTGATAGTTTGCATAAATGTAACTGCCCCGTTGGCATCGTGGTCGCTAGCGCGACTGATGAGCATGATGTCCTGGGCTTGATTTCCCGGCGGGCAAACAAGTGTTATTGGGTTTTGCCATTAGGAATTTCGGTTTTTTGTAAGCTATTTTTTTTTCTGTTTGCATAGGTGTAGGTGTAATGTTGCTCACCAGATACAACATCAGTCATCCGTCCATTCCGTTTGTTTGATAGTTTGTTTCAAGCTTAATTGTTTAGTGATGCTGATGAGCTAAGCTTTGATCTAGTTACTGTAACCAACGTGCCATAAATATTAAATACCAGAGTAAATTGTTCGAAGTATTTATATACTGTGACGGTACGGTCTGGGGTTCTTCAAGGTGGGAGTGAATAGGTTTTTTGAGGGCAGGCGTCCATAGTCTACGGTAACCACTTACCATCAGGTGGACCGTAGGCGTGTTTGCCACCAGAGTGGTATAAAAAAAACGGTGGAAGATTTTAATGAAGAGTTTATAGCAAGGGTTTAGCTAATGATTCAAGACCCCCAGTGTCATCATGTTTCGTCTGTAAATAAACAAGAAAGCAGGTCTTCCATACATTTGAAAGTATTTTTTATTAACGTGAGGTTTTTTATTTGTGAAGAGTTTGCTCGTGACTCTAGTCTAGGTCAGAGGTAACAGATTTATTCGACGATAGAGTGAGCTTACCAGAAGAAGCCTGTTCACTCTTATCTTTAAAAATATTAGGGTTGAATGCGTTCTGAAATACAGACGCAGGTAGAGAGTTCCACTCTTTGGCAGTGCGCATTATAATAGACGTTTGGAAACGCTTAGTGCGAACTGGTGGAATGGCAAGGTAACGATCGTAATTTACATTCTTAGTTTAATTATACTGAATCCATGGTAAAATCTTCGTTATGATTTGTCTCCCATTAGTTATAAATATAGAGTCTTCAGAGCCATCATTATAATCATTAAAATGGTTAAGGTTAAGTATAAAAAACGTCTGTCTATAAGTTAGTGCGCTCATAACTTGGGAACCACTTAGTTGATTAGCGTAATTTGTGTTGTTTCACAGACATGTTATTCGTTGGCTACCAGCCACTAACGAACTAATACACAAACAACTTCCTGCACTACAGTACATCATAAGGTGACAGTGTTAGCGTAAGACTTTAAGCGCCGGGGCTGCGGGTTGTTCGTAAGAGATACCGCGCCCCCGGAACGCAAAGGGCACAAGAAGGAACATGGGTGGGTTTTAGTCAGTAAAAGTCTGACACTCCCTCCCTCCCCGCCCAGGGCGGGAGAAGTTATTTGATGATTTCCCACCTGCCAAAAAAAAAAAAAAGACTTTAAGCGGATTTAAAATAAGTTGCGTTAGAGAATGGGGTCTTAAGACTTAGGTATGCTTGGAATATCGCTTTATTTATTTATATTATTTTAAAGATATCTCCCAATCTAACAACAATGTACAATCGCGGATAATTGCAGTGAACAACTTTCCACCCTTACTAGAAACTAAGGTCAGAAAGTGATCAACCGCCATGTCCTCCGTTGTACGTAGCATGCCTACATTTGCTAATTACAGGCATCCATATGGTATAAGGTATGCTTTGATTTTCAAAAACTGAACCACTTTGTGTTGCGTGAGTAAAAAATAAATAAAAAAAAACAAAAAATAAAAAATAATGTCAAGTCGTGCAACAAAAAGTAAGATTAATATTTACTGAAAATATTGTTTGATTTTCAGCAAAATTACTGCTAACAAGTGTTAAGCACAAACAAACTGAAGCAGGTATGATTTCGTTAGCCTCTTTTACGATAAATTCACGAGAACTCCAAGCCTATTTCGTTCATGTAGCGAATGTGTAATCCGAAAAATGCTTTGCGCGATCCACAAGTCTCATAAGAAGCAAAAACCGCATGGCATTGTTTGCCCGACTTGTGGTCGTAAGTAAGTACCATTCATCTGACCCGGCAGAGCTCGCCACTGTACCGTTATGATAGGCAGGGCTGCCACTCGCTGGTTAAACATTAAATAACATGCTTGAATATACAAACAGAGATAAAAAAAGTTGAGGGCCTGCGCCTATGTCCCACTTTTCGTAGAACCGACTATCGGACCGTTTAATAGATTGATAGTTTTGTGGGACTGACTTTTTGTAGGACGTGTGCGTTGGTATTTTAGAATTCGTATGTTCCACTCTCTCCGACAAAAACATCGGTCACCGATTGTCTGACGTGACAGCCTAAGTTTTACTAACGCCGTGTATCAGACTTTTTATTCTTTCTACAACTAACTGCCAATCCATTAGAATGATATAATTGCCTGGTGCAGTATTATTAAGAATGCAATTACTCCAAATAAGGGGTGTTAAAAAACACATCACAGCCGTTAACCACGCATACTGACCATCAAAATAATCAACATTGAGTAAAAATTATTGCTTAGAAGCGACGTTTTTGGTGTGAAATATCATTGTTTATGGTAGCGTGCAATGTGCCTACGATTACATCTAACAGTATGAGAGGTCGTTAGTATAACATAAAAAACTTGTTTTAGTCAAAATATAATGGAGCTTCAATATCTCCAAAAGGAAGTTTTTCTTGTAGGATGGCATACCATCACGCCTATATTCCCCGAAGGGTTAGGCAGAGGTGTAACATGTACACCCACAGTTCGCCGGTATGTTAAGGTCCCACGTAATAGGGGGCGAGCCTATTGCCGTTAACCGAGCACAAATCTTAACTCCGAGCTGCTACTGAGAATTTCATAGAAAAACCCAATAACACTTTTTGCTCGACCTGGGAATCGTACCCAAGACCTCTAGCGTAGCAGTCGCGCATAGGACCACTAAGCGAACGAGGCAGTTAATATACTTTTAGGATGGGTAATCATCAAATGACTTCTTCCGCTCTGAGCGAAGCGAAAGGGAGTGTTAGACTCTTAATGACCAAAACCCATCCGTGTTCCTTCTTATGCCTTTTGCGTTCCAGTACCGCGGTGACTCTTTCGAACAAATTCCAAAACCCTGGCAAAAGGGGGTAGAACATGTAACTTTTGACTTCGCTAAGCGTCTGTTTATACCTGTTATCTGTACTGTATAAATAATATAAAGGGCTGTGGACTTGTGAACAATAAATAAATAAAACTGACAACCCTAACAGCGGCCTTCACGCGAACAAAGCAAAACATTATTATTACGCCTTGGCATATGGAATTGCTCTTTTTTAAACGTGTAGGTAACGGAACAGGAACTGACATGGTAACCTTAATACGAGAACCATGAATCCTTATCCAATTAGCTTGGCACATTAGCGGCGATGTGACGACACTTAGTACACTTTGTCGTTGTTTGTACTGCAATGTTTATTGTAATGAAGATGTCGCGATAGGCGGACCCAGGCGCAAATCAGGTGTTTTACTTTGATCCTGATAGTCATGTAGACAAATAAATAAATATTGGAGTGTCTGATTGTAATGTCGAAATAACAGATTTTTGGGGTTCCGTACCCAACAAACGTGATTTTTTTTTTGCTCGTTTTTGCTCGACATTGATAACGCAATAGGTAGACGCTTGAAATATTCACATAATATTGAGTTATACATTCACTTTAAAAATTAAAATAAAATTATTTTTTAAGGGGGGCTCCCATACAACAGACATTTTGCCGTTTCTCCCCCTAACACTTCGTGCGCGAGTCCGACTCACACTTGGCCGGGTTTTTTTAAATAAATGCTTTTAATACTTATTTGTAAATTTCAATCTTTCTGTTTGTTTCGGCTAATTTCCGTAAGGGCCCGACTGATTTTAACGGTATTTTCGCTGGCATATAGCTGATATTAAAACCCTTCATGTAACACGTGCCGAATGGAGTATGTAAGGATCGTAGCAGGCGGCGTTCTGTGGTTTCTGCCTACCCCCGTGGGAAAAAGGCGAAAGCGGAATACCACTTGAGCCTTTACCTGTGTGTATATGTGTACGAGTTCTATCCGAGGATCAGACTAGATAAACGGTAATGGTGTCGCTTCTGGCTAAGGACGAATTTAAAAACCTGCCAAGTAGTCATACATGTATCATGTAAGAAAAATAGCTTAGATTATTTCCAGCATGATTATTAATCTTATTTTTAGTATCTAGTTTTTTTCGTTGCGAGATTTTATCACCTTTGCACTTTTATTCTCTAAATTCATAACATCATATTTATGCGATAAAAATCACAATGTATTTATCTACGCTTATTTAAATCCATGTGAGATACCATGAAATAATCCGAAGTTTAAGAAACAATCTTACTATGGACCACTTCATCTAGTTCAATATTTTGCATTAATTAATTGAACTCATTTTCCATTCCATTCTTAATTTTTTTTTAAATTTTGATCTGCCTCGTTGGCGTAGTGGTCTTAAGCGCGACTGCTGCGCTAGAGGTCTTGGGTTCGATTCCCAGGTCGAGCAGTGTTATTGGGTTTTTCTATGAAATTCTCAGTAGCAGCTCGGAGTTAGGATTTGTGCCCGATTAGTGGCAATAGGCTCGCCCCCTATTGCATAGGACCTAAACATACCGGCGAACTGTGGGTGTACATTGTTACACCTCTGCCTAACCCTTAGGGGAATATAGGCGTGATGGTATGTATGTCATTTTCCTATGATGAAAGCGTCTTTTGTTTCCGTATGGACATGAACAAACAGGTTCAATTTATTAAGGTCCTCAAGGTCAAATATTAATTAAAAAGTCAACAGTTGTTTGTTGCCCTTCATTTAGGTTGATGTTGTTCACCTTTTGTTATTTTTGCTTTTATTCGCGTCAGAAAAGGTTTTATAATAAAAAAAAAACAATAATATCAGCCTATTATTGTTTTACTGCTGGGCAAAAGCCTCATTCCATACAGAGAAGGTGCGAGCTTGCACGAGGCGGATTGGCGATTTTTGAATTATATTAATTAAAACAATTGTATTAAAAAAATCATGAAAGAACTGCCTCGTTAGCCTAGTGGTCCTAAGCGCGACTGCTACGCTAAAAGTCTTGGGTTCGATTCCCAGGTCGAGCAAAAAGTGTTATTGGGTTTTTCTACTAAAATTCTCAGTAGCAGCTCAGAGTTAGGATTTGTGCCCGGTTAATGGCAATAGACTCGCCCCCTATTACATGGGACTAAAAAAATACAGGCGAACTGTGGGTGTACATTGATACACCTCTACCGAACCCTTCGGGAAATACAGGCGTGAGGGTGTGTATGTAATGAAAGAAAAATAAATATTATCGGCATCTACTGTGTAAAAAGGTCGATTTACACATCCATAACTACACAAGGTCTAAGAACTCGGTTTGAGTTCAAAAATAGCGGGAATAAGAGAGAAATATAAAATACCAAACAATTAATGTTTTTAACACTGGTTTGATAATGTTCGCCTGGCAGTTAGCTGAAACACTGATTGATAATAAAAAATATTGGTTATTTATAGTTGACCTGAGTTCTCTACTCAAAACAAGCCAATCAGAAATCTCCGAATTATTAAATGAATTACGTCAAACTCAATATACCAAATGACATTAATATTCGACAATAACAGTCCAATATACATTCCAAACTTTGGTCATAAAAAAATTAAAATTAATCAGCGTTAAATGTCCAAAATTGTTACAATTGAGTGATTGACACTAATAACTAATCATTCTAAGACATAATTTCTTAAAAAAAAAACCACTTGATAGTAGCAATGAAAACCGGATTCACATTCAATTAACAGTAACATTTTATTTTTACTTTTTTGGAATCTGTAAATAGTTTATCAAATATGTTGGCAAATAAGTGACCTCACAATGTACTATTACCCAAAATCTATTTGGGAATCGCATTTTGACAGCTCGAAAATCTCGATCTCAATCGAAATCGAAAAATGGAAGACATTTGACATTTGTTTTGGTCGTTTTGACAGAATCAAACCCAATTGTTTTTTCTAAAACTGAATGAGCTAAAACTAAATTATGTTTATTCTTCTCCAGATGGGAGCAGGCGCGAACGGGCCCGGTGGGCGACGAACCCTGGAACTGATACTGAGTGGGGGGCTGAAGTCCTTGACCAGACCTGCGAAACCAGTCCGCAGAGCAGCTTCAAGAGACTCCGTACTGTCGCAACCACAGCCTTTACTAGAAGGTGAGTACTTGTAACTCCCGGCCGTGGGTACCATACCGAGATTCTTCTTCTTTTCGAGTCGATGATTTTAGATTATCTGCGTTGCTGTGTTCCGGTTTGAAGAGTATGGGTGCAGGTGTATTTACAGGCATATGAGACATTTCAACTTTGTCTCTGGGATGGCAACGCATTTGCTAGGTCTCTGGTATTGCAGATGTCTATAGGTAGCGGTGACCACTTAACATCAGGTGGGCCGTAGGATTATTTGCCATCCAACTACATTAAAAAAAGATGTAATTTTTGGGCCCAGTAGGTGGCCACGTGTAGTGTGACGTCAGTACCGTTGTTAATATGCTCTAAAGTCCAGGTGTAAATTACTATACCAGGATAAACTATAATATGATTGAAATACTCTAATAGTTATTATTTTACATATCGAACCTATACAACTTTTTTTTGGTTGTCAAGTCTTTCATTAATACAGTTCATCTCATAGTAATATCTCCCCACCGAAATAAGCCGTTTCTCAGCAATAATTACTGCTCAATGTTACTCAGTTTGATGAGCAGTACGCGTAGGTAACAGCTATTTATAAAAAACAAAATAAGTAACTCCCGACAGAAAAATAAAAATCTCTACCGCAGCTAACAAAAGAGCTGATAACTTTGAAACCGCTGAACCGATTTCCATCAAACATAGCTAAGAACCCTCCCGACTCTATACACCTTTCAAACAAAAAAAAAAACTAAATCAAAATCAGTTCGGGAGACAGACAGACACACACACACAGACACGTTAAACTTATAACACCCCGTCGTTTTTGCGTCGGGGGTTAAAAAGACACAATCATGACTTTTACGTTCCGTATTTCATCAAGGGAAAATTCCAAATCAACAAAAAGGCAACAAAATAATTACCTTTTAAAGGTAGATTTAAGTAATCCCCTGATAATACGTAAACCTGAATTAACAACGCTCTCTGAGCCAGTTCTCGTTGCCCCGGGGAAATAGCGCGGATTGCCATAAATATATTAGCGCATTTGAATTGGGTTATCAAACTCGTCAACTCGTAGTACTCGTACGGCTTGCTTCAAGGATTCGTGATTGCCAATTAGTTTACATGTATATTCCAACGCTATTGTTTTAATATTTTTATTTTAAGAAATCTAGTGGATGTGACAGGTATTGTCGGTCCTGAACGTTGGCTTGCTGCGAGACCTACTGGGTTCTTTTGTGAATCTACACTATTCGGGGACCCACGTGAACACACACAAAAAATTTATTGGAATCGATCCAGCCGTTTATGAGACGGTGACAAACACATGGCCAGAAAAAAAAAATGTATTCAGAGAAATATGTATTTATGTAGTCAGACTAGCTTCTGCCAGCGACTTCGTTCGCGTGGTTTTTTTCACCCGCGGCCGCGTCGAGTTACGTTTTTTGTTACTGCTGCACGCCCGTGTGACGTAGCGTGACGTTATAAAGCCTAAAGCTTTCCTCGATAAATGAACTATCCAACACAAAATTTTTTTTTTTTATTCAGACCAGTAGTCTTTGAGATTAGCGCCTTCAACCAAACAAACTCATCAGTTTTATATTATTAGTATAGATAATAATGATTTATTTTTAAGGTACCGTTATTTTAAGACAAAGGTACAGTCGCGGATTTCATACTTTACACATTTTTTTATGTTCGGAATACAAAATAACCACGCTATAGCTGCTTTATGCTCATGTTTGTTTATTATCTTTCTATACTTCCTTATTACTGTAAAGAGATAAGGTTTGTTTGTGTTTTGTCTCTGTAAGTACTGGTCCGATTAAGAACTCTATTGCTACACTATTACACTATTGCCGAGTGCCATAGGTTATGTTTGTACACTTGACTTCCACGCGGACAATGTCGCGGGCAGAAGCTAGTTAACAACATAAATTGAAGTTGAACCAACAGTCACTGTAGCTTTTAATGCAGTTCCTATTTACCATTTTCAATTTGTTAACCCCCGACGCAAAAACCACGGGGTGTTATAAGTTGGACGTGTCTGTGTGTCTGTCTGTTTGTCTGTGGCAACGTAGGTCCTGAACGCATGTACCGATTTTGTTTGAAAGGTAAATTAGTTGGGAGTGTTCTTAGCTATGTTTGATGGAAATCGGTTCAGCGGTTTCAAAGTTATCAGCTCTTTTGTTACCTGCGTTATGGGATTTTTATTCTTCTGACGGGGGTTACTTAAAATCTTTTGCCATGAGATTCTGCTACACATATACCAGATTTGTAACAACATTTTTTTTTTTATCTCAAATCCTGCGTTTTTCAGAGATTAGCTGAGACTTACTTAAGATGTTTAAAGTCTACCAACTTTGTAAACAGTGTCATTAAAATGACATACTCGTTAAACTGTTGATAACGTTTTTGCCCAGAAGTTAATTTATTTTACACGAACGCTTCTCGACATGTTCCGTAATTGGAAAACATCGCTCGCCGTCAATATTTGTGCCTGTTTGAACAAGTGTCGTATGAAAGTCATTGAATTTTTATATTTCTCATATTATATTGCCTTTTGGTTCTATGTCTGGAATAAGGAATATTAGCTTTTTATGAAAATTTCTGCTTTCTTTAGGTATTCGTATTTACTTTTATATTGTTATGAGGAAAAAAATGGCAAAGCCGACGGCTCACCTGATGTTAAGTGGCACCTCTGCCTAAGGACATCTGTAAGGGAGAATGCGTAGATAACAGCTTTATAATGTATAGACTCCCTGTATTTATATTTGTTTTATTATATTTCATATGTCAATATTCTCAATGGCTGATTAATTGTCTTTTTGAATAAGAACCGATATCAGGGTTAAACCTGGTCCTATAGTACAAGTTGTTCAAAATTACTAGTGCAATACCTCCTTTTCAGGTTTAGGATAAAAAAAAAACTTGTATAATCGAGGCTTCATTAATAAATATTGTAGCCTTAAGATAAAGACTGCCATAACTTATCTTACTTATCACCTTAATTTGGCCGTCAAAAGCTTACCTTTCACAAAATGGAAAGTCAAGTTCGAAAGCGCTAAAGATCCTTGAATTGATATCATTCAGGTTGTTCTTACATCCTGATGCTCAAAAAATCCGTTATACGTATTGATTTGTATTCGACAAACATTCTTGTCTGCTCCTCTGAAAAACAACCATTTCTGCCTTTCTTAATGGAGGTTACATTACGAAGGACATACGGAAAGTGAGAATATTCACGTTCAGGCTTCATTAAAATGAGTCAATATTTGAATGAATTTGAATAAAATTATAGCCCGACTCGACTTCATGGTTGAAATCTTGGAAATGGAATAGTCAATCGATTTCAGGTGGACTTCATTCGAGATATTAGTTTCAACAAAAGGTAGGTATGCCAAATTCATATCGGACTGGATTTATACCCCAGTAAGTTTCAATTGAGACAGACATTTTAGTGAGCGTGGCTAAGTTATTGAAGCTGAAAGCTCTCATCTTAGGAATAACTCTGCAGGTATTGAATTTAATATTGGAGAGGTGGCGGTGGCGGCTGGTAGTAAAGTTCACAACGACGTAATGCCTTTGTTTTACTAACATTTCGATTCCATAATGAGTTCCAAGCGTAGGTACAAATTGAAGACAATTAATTAAGTAATCGTGCCATGTTTACTACCAACCACCTTCCGTATTTTGTTGCCAAGCAGCTTTGGTACGTTCCGGTTCGAAAGGTACGATGAGCACCAGTATAATTAAAGGCATATGTTACATTTCAACTATATTTATCTGTCTGTCTTTCTGTTTTTGTTATTGGGTTCTTCTATGAAATTCTCAGTAGCAGCTCGGAGTTAGGATTTGTGCCCAGTTAATGGCAATAGGCTCGCCCCATATTACATGCGACATAAACATACCGGCGAACTGTGGGTGTACATTGTTACACCCCTGCTTAACCCTTCGGGGAATGCAGGCGTGATGGTATGTCATGTCATGTTTATTTATCTCTAGGATGGTAACGCATTTGTAATCCAAACCTTATGGTATTGCAGATGTAGATGAAGTCCTTTTGTGCCTAGTTCTGTTCTGTCTTCTGCTTGTTTAAAAGAAAGTGGAAGTTATGTGTTTTCTTTCTCCTCCGCTGCTCTTTTCTGATTAATTTCGTTGCGGGATCCAAGACAGTTGAATCGTTTCTCTTCGGACTCGTCAAGCTTTGTTACTTCAGCAATTTTTTGGTGGTCATCACTGGAGTTGCAGTGGTTGGGAATTGTGTGACGGGCTTGTCCAATAAAAACAAGTTTTCCATAGACAGCGTCTTCCGTGTTGATACTAGTAGTTACCACCAGCTGAAAGTGAACCTGACACATTAATAAGTGGTTACCTATAATGCTAATTAGGTTTCATTTTTGTCCTAGGACTTCGAAAATGCTCAACAGTCCTCGCGCTAACGGATCGCGAGAAGTCTTCGGAGCCGATCAGGGCTCACAACAGACTACGCGCGCCCTCCGTCTGCTCCCGCTGTTCGTCGTTGCTGTCGCTCGCCGGCGCCAGTGGCTCCAGGTACGTCACACCAGGTTCTTAATATGGCTTGGACAAATCTTCTCAGATCAGGGATCATAACAGACATGTAGACAAAACTAAGATTTTCTTTTTGAATAAAAAGCTTTATCAACTTATAATGTTCGCCATAATTGGTGCTCATTCTAATCTGGGCTCTTTGTTTGTGGGAGAGAGCGGGTTATGCTGTAATCCCCCATGGGCCAAGTGTAGTTTTTTGGAAGTCATAATTCTGTCCTATGAATTTTAGGCTTTATGACATGTGATTTTCTCGACGTCATCTTTAATGTATTGCTATTTGTCAGGTATTCCTTGGACGGCGCCGGTGGCGGGTTTGTGCCGGCGGCCCCTATCAACTGCAAGCTTTGCTTGGAGGATGCCACAGCCGACAAAGTCACCCTCATCTCCGGCTGCGGATGCTCTTTCTGCACCAAGGTCAGTAGATTATAATGATAAACTAGTTAATGCCTGCAGTTTCACTCGAATCCTAGAAAAAATTCTACATATACTTGGCCGAAATATGTGGTGTATCTGTGTGCAAATTTTCTACTGGGTCCGTTCATCCGATAAAGTGTGATGGAGTTACAGACATACAAACTTTTCACATAATATTTTCAGTGTGATTACCGATTTTAATTTTAATTGCATATTTCACAACCGGCCACGGTACGTGATTCTATAATATTTTTTATAACAATAAGCATTACCTTGAGAGGTGTTGTGAAAAGGAAATATTAGTAGGTATTATTTAAATTAATTAAATAGGAATTATTCATATTACTGAGAATAATGGCACGCTTTTTTATGAGTCATTAAATACATTTAAAAATATATACTTGCCTACATTACTCACAAATTATGCTTTGTCTCAAACATTTCGGTTTTACTTTAACATCACGCCTGAATTCCTCAAAGGGGGAGGCAGAAGTACTTAGTACACTTACAATTCGTCTGTTATCATTAAATCCTATTGCTTTTATTCGTGCACAGATCCAGAATTTTGACCCTTCCACCTATACCATTAACAAATTCCTAATGGAACAACTCAACAAGGCCCACTTACTCCAAAAAATTTACTCCAGAATTAGTTACTAACACGAGGTTATCATACAAAACTTCATTCTTTGCCCCTGTTGCAATGCATGCAAATAACTCTGAGTTAGAGATAACCCTGAGTGGTGCAAGCGAGCTTTGAATAGTCTGTTATGAAAACCTAACGCTCAGCAGTCAGGTTTGCGACCACTAGACCATCGAGAAGTCTTCTTTCAAGTTAATTTTTGGGTCTCTTTGGCGGAATGAAGGACGCAGGGGGCACCGACGCTGCATGCGATTGGTCCGACTGTCGAACCTATCGCGAGTGGCGTTGATGACCCAAAAACCCAAAAAACTAAGAATGAACTTAAAGTTTGTGCTCACGACTGGTGCCGGTTACTATATCTAAATCATTATAGTGATCCCATTCGCCGCCATTTTATTTAACGGACGATAGGTGAATTTTCAAATGATGTTGTCACGCATATTGCTACATTTGTTAGGTAGTAGCGAGGTCAATAACCCGACTAGAAATAGACTGACTCTAACCTAGAACTTGATAACGTTAGAATGGTTGAGTTTGTCAACTGGATTATAATATGTTTGTTGACACCGTTTCTATTTATTTAACACTTCAAAGGTCGATTTCTATTGAAACAGAGTAACTTTCCTTATGGCAGTCACAAAAGAAATGCTTCCACCTTTGGTTGCCATGGGGACAAGCCCCTCCGATTTCCAATCGGAACTAACATTGGAGACCAGCTTCTGTCTGTCAAATATACAATAACATAAATCCTATGACACGCTGCAATATTTTAACTTACTATCAGAATTTTTTAAATAGGCACTTCCATAGATTGACTTTTACAAACAAAGTAACTTTACCTATTTATAATATTACTTTATAGACATAATAAATGTATGTATGTTCAAAACAGTTTGTATGTATGTTTATACAAGGTAATTCATTCAAAACAAAACATCATTAGCGAAATTGAATCTTAGTCTTTTTAGCTTAGCTCACTAAAACCAGTCTAACTTGTTAACTGATCTGATAAGATTATGTACTCTACAAACCTACTTTAATTTATCAATTAATTCAAAAGATAATACATCCTAGACTCAATAAAATAAGGTACATTTTTATCGGCGACGCCCTGGCCAGGTTAGGAAGAGGTAGCGAGATAGCGTAGACACACTGAAAGAGATTCTTTGAGGTAGCGCAAGAAAATAATACCTGGAAGGACTCTGGGAGGCCTTTGCCTTGCAGTCGGCATTTCAGGCCAGATAAGAAAAGAACAGTTTTTATTTAAATTGATGATTGATTGATTGATGGAGAGGAAGAGGAAGACCATGGAAAAGGTGGATGGATTGTGTGAAGAATGATATGAAAGAGAAGGGAGTCAGTGACAGCATGACGGTCGACAGGACGCCGCCGGACGGCATGAAAGGAGATAACGTTTTGCGTCGACCCCAAGTGACATGGGATGAAGGCAGGAAGATGATGATGATGCAAATTATTATCTTCTTCTTAGCGTATCAATAGCAAATATAGGTTAAACAGCCGATTACAGCTTAAAAGTACCATCGTGGTGAAAGGATTAGCCAATCGACAGGAGACGATTACCCAGGGTGCGCCAGACGTACCAGAGGTCAGAGAGTACGTCATTCGAGGCAGCTGAAAAAGAAAATACAATAAAAAATATTACTATTATTCATGTTTACCTTACCTGTTTACCGGCCCAAGTAAACTTCCGTGACTTCGATTTTTTTCAAAAACGATGACGTTTATACTTTTTATTGACAAAACTGTTTGGTGGTGACCTAGTAGGTGATATTGGTGCACTTAGTATCACTTGTGTGAGAACGGTAATATTCGGTTACTGTTAGCCAGTATTGGGCTTAATATTAAATAGAATTTATATTAATATAACATACCGAAAGCGTTTTTTTGTTTGTTTGTTTAAATGTGCTAAACTGTGGAACTAAAAAAATTTATATGATAGCCAGATTTTTGAGAAATAGTATAGGCTATATAACATCACGCTACGACACACGGGAGCGGAGCAGTAACTAAAGAAGTAACGTAACGCGGGTGAAAAAAAACAAACGAATGAAGTTGCCGGCAGAAGCTTAAATACCTAAATAAATAAATAAAGAAAGTATAAGAGAGACTCTTCTGATAGAAAGCAATCTAAACAAAGCGTTATTTTTAACCTCAAACCAAAAAAAAAACTAAGTATGGAGTTCCTTGCCCATTCTATACGAAACTGCCATTTTAGATTCTACATTGATTTTTTCTTCTCATTGACGCTCAAATATGACTTTTAGTGATCTAATTGAAATAAACGATTGACGTTGACTTTGAAGCTCTTTCACAAAGAGCATTCAGTAACTAAACAAACATTACACAAACACTACAACAAACATAAACAAACGGTCAAACGTAAACATTTGTCCTTACAATGACATTTAACTTCTTAAACGAAAAATTTTAACTTTTAAAATTTGTAATTGACTAGGTATTTGGAAAACTGTAAGATTTGTACACCTTCTATAGTATGACATATAGCACGTACTTAAATTTATATTAATCTGAACACCATTGCATGCATCCATTTGTATTGTAATCTGCTCATGTTAAACAAATAAATTGATCTTTATCTTGACATCGTTGTACGGAGTTCCTGCCTATTTTAAGCTAGGACCATTCAGGTACTCTTATCAATCGGACTTAATCGCATTTTAACCTTCAGTTCAATATTTATCTAAATCTGTTTTCGTTCTACTTGCGGTCATTAAACCCATAATGACATACCTCCTAATTATGTGGCTATTTTTAACCCTATTATGTCTTGCCAGCGAACAGATAAGGATTTGTAACTGGATTTGTTAAATACGTCATGGTTTAAGGAAAACTTTGCTTGTTTTGATATTATTGTGGCTTTTGATCACTTCTTATTAAATACTGTTGATCAGGCTTAAGCGTGGTAGCGTTTTCGAGTTGATTTTCGAATTACAGATACGAATATTCTAAAGGATTTTTCTTTTTTGAGGTGGTTTTGCTCTAGATTCTAGTCTAGGACAGAGGTAACAAAGACAAAGTCGACGATGGAGTGAGCATACCCAGAAGAAGCCTGTTTACTATAACTTTGAAAAGGTTAGGGTTGAATGCGTTCGGAAATAAAAAGCTAGAGAGTTGACTCCTTTGCACAATATAAAAGACGTTTGAAAACGGTTAGTGCGATTTGCTGAAATTGCAATTAGGTAAAGATGGTAATTAAATATAAAAACCTTGCTTCCTCTAGGAGTAACTCTTTAGTTGTAGGCTCTAGTAGTGGAGCTCTTTGTGAAGGAGCTCGTCCGAGGAAGTACTCCCACCATACAGTATTTCTGCCGCGAATCAGCGTTGCTGTGTTGGGTTTGATGGTTATGGGTACCGGTGCGGTGTAATCACAGGAACATGAGACATTGTCGCTTTGTCTCTTGGATGGCAACGTATTTTCAAGGCCTCTGGTATTGCAGATGTCTTAACTCAGCGGTTACTAGATGGGACGTCGGCGTCGGCTAGTTTGCCAGACAATGGTTTAAAAAAATATATACATATAGGTACACACAAGCACGATATCGGTACGGCTTAAAATACAACTGTAAGGCATTTTTTACGATAAACACGATTACTATCACTTTTTATTACATTATCGCGACGGCGATTATATCGCTTCGTATATAGAGACGCATTCACTATTAATCCGCGCGTTCGTACAAGGCCCTTTCGACAAAAACAGTTACCGGCAACCATTTAAATATTTGTCTACCAGCTAGTAGGTATTAGGTAAGGTACATTTGTCATTTTCACACCGTTGAATTTCTAGAAAAGGTATCTATTTGTGTGTCACTGTTAACCTCTTAACCGAGCCGTTCGCTTTGCGGTCTGCCGACTAATGTTTTTACTGTTATTTAAAACACTAGCTCATAATTGTTGTTGTTTTCTGTTTTATTTTAAAAATAGACTAGTATTTGCCCGCGACATCGTCCGCGTAAATTACGGTTATATTTAAAATTCATTGTTGTTTTCCTCGGGAACAGTCTTTTTCGGAATGGAAGGTACCCTATATCTGTTTCTGCACACTTGAATACGTATATTACGTATAATTTCAGGATGATTGGTTCAGTGGTTTAAGCCTGAAATGGTAACAATCAAACAAACTTATTTTTTTATTTATAATATTAGTTAGGACGGTGTACAATGCTGGTTAGACAATGAAATGTATTCCAGTAATTGTTATCGCGTCTTTGCTTGGTAAGAATATACTATGTTTTAATCGGAATCCGTCACATTTAGTTTTTCTTCGCAGTTCTGACAATTCTTTTGTTCAGACACTTTTTCCTTCGTACTTGAACTGTTTTTTTGTCCGGATTCATTTGCTGGTAGAAAACTCTTATGTTCGATTAAAGCTAGCTTTTCTCCTTTCGCTATAGATTAGTCAGGGAAATTGATTCTTTAGCAGATTGAGTCACTGCTTAAATCAATTCGGGGGGTTACTTCTTCTATCTTCTAGAAGACTATAAAACTAAAGAGATATTTGTTTGTTTAAACGCGCAAATCTTTGGAACTACAAGTCGGATTGGAAAAAATATTTTTGTAGGTATGTGATAGCCAGATTCATGAAGAATAGTATAGGCTTTATAAAATCACGCTACGACACACGGGAGCGGAGCAGCAAACTGAAACGTATTTAAATGCGGATTAAACCACGGTATATAGCTACGACATACGAATGTCAAAGAATGACAGTTGTGATTTGAAATTATGGACGATTAAAATTGATACCTAATTTTGCAAAGCAATAGTTAATTGCTTTACAGGTCATTTCACAATTTACTATACTCTGTACAATAAACCATAAAGTAAAGAATCTTGCTTATTTACGAAACGTACGATAATTAAAATGTTCCATACTTTACCCACATTACCTACTACTATTTTTAGGAAATCACTATAACACTGGGATTTTTTTTTCCTGGTGATTTATTGAATATTCGTAATATTAAGTAAAAAAACTTCAGGAATAAGAAAAACCTTCACTCTTACTTATAAACAGACATTCATCGGTTTTTTTCGGATAAGCTCGGCAATTATCGGAATTTGATGTAAGCTGTGACAAATGTGTGCAAGCGGCAAGTCAGCTGTCAAATATGAACCATAGATAAATGGCGGCAGATTTAAAATTTGGAATATTCGCATTCGCGCATAATGGCTATAGATTATAAGAAGCATTCTTTATTCAAAAGATATTAGAACATAAAAAACAATATTCGTAACCTCCACTAATTTCCACACACATCGTGGGTTTTTTATGAGTTTGTCTACCTAAAACTTGGGTTTCCAAATATTGGTGTGTTTTTCGCGTCATGGAATAGCATTGTTGTCTCAAAACTATCTGTCCACGGTTTAACCATCACCTTGAAAATGATTAGATGTTCGATGTTGTGTTTAACATTTATGGTGTTAATTTGTTTCCGCTGCTAATACTTATGTTTTTGTGTATAATTAGCAAAGTATACGTTAAAATGTTAGTAGTAGTTTTTATTTCTTTTTTTTTTTAACCTCCTTGGATGGCAAACAAGCCGACGGCCCACCTGATGATAAGTGGTCACCCCAGCCTATAAACATCTGCAAATCCAGACGTTTTGCCAATGCGTTACCATCCTATAGACAAAGTTGAGATAGGTATGTCCATGTGCCTGTATTTACACCGGAGCCCAAACCCTTCAAACCGGAACACAGCAACGCTGCTTTGCCGAAATAAGTCGCCATAATGGTGTCGCCTTATCGGATTTACTAGTACCTACTTATTTTATTTCAATCAAAAGTTTCGACATTTAAATTCCATTCTATTAAGGCCGAGACATATCCAGTTACACCTAAAAATAAAACAATAATTATGAAGGTATATTATTCCTTGCACGAACGTTTCTTTAAATAAACATAACATGGATGACCTTAAAATAACATAGCAATTAATATGTAATAACATACATAAGTTGATCAGTAACCTTCCGTCAAGATGGCTTCGATAGAGTCGTGCACCGAATGCGTAAAAATCGTATGAAAAAACTAGTACAATAAATTCTATTGGAATATATACAAAACTGGTATTTTAAAAACGAGCTTTTGCTCGCGATCGATTTTGATTGTCGTTTATATCGCGGACACAAATGAAGTAGTGGATTTTAAAGTAGCCTAAATATATATATATTTTTTTTTATTGAATGGCAAACAAGCCAACGGACCTACCTATAGACATCTGCAATACCAGAGGCCTTGCAAATGCGTTGCCATCCTAGACGCAAAGTTGAAATGTCTCACGTGGCCGTAATTACACCGGCATCCATACCCTTCAAACCGGAACACAGCAACGCTGCTTTGCGGCAGAAATAGGTATGGTGGTAGTAGTTCCCCGGATGAGGTCCTTCACAAAGAGCTCTACTACTACTACGTCCTGTTTTGGTGTTCAAGCTTAATCTGTACCAAATTTTAGTAAAACCGGTTGAGTGGTCTAGCCGTGAAAGCGTAACAAACAAACAAATAAACTAACTTACTTTCGCATTTAAATAATACTAGCTTTCGCTCGCGAGTTCGTCCGCATTAGTGCAACTGTACTTTTTCAGGATGAAAGGTACCCTATGTCCGCTTCTGCACACTTGACAACGTACATGCAAAATTTAGGATGATCGGTTCAGTGGTTTAGGCGAGAAAAGGCAACAAACAAACTTTTACTTTCGCAATTATAAAATAGACCAACTTACTGAAGATTTTTAAATGCCAAACTAAGTTATCTTAAAACTTCGTTCAGCCAACCAAAGATTTCTCAATAATTAAATTGCTTACATCAACCTAAATCAATATGCCAAGTTTAATATATTATTACACGGAAATTACACATCAATGTCCATCCAAAACTTAAGATTGGAATAGGATTCAAAATTGGTCAGCATTAAATATACAAAATCAATACAATTATCTTGATAAACAGGACACTGCCTCGGTAGCCTAGTGGTCCTAAGCGCTACTGCTACGCTAGAGGTCTTGGGTTCGATTCCCAGGTCGAGCAAAAAGTGTTATTGAGTTTTTCTACGAAATTCTCAGTAGCAGCTCGGAGTTAGGATTTGTGCCTGGTTAATGGCAATAGGCTCGCTCTCTATTACATGGTACAATGTACACCCACAGTTCGCGGGTATGTTTAGGTCACATGTAATAGGGGGCGAGCCTATTGCCATTAACCAAAATTTCTGTTATTTATCGACATGCTTGACTCGTCCTAGCTGGGCTGCCTCGTTAGCCTAGTGGTCCTAAGCGCGACTGCTACTCTAGAGGTCTTGAAAAAGTGATATTGGGTTTTTCTATGATATTCTCAGTAGCAGCTCGGAGTTAGGATTTGTGCCTGGTTAATGGCAATAGGCTCGCCCCCTATTACATGTGACCTAAACATACCCGCGAACTGTGGGTGTACATTGTACCATGTAATAGAGAGCGAGCCTATTGCCATTAACCAGGCACAAATCCTAACTCCGAGCTGCTACTGAGAATATCATAGAAAAACCCAATATCACTTTTTCAAGACCTCTAGAGTAGCAGTCGCGCTTAGGACCACTAGGCTAACGAGGCAGCCCAGCTAGGACGAGTCAAGCATGTCGATAAATAACAGAAATTTTGACGTGGATCATCATCATCGTCATATGAGCCGCAGGACGTCCACTGCTGGACATAGGCCTCCCCCATAGATTTCCAAAACGACCGGTTAGATGCAACCTGCATCCAGCGTCTTCCTGCGGTCTTTATCAGGTCGTCTGTCCACTTTGTGGGTGGACGTCCTACGCTGCGCTTGCCGGTGCATGGTCTCCATTTAAAAACTTGACGTGGATAACAACTAGTGTGGGATATTTCGTCCAACACAGTTTGCGTGATAGCCCATATGGCATCAGTAATCATTCCATGTTAATGTTGTACGCTTGCTGACTATGTGGAACTTCATGTCGTCGAATAGGTGTCGCAAGTTTGAAGTTTGCAACCTATGAGATCCGCACTAAAGTTAAAAGATAGTATCGTGTCGTAATAGTAATGGGCTGGTTGACAGCCTCGTTGGTTTCATGGTTGCATGCGCGACTACAGCGCTAAGTGTCTCTACACCTGCACTTTTGAGGACTTTAAAAATGCCTCCGATGCCGTGATACACGTGGCCACCTTCAGGAACCTAGTAAACTAAAGAAAACATAGAAATAACTTAACCCATGGACTCTACAAGACGAAGGGCGGTTGCTGAGCTGAGCATTGGGGTTTTGGATTCGATTCCTAGGGTGGTGTTATGGGGGTTTTTCGGTAGGAATTACTCAGTAGCAGCCTGGAGTTTGGAAATTAGTGGGTGTGACACCTTCGTGCCTCAAAGAGCACGTTGGTCCTGCGTTTAGTCTTTGCCCGGCCATGTCGGGTTGCCGTCCTACCAGGCTGAGAGTGAGGGAAAAGGATGTGCTCCTGTATATCTATCTCCTGCCTACTTGGCTAGTCTCCATTACGTCAATAGAATATAAATAGTATATTTCATTAACGGGTTGAAATATAACATTGCTGGCAGCCATTCTTCAATTTCCTTATATTTATAAAAAAAGCGACACACCGTACGTGCAATCCACTCAACATCAACCGTGAATAATTGAAGGCCTCTCCTCGAGTGAATATTGTATAAGTTAGACGAGGTACGATCTCCGAGCTCGGTGGCTATACGGATGCTGTTTCCTTATAAAACGATAGCTGTACCGGTTTCTTGTTTACTAGTCTGCACTTGTAAATATCTTGCTGCACCGGTGTGTGGTACCTTATGCTAATCTGATGGAGGAATTCTGTTTTTAAATTGGTTAACTTTTTTTTTTCTGATATTTCACATTTTAATGTCGTGGTTAAAATTCTTATGTTTGAGATTGTGTGTCCAATACTGGACTAGTACCAATATGGCTTTCAATTTATATGTAGGTACTTATTTACTTACTAGCTTCTGCCAGCGATTTCGTTCGCATGTTTTTGGCACCCGCTTTAACTTACGTATTTGGTTACTGCTCCTCTCCCGTGTGTCGTAGCGTGATGTTATATAGCCTATAGCCTTCCTCAATAAATGGACTGTCCAACACAAATATAATAATTTAATAATAATTTAATAATTTTCCAATTCGAACCAGCAGTTCCTGAGATTAGCGCGTTCAACCAAACAAAAAAACTTTTCAGTTTTATAATATTAGTATAGATTTATTAATAACCAACTTACACTTATAGTTTGCACCAGACATACGATTTATTAGTTAATACATACTTAACATAAAATTTGACAAATTACACAATAAAAAAAAAAAACAAAATTTATAAAATCCACCCATACCTATATTCCCCGAGGGGTTAGACAGAGATGAAACAATGTACACCCACAGTTCTCCGGTATGTTTTAGGTCCCATGTAATGTAGGGCGAGCCTATTGCCATTAACCGGGCACAAATCCTAAATCCGAGCTGCTACTGAGAATTTCATAGAAAAACACAATAAACACTTTTTGCTCGACCCGGGAATCGAACCCAAGACCTCTAGCGTAGCAGACGCGCTTAGGACCACTAGGCTAACGAGGCAACTATACAATCCTTAAAAGTAAAATAACTTGAGATTGTTCTGGGGGTGGCAATGAACACCAGGTATCAACTAGCAGCACTTAGAAGTCTCAGCTCAGTACTTCCAAAAATATCTAATGAATCGTCATGAAATAGAATGTTATTAATAAGGGAAAGACTAGGTACTATCTAAGTTTATCTTGTACGACACTGACACTGGTAGACACTGGTGACAAGATAAGCATCGTGAAGAAACCTGGTCTTAATATACTTAAGTCTTAGAAATAAAAATTTTGTCTTTTTATTTTTACCGCCGTATCTCCGAAACGGCTGTACCTATTTTGACGGGTCTTTCACTGGCAGATAGCTGATGTTATAAGGAGTAAATTAGGAACTAGAATTAGGTTCCGCGCCAAAAAAAAAGGCCCATTATAATCCACATACGCGAACGAAGTCGTGGACAGAAGCTAGTTTACCATAAATCTTTAGACTACTATCTAATCTCGGAGACACATTTCTCCTCCACAAAAGTCTGTAGGCCTATTTAACCTGTAAAATGAAGTTCAGAAGTACAGATATTCAGGTCGGACGTAGGTACCTGCATCTTTTATCCCCAGATCTAGGTCAGGCCGTCCAGGGCCGTGTTCCTGATATGTGGCCTACATTGCTCTAGCAAGCTTTGGTTACACAGTTTTTGCTTACTTTTACGATGTCAGTAACTACCATCACGCCTGTATTCTCCGAAGGGTTAGGCAGAGGTGTACCAATGTACGCCCACAGGTCGCGTGTATGTTTTAGGTCCCATGTAATAGCGGGCAAGCCTATTGCCATTAATCGGGTGCGAATCCTGATTCCGAGCTGCTACTGAGAATTTCATAGACAAACCCAACAACACTTTGCTCGAGCTGGGAATAGCAGTAACTCAAGTAATTTTAGGAGAAGTTTTGAAAGTATATCTGTGATGGCAGTGAAGTCCTAAACGGTCTGGCAAGACTTCCATACTTATGCTGACATTAAAAAGCCTGTAAGTTTAGATTTTTGTTTTAACGTGTTAATCTCCGGAACTGCTAGCCTGATTCTAAAAATTGTTTCGATTGTAGGAAGCTACATTATCCCTGAGTGACATAGGCTATATTTTATTGCAAAAACTTAGGTTTCCGTAAGAAATGATACGCGGACGTATTCGCGAGAGGAAGCCACGATACGGGGTGAAGAAAAGATTCAGCACATAGCCGTAAACTATATGTTTGCCCATCAAACTAAAGTCCGTTGAGGTAAATCAGTACCCTCCAAAAATGCACTACAACACAATCAAAATGTATGGAACAGCTGACATTTCTTCAAATATTTCATAGTACCTAGGTAGGGTTGCCACCTTTCTTTATGGAGAATAAAGTATATATTAGTTTCATTTTAATAGAACAAAAATAAAGTACACAACATGAAAAGAGTACTTATTTATTTATTTTCATTGTCTTGCAGTCCCTAGGGGTTGATTGCCTATTTGAATACTACTGTGATTAATTGACATTGACAATAACATTTGAATTTTACTAGACACTAAGTTTGACATTTCATGTGTATTTAGTCAGCACCTACCAGCACATACCAGTTTATTTAGTCTCATAGTTACTCATAACTAGTAACGAGCCTGTAACAATCAGTTTTATGTAAATATAGTATTTTAGCGCACTTTATTGGTGTGGTAGATTATAAAATACGCCTACATGAAAAAAAAGACAATACTCTAATTTTGAGTACGGGTGGTAACCCTACGTAGGTCCCATATTAAAACTAATTCAAATTCCCGAGTACTTTCGCCCCCTGAAATATATGTAACAAGATAAAAGTTACGTTGTAGGTATGTACAAAAAAATATACAAAATAAATTACTTTGATAGATAAACTGTTTAAAAGTGATACATAAACATTTACAATTTGCGTTACTTACGGGCCGCCACACCTGTGCAATGTCTGAAACTGAATATCAGATGTTAACCTTGACTAATATTCCGCTTGGCTAGCAACTGGAACAGTCTAGAAGTAATTCCAAATTATCTAGATTTGATTCAGTTCGAAAGGCAGTACATAACTATTTCATTTACTTATTGCACTTGTTTGGTTACTGCTCCGCTGCCGTGTGTCGTAGCGTGATGTTTTGTAGCGAATACTATGCCTCATGGATCTGGCTAATATCATACCAAAGAATTTTTTTTTAATCCGTTTGTTACTTTTGGAGATTAGCGTGTTTTAACAAACAAAAAGCTAGTCAGCTTTATTACATTAATTAGTATGGATGATGTTATATAGCCTGTACTATTATTTCTCACGAATCTGGCTTTTATATGCAGAAGCATTTTTTCCAATTCAACTGTGAATTTTAGAGATCAGCGGGTTTAAACAAAAACTCTTATGGCTTTAAGAGGATTGCTTTGAGAATTCTTTGGCTGATAGAGGATCACTGTAACAGTTATGGCTCATGCCAAGTGATGTGATTGGCTGACGTTATTTCAGTCAGCCAATCAGAGCAGTTATCACGAGTTCTGTTTGACAAATTGTCCACAATGTTTTGCGTTGACTGGTTATTGAAGGCTTTTAAAAGAGTTTAAAAAGAATCGCACTACTGAGGCTGGCATTGGAGGGGCTCTATATCTATCCATAGACGAAGTAGGACTGTAGATGATGATGATTAATGGAAAATATTTAAATCAAATAGTATTCACGTTCAACGTATTATTACAAAATGCAGCCACGCACCCACGGAGCGACAGTCGATTTCCTCAAGGTGCTTCAACAATCACTTGAAAAAATAAATTAAAATTACAAAAATATCGAATAACAACATTCAATACGTTTTACTTTTTTGTTGCAACTTTAAAGTGTAACGGTACTTTAATATCCCGCGGTTTCACTCGTGTCATTGTTACGATGACGTGTATTTATGTTTCATTCTCGCCGACAAAATCGGTCAAAAAGTCAGCGGTGGGCAGAGGCTAATTCACGCGGTGTCAGTTTTTAACAATCGCTTGCTAAAAATCTAAATAATATTAATACTTCGAGGTTGTATGAAACGGCGTAAACATGGCAATTTGATGTAGTGTGGCGATAAAAGATTATATATATTATGTAATTTATTTTGTTAAACATGACATACCATCACGCCTGTATTCCCCGAAGGGTTAGGCAGAGGTACACCAGTGTACATCCACAGTTCGCCGGTATGTTAAGGTCCCATAGGGGCGAGCCTATTGCCATTAACCGGGCACAAATCCTAACTCCGAGCTGCTACTGAGAATTTCATAGAAAAACTCAATAACACTTTTTGCTCGACCTGGGAATCGTACCCAAGATCTCTAGCGTAGCAGTCGCGTTTAGGACTACTAGACTATCGAGGCAGTTATACAAAAGACAACACAAACACGACTAAAGTATTTTTTTTTTTTTAAGGTATGACGTATCATCAATATTTTGACTTAAAAACATATTATGATAACATCGGTAGCCATTGGACAATAATCTGCTCAACAATCAAATTCCTTGACTATACGTACATTGGTGACCACACTTTTTATTGTCGGCATTCCTAAGCCTAAATTAGCAAGTTTCGATAATTATGGGTAATTTAAACTGGCGTTACACAAAGATGGAAGCCTTTAGTTCAGATCACCGTGTATTTTAGAATTGTAAAAATAATCTGACGATTTAAATGGTTAATTGTCTGCTTAAATTAAAATTTATTCCAAAATTTTAACATATTTTAAATAATAATTAATCGTGAAAAATTATAATTATTGTCGGGTTTAAATAAAATGTATTCCTTTTTTTTTTGCATATTTTAAATAATAATTAATCGTGAAAATTACCAGCAATTATTATTCTTCTGTCAGTAGTAGGAGTTTTTATATTTGTAGAAATACAAAAAACATAAGCCTCTCTCTGACGCAGTCGGGTAAAAAGAAGGTACGTTTCGGAATGAGAGTATGAGAGCCTTTGTTTATATAAAGTGCAGTAAACGGGAATAACGAGATAGACTACAGATGTCTTTGAGACCGTGAAGGACATTTATGACGTACACTAAATTATAAACCAGCCGTAGATAACACGAAACCACTGGTTTTGAACTATTTTTAGAATTTAATCAAGAATTCTGAATCGATTTTACAGAAAAAACCAACCTAAAAAGTGCATTCCGAAAATAGGATTCAAATTATTCGACGGTCTAAGTTTTGTATATAAAATGAGGCTTTTTATAGTTAAAACATAAGTACATATTTACGTAGAAGCATAACTTTGAATACAGATGCAAATAATTTGAGACTAACTGTAGAACTGCCTTCAGCTATGTGAATTGCAAATGAACATATTATTTCACCGGAATAAATTAACTATTTGTCTCGTTTCACTTAGAAATCTGCTGTTTTGTTTTCTTCTGACGAAATTCTCACTATTATCAATAAGCCATTTCCGACTCATGACTCATTGCTGGGGAATGACCTCCCTAAGTCTGTCTATTTCAAATGGATCTTGTTTGTCTGTCATGAAGCAGTCAATCTTCACCTCGCTGTCTTTGCCTATACCTTCTCCATAAACCGGCTTAAACGTGCTTTATAATCATTCAGGCGAAAGACGTCTGCTGCTATACATATAGGCTTTCTACAAACTGTTTGAAAAAGCCAAATTTTCAGTTGACCCAAGTCAACGAAACATCAACCGATCCATTTAGTGGGTTACAATTTCACCCAGAGTAACGTGCTTGGAATCCATAGATCAAACTAGGATTGATAGTATCTTCTCTTTTTCCCTGTCGTAATTAAATCCATGCTCGCGAGCTGCAGCTCAGGCTCTGTGGAGCGACGATCTTCGCAAGTGCAGGTAGCAACTGGGTGCGATTTGCCGAGAATCGAGCTAAGTGGCTTGCGATTGGAGAGGCATATGTCCAGCAGTAGATTGTTGCAGGCTGATGATGATATGCTACAGTGCATGGATCATCATCGCTTTCTCCTACGAGAAAGAAACAGAGTTTAAGGAAAACATGAACATCTTGGTAGGTGATGGTATGCATACCATCATCTCCCTAGCCTTATCCCGACTTGTTTGGCTAGGCCTAACCATGTCCTCCTTGCTTTTGTTCACATGTGTTTTTCTCGTAACGTTTCCTGGAAGCGAGATCTAATTACTGATCAGTTCACATTTTAAAACGTGTATTACTTTTACTACTTCGCAGAAGTTCATAATGCCCTCGGAAAAGCAAGCAATTTAAAAAAAAACCTTCTCTGTAATGGCAACGCTTTCTCTTATATTACGTTAATAAATGTCTATGTTGTTAAAGCCATTACATTCATGGTCACATCACCATTTGTGCTTAACCTTGAACACAGTTTTGTATTGTGAATTGTTTGAATTTTGCAACAAGTTGCCGTAACATTCGATTTTATTTAAGTTTGATTACGTTCGAACCAACAACGATGCTAATTTTGTCCCTAATCTACAGGGCGATCGATTTGGACAGAGCCTTAATGGGTAGATGCTTAGAACAGTGGTTGATTGGCTTAGTTAGACGTTTTTTGGTCGACTCATCAACTCGGCCTCTCGGCACTGCTTCGTCATCGAGTGGGCTACACGCGGTGAGCGGGTGGTTACCGAGTGGGACACGCGTGGTGAGGGGTTGGACTGCTTGCGTGGGAGACGATCCGGTGAGGTTACGGAGTTGATAACTGAGTGCGTAATATATGGAAGCTCATATAACGAAATCTGCTACCGCACCTGACGAGGTGATACTCGTGATCCTCTGTCTTTAGAAGCTCGTAAACGGTCTTATGATTTAAAAAAATCTCTTGCCAAAAAGCAAATTTTTAATGAAGTCGGGAAATGGACACAAACATGTTATTTTATCATTGCCATATCGGATACAAAATCTAAAAATAACTATAATGATCTCGTTTCCTTTGCACGTAAGTTGATTTAGAATATAATCTGATACAATCATCCTATTACGATTGACTTGCAATTGACGTCAACGGCAAACAGATCTTGCCATACCTGTAATCATGGTTTACGGTTTACACCATCACTTAGCCTACCATTTAGTTAATTGATTGTTAACTGTTTTCTTAAAGGAATAGCTATAGGATTGAGTGCTGTGGGTGGGTGACGGAAATGTTTTACTGCTGAAATACTCCCGTTTTTTTTACGTTAGGGTAACCCCTCACACTGAAGAGAGAGAATAAAAATAATAACAGAATTCATCGACTAGAAAAGAGCTGATAGTATTTAAACGGTAGAACAGGTCTTCTTGAATCATGGATTAGAATAATCCCGAGCAATTCACCTTTCAAACAAAAAGCTTGTATCAATATCGGTTCAGCCGTTTGGGAGATACGATGCCATAAAAATATAGGTATAAAACCAAAGGGGTTTGAAAAGAATAAAAATTTTCGTTTAAACATAGTTTCTATAGTAGTGCGTTTCAATGTTTTATTTGTTTTTTTCCTATTAGGTTTCTGGTGATCTCCTGAGCGCCAGCATTTATAGTTTATTTTGCCTAATTTGGCAATTATACTTTTAATAGAACAGAATTGGGAGTGTCGCAAAAAAGACACGTCTGACATCACATTTATTTAAAATCCAATTTGGCGTTAAATCATAAAAATTAATTATGGTTAACATGTTTTGACATCGATGTAAAGTTATTAAATGCAACTCCGACTCTGATGAATTAACTGCACACAAAATAGAATTTACTTACCTATAATTTACGATGCTAATTTATTTAACCAGCTGCGGCTGCAGAAAACCTCAGACGGCGAAAGTTTTAATTTCGAGCCGTTTGTAGTGGAAACCCTCGGCTCATGGATTCCTTGTACCCATACCCATTTTAAGGAATTATCCAAACGTTTGGTTGACACTTTTCGTGATCCAAGGGTTGGCTTTTACCTTGGCCAGAAGCTAAGCCATCATGTCATATGGCATCCACCGTGGCAATGCCGCCAGCCTTTCGGGCACTTTTCCAGTTGACGGGATTCGGAGGAATTTTTGATGCTATTTAGTTTTAGTTTCTTATTATTATTTGTTTATTTATAAAGTCTATAATTGTTGTACAAATATATTTACGTCGAAAACTAATTGATTAATCTCTTTAAGGACTCACTGTTGCGGTCGAGGTTTTAAAACAGGCCATCTTCCGTCAATGTCAGTTTGTCTGATCAAACCAACACGATACAACCGCCAAGTGCGATTACTTCTAGAATAGTTGTCACTTTGTCAAGAAATGTAGTTGAAGAACGTGTATAACAACCGTGTAACACCTTACATATTATTATCTTATTAACACGTTGACATAGCACTATGACTAATGCTGCTAAAATGATAAAAGTATGAGAAATCACGCTTCATTCTTACTTGCCATCGCCCCCTGCTTTGCGCATTTGCCGGTACCAGGAGCGCACGAATTCGCAGTGGTATCTGCAGCCGTCTCGCCGAGTCGTTGCACACTTGCACAACCGGTCCGCGTACCGCACACAGCATTGAAAATTACGTCATGTATTTTATTTAGCCTTATGTAGAGCTTGGTATACCTATCTATATGCACGGTCGACAAGTAAGTCACGACGCACCTCCTACGCGTTCTGACAGCCTGGTACTTCAGAAGTCAGAAAGGATTCAAAAGGACCTTTATTGTGAGCCTTTTTGCGTTACCAAGGTGATCGTAATGAAGAAGGAAATTTGTTGAAAAGGATACCTGCGTTTGTTGAACTTGTTCATTTTTCCGATATTTTGCTTCTTTGTGAAAATGTGACGTGGGTACTTCATATTTTCTATAAGTACGCCCACTTTAAGCAAATTAATCAAGTTTGTCAAACAGACCTGTTTTTAGGGTTCCGTATGTGACTAAGCTTCCGGTGTCCGCCCGTCTATCAGCGGGCTGTATCTCATGAACCATAATAACTAGATAGTTGAAATTTTCACAGAGTGTGTATTTCTGTGGCAGCTATCACAACAAATAAATACATAATAAAGAAAAAAAATTAAGAACATCCTCATAGAAGACCAACTTGGCCAGTTTTTATTGCTATACATTTAATTTTATCTATGGCAAAGGCCTAAGTATGTACATTGTGTAAGACCGATTCAATAGCATTGATTGTGATTTTTTTGTCTCTCAAGGTCTCGATTCGACACGTCTGCTCTTTTTATATTTTTACATCACGTTTGATGGTTTCTTAAGATCACAAGGCACACTTTGGGTATTTTCGTTTAAGCGCCGGCCTTATGGTCATAATGATATTCATGAATATTCATTTATCTCAATATCATAGTATACATTGGATAACTGCCTCGGTAGCCTAGTGGTCCTAAGTGCGACTGCTAAGCTAGAGCTCTTGGGTTCGATTCCCAGGTTGAGCAAAGTGTTATTGGGTTTTTCCATTAAATTCTCAATAGCCGCTCGGAGTTAGGATTTGTGCCCGGTTAATGGCTATAGGCTCGCCCCCTATTACATGGGACCTAAACATACCGGCGAACTGCGGGTGTACATTGTTGCCTCTGCCTAACCCTTCGGGGAATACAGGCGTGATGGTATGTAGTTAACGACTATTTGATGTATTTGGTGAAACACCGCAGTGTCCACCCTGTTTATACAAATAAAAAAAATCTTGTTTTAAAGAATCTTCAGGATATCTGAAGTACCTTTCCTATTCCATCTACAGATTGAATTACAATCTGCCAACAACTTTTCACTTTATTAAACTTTTTTACAAAAGTATTATGTAACGGAATCCTTCAGAATAAAATAGGTACCTTTTCTTGTTTTTAAACTTATACAAGGTAGAAAAACCACGGTTTATGTTGAGCCGATATCGGTGATAACCTTGACACCTAGCCATTAGATGCATAATAAAGATGAATCTAATAAAATAAATTAGCTATGGAACCCTGACATAAAATTGAACAAAAACATAGAAGGTACACACATAACAAAAGCGGCTTGATAACGATTATGTATTTAATAGTTTAAGACAGTTTTTAAATGTCATCTGATAAATATTCTTCTGTCTTCGTGGTATATTGGCCATGTGCTATGGGAATGCCAAACTACCTGTCCATGTTTTGGCGAGCTGACTTTTTCCTAAGCCAAATTATTTTAAACCTTATGCTGTACAGATTAGCTTGCACCATTTTATTTAGAACAAGGGAATTGGGCTTTTCCTATAAGAAATTTCTGAGCAGCAGTAAGGAGTTGATGAGTGAGACACCCCCGTCCTTCGTCCGTTGACCAAGGTGTAGAGCTTGTGATGTTAGGGCTTGTAGAGTTACAAGAGATCTGATAACTTTTTGACAGTGCGAGTCATATGATCTCTGCAAAATTTTAAATAAAAATGTTTTTTACCCCCGACGCAAAAACGACGGGGTGTTATAAGTTTGACGTTTGACGTGTGTGTCTGTCTGTGGCATCGTAGCTCCTGAACGCATGAACCGAATTTGGTTTGATAGATGAATTAGTTGGGAGTGTTCTTAGCTATGTTTGATGGAAATCGGTTCAGCGGTTTCAAAGTTACCAGCTCTTTTGTTAGCTACGGTAGGGATTTTTTTAGTAAAATAAAATAGTGCCAGTAACAATGTTCCATAGATTTAGCTTATAGCGTATACCTAGATACGCTACCCGCTTTCCCCTTTCTAAAGTTCACCCACAACCGTCACAGTAGTTTATAAGTTAACAAAGGAAGGTTTTCTATAAAACGACTGTGTTGAATTTCTCTTCATATTGTGTTCAAGCTGGCCGTGCACTTTAGATAAGTATCTTTGCACTTTCTTCAGGGAGTAACAGTACCTACAAAGTATTAAATCAACTGCTGGAATCTTGACTATTAATTAAACAACCCTTCATTGTCAAGTCCCTTTTAGGTTTTATCTGCGAAGTTCGTAAATAAGAAAGCGTAATAGATACCAGGAGAAGAGCGAATTGTTGTAAAAGGGACACAATTGCTTAATTCCATGCGTAAAATTATAGGCGATTTAGTTAATGGCTTATCTATACGAAAATAAAGCTGAACAGATTGTTTTTGTATCTCTGGACCCCCCTCAGTCGGATTGGTGAAAATATATTTGTATATGATAGCCGAATTCATGAGAAATTGTATAAGCTATAATCATAATATCATGCTGCTACATCGGGAGTGGAGCAGTAATCAGGGATGTAACTAATCGCGGGTGAAACCACGGGATATAGCTAGTATAGTAGTGAACTATAATTAATTTTTTTTTTGGGAATAGCACCTGATTTTGACATTATTCAATGGCGGTAGATTAGCAGTTGATCAGTATTTCCGAAGAGAAGCCGAATCGAGTTGTGTGAAGTCCTCGCCACTGATAGGATTTACTTTTATCCCATATTTTTCATGCCAAAAAAATTACTGATTAAATCTTTGTCTAAAAATAGCTGTTTTCAAAAATTCAAGACTTTTTTACATTTTTCTTCTATATATATTATACTAATTCTAGAGAGATACGAGAATTTCGTAAGGTACATAGAAAGGTACATTTTAGTTCGGCCTCTCGGCCACTGAACTATCGTAAGGAGCAAGGTTGGACCGAACTTGCCATTAATCGATCTGCCAATTAAGTAACTTCAAGGTAAAATGTCTTAATAGCACATAAAGAGAGAAATAAATAAAACACGTCAACAAATTATAAAGTAAATTGAAGCTTATTACAGCGTTCTGAAGGCTACTAATTAAAAACGTTCAAAATCTGGCCGCAATCTCATCTCAACGACAATTAATATTAAAACATGTAGGTAGGTAAATTAGATGCATTTTTGACCGATTGACACTGAGATTAGATGGGAATCGTTCTTAAAAGTTAGTAAAATTGCCCTGCTAATCTTCACTCAGGATTTAAACACATTACATAGCCGCATACTGCTGAAAAGCGACTTTTTAGGGTTCCGTACCCAGAGAGTAAAACGGGACCCTATTACTAAGACTACTGTCCGTCCGTCCGTCACCAGGCTGTATCTCATTAACCGTGTTAGTTAGACAGTTGGAATTTTCACAGATGATGTATTTCTGTTGCCGCTATATCAACAGATACTAAAAAACAGAATAAAATAAATATTCAAGGGGGCTCCCATACAACAGACTTTTTTTTTTTTTGCTATTTTTGTAGATAATGGTGCGGAACTCTTCGTGCGCGAGTCCGACTCGCAATTGTCCGGTTTTTTTGTTGTTGTGAAATATCGCTGTTTTGGATAGAGCGCATTGTAACGGGCGCATTGTGGGTGTATGTGCAGCGAAAGTGGTCATGTAGTCATTTCACGTTTAGTTATAACTTTTCAAAAATGATTTTGTAAAAATACTTAAAAAACAACTTTGTTTTCGAACATAAAAAAAAAACTTTAAAATATTCATTGTTTCTCAAGGTCACTTTTAAGATTTTTTCACACAATTACTAAACTGCCATTTATGATTCTAATAAAAAACTACAAAATAACTCGATTGTACGGTGCGTGAAAAAAAAAATTAAAACAGAGTGTAAATCGCAGAGCATACTTCCTGACTGTTGCTGAAATCTTAAGTTTGTCCTTCTTACAATGTTTCAATATTTACTTAATATTCGAACGTATAATAATTACCTGCTATCGCGTCTACCTTCAGGGACCTAATTGTTTTAATTTCAATTGTTACAGTGTATGAAGGCGTACGTTGAGTTCGAAGTTTGCAACGGTGCGTACGAGGTGTCGTGTCCAGACGCGAGATGCAGGGTGGGCGCGGCGCTCAATCTCGAAGAGATATCCGACCTGGTGGAGCCTGCAGTCATGGAGAAGCACCTCAAGTTCCGTCTCAATCATGGTCAGTACTAGAACACCTTACAGATTCCTTCATGACCATCTTTCTGGCCCTATCCAATATTTTTTAGGGCCGACGCTTCGTCTCCGCAAGGTTTATTTATCCATATATCTATAAATAATCATCATCATCATATCAGCTTTTGGGTATCTACTGCTGAACGTAGGCCCCAAAGAGCGCCAACCATCCCGATCCTTGGCAGCCTGCATCCATCCGCACTATAAACAGTGCTACTGAGAAATTCGTAATGGAAAAACTCAACAAAGCTTTTTGACCGGCTTAGGAACGGAAACCCAAGACCCCCCCCGGTCAGCAGTCACGCTTGCCACCACGAGACCAACGGGCCACCTTCTTGAGAATATATTTCTCTATCTATCCGCAAAACTTCAGAAATGCTTAAATGACGTAAGCCTGGTTCTAGGACCATAACTCTTATAGCCAATATTTTTATCAAAATCAAATGGTGTATCAATGGGTTTGTCCCCTTTAATCGTGCTGTGATTGTGAACTTCCACGGCTCGGCTCGATCATTCCCGGTGATGCGTGTGAGCTCGTCTGCTGCTGACGTTCAGCTCGCTCCGCTCTGTTTCACAACGATTACTCGCTCCGTGGCTGCACATTATTGAACTATTTGCACTGAGTCAACGGTACCATCGTTGTATTGCGCTATTTAATGCTTCGGTTGGTTATTTTTTGAAGATGACACTTTTAGTTTATTATACAAGGTAGTTGCTAAGTTTTACAGTGGATGGATTTCGTTCATGATGAGAAATTTTTCGAAAACTATTTAAAAAAACATCAACTTAATTTTGAATATATCCTTACAAAGTGGTTTTCACTTAAAATCGTGATACGGATCATGAGATTAAGATTTTTTACGACACTTGCAGTCAGGAAACGGAACCAATATGAGGTCACATTGTCCTTTGCTTTCCTTTGCTTGCCCACTTCCGTTCATACGTCCTATTATTGTTTAACGAGGGCAATGCATTTTGGGTAAACTTTTCCTATATACACATAATTATCTACAAAACACGGAGGACATCGATGCGAAACCTGTTTGTTGCCATGGATTCAGCAGTACAAGAGCCTTAGGCGTTGAGTGAAAAAAAAAACAGCGTACGCTGCGCTCGTTGTATCTCGCTTGATAAAAAAAAAATCAATTGTTCCATACTTTTGGATATTTCAGATAAAGCTCATTTGTATAGGAACAGCAGATTATTTTTAAGCGGTGAAGATTTTTGTCTAAAATCATGTATCAATAATTTGCACCTGGCACGTTATCTCTTCACCACCTTTTGTTGACTGGTAGAGAATGCCTAAGGCATTATTCGCCTTTTTAATTTTTGTTGCATTAAGTTTAAATCCATTCCACCATGTATAAACGCTCGGGTACTGTACATACATATTTATTTAAACCTGATACCTTAGACATTCTACGGGCCTGTGGACGGTGAGCAATGGGTAGCTCACCGTCCTTACGTTGCATAACGACAGGCCGAGTCGACGGCGCGTTCGTGTTTCAGGCGCGCCTCAAAGAGATGTCAGCATATGGAAGGGGCCACTGAGGGCCGATGCCTACCGGGGTTGCGGGTTGTTCGCAAGAGATACCGCGCCCCCGGAACGCAAAGGGCACAAGAAGGAACATGGGTGGGTTTTAGTCAGTAAAAGTCTGACACTCCCTCCCGCCCTGCCCAGGGCAGGAGAAGTTATTTGATGATTTCCCACCCACCAAAAAAAAAAAAAAAGACATTCTATACACACATACATATGCACACACACATACTGCTCTGCTCTGGTACGCTGTATGCTACATATTATTTAAATTACCAATTTTGTTACAGAGGTGGCGATGGACTCGGGGCGCGCGTTTTGCCCACGCGTGGGCTGCGACACGGTGGTGCACGTCCGCGCTGCCAGCCCCGCGCACTGCCCCACCTGCCGACACGACTTCTGCTCGCAGTGCAACCAGGAGGTCAGATATAATTGCTGTTTGTTTTTCTCTAGTGACCGTTTGTCTGGAACAAAAGTACCCGAAGGATACCTACTCAGGAACACAGCTTTCTCGTAGCGAAATAATGTTTGTAATCGTAACAGTATTTTCACTGTTTATCTTTTAAAAATACACTAACACAACATGGTTAGACGATACGGTTGGCTCAGTGGTTGAGCGACTGGCTGCAGCGCTGTGTCGCGGGTTCGATTCCCGCACAGAAAAAAAAATTGTATGACCGGTATTTGTCTCTAAACTCACCCACGATACAAGAGATATTCGTAGAGATTTTAAAATAAAAAAAAGAAAGAAGGAAACAGTCTTGCGAGACCCGATGTAATGTAATACTGATTTAGTTGCGGTTGGGTCTATGTTCACATTCGAAATCCACGGTAAAAGTTTTCCTTACAATATCTCTTTCACCCCGTAGATATGCTCGACAGATTCATACTTTGACTCAACCGCCTAAAATGATGTTACATAGGTACTCATCAATATTTTATTTAAAACCACCTTCAACCGCGTGCATTACTGCATAACCCGACATCAACATGGAACTTGCACTACTTCCAGTAATGCGGCGGAACGGGTCTTTTCAACGTACGGCCCATTGTCAAAACGAAAAGGGCCTCCGCTTCGCTTTCCCTCCTAATATCTTTGTTCATTTTACGCCGAGCTGCCGCTGTGAGAACAGTGGGGACAAGAGATGGTTCAAATGACATCTATACATAGAAACAAATACATACGAATAAATAAAAATCAAGTGTCTATTTGTAATGTTAAAATAACAGCTTTTTCTATACTAATATTATAAAGAGGAAAGATTTGTTTGTTTGTAACGAATAGGCTCCGAAACGACTGGACAGATTTTAACCATTTTTTCACCAATAGATAGCTACATTATTCCTGAGTGACATAGGCTATATAACATCATGCTGCGACCAACAGGAGTGGAGCAGTAACGAAAGACGTAACTTAAAACTGGTGAAATAAACCACGCGGACGAAGTCGCGGGCAGGTCGCTAGTACTAAATAAATATGTATGTATACACGAAAAGGCCAATTTTTTTTATTTTTTCCGTCTAATCTCCGAAAATCGATCCAGATTTTGACGGGACCTTCACTGGCATACAGCTAGGCCGCTTTTACTAAACATGCAGATTTTCTAAATATGAAAAAAGACGGGCTCAATTTTTTGCAGCCTAATTTATTACGTTTTTCATAAACCGTTTGGGATCGTTGGCCCAATTGGGCGCCAATATGGTCACTATATAAATAACTAGGACAAATAACTGTTAGCAATCAAGTTAACTATCTTGTTTAACGTTTTGTTAATTACTACTTGGAACTTTAAATTAACATTTCTCAGCTACTATTTTAACTGCTTTTTACCACTACAAAGAATCAAACTTTTCCAAGATGTAATTTTGTATTCAAAGCGTGGCGTTTTATCCTTTCATTCAAACGCGGCCCTGTTATTCTCACATTGATGCTGGGATTTGTCGTCTGAAGTCTGAACCAAGATTTGCCCTTTAAAAGGCTTATAAGAAAAGATTTATAAAGACACTATTTTTAGATGTTTTTGATCTAATAATCCTAAAGTGTAGCAGTCACGTAACGTACAGCTTTTGAGCCGCATATTAAAACTGTATTTACTAGCTATTTCCCGCGACTTAGTCTGCGTAAATGTTGGTTATCACAGACGCAAACAAAGTCACGGATTAAAACTTACCCTGTACCAAATTTCATCAAAATCGGTTCAGTACTTTACCTGTAAAAGCGTAATAGACAGACAGATCGACAGACAGGCAAAGTCACTTTCGCATTTATAGTATTACTATGGACAACTCTTGTATACATTTGGATGATCATACATTCATGTAGCATGAACACATACTAGTGAAAACAGTTGTAGTGCAGCCGAAAATGATATGGTATGGTGATTCTTAGTAGAGATGTTACGAATGTCAATTTTTAACCACCGTAAATGCGAAAATCTATCGCAGATGCGAATATTTAGTTTTAAAATCTAAGACTATTCACTGGGGCTTTAATATGACAACTAAATTGCCACAGTGATCGGACGCAAATAGTGACAACAGTTTGCATATTCTGTTTTTGAATGCCCAGCTGATTTGAAGAAAACCGTCGCCTGTTTGTTTGCCTATCTATTTCTAATGACCGTTTTTCTGACGTTCATGTTAGCACGAATTTTACGAATGCGAAAACGAATATTGCTTACATCACTAAGTATTCAGTACTTTCCTGGAAGAGTTCCTTCACAAACCCTTAACTACTACTTACGGAACTTTAAAATAACAATTGTATATTTCTTTTTAGTGGCACGGCGGTCTGTCCTGCGAAGCCGCCGCGGCGTCATCGTCCATGGGGGGTGCCGGCGCGCCGCTCCTGCCGGACTCCGAACTGATCAAGCTCTGTCCCATGTGCCGTGTGCCCATAGAGAAGGATGAGGGCTGCGCACAGATGATGTGCAAGCGGTGCAAGCATGTCTTCTGCTGGTATTGCTTGGCGTCTCTCGATGTAAGTATTATATGCATTATTTTAAATCGAACCCTATTAATAAGACTGCCGTCGGTTTCCCCCTTTAACACAGGGCTGTATCTTTTCAACCGTAATAAGTAGACACTTGAAATTTTTACAGAGTGTGTATTATTATGACTGACAAATAATAAATAATAAAAATAAAATTTAGTTTAAAATTACACAAGAAACGTATTTTCTTTTCGTGTATGTAGTGTTGAATATTTTATGGTGGTACACGGGTACAAACCGCGCTTGGCCGGTATTTTTCTAAATTTTTAGCCGCCAAAAAAAAATCTGAGGCTTAAACAACCATTTTTATTTTCGTTCTAGACTTTCCTCTAACGTTTTAGACACTCATTAGTGTCCATGTACAATCAGAGAATTTAATTGTTAAGCAGTTCGACGCCGAACCTCAATTAGCCTCGAGTACCTAAGTACTTGTATTCGTGCCGGGGACGGGTCGCTGTTAGTTAAGTATCTAATAAGTCGCAGAAAAAACTATCGCTCCCTTGACACCTATTGTGCGCATGCTAAATGTGATTTTCTGTTAAACTACTGTATATAAAACAATGAAGTAAAAAGCAAAAACATGTTTTGGTAATTATCATTGATTGCTTAATGTTTGTTATGAGTATGACATTACTTGCATAAAACATTTGTCAAACATAAAAATTTACAAAACACACAGCACATGGCAAAACATGATTTTCAAAACATTACACTATTTGGCATTCAAAACAACCAAATCTAATAATATTGACATTTTCTGACAAGCAATATAATTATAATATTTTAAGTAACCCGACAGAAGAATAAGGATCCCTACCGCAGCTAACAAAAGAGCTGATAACCTTGAAACGGCTGAACCGATTTTGATAAAACATATCTGAAAACCATCGCTAGGAAACCTGCTTTCAAATCGGTTCACCCGTTTAAGAGCTGCGGTGTCACGGACAGACACACAAAAGATTCAATAGACGACATTCGGTGGCATTAGTACTTCTATAGGTATATATAAAACTCAACCAAATCAATTCTCAGGATATATTTGACTTCGGGAAAGCCTGAGCAGGAAAACATGACCTAGGTAGATATAAGGATATTAATTAAATATGATAAAAAGACAAGTGTGCTTTAGACCACACCACTGAAGTAAAACTTTAGTCGTGTCACTTGAGGAAGAGAGGAAGAAAGTGAGCTCGCGCACTGCTCTCTCTCTCATGCTCCTACAGTAATATACGAAACGTAATTCTCTCTCTCTCTCTTCTTCCTCGATGACTTTAAAATAGTCCATAATAATAATTCGATCCAGCCCGTCCCTTTTTGGTTTTAGTCAGTAAAAGTATGACACTCCCTCCCGCCCCGCCCAGGGCGGGAGAAGTTATTTGATGATTACCCACCCACCAAAAAAAAAAAAAAAGCCCGTCCCTTTGCTGCCCTCCCTCAGCGACGCCCTGAGCCGAGGCCCATACCCCGCAGGGGGTGCCCTCAGCGCAGTTGATTAGCTTGTAAATTATTTGTAAGCCCTGGCTGGAGGCCTTAACTATCGAGGAATCCACAGGAAAGTCCGGTTAAGCAGTAAAAAACCTCCTAAGTGGAACAGTGAGATGGCCTTCCGAAAAAAAAAATCTCTCTCTTTCTCTCTTTACTATTATATCTACTTATATCTCCCTCTCTATTTCCGTTCGCCCGATTACACTCATTTCCGTAACGTTCTCGTCATGCATTCACCAGCTTACTCCTCAAATCAAGCGTGCGTAAAAAAAAGAAGTTTTAGTTCAAAAATCCTAACTTGTAGTTATTAATATGGATGAACGTTATAAAATATACTAATATTTGTAATATTTTGTTGCAGGATGATTTTCTGTTACGTCACTACGACAAAGGGCCGTGCAAGAACAAATTGGGACACTCACGCGCATCAGTTCTTTGGCATCGTGCACAGGTAAGAATGAACAGAGATAAAAGCCACTTTTCGGAAAAATACCAGGACCACATAAAAGCCGCTGCACATTTGTAACTGCTTATTGGGCAAATAGCGAAGAGTTGCTTCAAGACATGAAATGTAGCCAATGAGCATGCTTATCTTTAATGAAGTGGCGTGGCGTGGTTTAAGTCTGTTTCCGCCCTTAAGCAGATAGATTTAAATGGAAATTTTAGCTATAGGAGTTTCAGCGTAAAGCCCGACTTCATATTAAAGCTTTCATGTTTTTTTTCTTTCTTTGGCTTTGATATTAACCGATCCAGATACAATGCTAATGGCATTGAAACACCAAAGGAAGTGAGTGTTATCAATGTACACTTCTTGGGACCTAGCTATATCTAGGTTTTTAGAACCATGATAATGTTGAAAAAAAAAAATGAAAGAATAAGAAATAAAAATAAGTCAAATAAAGAATACAAAGAATGGAGATGGAGCTGACATAACGTCATCTAAGTTTCTTATAGTCAGTTTTGATAAAACCAGTAATTTTTTGTCTCTGATGCGAAATGTTCTCTTTATATTTTCCAGGTGGTTGGCATATTTGCAGGCTTCGGGCTTCTGTTGTTAGTAGCCAGTCCGCTCCTGCTGCTAGCCGCGCCCTGCATCGTCTGTTGCAAGTGCAGGTTTGTTTTTATTTATATTTTAAGGTCCAATGCGGGCTATATTTTTACATAACGTTAAATAACTTCTGTACTAGAAGTCGAATAGAAATCCTAATGAAAAGAACCAATAACTCTGTCCGACCTGAAAATTGAACCCAAGATGTTATGCTCAGCAGTCGAGTTTGTGACCGCTACAGTTACACCAAGGGGTACTGGGTAACTGGCTAAATTTATTTTTTGATCCGTTTAAATTTTGCCTTGGTTGCCAAGACCTACATAGTCTTTTAATTACTTACCTTATTAAAAAATTTCCAACTTTCAGACTATGCAACCCGAGCACGAAGAATCTCGAGGAGGTTGACGAGATCGACAGCATCAGCCCGACGCGAGAAGACTCCGACGACGCGCCGCGCGAGCGATACCTGTCCGACTGACGCGTCGCCGGCGCCGCGCCAGGCACGAGCAGCACACGTGGCACTAAGGGCACTAGGTACTAGAAGTACCAGCGGCTCTTGGACCACAAAGAGCGCCACGGGCACTAGCCGCTCTTGGCACTAAGGGCACCAGTGGCACTAGCAGCAATAGGTACCTACTAGGCGCGGAACACCACATCACGCTAATCTAGCTACACTAAGTCCAAAAGTGAATGGAACACATCTCTTCTTTAATACTATGGACGGACAGTATAACAAAATGAATGCTAATGATACCCGTAATTTTCCAGATGTTTTCTCCCATACATATCCTTCCATGTTACTGAAGTAGGTTACAAAGTCCGTAGTGCTGTCCATGGGCTCGTTCGACGTTGTACTAAAGAGCAACTATTGATTCATAAGTTTTTATAGGACTTCTGTTCTTCCATACTTAGTGTCAGTGTGACCACTGACATCACACTGCCGTAGTGCCTGACGGCAGACAAGGGCAAAAGTGACAAAACAAGTTGATTTCTTCCTTTTATCATAATATACGATTTTAAACCTTAAAAGTGTGAAAATAGTGACTATTGCTGAAAGTGATCCGATTTAAGACGGTGGTAAAAAGTGAATATCCTCTAGCAAAACTCATCATTATAAGCCTCTTAAACAGCTAATTAAGTAATAAATTATTGTCTGTAATAATTATAGCGACACAATACATTCTTAAAACTGTATAGTTTTAGTGAAAAACTTCTATCTGTATGTCTGTCCGTTGTAACTAGAGAACTACTCATCCACTTGCAGTGGTCAAATAGTAAATCAAAATAAAAAAAATATTACCTATTAGATATTTTTTCCACGAATAAGAAACTATTTATACCTATGATGACTTGAAATGGCGATTTAAAAAATAAAATTATTAGTTTTAGTAATCATTGCCCTATTGTATCGATACAAGGTCTGACAAGTCGATCCTGACAAAATTTTTCTCAATTCATTTAAATTGTATGAGATGTGACAAATATTATGTCTATTTTGACATAGAACATGCCAGAATATCTGGAAATGTCTAAACTGATAAATAAATAAATTGTGAGCTAAACAACTAATTTAAAATTTAAAGGAACGCTAATAAACTGTAACTAATTATGGACACGAATGTATAGATATTGACAGATATAAAAAATTCATTGGTTTAATGTTCTAAAAATCTAGAATTATAAAGTGTCCTTCACACAGGCAGTGGCGAATTAATGTCAGTTAACATATCGACTATCTTACATTATATTATGTCACATTGTCGGCGAAAGACTACTGCCCGTTAACATAATAGCTATCTGACTTAACGTTATGTCAGATTGTCCTCTGTGGACTACTGTCAATTTACATAATAATTATCTAGCATAATATAATGTCAGATTATCGGCGGAAGACTACTGCCCGTTAACATAATGAACAATCTGACATAATATTATCTGACTTAATGTTATGTCAGATACTCATTATGTCAACTGAAGATAGTCAGCTACTGCTTCTGTTTGACAGGCACATAATACTGACCTTTTTGTTATTTGGTGTTGACTGAGACTTAATAGTAAGCGATAGACTGATGAATGATCATGAATTTGAAAATTATATTTATTTCAATTTAATAAAAAGTAAGGACGATGGAAAATTGTTTATGGTAAGCATTGTAGAATGCTCGCATATTGTCACAGGCTTTTGTGGCTGACAGATTGCATGATCTTAAAGATCCTGTTAAAGAATAAAAATGTCAAAGAGAAAATGGTAAACAGTACTTACTTCAATTACTTTTTTTGAGGACCTAGAAATCTTTATTTTAATACTTAGGTACCTTAAATGGCGTAATTTTATTTGAAACTACTTTGAAATGAAATCGACTGGAGAAAGGAGTTTATGTTACCTTGTACGTCCTTTACATTATCTAGTAATACCTATATTAATTCATTCATTTCAATTTCTTTTTATAATTATAAAATAAAAATTAAACCGACCGCAAAAAAATCGTAAGGAAATAAAATGTTTCGGTCCGATAAGAAAGTCGCAAGCCGACGTAATAATGTCGTACTTAACTACCGTTAAGTATAAAAATCATAAAAAAAAATAAGTTAATAATATGACTTCCAAAAAGTTCGTTAAAAAAATTTAACGTAATTTGGGGACTGGCTAGAGACCATTCAAACAACACCAAGCTTCTATTCCTTGATGGGTTACACAGAGGTGTACCTATAGTACACCCACATCGATCATTCTTAATTTGAATACATTATAGTATCTGTTCCGATCATCTTTAGATTTATTCACCTCCTTACAGTCAGCACGGAGCAGAAATATACCTAGCAGTTTCCATAGACAATTGATAATAGAACATGCAACAGAGTTAAGAAATTCCGTATTTGCGTGCAAACAAATACCGGCTTGATATTCTTGCAAACAATTTTCAACTCTACTTGTAACGAATTCTAGTTCATTATGCTGCTGTTTTTGCGCTGACCCTTTAATATACTTTGCTCTTAAATATTATGTCACTAAATAAGATAAAGAAAGAAGATTGCAGTATTTTGTTACAACAATGTACAGTTTTTCGTAGATACTTAAAATGTAGCGACTTGCAAGTTCTCGTACAATAACGTCTCTCGGTAAATTCTAATACGGGTTAATCTTTGTTTTTTGAAAATCTCTCTTCTCATGTATGATGTTGTAGATTAGAAGCCGGGCAAGTACCTACGTCAATTTTTCACTGACATTGGTGAAGGAAAACATCGTGAGCAAACCTGGACTTCATGTATTAATATAAGTCTGAAATCGCCAATCCGTCTTAAGCAAGCACGGTGATCAATGCTCGTGCTTCCCAACACTTTCTATCTCTGATGTTTGGCATAGCTGCCATACTAATCCCTGTTTAAAATTCGCCCTGTATCTTTAAATGAAGCATATTTATATTTATATAGTTAATAAAAATATTATGTGATTATAAATACGATACTGTTAGCGTAGGTTAATAATACATTACAAATCTAAATCAATGAAAATTGAGGAAATGTTGAAACTAAGTGTAACTGCAATGCAGTGTGTCAATGCATGAAAAGCCTATTATGTTATTTTGTTACCACCCGTGATGGCCGGTAACGAATAGCTCATTTACACAGTGGCCCATGATGGCGTATCTTGAGGGGGATTATAAATTGAGTATTTCATGGAAACATTTTCTAACAAATCTAATAGATATTGATGATTATTTTTTGCGGACATCTTTCATGATCGGAAGGTGCTTAGCCTAAGGGTTAGCGCAAACAGCAGCTATGTTCAAACATTTTTTATTTATTGATAATAACCTAAAAAAAAAATCATAGAAAGAGTTCAAAATTGTGTGCAATATCATTCCGTGTTTTCATCTTGTACGCAATTTTGAACTTTATTTCGTTCGTTTTTTTTAGTTCATTATCAATTAAACTAAAACTGCTCGACCATAAGCTGTTTGTTTGCGGCGGTCGTAAGCCATTGTCTACTGGAGCCTCAATAATATGCACACTGCTTCCCGTGTCACGTACACGGGGCCTTCACATTAACTTATTATTATATAGTACATTAAATATTTATGACTTTATTGTAAATAAGAAATAATATTGTACTTAATTTTATAGTTCAAGGATCGATGAGGTCGTTTCTTCCATTTAAATTGTATTTAACTATTGTAATATAAAACACATTGTAATGACTCTTTTCTAACGGTATGTAGTCTTTAAAAAGGAGTAAGTGTGAATACTTTTTGTCCATGGATAAATTAAAATAAAAACTCCTTAGAGAAGTCACAACGTTTGTACCTTGGCTAGATGTATTTTTTTAACTGATATTAAGACTCCATCGATCCTTTGTAGCTTGTTGTAGCAAGCTAGTAAAAGCATTTGTAGACTTAATCAAAAATTGTCAGTAGGTGAATAGATGTGATAAGCGACCAGGCTGTTGTGCACTTGCAATATTATGATTCATACTGTGTGTTTGTTGCTTAATAGCAACTAAGAACGTAAATATGCATAAAATAAAAGTCATTTAATTGACTTAGTGTTGACACATACGCAAAGCGACACAAAAACTTTGACCATTTTCTTAAGATACACTTCGGATGACGTCGCCAACCTTTGCGAAGAGATGTCGCAACGCTATTGTGTCCTTATAGAGTTTGATGTGACTGCAAATGGAAGACGAACATTTTTGACATTTTATAAAGATCCTATTCCATTGCTGCGAAGGTTGACAAGTGGGCCACTATACATGTGTATGTCACTGACGCCATCAGACCAGCAGTTCTAAAGGAATATTCTATCTACATTTGCGTACAATCCAAGCTAAATTCGTGCGCTGTGGCACAGTGGCTTAATCAATATTTATTTTCGGGCACTGGAACAGTTTCTGAATCTACCAATTTAAAATCTGGCAATCACAAAGTAAATGCTTGTGATTGGTTGACTAGCACACTGCATTATTGACCAAGCTATCGCCTTCTTGCAAGCTTTGCTATAATTCTTGTTTAAATTGTTTTTTTTTTTTTTGACATGCTTGCATGAATGTATTGCATTACTTCATAAGGTCATCACTCAATATGACAGCACGGCTTTGTCACAGCAAATAAATTGTCATTCAAATTAAGGTTTTAAATCGTGTGTGTTAAAATATTTTTTTTATGACAAGATAAAAAGGCGAAGGCTTGCGGGCGGCGTTCGCAGCCAACAGTTTGATTTTTCGAGGTGAATTCGGTCGAGCCGTCGCCGTGATAAAGTGGTGATGTTATAGTGAGGGATGACTACACAGTCTCTACTGTACTAAAACATGTTGATATACTTAATGTTTAAATGATGTTACAAGTGTATAACAGCCTTATGTATCTCATTAAGTTGATTGTTAAATGACTTGTCTATGATATTGAAAGACTTTCATTTTTAATCATTACTGTTTTTATTGTTTATGGTAGATGCAAATATAGGTTTAGGATTTTGGTAGTGATATTGGCTGGTCAAAAGATTGAATACACAAATACAGTATACAATATTTGCATTTACCATTATAAGATAAAATTGGCACACTGTAAATAAAAAAAAAAGAATTTTATTTTTTGTTATCGATTGTACTTCTTTATTTTTGTGTTGAGATGAGACGACGTATTTCCGTTACTATAATTATAAACAAATAATAAAGATTTTTCTCATAAATCTTAGAGAGTGTTTTATTTTATTAGCACTTGTTGCATTTTAATGGATTTGTGATTAAATGCTTTGAATATGCACCCTACTTTAAAATAGGGAAACTAGTCGCTATTCAGATAAATAATAGGGTTGTTACGAATCCACCTCTCAATGTATAGGCACTGTATGGCTACAAATTATAATAGTAGCCGCCACAAGTCGTAATCACCAACATCAAGTTGATATTTGGGTATTTGGGTTCCTTTCTGGGTAATTAGGGCGCCGGCGCTGCACGCGATCGGTACGACAAACGAACCAATTCCGTGCAGCGACGGCACCCGAAAAATACCCAAAAGGAACCCAAAAATTAACATGTTTGTGCTCACGACTCATGGTGGCAACTATAACAATCAACAATTTCAATTCAAAACAGTTCTAGCTAAATCTATACACATATTTACAATTATTATAAAAGCATTTAAAATACGCAAAATAACTTGATGACTGCAGGAAAACACACCTGTTGTGCTTCTATTAAACAATTACACACACCACATGTGTTTTCCACGGCCAACACAACATGTGTGTAGCCAGCCGCTCTTTGGGCTTGGCACAGTCAATGTGTTAACATCTTCACCACTTCCTCATTAAGCCTGCAGTACAGTCAAACAGTAGTGGGTTTTTGAACTCTCCTCTCATGTCCAACATATAGTGCATCCATTTGGTTTTAATTTTTAGCGGTAACTGTACTCTGGCTATATTTCTGGCTTCTTTACAGCATACACTTTCCATGGGAACTGTCATGATGCGGTTCTTACCGAAAGGGGTGTACGTGACAAATGTTAATTGCTTGCCACCCTTATTCAGTACCAAGTAACGTACTGAACGTAGAGTGTACATCCACACAACAGAAAGAGTACCAATTCCTGTAAAAGAAACAACTATTTAAAAAAGGAACAAATATTATATCAGATTATAAAATTAGAATTGTCATTACCAAATTAATAATATTATAAAGTAAATATTATTTACAACACTTTCAGGGCTACACAATAGCACAAATTATATTAAGTATGAGGAACGCTTGAGGTTAAAAAAAAGGCCGGCTTATTTTTAATCCGTAATTTCGTAACTATAACTGACATTTACATGGAAAAAGTTGAAGGTTCAAGATAGTTTTATATGCTTGAGGGATTTACATTTGAAATAGGAGAATGAATGCATCAAATCGTAATAACTACTAACCCACAACTACAGAAACAATTCCTAGAGTGTTCCTGTACTTATTCTCTCCAAGGTTGATCTTTCTGAACCAGGGTGTATCGTCAGTCACCTTGGCTTTGTCAACCGGTGCGTCCCTCAATGTGGTGAACGCAAATAAACCCAGATAAGTCCAGAACATATATTGAACTACGGCAAATATATTCATATACATAAAAAACTTTGGATTCTCATATTTGAACAAAATTACACCTTTAACTACGTTTGTATTCACATCATGAATTGTTTTGGTTGTAACAGAACTATATGATTTTGTTTTAATGTTATTAACACAGATTTTATATTTAGCGCTAAATCTTGATACAGCTACTCGTTTAAGAACTGTCGAAGCGTACGACAAAAGAGACATTTTTACACTTATTTCTATATTTTAAATTATATGGACTACTTTACTATTTTTTTATCGATAATAACCTAAATTCAGCAACCAATCGCAACTGTCACTGTCAGTGTCATCATGGATTAAAATATTTTTGTGTCAAAATGATGCATGGAAAAGCAAAATGTAATGTCTCTCGAAAACTACACAAAAATGGCCTTTTTGTCTTCATGCAAAATTATTTGTTGGACTGTTGTTAACACACTGCACCAGATGGACACTAATCTTTTAGACTTGGTACCTACTTATAACTAGACCATCTCGTCATCATTCGAGGACCCCTAGTGTCAGTTTAATTTACTAAAGCGTCTTTTTGAAATGGGGCAACACAAATAATTTTCATAGACACTATTTCAACCAACAAATTTTTGAAAAAATAAACACTTTGTTTATTGGCAAATCAGCTTGGCGTCTCCGTTGTTCTTGTTTCATTGCGGTTGCAAAATTGCATAGTAAATTTCACATGAAAATGTTATTTTTTAACGGCGCACATAAGTAGCGTGCATTTTGTTCTGGTTGCCAGACAATCGCTAATTCGCGTTCATCGCACGCGATTTAATAGCACCTACAACAAGATGGCTGATATAAAGGTAAGCGAAGCATTTGGCGGCATTTTGATCGTTAACGGCCAAACTTTCAAGAAGATATGAGACTGTTTGGACCTCTGTGTTTCTATTATCTTAATATGTGAATGTCGTTCTGGCAAACACAATTTTTTTATTTTGTTTTCCATGAATATTTGGGGTGCCTCCATACTTAAACAATATATTCGTAGCAGTACAAATTCAAGTAGGTATTCATCATGTTTCGAGTTGAATGCTGAATAATAACAGCTGCAATTAATTTCACGTCATAGTTTGTAATTTTGTATGACTTTTCATCAATAGTCCTCGACCACTTATCAACAGTATTGGGATACATGTACTCTTAGACTTCTACCCTCATTATATATATGTGAGTGGTCAGCAATATCTCGTAACTATGTACTTAGAAAAATACGTAGTGTCATTTATTGCTGATCAATTGGTTTTCAAACAAATGTTTGTGTGTAAGACCTGAAGGTCTGTGACCCCACATTACAGTACAGTTACATTCAACTGTCTTTGCTTCAGTTTATTGTGAGCAGAATTTTGAGTTGAAAATTTTACTTACCTCTTCAATTTTATGGTTTTTGTTCATAACTATAGTTGTAAATAAACCTGTTTTAATTCATGGATTTTGGTTTTAGAAAATAATTTATTTGATTCATACGTAACTGTCATTTTACATTGGTATGGAACAGCTGTTTTTTTTAAAATAATTAACTCAAAATTTCACTGCTGTGGTGTCTGGAATCATGTACAGAATCCATGGTAGAAATTTTCATAAGTGGTCTCTCAACAGAAGTGTTATAAGTATATTGTGAATCATCTAAAAGAAAAAAAGAATGATAATTTTCATGATTTTTTCAATGAAGATTAATGACTATTATACTGACCCTCTTTTCCATTCATTTCTGTAGAGATAATTAAATAATTTCTAAAAACATATACAAATAAATAGCCCTCTCCGATTTCATAATATTTGATGGCTAGTTATGTTCGTTATGAGTGGACGGCTGTGGGCCGTAGATGATGATGATGATAATTCATTGATTAATTTCACATTACATCAATGTGTTGTACACTTATAAACTGTAAGTGTATGCCTTTCTAAATTATGATTGACAAGATTTTATAGTTGAGATTTGAAATGACAGACTAAATCGCTCACTAATTTATCTATCTAGTCTGTATTGTCTTTGGTTGGTGGCGATAACCTGTGTCTTTCTTTTCCTCACACTGTAAGCGGTTATTACACTATCCAATTTGTTGGAAATCTTTTTAGGAAATTGGCAAATTAATCGTAGTTAGCACAGATTGGATCCAAATTATTGAAATTGGAGGCTCCCATGTCTACTTCCTAAATTGTCTATGATTTAGAATGACTAGTCCGTGTCTGTGCTTTGAGCAAAGAAGCCACCTAGTCACCTAGTCTTTAATAATGCTAAATGCCCTATTATGTTTAAAAAAATAATTTATTTTATTGGTTAGCACCTTTACTATAATTATTTAAAAAAAATATTTGTTAAACAGGGTTTTTTAACGTAAATAAAGTACGGCCACATGGTCGTGGTTTTGAACAAATTATAATAATAAAACTGGTTTTAAAGCAGGGATTTTGGTTTAAAATGATTTTTTGATTATTATATTCCCATCGTTACGGCTAAAGCAAGCCCAATCTTCTGTTTGAATATTAGAAACGTGCAACCTAGTACAATCCTTCTTCACGAGTGTGTCGTCTTTAGGATTTAGAATCCAATTTAGTGTAGTGTGAGTGCTAGCTCCAACTTAGGTTCTAAGTAGATTTTCTACAAATTGGATAGTGTAATAACCGCTTTATCTGTAAATCTAAATTATGCATCAAATTAATTAGATTTACAGATAAAAGTGTTACAAACATAAAAGCTTACTGCACTATCTGTATGTTTTTTTGATTATGCTCCCTGTGTAGCTATATTCACAGCAATGCTAATATGTAAATTTATTTTATTTTTCTAGAGCATGCTCAATAAAATGAATGCTGCCAGTCAAAATGGTGCAGGGGAAGCGGTCCCTCCACCCAAAGGACCGAAGGGTACAATTGAGAAAATTTATCAGAAAAAAACACAACTGGAACATATTCTACTACGTCCTGATACATACATCGGGTCTGTTGAGCGGACTACCGAGACGATGTGGGTCTTCGACAAAACCAAGGAGTGCATGGTTCAAAGAGAATTGAACTTTGTGCCAGGTTGGTACCTTCTCCTTTGAAATACATGTGACCTGTACCATCATCTAAAGTTTAGAATTACGTAAATAATGGCAAATTTTATTTTACAGGATTATACAAAATATATGACGAAATATTAGTTAATGCAGCAGACAACAAGCAGAGAGATCCCAAAATGGATGTAATGAAAATTGAAATAAATCAAGAAACCAACACTATATCTGTCTACAATAATGGCTGCGGTATTCCTGTAGTAATGCATAAAGAAGAGAAAATGTATGTGCCAACTATGATCTTCGGCCATCTACTGACATCATCAAACTACAATGATGAGGAAGAAAAAGTGACGGGTGGTAGGAATGGCTATGGTGCCAAACTGTGCAACATATTCTCCACAAAATTTACAGTTGAAACTGCATCAAAACAGTACAAGAAACATTTCAAGCAGACATGGGGCTCCAACATGACCAAAGCTTCCGAACCGAAAGTTAAGGAAGCTGGTAAAGATGACGATTTTACTAAAGTAATATTTAGCCCTGATTTGTCTAAGTTTAAGATGGAGAAATTAGAAGATGACATTGTTGCTCTCATGTCACGTCGCGCTTACGACATCGCCATGACAACTCAAGGCGTCAAAGTGTACTTAAATGGAGAAAGACTCAAAATAAACAAGTTCAAAGACTATGTAGATTTATACATAAAAGGTAAAGAAGATGAAAATGGGCAGCCATTGAAAATAGTTTATGAGAAAGTAAATGATCGCTGGGAAATTGCAATTACACACTCTGATAAAGGTTATCAACAAGTGTCATTTGTGAACTCCATCGCTACCACAAAAGGCGGAAAACACGTTGATACGGTTACCGACAGCATAGTCAAGAATGTTATCGAAATTATTAAAAAGAAAAACAAGGGTGGCGTTAATATAAAACCTGTACAGGTCAAGAACCACATGTGGGTGTTCGTTAATTGTCTGATTGTTAACCCAACCTTTGATTCCCAAACTAAAGAATACATGACCCTCCAAGCAAAGAGTTTTGGTTCGAAATGTAATTATTCAGAAAAATTTATAGCGGCAGTGGCAAAGTCTGGCTTAGTTGAGTCTGTATTGACATGGGCTAAGTTCAAAGCCCAGACTGAACTGGTGAAGGCATCAGGTAAGAAACAGAGCAAACTGAAAGGTATCCCGAAGTTAGAAGATGCGAACGATGCTGGCACTAAAAACGCGCATTTGTGCACCTTAATTCTCACTGAGGGAGACTCAGCCAAGTCATTGGCTGTGTCAGGGCTCGGTGTGGTTGGTCGGGACCACTATGGTGTGTTTCCGTTGAAGGGTAAACCACTCAATGTCAGAGATGCATCACACAAACAGGTCTTAGAAAATGTTGAAATAAACAACATGATCAAAATTATTGGACTCCAGTATAAAAAGAAGTACAATTCTGTGGATGATCTAAAATCATTAAGATATGGTAAAGTGATGATCATGGCTGATCAAGATCAAGACGGGTCCCACATAAAAGGTTTGATCATCAATTTTATACATCACAATTGGCCAGAATTATTGAAGCTACCGTTTTTAGAGGAATTCATTACACCTATCGTGAAAGCTTCAAAAAAGGACAAAGAGATATCATTTTACTCATTGCCTGAATTTGAGGAATGGAAGAATAATACGGAAAACCATCATACGTTTAATATCAAATACTACAAAGGTTTGGGTACCTCCACATCAAAGGAGGCTAAAGAATACTTTCAGAATATGGAGCGGCACAGGATAAGGTTCAAGTATGCGGGACCCACAGACGATCATCACATCGAACTGGCATTTTCAAAGAAAGGTGCTGACCAACGTAAGGAGTGGCTCACAAGTCACATGGACGAGGTGAAAAGACGTAAAGAAATTGGTCTCCCGGAGAGATATTTATATACAAAAGATACTAAAGCTGTCTCGTATTCGGATTTCGTCAATTTGGAGCTGGTTCTCTTCTCGAACGGAGATAACGTTAGGTGAGTTAATGCCATAACAAATCTTAAACTTGCATATAATTTGGTAAATTCAACAATATTTACTGCAATATTTTTGCAGCTATCAGTATTGTATTGTCAAAATGGTTTGTCTTTCCAAGTACTCAATTAGGGTCAGTCTAGGTAGAGCAAGACTATGTTCAAGCATAATTATTCCGGACGAAATTAATTTTGGCATTAGAATCTTGCATACAGTTTCAACTTTATTTCTGTTGTGTTTTAGTTTATAATCAATTGAACTATAAGGTCTGCTTAAGTAAATTGCTATTCTATTATTGTTGACTCTTACTGAGTTGTTGAGTTAACACTGCTTACTTTGGCAACACATGCAATCTTAAATGCTTATTTTCCAGATCAATACCTTCTATGGTCGATGGATTGAAGCCCGGCCAACGTAAAGTGATCTTCACGTGTATAAAGCGTAATGACAAACGGGAGGTCAAAGTGGCGCAGCTGGCTGGTTCAGTTGCGGAACATTCGGCTTACCATCACGGTTGGTATTCATAAACCTGGTACACAGTTTACAGGTCCTCTGACCACAACGACGTGGTCACTGTACTGAGGGTTTATGTACTTGATTAAAATTCAATTTTCCTTATTACTTCATAATACTATATTGAGATAATTAGGCTTTTATTATTTAGAGTCAAAAGAGCACAGGCCAGCTATGCGTCCACTCCGTCCGCATCGAAGTGACCGGAGCGATTTCCTTGTCCAAAATGCTGTTAACTGAATTTGCCGATCGTAAGACGTCACATAAACGGGAATCGATACAAGCCAACTTCGAATTATTTAATTAATTCGTAGTTGACGCGTAGCCTAATAATACTCCATTAAAATGATAACCATTGTTTTAACAGGTGAACAGTCTCTAGCGATGACAATAGTGAACCTGGCGCAAAACTACGTGGGCTCGAACAATATAAACTTATTGGAGCCCCGCGGTCAGTTCGGAACGCGGCTGTGCGGCGGGAAGGACTCGGCCAGCCCGCGTTACATCTTCACTCTCATGTCGCCACTCACAAGGCTTGTGTTCCATCCACACGATGACCCGTTGCTTGTTGTAAGTATTTTAGCAACTTTTCCATTTTAAACTTAAATCTATACAAATATTATAAAGAGTTAAAGATTGTGAGGTTGTAGGTTCTACTGGATCTACTGAACTGATTTTGAAAATTATTTTACCCATAGAAAGCCACGTTATTTGTAAGTGTCTTAGGCTATATAACATCACGCTACGACACACGGGAGCGGAGCAGTAACCAAAGCCGTTACTTAACATGGGTGAAATAAGCCACAAGGACGAAGTCGTGGGTAGTTCGCTAATTGATAATAAACTAAATCACGAACAAAATTGAGTTGAAAATAGTTTGTCAGTTTCAGTATGTCGATAATGATATTTATTTTATGATTTTTTAGCACGAATTCGAAGATAATCAGAAAATTGAGCCGGTACAATACATCCCAATCATTCCTATGGTCCTGGTGAATGGCGCCGAAGGTATTGGCACAGGATGGTCCACTAAGATACCCAATTACAATCCCAGGGATATTGCTGAGAATATTCGGTAGGTGCTGCACATTTACACATGTATTTACTTATGTACATTGTTATTAAAGATCTTATACAGTAATATATAACATTACCACAATTGTTTCCCTCACTTTGCCTTCGTAACTGTCATTCCTTGATAGTCATTTGAAATAGCTAAAGCAGGGTAAGGTGACCTAGTGCGTTATTCTGGTATAGTAGTCACTACAAGTCGTGAGCACAAACATCAAGTTTACTTTTGGCTTCGTTTATGTGTTTTTGGGGCGCCGACGCTGCACGCGATTGGTCCGTCGGTGACCCAAAAAACCCAGATAGGTACCTGAAAACCAACAAAATAAACTTGAAATTTGTGCTCACAACTCGTGGCGGCTACTATAAACGATTAAATTTCCTAAGTCTACAATACATACTTAATTTTTATTCCACATATCAGACGTATGTTAGACGGCGAAGAACCAAGGCCCATGCACCCATGGTACAAAAACTTCCGTGGCACTATTGAGGGCTTCGGCGACAAGTACGTCATATCCGGCGAAGCGGCCATATTGCCTGGCGAGAAGATCGAAATTACAGAACTTCCGGTCGGGATGTGGACTCAAAATTACAAGGAAAATGTACTGGAGCCTATGTTGGGAACAGACAAAGTGAAGCCAGTCATATCTGAATATAGGGTAAGTAGAGAAGGTTGGAGTTGTATAAACCTCAATAAATTGCCCCGATAAAAAGAACAATAAAATGTAGGTGTAGTGATGGATTTCATCATCAGCGTTTAGCTCCATTAGTCCTCCAATTAGCTCACTCTTCCGTCTATTGGAGGGTGTTCTACCTTAACTAAGCAAATTTGCGATTTCCACTCAAGAACACTTTATCCCAACGGTTATACGTATTATGGCTAATAAGGCCGATTCATTGCCATTTCAGCTTGCTTATTCATTTGTGGACCGATTAGACACTAACTCAAATATATACTTTAATGTCATATAGTTTAAGTTGAATTTTCAATGAAAATCTGTTATTTAATGTTTTTGTTGTAGGAATATAATACGGATACAACAGTGCGGTTTGTGGTGAGTCTTCTGCCGGGCAAGCTCGCCGAGGTGGAGGTCGAGGGTGTGCACAAGGTGTTCAAGCTGCAGACCACCATATCTCTCACGTGCATGAATGCTTTCGATCACAACTGCTGTCTCAAAAAGTAAGTATTGAAATCTCACAATTGTGATGCGTAGTAGACAAGAGGCTGATTTACTTTACATCCGCAATACTATTCTGTAAAAATGAGAAGTAAACTTGAGGTATACCTGATGCTAGGCATTGACAGATTACTTTAATTACCAAGGGAGACTTTTAGACAACAGCAGATACAATTTTATGTTCAATAATTATGATTTAAGACTTTTAGTGTCCAGCACGCGGCTCTGAGTTGTGAGCACGCGAACGGAATTGTCGTTCGAACCGAGAGCCGCGTGCTGGGCACTAAAAGTAAAACCGACTTGCTGCTTAGAATAAAAAAATAATTACATAAGACCCTAGGCAACATGTCGGACAAGTGTGGATCGCCCCGAGGACACGGTGGAGCACACCGTGGCGGTATGCCCCGCTTGGGCGGAGCATCGCCGAGTCCTCGTGGCGGCCATCGGCGGCGGCGAACTCTCGCGTCCGGCCCTGGTGCAAGCCATGGTCCGGAGCGAGAGGGAATGGGATGCAGTCGCCTCCTTCTGTGAGGCAGTAATGCTAGAGAAGGAGGCGGCGGGACGGTTGAGACAGCGGTTCTCCAGTCCCAGCCGCCGCGGTAGACGCTCCGGATGTCGGGAGCCGCGAGACGACTCCCGACCATCGTAGATACGGGCCTGTGGACGGTGAGCAATGGGTAGCTCACCGTACTTACGTTGCATAACGACAGGTCGTGTCGACGGCGCGTTCGTGTTCCACGCGCGCCTCAAAGAGATGTCAGCAAAAGGAAGGGGCCACTGAGGGCCGATGCCTGCCGGGGCTGCGGGTTGTTCGTAAGAGATACCGCGCCCCCGGAACGCAAAGGGCACAAGAAGGAACATGGGTGGGTTTTAGTCAGTAAAAGTCTGACACTACCTCCCGCCCCGCCCAGGGCGGGTGAAGTTATTTGATGATTTCTCACCCACCAAAAAAAAAAAAAAACATGTCGGACAAAATTAAAAGACATAAATCAAATTACAGAGTCTTTTAGTTGCTAATATGTAAAAATATTCTCTACCAGATACGACAAGGTGGAAGAAATCTTACGCGACTTCTATGAACTGAGGTTGAAATATTACGCGCGGCGCAAAGAGTACCGGCAGGGTCAACTGCAAGCCGAGGCTGACAAGTTGTCTAACCAAGCGCGGTTTATTCTCGAGAAGTGCGACAAAGGACTAGTGGTCGAAAACAAAAAGCGCAAAGTCATGGTGGAAGAACTTATGAAGAGAGGTGAGTCATCGACACTGTGTCTATTTGATAGTTATTACCCGTGTCATTAACCCATCAGGTACTGAGCCTCTACCTACGCACTAAATGCCATATAATCTCAAAAAATATTCAATTATTGGGTAGGTCTTCGGAATATGGGTAATCTACACTAATATTATAAAGAGGAAAGATTTTATGTTTGAAAAGAATAGGCGCCGAAACTACTGGAGCGATTTAAAAAAAAATTCACCCATTGATATCTACATTATTCCTGAGTAACGTAGGCTATATAACATTGCGCTACGACTCACGGGAGCGAAGCAGTAACGAAAGACGTAACTTAACGCAGGTGAAATAAGCCACGCAGACGCGTGCAGTCGCGGGCAGTTCGCTAGTACGTCAATGTACAGCCAGAAACACGGTATAAATTATACCTTCTTGGTTTCGTTATGCGTTTACCTAACTAGTAATACCATTTAAAGCTTTGGGGGCTATCCATTAATTACGTAACACAATTTAGGGCGGTTCACCATGTCTTATTTTTTCTCAGAAGGGGGTGGGAGAAATATTTGATAGTTCGTAGGTAAGATCCCACAAAATACGCCAAATAAAAAAATGTCCCGTTTTAAATAAGTATCTACAAATAAACATTCCTAGAGATAGTTAGAAAGGCGCCGACGCTACACGCGATCGGTCCGACAGAGCACCAATCGCGTGCAGCGTCGGTGACCCAAAAAACCTAGGAACGAACCCATAATCCCAAAAATTAACTTGACGTTTGTGCTCATGACTCGTGGCGGCTACTACACATACTTTGATTAATAAAAATAAACCAAACGTGTATTCATTGTTTTCTTTAGATTCTTACGAAATGAATATTAAACAAGAGGGAGGGAGACGGCTTATTTTTATTCATTTCTTATAATGGAGGAGAGAGGGGTTTAAAACCTAGCAAAAATGGCGCCTTATCGTGGCGTCTCACTCGTTCGCTATACTCTACGAGTGAAAAAGCATGATTCGCTCCTTTGTTTGGCCGCCATTTTTTATTCGTTTCTTTAGTGTCGCGGGTGTGACAGGTATCCCTTTAGCAAGTGTACATCTATGTCTACATCTGAAAGTTATGAAGACATTACAAGTCTCTCAGCATCTAACTAATCCGAATTCGTAACTACAGGATACGACCCTGACCCGATCTCGGAATGGAAGAAACGCGCGAGCAAGATGCAAGGACTTACAGCAGTTGACGTCGACCCACAAGAGTCTGAAGAGGAACCGGAGCCTGAGTCTGAGAAGGGAAAGCCGGTCGATCCAGGTGGGTCCTGTCGACTTTCATTCTTGTAATCACTTCTGGTAAAACATAATGCGACTAAGCCGCAAACTTTACTGCCGATCATGAAGGTCCTGGGTGCGATTCCCAGCCAGGGTAATCTTATTGAGGTTATCCATTTGGAATTTCTCAGTAGCACACTTGGAGTCTAGATCTTTGTCTTGTGAATTGCAATATATCTCCTATGACATAAGAATTAAACATAACAAACATACCATCACGCCTGTATCCCCCGAAGGGTTAGGCATAGGTGTATCAATATACACCTACAGTTCGCCAGTATGTTTAGGTCCCATGTAATAGGGGGCGAGCCTATTATCATTAACCACGCACAAACCCTAACTCCGAGCTGCTACTGAGAATTTGGCAGGAAAGCCTGGAAATCGAGCCCAAGACCTCTAGTGTAGCTGTCGCGCTTAAGACCACTAGGCTAACAAGGCAGAATTAAACATAACTAGCGAAATAATAGCGTGTACTAAATGTAGCACATCCCTTTAGCAAATGTAAAACGTATCCCCACCATGAAAGAGCTTAAATTTTGTACACAAACAAACTCAAAAATAATAGCATATATTTCAATAAACAAAATCATATTTACAGAAAAAGCATTCCAAAACCTGAAGGAGGTGAAGAAGTACAACTACCTCTTGGGGATGTCCATGTGGATGTTGACCAAGGAGAAGAAAGACGAACTGCTCAAACAGAGGGACCAGAAACTCTTGGAGCTTAACACCCTTAAGTAAGTTTATCCACTGGTCTTTTTTATTATTTTCCAGGACAGTTTTAAATACTAGTATTCAGCTGCATCTAATTGGCTCTTGATTGGAAAAAGTGTAGTGAAGAAAAGTGTAAAGAAAAAAGAGCCTCAATTTGTTTTTGATCATCAAAACTATTTGCTGAAAATCTGCTTGAATAGGCCTTTTTTTTCGTAACATTCACTAAGGCTGCCTGTCCACAGAAGCGAAGCGTAGTTTTGGAGCCGAGAAACGGACAAATATTAACCAATACCAATACTGAAGCGGAGCGAAAACTTTATGCAATCCTATTGGTTAATATTTCTCCGTTTCTCCGCTCCGCAGCCTCGTTCCGCTTCTGTGGACAGGCATTCTTACGAACCTAACTGCTGCATGCAGGCAGTGCAACACTGGTCATTGTGGCGATCTGTAGAAGAGGCCTATGTCCAGTAGTGAATGTCGTTCGGCTGAGATGATGATGATGAGGGTGTTTTTATGTGTTCTATGTTTTAACATATTATGTTACTGTACAGAGCCAAGACACCGGCAATTCTATGGCGTGAAGATTTGGACGAGTTCTTAGTAAAGTTGGAAGAGGTTGAGAGTAAGGAAAGACAGGAAGAACAGTCAGTTAACAAGAAGACAGCCAAAGCCGTCGTGAGTACAAATTACAGTTTTAATAATCACAGTTAAGTATATAGATTTATGAATGTTTCTGGACGACAATTAATTCTTCAACAAAAAAATGTGCTAAAATTTTCATTTTGTTTTTATGCTTACCAGTTGGCAAGGATAAAGGTAATTTATAATTTTTTAATGGGAATAAGTAAGTTTTATGGAGCTCTAAAAATTGTGCATTTTAATATATTTTGGTTAATAATGGTACAAAATACCAAAAATATTATTACATTTAATTTAATGAACTGCCTCGTTAGCCTAGTGGTCCTAAGCGCGTCTGCTACGCTAGAGATCTTGGGTTCGATTCCCAAGTCGAGCAAAAAGTGTTATTGGGTTCTTCTATGAAATTCTCAGTAGCAGCTCGGGGTTTGGATTTGTGCCCGGTTAATGACAATAGGCTCGCCCCCCTATTACTTTGGATTTCAACATACCGGCGAACTGTGGGTGTACATTGGTACGCCTCTGGCTAACCCCTCGGGGAATACAGGCGTGATGGTATGGTGTTGCTATAATGAACTTTTAAGGCGAGTACAAATTAATTTAAATACGTAACACATCATGTCCATGTCGCTCAGTTACATTACAATTTACAGAATGCTAGTAAGAAGAATCGGAAGTCAATGATGGACATCTTGCCTTCGGAAAACGGCAGACGTGTGGAGCCCAAGATATCTGACGATCTTATTAAGAGAATTCAAGCTGCCGAGAAGGCGAAGACTAGGAAAGAAATAAAGAAGGAATACGATCCAGTAAGTATCACTCGAACTGCGAAAACCTCTCTTACCGCTTGGAAATACAGGTGCTGTTTAGTCAAACTTTTACCATACACGTCAATTTGTATGAATAGACGCTGTATGAATTGTACTAAATGTATGAGGGCAAGATAGCGTATATTGCATTCATATGCGGCTGAAAACTAACCACTACTGTCTGTGTTCGTAGCTAAAATCTAAAGTAATTTTGAATGCAAAGAAATGTCAGTAACCAAGCTGACAGTGGTGTAAACTATTTATTCACCTTGTGACATGTTTAAGAAAATATGTAAGTGCATTTTATAAAACTATTTTCCTTTCGCAGGATGACCCAACCGGCATCAGTCCAATAAGTGCTGAAAAGAAACCTAAATCTCGCGTGAAGAAGGAGAAAGCCGAGAAACCTGAGAAGCCAGAGAAGGGGGAGAAAGCAGGCAGCGATGGGATGAAACAAACTAAACTTGTTTTCAAAAAAGAACCGAAGAAGGTAACTACTATTAAAACTAGCTAAGTAGGTTTTGCATCGCACAGTATAACATGCCACAATACAGTCACATATTTATTTCGTTTTAAAAATATGAATTGGTAAAAGACATATTATTATGGGGTAAAGATTTGTGTCTTTTTTTGCACCCTTTGTAAATAAAAGGCTAAATAGTAACGTGCACGTGGTGATGTTCACAGAAGCGCATGACGTTCAGCGGCAGCAGCAGCTCCGCCGGCTCCGACGACGAGTTGCCGCCGCCCGCGCCCGCCGCGCCCCGCGCCACCGCACGACGCGCCGCCACCAAGGTAACTACGCGACAACATAATATACAGACTAACCAAGCAGTCCCCTGACGCGTGCATCACAGACGCCTTCACTTATTTCTTGTCGCTACTAAGCGATTGCCACACGGGTTGGTAGACCAAGACTTGCATCCGTGCCTACTAAAAATAGCGCGAAGTAAATAAGACACGAACAAAATGTATGCTCTTAAAGCGTTGGAAATTAATTCAACAACAACTCCAGTACTGCTAGATTGCGGTGGACCTACGTCAACCAATCGACAATGAGCACCTTTACCCAGCGAACAAAACAATTAGTACTATTTTCACATAAATAACCATTATTACATTGTACACATATTGTATTAGGTTCAAAAATACAAAGATGGTTCCGAGGAATCGGAATCGGGCTCTGACGTGGAACTGTTGGACAACAAGATGGATTCTGGTGGAGAGGCCCCCATGCGCGCTCTGTCGGTGAGCGAGGACGATGATTTCGGCTTGAAGAATCACCAGGCCAAGAAACCTGCTGACATGGATTCAGGTCAGTTACTTTTAAAATGTGATTAAATGTAGGTACAGTCAACAAAGCTCTTTGGTATATTATTATTATTCGTCTTTCTACTACACTGCCAATATTCATTTTTATAACATACCATCACGCCTGTATTCCCCGAAGGGTTAGGCAGAGGTGTACCAATGTGCACCCACAGTTCGCCGGTATGTTTAGGACCCATGTAATAGGGGCGAGCCTCTTGCTATTAACCGGGCACAAATCCAAACTCCGAGCTGCTACTGAGAATTTCATAGAAGAACCCAATAGCACTTGCTTGACCTGGGAATCGAACTTCAAGACCTGTAGCGTAGCAGTCGCGCTTAGGACCACTAGGTTAACGAGGCATGCGATTCATTCTTATTGTATGCCTAATTAGTTTTTAAACTTATGACACACCTAAAAGAGTGATGTAAAAGAATTGTCTGCTCAGCATACTCACAACATTGTTAAAAAGTAATTGCAAGTAAGATGCCTGTATACCAAATAGCTTTGTTGACTGTACATAGTTATAAATTGGTAAAAAATTGTGCATAGTTTTGCCTTTCTGTTTGATAATTCGCGATACGGTTTGGAGACGAGTAGTGACCATTAAAATCTGGTAACGGTGTTTGGTGCCGGTTTGCTATTCCAACATAACAATGATATGATATTTTTGATATAAATATGGATTCTAGTTACGTAAACTTCTCTCTATATAACTGTTGAAGGTGCTAGTATTCGTCGTAGCGGTTTTTAACATTCATCTTAATCTCAGCCGAACGTGTTCGACTGCTGGACTTAGGCCTCCCCTAACGATAGCCACAATGAGCGGATCTACGCTGCCTGCATTCAGCAATTTCTCGCGACATTTACCGGGTCTTCGGTCCACCTCGTGTCCACCTTCTTTTAGCATAATAGAAGCCGATATAAACCAATATCTGCTGATGCTATTACAAAAACACTCAATGTTAAACATTTCAGACTGCCTGTTTGACTCCTTAATCGAGGACACAAGGAAAGAAGAAAAGGATAACGCAAAGAACAATGGTGTGGTACATCCTGTGGTTGTGTCAAGTAACGAAGATGAGGTCGCGGAGTCACCGCCTAAGAAGAAGCCGGGCCCGAAGCGGAAGCTTCTGAATGACGACAAGAAGCCCAAGAAGAGGCCAGCGAAGGACATGCTAAGTGACGATGATGATGACAGCATATTTGACAGCAAAAAGGTCAGTTAATTTTGTGTTAGTAGCGTTATCTATGGGCCAGCGCAAATGGAAGGCCAACTCCTGTAAATAAAAACGTTTCCAATCTTATATGACAATTGAATGTCAAAATTTTACAGAAATGTAGGTTTATCAAGTGGTTTTGACAGATTGAGATTAGAATTCAATGTTATTTTACTTTTCGAGATTTGAGGGCAAACACTTTTCATTGATAGATTGATAATGTGGTAAAATTCAATAGCAATAAAGTTTAAAATTGAGTAATTTCGTGACAGATGTAATTGTCACTTATACCTTGTACACAATTTTGGACTCTATTTCTGTCGTATTCTAGTTTATTATCAATTGTTTTTTTTTTTTTTCTTTTTAAAAAAAAGAACGTTGCCCCACACTAGGAATGTATCCTGTGTCGTGGGTGCGTTTACAAACATATAAACTCACATACACAAACAGCCAGACCCGGAACAACTATCTGTAGGTCATACAAATATTTGTTCCGTGCGGGAATCGAACCCGCGACACGCAGCGAACCCCATCCATATGTAATAGCGGGAGAGACCTGATCTATTGAACATTTTCTTTTAACCTATAACCATTACTATAAGCTTGTGTGTGCCAATACTAAACAATAATTTTAAATTAATTGACATTATCTCTCGAAATAGGACCAAAAAAAGAAAGCAATGCCAAAAAAGAAGCAGAAAAAGAAGGTATCGAGTGATTCCGAGTCGGACGCCGCGGACTGCGAGCCGGTCGCCGCCGTTAAGAGTTCGCGTGCGCGGGCGCAGCAGAAGTACACATACAGCGAGTCCGACTCAGACTAGCCGTAAGTTGAAGTGAAACTATGTCTATTCCTCCGAGACCCGTCGATCTTGTCTTTGCTCTTTCTGATATTTCAATTGGCATGGCGGGCTGGTTGCAAGCTTTGTTGACATCTCTACTTTATTTCCCTTCGCTCAGCAGTAAAATCCCTGGCACATGGACATATGCGTACGCATAGTACGCGATTTTGTGTTTCACCCATTTTATATACTTAAAGGCGAAAAAAGTTGTTGACCGATAAGCTCGCGTACTTAATCGCCTCGAATACATTTCTCTCAAAGAACAGAATCGCTCAGTTGCGTACGCAGTAGTCAGTGAGTGACGCACCACTATATCAATGTATACGTGCGGGCTCATCGACCCTCCTGCTTAAACCCGGCAGTAAGATGGCTTATTCGGAAAACTTATTTACTTATTTTATTATAGCTTCGTGTTGAAAATCGCTAGCATAGTTACCTACTTGAATTTGACGAGGAAAACTGCACCCTGTATAATGTGAATATGCATCCATTCTTCGGAAAGTGTCAATCTCCTTGACGGGTCAAAGTTGACACACCACAGACGTCAGGGTGTGCCATGGCGGGTGCGGGTGCGACTATCTGATAATATAACAGTGTACCCTTTACTGACTGACTGTTTCTTTGTATGGGTAATGAGCACAGTAGGGCCGACGTATCTTGGCGATCCTGAAGTTAGCCGTTCGGTGGCGCAATGGATTTTTTAGGAACAAAATTGACTATTGAGCAGCAAATCGGCTAACGTACTGTTAATACTAAAGCCAAAGCTATTGTTTTATAAAATTCTACTACAAATATTTATAACTAGCTTCAAATCACCTGCATTAAGTTATGTCTTTGGTTACTGCTACACACCTACTGGCCGTAGCGTGATGTTATATAGTCTATAGCCATCCTCGATAAATGAACTATCTAACACAAACATATTTTTTCACTTCAAACCAGTAGTTCCTGCGATTAGCGCGTTCAACTAAACATACAAACTCTTCAGCTTGATAATATTAGTATAGATAATTTTATTTCTTGTTTCAGGATCAGTATTGCGACGACGTGATAAACATTATACGGTGTAGAGTTGCTGGAAATGATGCAACACTGAATTTTTGTTATCATTTGTATTGACTACGTATACACGTTATTTTTATACAATTTTGGCCTACAGTCTGTGACTGATATAGGAAACATTTGCAACATAAACAACGAACTTATTGCGTAAAATACTCGAGTTGATCGTTTTATACACGAATGTATTGCTGCATGTTTGAAAAAATAGTTGCTTTTCCGTAGCAATTTTTATTGTAGATTTTTTTTTATGAAAACGTTGCCAACGAGTATGGCATGCAATAAGGCTGTTGTAAATTTTAAAACTTAAAGTTATTTATAATTTAGATCTAATTAGTCAGTAATTAGGTAGAAAATCGTCTGTCACATCCTTGCTCAAAGAAAATCATTATTTGAAATTTTTGAAGTACTTGAGCAATTTCTGATAATTATAGATTTTTTTAAATGAAACATTGTAAATAGTCGTATTGTAAGAATATTTCAGTTTCTCATTGTATTTTTCCATTATATTTCTGTCATTTTTGCTTATCTTATTTGTAATCTGACATATTCGCTATTTCTATCTGAATTTGAAATTCTGTAATGCTAATTTGTTTTATTTTTTTCATTCTCAATATTTGTTTATCATTGTGACCGTTATTTTCCAATTATTTGTGAAATATTATGGACTACAATGAAATTGAATTTTATTGCTACATTTTATTTTTAATGTTACAACTGTAATTTCTCAATATTATTTGTTAATTTTAACAATTTGTAAATAAATGAACCATTTCACTATAACTAGTGATTTTATTGATGACCTCAACATTATATTTTTCAGGGAATTGGTTTATAGATTTTATCTTTCTGCGTTTTATCAAAGGGAAACAACTTACAGCCTGCTAGACAATTAGGTCATACACCACGTCTAGAATCCGTGAAAGCTAGTAATGAACAAAATAAATGATGTTCATCGAACGACAATTAAATAAGTTAATTACTCTTGTTATGGACATAAAGGGGGAGGGAAAAAGAAAAACAAACATTTTGTTACAATTTATACAATATTATTGAAAATATATTTTAATTTCGTCAATAAAGTCGCGTTAGGTACGTGTTTCTCCTAGGTGTTTCAAACAATGTCTGTAATATTTTATGGTGCTCATGCTCTCTGCCCGTTTGTAATCGAAGTCGATAAAATAATCTATTATAATTGCGTTGCGAATGCTGACAAGCAAATTGAGGGAACAGCATGCTATGCAGTGGATACGCACCTTTCATTGGACAAAGAGAAGTCAAGTTTCTTCTCATTACATCAAAATCTGCTGGTAAAGGTCACATCACGAATGATTTTAAATAGTTATCTAAGTTTCTAAATTACGATTGAACGCACATAATGTATTTAGTATTTACAAAGTACAGGTTCCTCAAGCTGGTATAGTAGCCTCCACGAGTCGTGAGCACAAATGTCAAGTTTATTTTTGGATTCCTTTTTGGATTGGTCCGTCTGTCGAACCGATCGCGTGCAGCGTCGGCGCCCTAAAAAACGCAGAAACTAACCCAAAAATAAACTTGATATTTGTGCTCACGACTCGTGGCGGCTATTATAGATAGTATATTATGGATTTATTTATAATTTCGAATTCCGTCGAGATTCTAAACCCCAAAAACAAATAAATGCATTCAAAATAAGATCTTAAAAAAAAAAACAATATGGTGCAACTTTATTGGTTCTCTACCTTCATCAGTATTGAAGTACATGGTCGATTATTAATTAACGCACATAATGTTATTCACAATATTTTAAAGGTATATTATTATATTCTGTTCCGTGTACTCTGGTTTCACTTAATTCTAAACACTCTTACAATAACGGGTAAATTAATATGGCATTTAATTCTGAGTGTTTGCTTAATCACGATTATTTACATTATATTAAATCTTTTATAATTATATGTATTTTTAGATAAGTACAAATTAATTATTGTTACTACACATATCTAAGTATGAATACAATAAGAGCGTTTGCGCACTGCATCGGATCCGAATCAGAGAACCGGATATTCGGGCCGTAATGGTCTGAAGTTACCGCAGTCGCTAAGCATAATACTACTATTACTACGTAGTGGTATGGTAGAGGTTGCACATTAGATCCGAATGTGGAACATTTTGTTTAAATTTCTGATCTTTATTTCTCAGATTCGAATCCGATGCAGTGCGCAAACGTTCTAAGTGATAAAGATAATTTCTAACCTAGACGAAATGTTTATTTACTGGTTTATTGACAAAGTTTAATGTAATTAGTAATTTTATTAACAAAAAGACTTGACACGCAATGTCACAAGGTTTTAAAAACCAACCATTTAATTGTAGATAGTAGTCAAAATAGTGAGAATGCCAATAAAAATGAAAAACTCTACGAAGTAGAGTGATCAGTCTTTCCTGGCATAGGCACACAATGTATAATGATTAATTGTACTTATATTCTATAAATTCAAGACAAAATAATCCCGTCTCCTTTTTCTTATAAATTTTGAGAAATACCAGGGCGACATCTCTCTGGTGAGTGAATTCTGGTTCTGTTAGAGCTGTTTACACTATGAATGGTAATAGTTTTTACTGAATGTCAATCTTGTAACAGAACGGGAATATGGGACACCCATTTTTTCTCAATCCGTGTTAAATTCCATAGTGTAAACAACATACTTAGAACGATACGTTCAAAAACCTTTTATTTTATTGTATTATTTTATTCAGTACCTACTAAGTTTGCTTTCTCTATCTGAATAACCTTTTGCGCTTTCCCTGTCTGAATATTTTCCATTATATTTATTGTATCTGTCACCGTTGCCATTTTTAATGTACTGTTTTTCACTGGCGCTGTAATGAATTTCCGAGGGCCCGATTGTTTTGGACCAATGGTGGGTCCAGTAGAAGTCGTCCGGGTAACGCGGGTACGGGTTCTCTCGGCATAGTACGACACAATATATCAGGCTGCCGACTAACGTGATGAAGCCGAATATCAGGAAGACTATGCCCAGGATCCTGGAAAAGCGAACAATTTATAAAGTTAATCTAGAAATAAACGTGTCTATGTGAGTTTCTGTTAAGAATTTTTGTACATGTCATGTGTAGTTAACTTCCTTGCTGTATCTATCTAACTATCTTGTGGGGAACAAAAAAGGGTCGCCGATTGGGTCTGCATGAGGTCTTGAAAGTGCTTTCAACGATTTCAAGTAGTTTATTCGGCATAACTTTAGCTATGACCTCGCCTCAAGGATTATTATCATATGCAGAGCAGTCGATGTGCAGGGTTGATCAAGCTGGACAAGCCCAATATTCCTTAGCAGGTACTTGGTTACTTTAATACAAACTTACCATACGAAAAGTGGTTCGAAGAACTGAAGAACGATGACGAATCCCAGAGTGACGAGAATCAGCCCGAGGTTAAGCAGCAGCATCAGACAACACATGCCTTTGACGTTTGGACAGAAGGGGTTTGGTGCGGCCATTGCATCTACCTTTACTCCTGCCTGAAATTGTGGGAGATTTCATCTCAGTTAAGCCAACAGATAAATATAGGTCCACTGGCACCACTAAATGCATTTAGCGCTAAATATATCTAAATCCTCATCCTGTATCTACCAACCGCAAATTTGACTTTGACAGCAAATTATGATTTATCAATAAATTACATATATGGGATCGATACGGAATCATTCTTGTTTTATGAATTAAAAGACGTGTGTTTTTGGCCAGCTAGGTACTAATCCAGACCATTCAAACCATCGTTTTATGGAACTAGTAATTTGTCAAAGGTCCTAATTTACGAATCTGTCGCACATAAGTACGACATACAAGCAATTGTTTATCGAGAAACTTGAAGTAAACTACTGTCTTACCTTCCTGGAGACTTTGGATCTGTGTGTAGAGGCTACAGATGGTGCCACCGCACTTCTGTATGAGTAAACACTGCGAGGTGCCCTCGACTGCCGGCTGTAACAAAAAAAAAAACAATCATTTCGTAATTATGTCTTGATGAGTGCCACCTATTTCTTTAAGTTGAGTTTATATTCGCATTTCAACGGACCTAGTCTCTGTAACCAAGGAAAAAAACATTGGTCGAATCGAGAACGTCGCATTCATTTTTGTCACTCAAAATGTCACAAATATAAACACAGCTTTCAATATCTAGTAATGTCAAAGATTTTGGAATATAGCTCATGCCGTGACAGCCGCATTCGTTCCAGCTGTGTGTAGCCGATGTACTCACGCGCATCGTCGCGTTCCTAATCTGAGCGCACGTATGTCACGGAATCACGACACGGCACTTGTCGATGGTTGTGCGTCCTACTTACTTAGTTATACGATTTAAATAACAAAAGCTAATAGCATGAATTTATTCGTGTGACAGTTCCTATCTATACTAATATTATAAAGCTGAAGAAGAAGAAGAAGAAGCTTTGTTTGTTTGCGTTAATTACTGGCTCGATTCTGAAAAATCGTTATCTAATAGAAAGCTACGTTATCCCTGTATTATTAGTTACATAATGAGATAAACCTTGTTCTAAGTAAGTAAACATCTTACTATTGATCAAATTCCAGTTCAATAATAAGTAAATAGTACAAAGACGATCCCGCAGAGCTCCTAGTGTATAATATAATCTATACTTTTTTTTTTTTTTTGGTGGGTGGGAAATCATCAAATAACTTCTCCCGCCCTGGGCGGGGCGGGAGGGAGTGTCAGACTTTTACTGACTAAAACCCACCCATGTTCCTTCTTGTGCCCTTTGCGTTCCGGGGGCGCGGTATCTCTTGCGAACAACCCGCAGCCCCGGCAGGCATCGGCCCTCAGTGGCCCCTTCCTTTTGCTGACATCTCTTTGAGGCGCGCGTGGAACACGAACGCGCCGTCGACACGGCCTGTCGTTATGCAACGTAAGGACGGTGAGCTACCCATTGCTCACCGTCCACAGGCCAGTATCTACGGTGGCCGGGAGTCGTCTCGCGGCTCCCGACGTCCGGAGCGTCTACCGCGGCGGCTGGGACGGGAGAACCGCTGTCTCAACCGTCCCGCCGCCTCCTTCTCAAGCATTACTGCCTCGCAGAAGGAGGCGACTGCATCCCATTCCCTCTCGCTCCGGACCATGGCTTGCACCAGGGCCGGACGCGAGAGTTCGCCGCCGCCGATGGCCGCCACGAGGACTCGGCGATGCTCCGCCCAAGCGGGGCATACCGCCACGGTATGCTCCACCGTGTCCTCGGGGCGATCCACAATAATCTATACTTAAATTCATAAAATGCAGACATCTTCATTTGTTTGTGTTTATGACTCCGAGTTTTATACCTACATCAACAAAAGCTTTAGTTGGGACCTACTTTAATTTTTATTTAAAAAATCAATCTCTTTTTTATTTCATTTACCCACTGTTCAAAAAACTATAAATAAGTACGTCTATTAAGTTAAAACATTCAACAAAAAATAATTGGACATTCCTATTTAGTTTTTTGTTAATTCATTGACAGTGTAGAAAGTCTCAAAAGAAATGGTTTAAAAAACTAACAAAGGGAGAATCCCTTAGTCACTATGAAACGCACAAATATTTACTTATAAATAAGATGTCAAATACTATAAAAAGTTTAAGTAAGGGTTTAAAAAAAAGGTTTTTGAAAAGTTGTTACGGTGTCCGTAAACACTATTATACAATTTTTTTTTTTGACAGCTTATAGTCAGTGACGTCTTGAGTACCGACCTAATATTCAGATCCGAGAAATGATGGTCCGAAGTGCCTGTAGTATTTGTATGACGGGTTGCGCACTAAATCCAAATCTTATTCGACCGAATCGACAATATTTTGTGACATTTGATTCGGATCGTAATTCATTAAATTCGAATCCGTCGGTGTGCAAACGCTTATTTAAATACAAAAAAAAGTTAAATCTCTCAGAAACGGGTAAAAAACAAAAATAAAAATGTGATTTGAAAGTGTATGTACATAAATTTGCTATAAGTACTAAGATAGGTAGTACCTAACAATAACATAATACCACATCTGTAGGTACAAGGCAAAAATCTTCCAGATAATTTATCTAGAAGTTTTCGTAAATAGACTCTAAATATTGTTGAAACTATGAGAGTCGAAATTAAGTCTTGTCGGAGACAATCAAAGGAATGTGTTGTCATGCAATTGAATTACCAAAAAAAGGCTGTGGCTTCTATTGCCCTACAGCAAAATAGGGCTGTCAACTTGTCGAAACAGTTCTTCTATGTCTTTGGACTCATTGGATGTTAAAAAAAACCGACTGCCAATGTGAGCCGGTCGGCTGAGAAGTATTAGTCCTGAAATTGGGGTTCTGCACCTTTCATACTAAGGGTATTTTAGGGACTCAGCAGAAACTTTAGTTTTAATATCCCATGGTATATTCTTCAATTCAGAACACCGCTTGACGGCAGGAAAAGAAAGGTAGGAATAATAGAATTGACCTCTATTACATTATGACATCAGACTTCTACCATATGAAATGTCTTTAATTTTTATCTACAAATTGTAGACTGTTCGACAACCCTGAACGATTCCTGTATCGTCACACTACCCAAGGGGACGTCAGAGAAAGTAAAGTAAATTCGTTTCGCCCGGACACCGTCCGGCGTCGTTACGGCAGTCTATCGTGCTTTTTATGTCTGATGGCCTTTTTCGTTGACTGTACCGAATTAAGTGTTTTTTCTTCGGACGCTACCTACTGTTGATTTAAAAATTAAAATGAATGAATTTGGAATGTTTCACACGGTCCCTTTTCCTTGCTTTAATAAAAAAAGCATAAAGACTGATATTAGGTACAAATCTGGTATTAGAGGCATCCAATATGAAGGCTCATTTTGTACATAGCCCCGTCTCTAAAATAACTGTAAGTATGTGTGTGACCGGCGTCAGACCCAAAACGTTCTATTGAACTCCGAGGTACAAACGTAGGAGCTAATAAATCGTGCCCCAGATGCTTGGGTTCGATTCCCGTGTCGCGTCATCATTGCGCTGTCGGCAGAGAATTATACGAGCAATGATTTACAACGTAACTGTACATGTGTTTGGTTTAAGCGAGCCGTTTGTATCGCTATAGCTTCTTGTGGTACTGCTGTATGGGAAAGAACATTTCATACAAATATTATTATTGATTTTCTTCTTGATAATGTATAAAAACTATTTTGACTCGTTTTGGAATTCATTTGCTTCGATAGCGTTTAGCAGGCTTAAGGACAGCATATAATGTGAATGCAAAACCACTTATTTCAATTAAATTCAACCTTATGCAGGCACTTGTGAATTGTCAAACAGTCGGTCAGTTAGTCAGAAAGTTGAAGCTAGTTGCTCGTTCCAAAATGTAGGTCTCTATGGAGAAGAACGAGTAAGAAACTCCACGGACACTCTTTTCAATATTTTTTTTTTTACAAAATCTTAGTACCTTCAAAAGTAAGTTTGTATATGTGTTTTTATAAACGCGTTTTCGAATTTCGAGGATTTTAAAGAAAGAAAGTTTAAAACAAGCAATAGGTAAGTGTAATGAGCAAGTATTTTTTCTTAAATGTTGAAAAATGTAGTGTTAAATAAAACCTATTTTTGCTGAGTATATTAGTTACAATATTTATTGGTAAATGCTGATTAAAATCATAAAATTAACATAAGTAGGTACCTACCTACTTTGCAAATTTTTAGGTGGGTTCCATACAAAACTATTCAGGTGTAATAAGATCAGAGGGCAATTGTTGTATTTTTTAGAATGTTTAATATTCTAATTTTAACCTCAATCTGTCAAAACGTATCCAATTTAACAAAATTTTGACATTCAAATCGATCTTCACTGAGATGAGACTGTGATTAGATATTGAATGATTATGTTACGGGAAATGGCTTTCAAATAAATATTCCTAACTAGCTTCCGCCCGCAATTTCGTCCTCATCAAAGTAAATATATATATATTATCCCACGAAATCCGTACTTATATTATTCAGAAAAAATGTATGTAATGTTTGTATTGACTATAATCTATCTTTGTGCCAAGTTTCATCCAGATACGTTCAGCCGTTCTGACGTGATACAGTAACAAACATCCATCCATCCAAACTTTCACATTTATAATAGTACTAGCTTCTGCCAGCGACTTCGTTCGCGTGGTTTTTTTCACCCGCTTTAAAGTATGTCTTTGGTCACTGCTCCTCTCCCGTGTGTCGTAGCGTGATATTATATAGCCTATAGTCTTCCTCAATAAATGGACTATCGAACCCAAAAAAAAATCCAATTCGAATCAGCAGTTCCTGAGATTAGCGCGTTCAACCAAACAAACAAACTCTTTAGCTTTATAATATTAGTATATAAAGTACGAAATGCTAGTAATATCAGTGTGCAAATCCGGTCATGGGACCGCAAAGTTTAGCATTTAACCGCAGCACCTACTAGTCTGCTCACCTCGTATGTACCTTGGGAATGTTTGGAATACATTCCGTAGATCTATGATTCATACATGCACCGTAAAATTGCCTTTCGAGCAATTTCCCATCAATCCACACGTTTAATGTAAAATGTTTGGTTGGTTAAGAGAGCTGAACAAACGAGCGGTTGGAAAGCAGCGGTTTTCCGCCGTACAAGACTTGTTTTATCTATTTTCTTTCTAGTTGTCAGTATTGCTTGCTCTTATCGGAAACCATTCTATACTTATTTATTTATTAAAAATTCAGAATCTTACTACTACTTTACATGCGAAAGTTTGGATGTTTGTTATTCCATTACGGCACACACAGCATGGAGTTAGATTGTAGTTGGTTGGTTGGTTGTCTTGGGAGCAAATTGATATGAAATTCTCAGTAGCAGCTTGCAGTTAGGATTTGTGCCCGGTTAATGGCAATAGTCTCGCTCCCTATTACATGGGACCTAAACGTACCGGCAAACTGTTAGTGTACATTAGTACACCTCTGCCTAACCCTTCGGGGAATATAGGCGTGATGGTATGTATGTGTATAGCACATAGCCTATTTTTAACCCTGGAAAAAATGAAGAAGAAGCAGGTACAGGTTGGGACAAGTTCAACTCTATCAGACTATCAACTTGATTTGCTCTACACCCTGCATACGATCACTAAAGGGCTCCACAGCGTTCCAACCGCCAATCCAGCCCATTTCGGGGACGCGTTGCGCCTGCGCACGTATCGAGCTCCGTTGGACTAAATTAGTGGGATTTAAGGACTTAGCGGGACCAATACAGGGTAACGGTGAATTAATATGAGTCAGTGAACTGCAACAACACCATGTGCTGGATTGAAAACATGAACGATTTTGTATGGGAGGTTATCATGCAACGTTGCCGACAGTTTAGACCAGTGGTTCTTAATCTTTTCGTGTTTGGGGATCATTTGACGAAATTTTCGTCTTGAAATGGACCACCAACTGTTTGGCGATAATAATAATTATTGGTATGGTTTTTTAAATAATAAAACATGTATAGTAAAAGTACTTAAAACCAAGATTATAATGTACTATCTTCGGCTGCGTCAAAGTTGATATAATTCCAAAGGAGCTGTATATTTTTCCGGGATGAAAATTAGCCTATTAGCTATCAGGCTAGCAGACTTCTATTTCTGCGCCAAATTTTCGTTCAGCCATTCTGGCGTGATTGGGTAACAAATGGATTTTTGTTACTCAAAAGTTTGAATGCATGGATCCATCCAAACATTTGCATTTATAATAGCAGTTAGTGTAACGTACCAACACGCCTGTATTCCCCCAAAGGTTAGGCAGAGGTGTAATAATGTACACCCACAGTTCGTCGGTATGTTTAGGTCTCATGTAATACAGGGCGAGCCTATTGCCTTTAACCGGGCACCAATCAAAACTCCGAGCTGCTATTGAGAATCTCATGGACCCAATAACACTTTTTGCTCGACCTGGGAATTGAACCCAAGACATCTAGCGTAGCAGTCCCGTTTAGGACCACTAGGTTACCACTGGCTAATTGTCACTAGCAAAGATTTAATTGATTGATAACGATAATTTCTTTATGGTCTAGCTTGGGACCTAGGCCAGCTCTGGATTCCGGTAGGTCGGACCCTTACCTGATTTCCGAAGGTGGTCTGTACGCGGCACTGGTGACGTACACGTCTGAGCCGGAGTCAGCTCGTGGGGAGCCGTTCGTGTGCTGCTGTCGTCTCCCATTCCTGTGCTCGCCGGACGGAGACCGGGTCCTTTCCTCCATTGTCTGCAAAATGCGTTCAAATATTCAGGAGTTATGAATACTACAAGTGTATAATTACATCGGTAAAATGTCTGTGGTACCTATTGATATTTTTGCCTAACCCTTCAGCAGCCCTCTTCGCCACAATTTTTTTGCGCAAAATCATCCATTGTTCAGTAGTTTCCAGTCATTAATTATTATTGCTATCCATTATTCAAATGTGTCAATAAACACTAAACATGATGTGTTATTGAGTTTTTCGATTAGGATTTGCTCAGTAGCAGCCCAGAGTTTGGAAGTTGGTGGTGTGACACTCTCGTGCCTTGGAAAACACGTAAAGCCGTTGGTCCCGGCTGTCATTCGTAGATCTTTGACCGTCGTTACGGATAGTCAGAAGCCAGGAAGTCTGACAACCAGTCTAACCAAGAGGGATCGCGTGCCCAGTAACTGGGTTGTGGAGGTAAGATAGGCAGTCGCTCCATACAAAACACTGGTATTCAGCATGCATCCGGTTAGGCTAGAAGCCGACCCCAACATAGTTGGGAAAAGGCTAAGCAGACGATGATGAAACACTAAATATGATATAATCACATATGTACTTTGAGTTTCATTACGTGATTTATATTCGCTGCAAGATGCCATTTTGAATTTTCTGTGACGTCATTTAGCCACCAGCAGAACATCAATAAGCTTTCAAAGATACCTCATTTGTTAAAATACGACGAGTAATGTAGATATGAATGACACCCTTTGGGCATAACCATAGTCGGATAAAAATAAACACTCGAAGACATTGATCGTTTTCTACGAAAACTTCAACAAGAGCTATCGTCCGTGGTCACTAATCTCTTTTGTTGACGGTACATTTAGGCTGATGATAATTTCCATTATGTTTTTTACTTTTGGGCCGATTGCAACGCGTAAACATCGCAGTAGGTCAAGGTTTAGCTTGGAGGAGTGCTACGCACAAGTAATAGGCGATGGGCATTTTTATAGCCAAAGGTACAGTAACCGCCATGAGTCGTGAGCTGAGACGTCAAGTTCATTTTTGGGTTTTTGGACTTGTTTCTGGGTTTTTCGAGGCTCGACAGACGGACCAATCGCGTGCAGAGACGTTTATGCTCACGACTCGCGGCGGCTACTATACTAACTACTGCCCGAGAATTTATTTGCATCAAAGTTATTATATTATCCAATGGAAACCGTTCATTTTTCGGAATAAAAGCCTATGGTCTATTCCAGACTATAATGTATCTTTGTGAGAAATTTTATCAAGATCCCTTCTGCCGTTCTGGCGGGATTAGGTAACAAACATCCATCCATCCAAACTTTCGCGTTTATAATATAGAAAAATGTGGGTAGGAGAGCATTATTGACCAACGACTTGATTAAAGGATTGTTTACACGTTGATAGTGACTCGAACGTTAAGTAGAGTGTCAATGAATCGTTAGGCAATTTATCCCACTCACGCATTTATTATACATAGTCAAACGTTAAAAAAATATACGTGTCGAATTGAGGACCCTTTCTTTCGTCTCGGTTAAAAATAGTTTTTCATAGGGAATAATCATTATCTGTAGTAATATTATAGAGAGGTGAAGTTTGTTTTCTTTTTTTAGAGATAATTTCTGGAATTACTGGTCCAATTATAAAAATTCTTTCACTGACAGAAAGCTACACTATTGCCAAATATGTTCTAAGGTATATTTGACTTCCATGCGGACGAAGTCAGCGCCAGAAGCTAGCTAAGTTAGTGACAAAAGGCCGCTAATAGTTTATAGCTTGCGGTGGTGACTCAAATAATAGTTCATAAGCCGATATTAGCTTCACAAACCCATTATGTTCCGAGCCATCATTTTAATTGGTAAACTATGCAGCAGGCATATTTGTTTGTGCTGTATTAAAATGGATTCTTGTATGTTTTTTATTTGTAGGTTTACTTCAAAAACGGCCAAATAACGGCAGGTAATGTGGTAAATATTGTTGAAATGACTGCATTTTGGTGATATAAAAAAAATCACATACCATCACGCCTGTATTTACCAAAGGGTTAGGCAAAGGTCTACCAATGTACACCCACAGTTCACCGGTATATTTAGGTCCCATGTATTAGGGGACGAGCCTATTGCTATTAACCGGGCACAAATCCTAATTCCGAGCTGCTACTGAGAATTTCATAGAAAAACCCAATAGCACTTTTTGCTCGACCTGGGGAGCGAACCCAAGTAGTCGCGCTTTGGTCCACTAGGCTACCGAGGCAGTTATATAAAAAATTAAGGGTAATAAATGCAGCTTACCGTATATTCCGACAGTGTCCTCTCAGACGGCGCCCGGTGACTATCATTCTCTTCTCTCGACGATGCGCGGTGCATGTACCCCCCAGACGACGGCGAGTCGACACCAGACCGATGCGTCGCCACGTAATGGTTGTTTTTCACTTTATGAGCCATTTTGAGTCCTCAGGATCACAAACACTCACACATAGTTGGCCTACAGTCACGCATAGTCAGGTGATTGTGATTGGCTAAAAACGTGCATTTTCGGACGGTGTGCGTGCGCATGCGACTATCGAGTTACTTGTTAGCGTTTTAGTTCATCGTTCGTTCTAGATTTTGTCGACCTGAAACAAATAAAAAACATGTTACATTGTATTTTGTTTTTAACATACAGTGGGGGAAGATGCTTTTAGGAGGTAGGGATACATTTTTCTACCCGGATAGTTATCGTGTCAAGCGAGTTGATTGGGGGCTTTTCAGTAACGATGTCTGCCTAGCCTTTTCCTAGCTATGTTGGGGTCGGCTTCAAATCTAACCAGATGCAGCTGAATACCAATGTTTTACATGGATCGACTGCCTATCTGTCCTCCACACCCCAGTTATCGGGCAACACGATTCCTCTTGGTAAGACTGATTGTCAGTCTTCCCGACTTCTAATTATCCGTAACGACTGTCAAAGGTCTATGAATGCCAGCCTTTCAGTGACTACCTATGTGTGTTTACATTTACCTACAAATCAAGTTATGAAGGTGTTAAAAATATCTGGAAATTCTCAGTTATTATAATTATGTTCCAACAGAATGTAAACGAAAACGAACTGTTTTGGCGACCTTGATCGACTTGTGTGCAGCACAACCAATTTTGGGTCAAACTGTTCTAGAAATAGAGTTTATATTCCAATAAAATGTTAACAACTTAGAATTACTGCGCGAAACAATGGTAGCATTCCGATCTTAGTCGATTAATGACGCAACGATTGCAGGTATCGAGTCATATCGATATTATTTACCTGTTAAATTGCGCGGTGCGTTGTACTTTTTTGTAGCTTTTATCAATTACCACGATCTATTGAACATGGTTTTGAAATTTAAAAAACGTTTCTGCTGACTAAACATTTTTGACTCTGCTATATAAAACACGCAGGTTGGTCCCGATACCTAGTACCAGCTTATACACACAAGCTGTGACGGGTCCCCAGCTGATGTGAACTTGAGGTAACTGTCATTAGGTGGACCGAATGCTAGGTATTCAAAGGTCACTTCACCTAAATTCCCGGAGGAAGATTTTTACAGAATGAATCGGCTAGTGTCTTATCAAGTGATCTGTCTATCTATGAACATTTGCAGCACCAGTAGCATCGGAGATACGAAACCATCCTAGAGTTCTTTAAGACAAACTTTGTTATTTTTAACCCTCGACTCAAAAAGAGGGGTGTTATAAGTTTGACGACGTGTCTGTATGTCTGTGGCACCGTACCCCTTAAACGGGTGAACCGATTTGAATGCGGTTTTTTTTTTATTTGAAAACTGGTTTCCTAGCGATGTTTCTTAGATGTTTTATCAAGATCGGTTCAGCCGTTTCAAGGTTATCAGGTCTTTTGTTAGCTGCAGAGGGATCTTTATTCTTCTGTCGGTGGTTATTTAAATTTTGTAATTTTATTTCTTCTGTTCTATGGACTTGAGGCTTACGAGGGCTGATAGACGGTTTTATTTAAAAGAATATAATGATTAGCGCAATATGCAAAGTGATAGGGCAAATTGAGTTTCAATCAAGTAGATAGAGCCCAAATGTGGTCTACCTACTTCACGAACGAGCTCCTTCAAAAAGAGCTCTACTGTCCTATTATTTAGATTGGAATTACAACAAGATTCTAAAATGTTCCTCCGTATAAAATCACGCAGGTGCCTGCTCCAAGCCTAGCTCCTAGGGTCTGCGTGAGGAAGTGGCTCACAACGGTGCAGTGCGAACATTTCATGAATTCCTGGCGCAATCAATAAAGCGGTCCAAGTGAGGAGATGAAAACGATGTTATGGATAGGATGTCAAAAAAGAATAATCTTCGTCGGCGTCAAATTTGATATATTATCTCACTGGAACCGCAAGTTTTTCTGGGATAAAAAGTACCCTTTGCGTCATTCCACACTACAATCTGTCTTGGTGCCAAATTCCATCCAGATCTGTTCAGCCGCTTAAGCGTGAAAGAGTCACAAACATCCATCCATCAATCCTCAAAAACTTTCGCATTTATAATATTAGTAAGATAGAATAGTACGATTCTAATATAACAAAGCTTGTTAATTGATTATTTGTTTTTTTGTTTGAACGTGCTAATCTCTAAAAGTACTGGTCCAATTCGGATAATTCTGTCGCTAATACGCGTTAGCTACGTTATACCTAAAAATGTTCACGAGTGAAGTCAGCGGCCAAAAGCTAGTACTCTATTCAGAGTGAAGCTTGCCATCGAATGAAAATAATATTTTATAGCAAGTCAATAGTAGAAGCAAAATCGTATTTTTTTTAAATTCATGAATTGAACAGAACCATGTGCCTTGTGCCAGCCCTCGTGCATACTTTGAACGGGCCATTGTTTTTGAACGTACCTGGTTACAAGTACAGTACGTGTACCTATCGGTCAGAAAGGGTTCCTGTTGTTTCATAAGCAGTGAGCAGATACTTTCATGCAGGCTCGTGTGGTGGAAGAATATAACTGGGTTATAGTTCGGCCAAAATGAACAAGTCCGTCAAAAAATTCCCCTAATTTTCACAATTATTTATTTATTTATTAAAACTTTATGCACAAATCTATAAAAATACATCTTACAACGGCGGACTTAATGCCTTGTGCATTTTCTACCAGTCTATCTTAGGGTGATGCAGAGACAAAACATAGTAGGTGCATGGAAGAGGAACAGAAAATTTTCAGAGTAAAATATAATAATAAATACATATATAAATACATACAACTAGTATATTTATATAAACTATAATAAACGTATATATAAACTAGTATATTTTTAAACAAGGTAAAACAATTATTAATCAAAAAAAGGTATTATACTGTGGAAGAATACCTACCGGATAAATTTAACGATAAACCCAATAAAAATAAATACAATACTTTATATTTTATTCTGTACTTAATTTGAATAAAATAATCAATTCTACTGTATAAATAATATTCAATTCGATCAATAAAAAAAAAAAAATGACATTATATTCCACTTAATAAATAAATATTCTGTATAAATAATATCGAATTAAATCAATTAAAATAAATGACATTTTAGTATACTAACAATAATAAATAATGAATATCCAATCTACGGCCTATTCTAATAAAAGGTACATACCTAATTAAATATAGTTATTCCAATTCCAAAAATGCTACCGAATAAAAAAACACAATTCCTCACATACGTACGTGAAATAATAATAAAATTAACGAAAAAGGACGCTCTTCCTCTCTCCTAATTATTTTAAGTTTTGCTGTGCCCGACAGGGTCCATAATTGGTTCTACTTTTAATATTTACCACCTGTATGTGTACATTATGGTTGCAATAAACTATCTTGTATCTTGTACAAACAAAATATACCAAGTAGAGAGAGATGAAAATACATAGGTGGAGAAATATAACAAACTAATTGTGGGACGAGTCTGCTAACTTCTTATGCAAGTGCTCGCGAACCTTTACTGTGAATGTGAACCGACTGGAGGCCATCCTGATACTCTGAGGAAGCGTATTCCAAAGGAAAACCGCCTGAACAAGAAAAGAAGGTTTAAGAAAACCAGATCGGTGAGAAGGTCATCGTACAAGACGATTATTGGAGGAACGAAGATTCTTACTGAGCACAAGAATTAAAAGTGAGAAGTCAGATAGAATTATAAGTTTTGGATGTAATTATGTAAGTACATTAAACGTTCTTAACTGTATAGAGGTATGTACACTTTGTATTGCATTTACAACTCTTCTGATGCCCCCATAAACGTAGCTACCTACTGGGACCAAACATATTAAGATTATCATCGACTCGAAAAGAATTTGGCATATTGAATTAAATTACGTAATTGATTTATTTACGTCAAACTAATTTGATAGATTGTGGGCTGGATCATTCTGACGGAACCAAGTTGAATTGCACTCGACACTTACCAAAACCTGTTGCTTAGTTTCATTAATCTGCTTAAGATATCCAAAAATTAACATATTACTACGAAAACTGTTTTTTCCCTTTTTTTTAACGTGTTACTTCGTTTTGGGTAAACTAAATTTTATCGAACCCTAGGACCTCATGCTCAGCAGTCACCCTTACAACCACTCCGCCAACAGCGAACTGTTAAAACAGCTGCAATGATCGTAATTTCCCAGCGCTGGTAGGCGTTTGAAACCCCTAGGAACTTCACGTAGTCACGATGTGAAAATAACACAAACGGCTAAACACCTAATACGGCAGCTTCCATTTGAATACAGTAGAAATTACCTTCTAAGAGAATATTTTACCAGAAATGGGAGAAAGGTAATTAATTCTATAGCTTTCCTGTTTGTTTATATATAGGCAAAAGTATGAAAATAAGTTTCACTCCATAATATTTAGCGTCCAATGAGCAACATGACTTTTATTTAGACTTCCCTTTTTTCAGGGATTATAAGTACCACATACCACCACGCCTGTATTCCCCGAAGGGTTAGGCAGAGGTGTAATAATGTACTCCCACAATTCGCCGTCATGTTTAGGTCCCATGTAATAGGGGGCATATAGGTATGTCTTTAGTTAATTAAATTCCCTATATTGTCATTACACAAAATTATATAGTTTACGCTCAGAATTCTAAGATGTATGCGACAAAAAACAATATATTTATGCTCTCCTTTACGATTTTTTTACCATGAAATAATTATAAGTAAGTCTTTTCTTTGAACCCTTGACTATACACTTAATTTTTTTCAGGCATGTAATATGTACCAATACGCCAGACTATGCGACAAAAAATGTGTGTTTTACGGTGTCCTGAGTTCGAATAGCCCCTTAAAAGTTACTGAAATTGCCGCCCTGAACTGCGCCGCCAATTTCAACGGAATATTTTTATCGGGGTTGCTGAAATAGTTCACCGGTACAAGTGAAGCAGCAGGCACCAACTAGTTATTAAAACAACTTTATCACTCATTTTCGTTCGTTTAATTTTACCAAAAGGTAAAACATTTGAGAATTTGATCGTCGATACAATGGTGATAGCGCACAACATGGTTTCCAATTAAAGCTTAGGACACACCCTGCGTTTATAGCTTATTTCGAAGTCCCCAGCAGCCTGATAATTATACAGTTAGTTTAAACAAGAGACGCACTTTAACTGCCTTGTTAGCCTAGTGGTCTTAAGCGCGACTGCTACGCTGGAGGTCTTGGGTTCGATTCCTAGGTCGAGCAAAAAGTGTTATTGGGTTTTTCTATGAAATTCTCAGTAGCAGCTCGGAGTTAGGATTTGTGCGCGGTTAATGGCAATAGTCTCGCCCCCTATTACATGGGACCTCAACATACCGGCGAACTGTAGGTGTACACTGGTACACCTCTGCCTAACCCTCTGGGGAATACAGGCGTGATGGATGGTATGTAAAGAAAAGGAATCGTTGTCTTAAACGACGTTATTTCCCTATATCGTGTGTCCGTTTGTAGACATAATAGCTTCCGCCCGCAATTTCGTTCGTGTCAAAGTCAGTAATATATTATCCCACGGGATCCATACATTTTTCCGGGATAATAAGTGGCCTATGTGCTATTCCACATCACAATCTATCTCAGTGCCAAATTTCATCCAGATCCGTTCAGCCGTTTAAGCGTAAAAGAGTAACAAACATTCATACATCCATCTCACAGACTTTCCCATTTATAATATTTGTAGGATAAACCCACATATACACAAACCAGCCTAGACTAAATATAGTTAAGCCTATATCATATTTTTCTTACTGTCTTGGTTCAATTGTTCAACTGACATTTAACTTGAGTGGAACGCGCGTATTGTAAACAAGGTGTGGCTTGTGCAATAATAAGCTTAGAATGTAGCTATAGTGAATGCTGCTATCCATACTTAATCTGTATTAATATTATAAAGCTGAAGCTTGTTTGTTTAGTTTGTTTTTTGAACGCCCTAATCTCAGGAACTCCTCTTTTGAATTGAAAAAAAAAAACTTTTTTGTTTTGGATAGTCCATTTAACGAGCACGGCTATAGAACAATGCGCTACGACCAATAGATGCGGTGCAGTGACCAAAAACGTAACCTAATGCGCGTGAAAAAACTACGCGAACGAAGTTGCGAGCAGAAGCTAGTATGTATAATAAAGCTAAGGAGTTTTTTGTTTGTTTGTTGAGACGTGCTAATCTCTGGAACGAATAGTTGGATCTAAAAAAAATGTTTGTATTTATGATAGCCAGATTCATGAGGAATAGACATACTATTACGCCTGTATTCCCCGAAGGGTTATCCAGACGTGCACCAATGTACAGTGTACACCCACAGTTCGCCGGTATGTTTAGGTCCCATGAAATAGGGGGCGAGCCTATTGCCATTAACCGGACACAAATCCTAACTACGAGCTGCTACTGAGAATTTCATAGGAAAACCCAATAACACTTTTTGCTTGACCTGGGAATCGAACCCAAGACGTCTAGCGTAGCAGTCGCGCTTAGGACCAGTAGGCTAACCAGGCAGTAAAACACAATTACATAACACACACGTAGAACAGAATTAAAATATCCAAAATCAAGACAATCACTTTACTTATTTAGGAATTAGGATCTTCAACAAAAGATAGACACAAATCATGACATACATAATTATATTGGTCAACAAAGGCCAACAATTAGGCACTTACACTTGACAATCACAACAAATAAAAAAATCGGAGAAATTTTGATAAATCTATGTTGCCTCGTTTTGATAGAATTTTAGCCGATAGCTGATTAATCAAATCATACAGATCTAAAGTAGCGGTTGGTCACTGACCCCGGCGTAAAACCGAAGGGCCTGACCACCTGCGAATCTTAGACAAGTGAAGCGGCCAAGCGGATTGCAGTTACTAAGATAACGGGTCGAAATGATAAACTGCCCCGCGGCTGCGGACTATCTAGGGCTGCCAATTTATCCGATGATATAACTGGTTGCTGATTTAACCTTTAAGGATTGAAAGAATGATGATGAAATTGAGGAAAATGGAACGAAGCATGTTGGGCATGAAACAGAGTGAAAAACAGGTGAACAGAACCATAAGCGAAAAAACAAACCCTGGCAGATAGCTGATGTTATAAGGAGTAACTTAGGCTACTTTTATTTTAGAAAAGGAATTAGGCTTCCTCACGAAAATACAGTAAGTATGTATTCTTTATACCGATTTCGGTAACGGCGAATAATCTTAATGGAGACACGCCAAGTATGCAGGAGATATTTTAGTGCACAAGTGTACGCAAACACAGGTGCACTTAATCTTCCCTAATTCTCTTAGCCCGATGGGACGGCAATCCAACACAACTGGAAAAAGGTCAGGCGAAGGACCAACTTCTTTACGTGCTTTCCGAGCCACGGGGGTGTCACACCACCTACTTCCGAACTCCGGGCTGCTACTGAGAAATTTGTAATGGAAAAACGCAATAACATTTTTAGCCCGACCTGGAAATCGAACCCAGGAGCCCACGCTCAACAGTTGCGCTTGCCACCACGAGACCAACGGGGCAGTCCACGAAAATAGTAAAAACCCGTGTTAATCGACATTCACGCTAGCAAAGTTGCGGGCTAGTAGTGATATACTTTTCAAATATTTGAATGTCGCATGTCCTGGCATCCCTGGTCGCTCCCGTTCACATTGTACATTGTACAAACTGCAACGTAGATTGCAGACTATTTTTAATCACGCTGTATCCTAATTTTAACCGTAACTCCTGGTGTTAAGGTTGAAAGTAAATAAGTTTGCAGAAGTGTAGACTGGTTGATTGTAGCGGAATTAGGTCGGAACCGAACTTGCTACTATTATGAGACGAAAGTTTACGAGATGTTGGAGGAAATATTTATTTTGGAGAATATTTTTTGGGTGGCCAGCCTGACGCTTCCAAATCGACTTTAAAATCGTCTGGCGAAGTTAAGGTCCACGAAAAGTGTCTGGCAATAATGCATGTTGATTTTAAGGGTTCCGTAACCAAAAGGGTGCAAAAGGGATCATAATACTCTGCTGTTCGTCCGTTTGACACAGGGCTGTATCTTTTAAACCGAAAAAAAAAGAAACGTAGGTAGTAAGTAGTAGGGTGATCATGTCGGGAAGGGGCCACTGAGGGCCGATGCCTGCCGGGGTTGCGGGTTGTTCGTAAGAGATACCGCGCCCCCGGAACGCAAAGGGCACAAGAAGGAACATGGGTGGGTTTTAGTCAGTAAAAGTCTGACACTCCCTCCCGCCCCACCCAGGGCGGGAGAAGTTACTTGATGATTTCCCAACCCCCAAAAAAAAGAAAGGGTGATCATGTCAAATTGTCTCATGTTCTGTAAATGATGTTCATGTTTGTTAGGTAATTACGTTGTATATTGTTATTATTTTATTTTCTTTTTAACCCCCGACATAAAAACGACGGGGTGTTAGAAGTTTGACGTGTGTGTGTTGTCTGTCTGTGGCATCGTAGCTCCCGAACGCATGAACCGATTTTGATTTTGTTTTTTGTGTTTGAAAGGTTAATTAGTCGGGAGTGTTCTTAGCTATGTTTGATGGAAATGCGGTAGTTATTTTTTGTCGGGAGTTAATTTTTTTTTTTAAATTTTGTTAAGTTATTGTTTACCTCTGACTTGGTATTTGTTTTTAAAATATGTTTTTATTGTTATATGTTTACCTATTAATTACTGTAATTGGCGCAAGCCATTGTAATTAATTTAAACAAATTAATATTGGCGATTTTACACGTATACAAGGTTAAGTACAGGTTTCCTTTATCGACGTCAGTGATGTTGAAGATAAACTTACAAAGTACATTATGAAATAGAAAATGGTGTCTGCCCGTGCCCGGGTGCGGACCCACATCCTCGTGCAAGAGGTGCGCCTTAACCATTGGGCCATCACGACAGATTAAATATTAAACCACCTAATAGAATCAATAGCTCTAAGCAGTATTATACATATTAACATAACATAACATACCATCACGCCTGTATTCCCCGGAGGGTTAGGTAGAGGTGTACCAATGTACACCCACAGTTCGCCGGTATGTTTTAGGTCCTATGTAATAGGGGGCGAGCCTATTGCCATTAACCCAGCACAAATCTTAACTCCGACCTGCTACTGAGAATTTCATAGAAAAACCCAATAACACTTTTTGCTCGACCTGGGAATCGAACCCAAGACCTCTAGCGTGGCAGTCGCACTTAGCACCACTAGGCTACCGAGGCAGTTATATTATGCATATTATAAAATAAAGTCACTTCCCGCCGTCTGTATGCTTTGATCTTTTAAAATTCGCAACTAATTTTAATGCAGCTTTCGTCAATATACAGAGTGACTCAAGATGAAAGTTTATACGTAGAGAACATCACGCTACGACAAACGGGAGCGAAGCAGTAACCAAAGACGTAACTAGTCCTGTATAATATATATATATACCATCACGCCTGTATTCCCCGAAAGGTTAGGCAGAGGTGTAACAATGTACACCCACAGTTCGCCGGTATATTTAGGTCCCATGTAATAAGGGGCGAGGCTATTGCCATTAACCGGGCACAAATCCTAACTCCGAGCTGTTACTGAGAATTTCATAGAAAAACCCAATAACACTTTTTGCTCGACCTGGGAATCGAACCCAAGACCCCTAGCGTAGCAGTCGCGCTTAGGACCACTGGGCTACCGAGGCAGTTATAAAACAATTAACAATAATAATACAAACAGTCCTGTATAAAACAATTATAATCCGACTGTTAGTTCCAGAGATAAACGCGTGTACACAAACAAACAAAGAAACTCTTCAGTTTTATTATATTAGTATAGCAGCCGCCACGAGCCGTGGGCACAAAAATCAAGTTAATTTTTGGGGTTTTACCTTTCTGGGTTTTTTGGGGCACAGACGCTGCAGGCAATCCGCCCGATTGATGGATCAATCACGTGCAGCGTCGGCGTCCTAAATATAAAACCAAAAAGGAAAAACCCAAAAACCCAATAATTAATTTGACGTTTCTGCTCACGACTCGTAGCGGCTACTATACAGATTTAAATAAAAACCCGGATGGCAGTAAAGCAGCTGTCACATTACCGAGATGTAGCGATAAGTGACAGCGGGGAAACATTCACATTATGTCGGCCGTGCTCGTGACTACACTTGAGTTAGTTTTAATGTGCCGCCAGGTGCTGTCTACTTTTTAATTACCTGCAGTGTAATTAAGAATCGTGATTCGTTATTTGTTACTAAGATTATTGACGTAAATAAAAAAGAAATGGTTTGGTTTTGGAACGTAAAACAGTTGCCTTATTAGACTTTTTTAAATACGCACACATACACACACGCACATGCCATCACGCCAGTAATCCTCAAAGGGTTAGGCAGAGCTGTATCAAGGTCCCATGTAATTGGGCGCGAGGCTATTGCCATTAACCGGGCACCTAAATCCTAACTCCGATCTGCTACTGAGAATTTCATAGTAAAAACCCAATAACACTTTGCTCGACCTGGAAATTAAACCCAAGACCTGTAGCGTAGCAGTCGCGCTTAGGACCACAAGGCTAGGCAGTCCTACTAGGTCAACACTGTCTACTTGGCTAAAAAAAGTACTCCGTGGTAATTTACGTTTATGTAGAGGACTCCCTTATGAGTACCTAACTAAAACTTAATCTTACTTCTTTGATGTCAAATTTCAAGTCTGTAAGTCATTGATAGGTCTAGGTCTAACGTGAAAGAACGCTAACGCTTCCGATTGAACAAATTTAAACATTTACAAGGTCCATGGTACGCGTGGGAACGGATAACTATTCCGTTTTGTAATAACTAGATCAAATAAATAGTCGCGACTAGTTTTGCATAATATTTCATACCAAATTGTAGTAGGTAGGTCACTGGGTGGTGCAGCCATATCGAACCTCACATACATACATAAACTCACGCTTTTTTCCCATGGGGGTAGGCAGAAACCACAGAACGCCACCTGCTACGATCTTTACACACTTCTTTCGCCTTGTCCACGTTCATACAAGCACGCCGGTTACGAGTACTGCGCACGCGACCTTTCTGAAGAACCCCACCAATAAGGTCAGGGTAGGTCTTAATAGGGCGTCCTCTCCCGGCGTTGCCACTCACATCTGCCATATAAATCCCTTCTGTTAGTCGCCTTTCACTCATCCTCTCAACATGACCGAACCATCTAAGCATACTCTTTTCTACCCTTGTCACTACATCCTCTTTTAATCAGCAACGTTCTCGTATAATTTCATTCCTCACTCTATCGTTCAAAGTTACACAACACATACTTATTTTGATCAAATACATCAATCATTACAAGATGAACTCTGTTTAGAAGTCATCCATAAGGCAATTTGGTCATTCGATTCTCTTCAAGATGATTGAGCTAAATGGTACTAATCCTCGCGTCATGTTCGTGAACGGGCGCTGTCAGTTGAGATTGGTCATCTCTTATATCTTTATTATTATTTTCTTTTATTGTTACCTTCATTGTTATCACATGTAGAACCAAAAAGTACATTCATATAATAAAAATATTCGTCTATTTCCTGTTAATTTTAAATTTGTTTTTTTTTTAGAATTGAACTATTTTATTGTTTTTACGTTAACTGTACATACTCGTAGTTTGTAGTCTAATTATTATTTAAGTAAGTTTTATGATTGAAATTAATAAGACAGTTAAACTAAAAAAAAAACAAACTTAAAATGAATAAGTATATTGTAACCAAGACTTTGTTAAAACCAAACTGAAAGAAGAATGTGTTCGTGGAGTTTCTTGCTCGTTCTTCTCCATAGAGACCTACGTTTTGGAACGAGCAACTGGCTTCAACTTTAACTTCATAATTCAAAAGTGCCTGTAAATAGTCTAATTGAAATAAATGCTTTCATATTAAATCACGTGATATTTTTAGCAACTTTTAATTTCAAGTATCTGCCTATTACGTTTCAAAAGATACAGCATCGTGACAAACGGGCTGAGAGTCACACTACAGACTCTTAGAAATAGGGTTAAATGTTAAAGGATATTGTTATACCTACCTACATTTCAAAAACAATAGTCATCTCTACTACTTAGCATTTTCCCAACTATGATGGGGTCGGCTTCCAGTCTAACCGGATGCAGGTGAATACCAGTGTTTTACATGGAGCGACTGCCTATCTGACTTCCACAATCCGGTTACTGGGCAACACGATACCTCTTGGTTAGACTGGTTGTTAGACTTCCCGGCTTCTGACTATCCGTAACGACTGTCAAAGATCTAAGAATGACAGCCGGGACCAAGGGTTTTACGTGCTTTCCGAGGCACGGGGGTGTCACACCACCAACTTCCAAACTCCGTGCTGCTACTAAGCAAATCCTAATAGAAAAACCCAACAACACTTTTTGCGCGACGTGGGATTCGAACCCGGGATCCCACGCTCATAAGTCGCGCTTGCGATCACGAGACCAACGATGCAGTATCATTAAAAAAAATGTAATATTATAAAATGACTTGTTGGTAGCACTGTGGGTAATCAACTTAGAAGATATAATAATTATAAACTAAAAGACTTAACAAATAAAGAATTCTTTGTACTCCATTCATCGATAATTAACTTATAATTTTACACAAAGAGATTGTAACATCACTATACAAAGGGCTAGTGATGTGCCGACAAAAGGAATCGACACGATGCGTGATTTCAATTTTACAAATAAACGATTTTTAATTGAAACGTCAATCTAGTGATGCGCTTGCTCATTCGTTTCGGTCTCGTTTTTTTTATTTTGATTGAGAACTCTATTGTGCAACTGTGGTATCTTGATACAGAAATAATTAGTTGCATAGATATGTTTAACCTAACTATAATACAATTAATTATTGGTTTTGTATTTCTTAGTTCATCATTGACATTGGTGAAGGAAAACATCGTCTATACAAATAATGTAAATAAAAATGTAAATAAAAAACATAAATATATGTTTGTCAGTCACTTCCGGCTAATCTCTGAAACGGCTGGACCGATATTGAAGAGACTTACACTGGCAGTTAGCTGATTTTATAAGAAGTAACTTTTATTTTAGAAAAAGAATTACGGCCCCTCGCAAATAAATTAAAACGCCACAGAAAACCGAAGTTGTTTGCATGTTTGTCCTCTATGTTTTCCTAAATATGTATTTCTTGCAAAAAAATATTATTATTTTTATTACCTTTTTACTGTAGATAACTCGGGACCCTAGGGCCCCGAACCTTTGAAAGGCGTACGAGGAGCCAAAACTACCTCGCAGAGGCCCCTTGGACAGCTTTAGGATGAAATGGAACACCAACCGACAATTGCTACGCTAGAGGTCTTGGCTTCGATTCCCAGGTCGAGCAAAAAGTGTTATTGGATTTTTCTATGGAATTCTCACGAGCAGCTCGGAGTAAGGATTTGTGCCCGGTTAATGGCAATAGGATCGCCCCCTATTACATGGGACTTAAACATACCGGCGAACTGTGGGTGTCCATTGGTACACATCTGCCTAACCCTTCGGGAAATACAGGCGTGATGGTATGTATGTACCAACCGACAATTATTAATTATTAGTATGCACTATAAATGCATCCAAGTACAACCCCCGGTTGGCGCAGGACTATTGCAGGATATTTAAATATAGAATTGGACTATGGGTTTGGGTGGCTCATATGGACTGGTTATCTTGTACTATGGGAAGACTATGACCATTATTATTATTCTCATTTATTAATCACTATGTACATATAAATTATAGTTTTTAAATATTGATATAAAAATAAAAAAAAATATAAATATATAGAAAATAGTAGCCCACCGGCGCGTCGGGAACAGGGTCCAAGCTACCGGTAGTCAGGGCTCCTGAGAAAGGAATCTCCTAACAATACGCGCCGTGTCTAGGAGTACCGCTTTCTGAAGCAAGCCCTTGATCCAGCCGCCTAACATGAGCCTTCTTAAATGTTGGTCTCGGCTCTTGGCAATTAAGCAATAGACGAAAACTTTTACATACATACGTACACTCACGGCTTTTTCCCATGGGGGAAGGCAGAAGCCACAGAGCGCCACCTGCTACGATCCTTACATACTCTTTTCGCCTCGTCCACGTTCATACATCTGACCACACAAGCACGCCGGTTACAAGTACTGCGCACCCGACCTTCCTGAAGAACCTCACCAAAAAGGTCAATAACGAGAACTTTTCCTTGTGTAAATACGTTTTTTTTTAAAGTTTATGTCATTGGTTGGCAAACACGCCGACGGCCTACCTGATGTTATGTGATCACCGCTGTCCATAGACATTTGCAATACCAGCGGCCTTGCAAATGCGTTGCTATCACAGAGACAAATTTACAATGTCTCATGTGCCTGTACACCGGCACTCATACCGGGACACAGGAAAGCTGCTTTCTGGCAGAAATAGGTATGGTCTACCACCATAATGCAAATACTCGTAGCGATACCAAAGCTCATGAAAATAAATAAATAACAAATTTTATCAAAGACATAATGCAATCTCCATATTTCCTACTCGAAAAGCGGTTTCTAGCTCAGAAACAAACAGACACACTATTATATAGTCCTAAATCTATTTTGTGTACTTTCTCGTTACAGTTTTGCTTAGTCTATTTTCGACGTTGACACCTTGTGATAGGGTTGAAATTAGCATGGGTATTATTAGTTTTACGCTATCAGGGGACAATGATCATTATTGATAGTGTATAAGCCTTCAAGGTAGAATGCCTGGAGTTCTTAGATTGAAAATATACAGGTTTGTTTTGTAACCGGTTTTTTTTGCTTGGGGGTCCTGGGTTCGAATCCCAGGTCGGGCTGAAAGTGTTACTGGGTTTTTACATTATGAATTTGTCAGTAGCAGCCCGCCAGTTTAGAAGTTGGTGGTGTGACATCCCCGTGCTTCGGAAAGCACGTAAAGCCGTTGGTCTCGGCTGTCGTTAAGTGGCCATCGTTGCCGAAAGCCGAAAGCCAATACCGGAGGCCTTGCAAAGCGTTGCCATCCCAGAGACAAAGTTGAAATATCGCATGTGCCTGTATAATTACACCGCCAGCCAAACCCTTCAAACCGGAACACAGCAACGCTGCTTTGCGGCAGGAATGAGTACGGTGGTAGTGCTTTCCCAGACGAGCTCCTTCCCAAAGAGCTCTACTACTACGAATACTACTTGTTGTCAGTATTGTGCTGACGTCGCAGAGAACTTTAATTGCGTGATGCAGGAAACGTCAGTTGTATTTCGCACCTAGAGACCGATCTTAGAAATTGCATCAAACTCAGCCAATTTGTTCTTGAGACTAGAAAACAGGAATATAGACTAACAGACATATCGTAAGTAGTAAGTAGTTACTTCCTCTTAAACTGCGATACTATCTGATGTGTTCAAACCAACTTATTGAAACGAGTATCAACGATTTCCGCGCTCACTGAGTCAGAGATCACTAAGATTACGAGTCCTAGATAACTTGAAGTGAGCTAACCACATATTTGAAGACTCATGGTGGCCATGGCGGCTTTAAGGTAACCAGATGATAGGGAATTTTAGATCTTTGCCAGAGTACCAGGGAAGACTTGAAATGGCCGATAATTATAATAATATAAGGCATTAAGAAGACCTACACTGACCTCATTGCTGAGGTTCTTCAGAAAGGTCGGGTGCCCTGTATTCGTAACCGGCGTGCTTGTATGAACGTGGCCGAGGCGAAAGGAGTATACAGCGTGTTAGGTTAGGTTAGGGTTCCCTGATTGAACATTATTCTCATGTTCTTAGCATCCTAAACTATTTAAAAAACAAAATGGCTTATCACATAACTGTTTGTAAAAAAAACCCTATTGTGTACATTTTGCGAGAATTTTTACATTTTTTTTTAACCAATTTCAAAAAGAAGAAGGTTTTACGTATGTTTGGGAAAAACAACTCTGTAATTTATTGATGGATTTGCAAAATTCTTTTTCGTCCGAAAAAGGTTTTCCAAAATGGTCCCATAGAAATTTTGTTCCTTAGATTGGGTTTAAAATACACAGTTATTTTGATCTGGATCTATAAAAATGCTATCGAAGCACTGCGCCAGAAGAAACATAAATAAAGGTTTGCTACATTAATAACAAACGAACGTTTTCCGTTGCAGACACGACGGACTATGTTTATTGGGCAAAGCTCGCGTAATGCCGCCAGTGCGCGGCAACAGCATGGAGTATTGAGTAAGTGGAATGACATATGTTCTTACCAGGGGTGTAAGAGGGAAGCTGAAGCAAATATTGCTTTATTGTTTGTGAAATTGAAATCATAGGCAAAAACTACAGGCGTTTTTGTTAATGGTGTATTTAAAATACTCGCAGTATGACTTTATTATTTAAAATAAGAGACATTACTGATGGCGGCAGAGTACTTAGATGTTCAAAGTCAAAGTCAAAGATTTTTATTGTGGGACAGTGATTACAGATTGGTTAGTTAGTGGTGCGTTTGCGCTGCTCACCATATTTACCATACAATGGTTTGAAAGCAATTTGTTATGTTGTTTCAAACTTCCGAACTTGTGATACAAATTTTACAGTCATCACACGGCTACTTATGACTTTTGTACTTGTTGTAAGTGTGCCAAGTGTATGAGCACTCCATTAGCTTACTACTCTGTGCTTGATTACACCAGATTGCGCTCGCACATATCCGTTTCCATTCAGAGGTTTATCTTTAAAATCTTGGTAAACGCAACCACAGCACATGTCAGTAGTAACATTTTAAATACAAAAGTCGTATTACTGCTACAAAATACGGACACTGTCAAAGTTAAACTGTTAATATTTATGGTCGTGCAGTTGATAGTACTGCCTACAAAGCGTGATCGTTATTTATTCTTGACTATATTTACACAATTAAATAATTAATTAATGAAAGATATCTTTTTTATCATTTTTGTTGTTGTTATTTGTCATAATAATGAATTCATTTGGAAAAATTTAAACAAGAAAGTTAATTAGCTATTTTGAAATGTTCTATCTGCAATCTATTCAGCAAAAATTACCTTTACTAAATTCAAATTTTCACAATTTTCACGTGGGCTGTCGATTTCTAACATTAAGTAAAATGACAGTTCACCTCACTTTCATTTCACTTGAATTCACCGAGTGAGGTTTGATCGAAGAGACCACCTGATCAAATTAAACAAAATCTATACTACTCGTACTGGTTCCTACATCCTGGTTTGTAACACAGAACAGTTGTCTCGAGTAGGTTTGTCTGTCTGTCACGCGGAAGCCCCGAGGTACTTCAAATCGACCGCTACCTATGATTAAGTATCCGATACCAGAAACCAAGAGTTTGTTTTAATAGGGACTGGTCTTACTACGTTTGGTCTAAGTTATAAACTTATTTTGATGTGTGTTCACCGATATTTAATTAACACAATAGCATCAGAAGATAATTAACAACTCGGTGTCATGTTTGTGTTATTTCAAAATCTTATTTTTATAAAAGTATGATTCTTCTTCTTCTTCGTCACTCAAGTAGGCCGCAAAACTTATAGCGAGAGGGCGGTGCTCCAGCCCAGACGATGGTCCACTTACTACCGTGCCCAAAGTGTACACTTGCAGAGACAGAGACAAAGTCGAAATGTCTCATGTGCCTGTAATTACACCGGCACCCATACCCTTCAAACCGGAACACAGCAACGCTGCTTTGCGGCACAAATAGGTATGGTGGTAGTACTTCCCCGGAGGAGCTCCTTCACATAGAGCTCCACTAATATTAACATATAATTTTGTAAAACATTTATTTTATACAGTAAGTATGGAGTTTCTTGCCCGTACAAAACAACACTTTGAAGGGAAACTAATTTCTTTTTTTTATGTATTTGACGTCCAAAAGTTCCTTGTTTGGTTTAATCTTATTGAAATTAATAACTTAGACTTTAAAACGGACAACATATCATCACGCCTGTATTCCCCTAAGGGTTAGACAGAGGTGTAACAATGTACACCCACAGTTCGCCGGTATGTTTAGGTCCCATGTAATAGGGGGCGAGCCTATTGCCATTAACCGGGCACATATCCTAACTCCGAGCTGCTACTGAGAAATTCATAGAAAAACCCAATAACACTTTTTGCTAGACCTGGGAATCGAACCCAAGACCTAGAGCATAGCAATCGCAGTTAGGACCACTAGGCCAACGAAGCAGTTAAAAAGGACAAATACAATTTTTTTCGCCAATCTTTTATGTCTTGCGCCACACTCCAAAAGAATAATGTTTACCCCCAAGAAGTCTGTGGCCAGTTTACAACTGATGTCGCTAAAGATATGTCAATGTTCCTCGCCTATTATACCACCAGCTATGCTGCCATTTTGATCCCATTACAGCAGGACCTTGGCAACTTTGTTATTATAGAATTTTATTCAAACGACAGACAATATTTGTGTCGTTTCTGTTCTTAAATTATCTTCTTTGAGATGAGTTAAAGTACGGTTTTAGATAAGTATTGGACTACTGCTTCGGGCTAAGGTCGTTTGTGGGGAGTTATTGGCGAGAGGTCTTAGATATTAAGCCTTGTAGAAGGGTTCTTCATAAAAATGTCTTGTAGATGTTCTTTGTAGAGGTTTCTCTATCTAGGATTGGGAAAGAGTCCCGGTGCTGGCGTGCGACAGAATAACTCGGACATGCAAGTAATCGACAAATCTTTGTAATTGATCGAATCTAAAAGTAAAAATCACACATACTTTTAACGTACCATCATCATCACGCCTATATTCCCCGAAGGGTTAGGCAGAGGTGTACCAATGTACACCCAGTTCGCCGGTATGTTTAGGTCCCATGTATTAGGGGGCGAGCCCATTGCCACATTCTTTTCTTTTATTTAAATAATTATAAAATAATATCTAAACACTAAAAGATTTAAATTTTCGTAAAGATTTTGATGTCAACCTAGTTTTTTTCAAGTTTAAGGTTTATTTAAGATTCTTAGATGATATTTATTTCTTTATAAGAAATGGCATGTTAACCGTTATCAAGAGATGTCAGCAAATCGGAGGGGCCACTCAGGGCCGATGCCTGCCGGGGCTACGAGTTGTTCCAAAGCGATACCCCTGAACGCAAAGGGCATAAGGAACATGGATGGGTTTTAGTCAGTAAAAGTCTGACACTTCCTCCCGCTCCGCCCAGGGCGGGGAAAATTATTTGATGATATCCCATGCGAATAAAAAACAATAAAGATTAGTCAAATATACACTTAAAAAATCAGCTTTTCCTCACAAAAATGAAGTACATGATCAAAATCCTTGGAACAGCTATTTTATTATCTCACTTTTCAGAGTTAAACGTCTTCTTATAAAACGTGGCCCCATCTTTAGATCTGTCTTCAATAGTTCAGAAAGCACTTTCAGTATCAACCCTTCACATCTTTCCAAAGCTTTCATACCAGGAATAATTCCCTCGGAACAGCTCATTCAGGCTTCAATTCTGGTATCTGTCATCATAGCGTATCGCGGCCGTGGATCGTGATTTAAGTCTAAGATCTGAATGCGTCACGTATTTGTGACATTACTGCCAAAGGATAGAAGAATGATGGTGTGTCAAGTTCGATCAAAACTTGGAATATTCATTAAATTTTTTTACACTAAGGACAAGTTTTAGTTCAAATAGGATGGCAATAAATGACTTGGCAGATTATGCAATAGAAATTCTGTTCCAATATTTTTTTCATAAATAGAACCATCGCGCCTGTATTCCCCGAAGGGTTACGCAGAGGTGTACCAATGTACACCCACAGTTCGCCGGTATGTTTAAGTCCCATGTAATAGGGGGCGCGCCTAACTACGAAACTGCTACCGACAATTTCATAGAAAAACCAATTAACATTTTGCTCGACCTGGGAATCGAACCCAAGACCTCTAGCGTAGCAGTCCTACTTAGGACCACTAAGCTAACGAGGCTAAACTTACGTACGCTAACAATCATACCCGTTCATAGCAAAAATATTATCGACAAAGCAATCTGACAGCTGGGCTAATTGCCCTGGGTTCGCCAGAGCCTTTATAATGCACCATATTTTGCTACGTCACCAGAGACAGTTGTACTTCTGTACCTTTCTTGTACTAAAGCCTTTCAGAAGTTCATGTCACGTCTAAGTGACACGCCGATGGTGATCTCATTGCGTTTTTGCACGACTCACCTGCGCAGGGGAATTCGTTCACAAAACGTCATAAATCTCAGGCATGTCAAGCAAAACTGAATTCTAATACACACGTGTAAAGATGACTTTCGTTTGTTGTGAGGCTGTTATAAAAAAAACCATAGTTGAATATTGAATTTTATGTATGTGAGAATTTTACGCCATCTCTATTTATGTCGTTTCTTATAATCGGTTTAGCAAGAATTCTAACTACATATGATGTCTCATCCGTCGGTACATCTGCTGTTTGTAACTATTTATTATGCTATCAATATTTATATTGCTCTAGAGGGAGGCAGAACTGGGTGTTGCGGTACTTATGATCTTAGAATTCCTTCGTTTTCCGGTGGTGTGTAGAACTAAGTCCCAGCGGCTAGACTGGATTAAATACTCTCCCCCAGATTTGAGACTTCTTCCTTAGTTACATTTTATTATCTGTTCCATCATCTATGGTTGTTGACATACACATTGGGAATGGATTGAGATAAAGGAATACCCTTACAAAATTGACCACTCTCTAGAAAGAGAGAACGACTGTGCGGTAATACCTGTCTCTTTTCAAACGGTCTGAAGGCGCGGTGCGCTAAAACATTTGCTCCTGTAAGAGTACAGGATCATAATTTAACCTTTGACCTTCAATATCTTAGGAACCAGCAGGATTTCCAGGCATGGTCCCAAACAAAGAAGGTATCGCAATAATGGGAAGTGTATGTAAGTTTCGGCTCCATTAAGTGTGTGTGTTTTTTTATCTATTCTACCTAAAATAATAAAGCTGAGGAGATTTATTTATTGTTTGTTTACATCGGATTTAAAAAAATCTTTTTGTATACGATAGCCAGATTCACGAGGTACAGGCTATATAACATCACGCTACAACACGAGAGCGGAGCAGTAACCAAAAACGTAACATGATGCTGGTAAAAAGACTATGAACGAAGTCGCGAGCAGGTGCTAGTATTTCAATAATTGGATAGATGAGACCACTAGTCAATTGACGTAGTTCTTATGAGCTGTCAAAACGCGATTCCCCCATAGATTTTTTATGACAATACCATACCATGACGTCACTTTTTTGTCATCTCAATTCACTAACTATTTATTAATTTCAAAGCAACTAAAAATCGAAATTTGTTGTTTTTTTAAAATTCGTTTAATTTTTAGGGCTAAAATAAACTGTTTTGTTAGTGTAATTGGGTCTTTATTTTTTTTTTTACCGATGGGAAATCATCCAATGACTTCTCCCGCCCAGGGCAGGGCGAGAGGGAGTGTCAGACTTTTACTGACTAAAACCTATCCATGTTCCTTCTTGTGCCCTTTGCGTTCCGGGGACGCGGTATCTCTTTCGAACAACCCGCAGCCCCGGAGTGAAATTAGGTCTTGGAATTATTGTTTAAAGGTGACATCTACACAATTGTACACGATAGACAACCCACGAGCCCGTTACGTAATTTTTCAAACTACGAGGTATTTAATACCAGAATAGGCGAAGATATCTGGTTTCTAGATCGTGTTGTAATCAATACAGGCGCCACGGCTGCAGGCTTAGTGTTGCGCGTGCGACCGCATCCTGCGCACGCGCTTCCGCTTTTGGTGAAGGATGATCTTGAAGGGTTGTGGGTTAGCTACTTTTTAGGGTTCTGTATCCTAAGGGTGGTAATGAAACCCTGTTACTTACGGTGTTTGTCCGTCTGTCAGCGGGCTCTATCTAATGAAACGTAATAGATAGACGTTAGAAACTTTTACAGAGTGTGTTTTACTATATGTTCATACTTTAGCAGTAGTAGAACTGCCTCGTTAGCCTAGAGGTCTTGGGTTTGATTCGCAGGTCAAGCAAAAAGTGTTATTGGGTTTTTCTGTGAAATTCTCAGTAGCAGCTCGGAGTTAGGATTTGTGCCCCGTTAATGGCAATAGGCTCGCCACCTATTACATGGGACCTAAACATACCGGCCAAGTGTGGGTGTACATTGGTACACTCTGCCTAAGCCTTCGGGGAATACAGGCGTGATGGTATGTTATGTTTAGCAGTAGTAGATTTCTTTGTGAAGGAGCTTGTCCGCGGAAGTACTACCGCCATACCAATTTTTGCAGCAAAGCAGTGTTGCTGTGTTCCGGTTTGAGTGTTTGTTTGCCGGCGTCGGTACAGGCACATGACACCTTTCAACTTTGTCTCTGGAATGGCAACGCAAGGCCTCTGGTGTTGCAGATATCCATACGCAGAGGTGACCACTTAAAATTAGGTTGGTTGTCGGCTTGTTTGCCATTCAACGAGATAAATAGCTGGTAGTCTTCCAAACTACCAAACAGTTTGGTCAACTGTACTTACATCATACATATGACATAGATAGGAAGTGCAGGGTGTCATCGTTCGTGTGTTTCCGTAATTCGATTAGCACCTACCGGGGCTAGCCGAGGCTTTTACCTATTACCGGTTACACTGTCGATAAACATGGTTGTGTGAAGGTTGAACACACATTTTAGATAACTTTGTTACCTGCTAGCTTCTGGAAGCGAAGGAAGTCAAATTTATACCTACCTCTGTATTATTATTATAAAGAGCTAAACATTTTTTTTGGTTTGGTTGTTTGTTCCGAATAGGCTCCGAAATTACTGCATCGAATATAAACATTTTTCACTAATAGATACCTACATTATTTCTGAGCAACATAGGCTATATAACATCACGCTACGATTGACTGAAGCAGAGCAGTAATCATAGACGTAAATTAACTCGGGTGATGAAAGCCACGCGGACAAAGTCGCGCGCTGTTCGCTAGTATATTATAAAGCTGAACAGTCGGTTTGGTTGTTTCGACGTAAGTAACGCGTGTGAATCCGCGGGGTATAGCTAGTCTTACTAATAATCCTAATAATATCATAAATGCGAAAGTTTGTAAGGATGGATAGATGGATGGAAGTTTGTTATTCTTTCACGCTTAATCAGCTGAACAGATCTGGATGAAATTTGGCACTGAGGCAGATTGTATTGTAGAATAACACATAGGCTACTTTTGATCCCGGAAAAATTTACGGTTCCCGTGGGATAATATATCAAATTTGACGCGGACGAAGTCGCGGCCAGAAGCTTATATACCATAAAATATAGTCTATGACACTCGGCAATAGTGTAGCTTTCTATCAGTGAACTAATTGTTGCAATGGGACCAGTATTTCTAGAGCTTACATCTAACAAACAAACTTAAACTCTCAGGAGACCCAACTATTATAGGCTTTGGGACAAAATGACAGAATAGGAAGTGACGCATAGTTTGCATAAGACATAGCTCAAGTAAGACTTGGTCACCCATCCGGTGGACTGACCGCGATAAGTACAGCTTAACCTTGCAGATCTGCGTAGGTATTCTCGTTGTCGTCCCTACAATAACATAAATGATTATTGTACATAGTCGTCCGTTTGTTTGTTACTTCATCACGGCAAAACTACTGAACCGATCGTAATGAAATTTCATGTAAAGGTAGCTTGGAATCCTGTAAAGGACAAAGGTTATTATTTATTTAGCGACTTCATGTGCGTCCACGATAACCGACTTTCATGGACGAAGTCGCAAGTAAAAGCTAGTTAGTACCTATTACATACTTACGCATGAAAAAGTTGTTTCAATTATTGCTACATAAGGAAAGAAATAAAGAATAATATTAATTTAGCAACGTTAATTAAAATACATACCATCACGCCTATATTCCCCGAAGGAGTAGGCAGAGGTGTACTAATGTACACCCACAATTCGCCGGTATGTTTTAGGTCCCATGTAATAGGGGGCGAGCCTATTGCCATTAACCCGGCACAAATGGTTACATCGAGCTGCTACTGAGAATTTCATAGAAAAACCCAATAACACTTTTTGATCGACCTAGGAATCAAATTCAAAACCTCTAGCGTAGCAGTCCCGCTTAGGACCACTAGGCTAACGAGGTAGTTAAAATAATGAAACATGCAGAGTACACCAAAATTAACAATTTTAAAATTAAAAGTTACTCAGTATAGCTGGTCGAATCAACCCCGTTAATTATTACAGAAAACTAAATTTACTGATTATAGACAGTCATAAAATCTAGTCGCAATCTCATTTTAGCAACAATCAATTTAAAAAAAAATGTTTGGTAAATGAGCAGCATTTTTGACAGATTGAGATTGCCATCGTTCCTAAAATTTGTAGAATCGCCCCCCAGGTGGTTGACTAAATTATACAACCTCTAAAATAATAATAACTCAACCTCATCAGCTTCCAAATGACGATCTCATGACTTTTTTTAATGGGACAAGCCCGCCACACTATTCCCAACCACTGCAACTTCTGTAAGCCAGAATCAACAGTGGAGACCGCCAGAAGAGCGCCGAGGCAATGAAGCTCGACGAGTCCCGGAGAAACGATAAAACTGTCTTGGATCCCGCAACGAAATTAATCAGAAAAGATTAGCGGAGGAGTAGGAAAAAATATTGTTTCCACTTCCCTCCAAACAAGCAGGAGACAGAACAGAACTAGGCCAATAGGCACAAGGGGATATTTACAACTGGGAGAAGCCCAGATTGCCAAGCACCACGGTTTGCAATTGTTACTAACTTAGTGGGTCCTAATGTGAGCTGTTACATTTGATTCCAGTAATAGGTATGGCAAAAACGCCTGAACGCACGGAAATTAGTTCTAGTTTCTACGAGGTCCGCGTAATAAACTACACCGGATGTAACCAGTATACTGTCTAACATTATATTTCGTTCATTCTGCCAAAGATTACACTCCCATAAAATGTGATGAGCAGACTGTTCATATTCACAGTCAGATGTAGAACATTGACACAAGGGAGAAGCAACAAGCTTGAAAGAAAACAATTTACTCTTAAAGTTGCCGTGACCTGTGAGAAATTGGGCAACACAGTGGTCCACCTCCAGCCATGTTCTGGCCAGCCGTTCACGAACTGAGGGAAAGAACTGATGGAGGTATTTAATGGAATTATCCCACCTACATTGCCATTCGGATAAAAGTTCCTCCCAGACGTCAGTCTGCGGTTTAAATAATCTAGAGATCTTAGCACGGTCCCGTTGTGTTAGAAAGCTTGCGTCCATGGTCTCTCGCGCAGAATAGTACATTGCAGCACGTCGCTGCACCTCAAGATCTACTGGAAGTACACCTGCAAGTACTGGTAGGGCCTCAGTACTAACGGTCCTATACGCTTTGCATAAAAATATTAAAGCTAACCGTTGACTTTGTAGTAATTTACGTCGTACCGCCCCTATGGTGGCCCTATCGGCCCAAACAGGTGCACCGTAGCACATACAACCTAGGTAAGTAGCCCCATAAATAGTTTTTAAAGTTAAGAAGGATAAACCCCAAGTAGCTTTAGATATTCTCGTTAGGGCATAAAAATTTTTTTTGGCTTTTTCTCCTACAGTTTTAATGTGGTCAATAAATGAAAAGTTCTTCTCCAAGATCAAACCAAGATAGCACACGGATTGTTTTCGTTTAACGGGAACATTATTAAATTTAATACTAGGCCATGACTTAAGATTACCCTTTAAAATGAGTTGATAGGTCTTTTGCGGTGCAAAGGTTAAACGGTTTCGATCGCCCCACTGAGATATTAAACGTAGGCATGTGTCAGCTAAATTCTCAAGTCCAGCCCGAGTACTTGACTGAATGAGCAGAAGGCCGTCGTCCGCGTAACCGGTTAAGGAACAGCCGCATGGAAGTGGAATCGCGAGGAAATCATCAAAACCTAAATTCCATAAATAAGGACCGAGAACCGAACCTTGAGGACATCCCATGGTTAGCGACTTCGTTGCGGAATAATGTCCAAGTTTGAGCTTCGCGGAACCATTTAGAAAGTAAGAGCAAACAAGAGAATAGATGTTTCTGTAGCAACCACGGGTTTTCATTTTAAGTAGAAGCATAGGCCACCATGCGTTATCAAAAGCCCCAGAAATATCGAGGAAGATCCCAATTACATATTTATGTTCGGATGAATTAACAGCGTTTCTAACAGAAAGGGCCGCGTCGACAGTAGATTTACCTATTGTGAAACCGAATTGATTGTTATGAAATTTTGGCCCGTCCGGTAGCAAGCGTGGTACTATAAGGCGCTCAAGTAGTTTTCCCAAAGATGGTAGTAGGGTTATGGGTCGATATGACTTTGGATCGTCCGGGGGCTTGTCGCCGCTCTTTGGAATTATCCGTATAAAGCCATGTCGCCAAATTCGAGGAAAAATGCCTCCCGCAATGCATCGGTTATAAACAGTTAAGATCGCGTCTGCCGCTGTTTTACACGCTTCTATGATCATTCTATTAGATATTTTATCTTCCCCTGATGATTTATTGAGCGGTAGCCTTCTGACCACATTTATGAACTCGTCAGTAGATGGTAGATCTGACGCTGGTGATTCAGGTGGCACAGCAGCCCACTCTCTAATCTGTTGGTGGTATTCGCTGTCGCTGGCCGCTGAATCATCGGGTATAAGGGAATTGAGAAGAACTTCCGTCGTTTCTTCGATACCGGTGGTATGTTTATTATTAACTTTAATGTTTTCAATGTATGCAAGGTCGACCAATCTATTAGCTTTAAACTCGTGATACAAGGGAGACCATGGACCCTCTTTATCTAGTTTTTCTACAATTTTTCGCAATAAATTACCCTTCGATTTTTCCACCGTTGCTCTGTAGCGCGATCTGGCAATTCTAAGAGTATTTAAAGCAGAAGTAAGCAGGTCTCCGGTAACCTTACGTTTTTTAAGCTTATTAACCTGTCTACGCGCTCTACGGTAACTTTTGCGCTGTTCAACTAAGTATTCACTCCACCAATCACATCTACGAATATTGGTGATTGATCCGCGACCAATAGCTATGTCAGCACAGTATGTAAAAGTGTCTGACATAATCTCAGCACTTTCTTCAGCCGACAGCCCGTCGTGAGTGAAGTCTTTGGCGTCTCTTTTGGCATCTCATGACTATTACCAAATAACCGCTTAGGGCCATCGAGCCAACAATAATTGCTGACAGCATTTCGCTACCAAAACCCATAACGCACCAACTCCCCTTATCACAACCACAACCTTAACACTAGGTGAATAAAAACCAAAATCGAATAAGTAGTTGAGATGTGGCTGTTTGTTTAAGTTTGTCGCTCGGCAATGGCATTGACACCATACGTGATGGTTGGTACGTGGTCTGGTTATGGCTCTTTCAAGTATGATATTCTGCTGGGCCCTTGTGTTTGGTGTAGCAGGATTCTGATTATGCAATTGTGTATTGTTTTAAAATGTATACTGTGAATGGTAATGCGGTGGTATTTGTATATCATGTTTACTATGTACTAGCTTCTGCTCACGACTTCGTCAGCGTCAAATTTGATATATTATCCCACGGGAACCGTAATTTTTTCCGGGATAGAAAGTGTCCTATGTGTCATTCCACACTACAATCTATATCAATACCAATTTTTTTCCAGACCCGTTAAGCCGTTTAACCGTGAAAGAATAACAAACATCTATCCATCCATCCAACCATCCATTCATTCATCCTTACAAAATTTCGTATATATTTATATGTGTTGGGATCGGCTTCCAGTCTAACCGGATACAGCTTTTTAGTTTTTTTATGAGGAAATCCTTATGGTCTGCCTCTGATTTGAGGAAGGTGGAGACTCCTATTAACTAAAACCCCAAGGCGTTCCTCCAACTGCCATTGGCCGGGACACGAGTATCGCTCTAAACATTCTTCTGCAAACTAGATACAGCTACATAGCAATGTTTAACATGGAGTAGTCACTCCAGTTACTGGGCCACACTATACCCCTTGGTAAGACTGGTTGTCAGATTTTCGGGCTTCTGTCTAACGACTGACAAAGATCTACGAATGACAGCCGGGATCAACGGCTATACGTGATTTTACACCCGATAAGCGTGTGGCGAATGAAATTGATACAATATAGGTATTTTAAATTGATATTAAACTGCCTCGGTACCCTAGTGGTCCTAAGCGCGACTGCTACGCTAGAGGTCTTGGGTTCGATTCCCAGGTCGAGCAAAAAGTGTTATTGGGTTTTTCTATGAAATTCTTAGTAGCAGCTCGGAGTTAGGATTTGTGCCCGGTTAAGGCAATAGGCTCGCCCCCTATTACATGGGACCTAAATATACCGGCGAACTGTGGGTGTACATTGTTACACCTCTGCCTAACCCTTCGGGGAATACAGGCGTGATGGTATATTTTATTATATATTTATTTTATTTTATTGATATTCACAGAATTTGCAATGGATGCTATTTATTTATAAATGTGTTAAATAAAAATCGTGTGTGACTTTCAGGTGTATTAAATGCATATTATTAATTTGTATGCATTATGTAAAAATTACGAATAGCATTGATTATGATTTATGATTGAAGGTTGAAAATAATTTGCAATTCAAATTTCGTTTATAACTACTTCGTTGTGGTATTGCGGTGGACTCGCGAAGAACTCACTTGGGTTCCAATATATAATCATGTATTCACAATTCTAAATTATATAAATACTACATAAATTATAAATGCGGATAAAGCTAGGAGCACATAGACTTCTTTTTATTCCGGTAAAATGTACTGTTCCTGTGGGGTAATATATCAACGGAGACGCGGACGAACTCGTGGCAAAAGCTAGTTTAAAATTTAGTGATGTTTTGAATACTAAGTACTTACATTTTGCATTTTTTTTTTAAGTTAATCCTGTCACTTTCCCACTTCATGTAACATTTATTATTCCAATTTTAAATAATGAAACGAAAACGAATCTATTTCTGAATATCGGTAAAAAAAAAGATGGACAGAAGTGAGCCGACTATTCATCTTTCCAATTTAAAATCGAGAATCGTTTAGACCTGCCATATTTATTAATGATATTTCAATCGATTGAACCGGACATAATCGAGAATATTCAATGATTTCCTTATGTATCACGTCCGTACTTTCGATTTCAATTTGTAATTCACTTTCTTTCCTATTATTGTGACAAGCTGTACTATGAACCATTTATTTTTTGTACGTTCGGATATTTATGATTTAGGTTTATTGAGATACGTACGAACGTGTATCGGAACGCGAGGCGAAAGTTTAAAAGTGACAGTTGAAAAAAAAATGGCGCTCTTTCGACATTTTGTTTTTGGAAGTAAAACAAAAAGATGTTAGGGTCTATGGTATCCTTAAACAAATAAGTATTATGGAAATTTTAATTGCTTGCATGTTGCAATAATCAGATAAGTACTTTAATACCTATTCATATACACAACGTTTCAAGAAAGTCTCAGAACTTTATTGATAAGCGATTATCGACCTAAACTATTCGTAAATTTTAATATCAACTTGGAAAATCTAAACTTATATTATAAAGCTGAAGAATTTGTTTGTTTGGTTGAACGCGCTAATCTCAGGAACTACTGGTAAAATATTTTTGTGTTGCATAGTCAATTTATCGAGGAAGGCTATAGGGTATATAACATCACGCTACAACGAATAGGTGAGGGGCAGTAACCAAAGTTGTAACTTAATGCGGGTGATAAAACTACGCGGACGAAGTCGCAAGCAGAAGCTAGTATAGTATAGACAGCAAATTAATAGAATGTGTCATTTTGCTCAATAATCAAGTTCTCTGTACATTTACAATGACTTTTTATGGCTTTGTTTTTTGTGCCTTTTGAACACCGCCACTGACATCAAACACGGCATTTTTTTTAAATTTTAATCTTAAAACGCAAAAACAACCATCATTCAGCTTTACAACAAGTTAGCATAAATCTACTAAAAGTAACTCTGCCTGTCTATCTGTTAGGCTTTTACGCCTAAATCGCTAAACTGTTTTTGATTAAATATAATTTAGAGATAGAATGAACATTGAAGAAGGGCAAAGGCTGCCTTTCGTCGTGAAAAATTCAAGCGGTTGAAATTGGGGTTGAAAGTTTGCACGGGAGTCCAAACAAATCTATAGAGTATTTTACTCGTAAAAAATGTGTTAAATAAAATATTTACAACAAACTACAGCAGATTTGCAATAGTTGCGAAATTTTGTATCCCAAAAAAAAAATGGCTGCCCAAAGTAACAATTCCACATGGAAGAAGTCACGGGTTGAAGCTAGTTCTGTAATAAAATTATGAAGACATAGACACTAACAAGATTCTCACGCCTAAGCCAGTAATTTATTTACAGAATTAAATTCTAACGGGCATGTATCTAGGATGAAATTATTATTAATGAGAAAATGGCAGACAACGTCTGTTTCGAGTTAGTAAGCCGGAATGGTGTTTGTATTAAAAGTTAAAACTACTCGTTGAGATAACTAGAAATGTTTGAAATTATGACAGCTGGCATAAATATAGAGGTTCCAAATGAATTTAATGCTAGGAGGGATGTTTATAGTCGCCATGAGTCGTGAGCACAAATGTCAAGTTAATTTTTGGGTTTTTGAGTTCCATTCGGAGTTTTTTGGGGCGCGGACGCTGCACACGATCGATCCCACTGACGTATCAATCGTGTGCAGCGTCGAGGGCCCAAAAACCCTGGAAAGGAACCCAAATATAGCTTCAGGCATTTGGGTCGGTTATGTGAATTTGAAAACTTAAAGATGTTAGATTTTGTTTATGAGCTAAGTAGTTTTACCTATGTGACTAATTATTAATTTGAACGCATGCCCACTTGTTCCATATGCTAAAAATATTTTGCACGTGTAATATTAGTGTGGGTGTGATTGTGTTGTAGTGAGGTTAGGTTGGATTCCGTTTCAAAGATTCTTTATTCAAAAATCAAAAACAAAACACAAGTAGATGGCCAGGCCGGGGCTGCGGGTTGTTCGCAAGAGATACCGCGCCCCCGGAACGCAAAGGGCACAAGAAGGAACATGGGTGGGTTTTAGTCAGTAAAAGTCTGACACTCCCTCCCGTCCCGCCCAGGGCGGGAGAAGTTATTTGATGATTTCCCACCCACCAAAAAAAAAAAAAAAAAAAAGTAGATGGCCAGAAATTAAAAATTAAAGCTATCTCCTAGATACTAAGAGATATTAAAATGTTTGCTCACAGTTAAATGGCATATAACATGATAAAAACAGTATGCTACGTGACTTCCTTATTCATTAGGATGCCGCACCCAGCTGTTGAGATTTCTAGGGTCCCGTTTGCGTGATAAAAAACGGAAATATTTCATAAAATGTCATAAGGAAATGCTTTTCTACTTATGTAATTTTCACCTTCTCTTAAGGAACTTAATTAGCCGTCATAATTGGCTTTTGATAGCCCTGCTGAAGAGGAGCTCGCCATAATATTTTTAATTATTCAGAACTAGCCATATACCCTGCGGTGTCACCCGCGTTCCGTCAAGTCTTTGGTTACTGCTCCGCTGTTGTTCCGATGTTGTATACGTAGAAACCTTCTTCTTGAATCACTCTATCTATTGATCGAAACAGCATTAAAATCCGTTGTGTAGTTTAAAAGATCTAAGCGTACAGAGAGACAGACGGCGGGAAGCGACTTTGTTTTATATTATGTAGAGATGACGTTAGCACAATCCTTTTTATCACTGGAGAACGGTAACTCATAATTCAGCTAAAAAAAAAGGTTCACTGACTGGTCCACCTGCCTACTTTCCACACATATACCATCACGCCTATATTCCTCGAAGGGTTAGGCAGAGATGTCGCAATGTACACCCACAGTTCGCCGGTATGTTTAGGTCCCATGTAATAGAGGGCGAACCTATTGCCATTAACCGGGCACAAATCCTAACTTCGTGCTGCTACTAAGAATTTCATAGAAAAACACAATAAGACTTCTTGTTCGACCTAGGAATCGAACCCATGACTTCTAGCGTAGCAGTCGCGCTTAGGACCACTGGGCTACTACCCACCTACCTATTTAAAATTTATTTTAAAGACATTCTTCAATCTTCGACAAAGAAACAGAGTTGTCGACATAGCTCACAGAATAAGTAAGCTAAAGTGGCAATGAGCCAGCTGAATCGGCAAGTGTAAGGTGGAACGCCGTCAGGCTCGGTGGAGGGATGATCTTCGCAGGGCAGCTGGTAGTAACTGGATGAGACTTGCCGAGAATCCAGCTAAGTGGCGTGCGATTGGAGAGGCTTATGTCCAGCAGTAGACTGTTGCAGGCTGACGATACTTCGATTTTCGACTTTTAGACGTTTAAAAGTGCCTTATAATGGTCTTATTGAAATAAATGATTTGACTTTGACTTTGGTATTGTAGTCTAGTAAATACTGCAACATTGCAACAGTAAACTATTATAGTAGCCGCCATGAGTCGTGAGCAGAAATGTCCAGTCAATTTGTTTTTATTTTTGGTTTCCTTTGTGGGTTTTTTGGGTCGCCGACGCTGAACGCGATTGGTCCATCAGTCCAACCGATCGCGTGCAGCGTCGGCGACCCAAAAAAATCCAGTAAGGAAACCAAAAATGAACTTGATTTCTGTGCTCACGAATCGGGGCGACTACTATAAAACACTATTCCTTTTATGTATTGTTTTGCACTTTCTCTCACCGAGCTGTTGATACGTGGCATTCTTACACCGATCATTTTCCTGCGTTTTGTGCAACAATGACGTTGATGTTATCGGGACTTGTCGACTGGCGTGTTTCACATGCGTGCCTTTTTATTTTGGTATAAATAGAAACATCAGTTATGAAAGTTACATCATTAATAAAACATATCTAAGGCGTAATAATAATGTTCTTTGAAACTAACCAAGTATGTAGGTGTAATAAAATGCACAAGCGTGTGCGCAAACTCGGTCGCATTCCTCTCCCCACAGTCTTGTAGTCCGATGTAAAGGCAATACGATATGGCTGGGACGAGATCAGGTGCAGAATCAATGGCTTTACGAGCTTTCGGAGGCATGGGGGTATCACACTAATTAAATATAATTAGACGAAACGTTAACCGATTGGATCTCTAGTGAGATTCTCAAAAAAAAGGAATTCCTATTTAATTTTTTTAATATCTGAGTAGGTACTAATAAGGCGACAAAGAGATTTTTTCAAACAAACCATTTTCCCGACTACAAAATAACGGTAAACGAGTCACACAATATAAACAAATCACAACAAGGCTGCACAGAGTTCCCACACAATAATTAGTCAAATTACATAATAATTACGTAATAACCACACATGCAAACACACAGACAAACGTACAAATTACGTACATTTTTCAACGCCACGTAATCCGAGTGACATACGTCACTTCATGTTTGAACAATAGGGTTGTGAGAGTCGGTGCCGGCGCAAGCGTGCGTTTGAATGAATGAAAGGAATGGAACAAAGTGAATGAATGAATGGTTTTGGATTTTGACGTGGCATGTAAGGCCTGTTCTTTGAATGTTTTCTTATGTCAATGATGTAATGTTCGGAAAGATGGATTGGTAGTACAGTGAGGGGCGAATAAAAGGGGTACAGTTTGGTTTGACCCGAACGAGGCAGGTTTATGATAATGATGTAAAGATAAAGTTAAGTTTTTCTCGAAAATAAAAATGTTGTTGGTTTGTTCCTGCCAATCTCCAAAATAGCTAAACCAATTTTGACGGAAATTTCAAAAGCAGATAGCTGATGTTATAAGGAGTAACTGAGATTACATTTTTTTTAAATATACATATAAAACCTCGTTCATTCCTCGCTCAGCTTGCATTGTTTCACCTCGTCACATTTACACTGTAATGTTCGGTAAATGGTCACTACATGGACACATGGCCCCGGTCGTGCACACAATGGTCAGCACTTTCACTGATGTCTGTTTGTTTAAGTGTACAGTCGACATGTGAGGTTTTAAGATTTTTTTTTTGAAGGAAAAATGCAATAAAATTAAATGAAAAGAAAATGGTATGGTAGCTACAGTTTTAAGTGAGGATTCCGAAGATCGATATAATAATTACATACATGCCTGTATTCCGGTTAGGCAGAGGTGTAACAATGTACACCCACAGTTCGCCGGTATGTTTAGGTCCCATGTAATAGGGCAAATCCTAACTCCGAGCTGCTACTGAGAATTTCATAGAAAAACCCAATAACATTTTTGCTCGACCTAGGAATGGAACCCAAGACCTCTAGCTTAGCAGTCGCGCCTAGGACCACTAGGCTAACGGGGCAGTTTAAGTGTTTTAAGGTATAATAATTACAAGTATGTAATTATTTTAAAAAGTCAAATTAAAAACTTAATTATTATCTCAAAAACTGGAAGGCTGAGACACGAAAGCGTGAAGCATAGAAGGAGTAGCACATTGTCTTGTTCTAAACCATAGAAAAACCAAATTTCAGATTTTTACGATTTTTCCAATTTCTTATTCTCATTCGCGGAATATTCCCAAAATTAAAAAGACAATTCCCAAGTCAACCCAACTGTTCGGTTATCAAGTGATGCGCTTAACAAGGATCAACATTCCATAAATATTGTTCAAACAATTTATTAGCCTGTTTTCTTCACACCTAATTCGGTGCTATATTATAACACATAATGTCAGAGTAATCGTCTAATCTTCCACTTAAGCGATTATTTGCAATAGATTACAGCACGGAGTTATGCAAATCTCAGCCTAACTGGTATAAGCTTTAAATGAGAGATTTCCTTAAAAGGATCTAAGTATAGTCAAGGAGTTAAAGAGTTTTCAGAAACGTTTTTTTAAGTTGAAACTTCTTTAGCTGCGTTGAGTGTATTTTGGTAGGCCTAAACTTGATGACCACGTCACCGACATGCTAATGTGACCGCGTCATCGACTTAACTTGTTAACGTGTAAGGTAACACCAGGAATACACTCAGCAGGTTGAAATAGGAACACACTTTATCAATTTACCACACTTTTTATTTTATCACTTTACACACACCCAAAGTAATCACGAGCTAGTTAAAATACGTCCGAACAACTCGGCTGCTAACGCCAGAATGAACCAACTGCCAACTGCACGCATTACCCCTTCTTAAAAATTCTTAACGTCACCTGATTGAGACCACGTGACACGTAAAGTCGGAAATGGTCAAATTAGCGACTAATATTGTTAGAATTTGTCTTAAAATAAATGAAACCTTACAAACGTGTCATGTTGCGCCAGACTGGCGGCAGTCATTCCAAAGTTTTCAGTTGTCACTTCTGTAGCCAGTGCCAGTGACTACTATTTTTTTTAATTTTAAAACATTACATCACGCCTATGCTATTTAAGTGGGTAGGAACAAAGGTAAAAAGTACATATAGCCACAAAAATCAGTTACGTCAAGTCCCATATAATTGAGCGAGTCCAAAAATAAACAGATATTATACTTTCTCTCTTGAAATACTGTGATATATTTAAAGATACAGGCAATAAACCAAAGTGGGCATAAGAAACCTTCATGCAACGTGTCTGCTTACCTCCTATATTTGGAAGGTTGTAAATTACATCACACTGTCTGATGTCTGTCTGACATATTGTACATACAAACCGGGTTTAAATAAGACTCTCGGGATTGTTGTTTTTATTTGTCTCGTTTTGAAATTTTATTTCGTCATTATTTTCATGCAATGTCAGTGTTGTAGTTCTATGAGTAAATAAATATTAACGAAAGTAACATTTTAATTAATTTACACAGGCAAACTTTTTATAAAGCAAAAAACAATTCTCCATGTGCTAGTCACGGAACTTAATTGTTTAGCAGATTGACACGTCAATTTGCCATGTTATAGACATTTTGTACAGCTGTCAAAGAATGACAGTTGTAATCTGAATTACCAGACAAAAAAAATATGTTATAAAAAATAAACGAAATTGAAATGCAATACTTTTTTTGTGCAGCTGGATCGGCTAAAACAATTAGCCAGTACTTTTGTACTTGACAGTACACAGACAATCTCGTTCGCAACATGTAGTCTACTTTCGATTTTCAAACTACAACCTCGCGATACCATATCGCATTACCATAACTACACGGTTTGCGTTTAGGGTTACATTATAGGGTACAGTGTGGGCAAACGTGTGATTATGCGTTACAATACGAATTTGCAATTAGGGTAGACTGAGGTTTTCATTGAAAAGTTTGAAATAAGTTACTGCTGCTCTATTCTGTAAAAATGTCTCTCGGTGAATTTATGCCATGTGGCCAAGTCAATGAAAATTAGCCAAGAAGGTATTATGGTGCACAAGTGTGTGCGCGAACAAAATAAAAAAACGTTTATTTTATACATGAATGAAACATATTACATACATGTATTTCAGGACTCCAGGTCTTCCTTCCGCAGCGAGTGAGTTGGTCGCACGCGTCGGCGGGCCACCTGATGTTAAGTGGTCACTGCTGCCTATAGACATCTGCAATACCAGAGGCCTTGTAGATGCGATGCCATCCCAGAGACAAAGTTGAAATGTCTCATGTGCCTGTTATTACCCTGGCACCCATAACCTTCAAACCGGAATACTAAAATTATTGCATAACGGTATTTACAACCTTGCCAAGGTTGATTAATGATCCAGTATTCTTCGAAGAAAACTAGCATCCTAAACGGACAGTTTCATGTTTATTCTCCACGAATATCTCGTAAACTTCCTTCCTAAAGTAATGGCTGAACAATACCGCACCAAATGAGAACACCTTCTTAACTTATGGTAGTTGGAGGTCTCATATAACTTTAATTACACCGGCACCCATACCCCTCAAACCGGAACACAGCAACGCTGTTTTGCGGCAAAAATAAATATGGTGGTAGTACTTCCCTTTGCCCTTCACAAAGTGCAAATGATGCTAAAGGGTGATGACCAAATCGATATATGCAATGTGCTTATCTACTAGGCCTTATGTAATAAAATTAACTCAATCTGGCATGTGGTGTAACCGGTAACAAGTCGACGTCAAATGACGCTCAATATCATTTAAATGCAAATCTATTAATGAATAAAAACATCTGTTTTGACTTACCGCCGCACTCACAGATTTATTGGCGTTAATGGAATCATTAACTAGCGACCGCCTTTAATGATGGGTTTTCTAAATTTTTATTTTTAGATCAAAGTATTAACTGCCTAGTTAGCCCAGTGGTTCTAAGCGCGACTGCTACGCTAGAGGTCTTGGGTTCGCTTTCCAGGTCGAGCAAAAAGTGTTATTGGGTTTTTCTATGAAATTCTCAGTAGCGGCTCGGAGTTAAGATTTGTGCCCGGTTGATGGCAATAGGCTCGCGCCCTATTACCGGCGAACTGTGTGTGTGTACATTGGTACATCTCTGCCTTACCCTTCGGGGAATACAGGCGTGATGGTATGTGTGACCGTAATCTTAGTGGGAAACATGGTAATGTCTTAGTAGTAAGTAACTTTTGAAAAGAAAAAACCCGGCTAAGTGTTAGTCAGACATGAAGGGTTCCGTAGCTTCGTACAATATTAAGATCGAAGACAAAAAAAACATCTTTATCGTATGGGAACCCACTTTAGTATTTGACTTTATTTTATTTTTATTATTTGGTTTTATAGTGGCCTTAGTAAAAAACACTTCGTCAAAATATCAAGTGTCTACCGATTATGGTCCAAAAGATAAAACCCTGTGACTGAGGGATAGACAGACTAATGGAAGGATAAGCGAGAGGTTTCTGGACCTTTAAGGTATGTAACCCTAAGAAACAAAAAATATTTTCCAAGTACCTACCAAACTAAGTATGTTAGGAACTTCACTGAACTACTACAAAACGACCTGCTCTTACTAAAAAAGTGTACCAAATCTTAGAAGATTTGGTACACTTTTTTAGTAAGAGCAGGTCTAAGAACAACCACAAAAAATAAAACACACAGTCAAATTATCTCCCTAATTCCCACACCTGGGAAACAGTGTAGTTTTAGTAACACAGTTTCCCAACATGCGTGGAAAACGTAGACGTTTTCCTGTGAACGGCGCCGGCGCAACTACTTTATTACTCTTGTGAAAGGTGTTTTAAGATCTGCGTAGGTAGTCTAGATTATCGGCAAAGCTATTATTGCATAATATTGCATATAATGATGGTTTTAAGCGATGTGATGTATGTAGTTAAGCTTTGTTTAATACTTGTTGTCTCTCGACCTATCTCGCGATAGTTTGCCATTATAATCAATCTGGATAGCGATTTCTTTGATCAATAGATTGACAAATCAGAGGGGCAATTTCCACAGTGAAATACCAATTAAAAAAAAATTGCTTATATTTTTAACCCCGGACGCAAAAACGACGGGGTGTCATAAGTTTGACGTGTTTGTGTGTGTGTGTCTGTCTGTGACACTGTAGCTCCCGAACGCAAGCACCGATTTTGATTTTGTGTTTTAAAGGTGAATTAGTCGGGAGTGTTCTTAGCTTTGTTTGATTAAAATCGGTTCAAAAGTTTCAGAGTTATCAGCTCTTTTGTTAGCTACGGTAGTAGTGATTTTTTTTCTTTTGTCGGTGGTTACTTAAAATTTTTAATTTTGTGGTTTATTACAATATATAGCTAGTGTTAAATATAGTACAGTGGTACAGAAGCCGTGTGTGCGGGACTGACTTGTTCTTGGCCGGTTTTTGGTGCTTTTTCCCCATTTTCAGGGTATTCTCAACCGTTCAGTGTCGTCATAGAATCATGCCAATAAAAGTGGGTCGGATTCGTGAGAGGGACGGGACTGCAAGTACAGCCATCTTACTTTCATCGGATGACCTCACGAAGTGACCCTCTAGGGTATTAGACCTCAGTTACGACACAGGGTAAATAGGAATCTCACATTTAGATTCGATACTTTTTTATTTCTAGACTTAATGACCAATTAACAATAAAATTATGCAGATTAACTATGACGTTTCTTGCCAATTCTTCTCCAATTAGGAACTACATTTTGAAACAGGCAACAAGATTAAAATATTCGTTCTTGTTCAAATTGTTTAAGAAACATTATATGACTGTGATTTTGGAAAACTGAGAGACAATGCGCGTAGATTTAATAACGATCGCATTGGAATCCCAAACTCTATCTGTCAAAAATACCTCCTTAAATTCTTAAAATTTTGACAAGTTTTTGACATTGATTATCGCTGAGAATAGTTCTAGCCTAGAATGGATAGCCTCGTTAGCCTATTGGTCCTCAGTGCGACTGCTACGCTAGAGGTCTTGGGTTCGATTCCCAGGTCGAGCAAAAAGTGTTATTGGGTTTTCTATAAAATTTTCAGTAGCAGCTCGGAGTTAGGATTAGTGCCCATTTATTAGCAATAGGCTCGCCCCCTATTACATGGAACTTAAACATACCGGCGAACTGTGGGTGTACATTGGTACACCTCTGCCTAATCCTTCGGGGAATACAGGCGTGATGGTATGTAATGTATGTATGTAGTTACGAGAATTGGCCTTTTACACACTGATTGCGACATGATTTATAGAAGAATTGGCCTTCTGATCTTAAGAACATCTCAACATATTTAAATCCTAATTAACACTAATTAAAATTGTCGATGACATATTGACTGTATTAAAGTTATTACCTACATAAGCAATGCAGTCATTAACTGGCGAGATGTATCATTAATTTTAATTGGTGTCCGTGTCGGTGCAGCTTCAACATTAAAATAACCTGTTGAAGTATAAGCGCCTAAACTTACCATTTTAAACTTGCAAATTTGAAGTAATTTCTTTAATAAATTACCTGAAAAAAGAAATGGGGTGATTAGGCATAAGTACTAAAAAGTAAATCGTGTATTCTACATACTAATGTTAGATCACCGCCGCCAATATCAACGGAGATTAGGGATATATTTTTTTATGCCTGGATGGTAAGCAAGCCCACTTAATGTTAACTGGTCACCGCTTCCTATAGACATCTGCAATACCAGAGACCTTGCAAATGCGTTGCCATCCCAGAGACAAAGTTGAAATGTCTCATGTGCTTGTAATTATGCGGGCACCCATAACCATCAAAGCGGAACACAGCAACGCTGCTTTGTGGCTGAAATAGCTCCTTCATAAAGAGCTCTTCTAATATTAATCTATGCATTTCGGTTACCGCAGTCAATATCATTGGGGATTAGGGATATTACAGTGCACAGTAACGTGCACAAACACAGGTGCACTCCCTCTTCCCTCATTCTAATAGTCGGATGTAGACGCTCCGGGCGTCGGGAGCCGCGAGACGACTCCTGGCCACCGCAGACGCGGGTCTGTGGACGGTGAGCAATGGGTAGCTCACCGTCCTTACGTCACTTGACGACAGACCGTGTTGACGGTGCGTTCGTGTTCCACACGCGCCTCAAAGAGATGTCAGCAAACAATTGAAGGGGCCACTCAGGGCCATGCCTGCTGGGGCTTTGGGTCGGCTGTCCAATGACTTCTCCCGCCCTGGGCACGGCGGGAGAAGTCATTGGATGATTTTCCATCGGTGAAAAAAAAGAAGGGCTTTACGTGCTTTCCGAGACATGGGGTTGTCACTATTTAAATATTGGTGTCGGGTGAATATTAATATAGGTATTATTGTAGGTAGGTACTTGATAGTATTTTAATCAGTTCTTTAGATACTAATATTGTACACTTTAGTTCCAAAGGTATATTTATCAATATTATCTAATGAATGTTATCTTAGTATTATTTTACTGTATTCATGTTATTGTAGAAATTTATCAATTTATCTATTGTTTTTTTACTTCCACATTGGGCTCGATTACTGAGCTTGGGGGCCTGAGTTCGGTTCCCAAGTCGGGTAAAGTGATATTAGGTTTTCCCATTAGGATTTTTTCTCTACCAGATCTGAGTCTGAATTAGGCAATAGGCTCACCACTGAATGTGGGTTTACTACGAACCTGATTTTCATTCAGGTATAAGGCGTCTTTACTAGCTTCCACTCGCGACTTTGTTCGCGTAAAAGTTAAATATAGCATAAAACATATCCTATGGTGCTTCCAGAGATTACCTCTTACAAACAAACAAACAATTTTACCTCTACATGATACTAGCGAACTACCCGCGGCTTCATCCGCGTGGCTTATTTCACCCGCTTTAAGTTACGTCTTTGGTTATTGCTTCGCTCCCGTAGATCGTAGCGTGATGTTATATAGCCTATGACACTTACAAATAACGTGGCTTTCTACGAGTAAAATCAAAATCAGTTCAGTAGATCCAGAGATTACCCCCTTCAACCTCACAAACTTGTATATAGCTCAAGTTACTACTATCATAAAGCTGAAGAGTTTGTTTGTTTGTTTGGTTGAACACCCTAATCTCAGGAACTACTGGTTTAAATTCAAAAAAATCTTTTTGTGTTGGCTAGTTCATTTATCAAGGAAGGCTTTAGGCTTTATAACATCACGCTACGACCAATAGGTGCGGAGCAGTTTATCAAAGACGTAACGTAATGTGAGTAGTGTGGGATGACACATACCTACATGAATGAATGGGTTGAGTTACGTCACCCAAACTCGGTTTCTGAAGGTTTGCATTCGAGGTTAAATTATTTATGAAGACATTGTGTATGAATTATACAAAGTATGAAGATCAATGTTATATCACTTGTCCATAATGTATGAATAATGGCTACCTTGAAATTATTTTGTATACGTACCTACTACACTAGACAAAATAATAATAGGAACAAATAATAATCTACATTAATATTATAAAGCTGAAGAGTTTGTTTGTTTGGTTTAACGCGCTAATCTCAGGAACTGCTGGTTTGAATTGAAAGAATCTTTGTGTGTTGTATAGTCCATTTATCGAGGAAGGTTTATAGGCTATATAACATCACGCTACGACCCACGGGAGTGGAGCAGTAACCAAAAACGTAACTTAAAAACTACGCGGACGAAGTCTCGAGCAGAAGCTAGTAAATAATAAAAGCCTGCGAAAATAGTAACCCTCCTTTAGGCTTTGCTGTAAGTCGGGTAAAAATGTTTTGTTCTGATATTTTTCTGATGGAAAATACCAATTTTTGTATTAAGGATAACTTTTAATTAATTGGGCAACTTTCAGGGGGTGACTAGTTTTGAAATATGAAAAAAAAAACATCTATGTCAAATAATTGGATCGTTTTGTTGTAGGGACCACAGCTGATTTTCTTTCCAGGTAATGTGGTGAAGAACATTACAGCAAAAAAAATTGTGAGCTGTCACGGGACGCCTGGCAGATGAGAAACATCGAAATTATTTTGTACAAGTCATATGCATAAAAGAACAGATTACGAAAGGAACTAAATATGGCATAATGAAATTGAAGACTGTTTATTTAATAAACAATTTTTTTTTAAATACAAAAATTCAAAACTGTTTTACAAATTGTAACAATTCAACTGGCGACGCTTCGCCAAGGCATGCGTCGCCACGCCAGCAATCCGTTTTATGTGCGGTTACAGAAGTTTCACATAAAAAAAACCTACAGTATTAAATAATTGGATCGTATTGTTCTGGGGACCAGCTGATTTTGTTCCTAGGTTAGGAAAATTATTCCAAAATCATATAACTTTCTGATTTCTCATGTGTATGGCTGACCACGCTGAACCCTATTACGAACAAGCTAAAGTAATAAATTCTTTAAACATAATGGTGTCGCCGGTAATGTCGCGAGCAAATACGCTTCCGGACATTTCACATTACGACGAACAAGGAAGACAAAACAAGCTTCCTGTATTTATTTACACATGTTTTTCAAATAAAGTTTTTTCTTAAAAATCTTGACAGTTGCTCAACCTTTGTTATGTTTACCACAAGTCTTGATGTTCGCGAGACGACTCCCGGCCACCGTAGATACGGCCTGTGGACGGTGAGCAATGGGTAGCTCACCGTCCTTACGTTGCATAACGACAGGCCGTGTCGACGGCGTTCGTGTTCCACGCGCGCCTCAAAGAGATGTCAGCAAAGGGAAGGGGCCACTGAGGGCCGATGCCTGCCGGGGCTGCGGGTTGTTCGTAAGAGATACCGCACCCCCGGACCGCAAAGGGCACAAGAAGGAACATGGGTGGGTTTTAGTCAGTAAAAGTCTGACACTCCCTCCCGCCCCGCCCAGGGCGGGAGAAGTTATTTGATGATTTCCCACCCCCAAAAAAAAAAAAGTCTTGATGTTAAGGGAGAAATGGAAGTGACCAACATCCTTTGAAAAAGTAAAATAAATACACTTGTTAAGAAAACCTAGTCATTATATAAGATTACCTAATACCTTGATACATTAGGACAGGTGACATAAATACTTAGTATCATGTTTGCTGTAATGATTGGCACATCAATGGTAGATACATTACAACAACACATACCATCACGCCTGTATTCCCCGACGGGTTAGGCAGAGGTGTATCATGTACACTCACAGTTCGCCGGTGTATTTAGGTCCCATGTAATAGGGGGCGAGCCTATTGCCATCAACCAGGCACAAATCCTAATTCCGAGCTGCCACTGAGAATTTCATAGAAAAACCCAATAACACTTTTTAAGTAACCAAAGAGCTTGAAAAACTTTGAAACCGCTGAACCGATTTCCATCAAACAAAGCTAAGAACACTCCGAAGTAAAAAAAGAACTTCCTGAAATTTATGGTTTTTTATGGCAATGTTACAGACACCCTTCTAAATTACAATATAAAGGCAATGTTTTAGAATCTGCAGTCGGTTGCCAACAAGGTGACCCTCTCGGGCCAGTTATTTTCAGTTTGGCTATTCATCCCATTATTCAAAAACTAAATTCCAAATTCAACGTGTGGTATTTAGATGATGGAACTTTAGGAGGTGATGTAGACACCGTTTTGAAGGACTTCAAATTACTGAAAGAAGACTTTAAATCTATTGGTCTAGACCTGAACCCCTCCAAATGCGAAATTTACCTTTCTGACTTTACCGACAGACAATCGACTTTGGAAAAATTTAATGCAGTAGCCCCACAGATCAAAATTTTAGAAAAAAGTTCATTGCACCTCCTAGGTTCCCCAATTTTGGAAGATAGTTTTTCACCTTTCATTGACGAAAAAATTGATCAGTTCAATGATATTTCGGACAGACTTTCCAAAATCAATATACATTCTGCTTTTACCCTTTTGAGACATTGTTGTTTTGGCCCAAATTTTATATATTACCTCCGGTCTTCACCTCTTTGGAAACACCCACACCTTTTGGACAAAATTGACCAAATTATTAGAGAAACATTAACATCACTTCTCAATGTGGCCCTGGATGACCGAGCATGGCAACAAGCCACACTTCCCATTCGTTTTGGTGGTCTCGGCATCCGTAAAATTTCTAGTTGCAGTTTACCGGCGTTCTTGTCTTCTGTCCACAGCACCGATAAGTTAATTTCGAAGATTCTATCAACATCAATGATTAACTTTGAAGTGCCGTGTTTGACCGAAGCGGTGAACGCCTGGAAAGTAACTTGCCCGGATACAGATCGACCCGTGAACCCATCTTCCCAAAGACTATGGGACGAGCCGCTCTGCAGGTTGGTACGGAATAATTTAATTAATACGTCCATCAATTCTGCTGAGCGTGCCCGCCTGCTGGCTGTGGGTGAGTGGGAGTCGGGTCTTTGGCTTCAGGCACTTCCGTCGCCCAACATAGGCACTATGCTGAGTGACTCTACATTCCGGCTCGCTACATGCCTGCGCTTGGGCGCTCCTTGTGGGGCTCCGCACCGCTGTCAGTGCGGTGAAGCTGTAGACTGCCTCGGACACCATGGTCTGTCATGCAGTAAAAGCGCTGGCCGCATAGCACGGCACGCCAGCATTAATGACATCATCCGTCGTGCTCTTGTCTCCGCCGGAGTGCCAGCTGTTTTGGAGCCAATTGGCTTGGCACGCGACGATGGGAAGAGACCAGATGGGATGACTATAATGCCTTGGAAGTTGGGTAGGCCTTTGGTGTGGGATGCAACATGCGTCGACACCCTTGCGCCATCCCATCTTCCTAGCACGACGTGTTGTGCTGGGGCGGCTGCTACTGGTGCTGAAAAGCTCAAACGGCGCAAATATAATAACCTTATTGGAAGCTATATGTTTGAGCCGTTTGGGGTTGAAACACTAGGGCCATGGGGTCCGAGCGCTCATCTTGTTTTTCGTGAAATAGCCAAGCGACTGGTCGACTCTTCACGTGACCAAAGGGCTGGCCTTTTCTTGGGCCAAAGAATCAGCATTGCCATTCAACGTGGCAACGCTGCCAGCCTTTTGGGCACTTGTCCCATTGACAGCGATGCGGATGAGTTTTTTGATGCCCTATAAGCTTCCTTTTTTGCATTTTATTATTACTTAAGTAAGTTTTATACTAGTTATAAACCATTAAATAAGAACACTCCCGACTAATTCAACTTTCAAAAAAAAAAAAACCAAAATTAAAATCTGTTCATGCGTTCGGGAGCTACGATGCCACAGACGCACACACACACAGCTGTTATACAACAACATTGGTTTACCAAAATGTGTTATTGTAAAAAGAAACTAAACAATGTAATAAATGTACTTTACTAGAAAGACTGACTCATTGACACTAGCAATTAAATTAATAGTCATTGAAGGTTACAATGTAGCAGGCATTACGTCATCAGCAGCTTTAACATGCAAATAAATGGCATCCATGCACTCTGTACTTTCTCTGTGAAGCCTAATTTCTCTTTTGACTCTTGCAAACTTTAGTTTTGTGCTTTTAAATGCATTATGTTCAATGCAATGATTTGAAATGCATACAAATAACCAGAATAAGTGATACACTCTGTGTGCTTAACCCTACTCTCACCGTGTTGACTTGCTGCACGCGAACTGTCCGACTGATGGACCAATTGCAACCCAAAACACCCAATAATTAACGTGATGTTTGTCTCACGTCTCGTGGCTGGCTACTTTACTGAGAGCGTTTTTCCGTACAAAATGTATGGGAATTTTTTTTGGCGATTTCTGTAATTTCTAGTACTCAGTAGACCTTAAATGGTCCCGTACAGTATTTTGATCCCTACACGAAATAGGATCGATTGGTATAATTATTTTTTTTCGTATTTTAGTATTTTTTTCGCTGACTGTTCATGTTTTCCAAAATCTCAGAATGCAGTTTTGAATATTAAAAAAGTTATAGATGGTCTCCTAGGAACGTTTTCCTGTAACTATAACGGCTAAGGGATCTGCCCTTAGTGACGTCTCAAAAATCCATCCTGTATATCTGCCTAGCCTTTTCCCAACTATGTTGGGGTCGGCTTCCAGTCTAACCGGATGCAGCTGAATACTAGTGCTTTATATGGAGCGACTGCCTATCTGAACTCCATAACCCAGTTACTGGGCAACACGATACCTCTTAGTAAGACTGGTTGCCAGACTTCTCGGCTTCTGACTATCCTTAACACCTGTCAAAGATCTACGAATGACAGCCGGGACCAACGGCTTTACGTGCTTTTCGGCTTTTCTAAACTCCGGGTTGCTACTGAAAAATTCCTAATGGAAAAAACCCAATAACACTTTTTGCTCAACCTGGAAATCGAACCCAGAACCCGACGCTTATCAGTCGCGCTTGCGACCACGGTACCAACGCGGCAGTTAACAAAGATAGATAACAAAGTTATAAATAATTTAAACAGTTTGAAAAGATAAAACAGAATTTGGTATATTTTTTAAATAGGAACACAAAACCTCAACAGTTACTTCTATGCAACATTTATTAAATATTATCAGAGATTACCAAACATAATAGAACTGCCTCGTTAGAGTAGTCGTCCTAAGCGCGACTGCTACGCTAGAGGTCTTGGGTTCGAAAAAAAAAAAAAAGAAAAAAAAAAAAAAAAGAAAAAGTGTTATTGGGTTTTTCTATGAAATTCTCAATAGCACCACGGAGTTAGGATTTGTGCCAGGTTAATGGCAATAGACTCGCCCCCTATTACATGGGACCTAAACATACCGGCGAACTGTGGATGTACACTAAAACGCAGTGGAAAGTTGTTCTACCCGGAGAAGAGCTGATATTTGAAATAAACTTCGAATGATTAGTACCTATAATGTTGTCTATCACTAACTGGGTCCGTATTTGGACCTCAAGGCGGTTGGGTCCATCGCCCACTCATAAATGTATTTGCAATACCAGCTAAGCGATGAAAATATCAACTCCATTTTGATAACTGGTCCAAGGCGATGAGAAGATTAAATGTTCTCGTTTTATAACACGACTGTCCAAAAAATAAAGCGTTTTTAATTATTTTTTGGTTTTGTATTCAATAGAATAGATACCCTAATTATATTCATATTCGATTCATAATAATATACATGTTTTTATAACAGAAATATTATGTTATCATAATTCTCAGTAGCAGCTCGGAGGGATTTTTGCCCGGTTAATGGCAATAGGCTCGCTCTCTATTACATGGGACCGAAACAGACCGGTGAACTGTGGGTGTACATTGTTAAACCTCTGCCTAACCCTTCGGGGAATACAGACGTGATGGTATGTGTGTGAAATATTAAGTACAGTAGGCATTATTTAACCTTATTTTTTTTTTTGTAGAAACCTGAAAAGGGGTCATTGTACTCTGACCTTATCATCATTTTGAACAATACTTACTATTGGACTTACCCTAAAATCGCGAAAAATCACTCTGAAAAATTCAACTGTCTGCCTATTACTTACTATTTATGATACAACAATGCCACACACGGACGGACTTAAGTCTTAGTAATTGGTAATAAGGTCACGTTTAACACCCTTCGAGTACGTAACCCTACAGGGGTATTTGGCGTAGGTCTGGCGACCCTAGGATCATTGTTAACCTCATTTTAATAACTCTTTTTTTTTAACTTTCCCCACACTAGTAAATATACACAAACAGCCAGACCCGAAACAAATATCTGTAGGCCATACAAATATTTGTTCCGTGCGGGAATCGAACCTACGACCGCCAAACGCTTAGCCATGGCGCCAATAGTGCCGTAATTAAACATATAGTATAGATACGTATCTATTTTAAGAAAAAGAAGCCTGTAGGTATCTTGCACCCATTATTTGCGAATGCATGATGCTAAGATGGAATCATTATATAGATAAACTCAAAATTCACCGGACGAGAAAGTTTAATCTCGTACGGTATTTTTCAACGCCCTTTACAACTCTTAAGATAGTTTAAAAAAAAAAAACCCACTTCAAAAGTACTAAAATGTATAAAAACCGCCTGAGTTTTTGGGTCACCGACGCTCCACGCGATTGGGCCGTCAGCGTCGGCGCCAGAAAAAATGCAGAAATGTCCCCAAAAACCCACAAATGACCCTTGAAGTTTGTGCTAACGACACGTGGCGACTAATATACTAGAATGTACAAGACGCCTTAAATGCACTCGGCACAGAAGGCATAGTAAGAAGTGCCCAGACGAGTCACGATTTGCACTCGTTTCCTTTGCATACGACACTTATATTTTGCACACGTTATGCGGCACTGTTTATTATAAATTCAGCCAGACTCGCGTTATCAGTACCATTACAATACTTCCAGTGATTAGACGTGTAACGCGTTGATAAAGTAATAAACAATTCATTGTTATTGTTTGTGTTTGAGTGACGAATAATTTTGTTGAAAAAGGTAAGACTGAGTGAATAATGTTTATTTTTAACCTCCGACGCAAAAACGACGGGGTTTTACAAGTTTGACGTGTCTGTGTGTGTGTGTCTGTCTGTGGCATCGTAGCTCCCAAACGCATGAACCGATTTTGATATTGTTTTTTGTGTTTGAAAGGCGAAACAGTCGGGTTAGCTATGTTTGGTGGAAATCGGTTCAGCGGTTTCAAATTTCATCCTCTGTCTAGTTTCAAAGTTCTATCTTCTGACGGGGGTTACTTAAAATTATTATTTTTTTTGTTTTTTACTTTATTTTATTCTGTGATCTGTCGCTTGGATATTTAACTATACTTTACATAGTTGTAAAATTTTTGTCCACGTGTTATTTTTAATCAATGTTAAGTTACGTCTTTGGTTACTGCTCCACTCCCGTGGGTCGTAGCGTGTTGATAAATAGCCCAACTATTCCTCATGAATCTAGCTATGTTGTACAATAAGATTTTTCCAATACGACTGCTAGATTTAGAGATTAGCGCCTTTAAAGAAACAAGTAAACAAAAAAATCTTCAACTTTTTTTTATGAGCATAGATTAGGTCATGCATGGAACAAAATATCCATTGATATGCCTATAAAATTGTTTTGTTTGGTATCTTATGACGGTACAAGATCTGGTGGTGCTCTTCTCTTCAATCTTTGGAATGTTATATTCGGGTGTTAAATAGAACGTTGTTTATTAGTGATGCGACAGGATGTGATAAATAATGTAGGACAATGGTGTCGTATCTAGCTTGTTTGTTTTTATGCATACATAGATTAAAGTTCTAATTATAATTATTGTCTTGTCATATTTATTTATTTTATATTTTCCGTAGGCCTTTGCCCAGAATTGGGACATTACAGGCTATATAAAAAATATATTTTAAACATGTATGTATGTTTATGTTATATTTTAAACATCATCATCATTTTTTAACTGCCTCGGTAGCCTAGTGGTACTAAGCGCGACTGCTACGCTAGAGGTCATGGGTTCGATTCCCAGGTCGAGCAAAAAGTGTTATTGGGTTTCTCTTTGAAATTCTCAGTAGCAGCTCGGAGTTAGGATTTGTGCCCGGCTATTGCGGCTATTGATTTATAGCGGGCGAGCCTATTGGCTCGCCCGCTATTACATGGAACCTAAACATACCCGCGAACTGTGGGTGTACATTGTTACACCTCTACCTAACCCTTCGGGGAATACAGGCGTAATGTTATGTTATGTGTGTTATTTTAAACATTTCATAGCAAAATCACTAGAAAAATAAGGAAAAGCTTCATTGAAAATATTTTTTAAAATTGTTCTTTGTTCCTCTTTATTAAAACTGTCGTATTTATTTTTAGTTTTATGTCTACATTGTATGTTTCTCATTTATTTTGTTTGCAGAACCAACCATGCCGTGCTGTAAAGTATCCGTTAAAAAGACCCTCGTCTGCTCCATGAGCGAGTGCATCTGCATCCCAACGCAGGGCAAGCCTTACCTCTGCCTCAGCAAAGATGACGAAGGGAAAATCGTACCCTGCTTCGACTGCAAAGCCGTAAAAATGGACGAAAACGAATGGAAATGTGTCGATGCCTCCTGCATCTGCCTTCCAACTGACGGGAAATCTTGTCTCTGCATCTGTACCGACGAGGAAGATGCCATTACATCCTGCGACGACTGCTCTTGCATTAACGCTGAAGAATGCAAGGAGACTTTCAAGAGGTGTGATAAAGCTGGATGCGTCTGCTTACCTACTGGCGGTAAATCTTGTATCTGCGTCTGCAAGAAGAATGGAAAAATTGTTCTTTGCGAGTGCAATGGAGCTGGTACATGTGGCAATGCCACTTGTGTCTGCGTTTCTACTGAAGGTGGTAAATGTGCTTGTGTCTGCTGCGACGCGAAAGGCAGTATCAAGGTCTGCAAAGATTGTACTTGTAATGCCAACCAACAAGAAGCCGCTAGCTGCAGCAAAGGTGGATGTGTCTGCATCCCAACTGATGGAAAATCTTGCATCTGCCTATGCAAGAATGATTCTGGGAAAATCGTGCGCTGCGATGACTGCAAGTGTGATGATTCTGGCAAATGCAGCAAGCCAGAATGCGTTTGCATTCCGACTGACGGAGCCAAGTGTGTATGTGTCTGCTGTGATGGAAATGGGAGCATCAAGGTCTGCAAAGACTGTACTTGTGATGCCAAGGAACAAGGAGCTTCTAGCTGCAGCAAAGGTGGATGTGTCTGCATCTTGACTGATGGAAAATCATGCATCTGTGTGTGCAAGAATGATGCTGGGAAGATCGTACGCTGCGATGACTGTAAGTGTGATGATTCTAGAAAATGCAGCAAGCCAGAATGCGTTTGCATTCCGACTGACGGAGCCAAGTGTGTGTGTGTCTGCTGTGGTGGAAATAGGAGCATCAAGGTCTGCAAAGACTGTACTTGTGATACTAAAGGAGAACAAGCTTCTAGCTGCAGCAAAGGTGGATGTGTCTGCATCTTGACTGATGGAAAATCTTGCATCTGCGTGTGCCAGAACAGTGAGGGACAGATCGCTCGCTGTGACGACTGCAAGTGTAATGATTCAGGCAATTGTGACAAGTCAGGTTGTGTGTGCATTCCGACTGAGGGAGCTAAGTGCGTCTGTGTCTGCTGTGATGACAAGGGTAACTTCAAGGTCTGCAAAGACTGTACTTGTGATGCCAAAGACCAGGAAACTCCTAGCTGCAGCAAGGATGAATGTGTCTGCATCTTGACTGATGGAAAATCTTGCATCTGCGTGTGCCAGAACAGTGAGGGAAAGATCGTACGCTGCGGTGATTGCAAGTGTGATGATTCTGGCAAATGCAGCAAGTCAGAATGTGTTTGCATTCCGACTGATGGAGCCAAGTGTGTGTGTGTCTGCTGTGATGGAAATGGGAGCATCAAGGTCTGCAAAGACTGTACTTGTGATGCCAAGGAACAGGGAGCTTCTAGCTGCAGCAAAGGTGGATGTGTCTGCATCTTGACTGATGGAAAATCTTGCATCTGCGTGTGCCAGAATAGTGAGGGAAAGATCATTCGCTGTGACGACTGCAACTGTGATGATTCAGGCAAATGTGACAAGTCAGGCTGTGTGTGCATTCCGACTGAGGGAGCTAAGTGCGTCTGTGTCTGCTGTGATGACAAGGGTAACTTCAAGGTCTGCAAAGACTGTACTTGTGATGCCAAAGACCAGGAAACTCCTAGCTGCAGCAAGGATGGATGTGTCTGCATCTTGACTGATGGAAAATCTTGCATCTGCGTGTGCCAGAATAGTGAGGGAAAGATCGTGCGCTGCGATGGCTGCAAGTGTGATGATTCTGGCAAATGCAGCAAGCCAGAATGCGTTTGCATTCCGACTGACGGAGCTAAGTGTGTTTGTGTATGCTGTGATAGAAATGGGAGCATCAAGGTCTGCAAAGACTGTGCTTGTGATGCCAAGAAACTAGGAGCTTCTAGCTGCAGCAAAGGTGGATGTGTCTGCATCTTAACTGATGGAAAATCTTGCATCTGCGTGTGCCAGAATAGTGAGGGAAAGATCGTTCGCTGTGACGACTGCAAGTGTGATGATTCAGGCAAATGTGACAAGTCAGGATGTGTTTGCATTCCGACTAACGGAGCCAAGTGTGTGTGTGTCTGCTGTGATGGAAATGGGAGCATCAAGGTCTGCAAAGAGTGTACTTGTGATACTAAAGAAGAACAAGCTTCTAGCTGCAGCAAGGGTGGATGTGTCTGCATCTTGACTGATGGAAAATCTTGCATCTGCGTGTGCCAGAACAGTGAGGGAAAGATCGTACGCTGCGGTGATTGCAAGTGTGATGATTCTGGCAAATGCAGCAAGTCAGAATGTGTTTGCATTCCGACTGATGGAGCCAAGTGTGTGTGTGTCTGCTGTGATGGAAATGGGAGCATCAAGGTCTGCAAAGACTGTACTTGTGATGCCAAGGAACAGGGAGCTTCTAGCTGCAGCAAAGGTGGATGTGTCTGCATCTTGACTGATGGAAAATCATGCATCTGTGTGTGCAAGAATGATGCTGGGAAGATCGTACGCTGCGATGGCTGCAAGTGTGATGATTCTGGAAAATGTAGTAAGTCAGGATGTGTTTGCATTTCAACTGATGGAGCCAAATGCATCTGCCTTTGTTGTGACAACGAAAAAATTACCATTTGCAATGATTGTTCTTGCTCTAACGATAAGGAATGTGGCAAGAACTGTGTATGTCTCGTGACCGATGGTAAATCCTGCATCAGTGTGTGTGAGAAGAATGGAGAATTAGTCCGTTGTAAAGATTGCGTCAATGATGATGCTTGCAAATGTGAGGAGGGTTGCTGTGTCTGTATTCCAAGTAAGGGGAAAAGTTGTGTATGTGTGTGTAAAGTTGGACAGAGCAACATTGTCGTGTGTGGCAATTGCTATTGCCCCTAATCAGTTTTGTAATTCATTGCTATCTTTTTAATCACATGAATATTATTCAGATAGTTTTAGATAGTCCCTGATAGTAGTGTTTTGTTACTATGTGTCTATATTATTGTTATTAAACTTGATTGTATAATTTTATTATTGGACATATTACTTCTTTACCGCATTTTTCTATTACCTGTACTTTTTCATCAATAAATGTTTTCTTACATAGAATCTATTTTTTATTTGCTTTTACTGCAGCATTAGCATATGAAATGTGCCTTAATCAAGTTTTTGTATCTTTTCTGAATTCAAAGTAAAACGAAGTTAAATACGTCATTTGATTTATTTAAATTAGACCATTAAAAACCACTTTTGAACGTCATATCAAGAAAACGAATTGAATCTATTTGCTCCTTTCAAAATTTTGCATAAAAACTACTATATTATAATATGAACGAAGTATTACAATAAACATTTCTTCTTAATATATACAACTTCATCAACACGACACAGGCACAAACAGAAATTAATCGAAAGTTGCGTAACAATAAAAATAGAAACACAATCGTCAGTAATTTTAACGGTCAGTAAGACAATTTGACGTATGACAGAATCCATTAATGTACCATATGTCAAGATTTGTGACGTAAGCGTATGAGCTGTCAAAATGATAGACATGTCAGACGGCGGCCACGTGTGTGGGCATTTTATAATAGTAGTATTTTGTTTGATGTTCTTTTTTTTTACTATTGTTATTTTTAATTTAATCATTATTAAATGGTTGGACCGTGATGTTTAGGAATGCATGAAAAAAAATGATTCGATCTGGTCGGCGATAAGAAAAACGAGGTTCCACTAAGAGGAATTTCATAATTGATTATTATGCTTTTTTTGGTTGAAAATCCCATGGTACTTGTTGAGGAAGACTGACTATAAAATTAATTCAGAATTCGACGATACTGCTATCTGTAAATATGTATGGTTAAGGAGATATGTGTCTCTTATCCTATAAATTGAGATAATGGCAGGAGAACGATGGTACTAAGTTCTTCTCCTTGCATTTTACGTCGAGGATCTTGGTTGCTTGTACTTATTCCTAGTATATATTCTGTGCGGAATATCTATTCCGCACAGAATATATAATAGGAATAAGAAAATCCTGGAAATTAATAAACAAACTGACTACTATTATCTAATAGTAGTCAGTTTGTTTATTAATTTCCAGGATTTTAGACTTTTTTTTATCTAGCCTGCATTGTCCCACTGCTGGGCAAAACGTCCTCCTTGCGCCTCCTCCAAGTCCTTCCCAATATTGTTGCGTCACCTCGAACCAGGGCTCTCGGTCGCGAGTCTAGGTCGTAATAATATGATATATAGTAGCCGCCAAGAGCCGTGAGCACAAACGTGAAGTTCATTTTTGAGTCCTTGGGTTCATTCCTGGCTTTTTTGGGTTAACGGCGCTGTACTATTGTACAGCGAAATATAGATTGTGCTGGTGGTACTTGGCAAGTGCTGTAAATGCTTATAACAGCACAATCTATATTTGCAATATCATTTTAAATTCGCTCAAATAAATGGAACTGGCGTCAACATCATAAAAACTTGTCATTCTAATAAAAGCCTGGTAGGTTCACTTTATTGAGGAAAATAAGCAAAGCCGGTTTATAAAATTAACTAGCTTCCACCCGCGACTTCGTCCGCGTGGATTTTTCACCCGCTTGGTTACGTCATTGGTTACTACTCCGCTCTCGTTTGTCGTAGCGTGAAGTTTCAAAGTCTATACTTTTCCTCATAAATCTGGCTATCATATACAAAAAGAATTTGCCCAATCCGACGGTTAGTTCCAGACATTAGCGCGCTTAAACAGACAGACAAAACACTCTTCAGGTTTATTATATTAGGGTAAATTTACATAGCTTATGTAGGTATGTTATTTACAATAATTTTAATGACAACTTCAATGATTTTGCAATTATAATAAACAAGTTATATAATATTAAAAGTAATATATAAAAACGAGAATGATTATTTAATACCAGGCTTATATAAAAATTCTATCATCATTATAAATACGTTTTGTTATCCAATCTCAAAGAGCTGCCCCGTTGGCTTCATGTCCGCACGATTTATGAGCGTGTGCTCCCGGGTTCGATTCCCAGGTTAAGCAAAAAATTGTATTGGGTTTTTCCATTAAGAATTGCTCAGTAGCAGCCCGGAAGGAAATTGGTGGTGAAAAAAGTGTTATTGGGTTTTTCCTTTAATTATTGAGAAAACTTTAAGGGGAAATCCCAAAAACACTGTCCGAATTGTAATCAAAATCATTATCTACACCTAGCGGTTGCGCTTGCCAGCTCGAGACCAACGGGGCAGTTAATTGTTCAATGTGTTGCCTATTGGTACGAAATAGCTGCAGTTTCAAATAGATAGGCCCAGAGATGTAGGGAGCGGTGAATGCTTATGCAAATGTGGCACCCTCGGCCACAGGCAGAGGTAGCACACCGCGGTGTTTTTAGCCGGTAAGAGTCCGGCATACCCCTCCGTCGCCCCAACGACTAAGGAAGTCCATAAGGAAAAAAAAGGCCAAAAGATAATTTTCAAAATAATCTTTCTAAAATTCATCTCAACGTAAAGCTTAAATACAAAATCTCTTCAAAACCAACAAAGTTTAAACCAGAGACTATTAAAACGAAATTAAGTATGGTGCACAATAATGCTTTATGGTTAAAGTTAATTTTAACCGCCATGGTCCACTTAACAAGTGTGCCGACGATGGTAACCGAAATAGTTAAACTTGAACTAGAGACGAGAGTTAAAAGGCCGTGACACTAACTACTCGGTTTTTTCGGGTTAAAAACGATGTGTCTTCAACGAAATTGCGATATTATTGTCTGGTCTGGAGCATACCTAGGTACCCATAGTATGGTAATTTGAAATTCAAAATGTTGTAAATAAAACCAGCTTATTATTGTCCACTGCAGGGCAAAGGCCTCTTTTCATACAGAGAGAGCACGAGCATAGATCACCACGCTTACGCAAGGCGGAATGGCGATTTCAAATTTATATTAATTATAAGTCCGATGATTTCCTTCACTGATTTTAGTGATGTCTAAGATAAACTTAGAAAGTACATATGAATTGAAAAAATCACATTACTACTTGCCCGGTATCGAATCCGCAACCTTATGGATATGAGGCGGACGCCTTCACTACTGGGCCTTCACGACAATGTTGTAATACACATACATATCATCACGGCTGTATTCCTCGAAGGGTTAGGCAGAGGTGTACTAATGTACACCCACAGTCCACCAGTAGGTATGTTTTTTTAGGTCCCATGTAATAGGGTGCAAAGCCTATTGCCATTAACCGGGCACAAATCCTAACTAGGATCTGCTAGTGAGAATTCCATAAAAAAACCCAATAACACCTTTTGTTCGACCTGGGAATCGAACCCAAGACCTCTAGCGTAGCAGTCGCGCTTAAGACCACTAGGCTATCGAGGCACTTACGTACCTTCACGACTCCTATACACCTTCACCCGTAGTCACAAAGTTCTCAGTGTGTTACTTAGCGGGCTACCATAAAGAGTAGATTTTTCTCACCAAAAATAGAAGTCTTTTCTCAGCAATAATGTTAACTCATTGTTACCTAGTTTAATGGACAGTGTGCGTAATTTAACGGTAATGTGATGTGTCTTGTTACCCCCCATATTGTAACTTTCATTTGAACTTAATCGTCAGTTAACTGCCGTATTGGCCTCTTCGTAACAAGCCCGACTTATAAGCCTTCGGTCCTGGGTTCCAAGGTCCGACAAAAAGTGCTATTGGGTTTTTCCATTACATCCTTTGACAGTCGTTACGGATAGTCAGAAGCAGGGAAGTCTGACAACCAGTCTTTCCAAGAAGTACCGTGTTGCCCAGTAACTGGGTTGTGAAGGTCGGCTATGTAGTCGCTTCATATAAAACTCTGATATTTAGCAGTATCCAGTTAGACTGGAAGCCGACCCCAACATAGTTGGGAATAGTCTAGGCAGAGAGGTTTGGTTGGTTAACAAGGCAATTAGAAGTAAGTTTTACAATAATATAATCACATTATAGTGTGAAACATACTTGCAATCAATTAGCATATTTCTTTTAACACAATTTTAAATGACCTATATGTTCAGTCAGGTGTATTAGCTTTGTTTCGAACTAGATTTGATTGTGCTCAGGCAAGAAAAATGTAGGCAAGTACATTAAAAACAAAGGTGGTGGTTTCGAACAATGGATATTGGTATACTCGAAGTGAGAATTTAAAAACTTGTGTGAACTATTTTGAGCATTGCTATTCCACTCGACAAGATTCGATGTCGAATCGAACATTTACAACTGAGGACAATGGCGGTTGACCGGTTATTAACTTTATAACTATTATAGTCTGCGGGTTGTTCGTAAGAGATACCGCGCCCCCGGAACGCAAAGGGCACAAGAAGGAACATGGGTGGGTTTTAGTCAGTAAAAGCCTGACACTCCCTCCCGCCCCGCCCAGGGCGGGAGAAGGTATTTAATGATTCCAACACCCCAAAAAAAAATAAAAAAATTACTATTATAGTAAGAGTGACATGTGGTTAACTGCCATTGTTTGGTAAATGTCAAAAATAAATACGGTTACCAATTGTTCTGACGTTGATTGACACTGAGATAAGATTACGACAAAATTAAACATAAAAAAATTAAATTAGCCTTCGTGTAATGTTTAAATAAAAACTTTTCGTCACGGCCACCTGTGGTAAGTTACAATTGTGATAACCCAGGCAGTTAACCCTACTTGCTATCTTGCTGGCTGACTTATTTTACTAGCTTTTACCCGCGACTTTGTCCGCATAAATGTCGGTTATCGCGGACGCACATGAAGTCGCGGAATACAAATCTCATCAAAATCGGTTCAGTGGTTTAGTCGTAAAAGTGTAACAGACAGACAGAGTTACTTTTGCATTTATAATAAACTAGCGACCCGCCCCGGCTTCGCACGGGTGCAATGCTGATATACATATAAACCTTTCTCTTCAATCACTCTATGTATTAAAAAAAAACGCATCAAAATCCGTTGTGTAGTTTTTAAGATTTAAGCATACATAGGGATATAGGGACAGAGAAAGCGACTTTGTTTTATACTGTGTAGTGATTAAGTATTTTTTTTTGTTTTGGATGGGAAATCGTCAAATGACTTCCCCCGCCCTGGGCGGGGCGGGAAGTAGTGTCAGACTTTTGCTGATTAAAACCCATCCATGTTTCTTCTTGTGCCCTTTGCGTTTCGGGGGCGCGGTATCTCTTACGAACAACCTGCAGCCCCAGCAGGTATCGACCCTTAGTGGCCCCTCGAATTGCTGACATCTCTTTGTGGAACACGAACGCGCCGTCGACACGGCCTGTCGTTATGCAACGTACGGCGGTGAGCTACCCATTGCTCACCGTCCACAGACCCGCGTTTACGGTGGCCGGGAGTCGTCTCACGGCTCCCGATGATCGGAGCGTCTACCGCGGCGGTTGCGACGGGAGGCTCAATAAATTAAGTATATATTAAATATTTAAAAAGTCTAAACACCAAACTAGCTTCGGCCCACGACTGCGCGCGTGGCTTATTTATCATTGGTTACTACTGCAACTTTGTTTTATAATATGTAAAGATTAACTACCAAAGTACCAATAACGCTTTATGAAGAGTCTTAAAGTTTTCCAATCTAATTTATTAAGAGAAGATACAAAATCAAAACCTTCACAGATTTTTCCACGCTCACAATCCCTCGACAATACCCGCTACACTTTACACCATAATAACAGTACTTATCGCGCTAAGTAATTAATTACTAAGCAAATCGTATGCGGAGAACAAACCATCTGGAATGTGTGAACATGGAAAAAGCCAGTGTAAGAACATGGCGCCAGAAACATTAGAAATTTTCCAATAGAATCTGAGAATAGCCCCAAGCTATAGAAGATATTATGACCGCGGTTGATCCACGACATTTTGACATATTTTAAATTTTTAAGATCTTTGTACAAGCGACAAACCTATCTATACACTTATATATTATAAATAGGAAAGTCTGTTTTGTTTGTTTGTTCGTTAGTACCGAATAAGCTCCGAAACTACTGAACCGATTAAAAAAATTATTTCGCCAGTAGATAGCTACATTATTCCTGAGTAAGATAAGCTATATAACATCACACTACGACCTACGGGAGCGGAGCAGTAACGAAAGACGTAACTTAACGCGGGTGAAATATGTCAGGTCGTATGTACATATTCCTTTATCTGCTCTCAAAATGTTTGCCAAGCTGAAATGATGTATACGTATTTCTCGACTGGAATCTTGGACTACCATACCAATTGCAATTTCATATCTTTATACTATATTACAAATACCAAAAAGCGTAAAACAAAGTTATTTCCTTGTCATCATTTATAGAGGTACCGCTTAACTTGTTCCGTGGAGACGTCGGCGTCGTGTGTAACCGCACGCGGCGCACGCGCACGTCTCGGAGATGTAATGTTGTCTATGACGCTGTCGATCGCTTGAGCGGCGTATAATGAGTGCGGGATCACCCGTTATTTTGTGACAGATCGATCATGGCATAAGCGGTAGCGTTGCAAATATAACTAAAATGGGTCCCACCGATACTCAGCGCGAATGCAGCGCTTCTGACCAGTCAATGGTCCACTTACTACAGTGCCCAAACGTGCCCAACATTAACAACGCTACTGATGCTGCGATAAACGTGGCCACCTATTGGCCACAAAATTATAAGATTATGAACGACTCGAATAAAGATCTAGCAAGTAAAAAAAACGGTTAAATTTGTCGTGTGCCAGAAAGGGGCGAGATAATCTGGACGCGAACCAAAAAGAGTTAATGACCATACCATCACGCCTGTATTCCCGAAGGGTTAGGCAGAGGTGTAGTAATGTACACCCACAGTTCGCCGGTATGTTTAGGTCCCATGTAATAGGGGGCGAGCTTATTGCCATTAACCGGGCACAAATCCTAACTCCGAGCTGCGACTGAGAATTTCATAGAAAAACCCAATAACACTTTGCTTGATCTGGGAATCGAACCCAAGACCTCTAGCGTAGCAGTCGCGCTTAGGACCACAAGGCTACCAAGGCAGTCAAAAAGGAAACAGTTTTGTTTTTTGTTTGATGATTTTTTGTTTTTAATTTTATTCGTAACTGGCCTGCTTAGATGACCAGATGTATAAACGTCAAAGAGGCGAAAGGAGTATACTAGGATCGTAAGAGGTGACGTTCTGTGATGTTACTCACCCCCATGGATAGAAGGCGTGAATTTATGGATGTATGTTAAAACGGGCACGAGAGACTGACTTAAAATCGCTGTCACTTGAAACTTGGTCACCTGCCCGTATCTTGTTAAGATCAGCCAAGTTACGGTAAGTGTCATATTGTAAGTCAAACAAATATACCTTAGACCATAAGATTATCGGTGAAGCACGAGCCGTTACTTAGTAAACACTTGTTAAACGGAGTATGACTAGCGGCTAGTCACTAGATAAATAACTTGCGGTATTGTCAACGTTTCTGATTGGTTATCAGAATCGATCGTCATTTGTCATGTTTGTGATCGATTTTTGATTTCTCGATCGCTGTAATGATAGCAATGACATCAATATTTATGTTCTTTTTTTAGATTATTACCCGACTAGGAACGGCAAAAGAAAGGTTACGATTTTAACCCCTCTAAACCGTCTAAATCCCTCTTAATACTATAAATGCGAGGGTACTTCTTTCTGTCTGTCTTGTCACGGTTTCACGCTTAAGTCGCTGAACCGATTTTGAGGAATTTGGTACAGAGACAACTTAGACCTTGGAGAGGGACGTAGGCTATCGGTGTCTTGAAAAACAGGCTTGAAGGAACTATTCCACGCAGACGAATTCGCGAGTAAAAACTCGTTTATTGTAATTTAATTACGCTCAGAATATTGTTTTTTAAAAATCGTAGTTATACGTTATTTGTATAATGTACCGATCTAAGAAATAATGTTGATTAAAGCCGACTGACTGCGGCTCAAAAAAAAAAGCAATATTCCTTTTATAGTCCATTAATATTTTACCTAAAAACATACCGGCGATCTGTGGGTGTACAATGTACATTGTTACACCTCTGCCTAACCCTTCGGGGAATACAGGCGTGATGGTTTGTGTGTGTTATAAAACAATATCACATAAGGGCCTCCGCACACGTCCGAATTTTTGTAGGACCGACTATTGGACCGGTCAATAGATCCAGAGGTTCGTGGGACCGACTTTTTGTAGGACATTTGCGTTGGTTTCGTAGAATTCATAATTATGTTCCATTCTCTCCGACAAAAAAATCGGTCACCGATTGTTTGACGTGGGCGAGCACAACCTGTACAAACTTGTAGACTTGTTTATATCTTTGTAGTACCCGGGTTTTTGTGTTTTAATCTGAACGACCATTATACAAAAAATATTCTTTGACCAATTAAAATAATTACGTAAAATCGTTGATATCACGCGATGAAATACTCGTAGTTTCGGATCGCGGATACGAAGTATGCAAATTATGGCCAAAATAAAACAAAAACAAGACAATTTTCTTGTTAAACCAACATCCTGACTTAGTTATGATTAATCACGATTCTGCATACAAATTAATTATATCCATTCCACGAATTTTGACTCAGTTAATTTTGTTTTTGCCTGGAACGAACTGTTCACTTGATAGGTCACGTATATTGGTTAAATGCCTGATAACCAATTTAATTTTAACTACCTCTTGCCCGCGACTTGGTTTGCGTAAATGTTGGCTATGGAACACACAGACAAAGTCGCGGAATAGAAACTAGCAGCCTATATCCTTCCCTAAGGTTAGAACTTACTCCGTACCAAATTTCATCAAAATCGGTTCAGCGGTTTAGTCGTGAAAGCGTAACAGTCAGACAGACGGAGTTACTTTCGCATTTATCATATTAATATGGATTACATTATTCCTAGATTATCACACAGCCGAACAGTTTTTATTTATACATATACCATCACGCCTGTATTCCCCGAAGGGTTAGGCAGAAGTGTAATAATGTACATCCACAGTTCGCCGGTAGATTTAGGTCCCATGTAATAGGGGGAGAGCCTATTGCCATTAACCGGGCACAAATCCTAACTCAGAGCTGCTACTGAGAATGTCATAAAAAAACCGATTGACACATTTTGCTCGACCTGGGAATCGAACCCAAGACCTCTAGCGTAGTAGACGCGCTTAGGACCACTAGGCCAATGAGGCAATATATGTAGTTTATTTATTTTCATTCGAAAAAAGGAGAGCGCTGTTTATACATCGGTACATGCCCTTATTCGCAGGGAATCAATAATGGCTTTGCCACTTCTCATTACATAGTCAGGCCTCTTAATAAAAATGGAACATGGCTGGGCAGTTGACATAAATGTCAGAACCGAGAATGTGACACATATTAATGACAATCTGACTGACATTTACTTACGTGACATTTAATTTAGTTTGGAGCAATCAGGTGAACTTTTATATCGCTTTTAAGTAATTTTTCGCGCATCGTTAAAGTGTTGCACTTAAAAAAAAACATGTCTATTTAATTGCGTCCTTCGAAATCATGTATGGCAAGCGTAAGTTCCATTTTCAAAAAATTAACGTTTTATTTTAAACTGCAGAATTTTTGAATCGTTCTAGAATAAAAAAATGGACATTTCAACGTAATTACTTATTCATGAGTTCCATTAATGTAAAGGTTGGAGGTTGTTGGGGACCAAGATGAACACGGAGAGATGAACTTGACTCCAACCGAAAGGTTGGCCTTTAATAGCAGAACAGAGTATCGTATGGAAATGGGTGAGCAACGCCTTTGCATTGAGATAATTTTAGGCTACTTAGATATAGTATGAGCTAACAGATTACCAAGAAGTAACAAAAAAAAAATTATGAAAATAACTATTTCTATAAATTCGAAACCACGTTCGGTTTTTTTTAACTGCCTCGGTAGCCTAGTGATCCAAAGCGCGACTGTTGGTCTTGGGTTCGATTCCTAAGCCGAGCAAAAAGTGTTATTGGTTTTTTCTATGAAATTCTCAGTTGCAGCTCGGAATTAGGATCTGTGCCCGGTTAATGGCAATAGGCTCGCCTCCTATAACATTGGACCTAAACATACCGGCGAACTGTAGGTGTACATTAGTACACCTCTGCCTAACCCTTCGGGGAATACAGGCGTGATGGTATGTGTTCGGTTTTATCCATTCAACTTGTAATACTAGCTGTCAATATTATTGAGATTTATATATTTTTTCAGAGACAAACATTTATTTTATTTTTCTCTACAAATATTTGATTAAGTGTGTGACATTTCGTAACCAAATACGAATCTTCCATAAAGTATTTAGCTAAAAACTGGTACCCACCAAGCATGGCAGTTATGGAACCAGTTCTCTCAATGTATTCAGTGGTCTTTATTCACAACGAGTCCTGTAGGTCACTCTTGTGGTGCGTATGTCGAAAAACGTCCTTAAATACCGGTTGGCTCACCTTAACGCCATGACATTGTGATTTTATGGAAGTAAACAAGGTTATTGTGCAAATGGCGGGCTTTGTTTTTAAGAATTTTATTTTTTTGTTTGATTTTGTTTTTCCTCGAAACTGGAAAATGCTTGGCTCCAAATGAGCCGAATAAAGAAAAATGAATTTGTTTAACATGAGTAAATTACAATACAAATGGATGCATGCAAAGGTATTAAATACAGGGTGTTAGGTTAAATGAGGGACATACTTTAAGTGATAGTATTTATGAAAATAAACATCGCGACAAAAATCAACTGCTCCATACATTTACGTTTGCTTAACTCAACAACATGTAAGGAATAGCTGTTTTTTTTTGTAACTTTGAGTTTGATTTTATATTAAAAGTGGTTTATTTTCATAAGCTCTACACTCCCTTAGTAAGTCCCTTGTTTAAACTAACATCTTGTATAAGCACATGCTACATGGTATGACAAAGAAGGTGTACAAAACATATGGGTTTTTAAATACCTAGTCATTAAAATTTTATTATAAATTACCAATGAAATTGTCACAAATTTTGTTAGTCAACATTTTTCGTTTATGAAGTCAGTTATGCTGCATTTCATGGTCAAATTTGTTAGAAATAAAAGTGTATTTAATTATTTAATAATCTTTGGAATTTAAATATAATAATTTAAATGAATAAATATAAATTCTTTTAAGAAGTTTATGGTAAAACATAAAATATTATATAAATATAAAATAATGAATAAGTCAAATTATATAATCACAGAACCCATATGTGAGTCAGTCTCGAACTTGGCACATTTTTCTACTTTTGCCACAGCTTATAAAACATTTCAAGGCAAGTGAGTCCTCTCATCATAATTATAAAAGAGAGCCTAATGTCTATTTTCATCTCAAATGTAGTAAAACCAGTCCAAAATGATAATTATTATTAAGTTTGACTATTAAATAACTACTTAATTTGTCATTATAATCGTGCTGTCACATTTTCGAACCTTTAACCTTTTTTAATTAGCATATTTAAATAACAACTATTTAAAGAAGCCTTTTTTAAGAATTTAATTATTATTTCAAACATCGAAGATTACTCTATGGTTTTATATGAATTTTATTGTACTAAAAACTTGTATGCCCTGTTTTTATTATCAATTGTAGCATCTAACAAGAAATATAGGTAGATACAACGCAAAAGAAAATCCAATTAATAGTTGGAATATATAATAAGCTGCGATGTGCAGGTATCTTACTTACACTACAAAAATAATACGACAGAATAAAAAAAAAATCTGGGAGTAGTCTATGGAAATATCGAACACGAGGAATGCTTTCCATTGAAGCGGTACGGCGACGTGCAGGAATCGGATAATCACATTGGTTTAAATCGGCAATCGGTACGCAGAGGAGCACCCAACATCATGTCACTCGAAGAGAAGTACCTACCTTTTTTAATTGATGTAAATAGGAAACTTACATAAAGAATACTAGAAGGTGTGTAACTCAATCTCAATCAGTCGAAAATGCCTGTAATTTACATACAAAATTGAATCATTTTTGACATTGCTGTATTATAGGATTACTTCTAGGTATTAAACATTTTTAACTACAAGAATTAGCATACCATCATACCATCACGCCTGTATTCCTCAAAGGGTTAGCCAGAGGTGTACCAATATACACACCCACAGTTCGCACATGTTAGTACGCGTATGTTTAGGTCCCATGTAATAGGGGACGAGCCTATTAACCGGGCACAAATCCTAACTCCGAGCTCCTATTGAGAATTTCATAGAACAACCCAAAACACTTTTTGCTCGACTTGGGAATGGAACCCAAGACCGTAGCAGTCACGCTTAGAATCACTAGGCTAACGAGGCAGGAATTAAATTTCCGATATATTAAAAAAAAAATGTAATAAGAGGAAATGATAAATTGGCACGGTAAATAGTTACAATCGCTTACCACCACTTTTCTCGCTTACGCCCTTAATATTAAGTTTGAAAAGTGATCAACCGTCATTGTTCTCGATTGTATCTATACCTAAATCTGGAAGCAAACCGAATACTTTCGAAACCGATCGGCCTTCCCGTTCTACGAGGAACGGGCCCCACCTACTACCACTTAAGCTGAATAATCCTTCAGGCTATATCGATTACCTTGGTTCTCCAAATAAGTAGCCGGAATTGCAGTTTAGAGGAAATATATTTCCGCTAACACATGACTAACAAACACGCTGAACGCATGACTACTTATTTAAAGAACTATGCCAAGGTGAATGCGACCCATTCATTGATGTACACCCACGACTGGCATAATCGATTCCTAATTAGGAATGGATTTTTTTTTGCAATCGAATCGGTTAAAAAAATGTGTAAATATAATGGTGATTTTTGAGTTCTATTGATTTTTGGATGAGTAATTATTAATTTATTGTATTAACTGTTTGTCAGTCCTACTGTACTAATCATTAATCCTATAATAATATTCTATTAATAATTACTAGAAATTCTAAAAAATTGTGAGGATGGACGGATGTTTGTTACTCTTTCACGCTTCAACGGCTGAACGGATCTGGATGAAATTTGGCACTGACATAGATTGTAGTGTCGAATAACACATAGGATACTTTTCATCCCGGAAAAATTAACAGTACAAGAAACAATAATATATCAAACTTGACGCGGACAAAGTCGCAGGCAGAAGCTAGTCTATATATATATGTGTTTGTTATATTTTTAGGCGCAAATCATGATTACTTTTACTTTTTACTATTTTCAAAAGAAATATGTATGAATTACGAATATTTTGAATGTGGTATTAAAAAAATAAATGAATAAGGTTAGCTCGTAGTAGGTTTCCAACAATATTTACATACAAACAAATCATTTGAAGGTTTCGTCCCACTAAAGCCATTGAACAAAATTGTAGAAAAGTTCAATTGCACATTAATGAACGCGCATTCATGATCATTGCACGTTCACAGTAGTCTGACATTTATGTCAGAAAGCGTCTGCTTTTGAACTTTGCCCGTGTGGTTTTTTTTCACTCTCGTTAAGTTACGTCTCCGGTTACTGCTCCTCTCCCGTGTATCGTAGCGTAATGTTATATAGCGTATAGATATTATTCTTCATGAATCTGGCTATCATATATACAAAATATTTTTTTTTAATTCGAGTGGTGGTTCTTGAGATTAGCGCGTTTAAACAAACAAATAAAAGAACTCTAGGGCTTTATTATATAAAGTAAAATTATGTCAATCTGATAGTTGTCCGTCACTGCCTCTATCTGATTGATGCATCATGCTTATAACACACTATAGGTCAGTTTTGTTTATTTTTACAAGTTACCAATGTCCATTGCGCCATATGTTTCAAAACCCGTGTTCACTCTAACCAATTCGACGCAATGGATACTGATGAACTGTCAACAGTTATTTGAAGGAAGGCAGGGAAATACAAACCATTTTTCGTAAGTTATTAAAAAAAACTGGCTGTTTCATACATTTTAAAAGTAGGTACTGCTTTTTTGTGCAGCTGATTTTTTGACTGGGGGTGTCTAGGATCCATTGTGAGAGTTATTGTTATGATGTTCCTCCCTTCCGACCGTATAAAGCACAAATATTGTAATTTTTCCTTTATTAATCGGTAATGGTTAGGTATTATTTAAGAGCAAGATAACTCTAGTAAGTCGCTTAGAGTAACTTCCGGACGAAGTGGGCTTTCTGTTTTTTTTTTTATCTTTGGACGATCCAATGTGTGTCACCTTCGATCACCACCTTTGGTATGATATAATTAATGTGTTCACAAAATAAATCGTTTGCATAATAATTGATTGTAATCGATTAGTTTTTGGGGAAGAAAAAACCAATGAGTGAGTTGTCATTTCACATACCACTTAAATAATAATAACATTAAGAATACACCTCGTTAGCCTAGTGGTCCTAGGCGCGACTACTACGCTAGAGGTCTTGGGTTCGAGTCCCAGGTTGAGCAAAAAATGTTACTGGGTTTTTCTATGAAATTCTCAGCAGCAGAGTTAGGATTTGTGCCCGGTTAATGGCAATAGGTTAGCCCCCTATTACATGGGACCTAAACATACTGGCGAACTGTGGGTGTACATTGGTACACCTCTGCCTAACCCTTCGGGGAATACAGGCGTGATGGTGTATTAAGAAATGTTTGCAATCTAATCTCAGCCTCAACCTGACAAAAATGCGTCAATTTTTTTTTTTATTGAAATGAGATTGAGACTGAATTTTCAACGTTTTTTAATTAGCAGAATTGGACTTTAGGTACCATTGATTTTAAATGTACCTACTCTCATTATTTCCCAACGATCCTGAACCTATAAACTGACCCATAAAATATGGTTGTTTGTCGTCAAAATAACGATGTTTTGCATTCGCACCAGGTTTCCGAATTCTGACGTGCGCGTCAACCGTGACGAATATACAGGGTGTATGAAGTTCTGGAGAGCTACCAGAATATTTTTATTGTATTTTTACTTTTACGGTAATGTAAATATTATTGCCAGATTTTTTTTTTGTTAACAAAATAATTTTGGCTGATTCTCTTTATTTTTATCGATTATTTTTATACGGGCCCTCTTAACAATCGTTAATTAACCGACGACATAAAATGTAAACGCTTGAGGATCTAGAATAATGTGTGTGGGTTGTGTAGAATATGAATCCCCATAACATTTATATCTAAAAAGTAATTAATCATTTTCTGTATTTATGTATTATTAAAAAATATACTTTTAATAACATAATATAACAAACCATAACGCCTGTATTCCCCGAAGGGTTAGGCAGACGCGTAGCAATGTACACCCAAAGTTCGCCACGGTATATTTTTAGGTCCCATGTAACAGGGGGCGAGCCTATTGCCATTACCCGGCCACAAATCTTAACTCCAAGCTGCTACTGAGAATTACAAATTAAAAAAAAAAAATAATACTAAAATATTTTATAAAATTGTATCTGTATTTATCTTATTAATTTAAATATATTTAAGCATTAATTAGATCAGTTGCCTTCAGTCAGATATGAGGAGTATCTACCTAATTTCTAGGTATTTATCGCTTTCAGTGTAAATAAAAGAGCATCTAAATTTCTTACGGGCGTTTTTTCTTCGGCATAACATGTTGTTTTTAAGACGTCAACAGCCTCATACCCTCCCAGTTGTTGGTACAACATAAAAAATATATCTGCGTAGGTTTTAACAGTTCACCATAAAAGCAAATATCATGATACATTGACGCAAATAACAGTAATGCTCTTGTAAATAAATATTTACCTAGCCACGTCTTTCAATAACTGAAAAGTTTCCTTCAAAATATTTACGTTTCAAGAATATATCGCGTATTATATGATGCTGTTTATTTCTACAGCCAAATGAATATTTCCTGTACTAGCTTCTGCTCGCCTCTTCACTCGCTAGGAAGTCTAGTTTAATATAAAACATAGCTTATGGCATTTGGCAGTAGTTTAGCTTTGTATCAGTGAAATATTGTTTGTAATCGAACCAGCAATTCAAGTGAATAACTTTTACAAACAAAAAATATAAACAAACATTACCTCTTTTAAAAAAATATTTACTTTTCAGTTTCTTAAGATATTTTTTTGTTAAAATATGTTAAATGTATTATAGTGCACAAGCGTGAGCACACCTTTCCTATCTCTCAAAGTCCGGTGGGTCGGAAATCCGACATGACCGGGGAGGGATCAGGAGCAGGACCAATAGCTTTTACTTGCTTTCCGGGGCACAGGGGTGTTTACACATGTGAAATATGTTACAATAGAACTAAAAATATTTAAATATTTTTCAGCGTCAGAAGAAATAAAAAAAAAAGAACAGAAAAACGTCCCGATCACGCGTATACCGGCCCACATTGTTGCCTCGTTAGCCTAGTGGTCCTAAGCGCAACTGGTATGCCATAGGTCTTGGGTTCGATTTTCATGTCGAGCAAAGTGTTATTGGGTTTTTCTTTAAAATTCTCAGTAGCAGCTCGGAGTACGGTGTTGTGCCCGGTTAATGGCAATAAACTCGCATGGAATCTCTGCCTAACCCTTCGGGGTTTACAGGCGTGGTGGTATGTTTAAATTCATTGTAAAATATTTAAGTTTTTGGTCCAAGTGGGCTTTTAATACACAGTTTAAAAAACAAATGAGTTATTTACAACGTTACACATCATGTAGGTTGATTTTACGATATTCCAGTGAATGATGGAATGTTGTTGTTCCAAGCTAATTATTTTTAGATTTTATTCCGGTTTTGCATGGTTTAGAATAATTTTATTGTATTGAAGCTTTTGATGTTTAGTTTTGAAGTAAATGGTTAATTATACGGAGGAATTAGTTATGGTTGATTTAAAAATATTTCTTTGTTTGTACTAGCTAAGGTGACCCATCTCATGTTTTTACTTAGTTCTGAAAAAAGGAGCCAATGTACATTATTTTTAAATTTATTACATCAACCAAAATGCCACTTGCACTTGTGGGTTTGATTCCCAGGTCGGGCAAAGTGTTATTGGGTTTTCCCATTAGGATTAGCTCACTAGCAGCCCGGAGTTTGGAAGTTGGTGGTGTGACACCCCCGTGTCTCGGAAAGCACGTAAAGCCGTTGGTCCAGGCTGTCATTCGTAGATCTTTGACAGCTGTTACGGATAGTCAGAAGCCAGGAAGTCTGACAACCAGTCTAACCAAGAGGTATCGTGTTGCCCAGTAACTGGGCTGTGGAGGTCAGATAGGCAGTCGCTCCATGAAAGTCAAAGTCAAAGTCAAATCATTTATTTCAATTAGACCATTAAAAGGCACTTTTGAACGTCAATTACATGTTAAATTAAAAATATTGAATCTAGTTGCCCATTCCAAAAGGTAGTTTCGTATGGAGAAGAACGGGCAAGAAACTCCATACATACTCTTTTAAAAAAAATGTATTACAATAAGTTGTACAATTCCATAAAATTATACTGATGTCCTATTAAAAAAAGTCACTCAAAGTACTGCAATACGTACTCAGTGCCACAAATTAGAAATGAAAGCTAAGTTAATTGTAATATTAAATACATTTATACATTTCAAAGACAAAGAATCAGTGTGTGAGGAATACTCAAATGTAGAAAAAACACTGGTTAGACTGGACGCCGACCCAAACTTAGTTGGAAAAACGCTAAACCAGATGATGATTATGCCATTTGTGTTACAATAATTTCAATATGAAAAATTTACGTTTGCTTGAAACTTGATCCGTGTATTTTTTTCCAATCCGATTGGTAGTTCTAAAGATTAGCGTGTCTAAACTAAGATACAAGAAAACTATCTAGATTCACTATACATACATACATAAACCAACGCCTTTTTCCCACAGGGTAGGCAGAAACCACACAACGCCACCTGTTACGACTCTTACATACTCCATACGCCTCGTCCAGATTTATACATGTGGTCATACAAGCACGCCGGTCACGAGTACTGCACACCCGTCCTTTCTGAAGAACCTCACCAATAAGGTCAGTGTGGGTCTTTCGAGGGCGTCTTCACCCAGTTGCAGTTTTTTTTTATATTATTTAAAAAAGTCTTTTTATCTTCAACCAGTAATGATAGAAACAAAATAACCAGAATCATAGATGTGAGAAACGGAATGTAAGAGTGAGCGAAAGGGATGAATGTATCGAGAGTGAGGGAGAGAGAGGCCAAAGGGAACATGGCGAAAGACTTTAAAGAAGAGGTGTGCTTTTAGATTTTTTTTATTTAAAATAAATTGTATTAGAACGTTATTCAAGCAGTTTTACTCTGAGCCCACAATCCTGCATAAATAAGTTAAATTAATCAACATTTAACTTAAACTCCAAAGCCTACACAACCGTTTATTTATACAGTATGATGTCATGAACAACCTTCTGAATATAGACATATATATCGCCATTTTGAATCGTTTGCTGCGTTGCCTGTCCGTATTTAGAATGATGCATTCATTGACAAAGAACTATGACAAACATACTATTAATATACATATATACCATTACGCCTATATTCCCCAAAGGGTTAGGCACAAATGCAGGCTCGCCCCCTATTACATGGGACCTAAACATACCGGCGATCTGTGGGTGTACATTGTTATACCTCTGCCTAACCCGTCGGGAAATACAGGCGTGATGGTCAGTGGTGCCACAGACAGACACACAGATACGTCAAACTTATAACACCCCTCTTTTTGAGTTCGGGGTTACAAAGCGCTTGCAATTAGAAGTCATAACTGCAGTAGAGCTGTAGTAAAACAGTTTTAAGACATAACATTTCCAAGAACCGTGTCCATACAAAACATTTCCGGCCAACCATTTAATTTTCAATCCAAGATAAATTCCTCAACAAAGTAACAAACGTACGCAGTTCAGTAATATGAGTTACGATGCTCAATGATAATTCTGGAGCCATTAACTCGAAGTTATAGTCTCTATAACTCACTGGAACATAACTAGGCCACTATTTTGATGAAGGTTAATGAAGGAAGGATATTAAAATGGTTCTAAACACGTAGTAGTAACAGCTAACTGTGTTTTTCCCACGGTCACTATGTCGGTTACAGTATTATGAACTTAACCTAAAACGTTTGTAACCCAAAATATTAATATGTAATGTTCACTTCGAATGGTAATGTTGTTGTTCGAGAAATGTTCGATTTCGTCTGGAGAAATGTATGTTATCTGCAGTGATTTTGTGGAATCCAAATGATTGTTTCTAAATTAAGTAACCCCCGACAGATAAATAAAAATCCTTACCGCCGCTAACAAAAGAGCTGACAACTTTGAAACCGCTGAACCGATTTCCATTAAACAAAGCTAAGAACACTTCCGACTAATTAACCTTTCAAACACAAAAAAAAACAAAATCAAAATCGGTTCATGCGTTCCGGAGCTACGATAACACAGATAGGCACACACACACATACATACACACATACAAACACACAGACATGTCAATCTTATAATACCCCGTCTGTAGCTGTAAAAGTAGCCTAAGTTATTGAGTTCCTTGCCCATTCTTCTCCATACAAATAAAATTAGAACTTTTAATTATTAGTTTTCATGTATATATTTTCGTTCAAAAGTGCCTTTTAATAATCGGATTGAAATAAATGTCAAAAAATTATATAAAAAAATATTAGAGACAATCACTTGTATTAGTTTTGTCGCTGACAGTACCAAATACCTACACATTCAGGACCAAAGTGAATAAGCATGTTTAAAGATATTTTTATTAGAATTTATCCCAGAAAATGGACCGCTGCGCCTGCGCCGTTCACTTCGTGGCTAGATCGTAAGCTTAGAATTTACATTGGTAGCGAAATCAGATATTAACAAATTAGCTCACGATCCGATAACGGACTTGGGTTTGCTTAAGATACCTGCACCTATGTACACTCGCGTAACAAAAAGGTTAGGCGATCTTTACCCTTAAGACCTTTTAAACATAACATAACATACCATCACGCCTGTAATCCCCGAATGTTCCACTAGTGTACAACAGAGGACAATGGGGGTTGACCACTTTTCAACCTTATTTAATAGATACTGCCTCGGTAGCCTAGTGATCCTAAGCGCGACTGCTACGCTAGAGGTCTTGGGTTCGATTCCCAGGTCGAGCAAGTGTTATTGGGTTTTTCTATGAAATTCTCAGTAGCAGGTCGGAGTTAGGATTTGTGCCCAGTTAATCCTAATTCCGAGCTGCTGCTGAGAATTTCATAGAAAAACCCCATAACATTTTTTCCTCGACCTGAGAATCAAACTCAAGACCTCTAGCGTAGCAGTCGCGCATGAGCCACTAGGCTAACGAGGCAGTTAATAGGCAGAAAATATTAAAATGCAGCTAATAAAACCCCCGGGTGAACATTTCAACAGGATTCTCAAGTAAAAATATTGTAATGTAATAATCACAAACACATTCGAAGCTTCTGCTAATAAAAGTAAAAATAATGTTGAAACTACAAACAGTTTTTAATTTACGATTATTTTTATATTAAACAAGAAAAATACGTATTTTTTCAGTATCACTGTTTGAAGGTAATTACAATATTTTTACATTGTAGGTAATGTTTGGAAAAATCACATATCCTTACACTAGGCTATGGCAATAGCCTCGCCCCCTATTACATGGGACTTAAAAATATTCCGGCGAACTGTGGGTGTACATTGGTACACCTCTGCCTAACCCTTCGGGGAATACAGGCGTGATGGTATGTATGTATGCTCTAAACTAGAATCTGTACGCGATTTCACTCGAGAGTTTTTTTTTACCTGTTTTGTGTTACGTCTTTGGTTACTGCTTCGCTCCCTTGCGTCGTAGCGTCATGTTATAAAGCCTATACTATTCCTCAGAAATCTGGCTATTATATATAAAAAGAATTGTTTCAATAAGAATGGAAGTTCCAGAGTTAAGCACGTTTAAAGAAACGAACAAAAAGTCTTTTATCTTTATTATATTCATATTGATTAGGTAGACGTCAGGTCATTGAGGATTTAAAACTAACCTTTTTTTAATGTATTTTGGCTACACACACACACATACCATCACGCCTGTTTTTCCCAGAGGGTTAGGCAGACGTATACCAATGTACACCCACAGTTCGCTGGTATGTTTTTAGGTCCCATGTAATAGGGGGCGAGCCTATTGCCATTAACCGGGCACAAATCCAAACTCCGAGGTGCTACTGAGAAATTCATAGAATAACCCAATAACACTTTTTGCTCGACCTGGGAATCGAACCCAAGACCTCTAGCGTAGCAGTCGCGCTTAGGACCACTAGGCCAACGAGGCAGCTTTGGCTACACTATTATCTATTACTAGCTTTTGCCCGCGATTACGTCCACGTGGAAGTTAAAAATCCCCTGAATTTGGCCCTGTTCTAAAGTCGATTCTTAGATGACGCCTCTCACCTAAAAACTACCTACCTGCCAAACAGTTCCATAGGTCAAGCAGTTTTGAGATTCCGTGTGTTGTCAGTGAGTGCGTGACCTTTAACGTTTATGTAATAAGATATAATCATGGGCATGTTTTAATAATAATAATAACACATACACACTATTTGACGACACGGTAAGCGCAGTAGCTGAGCGATTGGCTGCGTGGCTGCGTATCGCGGGTTCGATTTACGCACGGAACATATATCTGTATGGCATACGGGTAGTTGTTTCGGGTCTGGTATTCTGTATTAGGTATGTGGGTTCTGTTGTATGGAGAAGAATATAAAAAATATAAATCAAATTTTGCTGAAAGTAAAAACTGTTTTCATACTCTTTCATACTAATTTTATTAAGGTAAAAGTTTAATACCTTTATTATCAGTAATTAATAACTTTGAAGTCCAATAAACTATAGACATTGTCGAACAGGAAACGCATTATTCCTTTAACGATTTAAACTTTGGGTGTTGTCAACCTACAGACGGTATTCACATCTCAAGATCACACAGAAGATCCACAAACAACGAAATAATATTCTCCTGATTAAACGGTCACGATGGCAATCTCAATAGAGACTAGCCAAGTACGCAGGAGATATTATAGTGCACAGGTGTGTGCACCAAAGCAGGAACACTACCATAAGTCCGATGGGATGGCAATCGCTGGCAAGGCAAGTGCTTTCGAAGGCACGGGGGTGTCACAACTGTCACGCCACTAACTTCGAAACTCTGGATTACCACTGAGAAATTCCCAATGGAAAACTATTGCCTGACCGTAGTACTGACCCAAAGGTACGTTTATTGGAGTTGGCAGCATTTCTAACCTTCGACGCAAAAACGACGGGGTGTTATAATTTTAACGTGTCTTTTGGTGTGAGTATGGCATCGTAGCTCCCGAATGCATGAACCGATTTTGATTTCGGTTTTTTTGTTTCAAAGTTGAATTAGTCGAGAGTGTTCTTACCTATGTTCGATGGAAATCGATTCAGCGGTTTTAAAGTTATCAGCTCTTTTGTTAGCTACGGTAGGGATTTTTACTCTTCTGTTAGAGGTTACTTAAAATTTTTAATTTTGAGTTTTTTTACCGAATGCACCTTCTGTGGATCAAACTCTTTATTGTAGTTAAGGTCGTCATCTGACTGCAATCGGCTTCCTACCCACCCACACGTCGTTACCATACATATGTTATGTCACTATTGGAAATAAAGTCGTTTTATTTTGTTAAATGACGTCATTATTCATTGACACGTTTAATTACGAACGATAATAGTGGGAGATAAAATGGATGATTTTGTAACGGACTAAGCCCCAGAGTCGCCAGAGACCTTCATGGTTTCATAATGGCTGAAGTTTTGGGAATAGATGGTGGAATATGAAGTTAAGAAGATATGATTACTTGATAGGTTTAATGTTGGGCCCTTTATCTGTTATCAGGTGCTGAACCTCTAAGTCAAAGTCAAAGCATTTATTTCAATTAAACCATTTACAGGCACTTTTGAATTGTCAAGTAGTCTCTCAATTAGTTAGTACGCTTGTTATAAAATATAGGTAAGAACTGTATGTAAAAGTACAAGTAAGAGACTGTTTGATCCGTTTGGAGTTTTCTTGTGCCAAAGAATCAACATTGCCATACAACGTGGCAATATTGCCAGCCTTTTGGGCACTTGTCGCATTGACAGCGATGCGGATGAGTTTTTTAATACCTTGTGAGCTTCTAATTTTGTTTTTTTTCTAAACTGTACATAGTTTGTAATCGAATTGTTTTTTATAAAAAATAGCATAAAAAATAAAATAAAAAAAAGTAAGAAACATCACTGCAGACACTCTTTACAAAGTATTTGCAAAAACCTGATTAAATTATTCTTATCGCTTCATAATTAGCAATATAAAACAAAAGAAAAAAAAAAGATATAAGCCATGGCAGTTAGAGATAACCAATCCTAATTGAGAGCGCCCGTTCACGAACATGACGCGTGGGTCAGCACCTAGATTTTATAAAAAAATTACAGGATATTATTTAAGACAAAGGGTGCAACTTGTGGCTGGTTACAATTTTGCCTGTCTAGCTGTATAAATGTTATTTTTTGAAGTAATAATAAAATAAAAAAATTGTCTATTAAAAATAAATAAAAACATAAGACGTGTGCGTTATATATAAGAATTCATATGTTCTCTCCGACAAAAAATCGTTCACGGCCGGTCTGACGTGTGCGGACAGCCTAAACAGAACAAAATTGCACTGCGTAGCGTTTTTATTGCACAAACAGATAAAAATGCAAACCTGTATTACTGTGTTTGAGATCTCCTTATGTAAATAAAAGTGTTTTTGTTTTACTTTCCGTCAGTTTAAACCAGTAAATAGATCGTAAATTAACCGTGTCAATCGTTTGTTTCACTGATATTGGAACAGTAATTTGCGATGCAAATGCCAAGTAATATCTTACGTATGGTCTTGAGGACCATGTGATGATCTCATGGTTGCGAAACACTTTCGCTAACCGACCGGTTTCCATCTGATTTCTTTACGAGAATGGCGGTCTTACGAAATTTACGCCTCCTTAGTGTCCGTGTGTGGTTTTTGAGTGTTACAAAGAGGTTGATTTTTACCAGACTTCAAAAAAAAGGAGGCGCTCAATTCAACTGTATGTTTGTGTGTTATGCGATTATTCAGTCAATTAAAAATTGTTTTTGATGATTATTTTTTTGTTTGGTAGGTCGTACCTCTGAGGTGGTCCGATAGTAATTTCGTAAAGATCTGATCTAGGCCTTCGGAAATAAATAATGGAACTCCTCAATAACGAACCGGACACGTATTGTAATTTTTTTTTTGTATGGGAAGGATAGTTTTGAATTAAAGACTGTTTTTTTACCTTATGTGTACTGGCAAACTGTGGGTGTACACTGGTACACTTCTGACTAACCCTTCAGGGAATACAGGCGTGATGGTATAATACGCATTAATATGGTAATATGACTGTTTTTTTACCTTATATGTACCAGGACGAACTTTTCTGTTCTTTTTTGTACCATGTACCCACTAGAAGGCTTATTCCCGCAATTAAAAGACTTTAAATTGTAGTCGCAATCTCATCTCAGCGACAATCAATGTAACAAAATGTAGGTAAATTAAAGGCTACATTGATACTGAGATTAAAATGCGAAGAATGTTCTCAAAATTTACAGGAATAGCCCCTTGATAACATCACAACAGGTATAGTAACCGCCAGGAGTCGTGAGCACAAACGTCAAGTTAATTTTTAGGTTTTTGGGTGGCCGACGCTGCACGCGATTGGTCCATCAGTCGGACCGATCGTGTGCATCGTCGGCGAAAAAGTCAAATAACCCAGAACGTAACCCAAGAACCCTAAAAAGAACTTGAAGGTTGTGTTCACGACTCGTGGCTACTAGACGTACCTAAATTATTGTAAAAACTGTTAAAAAAAAAAGCAAAACAAGCACACCTTTTTTGAGTAATGACTTATAATAATACCACAAACGAGAAAGATCACAAAGTAAAGAATAGTGAGTACGAACTTCGAACGGTTACCGTTGTCCGGTACCAAACCGTTCCGGGTCGGCGGGCAACCGACCATCTGGCGTACTTCACGACACCTGCCTACCGGGGTAGACAGGCCACTGTTACCTTTAAATATGTAATATCTCCGTAATTTTTACTGTTTCGTTGTTCTCGTGGTCGCAAGCGCGACTACTGAGTGGTGTCCTGGGTTTGCTTACTAGGTCGGGCAAAAAGTGTCATGTCATGGTGGTTTTTCCATTCGGAATTTCTCAGTAGCTGCATAGTTTGTAAATTGTTGTTGTGACACCCCCATGCCTCGGAAAGTACGTAAAGCCGTTGGTCCGGCGCCTGATTCCTAGATTTTAGATTCTGACTTCAAATCTTACTTAACGCGAAGGATGGATGGATAGTTGTTTGTTACTCTTTCACGCTTAAACTTCTGAACGGAACTTGGTCTAGCTAACATACTTTAATTTTTATTCTTTTTTTTTTTAGGATCATTTTAGACTGGCTTAATTCGAACGAGAGCACAGACGGAGTCGCAGACAGAAGACAGTATTTAACAAACAAAGAATTATTAAATTCAAAATGTTTGCTGTGTACGCCCGTTATACTGAACTAACTACACAATGTTTGCAGGAAAAGTTGAAGGAAAGTATCTATATTTAGGTATTCAAGTATGTATTAAGTAAACAGCTTGAACCTCTCTCTGATAGGAAATTCCTCTTTATCTTGATCGGAGAGAGGCGAAATAGGCCTTGACTGCAATACACTATGATTCATCAGTAAGTACTCATCTACCTACTTACAGGCTACGGTACAATAGAAATGATGTTAAGGCTACCTTTTTTGGTTTGTGAAGGACGTTTGGTCTTTGTTTTTAGGTGCACTGGATTTTATATTAGACTAGTTTCTGCTCGCCACTTCGTCCACGTGCAAATTTAAATGCACACCATAATATTTTATAGAGCCTCAGTACCAAGTAAAATATAGTAAGTTCATATAAAAAAACACAAAATTAAAAATTTTAATTAACCCTCGACAGAAGAATAGAAATCCTTACAGTAGCTAACAAAAGACTATAAGTACGTACTGTATGTACTTTGCAAAACGTTTTATTAATAACTAGACGCCCTGCCCGCGACTTCGCCCGCGTGGCTTATTTCACCCGCGTTAAGTTACGTCTTTCGTTACTGCTCCGCTCCCATGGGACGTAGCGTGATGATATACAGCCTATGTTACTCAGAAATAATGCAGCTTTCTAATGGTGAAAGAATTTTTGAAATCAGCGCAGTAGTTTTTGAGTTTTTTCATTACAAACATACATACACACAAAAATACAAATCCTTCCTCTTTAAAATATTAGTGTAGGGTTATATTTTTAATTAATTTATTTTTTCTTGCGCAGTCGGGTGAAAAATTCAAAGTTATATTACTTAACCGGATTGAAACAAAACAATATTTAATGTTGTATGACTGCCTCGGTAGCCTAGTGGTCCTAAGCGCGACTGCTACGCTAGAGGTCTTGGGTTCGATTCCCAGGTCGAGCAAAAAGTGTTATTGGGTTTTTCTATGAAATTCTCAGTAGCAGCTCGGAGTTAGGATTTGTGCCCAGTTAATGGCAATAGGCTCGCCCCCTATTACATGGGACCTAAATATACCGGCGAACTGTGGGTGTACATTGTTACACCTCTGCCTAACCCTTCGGGGAATACAGACGTGATGGTATATAATATTTAATGTAGGCAAGTAGAAACGATTGCAACAAAAGAACGCTATTATGAATCTTAAAGTAGTTCCATCTAAGGCCATTGGCCGCTAACAAAGTTTCATAATAATTGACAACAAAATGTGAACGTGCAAATACGATATTTGATAGGTCTAACGTGCAATAAGTATCAGGTTTAGTAATCCAGAAATTGGTGACAAAAAATGTGAAACTTCATGAGCGTGCTTCGAAGTGAACTTACCTATAAATTATATTTTGATAATCGTACATATACCTACCTTCTATAGCAGAGTACCAGATGCTTGTAAAAAAATAGATTTGAGGGTAGATAGGACTTATTTGGTAAAAATAAGTAACTAATATTTTATACTTAAATGTTTATCAACAACTGTTTTTGACTGTACCTAAAGTAGTCGCCACAAGTCGTGAGCACAAACGTCAAGTAAATTTTTGGGTGTTTGGATTTATTTCTTGGTTTTTTGGGCCGCAGATGCTGCATGCGTTTGGTCCGTAAAAAAGCCAGAAAGGAACACAAAAACCCAAGAATTAACTTGATAATTGCGCTCACGATTCGTGGCGGCTACTACACCAAAGTTAATCACTGTTTTAACAGGGCTTGTAAACTTTGCCAGAGTTAAAACATCTGGCATTTTTTGAATATTTCTATAAGAACAACGTTTTCAACACAGTCCGTGACCCGAATGTTTTAATGAGTTCATATTAAAAGAACATCAAACACCTCAGTTTCTGAATTAACATCTCACATGATACAATCTCATAAACACACCAACAATAACACCCACACAAAACATATTTCCACAATTTACAGCCACGCATAAAATTTAAAACGATCATTTTGTTACACATTAGCTCAAGGTACAAGTATAATACGCAAAAGTTTAGCAATGCCAACGAAAACAAAACGATCGAAAAAAATCGATTACATTATCGATATACAGAATCGTTATAGAACAAAGTATTTGAAACAAAAGGTACGGTTTCGGAATCAATAAGCTCACCTTGATAATCCGTTTATTTTGACAGCTGGTTCACGTCAACGAAGAAAACAATAGCGTGCACTTGTCCACGAAGTACTAGCAACTAATAAAAACATCCAAATTAATTTTCTAGGCACCCTCACTACAGCATTTTCAACACTAAGTACCAAAGAACACGGATTTTAAATTCAAATTCGGAACACAAAACACTTTTTCGAAGTATTCGTTTGTTATTTTTAAATATGGAACGCGTCGCGGCAAGCGCCTGCGTCGCGGTCGCACACAACACTGACTTCGCACAGCCGCCATTTTCTCGGCAAATGGTGGGAGAAGGCACCGAAATAGGAAATAAAATGGAAAAGAAGGCTGTTCGGCTAGGTTGGCGTGCGCTACTCATTAAAAAAAAAGAAACGGGATGCTTAGCCTTTTCTCATGCGGAGGAAATTGAGACGCCTCCTTTGATGAGCACTTTGAAGGCTGTATGTTGGGAAAGGAATAGTAATTACAGTTATTAGTGGTGTTTATTCGAACTATTCGAAGACATTTTAACCGGAATAAGTAATTAGGTCTGTGTTTTAACTTCAACTTGTATATTCAAGGGACCAAGGTCTTCTGAAAGATCGCATTTAGTAGAAGATATGCCTGTGCTGATGTATTATTTATCTAAGATTATTATCGCCGCGAGTCGTGAGCACAAATGTGAAGTAAATTTTTCGGTTTTTGGGTTCCTTTCAGGGTTTTTTGGGGCGCCGTCGCTGCACGCAATCGGTCCAACTGACGGACCAATGGCGTGCAGCGTCGGCGGCCAAAAATAGCCCCGAAAGGAACCCGAAAACTAACTGCTCACGACTCGTGGCGACTACTATAATTTGGATCTCAAATCTACTAATTATCTGTACATTTTCCTTGAACTATGCAAACAACGGAAGCAGTAAAATATGTGAAGAGCCTTAATATTAGTTCAGTGGTATTCGAGCGGCCAGATTATCTTCAGGACAATATCCATTTATGCCTTATGTTCAGAGGCCTTATTGGCATATGCTATCTCATAAGACACCGAAGGAACGATTTCACTGTCTACGATCTCGCAACTAAATTAACTAAATCAGAAAATACAGTGGAGAAGTAAGAAATAACATAATTTTTATGCCAAGAAGGAGAAAGAACAGAACTCGGAATTGGCCTAGTTGTTAACAATGGCACAAGGGGACGTTATCAGCTAGTTAGCAGTTGCCTAGCAATTAATGGGTCCTTAAACTCTTAGAAGGTCAGGTGCCTATCAATTAATGGGTCCTAAAACTCAGTAGATGACAAAAGCAGGTCTCCGATTTCTCGTTTCACGTATCCTGGTTTACTGGCCACTGTGCCGATCTCAACAGAAGTGCAGCTCCAACGGCAATCATTTTCGGACCTGTCTCATAGCTGCTTCCTGCCATTTTTGCCTATTGTTCTTCCAAACTGCCTCGTTAGCCTAGTGGTCCTCAGCGCGACTGCGACGCTAGACGTCTTGGGTTAGATTCCCAGGTCGAGCAATGTGTTATTAAGTTTTTCTATGACATTCTCAGTAGCAGCTTGGAGTTAGGGTTTGTGCCCGGTTAATGGCAATAGGCTTGTCCCCAATTTCATGGGACCTGAACATACCGGCGAAATGTGGGCGTACATTGGTACACCTCTGCTTAACCCGTCGGGGAATACAGGCGTGATGTAAACTGTTGTTACTGTTATCCAGGAATGATTGTCAACTACAATAAATTGTTTATTTTTTTCAAAGAAATCCTCAAGAAGGCTTTATTTATTTATTATTTATTTATTTATAGTTAATTAAAACGGTTACACACGAATTACAATAATTAACCTAGAACAATACTAATATTATCATAAAATCTACTACATACTTAATAAATAACAGTGGATATTCTCTCATACTTTCTCCCGCAAAACTTCAAACACACTCGCATTATCTCTCTCCATTCATCGGCAAACAGATCACAATCAGGATTGACTGCTAGGAGGGCTTCCAGAGTCCGACACACCGACGACTCTGTTCTAGCGACCGTACGACACGCTGGCCGAGCAAACAATTTGTGCCTCTTACTATAGCGGTGACCTATATAGTTGCCAGGCACATATAATTGACAATATGGGTTATGTAGCTCAGGACAGTCAATAAGCCCTCTGAGGGTTTTGCAGGCTACCGCAATCTGATTCAGACCTCGTCTAACCTCCAAGGAGTTGTACCCCAACATCCCACAAAGGAAATTCGTTGGGTACATGTACGGAAAATACTTGTGCACTTTTTTAAACAAGAACCTAAGGACGGTTTTTTGGACCTTCTCCAGCGTTAACGTTGGAGTTGTAGTATAGGGATTCCACACACATGCACTTGCTTCTAATTTAGTTAGTTTAGTAATTTGAATCTCACTGAGCAGGTCGGAGATTTATGTCGAATTCCAACCAACAAAAACCCTACAGTATTCCTCTTGTTACCACGAGTCACATGCTTGGCCTTCTGTGAGGGTCAAACGAGGTGACTTCACCCAGACTCTTCCATTTAATCATAAATTATAATTAATTTTCACAGTCTAATGCGAAAATCGGTTCTGTTCAAAGGTTATAAGGCCTAGAATTAATTAACCGACGAGATGACGTATTCTTCATAAACTTTGTGCATTTCCTGTATACAATTATCGATACTTACTAAGCTAGTCCACTAAATATATAGGCATATAGTTCGATAGGTAATCTTAGGTATGTAAAATATTATGACCAGATGCCTAGATCTGATTATTATCCTCAATAGCAGCAACGATCACTAGACGTAAAGAAAAATCACGTTTAGCATTAAATGTTTAAAACATAGTTCTGTCTCAGGCAACTTTAAATAAATGACTGAAATAGAAGGATGTTTTATTCGATTAGTGCTAAAAATTTAGTAATAAATGGTACATTTTTATCAAAATCAATTCGTTTGATTCGTATATTCGTATCGGGAAGATAATAGCATCGGATCCGTATCTTTAAAAAAAAAAATGTTTTTAAAAATATATACAGCCCCGTTGGTCTCGTGGTCGCAAGCGCGAATAATGAGCACGGGGTCCTGGATTCGATTCCCGGGTCGGGCAAAAAGTGTTATTGGGTTTTTCCAGTCTTACCAAGAGGCATCGTGTTGCCTTGTAACTGGGTTGTGGAAGTCAGATAGGCAGTCGCTCCATGTAAAACACCGATATTCAGCTGCATCTAGTTAGACTGGAAGCCGCCCCTTACATAGTTGGGAAAAGGCTAAGTAGATCATGATGTGTTTAAAAACATATACACATATGAAGTAAAAACTAGTGGCTATACAAATGTCTATTCCGGGAGAAAATCGAACCCACGACACGCAGCACAGCAGCCAATCGCTCAACTATTGCGCCTACCGTGTCGTATTAGATCTGATGGTTTATGTGCGGCAGCCTACGATTAAATCTAGCGCGAGAGTGCAGCGAAATCTAACAAATTTAGGACCGATAAGAACATTTTAAACCATACCTTTTGTCAAAATGTCTCTTAAAAAGCTTAGTTAAGTAGGCCAGTTTCAAATCGAAATATTTCTAACAATTGAACATTAAGAATGTATAGCTATTAAGGCCAGAATGGTCGGAGAGAAAAATAATTACGTGAACAAGAATATAACCGCACAGAGGTGAATTCGTCATTATCGTTTTGAAGGTGGTGTAGTGGCCTATATAACATATATTGAAAACTTACTTTATTAGGTATAGTCAGAAACAGCGCCTCGTTTTTAACTGCCTCGTTGGCTTAGTGGTCCTAAGCACGACTGCTACGCTAGAGGTCTTGGGTTTTTCTATGAAATTTTCAGTAGGAGTTAGGATTTGTGCCCGGTTAATGGCAATAGGCTCGCCCCCTATTACATGGGGCCTAAACATACCGGTGAACTGTGGGTGTACATTGTTACACCTCTGCGTCACCCTTCGGGGAATATAGGCGTGATGGTATGTGTAGAAACAGCGCCGGATTATAGAAAGAAACTTCATTTTTTTTAGTAAAGTTGCTATAAATTAGGCTAGTCAAAACTAGTCAGGAAATAGTCTAAACTATTCTGAAGTTAGTCAAGACTAGGTCTAGCTAGTTGCCTAAAACTAGTAGAGTTTAGTGGGAATTAGTCTGAAGATAATAGTACATAAGTACGAAGTAAGTGGAAAATAGTACATAAGTAGTCTGATCACAGTTGTGTCGGCTCAAGTGGTCGCGTCGTGCAGATTCCAGCTTGTTAACTAACCAAAAAACAAGTCACACCCACCAGCATGGGCCAGCGTGGTCAATAACGACCCACTCCCTCTCACAAAGAGGAAGATTAAACCTTCCGGTCACGGCGGCCAATCTCAATGGAGATTAGCCAAATGCTAAGGACATATTACAGTGCACAAGTGTATGCGCAAACACAGGTGCACTCCGTCTTCCCTAACTCTCATAGTCTGATGGTACAGCACTCCGATATGACTGGGGAGAGATCAGGCGCAGGACCAACAGATTTTTAAATGCCTTCCGAGGCATGACATGGGAGTATCACACCACCAACTTCCAAACATCAGTCTGCTGAGAAATTCGTGGTAGAAGACCCAATAACACTTTTGGCCCAACCTGGGAATTAAACTCAGGACCAACGGGGCAGTCAAGGGTGAATATAATAGACCAATTATGTATTGTGATAGTACGAAACTGGATCATGTAAGTGAATGTAATCTTATTTATAACGGCGATCAATGACTTAGGTAGCGTTCCATGAAAAGGTCAAGGTCTTTGGCCGTTTAAATAGGCTTTCGAAATTAAAGTTTGTGGTTGTCTATAATTTAATAAATGGTGCAAGGGCGCGACTGATAAGAGTGGGGTCCCGGATTCAAAAAGTGTACTTTGGGTTTTTCCATTAGGATTTGCTCAGTAGCAGCCCGGAGTTTTTATGTTGGATGTGTGACACCCCCGTGCCTCAAAAAACACGTAAAGCCGTTGGTCGCGAATGTAATTTGTAGATCGTTACGGATAGTCAGAAGCCAGGAAGTCTGACCACCAGTCCAACCAAGAGGTATCGTGTTGCCCAATAACTGGTTGTGGAGGTCAGATAGGCAGTCGCTCTATGTAAAACACTAGTATTTAGCTGCACCCGGTTGGACTGGAAGCCGACCCCATCATAGTTGGGAAAAGGCTAAGCAGATGATGAATAAATGGTGGAAGGAACAAATTTATTCATCATCATCATCATCAAACGTTACGAAATCTTTTAAAATGGATCCAGTACATGATTCTAGATTCCCTAAATGAAGAAATTTTTCGTTGGTTATTTAAAAATATTTGCTGTTAAAAAAAAATCCACATTTTGATCGATGTAGATTTTTGTATGGAACAGCAAATTTTTCTTAATTAACCGACCGTCTTCTCTCCCCAGTGTAAACATTTTTCATTCTCTTCTGTAGTAAAAATTGATATTACAACTGATTTTAGGGATTCACTCACTTCACCTAAATTCTTTTATGGAGATTTTTAAACCCCGACGCAAAAACGACGGGGTGTTATAAGTTTGACGTGTCTGTGTGTGTGTGTGTGTGTGTGTGTGTGTGTCTGTCTGTGGCATCGTAGCTCCCGAACGCATAAACCGATTTTGATTTAGTTTTTTTTCTTTGAAAGGTGAATTACTCAGGAGTGTTCTTAGTTATGTTTGATGGAAATCGGTTCAGTGGTTTCAAAGTTATCAGCTCTTTTGTTAGCTGCGGTAGGGAATTTTATTCTTCTGTCGGGGGTTACTTAAAATATTTAATTTTGTGTTTTATACAGAATCTACAAGCAGGTCTGGCAAAGTGATATTTAATTTTTAGTCGCTATTCCGCGGTGTCACCAGCTTTCAGTTACGTCTTTGGTTACTGCTTTGCTTCCGTTGGTGGAAGCGTGTTATTCTAAACGTATAAACCCTCCTCTTGAATCACCATGTTTATTGATAAAATCCGTTGCGAAGTTAAAAAGATCTAAGCTTACAGAGGGACAGACGAGGAAGCGACTTTTGTTTCATACTATGTGGAGAAAACACCTTTGGCTTTGCTTATCTTTCGAGAGTTCATGTTTATTTGAAGTACGCGTCTTGGTACACTTTCAAAGTCGTAAATAATTGATTTTATAGCAAACTTTGACCACTAGAAATAGAAGACAATGAGTGAAGATTTCCAAGAGACGTTAAGTACAATCGTTTATAACTATTTACGTTAGAACTTCCAACAGGTGAATTGGTCAACATTCATCGTAAATAGGTTTCTCTTTAAAAATATCTGTACGTACTACTAATATAATATAGTTAAGGAACTTATTTGCTTGTTTGTTTTTTTAAACACGCTAATCTCTGGAACTACGAGTCGGATTGGGAATTTTTGTATATGGTAGTCAAATTCATGAAGAATAACATACCATTACGCCTGTATTCCCTGAAAGGTTAGGCAGAGGTGTACTGTTGTACATCTACAGTACGCCGGTATGTTTAAAGTCCCATGTAATAGGGGGCGAGCTTATTGCCGTTAACCGGGCACAAATCCTAACTCCGAGCTGCTACTGAGAATATCATAGAAAAATCCAATAACACTTTTTGCTCGACCTGGGAATCGAACCCAAGACCTCTAGCGTAGCAGACGCGCTTAGAACCACTAGGTCAACGAGGCAGTTCATGAAGAATAGCCTTTTTAAAATCACGATACAGCCTATGGGAGCGGAGCAGTAACCAAAGACGTGAAAGAACCGACCGAATGATGTCACAGGCAGACGCTAGTGTTATAATAACATTATTGTACAATCATAAAATACAAAATCATAATATAGGTATGTTTGCTTTCACTCCTTAAACATGACAATCATGTTTGAACTTATGAGGAAAATGCAGGTTCAAACAGATTAATCACCGAGTCAGTAATTTCAAGAATGGACTAGCATGCGGGCAGCTGTACACGATGCGGGAATGTTTTAAAGAGTCAAATATGACGTGGTATTATCAGGGTTGCACTCATTGACTTGTAACTACAAAAGAAGCTGCCGCCTTGAGACTCAAAATGGCCGCCGAATAGTACGCGCTTTGATGCGTTCTGAATATAAAACTTATTTCAATCTATTATGTGGTTTCTGCCTACATGGGAAAAAGGCTTGAGTTTATGTATGTTTGTTCAATCGATAATTGGTACTCAAAATGGTGGACAGGCCACGTTCTGACATGTAGGGTTTATTCATATGCTCCTAAAACACAGGCACTGTCAAATCTGGGGACTACTATAATAATAAAAAATAAACTAGTTACAGAAAGCGTATTGTAAGTACTCATCTGCTTATTATAAAGATAATTTCTGTATGAAAGGACCAATATTTTTTTTATTTCTTTATTTCTCTATAGTTACGTTTTCCTAGTAGCTAAATAAAATATGCAAATTGCATTATTTAACATAATTAAAAAGTGGCTCTAAAGAAAGATTGGCTCGATTGTTCAAGACAGACGAGAATTGCAGAGGTCAAACCCGAGACATGCATTTTCTTGTAAAAGTTCAAAACGTACGTACACGTCAACGAACTTTATATGTGAAATATAGTGCGACGATCCTAAATTAATGTCGAAGTGAAATGCATAAACATTTTATACGGGTTTTCGGTAAAAAAACTGAGAAAGACAAGTCCCACCATTTTTTTGACTTGGATAAAATATTGAATGGAGTTTTGTATGGAATATACACAACTTTTTTTTCTCAGGGTTCTAACCCTGTTTTACAAAGCATTATGTAAATACCTATTGCTAGTTGCTGGGTTAAATATTTTCATAGATACGTGATGTTTAACACTATTACACGTTTTTCAGTAAAATACATCTTTTTTAAAGTCAGTTCTGTAGTAACTACGAGTGCATTATGGCGAATTTATGGGCGATTTTTATAATTCTATTTTTATTAATTGTAAAGTGTCTGTGTGATACTATTCTAGAAGAATTGGACGATTGTAAGTATTTTTGAAATGGGTATAACAATACACTTAACGAAACCGTAAATTACATCATTATTGGTATATTTTATACATAACATACCATCACGCCTATATTCCCCGAAGGGTTAGGCAGAGGTGTAACAATGTACATCCACAGTTCGCCGGTATGTTTAGGTCCCATGTAATGAGGGGCGAGCCTATTGCCAATAAACATTGGTATATTTTATAATATTTTTTTTTGTTCTCAATCATACCTGAGAACCTTCAAGTTTAATGTTCTAATTTTCTTTACGTTTTAAATGCCATAACTAAATTTTAAACACACTACGAACTGGTTTGTTAGCGTTAGTGGTCCTTAACGCGACTGCTACGCTAGAGGTCTTGGGTTCGATTCCCAGGTCGAGCAAAAAGTGTTATTGGGTTTTTCTATGAAATTCTCAGTAGCAGCTCGGAGTTAGGATTTGTGCCCGGCTAATGGGAATAAGCTCGCCACCTATTACATGGGACCTAAACATACCGGCGAACTGTGGGTGTACATTGGTACACCTCTGCCTAACCCTTAGGGGAATATTTGCTTGATTCGTTCGTGCCTACGACCCAATAAAATGCAATATTTTTGACTAGGTATAAATAATTATTTTTCACGCCAAAATTTTTACCATACACCACATGATCTGCTGGTAAACTTCGTTCATACCACTAAGATATTTTGCTAATTTCTTAACTGTCTTTTTCTTCAACCACTCCAGATTTGAGGTAACTACAATCAAATAAAAATTATTTAAATTTATCGAACCATTTAATTGATTTTTATATTACATGTAGATATGGCATGTCCATAGATACAAGTCAATGATTTGATGTTACATAGTCATTTGTGCCTCATCTAGATGTCATTATTCAATGTTATTTAATACACCAACCTATCAACTAAAAACACATTTGATAAAAAAAATATATAGCTCCCAGTATAAGCAATTACAAAAATTATACTGAAAATGATGATAAAAAAAAAATTTGAAAACAAATGCACCAAACAGCGTATACTAAGTAACTTTAAATTACTGGTACCTTAATAATTGACCTATTTATTGTAATATGGAGACCTCGAAACTTTATTTCGTTTTTGTTTCCGTAAAGATTTATCAATAGATATCTACCTAGGTACAGTATTCGCCACGAGTGTTGAGCACAAAATTCATCTGCGCAGAAGACCATTTTTAGGTCTCTTTGGCGGAATGAAAGACGCAGCGAGGGTTGATGTCGCACGCGATTGTTCCGTCCCTGTCCGGCAGCCGATGCTCGTCGTCCATTGGACACTCGTATGCCGTTTGGCTACTGTACACTTTTGTGCAGTTTTAGTGACTTACGTTTTGAATTTTAAAATGGTTTATTTTTTTTTATTTATTACGTATTGTACGTATTTATTTTTTGTTTTTATTTTTATGGATTTTTACTTACAACAAACGAGGTAATCCATTTTCGACTGTATGTTACTACTTTTTGAGGTCGGAAATCGGTTACTTTATGTTGTGTAATTAGGTCCTTCTTTCTTATAACGGCAGATATCACCTTTACCGTCAGATTAACAAAACGTTAAAAAATAAAAATAAATAATCATTTCTAACGAGATTTTATTATTTTATTGAGATATGTTTTAGTCACGAAGGCCTACAACATTACTGTACCAAAGTAAGATTATAAGTATCACTTATGTTTTAATTACTTTACTTACATACTTTGTGTAAGTACCTAACAATAATTTTAGTAAAATTGGTACTGAATTACTTTGGCCGAAAGTGTACATCCGCGAGGTTACCCCCACCACTACCCATCTGTGCTCACGACTCGTGGCGACCATTGGACTAATTCATTTATTATCTATACAATATTATAAAGAGAAAATATATTTTTGTTTGTTTTTTTTGTACCGAGTGGGCTCCGAAGCTACGGGACCGATTTTGACCATTTTTACCACACATTATTCCTGAGTAACATAGGCTATATAACATCGCGCTACGTCCTATGGCAGCGGACGAAGTGGCAGGCGGAAGCTAGTTAATTAAATATTAGACAAATATAGTCATAACGTTATGTTTATTTCAATGACAGTTTGTAATAAGCTTCGTTATTTTACGATAAAAAAGATGCAATGTTAGCACGTAAAGCCGTTGGTCCCAGCTGTGATTTGTAGATCTTTGACAGTCGTTATGGATAGTCAGAAGCCGGGAAGCCTGACAACCAGTCCTACCAAGAGGTATCGAGTTGCCCAGCATCTGGATTGTGGACATCAGAAAGGTAGTCGCTTCATGTAAAACACTGATATTTTACTGTCTCCGTTTAGACTGGAAACTGACCCCTATATAGTTGGAATAAGACTAGGCAGGCAAACAAAGTCGCAGGTAAAAGCTGTACATAGATTTATCTGTACCCATTTATCTCGATTCAGAATTTCAGATAAAACAACCTTTAATTAGATGATGTATGATGTAATTACACTACAAACATTACGCGTAATTTTGGTAAATCATGGTCACTATTACCCATCTATAACTTGACAACTTCAATTTGGACGCACGATCATTTTTTTATATACATTTTTTTTGGTACATACTTCGTACACACATACATACATACTATCACGCCTGTATTCCCCGAAGGGTTAGGCAGAGGTGTGCCAGTGTACACCCACAGTTCGCCGGTATATATAGGTCTCATATAATAGGAGGCGAGCCTATTGCCATTAACCGGGCAGTAATCCTGACTCCGAGTTGCTACTGAGAATTTCATAGAAAAACCCTTTAACACTTTTTGCTCAACCTGGGAATCGAACCCAAGACTTCTAGCGTAGCAGTCGCGCTTAGGACCACTAGGCTAACGAGGCAGTAGTAGTTTATTTCGTAATCGAAATATTTCAACTTTGACGCGAATGATGCCACAAGTTACTCAATTTGTATATTTCACTTTAACTAAAGCGGTTATTGGCTAATTACATTAGTTAAAGACATATTAACTGCCTTGGTAGCCTAGTGGTTCTAGGCGCGACTGCTACGCTAGAGGTCTTGGGTTCGATTCCCAGGTCGAGCAAAAAAGGTTATTGAGTTTTTCTATGAAATTCTCGGTAGCAGCTCGGAGTTAGGATTTGTGCCCGGTAAATGGCAATAGGCTCGCCTCTTATTACATGGGACTTAAACATACTGGCGAACTGTGGGTGTACATTGGTACAACTCTGCCTATCCCTTCGGGGAATACAAGGGTGATGGTGTGTTAAAGACAAATTTAATTTAATTACACGACATTAACACGCTCATCTCACTATACAAGATCGACCGATTAATAATTAATGTCATAGTTTACTCACGCATAAACTTAGTAACTACAAAGTATTCAATTTTCTAGAATATAGTTAATTACTTCTTATATACTAGAACATCATTCAGAAAGCACTATTCATTAAATTTAATTACGTATAATCAACGCCATATAGCATACCAAGAAACAGAAACATTACATAATTACATCTAACGTAGATTTTAAATATAAATAATTGATAAAGTTTTAAAATTAATTTATTAAAATATAATAAAACATATTTCAGTAACTTTGTAATATCTGCTGTAATATGTAATTTATACCCGATACATATTTATTCTAAATAGCTGTTGCCCGCGACTTTGTACGCGTTCATTATTTTATTGGTTTCAATTTTGTTTTCGCATAACCCTCTTCTTTTTTAAATTGAAGTAAATAAAAATAGCGTAAGTTACTTCTTAAAACATTAGCTATCTGCGAGTGAAACTCCCGTCAAAATCGGTCCAGCCGTTTCGGAGATAAGCCCGATATACTTTCATATGCATTTAGTGAAAAGCTGGTAATTTGAAATTACAAACAGACACTTCACTTTTATTTATTTGTATAGATAAGAATTGTTATTTTCTTGATTTTATTGTTCAATTTAAATTTTATGAATATGAACATAATATTATTAAGGTGCTGTATGCTGACAACGTACCTTTGCACTTTAGCTTCAATCCTTATGTAACATCTTTTATTTACATTATGGAATGCAAATAAATGAATATGATAAGAATATGAAATATTTACTAACTTCTGTAATTATCAGATATTATAATAAGTCTAAGAAGTAGACTGGAAAGCGATATGTCATGGATATCTAAATTAACAGTACAGTACAACATTTCTGAAAAATTGAAATTTCAGTTTAGTTTTTCCGACGAAAATACGTGTATGCTTTTCTATGTTTTTTTTTACAGTGAAAGAGATTCAACTATATAACTATCGACTAACATTGACAAATAAAATAAAATTAATATACATATTAAGTATTCCACTTTTGCAGTTGTCTGTACTTCTCTCACAAAGTGTATAATTGTAGATGTCAAAGTTCTAATACAGAAAAACTTAAAGATATTTATAATTTTTTATCGACAACAAGGTTACTTTATCGGCACCGCAACTAAAGTTGTATAGTCATACAAAATGTACCTTAATCCTTGCGGTATAGTTCTGAACATTTGGGCACTGGCTCTGCTTGAATCGCGACGTAGTAACTAAAAATACATGCAATAAAAGACTTTATTTTTATCATGTTTCGTGTGTGTTTACTATATTGTGTTTTGTTGGTGTATGAAGCTGTTTCGATGTACAGTTCTAAGGCTATAGAAGGCTATCCTGCAGGGTACTTGGCTGATTGTGAGTTATATTACTCTTCCTACCGTTTTCTTACTCCTCCGCTATTCTTTTCTGATTAATTTATTTGCGGGATCCAAGGCAGTTGAATCGTTTCTCCGGGACTCGTAGACCTTAATTCTCTCGGCGCTTTTCTGGTGGCAACCACTGTTCATTCTGGCTTCTAGGAGGTGAAGTGGTTGGGAATAGTTCGACCGGCTTGTTCTACTATACCATTGATATCGCTTACTGAATTCGTCTGAACGTTTGCTGTATTGCCTGGACTACTAGGCTATTATCGATGAGGACTGTGCCTGTTTCGATAATTTCTTGGGTTCAATTCCCAGGTCCCACTGGTATAAGGTTTTTACATCAGGAATTTCTCAGTAGCATTTCTAAGTCTGCATATGTGCCCAGATATTGACTGATAAGTAGGATGACTAAAAATAGACAATCGAGTCAAGGCAATGTGCGATTACAGACATTTCCTTTTCATTTTGTTAGGCCCAAAAATAATCAGGGGTTCCATACATTTTAATGGTGTTGTAATAATTTTATACAGGGAAAAGCAGTATTTTTTTCGTATTTTCCGAAATATGAAAAAATATCTGCTTTTCCCTGTAAATGTCTGGCCTGGTAGGTCCCTTGATGAAAGTTGTTCATATTCATGACTTTACTTTCAACTCCTACAGTTGTACCTATGTCGAATTTAAAGTTATATTGTATAAGCTCATAATGATGATGAAACATATCCATAGATACAAGATAAATTCTATGATCAAGCAGGATTTGTTTTTTGTTTTTATTTACATGTTCTAAAATTAAATTATTTCGTAACTTTGCTTTTGTTTTTCCTTCTTCATTCGTCACTTTTCTTTTAAGTTGGGTGTGGAATGTGGACGAAAGCCACCTCAGAATGACGTGTAGTGACAATATTTGTTTTAATAACAAAAGGGAATGGTTATTCGATGTGCTAACATGTTTCTGAATGTTTGTTTTTCGATAAAATTGTTCAAGGATCGACGCGATATGTTTCTGAAGAAGTGGCATTGTTTGTTTTAATAATTTCGTGGATTTTTATAATTGAGTGCTTGGTTTGGTTCCTGTGTTAAGCAAAGACACATGTATTTTTTTTGTAGCAAATTTAAAAACGTTTTTCTGGCTTTCCATTTGAGTTCAAAGTACAAAACTTCGATCTTAGAACTATCTATATTAAAACAAGAAAAGTCCTGAAAAAAAATCGGATTTTAGCCAAAATGCCTGGCCAACAAAAAATACCCCTTTAAGACAAAAAGACAATAAATAAAAATGACCAAAGCTCAAAAAGCCGAATAGAACATTAAAATTTACACTGAAATAGGTAATCGCCCTTATCTAGACCTAATGATATTTTGCTCACCACTTAAGAATGCATTATCTATTTCTAGGTCCTGGTACCAACATACCGCAGCCAATACCACCAGAAGACTTAAAATACTTGGCCATATTAGTCCAAGGCAAAGATAACATCTTCTCGCCAAAGACCAGATACAATTACTACCAAATGAAGGACCTAGCCAAAGACACCCGAATTGACTTCAAGAAACCCACTGTCATGTATGTCGGGGGGTTCTTAGATCACCCCCAACTACCCTTCGCTTTGACAGCGGGGGTTGTTTATAGAAGATTGGGGTATAACGTGTTTTTGCTGGATGTTAATAGATTTACAACTGTTGCTTACCCAGTGTGAGTATGCTTTGTTTTTCGATTAATTTTACTTCGTAAAGGATATGTTTACTTAGGTCATCAAACCCACGATTATGGGTTCTCTTCCTCTCACGGAGAGACCACCTTTTTTCGGATAGCATGTAAAGCCGTTGGTCCTTCGCCTGGTCTTTCCCTGCTCGTGTCGTATTGCCTTCCCATCCGACTATGAGAGTGAGGGTCTTGAGTACTTGGAAACCCTTTACTGAAATTCAGTGCCATGAACGAAATTTTTCTTCAATTTCAGAGCTTCCAGCAACATGCGGGCCATCGGAAAACACGTCGCTGAAATGCTCGCCACTCTCACAAAATCAGGCTTAGATCCTAAAAAGCTGGAGCTCGTAGGGCTCAGTCTAGGAGGCCACACTATAAGCTTTATAGCCAAAAACTATAGACTCCAAACAGGAATGAACATCTCCAGAATAACTGGCTTAGACCCATCTGGTCCCTGTTTCCGAAACTTAGGACCAGAGGACCGATTGGACCAGTCCGACGCTGATTTCGTTGATGTCATTGAAACTAATATTGATGGTTATGGAATGGCTGCTCCCGTAGGTCATGTAAATTTTTACGTCAATGGGGGAGAATTCCAACCTGGGGATATTTTGTGGATTCCGTGTAACGTTATTTGTAGTCATGTTAGGGCTTTTACTATTTGGATTGCGGCTCTCATGAATCCAAATAGTTTTATTGCTATGAAATGTGATTCAGTGCAAGAAGCGAGGAATAGAGATTGTTATGATAAAACTCCTGTTGTGACTAATATTGTTGGTTTAAATACTGATAGAAATGTACAAGGAATCTTTTATTTGGCAACAAATAATAATTTCCCCTATTTTATGGGACTGAAAGGACTAGAAAAGGAGAATGAATTTTTTGACTCAAAACTAAATTTGAATAAAAAGACCAGCTGGACGATATTTTAAGGAATTGATCGTTTTTTCAAATAAAGAGGTTTGGGTTATTGAGTGATTTTATTGCCTAAAAATATTTTTTGGACTTATTAGAAGAATAAGTTTAGATTTTAAATGGTTTAATATATTGCGGTCATGCGGGCAGCGATGGACCGGTCATTGTGGCTATTTTTAGGAGAGCTCTTTGTCCAGCTGTGGACTTGTTGGGATAATGATGTTGAGGTTAATGTATTTTTGCAATCCAACTTGTTATTTTTAGAGATTAGCGCTTTTAAACAAACACAAAAATTCTTTAGTTTCATTATATCAGTACTGATATATTGAGAACGGATTACAGGAAATTACGAATTTACGATTACAAAGAATGAGAGTATACGCAGTTCTGCTACTAGCGCCATCTGTTTCTGACTTTTTGTACTTGCAACGACTTACATGGCTTCACGTACAGAGCAGTACATAGACAACTGAGTGTGGACTTGTAGCTGGCGATTTGTTGCTTAGTTTCACGAACGTAACAGAGATGGCGCTACGAGGACTACGACATCAAGAGTTTAACATAAATACAGTAAAGTAAGTAAGCCAGTGTAACTTTTATTCACCTCCGGAAGGGCGGGCAAGTATGAAAAAAAGAACTCCTATTATTTTTCACATTAGGTGACTTGACGGGAAATTGGCTGATTACAAGCCTAATTATAAAATTTTGTACATTTATGCTATCTACTATTTGCTTATTTCTCAATAATGACTAGACTTTTATTTTTGGTGCGCCGTGAAAATCCTCCTGGCCTTCCTTCATTGTGGGGATAATCATTTATTTGCTAAAAACGTGGTATAATGTTAATAATGTGAATAAAAATATTTTGCTTAATATACAGCGTGTAACGGAAAGGATATTTACATATCAAAGGCACGGATTCTATAGGTGTTAACAAACCCCATAGTACATTTTTTTTAATAATCTACACTGACAAAATTATAAAATGAAGAAACACTTCAGTAAAAAATCAAATGTCTCCAATTGAATTCTACACATCACTACACTAAGTCAGCTGATCGGTGTCAATAAACTGCACCCAAAGAAACAACTCCGTAAAAGATTTGTTTCTCCTGACACGTTTGTTACGATTTAAACTTAATAAATTCCCGAAATAAAAAAATGTTTGTTTCAAAGTTATTGCTTTTAAGCTGACATTTTGTATAGAGATTCAGTACCGGATACTTCACCCCGTTTGTATGGATATACCCTTTCTGTAACACGCTGTATATAAGCGTGCAAATACACATGAATAACCAAACAATCAGTTATCATGCGATTTTGTGCACCAGAAACTCCTTAACACTGCAAAAACTATTAGCAGAGAGCCATTTGCATAATTTATTTTTGAAAATTCTTGTATTTAATCATTTTAATTCGTTTGATATTCTATTGTATGCGTGGACACATATACACATACAGCTTTTATTATATTTTTCACAAGCCTTGGGAGGACATCTAATACAAGCCTGTAGGGGTTGCTCCTGCTGCAAAAATTCACATCGCTTACTTTCGCAAACAAACAAATTTCAAGAATACATAGGGACGATAGCGGTAACAAATCAAGTTTCTTAAACATCGGCCTGCAAGATTCGTTGGGCTTAAGGCCACATAATGCACATATGCATCTCTTTTGTGCAGCAAATGCTCTATTTTAATTAGTGCTGTTTCCGCACATAATTAAGCCATAGCGTAGGGCTGATTCAACATATGTTGATATAGACATTTTAATGTTTGTTATTTTTCTAATCTGTTTCAGGGCTTAAACAAACTTATTAATTCCTTTAGATACTGTATCAACATGTACATGTTTCCAGTTGATGTCTTAATCCAAGGTTACTCCTAAAATTTTATTTTGCGTTACTTCGTTAATTATATGTATATTCATTTTAATGTTGTGTTTTGCATTATTTGATTCATTTCATTGTATATACACGGACGTTTGTTAGATTTATAGATAAGTTATTTTCCTTTAGCCATTTTATCAGTATTTCACGTTATTAATTTCTTTTTTCCTAAGTCTTTAATTGTATTACTTTTTTATCAGATGTCACAGTAATAGAAATGTCATCAGCGAATAATATACATTTATAAACACACACACACACATCACATTTATACAGTTATAAACAATAGGAATAAAATAGGGCCCAGTACACTTCCCTGTGGGACGCCTTGATCATCATAATGTGCAAGCAGAACAGTGAGATGTCATATTGTTACTTATATTCATTTTAGTAATAGTAACGCGATGTTGTCTATTACTTAGATATGATGATAACCATTTAAGTGTAATGCCTCTAATCCCAGTTGCCTCCAATTTCTGTATTAACAGGTCATGAGAGACTAGATCAAAGGCCTTAGATAGGTCGAAAAACGGCCCTGTAGTAAGATGGTTATGGTTTATATTCATTTAAGTACTATTTTTATAAGACTGAATATAGCTAACGTTATGGATTTTTTTTTGGAAGCTAAACTGGTCTTCTTTACCGGACTATTACCGCGTAAAACAACTGCGGTGTTCCACTTCTGTCTTTGGCCGGGGATGCGGGATTCGCATAAGCATTCACCACTTCCCAGACAGGCCTTAACCCGCTGTTCCTCAGCGGGTCCTTACTACTCGTGCAGCCATTTTCAGAATGGCCGCCACCACTCAATATATGACATGTTTACTTTTGTATGAAACGTGCAGTCTGTAATGTTCTCTTAGAAACAATTATTAATTAAGTTTTTATTACTTATTATGTTTACCACGATTTGGTTCTAAAATAACTAATTACATAAACCTGAAGAGTTTTTGTTTTTTGATTGAACAATCTAATCTTAGAAGCTACTACATTTTATTGTAAAAAATAGAGATACGTGAGAAAATGAACGTATACAAAGCCCCCTTTATCTTAATTTTCAATTTGAAATAAAATAAAGGTTTATTATATGATGTATCGTGAGATAATTAAGCACATCATTAGTTGTTACTGTAATATTTATTATTTAGTTATTAACTGCCTCGTTAGCCTAGTGGTTCTAAGTGCGACTGCTCCGCTAGAGGTCTTGGGTTCGATTTCCATGTCGAGCAAAGTGTTATTGGGTTTTTCTGGAGGTGTCACCCGCGTTCAGTTACGTCTTTGGTTACTGCTCCACTCCCGTTGGTGATGTTTTTCGTGTAAACCTTCTTCTAGAATCACTGTATCTATTAATGAAAATCGTATTCAAATCCGTTGTGTAGTTTAAAAGATTAAGCGTACATAGACGCTCCGGGCGTCGGGAGCCGCGAGACGACTCCCGGCCACCATAGACGCGGGCCTGTGGACGGCGAGCAATGGGTAGCTCACCGTCCGTACGTTGCATAACGACAGGCCGTGTCGACGACGCGTTCGTGTTCCACGCGCGCCTCAAAGAGATGTCAGCAAAGTTTGAAGGGGCCACTCAGGGCCGATGCCTGCCTGGGCTGCGGGTTGTTCCTAAGGGATACCGCGCCCCCAGAACGCAAAGGGCACAAGAAGGAACATGGATGGGTTTTAGTCAGTAAAAGTGTGATAATTCCCCTGCCCCGCCCAGGGCGGGGGAAATCATTTGATGACCTCTCATCGCTAAAAAAAAAAATCAATCACACGTCATGAACTTAGCAACTAGTAACTACAATGTATTCAATGTTCTAGAATACAATTTATTACTTCCTTTATTAGAATATTGTCGAACGTAACGTATCAATTAATTTTATATGTATCATCACGGCCACCAAGAATAACAACTAATATTAAAATTTGCTTCTTGATGTAATTGTTGGATGTTTATATTATTTTTTATTTGATTTACTAGCTGATCCGGAAAACGTTGTTTTGCCATATCATTTTTTTTAGGGGTTCTAAATGTAGATTACTACCGATTGTCAGAGGAGCATGGCAACTAATACTGTGACACAAGAATTTTAAATGTAAGATTAAATTAAGTCCAGGAAGTAGACTGAATTAATTGCAATAGGACTCAATATAAAAAATATATGCTCGAGTGGAATTGGGCGGGTCACGTCAGCCCCATGTGACCGCTGGGTAGACGTCTCCACGCAATGGGTACCTAGGGGATGTTCGGCGATTCCGAAGCCGACCCAGGAAGAGGTGGCGAGATGACTTAGACTCGCACCGAGAAGGCTAATAACTTAACAAGAGAGCTGATAACTTTGAAACCGCTGAACCGATTTCCATCAAACATAGCTGAGAACACTCCCGACTAATATAGCTTTCAAACAAATAAAAACTAAATCAAAATCAGTTCATGCGTTCGGGAGCTACGATGCCACAGACAGACACACACACACACATACTCACACACAAACACGTCAAATTTATAACAACCCGTCGTTTTTGCGTCGGGGGTTAAAAAGGAATTTGGGGTAACCTATGTCTTAAGGGGCCCGTTTATATTAGTACTAGCTTGTACTCGCGACAAATTTGACATATTGTCCCACCGGAACTTTTAATTTTTCCGGGATAAAAAGTATCATTTCCACACTTTAATCTATCTTACTGCCAAATTTTATCCAGATCTGTTCAGCCGTTTAAGCGTGAAAGAGAAAACAAACATCCATCCATCCATCTATCCACCCATCCTCACAAACTTCGCATTTATAATATTATTTGTAAGATATTATATACTTTTTGGAAGTTTCACAGTTGACACTTTGACAGTTTTGTCAACCAATAATAATAATATCCTCCCGAAAGAATTTCGGTTACGGCGGCCAATCTTGTTAGAGACTAGCCAAATACGCAGGAGATATTATAGTACACAAGTGTGTGCGCAAACTCAGGTCCACTCCCTCTTCTCTAATTCTCATAGTCCTATGGGACGGTAATTCGACACAACCGGGAAGAGATCAGGCGCAGGACCAACGGCTTTACGTGCTTTCCTAGGCATCACACCACAGACTTTCAAACTTCGGTCTGCTACTGAGAAATTCCTAACGGGAAACCCAAGAAAACTTTTTGCCCAATCTGTGAATCGAACCTAGGACGCCTCGCTAAGCAGTCGCGCTCGCAACCACTAGAACAACGAGGCAGTTAAAATTTATTAAAAATATTAATACTAATCGACTATTGTAGTTACCTGTACTTTTGTTATTAAAGGTCATAATTGCGGACATCAGCGTTCTATCAGGACAAAAGACTTGAAGATGTTTATTGTTTTTTATCAACAACAAGGTTACTCTATCAATGTTGGAACTGAAGTGGAATAGTCGTACAATAATGTATCTTAATCCTTGCGAAATCGTTCAGAACATTTGGGCACTGACTCTGCTTGATTCACGACGTACCTAGTTCCTAAATTACGTGTAATTAAAATCTATAATTATTTTTATTATGTTTCGTGTGTGTTTACTGAGTGTTTTGTTGGTGCGTGAAGCTGTTTCGATGTACAGTTCGAAGGCTCTAGAGGGTTATCCTGCAGGGTACTTGGCTGATTGTGAGTTATATTACTCTTCTGACGATACCATTTTGTTTACCATTGTAAGTTATTTTCAGAACCAACAGTAAGAGTTGTCTCGTAATCCTTCTTTTTATTGTTTTCATGAGATTTGTATTTTGTATATTATTAGATATTATAGTAATATAAGTATTTAGTAGTGTGGATAATTTTAGTTATTTTGTACCTTTGCACAATTTATTTTATTTATGTAATTAATTCTTTTTTTTAAGTATCAAACTTTGTAGCCTTGACTGCCCCGTTGGTGTCGTGGTCGCAAGCGCGTCTAATGAGCGTGGGGTCCCGGGTTTGATTCCCAGGTCGGGCAAAAAGTGTTATTGGGTTTTTCCATTAGGATTTGCTCTAGTTGGTGATAAGACACCCCAGTGCCTCGGAAAGCACGTAAAGCCGGGACCGCTGTCATTCGTAGATCTTTGACAGTCGTTACGGATAGTCAGAAGCCAGGAAGTCTGACAGCCAGTCTAACCAAGAGGTGTCGTATTGCCCAGTAACTGGGTAGTGGAGATCCGATAGGCAGTCGCTCCATGTAAAACACTGGTACTCAGCTGTGTCCGGTTAGACTGGAAGCCGACCCCAACATAGTTGGGAAAAGGTTAAGTAGATGATGATGATCAAATTTTGTAGTTTTACATTAATTTAAAAATTTGAACCTGCCATGTTATTTCTTGACCTCCTTTGGTTGACTGGTAGAGAATGCCTAAGGCATTAAGTCCGCCTTTGTACTTTTTGTTGCGTAAAATTTAAATAAATAAATATAATCCTTAATTATAACTTTACATGGATTTTCTATTAGTCATTTACTTTGCTCATATTATATATAATACATAAAGTAGTTTTTAAGCAAGGTACATCTTCTTTGGGTGAAATCTTGTGATCCTGTATACTAATTACTGTAAAAAATACTCACTTTAAAAGATTAGTATGGAGTTTTTTGCCCATTCTACCATTCTACATCATACAAAGCTGCTTTTGGAAGGGGTAACTAGATTCAATACGGTTTTCTTGTAAGTGCCTCTTATTTGAATTTTATTCAGAAGTTGCACTGGTCTCCTATAGGCTCATAATGATGATAAAACACATCCATAGCTGCAAGTTAGCGCTTTTAAACAAGCGAAAAGACTCTTTCGCTTAATTATATTAGTATAAATTTGATTTCTACAGAGACGACGTTGTTCCTTTTCTTGCCCTTTTGCGCTTCGGGGGCGCGCTATCTCTTTCGAACAACCTGCGGCCCCGGCAGGCATTGGCCCTACAGAGACGAAGTTGAAGGCATAAGTTATTGTTAAATATTTTTGTGGATTTGGTTATTATGAGACATGTATTTTATTTTCTTTCCCTTGTTTGCTATTTGAGTTCTCAGCACAAAACAGCGATCTCAGAACTGTTTCTAAATTAGAAAGCCCTGAAAATATTCCAGATGAAAAACATGGATAAATAAAAAAGTCTCAACGGTACGCCACAAAACGCTTGTCTACACCTAATGAGCTTCGTTTACGATCCTCTTAAGTATGTTTTATAAATTTCCAGGTCCTGGTTCCAACATACCGCAGCCAATAACACCAGAAGAATTGAAATACTTGGCCATATTAGTCCAAGGCAAAGATAACATCTTCTCGCCAAAGACTAGGTACAATTACTACCGAATGAAAGAGCTTGCCAATGATACAAGGATTGACTTCAAGAAACCCACTGTCATGTATGTCGGGGGGTACTTAGAGAACCCTGGACTCCCCACAGGTTTGACAGCTGGTGTTGTTTATAAAAGATTGGGGTATAACGTGTTCTTGCTGGATGTTAATAGATTTACGACTTATCCGTATCCAATGTAAGTCTCCTCTCTCGTTTTGTTTTTTTAATTGTTTGTCTGTTTGATGGTTCGAAAGGAATTTATATGGCAACGCCGGGAGGTGTATGACTGGTCACACAATCACGTTTCCCGTCCACGTTTATACATCTGGATGTATGGACGTGGACGAGGCGAAAGGAGTATGTAAGGATTGTAGCAGGTGAAGTTCTGTGGTTTCTGCCTACCCCCGTGGGAAAAAGGAGTGGGTTTATGTATGTATGTATGTTAGTTTGTAAGGGATATTTTTAAAGCCACTGTCACTAGGCTATCAAACCCAAATTGGTGGACTATGGGTTATCACCCTCTCCTAGAGAGAGTCTTATGTCCTCCTACCAGGGCATGTGGGAAAATTGTATTTACAATGTTCTACCTATACCCTATATTTTTAAATTTGACAGCTCCGTTGATCTCGTAGTCGCAAGTACGACTGCTGCGCGTAGGGGTTATAGGTTTGATTCTCAAGTCGGACAAAGTATTTACTGGGGTTCCCATTTGGGATTTCTCAGTAGCAGCTCAGAGTTTGATAGTGATAACCTCGTGCTTCAGAAAGCTGTTGATGCTGTGCTACCCTGGTCGTGACGGAAGGCCATCTCATCGGATTTTGATAGTGAGGGAGAAAGTTAAAATCAATTTTTTCAATAATTTTTTCAATTTCAGAGCTGCCGCCAACATGCGAACTATAGGAAAACACACTGCTGAAATGCTCGCCACGCTCACAAAATCTGGCTTAGATCCTAAAAAACTGGAGCTCGTAGGAATCAGCTTAGGAAGCCAAACCACAAGCTTTATAGCCAAAAACTTTAGACTCCAAACCGGAAGGAACATCTCCAGAATAACGGGCTTAGACCCATCTGGTCCTTGTTTCCGAAACTTGGGCCCAGAGGACCGATTGGACCAGTCTGATGCTGACTTCGTTGACGTTATTCAAACTAATATCGATGGCTATGGAATGGCTGCCCCAGTCGGCCATGTAAATTTTTACGTTAACGGGGGAGAATACCAACCTGGGGATATTATGTGGGTCCCCTGCACCGTTTTTTGTAGTCATGTTAGATCTTTTAGTATTTGGATTGCGGCTCTAATTAATCCAAAAAGTTTTATTGCTATGAAATGTGATTCAGTGCAAGAAGCGAGGAATAGAAATTGTTATGATAAAACTCCTCTTGTGACTAATATTGTGGGTTTAAATACTGATAGAAATGTACAAGAAATCTTCTATTTGGCGACTAGAAATAACTTCCCCTATTTTATGGGATTGAAGGGAATGGAAAAGAAGAATGAGTTTTTTAACTCAAAACTAAACTTGAGTAAAAAGGACAACTGGAGCAGCTGGCTATTTTAAGGTGTTGTATTCGTTTTTAGAATAAATAAGTTTGGGTTAATAAGACGTTTAATTGACTAGAAATATTTTTCGGGCTTAATTCTATTTGGTAGATGATTTTTTGATGTATAAAAACAGGGTATATAGGGCAATACCCCTTTTTTTTGTTGGATATGAAACTCGACTGACTTATTTAGTGGTACCTATGCAATTGAACTATTGAGAGATTGTGATTTGTCTCGTTTTGGAAATGAATTGTTTACTCCATTTTAAAGTTATATTAATTATATGGTTAAATAGAATACTCATAATACGATAACAAGAAATGAAAGTATATTATTAGGTGCTACTAGCGACATCTCTTTTGTACTTCTTGTACTTGCCACAAATATCATGGGTTCATGTGCAGAGCAATACATGGTTAACTACGTGAGGGCTTGTGGATTGCGTATTTTTCAAAATGCCAATAGGTGGCGCTTTACATACTATCACGCCTGTATTCCCCGAAGGGTTAGGCAGAGGTGTACCAATATACACCCAGAGTTCGCCGGTATGTTTAGGTCCCACGTAATAGGGGGCGAGCTTAATGCCACTAATCGGGCACAAATCCTTACTCTGAGCTGCTACTGAGAATTTCATAGAAAAACCCAATAACACTTGCTCGACCTGGGAATCGAACCCAAGAACTCTAGCGTAGCAGTCAGGCTTTATTGCTTAGTTTTAAGAGATGGCGCTACTAGTACTACAAGAATTCAGATTTTTTTATTTGATCGCAGACAGATAAAATTATGGTTAACTGTAGTCATAAAAAATTAGCGTTAGCCTAGTGGTCCTAAGCGCAACTGCTGCGCTAGAGGTCTTGGGTTCGATTCCCAGGTCGAGCAAAAAGTGTTATTGGGTTTTTCTATGAAATTCTTAGTAGCAGCTCTGAGTTAGGATTTGTGCCCGGTTAATGGCAATAGGCTCGCCCCCTATTACATGGGACCTAAAACATACCGGCGAACTGTGGGTGAACTTTGGTACACCTCTGCCTAACCCTTCGGGGAATACAGGCGTGATGGTATGATGGTATGTATAAAAAAATATCAATAGGGTACATAACCTAGTGTAATTTTAATTAAATCTAATCTATTTTTGCGGAATAAAAAAAAAAAAGAAAAATGTTGATTTTGTACGCGTAAATTTTCTTAGGGTCCCCAATTCTTTTTGTAACTAATATAAAGCCTAGAACACTCAGGGATAACGCAACTTCCTACAAGCGAAACAGTTTTCAAAATCGCACTCGAAGTTTCGGAGATTAACGTGTTCAAACAAAAAACACACAAACCCTTCAGCTTTATTATTATTAGCATAGATAAGTTTGGTAATCATTTTAATCAGTTTTTTTTCTATTCCACTCATCGACATTCTAAAGCATAAGCTTCCTCATTTTGGAGGTCAAATCTGGCCAAATTGAAAGTGCATTGTCATAAGGACCAGCTGGTTACCTGACCCCTCGTATCATAGGACCAACGACTGCTTTTATTTACCCTTGTAATTATGCGAATGTCAATAGGTAAGGGTCATATTGTCCGAACTCTAACCCTTCTTGACTAGATTTGCGCGCGGTTTTGGCTGCCATTTTTGTTGATCTTACAGATGGAAAGATTGTTTGTTTGTCTGTCTGTCTATCGGGGATTTGTAGTTTTTGAAATAAATTTAGGAAATAAGACTAGATTAAACTATTTTGGCGATTTTTTTTGTGAATATGGAAATTTTGTTTGAGTTAAAAGTTTGTTAAGAAAATAATAAATACAAATAGGTATAGTAATACGTAAGTAAGTTTTTTTTTACAAAGTTACAAAATAAAACATTTGTAACAAACAAACTGTCACTAATACAGTCTAACATAATATTGATATCGTGCTAAAAGTTCTGATAATCAAACTCAAACTCACACAAAAAATAACAGAGTTCAATTTCCTTCAACATTTAACTTAAACAATGAATACTTTACGCCTCAGTTGAGTAGGGTCAGTAAAGAAATTTCTACAAAGCACTTTCTGTACGTACCTACCTACTATTGATAGTTTTTTAGTCTCCAATGGACACCTGGCCCTTATTTGAATATAATTATTATTCTGCTGACCGTATTTGGGGGTCCTTTTGTAATGGGATGGATATTATTTTTACTGGTCTATTGTTAATTGGCTGACGGTACTCTACCCATCCTAAATGATTGCGGGATGACGATATTATTACCTAACTAAAGGGTATTTAATCTTACTCGCCATTGTAAATTTGCATATATTTAAAAATCAATGGTTGAGACAAAAAAATATATTTTCAACCCTGAATAAATTAGAATAAGATATCTTATTAACTAACAAATCTTTTACTTTTGCCTTTATTTGCCTAATTGAAAACCTACGACATTTCAGCATAGCTGTAGTAGTAGCACTAAAGCTCTTTGTGAAGGAGAGCTCGTCCAGGAAAGTTAGTACTTTTATTTTTAGCTGACCGCTCACCTGATGTTAATTGGTAACCGCTGCTTATAGACAAATGCAGTACCAGAGGACTTGCAAATGCGTTGCCATCCCAGGGACAAAGTTGAAATATCTCTTGTGCCTGTAATTACACTGGTACCCATATCCTTCAACCTTAACATAGTAACGCTGGTTAGCGGCACAAATAGCTGTATGGTAGACTACTGCATTTGGTCAGCTTGTTTGTCATCAAATGATACATAAAAAATTGGTAAAATTTTAAGGATAAGTAAAGGAATATGCCGTCGAAGAAGCGTGGCGATTAATGCTTGTGCTTTCTCTGCATGAGAAGACGCCTTTGCGCTGTAGTGGGCTGGTATTATTAATCCGCAAATCTTTGTTAGTATGAATAGATGGGTGGATGTTTGTTATCTTTTACGGCTGAACGGAATTAGCAGACATTTTGGAACACTTTAAACATTGATCTAGCTCACCACATAGGATATTTTTATACCATTTTCGTTTTCCTGATGATTGAATGTTTCGGCTTAATTCTGAAGTAAATAAAAAAAAACTTTATTTCACCAAAAGGTTTATAAAAGGCTTATTACTTGGTCAATATTATTTTTATACTCTTTTTTTTTTAGGGATGGGGAATCATCTTCCGGGATTTTTATACTCTGGCTCCTAAACTAGGTGTAAGCAGACGAAGTCGCTCCAGATTTGGTAAAGCTAAAGAGGCTTTTATTAAAACAAACTGGGCACAATTTAAACTCGCACCCGGCCATCAAGTCATTGTAATTGGTCCCTAATAGACCAGTAATGGGTTCTGTTTAACTCAATCCAAACTTTATGTCAAACAACTTAACTCTCATAATCAAAAGTGAAGAAACCTGAAAGCTACTTAAAACTGACTTCTTTACATACGCAACTTATTTATCTATAGCTACTTAATAAAATAATGCTAAAGAGTTTTTTTGTTTGTTTGTTTGTTTAACGCGCTAATCTTAAGAACAAATATTTTGTATATGACAGCCAGATTTATGAGGCTATAGGCTATATAAAATCACGCTACGACTAACAAGAGAAGAGCAGTAACCAAAGACGTAACATAACGTGGGAGAAAAAAGTGACAAGGGCAAAGTCGCGGGAATAAGCTAGTATTAAATACATTTCTTTGTCAGTGTTCGAACATAATTTTTAAATAATCATTTAATATTTACTCGATTTCTAAAGAGCAGGTGAAATGTGTCACATGTCATTTTGACATTTGTCCGACTATTAACGATGTAAGTATCGATTTTTAAATCGATTGGAAGTGATAGTGAAAATGCTGTCGACATTTTTTTTATCAAAAATATGCCAGTATTTTAAGTTGCCTTATCATAATCTGTAGGCTTCTTACTTTATCTTAACTAGTTACACAAGGAACGTAAAGTTTTATTATTACTTGTTTAAGTATGTGAGTTTATATATAATATGTTCGTTTGTAAAACATCATCATCTGCCTAGCCTTTTCCCAAGTATGTTGGGGTCGGCGTCCAGTCTAACCCGATGCAGCTGATTGTGGAGCGACGGCTTATCTGACTTCCACAACCCAGTTATTGGGCATCACGATACCTCTTGGTAAGACTGGTTGTCAGACTTCCCGGCTACTGACTATCCGGAATGACTGTCAAAGATCTACGAATGATAGTATGATGTATGTTTGTTTGTAAATGCACCCACGATACATCAAAAAACCCTAGTCATGTTTTTTTAGAAAAAAAAGTATTTGACTCATTACCAAAGGGATGTCTGTAACTCCAATCTACATACCGATTACAAGATTACATTCAATTAATCGATTACAAAATAGGTCAATCATCTTCATTAGTGACGTGAAAGTATGTGTCTAATCGATTCTATGGGAATCCATTTGATCTGCTCGAGTGGTCGGCCGGAATTTTTAAATTATAATTGATGATTATAATATTCAAAAGCAAATTTATTTCCAGATATCAAATTATCATGTTAAGCCCTTTGAATTTAAAATATACTTTAAGCAATATATAACGTTTTTCGAATTGTTTCGATTCGTAACGATTAGAAATTAAGGTAATAAAGTATCGATTTTATTTGTTTGTGGGAACATCAGAAGGGTTATTACATGGCGTATTAAGCGGCTACTTTTACCATTAGACACTGCTTCACCGCTTTTTTTGTTATTATTTGGTTTAAAATATTGATATTTATTTCTTGAAGTATGTAATAATTTTGTAATCAATGACTTTTGACTAATCAAAATAATTTCTCATTATACTTTTATAATGTGGATAGGTACCCAATTTTTATATATGTATTTGTTACGTAGCGTACATACCCTCACTCACGCCTGTATTGCCCGAAGGGTTAGGCAGAGGTGTAGGTACCAATGTACACCCACAGTCCGCCGGTATGCTTTGTGTCCCATGTAATAGTGGGCAAGCCTATTGCCATTAACCGGGCACAAATCCTAACTCTGAGCTGCTACTGAGAATTTCACAGAAAAACCCAATAACACTTTGCTCGACCTGGAAATCGAACCGAAGACTTTTAGCGTAGCAGTCGTGTGTTGGACCACTAGGCTAACGAGACAGTACCAAACCCGTTTTACCTATGTTTTACTTAAAAAAGAATATTACATATCAATAACTTTCACCGGAACATCTGCCAGCAACCCGGTAGCTTATGTATTAAAAATTAAGTCGTTACGTTTTACTGCTTTTGAAGAAAAACTAGTTGTTTATTGCTTATAATAAATTTAACTTAGTTAACTGCCTCGTTAGCCTAGTGGTCCTAAGCGCGACTGCTACGCTAGAGGGCTTGGGTTCGATTGCCTCGGTCGCACAAATGTTATTGGGTTTTTCTATGAAATCCTCAGTAGCAGCTCGGAGTTAGGGTTTTCTGCCGGTTTTATGGCGACAGGCTCTCCCCCTATTACATGGGACCTAAAACATACCGGCGGGCCGTGGGTATACATTGGTACGTCTCTGCCTAACCCTTCGGGGAATACGGGCGTGGTGGTTTGTTTAATATTTTTTTTCGATGATTCGTAGTTTATATGTAAAAAAAAAGGAGTAAGCACTGCTGGCTGCCATTTTCAATAGCGACGCATGTTGTCCCGAAGTTTGGAAGGGAAGCCGGTAGGAATCGAGTTTTCGCCTCTCTACTAGTCTAATTAATTTTTGAGTTTGTATTCCAGAAATACATACCATTAGGCAGAGGTGTACCAATGTACACCCACATTTCGCCGGTATGTTTAGGTCCCATGTAATAGGGGGCGAGGCTATTGTCATTAACCGGGTACAGATCCTAACTCCGAGTTGGTGCTGAGAATTTCATAGAAATACCCAATGACAATTTTTGCTCGACCTGGGAATCGAACCCAAGACCTCTAGAGAAGCAGTCGCGCTTAGGACCACCTCGTTACCGAAGCAGTTTCCAGACCTAATTTATGATAAAAAAAACATTCACCTATCGTTTTTCCTTTTTGAATTTCTCCAAGTGTTTGAATAAAATGTAACTTATCAGCCGGATTGTAATGACATATAACCTTCCCAGTACCTAACTACATAACAAAAAAAAAGTTGTCTAATACTTCCCAAACAAATACATAATCCCTAAAACGGATTAAAAAAAAATCAAAAAGCCTAAGGTCGTTCCCTAGGATCAAGATATGCGTACACCGACTTTTGAAGTCGATAGCTTTATCAGATACTTAGGCACGTCTAGTGCTTAGATTACCATCGAGGGCTTTTAAGAGCACTAGCTCCGTGAAGTGTTGAGTTCCAGTCAGCGATATAAGAGAATTTGTATTATAGACTGCCTCGTTTGCCTAGTGGTCATCCTAGAGGTCTTGGGGTTTGAGTCCCAGGTCGAGCAGTGTTATTGGGTTTTTCTATAAAATTCTCAGCAGCAGCTCGGAGTTAGGATTTGTGCCCGGTTAATGGCAATAGGCTCACCTCTATTACATGGAACCTAAACATACCGGCCAACTGTGGGCGTACATTTTTACACCTATGCCTATCCTTTCGATAAAAACAGGCGTGATGGTATGATGATGATTCAGTAACTAGCTTAGGCCCGCGACTTCCTCTGCGTGGATATTTTCACTCACGTTAAGTTCACGTATTTTGTTACTGCTCTGCTTCCATGTGTCGTAGTGTGATGCTTCTATGTTACTTTCTGATAATTATTGCTGAAAAAATGGTTAAAGTCGGTCCAGCAGTTTTGGAGCTTATTCGGTACAAACAAACATAATCATCTACTTAGCCTTTTCCCAGCTATGTTAGGGTCAGCTTCCAGTCTATCCGGATGCAACTGAATACCAGTGTTTTACACGAAGCGATTGCCTATCTGACCTCCACAACCCAGTTACTAGGCAACACGATACCTCTTGTTTAGAGTGGTTGTCAGACTTCGTGGCTTCTGGCTATCCGTAACGACTGTCAAAGATCAACGAATGACAGCCGGGACCAACGGCTTTACGTGCTTTCCGAGGCACGGGGGTGCCACACGACCTACTTCCAAACTACGGGCTGCTACTGAGCAGATCCTATTCGGTACAAACAAACAAAAAAAATATTTCCTCTTTATAATATTTTTATAAATAACAACCGTTACTTTTCTTATGTTATAATAAATAGACTAAACAGACGCTTCCCTTCCTTATCAATTTCCCGGACAACACAAATTTTCTTAACCATTACTATATTACTATATTATTCTTGGGTGCCATTGCTGCTAGGCATGATTGTCCCCTGACATTGATGTTAGTGCAGCGGACCAAGTCCCTGCTTACTATTCTGTACTAGTTTTCTATCTCATGTATGGATCAAAGTTATCTGAATAAATAGATTTTATTATTTATTATTTTTTGTATATCAAATAAAAATTCAATTTGGTCCAGCAGTTCCCAAGTAATGCAATAACCAACGAAACGTAATAAATTCCTATATAGATGGTCGCCTCATATTTAAAACCGAATAATTTTGAACTCAATTGAAACCGTTAATAAAGAACTTTTTCTACTAAAAGTTTATACCGAAATATCATAGGCTTATATATAAGGAAAAAGGTAAGACACATAGACAGTATATGAAGCCTGCTTGAGGGTAGCTTCGTTCTGCGCACTTAGGTCTGTTATGCACGGGGTGCTGCGCCCCTCACAAAAAGAAACAAGCCATGGCATACAGGGTGTCTGTGTGTCGGGATGAAGAAGACTTGATACTTTATGTTTTCCGCAAAAGACACGGTGAAAACAGTTATTAAAAATAGTGTAAAAACAACACCAATAATAGTAAAAATTAACGTTTATTTTAGACAAGGTTGATAGTGTTAGTAACAATTCAGTTAATATCTAATGTTAGTAGGTACATATAAATAATTCATCTGTACATCGGTCGCCGTTAGACAGTTTTATGAATTCATTAAAAATGAAACAGCAATATTATAATAAACTAACTTCTGTTCGCGACTTCGTCCGCGTAGTTTTTTCACCCGCATCAGGTTACTTTTTTGGTTACTGCTCCACTCCCGTGTGTCGTAGCGTGATATTATATACCTCGATAAATGGACTATCCAACATAAAATGATTTTTTAATTGTAGATATTTTAAGTGACGCGGCTATAATGACGAGTGACAAGGTTAGGTCCAAGCCAAGGAGAGGCAGAGTGCTGTGTGGATGGAACAAGCATGTTCGAGACGCTTACCGAGAGGCCAGGCTTAATTTCAAAGAATGGGTATTACATAATAGACCGACCTCTGGAGTATTATACGAAAAAATGTGGGAGACTCGGAAAATATTTAAGGGTCGTCATAAATGGTGCCAAAAAAATAGTGAACAACTAAAAATGGATTTTTTAGCCGAGCAAAGAGCCGCAAACCACTTTAGTAAGTTCTGGAAAGCCACAGGTAAGCTGGATACCAAGCCTGGGCTGCCGGTGAGCGTCGGTGGAATGAATGATCCAAAGCAAATTTCGAATATGTTCATGGAACATTTCAAAATGCGATCACCCCTTGGCCCCTCAGGTACGATAACCGGTGCTGAGTCCTTCCGTGAGGGAGTGGAACCGGTAATGTATTTCTCGACGAAACAGGTCAGGACGGTAGTTAAAAACATGAGTAGAGGTAAATCACCCGGACACGATGGAGTCAGCATCGAGCATTTTAAGTATGCTGGTATTCACTTGCCGAGGGTCCTGTCTCTGTTTTATTCAATGTGCATTAGTCACTCGTACCTACCGGCAGAGCTGATGAGAACGATTGTGGTACCGATCATCAAAAGCAGGACAGGAGATATCTCGGACAAGGGAAACTACCGGCCAATCTCTCTTGCAACTACCATTGCTAAAATATTGGACAGTATGCTTGATTCGTGCTTGGAAAAACATCTGGACCTGCACGATTCACAGTTTGGGTTTCAACCTGGGCTGTCCACTGAAAGTGCAATCCTAAGTCTCAAGAATACTGTCCAATATTATACAGATCGTAAAACGCCGGTGTATGCCTGTTTCCTGGATTTTTCCAGGGCTTTTGACCTTGTGTCATATGATGTGCTCTGGAGGAAGTTGGGGGACAGGAATGTACCGGCGGAAGTTCTTAAGGTTCTGCAATTTTGGTATGCTAACCAAACGAATCAGGTGAAGTGGTCCAACATTCTCTCTGAGGCTTATGGGTTGGAGTGCGGGGTGAGGCAGGGAGGGTTGACCTCACCCAGGCTCTTCAACCTATATGTAAATGACCTCATAGTCGAGCTCAGCAGTATGCGTGTGGGCTGTCGGGTGGGTGGTGTTAATATTAACAGCATCAGCTATGCAGACGACATGGTGCTGCTGGGCCCGACTGCAGGTTCTATTGGAGAGATGTTGAAAGTTTGCGAGGACTACGCGGCTAGGCATGGGCTCGTGTATAACGTGAAAAAATGTGAGTACATGGTCTTTGGGGTCGCCGGTAAGTGTACAGATTATTCACCTAACTTTACCCTAAATGGCTTGAGCATAAGAAGAGTAAAACAATTCAAATATCTGGGACATATGCTTACCGACGACCTGAAAGACAATGTGGATATTGAGAGGGAGCGCAGGGCTTTGGCGGTCCGCGGGAATATGTTGGCCCGTAGATTCGCCCGCTGCACGGACCAGGTAAAAATAACGCTTTTCAAAGCATATTGTCAGGGTCTGTACACGGGTGGTCTGTGGATCAGCTACACCAAAAGATCGCTAGATGTCCTGCGCGTCCAGTATAACAATGTTTTTAGAGTGCTCTTGAGACTGCCCCGGTTCTGTAGTGCGTCAGAAATGTTTACGCAGAACCGTACTGATGGCTTCCACGCAATTGTGCGGAAGAAAATAGCGTCTGTGGCAGCTAGAACCCGGGCCGGAGGCAACAGCATTCTAAAAACAGTGACTGAGAATGTGTTTTCCCCTTTTATGCGGCATTTTGTGGAGAAGATGACCGGTTGAGAAACTGGTTTCGTCTTCTTTACAAAGTGACATACCCAAACTATCAAAATTTATGTATTATACTAACACTAGGTATAAGGTACTTAACTAACACTACGGATCTTTGTTGTCTGATTATTTGAAATAAATTATTATTATTATTAATTCTAACCAGTAGTTCCTGAGATTAGTGCGTTCAACCAAACAAACAAACTCTTCAGCTTTGTAATATTAGTATAGATATAGCACTTACAGCTCACTCCATCGTCGACTTTGTCTTTGTTACCTCTGACCTAGACTAGAGTCAAGAGCTTACCCATCTTGAATAAAAAATAAATAAATAATAATAGTCATCTTAATAAAATATACGTAAACAAATCTTGGACAAGTTGAGTGTGGGTTTCTAATTCTTACGCACTTTCTAAGTTTATCTTTGACATCGGTAAATGAAAACATCATGAGTATTCAAATTTCGAAATCGCAAATCAGCCTTGAGCAAGCGTGGTGATCAATTCTCGTGCCTTTTCGATATGAGAAGAGATTTTGTCCAGCAGTGGAACCATATAGGCTTGTCATTTTTGTTTTAGAGCAACTCACATTTGCCATTCGACAAAAAAAAAACGTAAGTAACTTAAAAGTTGAGTTCAAATTTATGTTCCAGTATCAAGATTCCTTATCCCACTACAGAATCCCGTTGTTAATAAGGAAAAGAGTGGGTACACAAGGGAATCTTGCGAACGTCGGACCGCTAGGGAGACGGCGCGGTTCGAATTTTCTTTTTCACTGGGTTTTAGCGCTGAAAGTTTTATTTATAACCGGATTTTTTGCGGAACCCTACCTGGGTGGTGAGGATTGAAGGGTTAACCTGACTTACAATTTTCGGTAAAATGTGTGAGTATCTTCGTATTACTCGACTGAGGCAGGGCTCAAAAGGAGAGTAGTGGTTTTAATTGGTTTACATTATTCCAGCTGACTGCCCCGTTGATCGCGCGGTCACTAAGCGTAGGGTCTTGGGTTCGATTTCCTGGTCGAGCAAAAAGTGTTATATGATAACTAATAACAAGCCAAGTACGCAGGAAATATTATAGTGCACAGGTGTGCTCAAAACACAGGTGCACTCCCTCTTCCTAACTCCCACACTCTGATGGGACGGCAATCCGACAGAACCGGGGAGAGATCAGGCGCAAGACCAACAGTTTTACGTGCTTTCCGAGTGACGGGAGTGTCACTCCACCAACTTCCAAACTCCGGGCTGTTACTGAGAAATTCTTTATAGAAAATCCCAATAACGCTTTTTGCCCGACTTGGGAATCGAACCCAGGACCCCACGCTCAACAGTCGTGCTTGCCACCATGAGACCAACGGGGCAGTTTTTAAGCTTACAGCGTACAAGAAGTGATATTGACTACTCACAAAATTATTTTAAACTAGCTGATGCCCGCAGCTTCGCTCACGTGGACCTAAGTGTAACTTAGGAAAATAAGTATTTAATGCCAGACCATCAAAATCCTCCAAGCAGGTCAAATATGGTTGCAACTAAAAGTTATAGACTATAACATGTTTGGTGTAAGCAGGGTGTGTGTTATGACTTCTTACCCCTTTTGAAAATTGATTTTATTTTAAAAGTAGTTTCAAGTTCTATGCCTGAACACCAAACCGGTTTTTCAACTGTACATAATACAGCAATACTTTCTTTATGCCAATAAATGATACTACCTAAGGAAGCATCTAAAGAAATGCACTCAAAGGTGGAAAAATCAACCCCTATTCTTAACACACGACTGGATATCCCCAGAGGGTTATTTAACATTTTCTTTTAACAACCCCTTTGAAATGTAAAAGGGTTCTTAAAGAAATATCCTTGCTCATGGGTTGCTGTTTAGAAACCCATAAAAGCGTACGCGTCTAAAGGTTACTTATTCAAAGACTTTGTTACCTTTCAAAGTTCCTTTGAAGTTGGCTTAGTAATTCGGTGGCAACTTGTTTTGTTTTTAGCTCCGTTTAAAATAGACAATGTTGATTGGGTATCCAAGATTTTCTAATAGGTAAAAAGCTTATTTTGAAACCGTGCCAACCCACAAACTTTATTAATTTAATGAGTAACATTAAACTAAGTAATTGGGCGAAATGTCTCACAATTACAATTAATTTTAGCAATACTAACTGTCCTGTTGGTCTCTTGATCGCAAGCGCGATTGATGAGCATGAGGTCCTGGGTTCAGTTCCCAAGTCGAGCAATGTGTTATTGGGTTTTTCCATTAGGAATTTCTCAGTAGCAACGTTAGGATTTGTGCCCGGTTAATGGCAATAGGTTCGCCCCCTATTACATGGGACCTAAAACATACCGGCGAACTGTGGGTGTACTTTAGTGCACCTCTGCCTAACCCTTCGGGGAATACCGGCGTGGTGGTCTGTGTGTATGTGTGTATTACATTAGTATCCATCAATACCAGTTCAATTTAACTGTTCTTGTCAAACTTATTTATAACTAGATTTTAAGAGAATAATGTGGTCTTCAATAATTGGAGGAGTACACAAGTAATTGTTTCTAGATTTACTCATTTCATGTAATTGTGCAGCCTCTGTTTAAGATATATATCTTACTGTTAATATAAATGCGAAGGTTTGGATGGATGGATGTTTGTTACTCAGCCACGCCAGAACAGGTGAACGGATCTGGATGAAATTTGATACAGAGATAGTCAGTTCTCGTGGGATAATATATTAACTTTGAACGAAGTTGTTGGCGGAAGCTAGTTAAAAAAAACACTAAATTAAAAAATATTATTAACCCCCGACAGAAGAATAAAAATCCCTACTGTAGCCAATAAAAGTGCTGATAACTTTGAAACCGCTGAACCGATTTCCATCAAACATAGCTAAGAACACTCCCGACTAATTCACCTATCAAATGCAAACCAAAATCAAAATCAGTCCATGCGTTCGGGAGCTACGATGCCACAGACAGACACACACACACACAGACACGTCAAACTTATAACACCCCGTCGTTTTTGCGTCGGGGGTTAATAAATAAAAATGTTCATCCAAAACGTGCACTTAGATGACATTCAAAATGAATCAGCGTTAAATATTATAAATCATTACAATTACTTCGAAAAATGGAAGATTTTGCTGTGTGTTGGATTATTTTGTCAAAACTGCAACCAATTAGAAGGCAATCACAAGGTTTCAAACAAACATCACAAAGTATCTTTGAAAATATACACCAAATCTAAGCGGCCGATCAAAAATTTGCACTCAACTCGTGTTCTATTCCAATTTCGAAATAGCAGATTAATTATTAGCGCTCCGGAAACGTGCGTCTGCGTCACTGCCGGATTGAAACCGGTCTACCACCCGCAAGGCCGGATATTGCGAGTCACAGTTGGCACCCCCGTACCGTAGGAATGGCTTCTTGATTATATTATAATGACCGGCAATCAGGCATGATGTTTAGGCTTCTATTTGGAAACTATACAACGTCTTTTTTCGATATTTCGTAGCTCTAGGGTATGAATGAGACCATAATTATCCAAGAATCAACTGGCATATGAATTCTTTTTCAATTATCATTTTTCTATTTTCATACAAAATAATTTAATAAAGTCACGATTATGTGAAACACCCTTACGTGAAATATGACAACGTCGCATTATCTTAGCTTTATAATTATTATGAATGATTAACAGATGATGTTTTTCTATGAAATTCTCAGTAGCAGCTTGGAGTTAGGATTTGTGCCCGGTTAATGGCAATAGGCTCGCCCCCTACTATATGGGACTTAAAACATACCGGCGAACCGTGGGTGTACATTGGTAAACCTCTGCCTAACCTTTCGGGGAATACAGGCGTGATGGTATGCTTCACAGTTTACGATCAGTGAAAGAATGTTTCTAATCGAACTAGTGCTTTCCAAGAATACTTCTTACAAACAAACAATGAAAGTCAAGGTCAAATCAGTTATTTTAATTAGACCATTACAAGGCACTTTTGAACGTCATTTACAAGAAAAAATATATAGGTAATATTGAGTCTAGTTGGTTCTAATCTTTACCTCTTCACATTAGCAGCATAGAAATATATATTAAGAGGAGAATACGTCTCCCAAGAGCAAACGGCAAAAGCGTTCGTCATTCCGTTAATAACGACAAACTGTAATCACCAATCTGTCTACAAAGTGTGGTGATTATCAGAATTTTTTTGGTAGAATTTTCTAATTAACTCCTTCTAATCCGTCAGTTTCATTGAAAGGGTCGAACATGGATAAAAGGACCAAAGTAATTTACATCATTTGTTTTTTTTTCAGGTTACTGAACTTTTGTCTTTTGAATAAGATGAAAGGAAACCTAGCAATTACATTAAGATGCTAGGTAGGAAGTCCCCCCGCCAACAACAACATACCGCGACCACCAATCCATTGCTGTAGGTATAAAAATAAAAAGTCGCAAACGAATGTTCAACGCACACAATCTTACTCAGAAAACAAACTGAATTCACAAAGCAGCTAATTCACAAAACAAATCCGCATTATTTAAAGAAAAATCTCAATAAAAATAGGTAAAAAAATCTTACATACCCATTTTTATTTATTCGTATAGCATCTGATAAATCGATGGCGATGAATGCTATGCTGCGGCACTGAGTACGCATGCGTCGCAAAAATGGCGGCCGAAAAAAAGCCGGGAAATAAGAGAAAGAAGTGGCGTGGGGTGACCCCGAAGTAAAGAGAGCTCGCGGTGAGGTTCTGGTGCTGAACTAGATGTTAAACGCGGGTTTGCTTGCGATTTTCTGGTTGCAAGAACTAAGGGGCCTACATTTTCATTGCAGGACATAGGATTTGCTGAGCAAGTCAAGTTAACAGTTAATGTACGAACGAATCAATTCGCTTAACACTTCAAAATGATACTCTATTTTTTTTTTGCCTAGTTTTGACCTATAAATGTATATGTATTATGGTAAACCGCCTATATAGTAAATTTTTTTAGTCATCAGATTTTCATATTAAAACGCTCACTATTTTTAAACTACTTCGTACCAAAGGACCAGATTTTTTCCAATGCCGAAATGTATTTTTTACGAATAAACAAATAAATAAATAATAAATAAAATTAAAAAAGAAACACAATTATTAAAATAATAATAAATACTGAATAAAAATAATAAATAATGCGAATCAAATTAAGCAACAACATTAGACTTGACACTAACCGACCTCCGGCTTACTTGTGTAAAAGTCATTTCAAACGGTAACAGACTGCCAAAATGATTTGCAAACTTGTAACCAACATCAACGCTCACAAAATGATTTTGCTTCTGTACTGCACCGCGAGCCTAGGGGTGTGTCTTCCCCTCGGTTCCCGCCCCCCGGGAGGGGTGAACGTGCCCTCGTGAAGACTTCACTTGAGCCCCATTCACTTACTCGCGACAGTAAATCGCGCTAGTTATCTTGCAATAAGAGTTTAGGAGTATCCGCATTAAAAAAGTTAAGGATGCTAAGTTTTCTAAGAATTTAACTTTCTAGTGATTTTCAGGTCTTCATTAAATTTTTATTATTGATTATAGATTTCTTTTGATATTTTTCGATTCTTAAATAGTTCAATTTTAGTTTTCGTTGTTTTTAAAGTTTTTATAATGTAATAATTTATTTAGTGGAAAAGTCTTAACTGTAATGCGGAACACAGCAATATTGAATAATGTGCGTAAAGTCATACAAAACAAAAGCAACTATTTTCATAACATATTTTGGAAATGTCCTGTTAACTTTACTATTAATTTAATTATTTCTGGCATATTCATTAAACACTATGCACACAGGAGTATGAGCACTAGTAGAATATTATAGGCAAATTATGTAGATAAGATTACCAAGTTTAGCTCATCTCGCTAGTACTCGCTCCAGTACTATCCTAAGTCTAAACCAACATAGATACAAGGGAATGTCACATCCATCTTTTCTTTATCCTGATAATGTCAAAACAGGGATTATAGGCACCATAGATAAGCAATTATTTTTGAGAAAAAATTACAAATGGCACCAGTGTTCATTGCCTTTTAAACTAAAATTAAAATCTGTCACAAAATGATATATCTGAAAATAGACTTTTATTTTTAGAACTTTTCACCTTTCTCGTGCCGACAGAATTGAAAACTTATTTTTAAAAGAGCGGGAACATTATGAATATGGAAAATAATCTTTTTGATATAGACATACCTAGGTAGACTTTGACAAAGGTTAGAAGTAAGGATGGAATTAATCAAATTATTATTTTGGCTTGCTATTTATCTCGTAAAGTTTTGAATGCATGGTATAATTATGCAAACTGCTACTGAATAATAGAATGCATTCACTTACATGCCCGACAGTTGGGCAGTTTGATTTGTCTAAGGGACGTCAGATTAGACATTTACAGTTAAAATTATGTATAACAAGCAATTTAGAACTGTATAATTATTTGGCAGGCTCGAAACTTTATAGAATGAAATATTTTCTTTAACCATGCCGCGTTCTGACAGTAAATAATTTATATTTCAATTTATTTTGTGTGCGTATTAGCACAAATAAGTAACAAAATATATTGAAACGGTTATAGGGTAAGTTAATTGTATGAATTACATTATTTACTTCCATTTTATATTAATTTGTACAAAGGTTATCGGAAGGACCAATCAAATTTTTGATATACCATAAGGACCACTAGTTAGAATAGTTTCCATTTGACTTTATCACTAATGAATATTTTTTTAAATTACATTGCTTGTAGTTTACATGACCAGGGTTTAAATGCTCATAATAAATGTTAGCTTCGTTCATAATTGATTATGCAGAATAGAATGACAGACCAGTATAAATGAATGCCAAGAGACATATTATGTCTATTACATATACATATTATGACATATTATGTATATTTATGTACATATTATGTGTTATGGAAAATTATAAAATTAATATTTATGATTTATATTACAACTACTTCTCCCGCAGATTCTGGTTGCTGGGTCTATTAATATTAGAGTTTTAACGTATATTGTAGCATAAAATGAGTATAACTCCAAAGAATAGTAAGTTATCATGATGAATTTTTTTTTAGAATCTGTTTTTGGCAGTCTAAAAATTGCTGGTCGTTATTGTTGAAGTTTAGTAACAGCAGTTCAGTTTCACAATTTCGTTTGCTATCGAAAAGTTCATGTGCAAAATACAGGGTACCGATGTAGGCACGAAGGACCAAAGTTATAAAAAAATGCAATAATTTAAAACAGAACGCACTCAATTAGTTGGACGGACATATTCAGGTTACACCACCGAAGGGTAGGTACTATTCGATGCACTTTTACGCGGGGGCGAGATGGGGTGAAATGCATAAATACAGGCGAGGGAGGGAAGAATACAAAAATAGGGTGCTAAGAGGCACCGGGCGCCATCTTGAAATCACCCTCGCAATGTCGATTTTTCGTGACGAGGGAGGTATTTATTTCTTTTTCGCATGTTGATTGTTCTTCAAGTTTAAGTTAGAAATAAGTTTTAACGATGTGGAGTTAATTTAAAGCACTTGTTTTTTTTAAATAGAGATGTGAAATGCTCTTGCTTTAAAAATTCTTTTCGAAGGAAGAAATATTAATTAGAGTTGATAATTAGGTATGCTTATTACTTGGGGTTGAAATTAAAGGAAATTCTTTTTTTCTCTCTTGGTGTTTTATTAACTTTTAATAAGGTTTTATTTGTGGAATGTTCAAATCACATACCTCTTGGGCTTTTAATTTTATGTCTAGACAAATCGTATGCTTTATTAGATACTAGTAATCATATTAAAGGAGATACGTGTCTCTTATTTGCGACTTAATTATTATTATTGTTTTTTTTTTTAATAAATCATGTACTTTATTACACATTCCTCATTAATAACCTCCGATTTTATTTAAAAGTTAAGACATGACTTTTTAACTAACCCACCAAAAAAAAAAAAATTAAGAAAAAAAAACACAAACTATAAACTTGTGTAGGTATACCTACTCATGATGTGCAAAATAAAAATAAATATTTTTCATCTTTTATGCATGCATATAAAAACTCCATCTACCCGCGACTCCACCATCAGCTTTCCATCTGATTTAAGACTAAACTAACAACATAAACCAAGATACAAACTATTCATTACCTCTTTCACGCAATGCAAACTATGTTCTTTCATAGGTATTTCTATTCCTAATTAAAATTCACTAATAACTTCACTGTATAGCACAATAAATTTTAATTATAGGTATACTTCGAGTATCAAACACTTCTTATTCCATAAAAAGTAACGTTATCTACGTGGCAATCGTGACGCCTCAAAGATTGTATAGTGCCTAGGTGTAAACCAATAGTCATGCAGCTTGAAATAATTACTGGTAGGTCTAACCACGCCTTTACATTGTGAGGAAGTTAAATTACGACCTCAGGTGCTTGCCACTAATTATTCCGATTACCCCGTTGTGTATAAGCGTTATGGGGTATTTGTGACCGAATAAAAATTGCTTTGTATTTTTTTAATAGCTAGTGTGCTAGTACCTACATATTAGTGTTTCCTGTATAATGCTACCTATGCGTATGACGTGTTGGCAATGATGACTAGAATTGTCCAATTAGTAGAGAATATAAAATAAAACGCGAGTGCTACGCTAAAAGTCTTGGGTTCGATTCCCAGGTCGACCATAAAGTGTTATTGAGTTTTTATATGGAATTGTCAGTAGCAGCTCGGTGTTAGGATTTGTGCCTGGTTAATGGCAATAGGCTTGCAATAGGGGATTACATGAAACCTTAATATACAGGCGAACTGTGGGTGTAAATTAGTACATCTCTGCCTAACCCTTCGGGGAATAGTATGATATATTTATAAAATTAATCTTACAATATCAGACTAATCCAAACAAATAAATGGGTTTCATTCAGTAAATCATGTTCTTCCCAATACTAAAATCTACTTTGTAATTATAGTTTTACTATGCAAAAAGGTACTAATATATTAAAAATAAATATTTATGGTGGTTATCTATGGGTACATTTGAAATAGACAAAAAGGAAACCCATCATTCTTATTTAGGCAGTTACTAGTTATCAGCTTAAGTAAGGTACTTTATTTAAATGACAAACTAAACATATACCAATTTTTCATTCCGATAACTATCGACCCATGGGGGTGAACACCCATAAATAAGTACATAATGATGTACTAACCATTGTGATTACGTCCCCCTGATGAAAAAACAACGAAAAAAACGCCAGGGGTGAGTTCCACCCTCGCGTTTTTTGCCTTCCATCACTCACCCCCGTTTTTGATTTTTCGTCTCTATTGGTACATAATAGGTATCGATTTTGGGGTTGTGTCGCTTTTGTGTTCAATTCTATAGAGTTAAAGATTTTTATGTAATGATGTATGTTCATTGTATGGTATAGGGTGTCTGGTTTTTAGAGGTGGCTTTAATCTATATTTATGATGTCTATATTTTTTATTTTTATTTTATCTAGTCCATATTTATTTTAAATTTAGTCACCTGCTCTTTGTAATTTAAAAACGTATTTTTTTTTCGACTAATAATTAATAAGTACTTTTTAAAATTCATAAGCCTTAGTCTCAGAGGACTAAGATAAAAACAAATGGATACTAAATACATATTATATTTTCTCTCTAACGTCTAGAGTATGAAACGAGAAATTCCGGCTTGTGCTTACATGAGGCATTTCGTTTATTGTGCTCGGTTTTTGTATTTCAAGCAAATTGTAAATTAAAATTTGCTGAGGTACCTATTTTTAAAACAAATAACATAACTCGACTGTTAACAAAAATTAATAACCAGCCCGTGACTTTGTTCATGTGGAAGTCAACCAAAACATTCAGCAATAATGTAGCTTATTTCAGTGAAATACACTCAGCCTCATAGAAATCGCACCTTTTGTTGCAAGAAATATTTGTAACATTTTTTATTTATGTTCAGACCATTATTAAGAGATATATTAGATTTCAGTCGAAAGGTTATGAAATAAACTATTGTTAATCATAGTTTTTATTTTGTTTAGGTACCAGTCTAAGAAAAGAAAGGGAAAACAACCATTATTAACCCTAATTTTTAAAATGATTTTTAAAACGGTACATTAACAAAATAATGTTTAAAAATGCCTCAAAATCTACATTGAACAACACTTTTATACCTCTTTTAGCCAGCGGAATGCGTGGACCTCGAGACAATTTGTTTTCAGCGTCACTTTTGCGAGCGATCATTATTGTTTTTAAAATGAAATCGTAGTTTATTTTAAAGTAGTCAAATGACTATCCAATGAATACTAAATACAATCCAAATAAATGTATAGTAGGAAACTAAGCAACATTTTTGGGAGGTGCGATTTTTTTGACGTTGAGTGTATATTTTGTAATCGGACCAGAGACTGCCTACTTTTTACAAAAAAACTAAGTATACATCTTTATAATATATGCAAAGATACAAGAGGTACATACTTAAAATGGCAACTAAAAATATCTATATGAATTACCAATGTCCAAAAAAAAGTATACCAATATAAATTCCTAGCCAAATGAAATGTTCAACAACTGGAAAAAATATACTTAAAACAAATGCATAATGAACTCTTGAAATCAATTAACAATTCGCAGAGTTTAATAAAACAATTTAATTAATTAGCTTCTAAAAGTTTTGCAAAGTTTCATAAGGGGTTGAATTTTTCCCCGCACTTGGGAGTGAGACTGGACTCTTGGAAATGCCGACATTGCTTTTGCCCCTTTTTGTGGATTTAATTTATGACGGGAAAAATATTAAATTTATGAAATAATAACTAGTCAACATAAATTTAGAATTCTAGTCAAAATTATCAAACTATACAAGGTTTTGTTTGCTCTAATAAAATAAAGAAAATAATATGCTGGTTTCTTTTTACGTATTTGTTATTTTTTATACTACTCCCCATATATTGTTGGGATCCGCACAATTAAAAAAAACTGGTCCTTTTGCCTTAAGACCAAAAAATATTTTTTCACATCCGCACACCATTAAATTTTTACTTACACACAAACGAAAAAACTGTATTATTACTAGAGATTTTATCCGCGAACATTATGTAAACTGTACGGAAACTGGTTCTCCATACAATCCCATATCCAACGGGTTCCATTGATCTCAAGAAAACATTCCCCCTGTGAACCAAGTTGTACGCCGCAAGTACACGTACTTACTGTTCAGAAAAAAAAACAATCGCAATGTTGTTTTAAGTTGATGGTTCCGTAGAGAATAAGTAACATAAATTTGGCATTAAAAAATACCGTAGACGTTAAAAATAAATGTTCATAAAATATAGGGATTTAATTATCCAGAAAATATATTTTTTTGTAGACTAAGTATTCTTGCTCAACATTATTGCCTTTTAAGAAGTGACTGCACGTAACTCACATTTGACTCGCTCACACACACAAGTTCAACTCACTCTCATTTTGTTTTACTAAAAACAAAATCATTTCAGAATTTATATTTGCCAATAGTGTCGTTTAAATTGGGAAGTAAAGTTTACAGAAAGGTATCTACTCCTACTTACGAAAACACACTCACAGTTCGCCGGTATGTTTAGGTCTCATGTAATAGAGGGCGAGCCTATTGCCATTAACTAGGCCCAAATCCTAACTCCGAGCTGCTACTAAAATTTTTCATAGAAAAACCCAATAACACTTTGCTCGACCTGGGAATTAAAGCCAAGACTTCAAGCGTTGCAGTCGCGCTTAGGACCACTAGGCTAACGAGGCAGTAACTCTTAAAGATCACAGAAAAATATTAAGAAGGTATTTTATCTAAAGAAACAGCCCAGCTTTTACATTCGCGTCCAGAACCCTAATTCCAATAACCCACGAGTAAAGTTCAAGTTTAGAAAAACTGGTTTCTGCCGCTAGCTTGGACCTGTTCCAAGTTCCAAGGTTGGAATAGCGGTGTTACTGCAAATGTAACGTGTAGCTGAGCCTAGAGATACCGCCATCTGACATCTATGAATGAGAGGAGACTATAGGTACGTATTTTAAATAATTTATTAGCAAGGAATGGTTTCTTTTTTGTGGAAATCGTTCTTTAAAATGTCTTCCTACTTTGGTCAAAACTTGATTGATTGTCATAGGTATATAATTTCTTTGAGACCTTTTAAATTTGATAAATGATGAGGCATGTAATGTAGGTACCGTAATTAAAAAAAAAAATGCATGTGTACTTCTACAATAATAGTTATAGGTAAACAAAATACTGTTTTATTATTTATCTAGCAAAGACTTTCCAAAACTGGAACATATGGCAAAACAAAAAATACCATCGAATTGCGAACTGTCCCCTTTTTTAAAGTCGGTTAAAAATACCGGTGTTATTTCCTATTTTATTGCATAACACGATATAAAATAGATAAAAAGTAAAAAGTATTTTTGTCTCACAGCATCATAATTAAAAAAAGGACTGTAGAAAATAAAGAGTCATTCACGAAAGTCACACGTTTTTACTATCCAAAAACAAAGATAAAAAAACTACAAACACTAATTCAAAATACATCTACCGTAAGCGAGTTAAGTGGCAAACAGGCAAAAAATAAAAAGAAAAAAAAAAAGGACCTTGGGTCCCATAATTAAAATTCCGTTCACACATCGGATCAATTTTTGCGCACAAAAAAAAATTTAAATATCAAAACGCATAAGAGGTTTTTTTTCTCAGAATAAAAAGTGTGCAAGCTCAATCTTTTTTTCAACCCTCGAGGGGTGCTTTTTACCTGTTGTCACTTAAGTATCGATTTGATCAATAGAGGTGTTGAGGCATTTATATTAAATCGTAAAAAGAAATTGGCACGAGTCGTAGCTAATAGGGGATCAATATGTTTTTTTTTAAAGGTGTCAAAAAGTCAACAATTGCTATTATTTGTTGAAAGATGTTTATATGTTGATCATATTTTGGGGTGCATCTTTGGGTTGATTCTTATGAAACCGCAAGTTTTTGTATAAAAGAGAATAAAGTTCGAAATAACTGGCAGAAAGATTATTGTAAATGACAGCTATTTTAACTTTGTAATTTTGTTTAGAAGTATTAAATACCCATAATACGGTGTTTATTTTGACTTCACAATATGAATAAATAATTACTTTAAGAAGACGACTTAAACATGAACATTTTATAGCATAATTAGTCTACTTGATTGAGTAATAGTACTTGCTTTGAGGTGAGAAGAACCAAGTCTTTATAAGTAGAAAAACAAATAAGCAGAGTTTTATCAACAGCCTAACGGCGGTAAGTTATTCTCAGTAGCAGCTTGGAGTTAGGATTTCTGCCCGGTTAATGGCAATAGGCTCGCTCCCATTACATGGGACTTAAACATACCGGCGAACCGTGGGTGTACATTGGTACACCTCTGTCTAACCCTTCGGGGATAACAGGCGTGATCGTATGCATGTAACGGGTAAAAAGTACCTACATTTTATTATAAACAAGTTACTGTTGCCCGTGACTTCATCTGCGTACAATCAAAAACAAAACTAATGTCCAAAATTACATACATAGGTACATACATAAACTTAAGTCTTTTACCCATGGGGGTAGGCAGAAACCGCAGAAAGCCACCAGCGTATTCAAAATTATCCTACGAAAAGGGACAAAAATACACAATACGGGATATTAACTATAGTATGTTTAAACCAAGATAAATATTAATATGTATGCTAAATTTCAGCCAATTCCGTTCAGCCGTTTAAGCGTGAAAGAGTAACAAACATCCATCCATCCATCTAAATAGTAACAGGATAGGATCTTTATGACACACCTACTATGGAAGTACCTATGAGTACATCTAACAAGTCATGAGAAAGGAATAGGTATATAACGAACCAAAAAATATTCGCCTCAACAATTTCAATTTCGCTGATATCTTATTTAAGGGGAGAGACTTATTTTTCACCCCTAAGTATACGCCGCCCCTTACGCTCGCGTGCTCTTTGCGAACTTCAAAGGGGGTTGCTTTCCCCCCCTTGTTAACAAACTTCCACCTATCTGCATTTTTATTTAAGTTTCGACAAAAATTTTCTACCCCTTAATTCAATTTTTTTTTTCGCCTTCGCTCTAGGATATTAATTAGAGAACACGAAGCTGATATTCCAGTCGATTTTGAAGATTAACTGATTTGAATAATAAAGGGTCTTTTTTGGGGGTGAAAATGAATATAGGATAATGATTTCATCTCTACAGTATACCTATCTTATCTTTTTCTCTTCTATGTACATTTTCTGGCTTACAGTTACACTTACAACTATTACTTGGGGAGTAACAAGACAGATCACATAGCCCTTATTTACGCAAATCGACTGGCAGTCAAACTAAGTCACTTTAAGCAAAGTCTGTTGCAGACTTTATTTTTGGCTTGAAAAAATATTATTTTTGATAGCGCGCCATGTAAGTAGAGAACACATAGTGCTTATGGGTGTCAGTATTTCCTTAATATAACTAACCGCCGACAGAAGAGAATATCACTACCGTAGCTTGTTAGCTACGGCTCTTTTGTTAAAGAGCTGATAACTTTGAAACCACTGAACCGATTTCAATCAAACAAAGCTAAGAACACTCCCGACTAATTAACCTTTTAAACACAAAATCGGTTCATGCGTTCGGGAGTTACGATGCCACAGACAGACACACACAGACACGTCAAACTTATATCACCCCGTCATGTTTGTGTCGGGGGTTAAAAAAGTTATAGTTCAGGACAAAACAAAACAAAACTCAATAATGGCAAGAACATTTAAACTTTCAGCTTTGAAATGTTTGTTAAACCCCTCATAATACAAAAGGGATTAACCAAAAAACCATTCCAGCTGAAAATTTCTTTCTTCATGGATTTTGGAATTGTAAGTTCCACTCATACATAATTATATAATTTATTTAACTGCCATTGAGAGCTAACACATTTAAGTAATCAATTGATTATTTTAAGAGGTCTAGAACTTTCTTAAAATGGTTAATTTTTGACAGCTCCAATATTTTTGAAACCTCTTTAAAACCTAACCACGAAATCTATATCAGTTCTGTATTTTTTCCTACAAGTACCTATGTAAGCAAAGTACCTAATACAGAGGTGCCTACCTACCCCCAAAATTAAATGTGAAGACGCCAAGAGGTGCCCCCTATTTGATTTCCATAATTGCAATAGCAAATTGCTAAAAAGAAATGCTCATTTCAGGGGTACCGGAGTGGGTGTTTAGGCAAATAATTTTCATCTTAAATAAAGTAGGGATAGTAGAAAAAGTCGATTAGGAAATATTTCATTAAAAACACTTAATTTTGTTCTTGTTTTTGATTTGGTGTGAGTGAATGAAACGTCTTGTAGGAAAACGTGCTTAATACCTGACTGCTAGGTAATATTACAGTGCGATAGTGGTTAAATGCAAATCAATTAAAAAAAAAAGGAACCAACTCTTGGGGGATAGGCAGTCGCTCCATGTAGAACACGGATATTCAGCTGTATCTGGGTAGACTGGAAGCCGACCCCAAAATAGTAGGAAAAAGGCTAAGTAGATGATGAACCAACTCTTGGAAGAAAGCAGAGGCTCAATTCTAGTAAGTTTTAGAAACATTCAATTTTTTAACTCAGCCTCAATCTGTCAAAAATGCCTCTAATTCTAATTATCCTCTAATTCACAAGCTCAAATGTAGGTTACATTCGAGCTTGTGAATTTATAACTAGATTTGGAACATTTATAATAACTGGAATAGGCTTTCAGGTGTCATCATCATCTGCTTAGCCATTTCCCAACTATGTTGGGGTCGGCTTCCAGCCTAACCGGATGCAGCTGTGTACCAGTATTTTACATGGAGCGACTGTCTATCTGACCTCCATAACCCAATTATTGGGCAACACGATACCTGTTTGTTAGACTGGTTGCCAGATTTCCTGGCTTCTGACTATCCGCCACGACTGTGAAAGATCTACGTTCTTTCTTTTATGTTTTATTTTCTTAATAAAATTAAAGAACATTACTGGATCTTTAAATATTTTATTCAATAAAAAACGTACATATTTTTTTCAATAGCAATATTTTTGGAAATACTTTTATCGTCATTATTTTACAAGCCAAATCTATTTTTGACGATGGGGCTGGCATGGTCTTGTTGTGACCAAAAGTCCCTAAACATATGAAAGATAATAATAAAAAAATATATATATTTTTGCAAACGGTACCTGATTTCAATCGGGGAGACGTTGGCACGCGACCTTTTCTTTAATTATTTCTTTTTTTCCTCTAAGGCCTAATAATAAATGCAAATAATACTCAATGCGCCATTCGCCAAATTATTGAGCCATCAGTCTGTATTATGCAGTTTCTTTTACATTATGTATGTGACTATGTGTTATATATATTTGTATTATATATATTTTTGTACGACATGTAGGTAAAGTCAGGAAGAAAATAAATTCAAAGAATAGATTCAAACAAAGAAAAAGTTAATTCACTACATATATTATCTATTATTTTAAGAATATGGAATACTAGCTATAGCTACTACTACTTGTCCACTTCCGTGGGTCGTAGCGTGATGTTTCATAGCCTAAACTATTCCTTATGAATCTGGCTATTAGATACAAAATAAGATTTTTCTCTTTCGACTGGTAATTCGTTTAGACAAACTCTTGAGCTTCTTCTTTTATCAGTATTTATGAATAAGACGTTATGTCACATTGATTTTATTTTCCTGACTGTGCACAATTTACAAACGTAATATTGAAATTACACAAAATTATTAAAACAAATTAAAACTTGAAGCCAAAATGATATCTGAATGCCTGTTTGTTAATTAACAAGAAATAATAAAATGTTTATGCTGTTCAAAGAAATGGTTAAATCGGACCTTTTTAACACAGAAACAATAATTTAACCAAACTGGTTAAGAATTGAAAAGTTTCTGCGTCGGATAAAACTTATTAAATAGGAAATGGTGGCGATTATAACAACAATATTGAAATAAAAAAAAAAACGAAACTTTTTTACAAAAAGGAAAATCGCCTTCAAAATCCACAAAGGGAACGTTAACTTTAGTTTTGGAAATCGGTCTCTTTGGTTCTATTTATTGTTTTGTATTACCATTACTACTTAACTTATTTTTAATCCCCGACGCACGGGGTGTTCTAAATTTGACGTGTCTGTGTGTGTATGTCTGTGGCATCGTAGCTCCCGAACGCATCAATCGATTTTGATTTAGTTGTTTTTTGTTTGAATGGTGAATTAGTCCGGAGTGGTCTTAGCTATGTTTGATTGAAATCGGTTTAGCGGTTTTAAAGTTATCAGATCTTTTGTTACGTGCGTTAAGGGATTTTTATTCTTCTGTCGGGGGTTACTTAAATTTTTAAAATTTTGTGTTAATAACATTTCTATGGGTTTAAACTGAAAGGGTATATATGGATGCCGATGTAATTACAGGGACATGAGACATTTCAACTTGGATGGCACCGCATTTGCAAGGTCTCTGGTGTTACAGATGTCTATAGGCAGCGGTGACCACTTAACATCAGGTGGGCCCTCAGATTGTTTGCCATCCAATAATATAAAAAAAAAAACAATCTGAAAGTCGGTTGATAAATGACTGAGTTCAGCCGTAACAAACATAAAAATACAATAGAATTGAAAACAGTTTTTTTTTGTCAGTTAAAAATAGATCGTAAACATGCAAATAAATCAGTCGATACCAAACGAAAAGAAGATAACTTTAACAATTAAAGATTCGAGATTTCTGAAGACGAAAAATCACGAAGGAAAGTAAAGCCATTAAAAACAATCGCTTAACAATAATTCTTGGTGAAGTTTGAACACTCCGTCCTCTGCAGAAACTTGATAAATATGAAGGGACTCAATTTAACCTGATATTTTTTTTATGAAGAAGATATTTTTATTGGGCTTTAGTAGAATTATTTGGGAGAATATTATCAATTCAGTGTTTAGTTGGATGATTTTCTGTGTTTTTTTGTTTCGGGGTTTTTATAAGGCACACTTCACCCATCCCCTACGCAGTGCAGTGTGGAGCACTATCACAGGACATGCGTCACCTCCTTATAATAAGATTTATACCTACATATTATAAATGAGTTAAAAACCAACTCACTCATAAATAATCAAACTATGAGTCGGTAGGTAAGTAGGTATGTTTACTTTTTTATGTCATTGGATGGCAAACAAGCCTTGTTAATGCGTTGTCATCCCAGGGACAAAGTTGAAATGTCAAATGTGTGTGTAATTACACCGGCACCCATACCCATCAAACCGGAACACAGCAACGCTGCTTTTTACAGGCAACTTCAGAACAGACTTTTAAAGGTTAAAAATACCACAATAAAGTATCAACTACTAATATAGTAAGCTATTTCATACCAAAAATAAGTACACACACCATTAAAAACGCGAATTGTCGAACAAATTGGCATTGCACATAAATTTTACATAAACTATTGGACAAGGGTTGTCGCACCCCATCGGTTCACCCCCACGTTTCGCCCCGTGACCCTAACAAGTATGGTGGTAGAGGATTAAAAAATCGATTGGCTTAGTTCATTGGTATGGTTCGTTTAAAATAATGGGTGAAATAGAGGTCAGTTGTGACGGTCACCGGACTATCGACGATAAGGAACAGAGTATTTAGCGAAAGAGATAGTAACAAATAAACAAACATAGGTACAATGTCAGGCTAAACTAAACAGTATTCCCCGAAGGGTTAGGCAGTCGTGTACCAACGTACACCGACAGTTCGCCGGCATGAAACCGAATAAAATGCTGTGTTATATGGCATATCGTTAATTATATTACAAACATCACCATCATATCAGCTGAACGACGTCCACTGCTTGACATCATCATCATCTGCTTAGCCTTTTCCCAACTATGTTGGGGTCGGCTTCCAGTCTAACCAGATGCAGCTGAGTACCAGTGTTTTACATGGAGCCAGCAGTCGCTCCATGTAAAACACTCAGATCCACTCAGGTCAGATAGGCAGCTATCTGAGCTCCACAACCCAGTTACTAGGCAACACGATACCTTTTGGTTAGACTGGTTATCAGACTTTCTGGCTTCTGACTATGTCAAGCAGTGGACGTTAACTGCCCCGTTGGTCTCGTGGTCGCAAGCGTGGCTTTGAGGCGATGAGCTTGGGGTCCCGGGTTCGATTTCCAGGTCGGGCAAAAAGTGTTATTCCGTGTTATTGTGTGTTATAAAGAATCAAAACTTTAAAACTTTGAACGATAGAGTGAGGAATGAAACGATACGAGAACGTTGCGGATTAAAAGAGGATGTAGTAACAAAAATAGAAAAGAGTATGCTTAGATGGTTCGGTCATGTTGAGAGGATGAGTGAAAGGCGACTAACGAAAGGGATTTATATGGCGGATGTGAGTGGCAGCGCCGGGAGAGGACGCCCTAGAAAGACCTACCCTGACCTTATTGGTGGGGTTCTTCAGAAAGGACGTGTGCGCAGTACTCGTAACCGGCGTGCTTGTATGAACAGATGTATGAACGTGGTCGAGGCGAAAGAAGTATGTAAGAATCGTAGCAGGTGGCGTTCTGTGGTTTCTGCCTACCCCCATGGGAAAAAGGCGTGAGTTTATGTATGTATGTGTTGTGTGTTATCCGTAACGACTGTCACAGATCTACTAATGACAGCCAGGACCAACGTTCAACGTTCTTTCCGAGGCACGGGTGTGTCACACCACCAACTTCCAAACTCCGGGCTGCTACTGAGCAAATCCTAATGGAAAAACGGAATAACACTTTTTGCCCGACCTAGGAATCGAACCCGGGACCCCAAGCTCATCAGCCACGCTTGCGACCACGAGACCACGGGGCAGTTAACGTCCACTGCTTGACATAGGTCTCCCTAAAGATCGCCACAATGACCTGTCCTGTCCGCATCCAGCGACCTTTACCAGGTCTTATATATATAACAATACAGTAGGTACCTACTGTAAGTAATTACTTACATTTTGAAAATTTCGGGAGATTGACCAAAGAGCAAAAAAAAAGTGGAATAAAGAAAAGCAAAATTTTTAAATTCATCATGATTGAAATGACAAATATGCTGAGTGATTAATATAAAGCTGAGACATTAGAAAATGCGGTAGCCTAGAGGTCCTAAGCGTGACTGTTACGCTAGAGGTCTTGGATTCGATTCCCAGGTCGAGCAAAAAGTGTATGTATTTTATTGATAGTTTTGGGTTTTTCTATGAAATTGTCAGTAGCAGCTCAGAGTTAGGATTTGTGCCCGGTTAATAGCAATAGGCCCGCCCCTATTACATGGGACCTACACATACCGGCGAACTGTGGGTGTACATTGTTACACCTCTGCCTAACCCTTCGGCGAATACAGGCGTGATGGTATGTATGAGACACAACAAAAATAAAACATTATATCCAAATCGATATTGATTTATTCGAATTATTAAATCTTTCAAAGACATTATTATCTCTTTGATTAGGCTACGTAAACAAATTAATTCAGGTACTTCAAGTAACCTTCGGATCATTCAGTATCTGAATTAGAAATTCGAAACCAAACGACATTATTTTATTCACACAAATATTAATGAATGAATTCGAATTGCTTTTTAATTACGCACTCTCTTCTGGGAATATCTCTTGATGTACTTACAACACATCAAAACACCTAAGTACAGAAGAACAAGTTAATTGGTATACAGGGAGCTGATTTGCAAGTACCTACTTAACAATTTCGTGAGTGTGCAGAGTTGTCAAAAACAAAGCATTTATTTCAATCAGACCATTTACAGGCACTTTTGAAGTGTCAAGTAGTCGGAAGTTAGAAAGTTGAAGCTAGTTGCTCGTTCCAAAACGTAGGCCTGTATGAAGAAGAACAAGCACAAAGCTTTGTACAGTGTGTTTTTGACATTATGTGCATAAAGTTTAATAAATAAATAAATAAAAGCTCGCGAACACTTGCTAATGAGGTTGGCAGACTCGTCTCACAATTAATTTGTTTATTATTTCTCCAACTATGTATTTTTATCTCTCTCTACTGTATGTATGTATTTATTATTATAATATATTTTATTCTTGAATATTTTCTGTTCTTTGCACCTACTATCTTTTGTCTCTGCATCGCCCTAAGGTAGACAGGTAGAAAATGCCTAAAGCATTAAGTACGCCTTTGTACGCTGTATTTTTTACATTATGTGCATAAAGTTTAATAAATATATAAATAAATAAAATCTCCAAGGACACTCTTTTTAATTAAGTTGTCACAAAATACCGATTACATTATTCTTCTATATGTAGAAACAAAGTAGGTGAAGACCTATATATAAAAATTAAAAAAAAGGATATGAGCCATGACAGTTAAGAGATGACTAATTCTTTCTGACTTTTTCTTTAAATACCAATTGAAACACCGAATAAATAAATAATCTATTACAACACTCTCAGCAACCTTCAGACGTGGGATTACTACTGTAACGGGAACAGTATCAATTTACTGTGATTGAAACACTATTATATTTGTCTTTTTATCATCATCATCAAATCAGCCTATTGACGTCCACAGCTGGACATAGGCCTCCCCTAAAAATAGCCACAATGACCGGTCCAGCGCTGCCCGCATCCAGCATAATTATCTTATCATAATAATTTTAAATTATAGGAATAGTTTTATTGTATTTCACTTAATCTTACCCGTTAGCCGCAGTGACGGTCTGTCATGATCTTCTCATTTTGAACAAGTACCTATCTCATGGGCATGGCCAACTTAAAAGAGATTGTATCCGACCCAGTCAGTCAGAGCCTCTACAGTACCATAAGCTTAAAATACGAACAAGACAAAATTTAGTTATCAGAATGTAGTAGAAATAAATAAAATTATATATTTTAAGTAACCCCGGATAGCAGAAAAAAAGTCACTACCGTAGCTAACAAAAGAGCTGATAACTTTGAAACCCCTGAACCGATTACCATCAAACAAAGCTAAGAACACTCCCGACTAATTAACCTTTCAAACACAAAAATCAAAGTCAAAATCGATTCATGCGTTCTGGAGCTACGATGCTACAGACAGACACACACAGACATGCAACTTATAACACCCCGTCGTTTTTGCGTCGGGGGATAAAAATGAAAATTTTTGCCTGTACACCAACTCGTTTGTTCCACTGTACTTATACAAAAACAAAATAAGCACATATTAATTACCTACCTTTTACTTTTACCCTCAAGTCAAACACGGAACGTTATTTACAAATCCACCCTAAGAAATCTTATAAATTAAATAGAAAAATTTTATATTCAAATTCGATCTGTTGTAAATGGGAAAGTCGGAAAAATCTTCCCCCTTCAGTAATCATATAATATATATATACATAAATATATCGTCTGCGTATGAGGTTTCAAAGAGAGGTGGTGTTTTTGAAGAAATTCGACTTTCCTACCTACCCTCTTGGTACAGTCGAGGAGTAACGGTCTCAAATTGTTTTTTTGTTAACAAAATAGATATTATAGAATGGAAACCCTATCAATTTATAAAAATAGTGGTAAATATATACAAGATTAGTTATGACCAATAAAAAAAAACTATTTTGATTTTTGTAAGTTTTATTTCATTGTTTACTGGAAGAAAAAAAAGGTAAGGGACTTTCGAGCAACGGATTGCAGCGTATAAACAAGTAAACAAAATGTACGCCCGGGAAATAAAAAAATATGGGAGTAAAATCAAATGTTATGAGTTATGCGATACAAGCTACATTTTGCCCATTCCCCCCCACAGAATTTGCACGACTGCATGGACTAAATATATATACTTGAGTAAACTCCAGTCGTGTGTCGGAGCTGACACACACACACACATTTTTTTACTTAACAAAAGGTGGCTAAGCCCTAAATGTAGTGGTAGTAGTACCTACAGTAGTGGGCCTGTGGACGGTGTGCAATGGGTAGCTCAGCGTCCGTACGTTGCATAACGACAGGCCGTGTCGACGGCGCGTTCATGTTCCACGCACGGCCACTCAGGGCCGATGCCTGCCGGGGCTACGGGTTGTTCGTAAGAGATACCGCGCTCCCGAAACGCAAAGGGCACAAAAAGGAACTTGGATGGGTTTTAGTCAGTAAAAGTCTGACACTCCCTCCCGGCCCGCCCAGGGCGGGGGAAGTCATTGGATGATTTCCAATACCTAAAAAAATAGTATCACAGTAGTAGACCAAAATAAATCGTTATTTAATCAATCGGAGAAAGGACGACACTGGTCATATAGGATATCCTAGTTTTGGGGAGACCACCCTGGTATAAAAAATTCTGAACTCATTATTATTATTTTTCGTCAAGTCAAAGTCAAAGCATTTATTTCAATTAAATCATTTACAGGCACTTTTGAATTGTTAAGGATCCTTTCAGTTGGTCAGAAATTCGAAGCTAGTTGGCTTCTGTATGTGAAACAATTTAGGTGAGAAGCGATATAGAATAATAGCTTCGACATAAATCGTTAACATTTTTTCCCGCGACTGTACGCAATATGACACCCCAAACTCGATAGGATATTTTTTTCCTAAATCAGATGCACTCCCCCATCGCTTGTTACCGTTATTATTAGATTTGTTAGCAACAGACCGATTCTTATACATAACTTTATATATTCTTCCCTCAACATCCCAAAAACAACCTTAGTGTCGCAAAAATTGGGCACAAATTGGCGATTTAGTAATTTTGGGAATATTTGTGAGGGTATTGATTTTATTTGTTTATCAACCATCGGACAAGCCTGGCTGTTTTTTGGTTTGTTTTGGGTATTGAACCACTACCTACCTCTCATGTTTGTTACCTTTTATATGGAGCTTAGATTTGTCTAATTGCCAGAAAGAGCCCACCCAAAATCTGTCAATAATTAAATGAATTACGTAAAACTAATTCAAAATACGTAAAGTAACATTTTACTAGCATTTTGTTAGTCACTTTTTGACTAACTAAACTGAATACTACTGCTACGATATATTATAATACGGTGTCATCCGCGTTCAGTTACGTTTTTACTTACTGCTCCGCTTCTGTTGGTCGTAGCGTGATGTTCTATACGAGCCATACTCAAAGTGTTCTCCACGGGGCTCCACAAAGACATATAACTTCGATTATCTCCTGATATTAAAAACAAATGATTAAAAGTAAAAAGCAATTTATACTTCCCATTTCATGCAAATATCAATTGTCAAGTAGGTAATATGATTATATAAAAAAATACACGAAAATACGTGAAATATTTTGTTGACCATACGGGTTCCGTAACCAAAAAAGTTTGAGAACTGCTACTCTATATGTATAAACGTCCTCTTGAATCACTCTAGCTATTGATGAAAAACGCATTAAAGTAGTTAAAACGATCCAAGAGTACAGACGGCGGGAAGTGACTTTGTAATGCTATGTAATGATCAGGTTCATTGCGTTTAATGATGGATAGTGAAAAAGACCCTGTGTCAAATGAATCAGTTGTTTAAATATTTTGTTTGTAAAACAAAGAATTACTATCGGCAAGTCACAGAAATTCTGTTTTTAAGATTTTCTCCAGTTATGGTCGAAATTGTGATAAAGCAGTTAGGAAACCGCCACTTTATCTAAAAATGGCTATCGAGTATCCTGTTATTTATATTTTATATTTATATAAGTGGTACTGTACAAGTTTGCAATAGGGCAATTACAAACTCTTCCAGTAAAACCATTTATTGCATAAGCTAAATTTTAAACGCCGAATTGAAATGTTTTTTCTCTACTTATATCTGAAGTTTTTGTTGTTTGTATATTTAATCGCGCATATCTCTGGAATTACCAGGTGGATAGGAAAAATCTTTGTTTATGATAGCCAGACTCATGGGGAATAGTATAGGCTATACAACACCACGCTACGAAGCACAGGAGCGGAACAGTAACTAAAGACATAACTAAACTCTTTCTTCTAATTAAAATGGCCAAAACAAAAAGAGTTTGAATAATTATTGCAAAGGATTTATTATGGCTTCAAGAACTGCATTAGTTTATAATGAATTATCCCTCTGATGTTTATATAAGAGAGACTAAGACTAAGATTGACCGCTGACCGGGGAATAGTTTTACAGTAACACATACAAATGATACTACAGCTTGTAAACAGGATATTCCTTGTAATTAATTTCAGTATACCATGAAATTTTATCTGCGGTTATTATTGCTAAGGAAGTTAGTTGAAAATAAAATAAATGTGTACACTATTTTATTTATCTGTTAGATATAGAAGGAACAATGTTGCATTCGTTGGTTTTACGGCCAGTGTTGTGAGCACTCAAAATTATTTTATTTTTAACTTCTTATATACTATTATTGTAAACGAAAAAATTCGTAAGGATAATTGTATATTTGTTTGTAAGTTTTAACACGTTTAAACAGCTGAACAGAGTTAGCTCAAATTTTGCAAATTAAATGACAAATTGATATAGATCTCACTTAATAAATACATAGGATATTTGTGTTATGCCTTGTTTGTGTTCCCGTGTAATAATTTAGGACTCTTGCTTAATTCTGATGACGACGCAGACAAAATCGCGGGCCGAAGCTAGCTTAACATAATTATGTAATCTAATCATGCTACTCATTTAGAAATATTTTGAAAATAGACCTCTAACTACCACAGTTTAAAGTCGCCTCAAAATCACTCTTATCCTTGCCTTATTAAAGAGACAGAACTTTTACTATTAAAAGACATCCAACCCATCTGCCGACACCATAACCAATCCAGCTTGCAATAAAACAAAAATAACTGCCATCTAAAAAAAAACAATAGAAAGCATAAACAATAACGTCCGAAAAAGGGGTCAAACATTCCCACATGCAAAACGGTATAACGCAAAAAAAACTAATTTCAATAAAACAAAAATGCATTCAAATTTTTGCACCTCTATTTTTATTAAGACAATGTAACATTTGTGATTTGGCTCGACATCTGTTTTGAACCCTTGCGTTTATTGTTTATAATATAAAAGCTACAATAGTTGCCGTTGACAATCACGGTGTACCGGAAAGGTGATGTTAAAACAAAAAAAGAAGATTGTTATAGTAAGGAACAGGTTTTCATTATCATTAGAAAGGGTAGAGTGAGATGTAAGCCCGTGAAGTGTTTGACTCATGAATGTAGGGTTGGCAGGATTGTGTCTGTGATTAGAGATATAGTGCTATGAGTAAATGAGAGATATATTTTCGGGATTTCTCGTCATTTTCGAAGAGTCGTTTATTGTATTCTTTTATTTGTTTTTTTTTCATAAGTTCTTATTTAGCTTTTCATTTTCTTGTTGTCAGAGTATTGGTAGAAGAAATTTGGGTCAAACGCAAAAAAATTACAAAATTAAGTATTATTATTTTGTATTTTTATTTGCAAACGACATGCTAAGATGAAGAGTAACAGATTAGGTTTGTATTAGCAAATAATATTGAATTTAATTTCCTACATAGGAAAATACAATTTACAAAAATTAAACACAAAATATTCAATTAAACACAGTACTTGTTTTATAGTTTTATCAAGTTGCCAACCCTATCTTCTCCCGTAGTTTAATTATAGCTTCCTCTTCCCCTGCTCCTTGAAGACATTGTCCTCATTTATAATTTATTCATACATTTCATTAGAAATTATTCACAGCTCCAACCGTATGCAAATTCACCAAAATTAAAATATAGACAAAGTATGCATTCTCTTATTTTTTTAAATAAAAATAGTTTTGTCATTGCAACCGTTCCCACCAAACGGGTTCTATTTCAAAATTGGAACGAGAATGACATTCTTTTTTTATTAAAACATAAATTGTATTTTTTTAATGTCGTTCTTGAAGCAAAGGAAATGTTTTTATGATTAGTTTTGTATGATTTGCATCTTAAAAATTAATAGCATTGTTTGCATTCCTAATAAATTGCTTCGAAGGTAAGATGCTGTGGGAACCAGGAAAGACTTGCGTGTACCTTTTGATAGTTATTAATTGCTCTGTAAATCGCAAATGCGCTTAAGTCGTAGTTTGTACATTTAAATGCTGGAAGCTTTCTATTTTTGATAATTTTAAGTAATTTTTGAAAGGTACTAAAATTTTTATGCACATTCGTCAGCGCAAACAGTTATGCACTATAATAATATCTCTTGCGTACTTGGCTAGTGTCCATTGAGGTTGGACGCCATGACTCAAATTCGGTCGAGAGGATCCTATTAATCCTACTAATATAATAAATGCGAAAGTTTGTGAGGATGTATGGGTGATAATTACTCTTTCACGCTTAAACGGCTAAACGGATCTGGATGAAATTTGGCACAGAGATAGATTATAGTCTAGAATAGCATTTTTGTATCCCTAAAAAAATTATGGTTCCCGTAGAATAATGTATTATGTCTCATATGGACTAAGACGCGGGCGGAAGCTTGTATTATTATATATTTTTAATTCCAAAATAGAAATGAAGCGATTTTTTTTCAGCGCGCTTGTGTTAGGTCTTATTAATAATTACGTTGTATATACTTTTTAAACGGGTACCATAGAGTAGGTAACAGCTACACATAAACTATGATCTGATCAAGTTCTGGTTTCAAGTCGCTTATTAAATTCAAATTCAAGTAACTGGCCACGTGGGATAATTCCATTAAGGGCCGGCACCTCCATCAGTTCTTTCCCTCAGTTCGTGAACGGCTGGCCAGAACATGGCTGGAGGTGGACCACTGTGTTGCCCAATTTCTCACAGGTCACGGCAACTTTAAGAGTAAATTGTTTTCTTTCAAGCTTGTTGCTTCTCCCTTGTGTCAATGTTCTACATCTGACTGTGAATATGAACAGTCTGCTCATCACATTTTATGGGAGTGTAATCTTTGGCAGAATGAACGAAATATTATGTTAGACAGTAGAACTAGAACTAATTTCCGTGCGTTCAGGCGTTTTTGCCATACCTATTACTGGAATCAAATGTAACAGCTCACATTAGGACCCATTAAGTTAGTAACAATTGCAAACCGTGGTGCTTGGCAATCTGGGCTTCTCCCAGTTGTAAATATCCCCTTGTGCCTATTGGCCTAGTTCTGTTCTGTCTCCTGCTTGTTTGGAGGGAAGTGGAAACAATATTTTTTCCTACTCCTCCGCTAATCTTTTCTGATTAATTTCGTTGCGGGATCCAAGACAGTTTTATCGTTTCTCCGGGACTCGTCGAGCTTCATTGCCTCGGCGCTCTTCTGGCGGTCTCCACTGTTGATTCTGGCTTACAGAAGTTGCAGTGGTTGGGAATAGTGTGGCGGGCTTGTCCCAAAAAATAAAAAAATAACTGGCCACGCAATTCTATATATCATGGGTTACGTTGTTTTCCTTTTCGACGCCCATTACAGTTACTGCACAATCATGACGTCAATTTAATACGATTTATTAAACAACATTTACAATTTTAAACGGTTGTAATTACTGTACGACAATCAATACCCGTCTTAAATATTTTCTATATTTACAACAATTTAAAAATGATGAACACAATTTTGTTATGCGATTTTGAACTTTATTGAAACGTGTTAAGGTTGTGTGAGAATGGAGTTGGGTGCAAATAATTTCAACGTATGAAGTGTTCCGTATATTTGTTACTGTCACGTTGTTAATCTTGAAGTATGAAAATAAACCTGTTTTTATTATGATTAGAAGGACAGTTATTGGTCGTTTTGCGTAATTTTAAAGGTTGTCCATTTTGCTTTAGTGATGGGAAGAAAGTCTTGATAATTTGGCGAAGATTCTAACATCTTTAAATGAAAAATTCTTTATCTTATTGCAAATAAACAAAACCACTGAAATCCCAGGATAATCAGTCCAGTCCAGTTTTGCTAGATGAGTCAAAAATTATCCCATGGGAATGCACTATCGGGAGAAAATGTACCCTATGTCCTAATCCAGGTCCTAATCTGCACGTACGCCAAATTTCATCAAAATCTGTTCAGCCGTTTAGACGTGATAGTTGAACAAACATACTTCCACTTTTTTTTTAAAACTAAAAGCAGGTATTACATTACAAGCCAACCATCTGCTGCAAAACTTCCAGCTAAAAAAGGCAACAACACTAAGTTTTCTTTACACTGTTAACGTAATAAGACAAGTATAAAAATGCTATCATTTAATGGCGCAGGAGCACCTTGTTTAAGTGCTATACATAGGTATCTAGACTTAGACACTAAACGAACAAAGGCGTTAGGAACATCTGCCTAGCATGTGCATTGAAATGGGTTGAATGTTGGATTAGATGCGCAAATAATATATGGTATGTTTTGTTATATCTAAATTGCATCATTGATGAACTGATCTACTTAATATTTATTAGAATTTGTCGTTCAGCGGGGATATAAAATCTTAATTAAATTGATATATCAATACGAATAATATGAAGAAGTAAAGTCTGTGAGGTTGTAGGTAATCTCTGGATCTACTGAACCGATTATGAATATTATTTTACCCATAGAAAGTCACTTTATTTGTGAGTATCAGAGGCTTACGACACACGGGAGCGGAGCAGTAACCAAAGACGTTACTGAACACAATAATAACTACACAAAAATTATTGCTGGAAAACGACTTTTATTTGTGGTGTAAAAAATCACTGTTTATGGTTGTTCGCATAAAATGCTATCACGCCTGTATTCCCCGAAGGGTTAGGCAGAGTTGTACCAATGTACACCCACAGTTTGCCAGAATGTTTGCCAGAAAGGTCCTATGTAATAGGGGTCGAGCGTATTGCCATTAACCGGGTAGACATCCTAACTCCAAGCTGCTACTGAGAATTTTATAGAAAAACCCAATAACACATTGCTCGACCTGGAAATCGAACCCAAGACCTCCAGCTTATCAGTCTTGCTTAGCACCACTAGGCTATCGAGGCAGTCATAAAAAAATCATGAATAAAAATAATAAACAAACCCGGAAATGTCACGGTACGCAATAATAAAGATGCGCCATCTACCGATTATAATCAAAAAGTGAAATAAAATAAAAAAAATCTTTTGTCTTGGTCTCTGGAACCAGTATTTTCTCCCAACTCTTGTGATTGTAACATAAGCTTTAAATCAAAAAATATCAAAAGGTAATAGTCAAATTTCATCTTTTGTTTCATGTCGGTGACACAAAAATGAGGGTCATTTTTTATTCACTTTGCAAAAAATTGACCCTTGATAGGGGTATATTTTTTGTAATGTTCGAATTTAAATTAAGAACTCTATTGTCGTTGCGTTTTTTTTTAATTACGACCCGCCGGAGTCATTTTTCATGCATCGCTTGCAATCTGATTTACCTGCCAGTAGCATTTTTTTGTTTTTTTTTTTAACAGTCTGTTAAGTGTGACCCAGTTACGCATAGTTCTGTTTATATGAGTAACAGTCACCATGTTTTTTTTATTAATGATATGGTTGGTTAGATGCTCTACTGGAAAAGATGTTCTTTTTTCAAAATTCCATGAATTTTGTTCACGTGTTCATTAAGTATCATTTATCAAAATTTGTTGCGCCGTTGTGTAGTGACGAGCGGACATTGGAATGGACATACATACAAGTCAAACACACAACCCTTCTTTTGGGCTTCACCTTAGTCGGGTAAAAAGTAGACTAGGGACCTGACGAAACAAAATTTATTCCAAAGCATTAATAAAATGTACTTACCTACTTATTAAAAACTCTCTATAACTTCGTATTTTCTAGTTGCGTGCGCGCATATAGCCTGAAGGCCATTTTCGACTCAGTTGTTTCCATCTAAAATAATTGCATAGGCATTTAAATAAAATTGTATTAATTGTACCGACGTCATTTGCAATTTTATTCTTGTAGAAAACAATGTGTGGCCATTAATAATTTAAATAATAATTATAGTGTTGGAACGACATGAGTGCCGGTGTATTGTCCTTAACTAGTACAATCAACAACAAAGGTAAATAATGAATTTATATAGTTGCATTGTTTTGAATGAAAATATTATTATGTAATTTTTATTTTGTATAAATTGCTTATATTTTTTTAACGTATATTTTCTTTATATGTACAGAAAGAAATAAAGAAAATACGCGCTAAAACGTGGAGTTGCGGACACCAGCCCAATACCAATGTACTCACCTACTTATAATTAAAAGTTATTGATTTAAAAATAATCATAGCATCATAGATTCAAAATAACATTGATAGTAGATTTTTCAATGTGCTTGTATGTTATTTACTAGCTTTTGCTCGCGACTTTATTTGCGAGAAATTTCTTACAGATCCCTTATTTTTACAATAAAATGTAGCCTATACTACTCGGAGATAACATAGCTTACTATTAGCAAAAGAATTATCAAAATCGAACCAGTATTTTATAGCGTTAAAAAAAAACACAAGTTCTTCAACCAAATATTAGTAATTATTAGTATAGATGAGAACAAAAGTGATTTGTTAATAAATACTTCGCTATCTGTTATAACTAAAGGTCTGCTATTATTCTTAGGTTTCATTCAGTGGGTAATAAGTGGCCATTATGTGCAGACAAAAGATTGATATTCAATACTAAGCTTATTTTGCATTCATCGAGTACAAAAGCTGAATGTGAAGTATTTTCCATAGTATACGACTAGTTTTTGCCTGCGGCGTGGCCCACGTAAAACCGAACATTTGCAACATTAAGTTGTACTATTTATTCTAAGGGAAAACGTTACCGGAATAGAAAATATTCTATGTGTTATTCCAGGAATCGTCTATTTTTGTGTCAATTTTCATCCAAATCTGTTCAACGGTTTACACGTGATTGACGAACACTTTATTTGATTATAATGATTAACACAACTTCGTAATACTAGCTTCTGCCCGCGACTTCGTCCGCGTCAAATTTGATATATTATCCCACGTGAACCGTACCTACATTTTTCCGGGATAAAAAGTCTCCTATGTATTATTCCACACTACAATCTATCTCGGTGACAAATTTCATCCAGATCCGTTCAGCCGATTTAGCGTGAAAGAGTAAACAACGCCCATCCATCCTCACAAACTAGCATTTATAATATTAGTTGGATTAGTAGGAAGTAGGATATTATGCTCCGTTACAGGAAAATAACAACTTAAATACTCATAGTACTGTAGATACTTAGGATGAATGGGCCGCATACAAACTCATTTAATAACGTTATGCTATGAGATAAACACTAGTTTTAAAAAAGGAAGGATAATAAGATGACAGCGGCTGACGGCTAACATGGATAAATAATAAATAATAAAGCATTTTAATAAAAGTTTTAAAATTAGTAGGACTTATTTATATTTTAAGATTTTAAATAAATTTAGTCGAAGAACAAAAATGTCTAGTTAGTAGGTGGCAGTAGGCAGATACTCGTGATTTAATAATTAATTTTCTAAAAATAAAACTGCCAATCTGCCGTACTTTTAATTTTTCGTACAAAAACAGAACTGAAAAATGGATCCTCTTTCAATTTATGTTTGTTCTTAAACTTCTGTACCATATATTAAACGTTCAAACGAAAAAAAACTACATCACTGCCGTCCACTAACTAAAAAGCCGTTAAGCCACAGTTTGTCGTTTTTCACTTTTTAATGTATTCTTATACAACTTTCGATGCTCTATCTTTTGGTCTAAGAATCATTTTTCTATGATTAGTAGTTTAAGAGATACAGAAAATTGCTGAGCAGTTAAACCACATAAATTTCGTTAGTTCCTTAATTAAAAAGCGGCTAAGCCACAATACTTCTCTAGAAAGACGTTAACTTACCTAAACGGCAAATTGCTGTTTCATTTTTTCTAAATTTCCTTAACTAAAAGTACGTTATCTGGTCATGCTTGACTAAAAAGCAGCTAAGCGTCTCTAACTGCCTTAATGCATTGTGTCTTACAAATAACCATCTGAATATCGTACCTTAACTACAAAGCAGTTATAAAGAAAAACTACACTAGAAAGCAGTTATATGCCCACAACGGCTTTTAAGTTATGTATTGAAATTAGTATTAGCTAAATATCAATCGCTAGAAAGCAGCTAAACGACAATGCTACCCTAAAAAGCAGTTAAACGCTTGTGAATTTCGTTTGCGTTTGAGCAGCTCAGCAGTGTGATTCTCTAAGCCTCACTTCGTAATTCGAAAGCTGAATTCGCAGTGAGATTACAAAATGGTATTCTGTTAAACACGATCACGCCGACAACATGCAAAAAGAGCTTTTACTTTACAGAAGAGTGATGGAGTTTTAATGCAGGTATGCAAAATATTTTTCTTAACAACTCTAGGTTACTGCAAAACAAATGATAAAATATTGATTAATTCTCTTAATCCTGACAAAGATATTGATAAACGGGGCCTTCACGTGAAGACTCCAGCTTTCAATAGCGATATTATTACGGAACATATTGAATCTTGCAATCCAGCTGCACCGCACTATCGTCGTGAACACGCTCCTCATCGTCGTTATTTGCCCAGTGAAATTAATATTACGTTTATGTATTCTGACTTTTGTTCGAAATATCCGGAATACAAAGTTGGCTATGAGTTATACCGATCACATTTAAAGAGTCTAAACATATCGTTCGCTCGACTAGGAAATGAGGAATGCGAAATATGCGAATCTTACAGATTGCATACTCTTGATACAAACCATAACGTTCGCTCGCAAGCTATACCTGATTGTGACGCATGTTTGACATGGGCAAAACACCATGACAAGTATAAAAAAGCAAGAGAATTATATGATTTTCACAAAACTTTAGAACAGAATACTCAACAGATATATTTTAGTAGCGACTTAGAAAAAGTAATTATGTTACCACGATTAGATACATTTAAATCCGTAATTTTTTGTCCTAGACTTACAGTATATAACCAGACTTTTGCACCAGTAGGAAATATTACTAGCGATATGAAACCTTTAGCTGCCATATGGCATGATGGTATAGCAGGTCGTAAACAGGATGATATCCTGAGTGCTTATTACAGTTTTTTCATAAAATTTCGAGATATCCAATCAATTAATTTGTGGCTTGATAATTGTACATCTCAGAACAAAAACTGGTTATTGTTTTCCATGCTAATTGACCTCATTAATAGTGACTTAATAGGCACAAAAACTATCACACTATTTTATTTTGAACCGGGTCACACCTTCATGAGTTGCGACCAATTTCACCATCAAGTCGAATTAGCGATGAAGCGGAAAAAGACCATATATGATTTCACAGACTTTGAAAATGCTGTGGGCTCAGCAAATAATGGAAAAGTTCTGGTTAAATCCATGCAGCCTCAAGATTTTGTAAACTACGCAGGTAATGTATCAGACAGACGCATACAAAATTCAAGTCCCAGAGCGTATCTAAAAAATATGTCTGAAGTATGCTTTAAACGAGGAAGTTTTGATCTCCATTATAAGGAAGCTTTTAATGAGGACTATGTGTCTCTTAAATTTTTAAATGATAAATATTTGAAAAACCCGCATTTTTCTTTAACATTTCGTACGCAACCGAAAGGAATAGATGAGGAGAGAAAGCTTAATCTATTAACAAAGTTATTGCTAATTATACCTAAACATAAGATGGTATTTTGGCAAAATTTACCTATCATTAAAGGACATAATATATCTGAATCGAACCAGATGAAAAACAAAAGAAACATAACTTTATAAACACAAAGACACTTTTTCAGTTTTTGTGTTTATATAGTTACGTTTTTTTTTAAGCTACGGTTTATTAAACGGTTAAAATATAAAAAACAACATTATGTTGAAGGTAACTTTACCTTTAAAATAATGTTGTTTTTTAAATTTAATTAAATATTTTTGTTTACAACATATTTTTCATAATACTATACGAGTGTTACTAGGTATAATTGCTTATTGCGTTAAAATTTTTAATTAGTATATAAGCATAAAAAATGGCCAAATTTGTATTTTTATAGATAGTCTAATGTTTAATTGATTATGTTGATCTCTGATTGTGATATGATTATTTTTTTTAGAGCATAAGAATTTGAATCTGAAACGATTCTTCATATAAGTATAGTTTTTGAAAGTTTTTGATTTATTAAAGATGTATGTGATTGTGATCTCATTACTGGATAAGATTTTAAAAGTTTGATTAAACTCGTTTTATTTTATATTGTTTAATTAATAAGAAGCTTAGTTCTGTTTGTCTATTCTTTTTTTAATAAATAATGTTCTGATTCTTATGAAATTGTTTTTAACTTTTCAACTTTTCCCCCGGACGTGCTTATTTAAAAGGCAGTTAATTGCGAGTGAGATATCTTTAACTGCTTTCTAGTTATGCAATAGAAGAACCAATATAAAAATATGTTTTACAATACCGAGCTTAAAGGCGTTTAAAACCCCATAACTGCTTTCTAAGTAAGCAAAGTTAGTCTTCCAAGTGAGAGCTACCTAGGCTATAACACCGTTAAAACACTTTAACTGCTCTTTAACTAATGACTTTTCGATAACTTCTACTACAAGTACAAGACGTGGCGGCTACAAAAAATTACTTTGCTATAAAGCAGTTAAGGTATAGTTAACGGCCTTAAAGTGCAGTATATATGTAAAATTGAAAAAAAAATGCTTAGCTAAAAGTTAGAAAATGAATTTAAATAAAATATAATAAATATAAATAAACGAAATATATCACATATTGTACACAAAGACTATACCTACATATTTAACTTGCAACCTTGTTCCTAAGTAGCATACTTTTCAAGAGACATCAATTCCCACTTATTTTCGCGTTTTCTCGAAAAACACTTTTTGCACTTAGCCGCTTTTTAGTTAGTGGACGGCAGATCAATATACCGCTAAAATTTTAATTATAGAACAAACTACGACGAGCCCCAAAACAAAAATTTCAAATTTCGAGCGCTTTTGCTGACGCACACATAGACACGAAGTCCCTGTATTTACGAGGGTGCCAGAAACGTCAAATTTTGTTGTAAAGCAGGTTTCTAATGTCGCTACTCGACAACAGATGGCGCTAGTAACACTTTCTAAACAATCTTAGTGACAACAAAACTTTGTATGTGAACAATGTTACGTTCAATTAATTTGGGTTTAGGAATAAATATTAGTCTTAATTCATCTTTACTATAAATTAGCGGAATGTTTTAGTTTTATTTGAATATTAGTTCTTACTCTTTTTACATAGATGGCGCTACTAGTAGCGTTAGCTAAGCTGAGCCCAACTGAGCAAATATCCTGTTTGCCACCTCACGTACGTGACTTTAAAGTAAACTGTCTCATTTTCTGTTCAAATTGCCACCTCACATCTTATTCTGTACGCTTTTAAGCATTTATATTCATTTCTTGACTCTTTTATGAAGATGTATGTATGTTATAAGAATCCAATAAGAAAATGGCTGTACATTCTAATTTCAAACTGATTAGAATTTAATGTATTAGTAGTTTAATTGGAAATTAGAAATTAATGATTGTACAATCTATTAAGATTTTACGAAATTTAGATAAAAAACAAAATACTATAATTACCTATACATTTACTTTCTTGAATGTGTATATAATGCCTAAGTTTAAGATTTCATGAATACGAGGAAGAAGGAATAGGGAAGGCGTTATTCTGATTCATTTTTACTGTGCTACCAGCATAAATGGTACCTATAAAGTAATATTTGTTATAAGGTTCTAGTAATAATCCTTTAAGGTTAAACCAAAACTGGCTTTACGCTACTTTATATTTTTAAACTTATTTCGAATATTATTTTTTTATGCTATCATCAAAAATGTCATTGTCAAAATGTCATTTTTCACATTGTCGACTTTAAAATTCTAGAACCAACTCAACCGATACAGTCAACCCGTACCTTAACACAAAACAAAAAATGTTATTACTAACGAACATTTCCATAAACATATCTATCCTTTTCTATCTCTTCTCACAAACATTTAAAATATCATTCTGTCTCTTTTTAACAATGTCACACCCCTTTTTACAACAATACAATTTTTTGCTATCTTTGATATTAGGGTGGGGGACCATTTTGCGACGAATAACGATCGATTTTATTTCATTTTGGGTGCGCAAGAGTTTGTAGTGCTTCGAGTGCTTTTGAAATTATTTTCTATTCCGTATATAAAATGTAGGGAATTCTGTCTGTGTGAACATGGAAGGAAAGAGTATGTGTGTATCGAATGAAATGTTTTGTTCAAAAAAATATATATACCATCACGCCTGTATTCCCCGAAGGGTTAGGCAGAGGTGTAACAATGTACACCCACAGTTCGCCGGTATATTTAGGTCTCATGTAATAGGGGCCTATTGTTTTGTTAAATTTGTTTTAAAGTGATTTATTGTAGAGAAAAACATGGGTAGGTAGATAGATGTTCTATTTACCTTGGTTAGTAATTTATAAGAGACTCTTGTTCTTCAGAATTATGGTCTCTAAGCTAAATTTAGAGATACAAAATGTTCGTAATAATAATCGATTATCATACATACCTACATTTATTTATTTATTTATTAAAGCTTTATGCACAAATGTAAAACAAAATACATCGTACAAAGGCGGACTTAATGCCTTAGGCATTTTCTACCAGTCTACCTTAGGGTGATGCAGAGACAAAATATAGTAGGTGCAAGGAAGACGAAGTAAAAATTTCCAAGAATAAAATATATTAATAAATACATATATACATACATACAAACAATATATACAAAATAGTTAGAGGTCAAAACACATAGGTGGCGAAATATAACAAACTAATTGTGAGACGAGTCTGCTAACTTTTTATTGAAGTATTCGCGAGACACATACACGACAACGACGCGACATTTATATATTAATATAAACTGAAGAGAGAGTAGCTGTTTATTTGTTAATTTTAAAAATTATTTCGTTAACACGAAGCTACGTTATCCCTGACTGCTATAAAATATATCTTTACTAATATTCCAAAGAGATAAAGTTTGTGAGTTTGTAGGGTGTAATTTTTGGATCTACAGAACCGATTTTGAAAATTCTGTTACCTATAGAAAGCCACGTTATTTGTGAGTGTCATAGGCTTACGACACATGGGAGCGGAGCAGTAACCAAAGACATTACTGAACACAACAATAACTACACAAAAATTATTGATGGAAAACGACTTTTATTTGTGGTGTAAAAAACACTGTTTATGGTTGTTCGCATAAAATGCTATCACGCCTGTATTCCCCGAAGGGTTAGGCAGCGTTGTACCAATGTACACCCACAGTTTGCCAGAATGTTTGCCAGAAAGGTGCTATGTAATAGGGGTCGAGCGTGTATATCATTACGCCATGACAAACGAGAGCAGAGCAGTAACCAAAGACGTTACTTAACACAGGTGAAAATATCCACGCGGGCAAGAATTAGTACCTATAAATATAAATTTTATAAAAGCACTTTATAATTTTTCACGAACTATAAGCTAAATGCTTAATTCAAGTTTAAAAACGTTTGTGGATGCTAATATTCCTACTATACGTCGGTTAAATTGCTTATAATTTTAGCATTCACAAACCGCAAATCGTATTGCCCAGCAACTGGGCTGTGGAGGTCAGATAGGCAGTCGCTCCATATAAAACACTGGTATTCAGCTGCATCCGGTTAGACTGGAAGCCGAACCCAACTTAGTTGGGAAAAGGCTAAGCAGATGATGATTTTCCTGTAATGCAGCATAAAATCCTACTAATATTTTAATCCGAATGTTTGTGAGGATGTATGGATGTTTGTTACTCTTTTACGCTTAAACGGCTGAACAGATCAGAACACTGGCGCTGAGATAGATTGTACTGTGGAATAAAACATAGGATTGACTTTTTATCCCAGAAAAATGTACGATTTCCGTGGGATAATATATCAAATTTGACGCGGACTAAGTCGCGGGCAGAAGCTAGTACTAATTTATAAATGGGAAAGTAACTCTGTCTGCACGACTAAACCACTGAACCGATTTTGATGAAATTTGGTGCGAATTAAGTTTGAACCCTAAGAAAGGACATAGGTTTCTCTTTATTCCGCGAACGAAGTCGCGAGCAAAAGCTACTTACATTATGATAATCTATAAACAAACGATAATAGTGATAATAGCGTACTGTATTCCTCCTATAAAAGATAAAACTAGTGATTTGAATCCACTCTGGCCTCATGTACTGATGTAACGTCAGCAGAACACTCCTTTGTCCGCGGCCGCTACCGTGAAGAGATGTTATCGAGTACCGACAACAAAATCAGTAAGATTAATTATGTCAAATTTAAATTATGGTATTTGGAATGTTGAATTATTTATTACTTTTTAAAGTTAGGAATTTTAAAATAATAAAAAATTATCTAATTTCTAAGCGAGGGAGTAACTACTTTTTTGTTGAAAAACCTTATTTGTTCTTTTTTTTCAAACACAAAAAAAAAATAATTAAAAAAATCTCTTTTAGTGTACACTTCGTTATAGAACTTTCTTTTTAAAACCCACTATTTTGTCTTATACGGAATATTGAATGCCTCGTTAGTCTAGTGGTCATAAGCACGACTGCTACGTTAGGGGTCTTGGGTTCGAATCCCAGGTCGAGCAAAAAGTGTTATTTTGGGTTTTTCTTTGAAATTCTCAGGGGGCGAGCCTATTGCCGTTAACCGGGCACAAATTCTAACTCCGAGCTGCTACTGAGAATTTCATATAAAAACCCAATAACATTTTTTACTCGACCTTGGAATCGAACCCAAGACCTCTAGCGTAGCAGTCGCGCTTAAGACCACTAGGCTAACGAGACTATCTAATTGAGTTAACCAAAAAAATAAAAAATAAAAATTACACAATTTTTAATAATTTTTTCTGCTGACCCTACGAAAGTTAAGTTACATAGGTGTTGTGTACGAACAATGAGCTAATTGAATGCCTAATCACTAAGCTTTACTGAGAACTAACCATTCACTCTGTAAATGCTAACAAATTAACATTATGGCAAGAACATGGTTCTACGCTACGCTATGGAGGCCAATGACCTATCTGTTGGAGCGTTTTTATGGCGTTCGTATATTGTGCCGGGCGTCAGTGCATTGTAGTATATTAAACTGTTGTAGTAGGGCGAGCGCAAATAGAGCGATAGCAGTCGCCAAGCGTCGCGAAGAAAAATGTCAAGTTAATTTTCGGGATTTCGGGTTGCTTTCTGGACTTTTTGGGGCGCTGACGCTGCACGCGATCGATCCGACTGACGGACTAAAATAATATTTTAATATTTTACATTTTAATTGTTTTTTTTTTATATTATGTTTGTGGAGAGTTTGTGAGAAATAATCATTTTTTTCCAAGCATTTTTTATTTATTTATTGACTAGCTTCTAGGCATAACTTCGTCTGCGTAGATTTTAAAAAGCCAAAGTATTTAGTCAAAATCAGTGTTGGGCATTATTGGTGAACTAGGTCTGTTTGCCGCTACTGTCAGGCAGATATGAATGTTTTTTTTTTAATTTTGTATATTTTTTGATTATTATTTTTGTGCGAGTTTGTGTGAAATAAAAATTTTCTTACTTTTTTCTTTCAAACATTTTTTATTTATTTATTGACTAGTTTCTACCCACAACTTAGCCAAAATAATGTTTATATACTTATTACAAACCTGAAGAGTTTCTTTGTTTTTTGTTTCAACGTGATAATGTCCGGAACCAATTCTGTATTTTTTTTCGTTAATAGGAAGCTGCTATAGGTACGTAATTATAAAAAAAAATGAGGTCCGTAAGAAAATTCAGGCTGACAAAGACGCGGGTAAAAGCTAGCTATGTATAAAAGAAATTTGCTCAAGCATATTGTTGTTCTTTTTGAGCTGACCTTTATTTAGTTGTTGCTGTGTCTATGGAATTTTCAGAATTTTCACTTGTATAGCCATTTGTAATTTGATTAATTTGATTCGCTTAAGTTCCTAAATAAATAAAAAAAAAACATTTTTGAATTTTGAATATAAACTATTACATAATTATGTTTTCATCAATGATTCATGTTTGATGATGGCCCAGGTTAAGGCGCCCCTCTCATGTATGGATGGGTTCGATACCGGCCAAGTTAGGAAACAAACGAAGAGACAGAGAGGTTTGTATGAGCTGAGTCCTTTATTTGCCCTGCAGTAGGACAATACTAGGAAGGTATCATAATTATCGAAATAAACATAACAAAAGATACAACACCATTGGCGCTATATCTGAGCGATTGGCTGCTGCGCTGCATGTCGTAGATTCTATAGCCACCCGGAACAAATATTTAAATGACCTAAAGATAGTTGTTCCGAGTCTGACTGTTCGTGTATGTGATTCTATATGATTATAAACGCACCCACGATACAGGAAAAGTTCATAGTGTGGCGCAACGCTTTATATAACCCCCGACAGAAAAATAGAAATCCTTACAAAAGAGCTGATAACTTTGAAACCGTTGAACTGATTTCCATCAAATATAGCTAATACCACTCTCGACTAATTCACCTTTCAAACAAAAAAAAAATCTAAGTCGGTTCATTCGTTCGGTAGCTACGATGCCATAGACAGACACACACACACACAGACACGTCAAACTTATAACACGCCGTCGTTTTTGCGGCGGGGGTTAACAATAAAAAGAGCGGAGGTTTAGTAACAGGATCCCATTTGGAACATTTTGGATACAGAATCCAACAAAAAACGCATAATGTGTACTATCATACATACATACCATCACGCCTGTATTCCCCGAAGGGTTAGGCAGACGTGTACCGATGTACACCCACAGTTCGCCGGTATGTTTAGGTCTCATGTAATAGGGGGCGAACCTATTGCCATTAACTCCGAGTTGCTACTGAGAATTTCACAGAAAAACCCAATAACACTTTGCTCGACCTGGCAATTGGACCTAAGACCTCTAGCGTAGCAGTCGCGCTTAGGACCACTACGCTAACGAGGCAGTTTAGCATACTAATAAGTTTGTCACAAAATATTTAATGGATAACATCGGATACTAGACAATACTATATACACTTATCTAAAACAGGCGACAGTGGGCGCTTCACTAAGCTAACGAGCGATTTTCAGATATGTACACTCCCGATTTATAAACTGATAAAATCATTTGGACGTTTTATTACTGTGTGTGCTTGTAATTGGTTGGACAGTGGACGAACCTGTACACCTCACGGCAGTACTGGTCTTAAGCAATGCTGTAGAGATCTGCTTTTATGTATTTAGGCGGAGCGAAATGCTTGTGACCTTTTGGCAGATAAGTAGTTTAAAAGGGGATCTTAAAACTTACTTACGAATCCGCGGGAAATTATTGCCTTTTTTTTCGGATGGGTAATCATCAGATAACTTTCTCCGCCCTGGGCGGGGCGGGAGTGAGTGTCAGACTTTTACTGACTAAAACCCACCCATGTTCCTTCTTGTGCCCTTTGCGTTCCGGGGGCGCGGTATCTCTTACGAACAACCCGCAGCCCCGGCAGGCATCGGCCCTTAGTGGCCCCTTCCCTAAAATGGAAGGACTTAGGGGAGGCTTTTGCCCAGAAGTGGGACATTACAAGGTAGAAAAAAAGTAGTTTATAGGTAGAACACGTCAGTCACTGCCTCGGTAGCCTAGTGGTCCTAAGCGCGACTGCTACGCTAGAGGTCTCGGGTTCGATTCCCAGGTCGAGCAAAAAGTGTTATTGGGTTTTTCTATGAAATTGTCAGTAGCAGCTCGGAGTTACGATTTGTGCCCGGTTAATGGCAATAGGCTCGCCCCCTATTACATGGGACCTTAACATATCGGCGTACTGTGGGTGTACATTGTTACACCTCTACCTAACCCTTCGGGGAATACAGGCGTGATGATGGTATGCCACGTCAGGCAAGCGCAAGAGGTCAAGGCAGAAACTACCAGTCGGACTGAAAAGACTTTTTTTATATATAATAGCCAGAAAATTCATATAACACCACGCTACGCCACACGGGAGCGGAGCACCAGCCAAAGAAGTGAACAAAACTATGCGGACAAAACCACAGGTAGAAGCTAGTCTACACTTCTACATTATTAATATTATAAAGAGGAACCATGTTTTAGTTGGTTTTTATGTTAGTAATGAATAGGCTCCGAAACTACTGGGTCAATTTTAACCATTTTTCTACAATAAATTGGTACATAATTCCTGAGTAACATAGGCTATATAACATCACGCTACGTCACACGGGAGCAGAGCAGTAACTAGACGTAATTTATTGCGGGTGAAATAAGCTACGCGGACGAAGTTGCCAGCAAGTTCCTAGTAGTTTATATGCGTGAAGTCGCGGTCAACAACTACTTAGTTTACTGATAAAATCATTTGAACATTTTATTACTCTGTGGCTTTGTAATTGGTCGGTCATTGGACGGCTTGACACCCCAACCTCGTATTGGTTGCGAGGACATTAAATTTTATGTTTAATATTTTATTTTCATGAGCTGATTCTTATCTGAGATTTGATTGTGTGTGAATGATTAACTGGGTTTTTAGGGCTTTGACCGGCTGGGTACTAATATTTATATAAGTTATTTGACGGAAAACTGATTATCCTAGATATGAGTGCCCTTATCTGTCTAAATATTATAAAGCGGAAAGATATTTTGTTTGTACCGGGACCCGAAGCTACTAAATCGATTTTAACCATATTTTTAACCCCCGACGCAAAAACGACGGCGTGTTATAAGTTTGACGTGTCTGTGTGTGTGTGTGTGTTTGTGTCATCATAGCTCCCGAATGCATGAACAGATTTTGATTCTTTTTGTTTGAAAGGTGAATTAGTCGGGAGTGTTCTTAGCTATGTTTGATTGAAATCGGTTCAGCGGTTTCAAAGTTATCAGCTCTGTTTTTAGCTGTGGTAGGGATTTTTATTCTTCTGTCGGGGGTTACTTAAAATTTTTAATTTTGTGTTTCAACAATATATAGCTTTATTACTCCTGAGCTAGCTATTTAACATCATGCTACGACCTACTGGAGTGGAGCAGTACCTTAGCAAAGACGTAACTTAACGCGGGTCGAAGTCGCGAGCAGAAGCTAGTTAGAAATACAGTTAGTCTTGTATGGAGACGTTGTATGTGGTTTATGTGAGTAAAATGATACTAAGCTGTTGTCGATCAAATTTAAAATGGCCCATCTTGTTATTTTAAACATGTTAATGTTATTCATTGTTATTTTAATTTTAATTCAGCATTATACAGGGTTATTTGTAAAACAATGACAACCTCTCAGGACTATGTTACTAACATCATAATCAACAACTTTTGTTCTATGACATTTAAAAATTGATGATATTTTTTTCATCTGATTTTCATACAAAAATAAAAACATTTAAATTGAAAGCTCTAAATGTTACGAAGTCTATGCGAAGCAAACGAAAGCGATAGTAAAATAGCGAGGGGAGCGGGGTTAAGGCGGCGGGGGTGTTTATACTTGATCTATTTACAATTATAGGTACGGAAATCCTTCAGTCGGTCATTCACTTCAATGCGCTTGCGTTGCTTGATTCTGTAAAAAATTATTAATAGTCCTGCAAGGTTGTCATTGTTTTACAAATAACCCTGTATATCGAAAGCTTGAATAAAGTCTTCTATATTCTTGCAAATAAAGTTATCATCAATTAATTAAAAATATTCATCTTCTAGTGCAAGTATGTCGTTCAGGTGTACTGCCAGATGTGAAGGAATGCGACACGCATAACGTGTGGCGACCTGTGACGGAAAATACTGAAACTGCGTTGGTACAATAATGTTCAAAATTATCTGATCTTTTGCTAATTAGTTACTCAAAGTACAGTCGCTAGCATAGTATCGTTAGGGAACTGTTAGATGCTATCTCAATGGCCTGTGACATCTTTCATTATTGAATACTTTTATGGGCAAGTATAATTTTCTAAACTTTTTGAATAAAATGTACCTATTAAATTTTTTTATTTTTATTTTTCAATAATAGCTTAGTGTCTGGTAATATTGCTCAACATTACCAGTCTGTTGAGCAATATTACTAGACACCCGACATACCATACCTTCGTTCCTAACTTTGGCGAAATATCTGTATTTAGTAGCTGCCACGAGTCGTGAGCACAAATGTGTACCTATAAGTATCTACTTTAGATAGCCTTTGTCTCTTGCGGAAATAATGACGGTGTAATATTATGTTGTGCCCTATATGTTCTATCCCTGATTCCGTCAGTCCCTAATTAAAGTTCAGGTCTCTAGTGAATTAGTATTACAATTGCATACGCAAAATTCAAAAAATAAATTCTCATTTAATATTGATGTTATAAACTGCTTGGGGCAAAATTAATTGTTTATTGTGATTCTTCTAGAATAAAATTACACACACACATACCATCACGCCTGTTTTCCCCGGAGGGTTAGGCAGAGGTATACCAATGTACACCCACAGTTCGCCGGTATGTTTAGGTCCCGTGTAATAGGGGGCGAGCCTATTGCCATCAACCGGGCACAAATCCTAACTCCGAGCTGCTACTGAGAATTTCATAGAAAATCCCAATAACACTTTTTGCTCGACCTGGGAATCGAACCCAAGACCTCTAGCGTAGCAGTCGCACTTAGCACCACTAGGCTACCGAGGCAGTTAAAAAAATAAAAAAATAAAAAATAAAATTAATTGTCACAAAATAAAAAAAAAATATAAAATTGTTGTAATACGGCTGTTGTTATTTATATTTTTTTATATTTCTGTGTCTTATAACAATATTTGCAAAATAAAATATATAAATTTAACCAAGTAAATACAATTGGTCAAATAAAATTCTTCACAGATTCAGCATAAAAAGAAACGTGTTAAAATGCTATCATTTTCATACCACCCTGGGTAAATGGAAGTAAGAAAACAAAAACTTGCAAGATACAGAGATGTCTGCCTACCCCCATAGGCCTTCATTTCAAAGTAAAACGACTCACAATTATCTTTGAATAACGAATGACCGTTATTTTGACAGCTGTCAATTTAAAACTCTGTCCGAATTTCAAATTCATTCAAATTTGAAATTCGCTCCGAATACGAATCAGCCAACCCTCCAATGCCGAATCAAATAAACTTGATGCATCTTACACGCAACATGACATCAAAATCATAAGAAGTCATTAGGCATCCGAGCGTACGATATACGGACCCTAATTTCGTTGCGAAGACCGAATAACTTCCATATACCACGTTTACTGAGGATTTTTTTGATAATCTACCCCCAACCCAAATCCTACCTTATTTGCAGCATCTAAGAGTTAAAATTACATCGCGAATTCAACATGACAATCGTCCACATATCAAGAACATGTTCAATCTAAAATCAACCCAGTTTAAAAGGAGGAAAGTCGAATTTCATGTGTAGAAAAGTTTAGTCAACAAAAACACACGCGAATGAGAAAAAAACCGGGCATCTTTTTGCGTCCCCTTCCTCCCCTAAGCCGGTGGAGGCGGATAGGGTGAAGAAAAATCCACGTAGGGTGAGTTGGGGTGGCTGTAGTAGTTTTTCGTTGGTATTACGCGTACGACAGGCTTAGTATTGATTTTCCAGCACATGGTGCCTTTCAGGTGTCCGCATTTTTTTAAGGAGTGCGCCTTGTTACCCGACTGCGATGGCATAACAAGGCGTTTGATGTTGTTTTTAGTTTGTGGGTTTAATTTGGCTAGTTTTAACTCTTTCTAACTTTAAAATTAAACTCACTTATCTTGACCAGACCACTCTAGCTCAAGTAGTGCGTTTTAGGTGAAAATAAATACTGCAAAGAAGTGGAACTCTCTACCTGCGTCTGTATTTCCAAACGCATTCAACCCTAATCTCTTCAAAGTTGGAGTGAACAGGCTTCTTATGGGTAAGCTAACTCCATCGTTGACTTTGTCTATGTCACCTCTGACCTAGAATAGAGTCAAGAGCGTATCCTTCTAGAAAAAGAAAATAATAAGAAAAATAAATTGTAAGAAAATATAGACTGTGGACGAATGTTACAAAACTTTTATTCCTAGTGTAAGTTTAAAGTCATTTTGTTTTTTTTTTTATATTGATTTCAATTTTATTCCACAGACAAAATATTTCTTCGCCCTTAATGAATGAGATAAATAAGCATTTGCCTTGTAGGAAAAAAATAAAATAATAAAAGATACCTAATTTGTATAAAGTAGAATAAAAATCTGCGCCATACCACCCTGTATCACAAACATTTCATTCGCACAATCTGTTAAGCTATGTTCACAAAATATGCAAATTCAGTTAAAGGTGTAAAAGATTAGCATCTTATTGTGATTCGACGATTCGTTCCGAACTCTTCATGTTTGTTCGCGATTTGATACGGACCGGTGTGACGCTGCCTTAATGCCTAACCGATTTTACTGATGTGTATTGTTTTTTTGTAGAATAATGTGCGTGATTTTGAATTTGGAAGTTTTTTTTTTAACTAGCTTTATTTTCAGTTACGTTTTTGGTTACTGCTCCTTTTCCGATGGTGGTAGCGTTATGTTTTATACGCTACGACTTTCCTCTTGAATCACTCTATCTATTGATGAAAACGGTATTAGAATCAGTTGTGTAGTTTAAAAGACCTAAGCGTACAGAGTAAAACGTGCTACTATCGAATACAAATTGTGCTAAAAACCTATTTAGTGTAGTGTGAAATGTATATTAGAACCTATTCCATGAAATATTGAATAGTGTGATTTGATGCCATAATAAGTAGATATTTTGGCTTGATGAAGTACGTGTTAATCAGCTATGATTTTATTATGATTCTAATTTAGGGTAGTTAATTGTGATGTTCAATCTTTTTATTCAATTGTTCTATACAAACATTAACGTCATGATAATAAAATTCATTATCAAATGACATAGGTATGGCGTTAACCCTAAAAACATTCTGTTGATGCACTCATACAATTTTAACGCAGTTATTACTAATTTTACACGTCATTTTAAAATTTCAAACATTTGATTTTAAAGTCTAAAAATGAAGAAATAGAGGTGAGATTTGCCTGTACACAACTGTCACACAGTGTTCAAAATGAATGCAAACGAGGACAAAAAGGTGCGCTCTTTGTTTCGACCCAGCGATTTTGTTTTCAATTTAAATATTTTATACAATGTGACAATAGACAAAAAACCGGTACTTGTAACAGTAAAAAATTAAATATTAAAAATTATGACGGGTTCGCCCTTTATCTTGTAATGTATGTAAATTCGTGGTAGGTGATGCTCCGAGTTGCGATGTACGGAAGTCGGGTTCCGATTGCGTTGGTTTTTTATTATTGTTATTTTTTACCAACGACATTGTCTTTCTGTGAGAGATTTGTTTGTCTGTTTAAATTTTTCTGCGAAACTGCTGGACAAGTAGATTTTAACTAAGTAGTTCATGTATGTTAGAGTCTTCAGGCGCTAAATATGTAAGTACGACCATTTAATAATAAACCATCGTCAAGTAAAAAATAATTAATTATTAAATGGGCACCTATGCCTCTAATGCATGAGGTTATGGGTTCTATGCCGGGCAAAACCCAATATGAATTTTACAATGCATTATAATGCATTGTAAAATTCAGACATACACACAGTATAATATATTATACTCCCTAAATTTATTTTGGACGACAATGAAATCGGTGAAGGAACACACCGTGAGGAAACCTGGACTTATGAAGAATATAAGTCTGAAATCGCCAATTCGCCATAAAGGTAAGCCTTCTCCGTTTAAGAGACCTTTGCCCTGCAGTAGGACAATATAGACTGGTGTTAATGGCTACCTAATTACATAGTTCTTAGTCTGAGCTCTCGTCGCTTTAATCAGTTAATTACTAACTTTTTATTCGTATAGACACATCGCATTCTATTACATAATTGAAAACATTACAATGCTAATCAATTTCCTATAATGACTAGTAAATGGTGTAATTTCTTTTAATAACGCCTATTAAAGGTATAATTATAGAAAAATTCTGGAACTATGTAGAACTTTTTCTTTTTAATTATCTTGTAAATACTACATGTGTGGAATGAAAAGCAGGCAATGGGCCAATATCTAGCTAATCTCTTTTTTTTTTAATTATAAAATTCTTGAGCTGGTTAGTTCAGTGTTAAAGAAAACAAGACAATTATTTTATCTTTATTAATGAAAGAAATAATTTTGTGTTGCAAGGTTATTTTTACTTTGTTTTTTTAGGAAAAAAGATTCTGTTTAAAAAATGGTAGAAAAGGTCAATTTTCGATGGATTTTTTTATACATCGATTGGTCTAACTAACGTTTGAAAAAATCAATCAAATTAGATTTTAAATGATATTTCAGAATTTAGTCTCAAACCATTCATCTGACTTGGTACAGTTTATTCTTTACTTCTTCACTAATCGTACTGAGTAAAAAAATACAAACACAAAATTAAAAAAAAAAGTCAGTAGCAGCTCGGAGTTTACATGGGACCTAAACATACCGGCGAACTGTGGGTGAATATTGTTACACCTCTGCCTAACCTTTCGGGGAATACAGGCGTGATGGTATGATGATATGGTAAAAAAAAACATTCATAAATAACAATAACGTAGTTTAAAATAAAGAAAAAAACTTTTGAAATAATTATGCAAATGAAATCAATAAATTATAATTGAAGCCATTAATTTATTCAAACCTTATTTTATTATCTGCGAACTGTATGAAATGACAATTGTTTATTTTATTTTAGTCAATTGTCAAATAATTCACGATCGATTCAACAATTGTTTATTGTTATTGAAATAAATGCAATTAATCTTGTGTTTTGTTGTTATTATCACTTTGAGAGACATCATTTTATTTTTATGTTCATCTATTTCTACTTACAGTGACTTTGAAAAATGTTTTTACTTACTTTGAAATGTAAATTCTCTTTTATATTAGTAAACATTATCATTTTATTCATTAAATATCGAATTAGTGTTTGTCTTTAAGCATTTTGCTTTAGTTTAGGGGCTCTAAAAATAAACTATCCAACTAAAACTTGACTGCTTTGATGAAGATAATTCATCTCCCGAGTCCATGGGAACGCTGCTCTACAAACATCCGTCACCTCCACACAAAGACACGAATAAATTAGACTACAAAATACAAATATGACAACACAAGGAAAATATTTTATCTCATTACGCATTCAAAGTTACGCATCGACCGGCAAAAATCAATAATGCGCGCACCAAACGCGTCTTTGTACCACTGTGCGAAAAGTTAAAACGAACAAGAAAAGAAAAAAGATATGCAAAGTAGATCCCATGCATTCAGATTCGATATTCAAATTACTAGACCATCCTGTGAATGCGGAAGAACAATTTTGACACTCGGAAGAATAACCCTTCCACTTTATATTCAAATTTGGAACGTCTTAAAGGCCAGTCCGAATTTAAATAAAATAGATAAAACCTTTTTTTTAATGTATTCATAGATTTCGTGGGAACGGATCTTTAGGTCCTGAGTCTTGATTCCTTTATGTTCTTTATGGTATAATCGATGGGGTTGCATGTTATGGAAAGCTGTGTCAACATTTGCTGTAATATGGTAATTATTGATCAGTAATAAAGGAAAAGGTGTCATGGTGTATCGATTGATTTTAATATATTGGGTGTTGAAATCGGGAGAGCGGAATGTATGGGTATAGGAGTTTTTGAATTTATATATTAAGATTTTTTTATATTGAAAAGTTCTTTAATGAATTTTAGGTAACCTTTAGTTGCAATGAGTCAATGGAAAAGAATAAGGAAATCATTCTGGCTTGCTCCTTTTCAAAAGAGACAATCGATATAAGCTATATGATTTTTTGGATTATTAGAAACCATGCATATATTGTGGTAGATGCCTCTTTATAAATAATTTTATAAATGTACGACCACATAGGTAATTTAATTAAAAAAAAACACATTCAACAAATCACCGTCTCTAAATTCTTAATTAAAAAAAACCCGACATAGAATTCCAAGTTTGAAAAAGTTCTTGTTCGAAACGAATGTCTTCAACCCTTCTGCGCTGGGCATTCAAATTTAAATTCGTGTCCCCTCCGTCTGGCAGGTGTACCGTGTCTTTGTGACTACTTCCGTCAGTTGAGATGTCCGTTGTACAAGACAACTAAGCTTTTGTCGCGATGTTGTTAAACATATGGTTGAAGCTCTGATGTGAGTTTTGTTTTTGTGTCAATTAGAGGGACGAGCCTGTTGTGTTAGCATGAGGTGGACTTTTGTGGGATATTCATTAAAGATTTTAATGGGTGAGGGTGAAATGTTTAGATTTGTTAGATATTTCATTGGCAAAAAAGCCTTTGAGTTGGGTATGTGTTCGAGGACGTATGAACACAGGAGGAGTAAAATACAGAGGCAGAGCTTCAATAATGCACCTAACCTCTGATAAATTTCAAGCTACAAATCTCCCATTTCTACCTACAAATAGTAGATTAATTGTTTATGATTGTCGGTTTAAAGAAATTCAACATAGTTCGTTCTTCGGTAAAAGCCGAAATATCATGCTTGTCAAAGGATTAAAAGTCGGTTGGACTAATCAAATTACCCTTAAAGCTTACAGCTTATCCCATAAAATTAAAAAAGCAACAGTTAAAATCTACATCTTAAAATCCGAAACCGGTGTACGTGACCTCTTTTTAACAAATGTTTCCTAATAATATCATCCGGTATCCCCAAGTCGTATGCAAATTGTTTTTAAAATAATAACACACCTGGGTCTCAAAGACCGGTCGTGATTTTGCATCCGCGCCTCATTTGCATGCAAAGGGTTAATTCTTCGCGATTATTTGCGCTCACGAATATTTTTAATTATTCAAGGGTTAATGTATTCGGTTTTTAAAAATGCAGATACGTTTGTGAATGTGATTTTTTGTTGCACATTCAGTTTGATTCTGAGTTTCGTTGTGTGTGGAAGGTCATTGAAGAAATTGGTGTTGGAGTTAGCTTAAGTTCAGATAGTGTTCGTATTTGTAATCTCTTAATAGGTGATAAGGTAATAAATAGAATACCTAAATTACCAATTTTTGTTGTAGAGTGATTGTGAGAAAATGTGGTTAACTTTTAACACGTGAGTATCAATTTTATTCATACTAATATTAGAAATACTGAAATAAGTTTGTTTGTTACTTCTAAACCAATTTTAACAACTTAAACATATATATAAGATTGATTGGGGACGGGACGTTTAGCATCTTGGCCGTCATCCTTTAGTACAGACTAAGTTTGAACCCCAAGAAAGGACATAGGATACTTTTTTATTGACAACTTCGTGTGCATACACGATAATTGTAATTCACGCGGACAAAGTCACAGGCACAAGCTAGTTTCTAATATTTTGTAAATTAACTTTTGATTTTATAGATTTCAATCGAAAGATAAATTATAAAAGTGATTGAAAATAGACGTAACTCTAGTTATAATCATAGTGATTGACTTTCCATTCTCGAACGTAATCTTTACCTTAAGCGTTATCAAATTCGATACAAAATAATTTTCAAACTAATTTTCTTAAAATCGAAAATCTCAAAACCTGATGTACCGCCGGTCATGCATCAAGTTTAATGATTGGATTCGCCCCGCCTACGTCATCAATCACTCACAAACTGACTAGCGGGTGGAAGCTATCCCTAATATCGCCCCAACGTAACTTGACCCCTGACTTTGTTCAACACTCCACTGCATTCACCTCAGTTTTAGTACCCGCAGCGGCGGTAGGAGGGTTAAGTTAAAATGGCCACGATGCATTAGGGAGGATTTCGCGAAAGCATTGTGTCTTGTTAGAAAAGTAATGTCTTGGATAGGAGATGTAAGTAAATTATGTTTTTCTTTTTGTTTTTAAGGGGTACTATGTATTAGGAATATATTATGTACTATATAGATTCTGAGGAGGTTAGTTTAGTATCTTAGGTAATCTTGGCTTTAGATAGAAGTGATTCAAAACTTTCTTGAATAGATTTCTTCCAAATTTAAAAACTTCTTCTTTTTCCCTTTATTATTCTAGTTTTATATGCTTGTAAAATAATAGAAGACAATTTTTTAAATCTCTACCGTGTATAGCTACCTAACAACTTATATTACTCTTTAATTTATGCGGGAAACTTACAGCTAGCGTAAAACAGTGCTCATGAAAAATTAAAAGAACACAGAACTTTTCAAATGCTTTCCCTGCACAACACCATTTTAGGGTTATAAAAAATAAAATAAGTAAGCAAATGCCGTTCTATTTTTAAATGCAAATTCGAAAATATTACGTGCACAAAGTATACAAACTGTCAAAGTCAAATATAAAAACGTTACATTCAAAATAAGAACTCGTTCGCGTTCCAACAAAATTCATAAATAAATTCAATCTATTCGACTATTTCCTACTTTGGCGCGGCAATATAATAAAAAAAGAAAAATCGCCCATGCAGGGGGGTAATCCCGGGGGGAGGGGGATTCCTCGAAATTGAGACGATGTAAGAAGATTACGTTTGATGCATTACGTGACGAGAAGGTGGTTTGAGGTGGATGAGTTTTGGCGGGTTGGAAGAATAAGGGCCAAGTTTATGTGATCAATGACCTTTAACCTATGTACAGAGAGCAGTATTATTGCTTACCTGCTGGTTGCCTTACAGCGCAAACTTATCTACGATAAGTTTGTTACCTATGTATTAAATATGACCGATATATATCTGGACAATACTGATTAAAGTTAATAATCATCTTTTTAAACAATCCGATTCTGCACACGGTTCCCGGGAATAGTATCTACTATGCAAAAGGTACCTGGTATTTGGTTAATAGTTCTTAGTACGAGTACTTACATTAGTGTAACTTAATTGCAAATTTATAGTTTTATAATGGCGATTTTAGATTAAAGTTGAACTTAAGTCAAGGCAATAAGGATTTTAAAAACGCAGTTATAAAAAAATCGATCGATAAAAATAATAAATAAGTACTCTGCCTATACCTATATTGTCACTTAAAATTAAGACAATTTATTTTATAAATAAACAATATTTGAGTACATAAAAGTAAAATTTCAGTGCTCGTATTATGATTGTAACTTAATTTTCTCGTAAAAAAAAGTTGTTGTATAGATTCTATTGTATTCTGAATATATAACGAACAGTCTAACTAAACCTTAAACAGTCAAAAAACATATCCTAGAATATATAAAACACACGAACTGTAGCCAAAAGTTCTTCGAAAACTGAAAACTTGCACAGTATATTTTCGTTTGCAAGTTTTACATGAAAACCAGCAATTTTATAGGTGTGTATAAATATTGCGAGATACCCACAAATCTTTGGCGCAATATCACGGGAAAAATGTATTCGTAACTGTGTATCTAGGTAGGTAGGTAGCTATGTTTATGTGGTGTCTATAATATTGTAAGGCTGATGACATAATACAACAGAGGCTGTAATTTAAAAAAAAGTGATATCATGGTGGTTCCTACTACACGACAAAAAAAAGTGATTAGTTATTAAAAAAAAATACTATTTATTAGTTTCGGCCCGGATTAGTAACATTTTATTTTACCAAGCATTCGCAGGGTTGTAAAGCTACAATTACTTTTTTTCGATTTTAATGGTAACAGTAACTCTTGTTTGAATTTGGAATTGTTCAATTCAAAATTTAGTTTTTGTTAAAGGCTTGGTTTTGATCGCACCTTTTACATAATTTAGGATAACTATTGTAATATTTGAACGCCTATTTCACTAGATCATTTCGTTTTAGGGTTTCATACCTTAAAAAACAGAATCCTCATAAGATCACATTACGTCCATCTGTCTCAAAGGGCTTTTATGAAAATATGTTTGCTGGACCAGGGATTTTTCTGATGGTCACCATAGGCAATGATTGAGAATAGTGTAGCAGGCTTGTTGTTGGTCAATATGTTACTCAACACTTTGAACGACATTAAACGAGACACAATAGAAGTTTTATTGTTATGACGCCTATGGGCGTTTAGTGTCCTTCATAGTGTTAACCAAATATATTTTGCCAAAAACTCTTATAAAAAAACCTAAACATTCATTAAGGAAAAAAAAAATCTGATTCCAAAATCCTTAGCAGTTCTGTCCTCGCCATTACAACGGCGGGCTTAGTCCACATTTCCATACATATGAGGCAGTCTCCGCTGGAAGGAGCCGAAACGAACGATCTTTACACCCGCTTTGTGAGACGAGACTTTTTTCCTACCTACCCTCTTTTGTCTTCACTTTTACTTAGGTATATCTGAACGTAGCTTGTTTAGAATACTTTTTACAGGCATATTGGGGGTTTTTAGCTGTAGATATGTACTTATGTTTATTTGTTTTGATGTCTCGAGTATTAAAGGGCTGGGTACACGACTTTTTTTGGTCCTTATTGTATACTGGTCTTGTTGTTGTCAGTGGCATTTTATTCATTAATTAATCGTCGTTCTGTCGAAATGAGCCAACCCACAATCTCTCAATAATTAAATCAATTAAATTCAAAATGGCTTTGTTATAATATTCAGCAATAACAGTTTAATTTAGTTACGACGCAAACGAATCTGTTAACAATAGATTAAAATTCAATATCTTTATAATTACTACAATGGAAGATAGAATAAATACATCAATACATAATTACAATAGAAGATAGGACGTATGATAGATAGTTTTAACGGAACTCAGCTCGATTCTGTTAAATATTTTAAGCCATCATCAACCGTCGTTTATTTTCTCACATAATAAAGGTGTAGACAGATCATCTTTTATATTTATGAATTCCATACATTATTTTAACATAATACAGATTTATTCTTTACTCTTGATAAGGCTCTAAAACACATCGACTTTTCCACAATTGAAAACTTTAAAAACTAAACATTGCCGACACTCAAAATTGTAACCAAATAGACTTTCTCCCATTACCAATAGATAGGAAAGTAATTCAATTTTCTACCAAAAAATAAACAAAGCCATACGAAAATATTAGAAGAAAATTGTTATAATATTGTAGAGGAGGCGACGGTCCAATATATCATGTGACGTCACCGGCTATGCGGCTGACACGAAAATATTGCGATGCATCAAAACTGCCAAGGAGCAGGGAGAAAAAACGAACTTTGCTGGGTGTGTGGTGCAAGTGAGAGGATAGCGGTGCTTGAGGCTGGCGGGCTATTAAGTGTTTGAAAAAAATACAAAACGAATATAATGTTAGAAGAGTTGTTTCGATTTGAGGCTGTCTTTTATAATAGTAGGTATTGTTTTAAAAAATCACTTACCTATTCTAATTTGTTTCAACTATATTTACTGATGCAGACATTTTTGACAGTGCGCTGCTGCCCGCTTTATAGTTATATCGTCTAGTCATATCATGCTCAATAAGAAAAAATCTATAAAATTTTGTAGATACTAAAAATATAGCATTTTCAAAATAATACACATTAACTTATGAAATTGTATTTTCTATTACGTATCGTTACACTAGTGCTTAGCAGACTGATTGACGTTTAATTGTAAAATAGGAAGGATAAATATAGTAACTTATTCACTGTGTCATTTTTTTTCGGCCGACGCGGTAATGTTGTAACTTCTATAAAATATAATCCCTATATAATCTCTTAAATATAATATTTAAGAGCGAGTAAGAGAGAGATTCAAAATTGACCCACTTACATGAGCTTTTCAAGTGTCCAAGACTGCTTTTAACACCATAATAAACCAAATATTCAAATCGCTATCGCCTATAAATAAGACCAAACAATAATACGTTCAGAAAAGCGAGGGTGGATTGTGTCTTGAAAAATGCTTTGCGGAGTTCTGTGGCGATGGGTTGTATATCATAAGACGTATCGCAAGATATATCGCGAGATATATCTTTGCTTGTGTACCTAAGTGAATTTTATGAAAATCTTTTCTATATAGAATTAAGAGAATCTGATAGTGTGAGAAAGAGAACAAGAATCACTTACTTCTGCCCGCGACTTGGTTCGCATCAAATTTGATATATTGTCCTACGGGAACCGTGGGCATATTTTTCCGGGATAAAAATATGCTATGTGTTATTCCACACTACAATCTATCTCAGTGCCAACTTTATGCAGATCCGTTCAGCCGTTTAAGCGTGAAAGAGTAACAAACATCCACTCTCAAAAACTTTCGCATTTATAATATTTGTAGTAACTGCCTCGGTAGCCTAGTGGTCCTAAGCGCGACTGCTACGCTAGAGGTCTAGGGGTCGATTCCCAGGTCGAGCAAAAAGTGTTATTGGGTTTTTCTATGAAATTCTCAGTAGCAGCTCGGAGTTAGGATTTGTGTCCGCTTAATGGCAATAGGCTCGCCCCCTATTACATGGGACCTAAATATACTGGCGAACTGTGGGTGTACATTGTTACACGTCTGCCTAACCCTTCGGGGAATACAGGCGTGATGGTATATATTATATATATATAATATTTGTAGTATAGTAGGAAACATCAATAAGTACGGTCAACAAAAAAGATAAGTAACCAGGGTTGTCAGATATACTTAGTTGAAATTTTCTTCCAAACAGTGTCTGCGAATTTAATTTAATTTTATATTATGAACTGCCTCGTTAGCCTAGTGGTCCTAAGCGCGAATGCTATGCTAGAGGTCTTGGGTTCGATTCCCAGGTCGAGCAAAAAGTGTAATTGTGTTTTTCTATGAAATTCGCAGTTAGGATTTGTGCCCGGTTAATGGCAATAGGCTCGCTCCCTATTACATGGGACCTTAACATACCTGCGAACTGTGGGTATACATTGGTACACCTCTGCCTAACCCTTCGGGGAATATAGGCGTGATGGTATATTATGTAAAATGAACTGTTTTTTTTTTTTCATATCATTAAATCAAATTTTTATTCAAAACCATCCTCCAGCGTCTAAAAATATATTATTTGTGACGGCATGGTTCCTTATCTCTTTTGGTGTACATACATATTATATGACGGGTGTGAAGAGACACTTGACGAAGACGACAGTTACGTGCTTTTCCCATAATTGGGAAATTGATTTTGAGACCAGACCTAGGAAGAAATTTATATTTTGTAACGGGAACAAGATTAAAATTCTACCTAAAGTTCTAACACCCTGTACTGTTGGATGTACCTGTAAGGATATGGTTTTCCGTGCGTTACAATGCGGGCCATACTATAAACAGTGATTTATTTAGGAACTTCAACAAAAAATTACATAAAAATAATAGTCAACAAAAGGTATTATGATGTTGTACTCCTTTATTTATAGGAGACCACAGCATGCAAGATTATAGATTGTGATTTTCACAATAAAAATAAAAATACTTTCCCAAGAATAATGTTTGCTTAATTTGATAGTACGAGTATGCGTAGATAGCGGCTATGTGGTGTATCTATTTACACTCTATATATTGTCTCCGAACTTGGCGAAAGTTTTACAGTCTTGGCAATATCTTGGCCATCGCTGCAACTGTCGTTATCTCAAAATTTCCGTCTCAACTTAAGACCACATCACACGACCCAACATTGCGACGTAAACCAACACACATGAATATACAACATTTACACCTGTCTGCCTTTTAAATCGTACGGGAAGTGAAACTCTAACATCTATTGAAAACCCGAAACAGGGGGTGTTTCCCCCCACACCTTCCACCCCCCTCGTTATTCTACTTCCCTTCTCCCCTTTCTTTCCACTAACTTCGCATCGTCATCCGTATTACTTGGGCCCTAACTTATGTGGGGTATATGAGGTGCGTTGTACACTTCATTCTGGACTCTATACATCTAGTCATAAAGTTAAAATCCTTTTGCATCAAAAAACCAATTTACAACCCCAACATCCACCCTATACTGTTCTTTATTCTGAGCAACCTAAGAGCGTTTATCGCTTGTAGAATCACAGATCAATTTGGTGATAGTCTGTACTGATTCCTTTGCATTACTTTTTCCTTCTTTGTGGATGTATTTTATACGAGTTTAAGGTCTTATGTGGATAGTCGGCATGTCGCAAATGTTGATGTGTTGTTGTGTGCGTGAGCCTTTATATCGGGGCGAGGACGACTCAATTTTGTATGGAGCATTTATTTGTAATAGAATTTTAAGAGTGTTTAGCTTCAAATATTGTAACTGTTTCTTCTGGCACACGTTACGGTATAATTTGAACCTTATTTTCTGGAAAAACTAATAGTTCTTCTCACTGAAGAGGCAGTGCTGTCATGACTCTGGTACCAGTCGGGGTTCAATCAACACAATAAAGAAAGACGGACAGGCGTATTGCTTTGTGATAAACTTAGAACTAGCTTCTGCCCGCGACTTAGTTTCCGTGGAAGACACGTGTACTACACACACACACACATACACAGTCTATGCTACTCAGCAATAAAGTAGCTTTTTATTAGAGAACTTCCTTTTTTGTTTGTTAGAGATAATCTCTACGACTAGTCTGATTACAAAATTCTTTCACTAATCGACAGCTAAAGCCGAATGTCGAATGTGTTTTATGATATACTCGACTACCACGCGGACGAAATCGCGGGCAGAAGCTAGTTGACTTTAAGTACAAGTTTTCTCGCAATGTTTCGCTTCACCGATGTCAGGGATGTCCAAAATAAACTTATAATATAATATGTTGGAATAGATAAAGTTACATCAATGCTTCCCCGTGCCAGCTGTAAACTCACAACCTCGTACTTGAGAGGTGGGTAGCTTCACCACTGAACCATCGAGACATATCTACTTAGGTATCGCACTGAGAAAAAGATTCAAATCCCCATGGATACAATTCAAACTTCATTAAAATTCTCACATAAATTAGGATTTAACACAGCCAAACAAATTGGGTGTTCATCATTAATGAGACATAAACAGACAAACACCCCCTCCTTTACCCAATATAACAGGCAATTAGCGGTCTTGACAAATAACTGCAAATATTTAGGGCGACTTATAAATTAGAAAATTTTACAAACAAAAATCAACTTTACTATTTAAAAGACAAGGTCTAAATTCAAAATTAATCATCTCAGAAGAATTAAAATACAATGCAGCAAAGAAAAGTTGTGTCTGTTTACTTTAATGACGTCATTAAATGCCATAACATCGTCCAGACGGGGATTATCCGGGATATTTTCAAAGAATATGCAATGAATTATGTAAGGAAACTCCTATTGACGAGGGATTAGGTCTTAAGCGCGACTTGACAGTAAGAAGGTACGAGTCCGGATTGAGAAAAGTTTAAAAAGTAAGTGGGTACTTAAAAAGGTCTTTTTTTTTTGTTGTATACAAGAACTCACCTTCGCAATCTGGTTGTCTAGTTGGTTCGTCTAAGCCTACCTTTATTTCAACCCTTCCACTGAAGACGCCAGATTTTTTTAACATTCGAATTTTGATTCTAAATTTGTTGCGAATTCTTAAAAATAAATTTCGAATGCCGGAAAATCTGACGGTTTGAATATTTCGCGCTTATTGATCGAATGTGTCTGCTTAAGGCCCTACTCATATTATCAATTTATTACGCAGGGGGCTCAGACTCAACCGTTGTCACAGAGGCACGCATTGCTAATAATTGGTTAACTTTTGGATTCATATGCAACGATTTCTTCTGTATTATAATTTTATTTAACTGCCTCGTTGGCCTAGTGGTCCTAAGCGCGACTGCTACGCTAGAGGTCTTGGGTTCGATTCCCAGGTCGAGCAAAAAGTGTTATAGGGTTTTTCTATGAATTTCTCAGTAGCAGCTCGGAGTTAGGATTTGTGCCCGGTTAATGGCAATAGGCTCACCCCCTATTACATGGGACCTAAAAACATACCGGCTAACTGTGGGTGTACTTTGGTACACCTCTGGCTAACCATCTGGGGAATACAGGCGTGATGGTATGTTGTATAATTTTATCAGAACTATAATATATCGGTGAAAGAAAACATTGTGAGGAAACCTGGACTAAAAGTTAGTATAAGTTTGAAATCAGCAATCCGCCTTGAGCAACCGTGGTGATCAATGCTCGTGCGTTCTCTGTATGAGATGAGCCCTTTTCCCTGAAGTGGGACAATAATAGGCTTGTATTATTATTATCAGAAATTACTTTATAGAAAGCATATTGCATTTAGTCACTATATTTTCTTAGTAAAGTCAAGTTTTTAATATTTTTCAGTTTAGTTATTTAAGTTATCTGTAACTAGTAATCATGATTCCAACTGCATGCAAGTTTGAATGAAGTCAAATGTCCATGTCGTATAAATTCCGTCTGTAAAGAGCACTAAAAAATTAATATCCTTTCGCATTCTTACAAAATATCTTCGAATATGGTCGTTAAAGTCAACCCCCCGTGCGCGGGGGTGGTTATTATTCATTTTTCTCCAGTCAAATTCAGTGTAGGGTTCACTAATGTGCCACTCTAAAATCAACCCCTACGAGGTTTCCGCGACCATGTTTTTTCCCGTAGAAGTTTTTTGTTTGTTTCTTGTCCCTTTCTTTCGGTAGAAATGTATATTTTTGTCTCTTTCACTCTATCACGCTGCGTGGGGTGGCAACAGCGAAATTATGATACGTTTTTTTGGAGCTTAAATTGATTTTTCGGAAGTATGTGGAAGCCATTTTATAGCGGTTTGCGAATGATACGATTTTTTTCTTGTTTAAAAAGGTCTGGACAGCAGTTTGCAAAAGTTTTTAATTTTCAATATAATTAGTTATTGTTTATTATCTTTTGTACGTTAATGGTGAACCTAGTTACCTAGTGGTAAATAAACGGAGGGTAATGAACATATTATAGTAAGAGGCAGACAATACCTATTGTTAAAAGGCGGCGTTGATATCGTTCACATATCTTTCGCCTTTGTCTTTCTGACCGCTATAATGAGAGTGTAACATTCTAAGATACTCACCGATAACCCACTAAGAATTTTCTATTTTAATCTTATTGTATGTTATTCAAAAACGCTTCGTTTAAGGCCCATTAAATTCTTTTAATATGTAAAACTTAAGATAAGATAGAACGTAAAAGTTACTAAACACGCGTTTTATAAATTAATATACTAGTTTCGACAATAATTTTGATATTATCTAAACTATCCGATTCAAAAGAAACTGTTTTTTTCATAAACGTCATAACTTCAAAAATTATGACTTCATCATAATTTAATAATAGAAAAAAAAACTTTGTATTAGTCAAAACCGTGTTCTGTTGTTAATTGCCTACGGGTTCCCATTAAAAGCCTATAAACTATAGAATATAAAAATTAATAAACGTCCCAATTATGTTTTGGTTATTTTTATAATATGAAACATTTCATTTTGCTGTTGAATTATGGAACTATTATTAAACAGGGATAGTGATGACTATTGATTATAATAATATGACTACTTGATCGTGTAGCAGGTGCAGGGTTAACACGTCAAGTCATATTGATATGACTTTTATAACATTTGTATTAGTACAAATACCTTTATTATATTTTAATAAGATTCCGTCACGATACTAATGGCTTTGGAGTTGCAGATGTCCATGTAGGTGGGCTACTTGTTTGATTACCACCCAATAACAGTAAAGAGGAATGTACAGACGGTTCCAAACAAAAGTAGTCTTATCATATATGTCCTTGTCTTTGAAATGTATAAATGTATTTAATATTACAATTAATTTAGCTTTTATTTCTATTTTGTAGCACTGAGTACGTATTTCAGTACTTTGAGTGACTTATTTTTAATAGATCGTATTGACATCAGTATAGATTTATGGAATTGTACAACTTATTGTAATACATTTTTTTTAAAGAGTATGTATGGAGTTTCTTGCCCGTTCTTCTCCATACGAAACTACCTTTTGGAATGGGCAACTAGATTCAATATTTTTAATTTTAACATGTAATTCACGTTCAAAAGTGCCTTTTAATGGTCTGATTGAAATAAATGCTTTGACTTTGACATATTTTGGTTAACAAGTCATTGAACCTGATGAAATGTGGATCAAGTTAATTTCAAAATGATAATTAATTCGTCTTCACATTCTTATAATTATTTTATTACGTTACCTGTACAAATATTGTAAAACTTTTTTTTTAAAAAAGAAGTATGGTGAAATATGCAATTTTTTGCTCTTTCTTCTCCATACGTAACTACCTTTTGGAAGGGGCTAGATTCAATCATTTTTTTTGTAAATTATGGTCAAAAATGACTGTTTATAGTCTAATTGAAATAAAGTCTTTGACTTTAATATGATATGATTACTTTCGCATTTATAATATAAGTATATGGATTACTTTTTTTTAATTGAGGAAAATCATACACTTTGTTAGTAAACCTGGATATTATAACAATATTAAGTATATAATTAACTAAACAATATAAATAAAATCAACTAATTCCATCAATCAACATTAAAAAATAATGACACTACTACTAGTAATTTCTTTCTATTAATTTAACTGCCTCGTTGGCCTAGTGGTCCTAAGCGCGACTGCTACGCTAGAGGCCTTGGGTTCGATTCTCAGGTCGAGCAAAGTGTTATTGGGTTTTTCTATGAAATTCTCAGTAGCAGCTCGGAGTTAGGATTTGTGCCCGGTTAATGGCAATAGGCTCGCCCCTAATACATGGGACCCAAACATACCTGCGAACTGTGGGTGTACATTGGTATACCTCTGCCTAACCCTTCGGGGAATACAGGCGTGATGGTATGTGTGTGTACCTACTATATAATTATTAAACTGTGAAAGCTTGCGATAATAACCAAGATCGAGTTAACAAAATAGCGGGCAGCAACATATCGATTTAAAACATATCGCTTCATCGCGATAACGAAATAACTGAGGCTTAGAAATACTTTTATTAAGGTGTCAATACACGGTTGGTTCAGATGTCAATAAAAAATAAACTTGTTGGTGGTGTAAGCAAGGTTGTGTAATATTTGAATAGTGTGTTATTATTTTTTACCTGTTAATATTTGTGTGAATAACAAAAAATATATATCAGTTCAATCTTACTAACTTTTAACCAAATGATCGTAATTTAATCTCAGTCTTTATCTGTCAAAAATGTATCTTACTTACATTTTTTGATATTGACAGTAACTGAGAAGAGATTGCGTCTAGATTTTGAACTTGATTTTAATTGGCCTTCGGTTTACAAACGCAAATCACACATGTGTTTAGTAATTTGAAATAAATAAAAATTCTTACCTATTATCTATATTCAGTTAAATATTTTAACTGATTCTTCATTAAAATTCATCAACTTAAAGCCAGTATATAAAAAGTACTTAGAATAAAACAATAAAAAAAGGTTAACTCATTGTTCAACAAGTACAGTGTAACCATAACCTAAACCATTGCGTGTTAATACAGTTAGCTATCAGATAAGTCCCAACGGTTAACATCAACCAGGTTCACAATTAACCATTCAGATCGTCAAGATAACAGTCTGAATGCAAATTAAACGGTCGAAAAAAAAAGTGTGTTCGAGTGAACGCGCTGTTGTGGGCGTTCGGTCGTTCCGTGTGAATCTACACTAATAACAAAATTACTTATTTTGATAGGCGATGCGTGGTTGGTGTTTTTACTGAAATGATATATATTTGCTTAAAGGTAGTACATTGATGGTTTTTTAATTGGGTGAAAAAATAAAATGAGAATTTATTTCTTTGAAACGAATTATGCTAATCTTTTAACAGGCAATTTGACGATGCCCTTTGATACTAATTGTACTAATTTAGGTACTTACTTAGTTCTACCTTGCAGGCTGGCCTATATGTTGCTCGTACTCCTACCTTGTACAACTCCTGCTGATACATTAGAAAAAAATATTAAGAATCATGTTCTGTACAAAACACTTTTTTAGCAATAATTATGATAACAGTCTGTTAATGTCCCACTACAGGGCAAGGCCTCGTCCCATATAGAGGCGGCACGAGTATTGATCACCTCGCTTGCTCAAGGTGAATTGGCGACATCTGACTTAAATTCATTAATAAGTCCAGGTATTTTCACGATGTGTTCCTTTACCGATGTCTGTGTTCAAGATAAACTTATAGACTGAAACATGTATTCTAAGTTTTCTGTTTATTTCAATGAGATGGTTTAAATAATACTGTTTTGATATTGTTTCAGATAACCCTAACATTGCCGCAACGCATTCTTCATGCTAGTCTACTGAACTACTTTTTATGGGATGGACATCATCATCATATAAGCCGTAGAACGTCCACTACTGGACATAAGCCTCCCCCATAGATTTCCAAAAGGACCGGGACATATCGAACATTTTTATGATAGATTCAGTATATGATTCTAGATCTCCTGCGTTAACAATATTCGTCGGTTTAAAAAAAGAAAAATCTGCTTTTCCATACATTTTGACCGCATACGCGATACACTTTTATATGGAATAGCTGATTTTTTAAAATAACTGTACTGAATTTGACATCACCAATCAAGTGACATACTGTTTATTAGCTGTCAAAACGCGATTCTCCCATAGAATTTGCATGGCAATATCGAACTGTGACGTCGGTTATCTGCCTTTAATTTTAATTTCGAAGCCAATAAAAATCTAATTTTACAATAAATTAAAAATTAAACGGCTTTCAGTGCTTAAATAAAGTGTGTTTTAGAGTAGTTGTGTCTTGGAATTATTGGTAAGTGGTTTCAAAACGGTAAAAGATTTGGTACAATGTGATATCACCCTTTATAAAAAAAAGGTGTGTTATAACCGCTAGACCAAAGAGTCCCAAAGTTTTTTGGATCAATGACAAAAAAACAGCCAGCATTAAGATTAGCATAATTAAAAGACTGTATCGTAAAAAAGACATAAAATTAAATAATTATGTCATTATACCAACCATTGTAATATATTGTAATTTTGTATCTCATTACAGTTGAAATTACAATTAAGAAGTCTTCCGCTGATTGTAATCAATTTAATTAATTGGGGTCACATTTAATGTCTAATAAAACACATTTTTATGGTGAATTTTATGGCAGATAACTTGAGGGCTTATATTGATTTAATTTATAGTTTTAACTATATTTATTATTGTATATGTATATTTTATAATAATATAACTTTTATGTCATTCGAAATAAAAATAAAAAAAGTTGAATTATCTTTTTTAATGGGGAAGTTTTTTTTTCGTATCGTAAATGTTCATTAGGGGAACTATGGCTACCAAACTTAAGATCTTAATATTTAAATAAAAAGGTTGTTCGGTAAATAAATTTCTCGATATTAAAAATGCATAAAATTTTGTCGCAATCTCATCTCAGTGAGAATCAATGTCAAAAACTTGCCCAAAAACATAACATTCCATCACGCCTGTATTCCCCGAAGGGTTAGGAAGAGGTGTACCAATGTACACCCACAGTTCGCCGGTATGTTTTAGGTCCCATGTAATAGGGGCCTATTGCCATTAACCGGGCACAAATCCTAACTCCGAGCTGCTACTTTTTTTGCTAAAAATGTCGGTAAAATATTGACAGATTGAGACTGAGATAAGATAGCGAGTGTTTCTAAACCTAGGTAAGTATGAGTCATACGTACCTACCTAGATTTAGAACTGCTGGGTATTAGGTGTAGTGGTAGGTAGAAATACTTCCAACTTAAACCAATCTTCGGACGGCAAAAACTTTTTCAAATTAAAATTATTTATATAACAAAGTATAGGGATTTATATGGCAGATGTGAGTGGCAACGCCGGGAGAGGACGCCCTAGAAAGACCTACCCTGACCTTATTGGTGGGGTTCTTCAGAAAGGACGTGTGCGCAGTACTCGTAACCGGCGTGCTTGTATGAACAGATGTATGAACGTGGTCGAGGCGAAAGAAGTATGTAAGGATCGTAGCAGGTGGCGTTCTGTGGTTTCTGCCTACCCCCATGGGAAAAAAGGCGTGAGTTCATGTAGTAAAGAATTAAAATAAAATACATGTGCAACAAAATAGGTGTTACGAATAAATTACAATAAATTAATATTAAAAATAATTAGTTACATAACAATGATGCTAACAGCGCACGAACAGAAATTCCACTCACTCACTTCACCAAAAATATGAAATTAAAAAAACACAGTATATGCAAATTAACGAGAAGCTTGTGAGTTTTAATCGTGACAATTAACACGGTAACCCCTAATTCAAAGTCGTTGTCTTAACAAACTGTTAATAGGGTCGTTGCTATGGACCCTTATTATAAAAAAAAAAACAGCTTTTGTACAAAAAAAAAACACTTTTGACGCAATATTGGCTTACGTTTTTGGTGTTGAACTTAAAGTCGGTTCGTTCTTCTTAATTTTAGAACGTAATTTCTTCCTCGTTAGCCTAGTGTTCCTAAGAGCGACTGCTAGATTTTCTATGAAATTGTCAATAGCAGCTCGGAGTTAGGATTTGTGCTGCCTAACCTTTCGGGGAATACAGGCGTGATGGTATAATAATAATAGTAATTTCTAAGTTTATCTTGGACATCAATTCTTTGCAATTCTCTGTTTAAGACCAGGCATTTGCCCTGCAGTATTATCATTATTTACAGTAGATACTAGCCTAGATTCTGTGGCGATATGCTTATTTATTATGTGATGAGCATAAACCTGAAATAGGTGGAATGTAGATACAAAATTTGATTCCATGATGGATGTCCATCATGAATAATTCAAGCAGGAAGATGCGTTACTGAAAATCATATAGTTGTAATTACAAATTATATCCTCCTGATCGAATTTCAGTCATGGCGGCCAATCTCAACAGAGACTAGCCAAGTGCGCAGAAGATATTGTAGTGTACAAGTGTGTGAGCAAAGACAGGTGTGATGTGCACCTCTTCCCTCACTTCCATCCATCACGACCGAGGAGAAATAACGGGCTCAATTATACAAACTTTTAGAAAAGTGATCACAATCTAATCAGTCAAAAATGGCTCTAACTCGGTAGCCTAGTGGTCCTAAGCGCGACTGCTTAGCAGAGGTCTTGGGTTCGATTCCCAGGTCGAGCAAAAAGTATTATTGGGTTTTTCTATGAAATTGTCAGTAGCAGCTCGGAGTTAGGATTTGTGCCCGGTTAATGGCAATAGGCTCGCCCCTTATTACATGGGACCTAAATATACCGACGAACTGTGGGTGTACATTGTTACACCTCTGCCTAATCCTTCGGGGAATACAGGCGTGATGGTATGGTATAAAAATGGCTCTTTAAGTAATTTGAACGGTTTTTGACATTGATTGTCGCTGAGATGAGATTGCGATTTAATTTGGACGTTTTCAATTTGACTTTTCGTGTTCAAAGAGGCATAAAGGTGTCTGACCACCAAACAAAAATACTTTTCCTTTTAAAAACCGCGTCCTTGATAAAAACAATACTCCGGAAACCGTAAAAAAAAGATAAATATACATAATTGTTTTAATCACTAATTAAAATATTATAATGTCTGTCATCGTAAATAAAAACATTATCAAGTATACGCGTTTAACATCAGGTGGGCAGTACAGTCGTCGTCAGTCGGTAATAAAGTGGAATATTTTAAATTTTAAGGGGTCCGAAATAACCATCGAGTTAGCGCTTTCACTGTACATATATTAACATAATAAGTGGGTATAAATATTTATACACAGAAAAAAAACTATGTAATTAATGGTCACTGCAATCCTGTTTTTGGGTTAAAATGTACGGAATTACTTGCGATGGTTATCTGTTAATCGATGATCTTTTGGGGTTCCGTGGCGTTTAAAATAAAATGTGAATGTTAATGAACTGTTTTGAGATCTTTTTGTAATATTATGTGACTGTATAGACAGACATTTATTAACTGCCTCGTTGGTCTAGATGTCCTAAGCGCGACAGAGAGGTCTAGAGTTCGACTCCTAGGTCGAGCAGTGTTATTGGGTTTTTCTATAAAATTCTCAGTAGCAGCTCGGAGTTAGGATTTGTGTCCGGTTAATGGCAATAGGCTTGCATTAGGTACATTACATGGGACCTGAACATACCGGCGAACTGTGGTTGTGCATTGATACACCTCTGCCAAACCCGTCGGGGAATAAAGGCGTGATGGTATGTTGTTGTTGTTTTGTTATTGAAAGCCAAGGAAATTAATTGCATAGATAACAATTCTGTATATTTTTTTAAATAATTACGTTGCGCGTAGCTGTACGCCGTAGTTTAGTTACGTCTTTGGTCACTGCTTCGCTCCCGTAGATAGTAGCGTAATGTTATTAGCCATTTTTATTTTCAAATTGAAACAGTACTTTCCGAGATTAATGTGCCGAAACATACAAACTCTTCAGCTTTATATTGGTAAGCATGGATTATAACAAAACGTTTTATGTAGAACTTTTTTTTTTAGGGATGCGAAATTATCAAATGAGTTCTCCCGCTCTGCGCAGGGCGGGAGGGAGTGTCAGACTTTTACTGACTAATACCCATCCATGCTCCTTCCTGTGCCCTTTGCGTTTCGGGGGCGCGATATCTCTTACGAACAACCCGCAGCCCCGGCAGGCGTCGGCCCTGAGTGGCCCCTTCAAAATTTGTTGACATCTCTTTGAGGCGCGCGTGGAACACGTCTGAGCTCGGCCTGTCGTTATGCAACGTATGGACGGTGAGCTACCCGTTGCTCACAGTCCACAGGCTCGCGTCTACGGTGGCCGGGAGTCGTCTCGCGGCTCCCGACGCCCGGAGCGTCTGGGAGACTCTCTGCCTCAACTGTCTCGCCAATACACGATACTAGCGTGTATTTAATAAAGGTTAAAGATTAATGTCGATAACAACTAAAACTCAGTACCTAAAACAGAATCCAGAACCAAATTCACGTCAAAAATTACTTGCCCGATATATACGTAAATAAATACAACAATGAACATCATAAAATATCAACTTGCATAATTTTATTGTTCACAAGATTACAACCTTTAACGAGCACTCAAAAATGCATATCGAATCATAATTACCTTTAATTAAATGTAAGGAACCCTTCGGCCATTTTCGGGTACTTAAATTTCCTATAATGTGTTGTATTATTCAAGTATTTTTTGTGGGGTTAGCCCGATAACTATAATAGTTCGTGGCTAGATAAAAAGTAAATTCGTTAGACTTGAAGATAATTATGTTATGGTAGTAATAAGCTTTGTTTTTTCCGTAAACAAAGACATTTTGTTGTGGTGTAAGAAATTTTGAAATACAGTTTAAAAACTGCTTGTTTCGTCTTATTTATGGTCGATTTTCTAGCAAACGGCTGGAATGATTTTGATAAGATTCCTAGCTAATTATCGGTGGACATTTTTGAACTTTTTGTTTATCTTGAAATATGATAAAATGTCATGAATTTTATTTCTCACTAGCTTCTGCTTGGTACTTCACTAGTGTGATTTTTTTTTACAGGCGTTAAGTTATGTTTTAGGTTACTGCTCCGCTCCCGTGAGTCGTATTGTGATGGTATATAGCCTCAAGAATCTTGCTATTATTATCCTACTAATTTTATACATGCAAAAGTTTGTGAGCATGTATGATGGATAGATGTTTGTTACTCTTTCACGCTTAAACGGCTGAACGGATCTGGATGAAATTTAGTAGTGAGATAGAATGTAGTGTGGAATAACACATAAGATCATTTTTATCCCGAAAAAATGTACGGACAAACTCGCAGGCAGAAACTAGTACACACATTTTTTTTCGAATCCGACTAGCAGTTTCGAAAATTACCTCTTTTAAACAAGTACACAGTAACAGTCGTCAGTATCTATACTATATAGTTTTTATTACGCGTAATGGAAAGGAGTTCCTCGATGGTGCTAAAAAATAAAGGGTTCTTTTAAAAGCCTACTTTAAATTATGGACTCTTACACAATGGCCACTAGACGCTATCGTTTCGCGTCCAAACGGCTGTTGCAACACTAACCCAACACTTTATTAGACAGTAAAGCATTTAAAAACCTTCTTTTACATTTAAAAATGCCAACATTTTACTTAAAATACATTGAAAGGTGTAAAATACACAAAGGAACATTCGCCTTCACACTTAATATTGGAATATCACGCGCATATCTTCGCCCCATTACCATTTAAATACCCAACAATTACAATACCAGCTTTTTTCTAAAACGATTCCAAGCAAACCTTACGAACAAACATCTAAATAGATTCAGCTCAATTACAAAATTTTAACCCCTCTTTGCGGTAGGGTAAAAAAAATAATCTAAATTTAATTTTACACTCGGTACGAAAATAACCTTTTTGATGAAAATGGCGCACAATTAGGGTTATATAGATAAGTGGAGACATGCCAAAACATAGTGCTAATGACAGCATGACGGTTGACAACGTGACAGGCTAATGTGACAGCGTAATTGTCGGTGAAATGTCACTAAGGGGGTAAACAGACCGGCGTTTGTTTGATGACGACAAACAGCAAAAAAAAACTTAAAAAATATATAGAATGTTGATATTTTTTTTTGACATTGTAAATTTCTAGTTTTTATTTTATTTTGGTAGATAAGAAAGGTCAACCGTAATGTTGTCAGTCAAAAACTATGTTGCAATTCGCAATTTAAGTGTAAGTAAGTAAACCAATTACACAAAAACTGGTCTTAGGTGTGATTAAAAGTCTACAATACAGGTTGATATTAATTATTGCTAGTATTCAGTAACTGAAACAATTGAGCCCAATCTGAAAACTGTTTAATATTTCCTAAACAGTGTGGATCCCATTTATTTTTCAATTACAAAAAGAAATATTATCTAAAAATCAGCACAAAATTATCAAGTCACAGCAATTCATTTAATGGGACCAATTACTTACGTAGGCCAGCAATTACAAACGTCAACTGACAAACAATTCAAAAATGGAACATTGCAACACTAATTATTTATCAACTTTTACTCTTCCTCAAAATGTGGCCAAAAGAAAAAAAATACACATTTTTTTCTTTTTATTTCAGGTCAGCAACATTGTTATATCAATTGCGGCGAGTGACGTGACGTAATTACAGTAATAAATTTAAAAACAATATGGCGCCCAAGATGGCCGCGATAGCCGATGTTCGCAATAAACTGTTTTTAATGACTCAAAACCACCTGCACGAATTTGTCCCCGAGACATCGCTTGTAACATTTATTATAAGGAAAGCGTAATAGTGAAAGTTAGTTAAAAAAAAGCATTATTTTTGACCGTTTTCGGGTGAACCCCTTGATTTAAAGGTAGTAAATCAAACTAAAGTGTTTCCCTTTAAGATCGTTTTGGTCGTTAACTATTAATTAAAAAATAAAATAATTAATTGAAATTTGGTATTTCAGTTTATTGTTTGCCATAAAATATATTTTTCCTTTTGCTCGTAACTGTACCTACCTATTAAAAGGTAGTTTTAGCAACCCCTTTAGATTCCAAAGATTAAATATATTATTTATAACATTTACTAATTATCTCTCAAACTGAACGTATAACCCTTATTTGTCTTAACCCCAAATTGCCCGTAGCCCAAAATAATAACGATAACCCTACTCGAAAAATTTTCATTTTCGCAAAAGATTCTTTAGGGGACTCTAAAACAAAAAGGTGCTTGGAAAATCGAATTAATTAGCGCATCAACAGGTGGCGAAGATAACTCAGTTACGACTTCAGGCGTCTTTAATAATTCCATTTCTACTCGTCCGGAGAGTTTTAACGATTTTGCTAAGTGAGTGCTGAAACTATGGATATGGCATCATAATTATTACACACCGTGCATGGTGAAACAGGCATTGTAATGTAATTTTTATCATGGATTTAATAAATGATTCTAGATCTCGTAGGGCTAATATTTTTCGTCGGTTAGTAAGAAAATAAGCGCATCCCTCCATTTTGACTTGTATTTTTTTAGGTTTGGATCCTGTGGGTTATTTTTATATAATCGACGAAATATGTCATTATGGGAGCATCTGGAGTCATGAAATAATGTGGAGTTTAAAAGACTGCCAAAGAATTTCCAATTCAAGGTGTCAGGTAAGCTGTCAAGGCACCTGATGCTAGGGATTGATAACTCACTCTAAGATCATTTCACTTTGATATTTTTACAGAATATCCACTGCCGGATTATAGTATCCTGCCAGAGTTGCGGACCCTGGAACCTAAAACAGGGTATTAGGAGGAACACGGATTGGTTATAGTCAGTAAGAGTCTGACACCGCCTTTTGCTTCACAAAGAGAAGAAGTCATTTGATGATTTCCCATGATAAAAAAACAAAAGGATTATAAGATACGGCAATTGTTAAAAAAGGCATACATTTGGGCCGTGTTTAAAAAAAACTGCGCTCAATTTGCCTCCTCCATCCCTTAGCACATCTTAACCAAATTTAAACACCCCAGCGTTTCTTTTTGTCTCAATTTACTTAAAGATTGCATTCCTTCCTATAATTAATGATTGGTCTGTTCCTGATTACCGCTAATGGCAGCGATTGTCTCGTTTGCGCAGGCGGCGGTAATTTAAAACAATTTGCGTTCTGTTTTATTTAAACTCGTGGAAGCCTTTCTTTGATTTGGAAAAGGTAGCGAGGTTCGTTTATTTTGAGATGTAGGTGTGTAGTTACCTAAGTATATCCAAATGATTGGTGTTAAGATTATTTTTGTTGTGTTGACTGCCTCGTTAGCCTAGTGGTTCTAAGCGCGACTGCTACGCTAGAGGTCTTGGGTTCGATTCCCAGATCGAGCAAAATGTGTTATTGGGTTTTTCTATGAAATTCTCAGTAGCAGCTCGGAGTTAGGATTTGTGCCCGGTTAATGGCAATAGGCTCGCCACCTAATACATAGGACCTAAAAACATACCGGCGAACTGTGGGTGTACATTGTTACACATCTGCCTAACCCTTCGGGGAAATACAGGCGTGATGTATTATTTTTGTTTTATTTGGTAGGTTCGTAGGAGATTTCGAAGAGTTTACTAATTTATGCTCTTGTAGGTTCTTTGAAATAAATAATAATACGAGCCTATTACTGTCCTATTACAGGGCTTTGAACACCACGTTTCTTAAAATATGTGGATTGGCGATATCAGACTTTTATTTATTACAAGACTATGTTTCCTCACGATGTCTTCCTTCACCCATGTCAATGATGTTTAAGATCAGCCTATTGCCATTAACCGGGCACAAATCCTAACTCCGAGCTGCTACTGAGAAATTCATAGAAAAACCCAATAACACTTTTTGCTCGACCTGGCTAAGTTTTGCTAAGTTAAAATTTTCGACAAATCCAACGAACTTAATATATTGACCAGCTACAGAACCATTGTCTATATACCGTTTACTGCTAAATGTGTACTTGTTATATATACATTTTGCACCCTTCTTGCCGGTATAATAAAAGTGATTTATGTGACATATTCTTAACGTTTACAGGGCGAGCCGTTTCCGGAGGAGGTCGGCGCAACTTCCGGTCTCGTGTTTCCGCAGTTTTCCTCCAAAGGGAAAAGAAGGTTTTTATGTAAAAAGAAAATATATTATGTATGAATATTTTGCGGTTGTTTTATTTATTGTTGAAAAACTAATGGCCCTGATGTTGTGGTAGGAATAAATGTTTTTTTATGAAGTACATATTTTTCCGAGCAAAAAGTGTTATTGGGTTTTTCTATGAAATTCTCAGTAGCAGCTCGGAGTTAAGGTTTGTGCGTGGTTAATAACAATAGGCTTACCCTCTATTACATAGGACCTAAACATTCTGGCGAACTGTGGGTGTATATTGCTACACCTCTGCCTAACCCTTCGAGGAATACAGGCGTGATGTTATGTTATGTGTTATATATTTTTTTATTTCAAAATAATTATGAGACTTTGGAAATTCTGGTCATGCTGATCACTAAAATCAGACATGAAAGTACTACAGAATCGTCTTATAAAATCTGTTGTGTCGTGCGAAAGATCTAAGCGTACAGACGGCGTGAAGCCATTTTGTTTTATACTATGTAGAGATATAGATTACAACGATTAATCCACAAAGGCTCTTTGACCTAAAAGTCCTAAGCGCGACTGCTACGCTAGAGATCTTGGATTCAATTCCCAGGTCGAGCAAAGTGTTATACGGTTTTTCTATGAAATTCTCAGTAGCAGCTCGGAGTTAGGGTTTGTGCCCGGTTAATGGCAACAGGCTCGCCTCCTATTACATGGGACCTAAATATTCCGGCGGACTGTGGGTATATATTGGTACACCTCTGCCTAACTCTTTGGGGAATACAGGCGTGATTGTATGGGTGTAATCCATAAAGCTGCGTTGCTGTGTCCCGTTCTGAAGGATATTAATGTCTGGGTAAAAACAGGCTAGCCTCGTCTTGGAGATGCCTGCGGACGGCGGACACAACTTACGTACAAAAAAATCTATACAAGTAAACTGTAAATAAACTGAAGTGTCTGTTTGTAATTAATGAATGTTTAAAGGGAAATCATAGTGAAAAACTATTGTTTTTTAGTTTCTGTTTGTCTGTTAGTTCCGGCTAATCTCCAAAACGGGTGAATTTATTTTGACGGGACTTTCACTAGCAGTCAACTGGAATTATAAGGGTCTGCATTTAGGCTACATTTATTTAGAAAAAAAATAGAGTTCCGCGTGAAAATCCTAGAACAACGGGTCATTAATTCCCTAAGGTAGGCTGGTAGAAAATGCCTATGGCATTAAGTCCGCCTTTGTACGATGTATTTTGTTTTACATTTGTGCATAAAGCTTTAATAAATAAATAAATAAATAATTTGCTCTAAATTCAATCTTAAGTTGTACACTCGCATAAAAAATGCAAAATTTTACAAAAAAATAAATAACAGAAATATTGAGCTGAAACAAAACCCAACTAAGTATATTTATTACTTTTTCAGAAGAAAATCGCTTATCATTACTATTTAACATAACGCTGCATTAGAAGGCGGTTGATAAAATTTATGGTACGCATTCATAGAATTTATTGCTTCTAAGAAATGATGGGGGTTTCTACCCCTTAAGTTTTCCACCCCCTAAACCCCTGTTGTGCAAATATAAATATGTTGCGCGACTCTTAAGACACATTTGTTTTGAAAAAAAGAAACGTTTATTGACCCCCATGCGGATTCTGAACTTCGATATTATTCTTTGACTGCTGTTTTTGAGCCTTGGTTCAATTTCCAGGTTGAGTAATAAGTTATTGGGTTTTTCAGTTAGATATTTCTCGCTCACAAACTAGAATTAAAATGTATGCTTAAAAGAAATAGGAATGCCTTTTATTGTATAAGACTCAAAACTTTACTAGCAATACAATTAGAATGTTCTACATAATTGTGCTTCCATATTTCGTCAATATACACAATTTGTGAAGATAAGCCAGCATCCTAGACCAAGGTCAAGAGCTTATATTTTAACCTCACATAATTTACTTGACTGAACTTTACTTACAACAAGCAATTTATAATTAAAATTATTTGTTTTTGATAATGACGAATCAAGAATATTTGTATTTGAGTAAAATTTTTGTGACGAATCCAAATAGATTTTGAACATTTTTTGAACGACAATTGGCCTTAAATATTACTAAAACATAGAACCGAATTGCCAAGTAATTATCAACCAAATAATTTTAATCTGAACTCTTAGGACGGTAGTGAAACATACCCTTATCTAAATACTCGCTGAAAAAACACTAGAAATAAAAAGAAAGAAAATGTAACTAAAGAAAACATCGAGGAAAGGATACAGTATTGGTATTAATGTGGAAGACGTCTCAATGTGGGCATAAGGAGGGTGCTGGTGGAGATATCTGTGTCTGCTGATACCCGGTGCAGAAGGATTGCTGTACACTACATGCTATACCAAGCGATAACTAATATGAATGTTATACCAACTTGGAAATATGCTTAGAATATAATTAATTACTTCGTCAAATTGTGAGAATTTGTAAATGGTAGATGTCAGCGAATATAATTAATTACTTACGAGTATAGAATACCTATATTCCCTTTTGGGAATCTATGGGGGAGGCTTACGTCCAGCAGTGGACGTCCTACGGCTGATATGATGATGATAGAATAAATAACTGCCTCGGTAGCCTAGTGGTCCTAAGCGCGACTGCTACGCTAGAGGTCATGGGTTCGATTCCCGGGTCGAGCAAAAAGTGTTATTGGGTTTTTCTATGAAATTCATAGTAGCAGCTCGGATTTAGGATTTGTGCCCGGTTAATGGCAATAGGCTCGCCCCTTATTACATGGGCCTTAAACATACCGGCGAACTGTGGGTGTACACTGGTACACATCTGCCTAACCCTTTGGAGAATACAGGCGTGATGGTATGTATATAGAATAGATAAATATGGCACTTGACATCTGTTACGACTGTAATAACAACTACGTATTCTAATTTTGCTGCTGCAAATAAAAGCATTACTTTCCAAATTTATGTAGAACATCACTGACATCGTGAGGGAACCTGGACTTATACATAATTAATATAAGGTTGAAATCGCTAATCGACCTTAATCAATGCTCGTGTTTTAGAATACGCCTTTGCTCTGCATTGGGATAAATATATTAATTGAAAGAGTCGCATTGGTACTTTCCCTATATCGAACTCACAACCTCAAGCATGAGAGGCAGATCCTTTAACCACTGGGCCATCATAAATCACATACAAGCTTATTACTACCTGATATAAGTCACCTATAATATTCTTACAAGATTCTCACACTACGTAGCTTACAATAGCATATCTTTCACTGTACAATAACCCTAAAAAGCGAATGTTTTCCCCGTCCTTTGTTCTTGCCAGAAGATACACTGCCGTTCACACATGAGTGGGTCCCTTTTTTAATACCAGGGTGAGTTTCCTCTGGGAAAGGAATAACGCGTTTTTGTTAAGGGTAGATACGTTTATAAGGATTAAACTTCAAGGTGAAAGAACTTTTTATTGTAGCTAGTTTTCTTTGAGACTTTTTTTTTGTTCTTTAGGAATTTAATCAGTGGTAATAGTATAGATGTTATGTAATCTTGGCTAAGTATTAAATTGGAGTTAAAGATCTTTGTTTAATACTTGCTGAAGTCCGCGACTTTGCGGAAAAAAAGTAGCCTGTTAGCAGTCCTTTCTTGGGTTTCAAACTTAACCCGTACCAAATTATATCAAAATTGGTACAAAGGTTTAGTCGTAAAAGAGTCACAGACAGACAGACTGCGTTACATTCGCATTTATGATATTATTAGAATGGTTTATAAAGGCCTATTTGTGCGCAAAATAATGTCTGCTTGGTATTCATTTAACACGCTGTGGTCCGTTAGGTTCTTGGTCCTTGTAATAATTTATTTATTATTATTGTGTGACCAAGTCTTTTATTTATCATCATACCATCACGCCTATATTCCCCGAAGGGTTAGGCAGAGGTGTAACAATGTACACCCACAGTTCGCCGGTATGTATAAGCCCCATGTAATAGGGGCGAGCCTATTGCCACTAACTGGGCACAAATCCTAACTCTGAGCTGCTACTGAGAATTTCATAGAAAAACCCAATAACACTTTTTGCTCGACCTGGGAATCGAACCCAAGACCTCTAGCGTAGCAGTCGCGCTTAGGACCACTAGGCCAACAAAGCAGTTTTTTTATTTATTTAATTGTTTAAATTGGTTTAATCAACTTTAAAATTATGACTTGTAGGTAATTCTTTTACCAATAAATGTGTTAATATGTTTGTTATCTGTTAGTACCTAATAACGAGTACACCATTAATATTTTAAAATTATAACTACATGGTTATATCTATTTAAATTTGGAAAATGATAAAACAAAACTGTTTGAATTAAATGTGGTATTTTATTTATTTATGTCTTCTTTATTTTATTTCTTATAAGAATACTTACAGCTAATACATACAAGTAGTTAGGAGTAATACGTAAAAGGCCAATTACAAGTTTAAACTTATTTATTTATTCATTTAAGATCTCTATAAAAAGACATTTACTCAAATCATGACATCAAACATAGTCAACAAAAGGTAATACGTAGGTGTATTCCTTCAATCTATTTTTAATTTTAATACTATTGAAATAAATCCAATTAAGACAATTTACTGGAAAAGGTGTGCCTGCAAAAAACTACGTCCTACGACCAACACAATTCTTTTAAATTTATTTACGCACCTCAAACTATTTAGCAAAATAAATAAAAGTAGAAAATAGATATAAGAAAAGGAATAAATGAAAAGTTAAGGTAAAGTATCCGAATGCACATTACCGTCGGCAACTTCAAAGAGATAACACCCGACGGCGGCACTTTGATCTCGCCGCCCGTCGGCAAAACATCTTTGATGTCACCGCGTTGCATGTTTGCTATTTTCTTGACACAATTATTTTTATTTATAAAATAGAGAGTTGTGTTATTTTTGTGATTTATTTAAAAGTATATATTTTTTTATTTGTTTTTATAATTGTGAGGATATGAAACAGAGCTAAAGCCGCTGAATTATCCTAGTCTTTTTTTAGAATGAAACCTGACAAATAATTCCAAATAATTATTTTCTTATCGTAATTGAAAATGGAAAACTTTGAATTTATTAGAAAAAGCATGAAAAGTTTACTTTTTTATGAGTTCAATAAGTGTGCAATTGTAGTGACACTACATTTATTTTTAAATATCGACAGCCCAATTAATCTTGACCATTATACTTTTGAAGAAAGAAGCCAAAACGGGCCATATTACTCAAAATCCCTAACAAACAAACAAGCAAAACTTTTCTCTACAATAAAATATAATAAAGATATTCTTTTGTCTTTTTTCTCAACCCTATCTTCTCCGACCCAGTTCTGATGAACTGGGGTAAAAGTTCAGCCTTGGTCAAGGTGAAGGAGGCGCCCATTAACGTCTGCACTTAGAACAACTCTCTTGGCAGCACCGCCTTAAGATTTATAGCAGGGTTAAGCGATCTTGATACTTGAATAATTAATTTTATTTTTAATTAAAGTTGATTTTTTAACGATTATTTGTGTTCTATGTATGACACTGTTTGTAGGTTTTTTTTCTATTTGTTGACATGTATTATTTTAATTTATTTATATGAATTTTTGACATCTTTTATTATTCTGAATTTTTTAGATTTTATTTGTTTCGATTAGTTTTTAGTATTGATTAGCATAGTTTTAAGGCCTAATTATAAAATTAATGTATGTAACCTAAATAAAAGTGACCAGAAAAAATATAACAATGAATACAAAAAAAAACAAGTTAATCAGATAAGTGGTTATGATGTTAGCGGTCTAGCTAATGTGATGTGGTCTTTATTTGCAGTACTATGATATTAATATTATGATTAGATAATGACGTTAGATACACACGTTGTTTGTTATAAAACTAGGTCAATTAATGTTTAGGGGACAAAAATACGCTTGGTGTATGTAGTAAAATCACAATATGTTATAAACAATTATACTCAATAATATATAAACAATTATGTTATTATTATATTAACTGCCTCGGTAGCCTAGTGGTCCTAAGCGCGACTGCTACGCTAGAGGTCTTGGGTTCGATTCCCAGGTCGAGCAAAAAGTGTTATTGGGTTTTTCTATGAAATTCTCAGTAGCAGCTCGGAGTTAGGATTTGTGCCCGGTTAATGGCAATAGGTTCGCCCCTTATTACATGGGACCTAAATATACCGGCGGACTGTGAGTGTACATTGTTACACCTCTGCCTAATCCTTCGGGGAAAACAATCGTGATGGATGGTACCATTATATATTTATTTATTTTATTGTTGTAATTACAATGTATTGATTACGATTTTGAAAATAAAGTCAGTCAAAAGTCAAAAAGTCAAATCATTATTTCAATGAGACTATTAAAATGCACTTTAGAACTTCATTTACAAGGAAGATTTTTTTTTAACCTAGTTGCCCATTCCAAAGGTAGTTTTGTATGGGGAAGAATGGGAATAATTCATAAAAAGATGCCAGCTGTATCAGCAAGCTCTAATCAAAATATTTTTCAAATTAAATTTAACACAGAAACATACGTTTTCACAATTAGCTCCCAGTATCAAAATGTAACAGTCGCAGTGTACAAAGTTGGCTAAGTAATAAGATAATGAAGAACAGCGGGGTCGAGCTACGAATTAAAACGAGAAATGTGCGTCACGATAGCGGAACCGCCTTTAGTTTCACGAAGTTTTCAACCGTTGTATTTAAGAACTCGTATTTCGTCGTGTGTTTTAACTAATTGTCGGGTCTTTAATGTATATTATTTTTCTGGTTTAAATGTTAATATAATTGAAAATAGTAGGTACCATAAGAGGAGATATTTTTTTTAGACATTTAATATTCGTATAAGAATAACAATGTTTATTGGAAGTTACTACAATGTGGAAATTCTAATTCACATAATATTTTTTCTTATATCTTGCCGAAAGCAAAGCTGTTCATTCATTAATAAATGGTTTTATATTTAGATCAGTACATAGCTTTTACTTACTATTAATTGTATGTAAGTGTACAAGTTGATTTAAATTGATTCACAAACAGCAAAACAAATACAGTAACCCAAAAAAAAATTCGACGTGTTCCTGCTGACTTGACGCACGCTTCTCTTGTTTATATAATGAGTGAATCGGAGAGACGACCTCGTTATGACGTCACTACTTCTTGAACATCGCACCGAACGGGACAGTAGATCGTCAAATTAATATGTAAGAGAGAGATGCAAACACCAGCTGAACTTGAATGAATAGATTTTTCTTAAGTACTCCGTTTTCTTCTAATGAAATCGAAATGAAGATGTGTCAATGAAAGTTCAGTTTTAAACACTTTGCGAAGATTTCAAGGTGAATCGTCTTTGAGGAAAAAGTTGGTTTTTCTTTTACGATCTTTTTCTTTTAAAGGGTAGTACGAACTCTTGGCTATGTGGGGTATTTTGTTAAACACTTTTAGTTGCTTGAAGTCTTGTTGACTTTGTTAAGAATAAACTGGAAGTCTGGAACTCGGAAGACACTATAGTCGTATCTATGAAGTGTGTTGTTGTAAAATAGTTCTTAAACGCTTTGGGATTATAGTAGACTTTATCTTATTTAGGATTTTCTTCATTTGTTTTAATTATCGATAACAATTTGTTGTTTTAAAGAATAATTATATACATTTCATTTTGTACTTTATCCAATATATAACAGAGTCAATATTGTATAAAACCGCGTTGAATTATCGATATAATTACGTCTGGGTACACAACGTATCTTTTTTTCGAATTTTCTTCTAAATTTATGTTGATTTCGTTACCAACGCAAACCCATTTCACGATTTCTTTTTTAACATTCGTGTAGCTGGGGCCCGTATTCATAGTCTGGAATCTGTTGCTTGGTGGTCTTTGGTCTTATATGAAGTTTGAAAGAAGGTTAACGGGATTAATGGAAAGTAATTGGATTAAATTGCTAATAGGAATTAATGGAATGTGCTAGAAGTTAAATAACACATTACATTTTTGGAGGACATTGCGAGTCGAATACGTTTTGTTATGATCTTTATACTTGCTTTTAAGGTAAGTTCATTAAGTTACAATTGCAGTATCGATTAATGAAATTGACAGTTCAGATCGATTCAGTTCGATTCGTACATGTGTGAATAAGGTCGACCCTTATACATTGTTATTTGATGTCGATCTTTATAATACTTGAAAATAGTTAAAAGCGGTTGTTATTAATTTTTAATTCATAATATTTAACGATTTCAATATCTACTAAATTAAGAACATATTCATTTATAGGCTGTTAAAGTTGTTGATAATACTTTATTAGTGACTATTATAAATTTGAAACAAGGAAAAAAAATATTTTTGTTTTTATTGTCCCGCCTACAGATACGGCCCGAGCGTTTTTCATTAGGCTACGATCACATTAGGCGGGCGGACAGACGGCCGGATTATTGGATCCGACGGACGAAAGACTTCGATCCGTTGCCTTTTTTACTTTTTTTTCTCTTTTTTCCCTCCCTGGCACCGTCTGGAAAGCCTTTTCCTCTTATTTATTGCTTATACGAAGCCCAAATTGGATATTTGTGAAAGGTTGAGTCGTTCGCCGATAGAAAATATTAGTTTTTTTTTTCTTTTTCTGTATTTTTTTTTTTCGTAGTCTGCTCTTGTATTTAGTTATTAGTATTGGGTCCATAATGTGGGTTTTATTTATTATACTATTAGGTATAAGTTTGTTTGTCGATTTATTTATTTGTAATAAAGGATAGCTCTTGACTGGCTGTTGTAATTAGGTAACTAAATTACTTGTAATTTAGTCTTTATTGATTTTATGTTTCCAAAAATCCTTCCTCAATCAATCCTTGCACACATCTTATTAGAAAAAAAAATAAGTTCAAGTTTTCTTTACTAGCCTAACACTAAATGTATGTACTTATTTAATCAATACATTTGTAAAAATCTCAAAAAACGTCATATAAAAATACCATCTTAATTAAACATCAAAATCCAAACTTACTTTCACAGCAATTTATTTTGCGCAAACCCAGAAAAAAAAACACACATACCATCACGCCCATATTCCCCGAAGAGTTAGGCAGAGGTGTAACAATATACACCCACAGTTCGCCGGTATGTTTTTAGGTCCCATGTAATAGGGGCGAGCCTAGTGCCATTAACCGGGCACAAATCCTAACTCCGAGCTGCTACTGAGAATTTCATAGAAAAACCCAATAACACTTTTTGCTCGACCTGGGAATCGAGCCCAAGACCTCTAGCGTAGTAGTCGCGCTTAGGACCACTAGGCCAACGAGGCAATTAAAAAAAAAACAAAAATAAAAAATACAAAGAAAAGATTTTTTTTTATATTATATTATTATTTATTTTATTTATCCTCTTAACTGTCAGGCAGACTTTTAAAGTTCGAATTCTATTGTCTTATCAATATTTGACAGTTAACCTCTTATAAAGAAATAAAATTAAAACTTTACCTGAACTTAAAACTAATTGCCTTGGTAGCCTAGTGGTCTTAAGCGCGACTGCTACGCTAGAGGTCTTGGGTTCGATTCCCAGGTCGAGCAAAGTATTATTGGGTTTTTTCTATGAAATTCTCAGTAGCAGCTCGGAGTTAGGATTTGTGCCCGGTTAATGGCAATAGGCTCACCCCTTATTACATGGGACCTAAATATACCGGCGAATTGTGGGTGTACATTGTTACACCTCTGCCTAACCCTTCGGGGAATACAGGCGTGATGGTATATTTTTTATTTAAAAACTAAGTACCTAAAAGTTTAAAAAAGCGAGGCACTAACATCACACCTTAATTTGGGAAACCACAGGCAGACGTTTTTAAGGGCTTGTCTCATTAGCGGCTGAGAGAGAGCTCTCGTCGCGCCGCTAATTAAAAGATTTTGATGCTGGTGCGCATAATAGTGGCACGACGAAAAGTCGCAAAAAAAATTGTAGTGATTTTGAGTCGAAACAATAGAACGCTAGTTAAAATGTGAATGGTGTAATCCTGTAAGAATTTTGTTAAATTAGAATTTTGTAATTAAAATGTTCGAGTGACAGATTCTGAAGGGTTCTGATTCTTGTAAGATGAGTGTATGGTATGAACCAGCTTTATCCATTGCTCGAATATTAATATACTGGAAATGTCTTATTGTAAAAAATGTCACCAAATATTAAAAGTTCTAATCTAGTTATAATCTCCACTCCATAAAGTCTATTTAAAGAAAGTCACTAAGAAAAAGTAAATTAATATTTTGAAAAAAGAAACCGATACATCTTTACTCCAACTCATAGACATCTGACAGCAACGAAGTAGGTACTTGCACCTAATTTAAAAAAAAAAACCGCAAAACACATTACACGCCGCGGAAAATTCGGCAAAACTTATCAGCCGAAAGCCACGGCACAATCCATCATCATTATGCCAAAACTCGCCGAAATTCAATAAAAAAAAACTTTCCTCCATCACCCCCATCTAGCGGCGGTGGCGGGAACTTCAACATCAGCCCCCACTATGCCGAGGGGTGGTCGCCACCCCACGTCGTATCCCTTTTTTCTTCCCTCCACACCCTTATCCATACCTGAGCTTTCTTTATCCGTAGACCGAACTTTTTATTTCGTTCCGTCTCTCTCGCTCATATGGCGACACACCGTCCAAATGTGACAGGCGATTATCCGTCTCGTTCTGTTGCAAAGAAAAAAATCTGTTTATAAAAATGAGAGCGTAGATGTGTTTGGGGCACGGCTCTATTGGACGTAGGGGTAATGTTTCATACACGGAGGGGAGCGCTTTATACGCGTTTGGATTGAAAAAAAATGCACCCCAACAGAAGCCAAACTTCTTTTAGGTACCTATGGATATTCGTTTCATTTCCAATTTCGATAACAAAGCTTATATTTTTTTTTGTCCGCTTTTTCGCATTTCTTTTGTTCGTCTCCTCGAAATAATTGTGCGGGCGGGCCCTAATCCGTTTGTGTTTTTTCATAAATAACTCAAAAGATGAATAGTCCTGTATCTAATGTTGGTTGGATGTTGGATCTGAGATCTTCATATGCTCGACTTGTTCTGCAAAGACGGGATTCATTAAAAATATGAATGGTTTTTGATTAAAATTGTTTGATCTGTACATGTTTGATGTCTTGCGTTCAAGATATTTACAATTATCATTCCTGAAATAATTTGTAGACGCATAATGTCATGTAATTTGAGGTTTGTTTGATAAGTAATAAGTATGATCGGAGTTGGTTCAGTGAAAAAATAAAATTAGTGAATACGTGACAAACATGAACTTGATACAAAATACAATAAAACATCTATTTAAAAAGCTACCTTATTTAAAGATTAGCTAGATTCAAATCTTTTTTTTTTTGTACTTGACTTTTCCAAAGCGCCTTTTAGTGTTCTAATAAAAAAAAAGATTGCATTTTGACTTTTAAGACATCTAGAAAATTGTATTTCTTAGATACTTTGGACCTTATGAATATGTGAATAAATCCCTAGTTAAGAAAATGTTGATAATAAAATAACTATGACACATTATGATTTCTTTTTGGCGATGAATATGTCTCTGCTGACCCATCTGTGGTTAAGGCGCCTGACATGCATGTGGTTGCGGGTTCGATGCCGATACAAATGTGTCTGTTTAATTCATATGACTTTTCTAAGTTTATCTCAAGGATATCACTGACTTCGGTGATGGAAAATCATGGACTTATAATAATGTATGTTAAACATCGCCAATCCGTCTGGAGCTAGCGTGGTGATCACGTTTTCGCCCTGCTGTGTGTGACAATAATAGGCTGGTATCATTTTCCAAACTGCCTTTTAACGGATTAATTAATTGTTTACTTTGACTTTAGCATTCAAAAAATTACGTGATGAACCATTGGCACTATATTTACGTTTCTACTCACAATATTTATTGATCATTTTTTTCTTACTGTTTTTAAATTAAACTAACCAGCACCTAAACCGCTTTATTTAAAACGTTACCGTTAATCAAGATGGCGACACATGTCAGACCTCTTTATGTAAAGTCCCTAGTGATACAAATCAATCAAAACAACGTCGACTGCTGACCAAAGCTCCCCCACTAACCGCAACAAAGAACCCCCAGGCGGTCACTGGGTTAGTTCTCGTGGTACTATAGATATGAGCTTATAGGTACTAGGTTCACAGAAGTACAGTCAGCAAAAAAAATATTGAAAAATATGGGGTGTAAAGAGACACATTACGTTTTCGAAAACCACATATTCTACCTATTATTACGTAGCGTAATTGCTGCGCTGGAGGTCTTGGGTTCGATTCCCAGGTCGAGCAAAAAGTGTTATTGGGTTTTCTATACAATTCTCAGTAGCAGCTAGGAGTGAGGATTTGTGCCTGGTTAATGGCAATATGCTCGCCCCCTATTACATGGGACCTTAACATATCGACGAACTGTGGGTGTACATTGTTACACTTCTGCCTAACCCTTCGGGAAATACAGGCGTGATGATATGTTATGTTGTAAAAGATTTTGGAAGGAACCTTCTGGATACAATAATATTAAAGGTTAAAACTCCAACTTTAGGAAAACAAGTAAAAAATGTTTCAAATAGTTTAACAGCGCAGAATCATAGGGGATGACTCTGCTCTGTTTAATGCACCCGTGAGCAAAATATTTTGCGTGTGATACATTGCACACCATCATAGAACAGATCATTACATCAACATAAAAGTCGTTTCGCATCAATATTTTTTACTCAAAGTTACTTAGTTTTTTGGGTAGTATGCGAAGTTAACAGCTAAATGCTGTGTGTCTTATTACACCCCATATAAATAAAAATTTAAGTAACCCCCGACAAGAAAAAAATCACTACCGTAGCTTACAAAAGAGCTGAGAACTTTGGAACCGCTTATCCGATTTCCATCAAACAAAGCTAAAACAAAATCAACATCGGTTCATGCGTTCGGGAGCTACGATGCCACAGACACATACACATACACAGACAAATCAAACTTTTAACACCCCGTCGTTTTTCCGTCAGGGGTTAAAAAGAAAAGTCAGTACATCCAATACTTACCGTGATAAAAAATATCGGTCAAAGTCGCGCTTGTTCACTAGTTAAGAGATATAATTTAATCACCACAGTGATACTGTCCACTTAAGCCTACGTTCTTTCACCCTAAGCCATTTATTAAGGATGGGCCATTAAATACGCATTTGCATCGACACACCGGTCAGTAGGTAATAAAATTAAAAGCTGTATTGCCTTCAAAATGAGCTATTGTTATGATATTAAAAAAAAAATGTCGCACTGTCGTCTTAGCAGGTGCAACCCTTAAATGGATTTTGGTAAAATTGTAATTTAATAAAGGAATTAAAAAAATGATCGAGTTTTTTTATAGAACTTTTTTTTTACATGTAATTACTTGTAGCGTGCACCTTTTTTATTGCTTAAAAAATGTCACTTTGTGATTAAATTGTTAAACAAGTTTACATCATTTTAATATAAATGTATCGACATTATTATACATGACATGATAAAAGCATAAAATATTGTGTATTGTGTGTATTGTGTCTTTACCAAATAATTTTATACCGTCATGTCATTTTTCTTTGGTAGTTTTAAGTTTATACTTAATTAAGTTTCTATTCTATTTAATTTTAATTTTAACCTTACTGTCTTGTGTTATCACTTATTTTTGCAAATGTTGGTTGGCCAGTCAAAGTCAAAACATTTATTTCAATTAGACCATTTACAGGCACTTTTGAATTGTCAAGAAGTTACTCACACAAAAAGTTGAAACTAGTTGCTCGTTCCAAAACGTAGGTCTCTATGGAGAAGAACGAGACACTCTTTTCAAATTGGTTTTTACAAAACTTGGTTACAATATTCTTGTTGCTTCTATATGTGAAAACAATGAAGTTGAATATAAAACAATGAAAAAAAAGGAAGCAGTAATTGGCGTCCAGGACTGCTGGAACCAATACCCATGATAAGTTATACATAGACGCTGTTAGCAAACCTTTTTTAATAAATAAATAAGGACATACGGTCGGAGACACAAATCGATTAACACAATTCAATATGTTACTAAGATTACATTGTCTATGAAATATGGCTAAAGCTAGGTGGCAGAGTAAAATGACTGACTTCAAAACTAAATAATTACCTGTACCTTATCTTAGAAATCAGTATACATAAAACACTCTGAGGTAAACTGATAGAAAATGCCCAAGGCATTAAGTCTGCCTTTGTACAGAGTATTTATTTTTTACACTAGGTATGTCCATAAAGTTTAAATAAATAAATAAAAACCTCTTTTTTTTCTTAGATGCTATAACATAATGACATGACATAATGTCATAAAGTAAAAAAGAAGATAACACAATACAAATTGGGCTAGTTCAGAGGGAAAACTAATTAAAAGTATAAACATAATAACATTTTATTTTATCGTTTTTTATGTTTTTCCTATTTCATTTAATATTATGCTCAATAAATATTGAGCAAGATAACTAAAAAAATAAGTGTTTAGGATTAAAAAAAACTGAAATATTTAACGACCTTTGTAGCTATTAAGTCACTGTAAATATAAACACAAAATAAAAAAAATTAAGTTACCCCCGACAGAAGAAAAAAATCAATACCGTAGCTAGCAAAAGAGCTGATAACTTTGAAACCGCTGCTCCGATTTCCACCAAACAAAGCTAAAAACACTCCCGACTAATTAACCTTTCAAACACAAAGAACAAAATCAAAATCGGTTCAGGCGTTCGGGAGCCACGATGCCACAGACGGACACACACAGACACGTCAAACTTATAACACCTTAAAAACAAACGAAACCTACTACAAGGTAGTATATATTTTCTATAATCTGAACTGTAAAGATAGTGACACCAGAACAAGGTTAAAAAAAATCATCCATGAAAGACTCTTCAACAATTTATACCCATCTCTCAAAATAGCACGTGCAACGTCAAAATATTACAAAAACACATATACAAATTGAAAAGATCGGTTTACAATAAGCTGAATTGTTCCCCTGAATAAATCGATGCAATCGAATAGGGCGTTCACAATTGAATCGATTTTTAACACGAGTCAAGTGGTTTCCATTCATTCGATATTAGGATCGATCTTTTGTCGAGTGGCATTAGGGCTGTCGATATGATTTGGGTATTTAGCTATTATTCAGCTTATGTAGTTCACGCCTCCTTGTTAACCTTCATAGAGATGAAATGTGTGTTCCAAATATGACTATTTCTCTGTCTAGATTTAAATAATTTAATTAGGTAAATTACAATTTGTTACATTGACGGGGTGTGTGAAAGAAGCCTCCCCGAGGGACTGAACCTCCGACATCTGTAACGTCCGACGTTCCCTGGTCAATCGACTCCTGTCGTCTGGGTAATCCTTTCACCACGATGGACAATTTAAGCTCTAATCGGCTTTTCTGAGGGCCAAACATACCACTGACAAAATAATAACATTTATTTATTTATTAAAACTTTTTGCACATAATGTAAATAATACACTGTACAAAGGCGGACTTAATGCCTTTGGCATTTTTTACCAGTCAACCTTAGGGTGATGCAGAGACAAAACATAGTAGGTGCAAGGAACATAAAGTTTCCAGGAATAAAATATAATAAATACATATATACATACATACAAACAAAATATACAGAGTAGAGAAAGCCAAAAAAAAATACATAGGTGGAGAAATATAAGAAACTAATTATGAGACGAGTCTGCCAACTTCTTAAGCAAGTGTTCACGAGCTTTTACGTTGAATGTGAAACGACTGGTAGCCATGCTGATATTCTGAGAAAGCGCATTCCAATATTATTTAATATCTGTATTTGCCATTGATAAGCTAAGAAGACACTGTTACATAAAGTTTTGTATAGTTATACAAGACGCAAATTAGACTAAGTTTAGGTATAATGTCATGTGATGAACACACAGAGTAAAAATAATTTGAAACTAAAAGGGACAAAAATGGGAATACAACACAATACTCTTTAAGACCATAATTAAAAGCAATTGGTCCATACATAATTAGTTACTTATCAATTGTTGACGATAATGAGTGTGATTGGGCATTGTGTACTAAATCCTTTTTTACTCAACTGCGTCAGAAGGAGGGTTATTTATTAACCTATTTTGAGACCAACTGCTGACCAAAGGTCAAAGGCCACTCCTATCTTCTTTCAAACTTCTCTATCTTATACAGACTCTGGCCATGTTTCCTTCAAAACGTTAGACACACACCGCGGTCGACCTCGAGGGCAATGTCCTCCTTAAGGCGTCTGGTGAGTGATCCATCTTTGCTTATCTTGTCCAAACTATACATTAAGTTTCTAAAATTAAACTTATTTGTATTTATATGTTGATGATTTAGAACTTTCACTAAGCATTCGCTAGTGTGATATAAAACATTATTTAACAAAACTAAACATGAATCTAATTAACGTATATTTACAAGAATTTTTGCAACACCACCTAAGCAAATTAATTATACCATACATACCATCACGCCTGTATTCCCCGAAGGGTTAGGCAGAGGTGTAACAATGTACACCCACAGTTCGCCAGTATGTTTTAGGTTCCATGTAATAGGGGGCGCGCCTATTGCCATTAACCGGGCATAAATCCTAACTCCGAGCTGCTACTGAGAATTGCATAGAAAAACCCAATAACACTTTTGCTCGACCTGGGAATCGGACCCAAGACCTCTAGCGTAGCAGTCGCGCTTAGGCAGTTTCGAGGCGATTATGCAATGACAAATTATTTTCGCATACATTACATGCGTTCAAATTAATATCAATACGACAGTATCTTTATCAGAAGAAGTTCCCAGGCATATCTTCACACGAAATTTATAAAACCCAAAAATATTTGCATAAACAACACCACGGCAGTTTCGAAAAAATAAAAAGTAACGAACACTTTATTAGGAACTAGTTTATAATGAAAAAGTTCTTCAATTTCACTTCCTTATAAATATTTATTCATCAAATAATATGCAAAATACTGTAATTATAGGGTTAGTAAGAAATGGGTTAGTCAATTTGCATAGTAACCCTTTAATGCGAAGTGTAAGAAGTACGCACACAGCGGTATGCGAAACTGGCATAAAAGTCCAAGAACGTAAGTTGAATTTCGAATACTTTTAAAGGTGCGTTCCTAAATACAAAATTCTTTTAATTTTGCAAATTTCACACCTTGAGCTTGGGGAAACGACAGGTTTAAAGACGATTGCTTTTAAAAATAAAGACTTGTCGCCATGTGACGGTTTTTTTTGTGCAATGTATAATAATTTTGTGCAATTTATGCACACCGCTCGTTAGACAATTAGCAAGCAGATGTCTGTTGAAAATTTATTTAGCTACTGGTTCTAGTGTGGGAAATGGGGTGCGTTCGTCTGTAATGCCTCGTTTAATAGTTAATTTTATGCCACAATGTTTTATAGGCGCTTAGATAAACGTGTAAGACATAATATTTATTCTTTTTTTTTTATTTCTAACGTCTTTTAGACTGTCATTAGAGGAGAACTAAACATAATACTTTAATGAGGTTGTTTGGTAGTTAAGGTAGAAAATTAAAATGGTAACTCATTGGTATTCTGCAATGGTGGTCGAAGTCAACTTGTGTGTGAAGAGAGCTTTGAACGTTTTGAATAAAAAGTTAAAAAGAAGTAATTTTTTTTAACAAAAATTGAGAATTAAGTACATAGAATTGTTGCTGTAGAAATAACTTGACCTACCTATTTATTTACTTATACCTATTTAAAGTCTTTTTGTAGTTTAGTTTTTTTTGTAACCCTTTTATTTCGTTCTCCATTTTTAATAACAAAACTAGCCATTATTAAAAATAACATTAAAATGCACACAACAAAAAAATACTATAAATTCTGTACAAGCTTTAAGTTTTTGACTCTACAGTCAAAACGCTAAAAAAATACGTATTCAAATCGCAAACTAAACATTTTTAAATACGTGCACAAAACATTAAAAAAAACAATGTCGCAAATAAAAAAACAACGCGCAGCTGCATCAATTTGAAAATAGAACTAATGATTAAGTATTATTCATGGCGTTACCGGTTTTTAAGCAAAAAAAAAATTAAAAAGGCCAATAATGATATGCGTGGCCCACTTTGAAAAGACAAAAAAAAACAATATGGCGACGCTCTTTGATTTGAATATGGCACTCTGGTCTCAGGGATATCAGTTACAGAATTCATTTGAATCACAACATCTAATGTCTATGGATAGATAATAGTTTTTTGACAGTGAATTTAATGATGGTAACCCTTGGGAAGGTGATGTTAATTTATGTTAAAAGGTGTGGACCGGTTGAATTACTTCCGTTAAGAGGTTTTTGAGGAAGTACGTCCAGGTTGTTATTTTTGAAGGCTACAATTCATACTTATATTATAAAAGCGAAAGTACTTTACTATGTTTGTCTATCTGTTACGCTTTTACGGCAAAATCACTAATTTTCGACTCAGGAAAGACATAAGCTAGATTTTAATCCGTGGCTTCGACTACGTCCATCATAACTAACATTTACCCGAACAAACATACATACCATCACGCCTGTATTCCCCGAAGGGTTAGGCAGAGGTGTACCAATGTACACACGCAGTTCGCCGGTATGTTTAGGTCCCATGTAATAGGGGGCGAGCCTATTGCCATTAACCGGGCACAAACCCAAACTCCGAGCTGCTACTGAGAAATTCATAGAAAAACCTAATAACACTTTGTTCTCGACCTGCGATTCGAACCCAAGACCTCTAGCGTAGCAGTCACGCTTAGGACCACTAGGCTAACGAGGCTGTTACTACCCAAACAGAGTCTGGGGCAAAAGCTACTTTATTAAGATTAGGTGATACAATATTAAGTTTCCGTAAGAAAAATGTTGCATTAAATAATTTCAAGGGTTTTTTAGTGAAAGTGTTCTGTACATAGTAATGATGTGGTCACATAAAAATAGACAAACTAACTAAATCTCATTTTTTTTATTCATAAATTAAAAACTAGCTGCCTCGGTAGCCTAGCGGTCCTAAGTGCGACTGCTACGCTATAGGTCTTGGGTTCGATTCCCGGGTCGAGCAAAAAGTGTTATTGGGTTTTTCTTTGAAATTCTCAGTAGCAGCTCGGAGTTAGGATTTGTGCCCAGTTAATGGCAATAGGCTCGCCCCCTATTACATGGGACCTAAACATACCGGCGAACTCTGGGTGTACATTGGTACACCTCTGCCTACCCCTTCGGGGAATACAGGCGTGATGATATGTTATGTGTTAAATTAAAATAAAAGTTTCTAATAATTATTATATTCCTACCTATGAGTACCATATAGGGAAATGATAATTAAAAATAGCAAATTGCTTTTGTCTGTAAATACCATTTATATACTATAATTGTATGTAAAATTATGTACTAAAAAAAGTTAAATGTTGAAAATAAGTAATTTACTACATAATTAAATAATGGCAAGAAGTAATTTAAATAATACTGAAACATATATACTAGTAACTGCCTCGTTAGCCTGGTGGTCCTAAACCCCAGTGCTGTGCTAGAGGTCTTGGGTTCGATTCCCAGGTCGAGCAAAAAGTGTCATTAGTTTTTTCTATGACATTCTCAGTAGCAGCTCGGAGTTAGGATTTGTGCTCGTTTAATCGCAATAGGCTCTCCCCCTATTACATGGCACCTAAACATACCAGCGAACCATTCATGCGAACTGTGGGTGTACATTGGTACACCTCTAACTAACCCTTCGGGGAATACAGGCGTGATGATATGTATGTAAATATGCACTTTAAATAGCCGTTTACTCCATAAACTGCTCATCAAACCAAGTAACAATGAGCAAAATGTATTGCTGTGAAATGACTTTAAGTTTTAGTGTGAAAAATTAATGTTTACGGTAGAGCGCTAAGCATTGTGCTTACGGGGGTAGGCAACAGTGCAAATGTCGTGGGAATACGTAAAATTTACCTAAACCCTCGAAAGTTGTTGTGGTCCTAAGCGTGACTGCTACGTTAAAGCTCTTGAATTCGATTCCCAGGTCGCGAAAAAAGTGTTATTGGGTTTTTCCATAAAATTCTCTGTAGCAGCTCGGAGTTAGGATTTGTGCTCGGTTAATAGCAATAGGCTCGCCTCTTATTACATGGGCCCTAAAGCATACCGGCGGACTGTGGGTGTACATTAGTACCTACACCTCTGCCTATCCCTTTGGAAAATACTGGCGTGATGGTATGTTATGTTAAAAAAAATTATATCACTAGTGTTTCCAATTCCAATCTTTGATCGAAAAGAAAAAAAAAAGTTAATTCGAGCACTTTTGTCTCTACTATTGATTTATAAAAAGCAATGCTTTTACTTTTTTTAAAACAAAAACTACGTAATATCCAAAAGAAGAATTCCCGAAAACGACTCAAAAGTGTGAATACGAAAATAATTATTCGAAACAACAACACAATTCGACACGGTCGCCGCTTAACCCTTACGATGCTGCTGTAATTTGCATATTTTTTTTCTTAAACTATTTTTTTCTTCGAGAGCCTCCTGCGATTATTGTATGCGAGCACAATGCGAAATTATAACAGTTACGCGTTCACATGTTAATAAGTTTTTTGTTCGTCACTTTTGTGCCTTTTATTTAAATCCGTTAAAGTAATGGTGCCATCGTACCAGATGTTTTTGACATAATGAATTTATTTTTGGTTTTGGTTCATGTCATGGATGTGGTACATGTAATTACAGAAAGAATAATGTCACTATTGTTAGTACAACTTCGTGGGTATGTAATTATAATATTTTTTACATGTTTTTGTTAATTTTAACAAGGTATTTTAACTTTCTGTCTAACTGACAGTCTAATTGAAATAAATGCTTTGACTTTGAGTTTTGTATTTTTTTTAAATGAAAACGGGCGTTTGAAAATTTTAAATGTATAATAAGTTACTTAACTCATTAATTTAATTAAATTGTGTCTATTTTTATATAAAATAAAAAGAAAATAAATGTATGAAAAGGTATCGCAAAAAAAGGTTAATTTTTTTTTATAAAAATTGAACATCTTTATAGTCAATCACACTGATACATGAAGCGCCATTATCAGCCATAAAATATGCATACTCCTCTATAGTTAATATCAAATAAATAAGTTTATTACTTAATAGTAGAAATATAGTGCAAAGATTTCATTACATTTAAAAAATAACTCTAGTTTTTTTTTATTATGATGAAGAAAACACTCAGCGTATGATAATCAAGCAATAAAAACAATAAAGTGAGAAGTCCGCTTGAACGAATTTGCAGGTGATAAAAACGTATTCATTCTTTAAATTTTTATAACTTCATCCGTGCTGTAGGTATTTTATAAGTCAATTACTAGCATTTTAGCGAAAATAATACTACATAGATGAGGCGATAGTGGACAGTTCAGAGGCGTGGTAATTGCAACAATTAAGCCCATCGTTGATCACTCGTAATGAACTAGAAGTGACAGTTTGTAGTTGTTTTTTATATTACTATTTTAGTAATTTTTTGCTATTTCATTATCCATATGTATACCGCTAGACTGCGTCCATGAAACCGTGCTTTTCTCTTTTAGTTTTTTTTTAATTTTTTAAACTCTAGATATTCGACATATGTAGGTACACTGTTTACGGACTTCATGAAAAAGAAACTAAAACTAAATGATATCAAAAAATTCTCCGCATCGCCGTCAACTGGAAATGTACTGAAAAGACTGGCGGTATTGCCACGTTAGATCAACAAACTAATTAAATACAGAAATTAAACCTATTTTTTTACTAAAACCAGCGAATGAGTATTTTATTAAGAGATTGATTGAATTTGGAGTAAAATAAATTCTCACTTGTGACTAAATCGGTGGAGTGAGTAATTTACATGTAGAACTCACATTAATATATCTTGTTCAAGAACAGGTTTTGATTGAAGTTCCCTTCATTCACTGTTTGAGGTTTTGCTCACAGCCTCTTACTATTAAAAGAACGGCCATCGGTTCCAAACTTTCATTAATTTCTTTTTTGATTATAATAAGAAACGTTACCCCACAGTAGGATTTTTCCTGTATCCTGGGTATGTTTACAAACATATTTAAACTCACATACACAAACAGCTAGATCCGGAACAACTATCTGTATGCTTTAAAAATAGGTACCTATTATAAGCAACAAATTATTCTTAAAGATCAAAAATTCTTGCATAAGTCTTAACGAGAAGACTTATAATTGGCTTCCTGTCAACTATGGTTTAATTTTTTGCCCTTTAGTGTTCTTTAACAAGTCTTCTATTTTGTATTAAATAAATAAATTCTAGGAATTATTTTCTTCCCCTAGCAGGCATTTTAATATTTTTAATACCTGTTTATTCCTATTTCCTGGACATCACAATTGAAACTACTTTTAATATTCAAGAATAATCAACACAAAGGTACAACCACAGCCGCAGCTATTTCATTTTACAAATTAATTTCTGAGAAGAGACAAGTCAAACAAAAATAACAGCGCAAACAATGTACGCTTTCCAACAGAGAAGTTATAAATTAAACTTATTATTTCACCCACAAACAAACAAAAAGTAGGTTGCACTCCGGTAATCCTTTAAGCGTTATACTTTTAAAAGTACAGTTTCATAACACGAAACAAAAGAACTTAATAAAGTTTGGAGCGAAAAAGTTTCGGAAACGCAGTCCCTACCCTTTATTTAACCGCTAGAATATTTATAAGACGAACCGTCTGCAATTTGTCCCAACTAAAGGTAATACGCATAAAAACTGGAATTCATTATGTTTGGAATAAAAAAATTGGAATAAAATAGTTGCGTCCGAGTCCAAAGGGTTAAACGTCATTGAGTGTTGGATTGTGATTTGTGGAAGACGTGTTTGTGTATTAATTTAGTGCTTATTAGTTTTAGAAAATAAGTTTTTTAAGAGATTTGTATTTTTTTATTGTGAGTGAAACTTAAAAAAAAAAAAAGTGGAATTGCTACCAGAATACTTAGTGTTTAATTAACAAAGTGTATGAAAGGTGTCGAAAGTTAAAAAGTATTTATTCTGCTATCTATGATAATGAATTCTATAACCAATCAGCTAAGGCGCGGAAGAATACAAACCAAATTCGGTTCTAATGCTGACATGAATCTATGACATAGTGAGAGCGACTCTCCCATTGGTTTAGTGGTTACGAGGGCGACTGCTGAATGAGAGGTCCTGGGTTCGATTTCCATGTCGAGCAAAATAAGATTGGGTTTTTTCACGAATTTCTTAGTAAGTACGCGTAGCAGCCAGCAGTTTGGACCTTGGTGAAGTGATCCTTCCCGTACCTCGAAAAGCACGTAAAGCCGTACTGCGCTTGGTCTGTTGCCGGTCGTGTCAGGTTGCCATTCCGTTGGACTATGAGAGTGAGGGAAGTGGAGGTGCACCTATGTTTGTACACAATAATGTCTCCTGCGTACTTGGGTAATTTCTGTTGGGATAGTCCGCCATGACCGAAATTCAGTTGACAGAATATTAGTCCAACATAATTTGTTATTCCTGTCCGTTGAAAGGGTTTTGAACTACTACTCGGCGTCGCTTAAATGAGATGTCACAAAAGAGATTTCATATTTAATTAGCTGGAGGCGGCGACAGAATGTATCGTAGGTTATTAAAAAAAACAACTATTCCATACAAAAGTAAACTGTAAATGTATGGAACCAGAGAGGCCACTCAGGGCCATGCCTGCCGGGGCTGCGGGTTGTTCGAAAGAGATACCGCGCCCCCAGAATGCAAAGGGCACAGGAAGGAACATGGATGGGTTTTAGTCAGTAAAAGTCTGACAGTCCCTCCCGCCCCGCCCAAGGCGGGAGAAGTCATTGGATGATTTCCCATCGGTAAAAAAAAAATGTATGGAACAGTATTTTTTTTTTAACTGACTACATGTTTTAATTTTGGAAGTACAATCATGTTTTTCCTTCCACCCTGTAAATTTAATCGAATAACTCGATGTCCAATTGACAGCCCCTTAAATTCCCTTGACTTACCACGAGGCAATGTACACTCGAGTAGAAAAGCTACTTCAAAAGAAAATATAGGTGGCTATTAACTACAACTTTTTGCTCGATTGCATTCGAAAAGTTTGCACCATAGCAGTGACTAATGCAACAAACAGACACTTTTGCATGCAAGCGTCTTTTTTTTTAAACGTACAAATAAATGGCGTCTCGTTATTCTGTTTGACTAAGAAGCTTGTACAAAGCTTTCTACCTCGTATATAAGGCCCGCATATAAAATTGAACGCATTTTTAGTAAACACGCCTCGCGAGGGGAGAGAGGGCGCGAGTGGCACAGAGGGTCGGAGTAATGGCTGCCGAATGTCGCGAGAATCCATTTTGTCCCTCCCTACCCCCGTTTGGTGGTAAAGTCGCGTTAGCGGTAGTAGTATATGCAGAAGATGTAGATATTTATGTTTGGTAAACTTTAATTTTGTTGCTACAAGAGAGCATTTAGTTAGTTTTTAATTAGTCGCTACTTTCATAAAAGAAACAAAAACAAAACAGAGACAAATGACATACCATCACGCCTATATTCCACGAAGGGTTAGGCAGAGGTGTAACAATGTACACCCACGGTTCGCCAGTATGTTTAGGTCCCATGAAATAGGGGGCGAGCCTATTGCCATTAACCGGGCACAAATTCTAAATCCGAGCTGCTACTGAGAATTTCATAGAAGAACCCAATAACACTTTTTGCTCGACTTGGGAATCGAACCCAAGACCTCTAGCGTAGCAGTCGCGCTTAGGACCACTAGGCCAACGAGGCAGAGATAAATGAATCATTCATTAAGTATTTTATAACTACTATTAAAAGTTTTAGGTCACCTACACTAAAAGCTTTCATTGAATTTCATAAACAAAATGGCGACAATTAAACGGTCAAGATGAAAGAATATAAATAGTAAACGGTAAAGATGAAGAAAGGTTTTAAATCATTTTTATATTGAACAATTAAATATTTATTCATAAAACATAACTTTAGTCCGTCAACCCTATAGTTCTTGTATCTGAAAACATTCAACATCTAGTCTCAATCTCAGCTCAGCGACAATCAACGTCTTGTCAAAAATGTAGGCAAATTTGAGGTAGTTTTAGATAAATTGAGACTGCCTCGTAAGCGTAGTGGTCCTAAGCGCGACTGCTAAGCTCGAGGTCTTAGTTTCGATTCCCAGGTCGAGCGAAAAGTGTTATTAAGTTTTTCTATGGAATTCGCAGTAGCAGCTCGGAGTTGGGATTTGTTCCCGGTTAATGGCAATAGGCTCGCCCCCTATTACATGGGACTTAAACATACCGGCGAACTGTGGGTGTACATTGTTACGCCTCTGCCTAACCCTTCGGGGAATACAGGCGTGATGGTATGTTGAGACTGAGATTTATATGCGATTGTCTGTAAATTTACCGTCTCCCTTTTGTAACATCTATAAATTACAATTTTACCAAGCCAAATTCGTTGTTAATTTTTTTTAATTTTGTCTATAATTTTATCTTCTATGTTTTTTACATATACTAGAAAAGTGAAGTCTCTCTAAGTATTGGATGCGTGCTAACTGCTAACACGGGGGTAGGTAGAAGCAGAAATTATTTTTACTCTTCTTGCCATCACTTGTTAGCTGTGCCCCTGCGTCCTCTGTGATCGATATTCACACGAAACCATAAATATTAGGGTGACGTGGGACTGTTAGGAACACTTCGCGTTTTTATTTATATGATACGTAGGTATTTATAGTCAACTATGTGCCCTACTGAGTATAGAAATAAAGTTGAATATGAAAAAGAAATAGTTTTGAACCTAGAACTTCAAGTGCACGTTCATAAATTAATTAGTTATACCCCGCAGTTCACCCGCGATAGGCACGTCTTTGATTATTGCTCCGCTCCCTTGAGTCGTAGCGTGATGTTATGTAGCCTATAACCTTCCCCAATTAATATACGGGCTATTATTACGGCAAAACATTTTGTTCAAATCGGAACAGCAGTTTCTGAGGTATATATTAGTATAAGTATATAGAGAGAGCCAAGGAACTTCATAGCTAGTCTATTTTACAATGGTTCAAATACCTACTACCCACATTACAATAACCAAATTATATTATAAATAAAAAAAATTGTTTCATAGACTATCAATTAAAAAAACCATTAAAATTACCACCCATTACATAACAATTAAAAATTTCATAAAACTGTTATTAAAACCTATTAAGTCATCGTTTCGTCACTTCAAACCGCCATTTATCTATAATTAACACTGCACTGCGGGACAAAAATAACGGCCCACCTCACAAAAATCCTAAAAACTCTTAATTGGCTCAACATTAATACACTTATAAGGAACCGAGCTGTCAAATTAAATATACCCTCTAGTAGAATTTTTCGCCCTATCATCGTATAGCCCAGTCGATTAGACCCAATTAAATGTGAACGTAATTTTGCGTGTTATTGTTCTCTGATAAAGTTTTTCTGTTGTAATAAAATTTCGCTTCCCTTAGGCCCTTGTTATGGCAGTGACATCTTATTAAAATTCAGCCTAGGGCCAATCCGCGTTGCTTTCTTCGGTTTACAGTGGCGGCCGATGGTAATTGTATACTTTTAAGAAAATTATACGTAGTGGTACACTTTGTAAAGATTTTAAAGTATACATTTTATATATTATGTTGACAGCGACATTTAATAGGTGTACTTGCATTTTTGGTAAACTCTTATCTAACATTTAAGACTTTATATTTCCCTGTAAGATGTTTTATTCTGGAAATATGGCAAAAAAGAACTATGTAAAGTAAGCATCGCTTTATGTGAATAGCAAGAAAAAAAATTGCATAAGATTTGAAAAAAAAAATATCTTCAACAATCTTAACTCCTACATATTGACATTTTTGACAAACGCTGTCAAAAATGTTTTTAATATCAAATGACAGAACACACACACAAGTAAATTCATGATTATAATGATCATAAAAATACCCAAACTATTCGGTAAGCGAGGTCTTTTCAATTATGTAGTAATATGACATTTTGCAAATATCATGATCATGATACAACATGGGAATAAAGTCATTAAGGATCTCATCATATTTTTTCTGAAACCCTATGGGATTCAGAAACAGTGGCGGTAGTTCTTACAACACATTAGTGCAACTTTAAGTATTTTTAAGTCGAATTTTGACCGTCTAAAATGTTTCTAAAACAAATTGCTATCGGAAATGTTAACCGTGAAATGGTTACGTACTCTTTTCTACTTTCATAGTAAATTTTCAGTATTTAAGTACCTATGTCAAACTCAGGCATGACGTGTCTTACGCAAGGTTAAATTTAATTAACTAAAACCCGAAATGGGGTCATTGTACTCATCATTTATATTCGCGTAACTTGTATGGAACAGCTTAATTCATTTTCGCGATTTCATATGTAGAATATAACCCCTTCCCAGGTTTTCAGTTAATTCAATTAGTTCTTGTATACCTATGTATTTTTTTTTCTTTAACATAAAACATGCAAGTAAGCATTAGGTGTACATTTTTTTGTCCCACACTGTAACACGTCACCTTTAGACCAATTTCGGTATTTCGTTCTTCGCTTTATATTTCATTTCAATAAACGCAATGTTGATAAGTAGTCAGCCGGAAATATTTTTGTTTTTTCTACCTTGCGTTTTCTTTACACGAATTTGTTCTGTATAGCTTGTTGTTAAGGGTGTTTGTCCCTTGAATGTGTTGTAGGACAATTGTATTATACATTTTCCTAATAACGCGGCAGGGTGGGTCAAAAGCAAAATTGGTTGTTTTTTGAAATAAATTTTATATGAGATGTTCTAGGAAGTCCTTATCGTTTGCGAGTGCTTCTGTCTTATATTCGTCCGTATTTTTACGAATTCCGTTTTTATTGCTTACGCAAGTAAAGGTTGGAAGATTTTTTTAATGATTTTAATAATATTCAAATATAATTCTTATAACATTGTTAAGTACACTTACCGTTATTAATATATTTTTATTATACAGTTCGCCGATATGTTTAGGTCCCATGTAATAGGGTGCGAGCCTATTGCCATTAACCGGGCACAAATCCTAACTCCGAGCTGCTACTGAGAATTTCATAGAAAAACCCAATAACACTATTTGCTCGACCTGGGGATCGAATCCAAAACCTCTAAGCGTAGCAGTCGCGCTTAGGACCACTAGGCTACCGAGGCAGTTCCTACTACCACACCTATTTCTGCCGCAAAACAGCGTTGCTGTGTTCCGGCTTAAAGGGTATGGGTGTCGGTGTAATTACAGGCACATGAGACATTTCAAATTTGTCTCTGGGATGGCAACGCATCTAATCATGTCTATAGGTAGCGGTGACCGCTTAACATCAGGTGGTCCATCGGCTTGTTTAACATCCAATGACATGAAAAAGAAAACTTTACAAAGCCTGTCTAATCTGCGAAAACCTCACTCGGTGAATCTAGGTGAACTAAGCATGAGGTGAGCTATCATCTCACCTAATGCTAGGGATTGACATCTCGCCTTTTTACCATTAATAATAATACCCGGCTATTATTGTCCCACTGCAGGGAAAAGGCCTCTTCTCAAACAAAGATGGCACTAGCATTGATCACCATGCTTGCTTAAGTCGGATTGGTGGTTTCAGACTTAATACTCATTAGAAGTCCAGTTTTCCTCACGATGTTTTCCTTCACCGATATTGGATGTCCAAGATAAACTTAGAAAGTATATATGAATAAAAATACTCGCATTAGTACTCGCCCGGTATCGAACCCGCAACCTCAAGCATAGAGGCAGGCGCCTTAACCACTGGGCCATTACGACATTTACTACAGATTATTATTTTTTTTCGATATCCCCTGCATATGATTTCCGATACTAAAAAGCTACTTATCTAATACCATAGACAATTTCTGCACACATCTGTGAGGGAGGCAAAATACCATTAATAACCGGATTAAGGGGCCGAACAGAAAGAATAAATTGGGAGGAAACCGCCTTGGGGGGGGCGAGATTTATCGAGTACTTAGCATAAGTTTGACTGAGATGCGTCTTTCATTAATTTTTCATTGGTTTGCGGTTGCTGTTTGGGATTGACTTATCTACTTACGAAGACTACGAGTTTTTATTTTATAAAATTAGTTACAAAACCAGCCTATTATTGCATCTTCTCATACAGATACGGCACGACGGCACGGTTGGCGCAATGGCTGAGCGATTGGCTGCTGCGCTGCGTGTCGCGGGTTCGATTCCCGCACGGAACAAATATTTGTATGGCCTACAGATAGTTGTTCCGGGTCTGGCTGTTTGTGTATGTGAGTTTATATGTTTGTAAACGCACCCACGGCACAAGAGAAATTCCTAGTGTGGGGCAACGTTTTTTTTTAAGAGAAGAGAGAGATACGCGCGAGGATTGATTACGACAGATTGACAATTTCATACTTATATTAAATATAAGTCCAGCCTTTTTTTTTTTTTTTTTTGGGACAAGCCCGCCACACTATTCCCAACCACTGCAACTTCTGTAAGCCAGAATCAACAGTGGAGACCGCCAGAAGAGCGCCGAGGCAATGAAGCTCGACGAGTCCCGGAGAAACGATAAAACTGTCTTGGATCCCGCAACGAAATTAATAAGTCCAGCCTCACGATGTTTTTACTTCACAGTCAGTGAAGTCATTGATAAACTTAAAAAGTTAAAATGAATTGTAAAGGTCAATTTGTGACTTGCCCGAAATCGATCACACAACCTCAGGTATCAGGCGAGCGCCTTAACCATTGAGCCAACAAGATATTAATTATCAATTAATAAAGAAAAATTGCTTGAGAATAATGCTACAATGACCTTAATCCCAATATATTGTTAAGACGTGTGCAGACAATATTAAAAAAAGAAAACAAAAATTTGATGTATAATTTACCTAAAAAAAATAGGAAACAATAATCATAAGACCAATACTACTAATTAAACACATACCATCACCATCACGCCTGTATTCCCCGAAGGGTTAGGCAGAGGTGTAACAATGTACACCCACAGTTCGCCGGTATGGTTTAGGTCCCATGTAATAGGGGGCGAGCCTATTGCCATTATCCGGGCACAAATCCTAACTCCGAGCTGCTACTGAGAATTTCATAGAAAAACCCAATAACACTTTTTGCTCGACCTGTGAATCGAACCCAAGACCTCTAGTGTAGCAGTCGCTCTTAGGACCACTAGGCCACCGAGGCAGTTAATTAAAAATCAAGTCACAATCTCATCTTAGCGACAATCAATGCCAAACAATTTAGGCCAAATTAGAGACATTTTAGATACATTAAGACTGAGATTAGATAACGATCTGTCCTAAAAGTTAGCACAATTGCCCCCCAGTTAACAAACGAATGGTTAAAGTTAAACAATTTGCTAACAAGTCGTTTAATAAAATTTCCTTTAAAACATCTCAATCGCTGCAAAGATTGGCGTTAATCAAACTGATCGCTTGATGCTGGTGGAATTATATAGAGCTGAGAATTTTAACAAGAATACTGTCCTTATTAATCTTAAACAAATTAATGACATAGATCTAACGACTGGAATCTTAGACTATTACTCAAGATACTGTACATGTTTCTTTTGTTTACAGAAATATTTTTTTTAAGGATGGGAAATCATCAAACGACTTCTTTCGCTCGTGTGGGTCGGAGGGAAGTGTCAGTCTCTTACTGACTTAAACTTATCGGCGGTCTTCTTAATGCCCTTTGTGTTCCAGGGCCGCGGTGACGTTTTCGAACAAATTCCGCGACCAAGAGAGCATACTTTCTTAACGACATATTCTTCTATTTATCTTCGAATATCATCCAAGTTAAACCGACTGGAATCTTGGATCCATTACTGAAGATATCATGTATAACATATCACATCAGCCGAACGACGTCAACTGCTGGACATAAGCCTCCCCTATAGATAGCTATAATGACCGGTCCTGCGCTACCCGCATCCAGAGATTTTGATTTACTCAAGATAACATACCATCACGCCTGTATTCCCCAGAGGGTTAGGCAGAGGTGTACCAAAGTCTACCCACAGTTCGCCGGTATGTTTTTAGGTCCCATGTAATATGGGCGAGCCTATTACCATTAACCGGGCACAAATTCTAACTCCGAGCTGCTACTGAGAAATTCATAGAAAAACCCAATACCACTTTGCTCGACCTGGGAATCGAATCCAAGACCTCTAGCGTAGCAGTCACGCTTAGGATCACTAGGCCAACGAGGCAGTACTTCTACCTAATCAGGAAAAAATACATTATTTTTTAATTAATTAATTAGATTATTTTTTGGCGTCTTCAGTTACTATGTAGACCATTTAAAAAGTTCTTGAAATGATTTCTTCTCAAGATTCGGTTACAAAATAACCATTTTGTTTCAGAACTATGGCGCTACAAAGTTTATAATCCAAGACCCAATTCTGCAGCCAGGGTAACCTTATTAACTTCATCTTAGTTGCTTGTACTTCGGACAGGCGGTAAGGAAAGAGCCTGACGATAGCCTGACAAAAGCCTTACAAAAGAAAGAAAAAAAAGAAGAAGAAGGGAGTAGCAGCCGTGGCAGTTCACTAATATAATCTGGTGGTGCTGGTGAAGAAAGTCTGGTGGAAGTTTTTAAACCGTTTAGCATGAATAGCGTTAGTAGATAATAATAAAGCAAAAACGACGGGGTGTTATAAGTTTGACGTGTCTGTGTGTGTCTGTCTGTGGCATCGTAGCTCCCGAACGCATGAACCGATTTTGATTTTGTTTCTTGTGTTTGAAAGGTTAATTAGGGGGAGTGTTCTTAGCTTTGTTCGGTGGAAATCGGATCAGCGGTTCCAAAGTTATCAGCCCTTTTGTAAGCAATGTTAGTGATTTTTTCTTCTGTCGGGGATTACTTAAAATTTTTAATTTTGTGTTTTATCTTTTTATAATATTAGGTTAGGATAAATTCTTGTTATTATTGAATTGTTCATATTGTACATATATTATTAAACTAGCTTCTGCCAGCGACTTCGTTCGCGTGGTTTTTGCTGCTGTCCCGTGTGTCCTAACATGATGCTATATAACCTTTAGCCTTCCTCGATAAATGGACTATCCAACACAAAAAGATGTTTTCAATTCAAACCAGTAGTTTCTGAGATTAGCGCGTACAACGAACCAAACAAACAAACAAACTCTTCAGCTTTATAATATTAGTGTAGATTATCCTGTCTCCATAAAAATAAATATTTATTGATTACTTTAAACACATACATGTATACAAACAGAATCAAAATTACAGCTTTTGTCTATAAAGCGGTAAATTATCTGAAATGGGTACCTAATAATTTATTGCGTTTTAAGTTTATAAGTAAAATATTAATTTTAAGATAATAATGTTTAGTTTTACTTTCGCGCTAATCGTCATTAAACTGACAAGTTTTTAATATAAAACAATTATGTAAGATAAAATTAAATACAAGTTTCAGGCCTTATTAAAAAATAATAAAAATGTTTCTAACTCAAGGGTAATAACATCTTTATACAATTATAGAGGAAGAAATATAGACAAAATCGCGCCAGCTAATTGATAATTACCAAGCATTAGTGCCGTACCAACGAGAGGGTCCGCAAAAATTGCGCCCCCCGGGGGTCACAGCGGTTACGACCCCCTAGCAGGTAAACGATGATTGGTAGAATTTGCTTCATTTCATTTTTATATTTCGCGTAATCTAAGATTTTGTTTGCGTCGCTACCCTAGTGGTCCTAAGCGCGACTGCTGCGCTACAGGTCTTGGGTTCGATTCCCAGGTCGAGCAAAGTGTTATTGGGTTTTTCTATGAAATTCTCAGTAGCAGCTCGGAGTTAGCATTTTTCCCGGTTAATGACAATAGGCTCGCCCGCTATTACATGGGACCTAAACATACCGGCGAGCTGTGGGTGTACGTTGGTACACCTCTGCCGAGCCCTTAGGGGAATACAGGCGGGATGTGTATGTGTGTATGATTCTGATATTTGTTTAAAGAAAGTTTTGAAAGATCTTTAAATTAAAGTTTTTTCCACGTAGATTGTTGATTATTTCAAAATGTAGGTAGGTAATCCTCTGGAGTATTCGTCATTGCAATGTTTAAGCTAACTTGTGTTTGTAATAATCGTGAGGGCCCTGTGGTTAAAGCGCCTGTCTCTCATGCACGAGGCAGTAGGTTTACAACCGGGCAAATACCAATGTGATTTTTTCTATTTACATACATACATACATAAACTCACGCCTTTTTCCCATGGGGGTAGGCAGAAACCACAGAACGCCACCTGCTACGATCCTTACATACTTCTTTCGCCTCGACCACGTTCATACATCTGTTCATACAAGCACGCCGGTTACGAGTACTGCGCACACGTCCTTTCTGAAGAACCCCACCAATAAGGTCAGGGTAGGTCTTTCTAGGGCGTCCTCTCCCGGCGTTGCCACTCACATCTGCCATATAACATTTTTTCTATTTCTTTTTAATATATCTAAATAAGTTTAGAATTTCAATCATAAAACTTACTTAAATATTAATTAGATTATAAACTACGAGTATGTACAGGTAATATAAAAATAAAGCTAATCGGGCATCAAAAATCTCATGCGCATCGCTGTCAATGGGACAAGTGCCCAAAAGGCTGGTAGCATTGCCACGTTGTATGGCCGAGAAGTCATTAGGTCACGTGAAGAGTCGACCAGTCACTTGGCGATGTCACGAAAAACTAGATGAGCATTTCTATTTCTTAACTACTTTCTAAAACATTATGAGAATACCTGCGCTTATAATCAATATCAGTCTAAAATCGCCAATCCACCTTGAGTAAACCTGGTGATCAATGCTCATACCTTCTCTGTATGGAAGAGGCCTTTGCCCCGTAGTGGGACAAAAATACGTTAATATTATTTAATTCATATATTAAGTATTGGGTTTCTTTCCCCTTCTTCTCCATACGAAACTACCTTTTGTAAAGGGCGTATGTGACGTTTAAATGTGCCTTTTAATGGTCTGTTTGAAATAAATGATCTTATTTACTTATACTAGTTTTTAAATGAATGTAGTGAAGGTTCATTATTCAAATTTCACAAATAATATTTGGCATAACTCAAGTCAAACTACGATTAGCGTAATCCCCACAAAATTGAACTTAAAAAATCAACACGATTATCTATGCCTTATTTTCCATGAACCACAACAGAATTACATAAACTTTTTTTTTTATAAATCTTCGATTCGCTTCAGCCCCAAAGATTAAATCGGGGTGGGTCCCTATGGGGTGGGTATTTTTTCATTTTCGTCATGACGAAACTCCATTTTTTTTCTGTTTAATCAAAAGTGGTGCGACACGCAATGTGGTATGCAAATATTGGGGGTGGGATATCCATGTCATGGTGGGTAGCGCAGAAACTATTTCTTTTGGTTTCCATCTTAATTTCAGTTTTAAAATACCGTATTTATTTTTCTGTTACGTAATATTGATAGGGCGTTAGGATCATACCTATGTAATATTAATATTGGCAGCCTTTTATTGTAGGTACTCTTTTTTTTATAGACTTCTTATACAAGGAAGGCGCGAGTATCAGTTACCACGGTTGCTCAAGGCGTACGATGTTTTCCTTCACAGAAGTCAGTGATAACACTTTTTGCTCGACCTGGGAATCGAACCCAAGACCTCTAGCTTAGCAATCGTGCTTAGAGCCACTAGGCTAACGAGGCAGTTAAAAAGTGTTATTGGGTTTTTCTATGAAATTCTCAGTAGCAGCTCGGAGTTAGGATTTGTGCCCGGTTAATGACAATAGGCTCGCCCCCTATAACATGGGACCTAAACTTACCGGCGAACTGTGAGTCTACATTGGTACATCTCTGCCTAACCCTTCGGGGAATACAGGCGTTATGGCATGTGTGTATGTGTGGTAAGTCAGTGATGTCCAAAAAAAACTCAGAGATCGCATATATGTAAATTGAAAAAGTCAATAACTCATGTACGTTAACATACCATCACGCCTGTATTACCCGAAGGGTTAGGCAGAGGTGTACCAATGTACACCCATAGTTCGCCGGTTTGTTTAGGTCCTATGTAATAGGGGGCGAGCCAATTGCCATTAACCGGGCACAAATTCTATCTTCGAGCTACTACTGAGAATTCTATTGAAAAACCTAATAACACTTTTTGCTCGACCTAGGTATCGAACCCAAGACCTCTAGCGTAGCAGTAGCGCTTAGGACTACTAGGCTACCGAGGCAGTTAAAAAAATAGTTGTAATAAATGGTATCGATTTTTTTTTAATTTGTAATTTTTGATTGGGTCTTAATAATATGATGGCAATATTTTTATTTCTTTGTTACAAAATTTGTGACTATTCATGTAAACAGTGAAAATGGCCTAAACGCAAGCTGTCTTGCTTACCATCTAAAAGCAGTTTTACAACGGAACTTTCCTTATTTTTAAAATGACAAATAAAATTATATTTCACGTTGTATGTATGTGTATGATAGTTAGATTCATGAGACATAGTTTGGGCTATAATTATAACATCATGCTACGACCGACGAGAGCGGAGCAGTAACCAAAGACGTAACTTAACGTGGTTTAAAAAAACACACGAAGGAAGTCTTGGTAGAAGCTAGTTCGATAATAAAAAACAAGAAACTTTTATTTGCAGGCATCGAAGGACCATAGTAATAAATTTTAAATTATACTATATTTTAATTAAACTACCTACTTGACATTTTAAATTCAATGTAAACTTTGTAAATTTTAATTTTGTGATTACCATGTGTTTCCATTTTAATTTTTATTATTAATTATAAAAGCAGCAGCAGCTCGGAGTTTGGATTTGTGCCCGGTTAATGGCAATAGGCTCGCCCCCTATTACATGGGACCAAAACATACCGGCGAACTGTGGGTGTACATTGTTACACCTCTGCCTAACCCTTCGGGGAATATAGGCGTGATGGTATGTTATTAATTATAAAAGTGCTGTGCATACCTATAAGTGAAGAATTCACCGCAAAGCTGTTAAAATAGAATATATTTAATGTAATGATTTAGTAAATAAGTTGTTGGTGTGTCAATAAATAAATAAATAAGTATAATAATAATATAAGCATAGTAAGCTAATACTTTCCAAATTATTCTAATTACTTAAAGCTCGCCAAGTTGACAACGGCTTCATTTTCAAAGTTAAAACGTCAAAAGTCTTCAGTAATTATGGTAGTCTGTCATAGAACCCATAATTTGTGAGGTCCTATAATTGTGTTGCCATCATTAACTCATTTTGGTATCATAATATTTTAATTCTGATTACTTTTTTTTTTGTTTGACAGTTCGTTGGTGTTCCTTCTTTTACTTTTTAATGTTGACTTAATTTAAGTTGTTAGGTACTTAGGTCCGTTTGCACCAAGCTGGGTTATTTTTATAATTTTGTAACTTAATCTCGTGTCAGCAATGAATTGTGAGTCGGCCATACAGCATTATTATTATTTTTTTATTACATTTTTATTATTTCTAAGGTTCTTTCATAAGGTTTAAGAAACTTGTCACCTAGTCCATGTTTTATAAAAGTGTACTTATTCACTAATAAATTAAACCTATCTGTATATTGTATTTTGGTGAGACGTGTCTTGCACTAAATATTTATGTAACGTAATTTATACAATTGTATCACATGTTACGCAAAATAAAAGTTAAATAATTTGTCATTTTTTGAATTGGAGTCTGTTGTACATTGTGTTTTAAATACACACTTTTCAAAATATAAGTAGGTAACCAAAAAATAAATCGGATTCTGTTTATAAATCAACCTTAGACACCTTTTTTGTTTTTTTTTTAAGGATAGGAAGTTATCAATTGACATTTTCCACACTAGGTGGAGCGGAAGCGAGTGTCAGAGTCTTACTGACTAAAACATCCGTGTTCCTCCTAACTTCTTCTTTCGAACTCTGCAACAAGTTTAGACACTTATGGGAACCTGTTTTTTAGTAACCGAAGAATTGACTCTAAACTTCTTTATACAATTTCTTATTAATCTTTCAAGAAGACTTTAGAAGCTAAGTTTTGTTCTTCTTTTCACTTAAAAAATTAGGATAGAACCGATTTATATTTTCTTACCATAAATTAGTTTAAAGTTGCCTAATAATAGGTACAATTTATTTTGTGACAGACAGAGTCAGGCCACCAGGCCACCTAAACATTTAAGCAATGTACCCCGCGGTGTCACCCGCGTTGAGTTACGTCTTCCGTTACTGCTCCGCTCCCGTTGGTCGTAGCGTCATGTACTTAAGTATAAACTTTCCTCTTGAATCGCTCTATCTATTGCTGAAAACTGCAATAAAATCCGTTGCGCAGTTTAAAAGATCTAGGCGTGAGCGACTTTGTTTTAAACTATGTAAAGATAATAATATTCCTACTCTTTTTTACTCATGAAATTTCTTGCCTATCCTTACTAAACTACCTTTTGGAATGGGCACCTAGATACAAAATATTTTTTTCTTTTTTGTAGTTGACTGTCAAAAGTGCCTTTTAATGGTCTATTTAAAATAAATGATTTAACTTTGACTAAACTCAAAAAAAATCTTATAAGATCGGATAGAATCCCATAGCTTTTATCGCCAAAGCAATAACTATTATGTATAACGTTAAGAAGAGGAACCAATTACCCAAGTCTGTGTTTAAATTCAAGCAAAGTATAATATAAGATTCTCAGACCGACTTTCGGTCAGAGCCCTCAAATATAACGGAGACTAGCCAAGTATGCAGGAGATATTATAGTTCATAAATGAATGCATAGGTGCACTCCACGTTCTCTCACTCTCATAGTCCAATACAACGGCAATTCGAAGAGATATGGCGCAAGACCAACGACTTTACGTGCTTCCCGCGGCCCTGAAGTATCACACCATCAATTACCAAACACTAGGATTCTACTAAGAAATTTCTAATGGAAAATCCCAATAGGACTTTAATTTGACTGACCTTGAAATCGAACACAGCAGCAGCAGCCACAGCAGTTACTCTTACAACCAGAAGACCTATGAAGCAGGAGGGTAGTAATAGCCAAGTAAACTTACTTGAGGATCTTCAATCTTTAGTCAATTGGTTACTTCTAGGCAAGCTTCCTCCATCATTGAGCACATCATCGCTTATTATCAGGCGAGGTCTAGACCTAGAGGACAAATAGGAGACTGTTCAATATAATTATTAAATTATTATTAAAACTACACATAGATAATTGCCAATTGCCACGATGATATAATTAGGAATAAGTGAAATTCGGTGCCAAAGATTCCACTACATAAGTTAGTTACAGTTCAACCTAATGAAGCACCTAAACATACCGGCGAACTGTGGGTGTACATTGCTACACCTCTGCCTAACCCTTCGGGGAATACAGGAGTAATTGTATGTATGTTGATGGATTTAATAAAAAATAAAAGGCTACCAAAATAAAAATGCAACTGCAAACTAATACAAAGAAATGCAAAAAAAAAATGTTCACAAGTAAGTAATAACAGGGGTGTGCCTGTAACTACCAAACATTAATTTACCTACCCGGAATAGTAAGCACTCATGTGTTGATTAAGTAGTTAATAATGTCTAAATTCTAAAATACCCAGCATCACAATATATTCAGTACTTGATTCTTGAATAGAACAATAAACTACTATGAAAAGAATAAGTAACTTATAATACCTACATATTGTAAGTTTTCTTCTAAAACCAAGACATAATAATACGAACAAACTTAAATTCAACCAATTAATAAATAAAGAGAAAATAATTTCTAAAAGTCATTTTTGTATTTTTTTAATATTCTGCTTTATTATTGGATAATCCACAGATGAAAAAAATAAATAAAAAAGTTTGAAAGTACAGGTCATCAACTTTTTAAGGCTAATTTTTAATATTTCGAGTTCACGTCCCGAAGCATTTGTAAACTGTTTTACCTACACGTGTATTTGTTCCTCTATTCGATAATAGATGGCGCTACTTGTTCTTAATAGAAAGTTTGTGATGAGTTTTTAACTCTTATAAGATTTTTTGTTGCAATTATTACTTACCATATTGTTTGCCATATTATTTTTTAGATTAGTGAACTTTAGGTATCATTTTTAATGCATAATTATTCAAAAATAAAAGAAAAACATTTTCATTTCCATAAGTTAAATATTGTAAGTGTAGTGCTTAATGGTACATTCTAGAGTAGGCATTAAAAAATATTTTCTTTTAATTAAGTAGATAACTTAGACAATGTAATAAATCAATTTAATTTTGTTTATGATATAAGATTATCAAAGTTCAGTCGTAATTTATTAACCCCTCAATAGATGGCGCTGCTTGCCTGTATCACAAATTCATAAGGGTGGTTGCAAACTTCCCCAACTATTATAGAACATAGATGTCGCTTAATTCTTTAACGATGTTACTAGTAAAAGTTATCTTAACTTAAGAATTTATATGTAAGAATGATCATAACTTTCTTGTAGATATAACTTCTTCTACCTAACTCATACCATCACGCCTGTTTTCCCCGAAGGGTTAGGTAGAGGTGTAACAATGTACACCCACAGTTCGCCGGTTATGTTTAGGTCCCATGTAATAGGGGGCGAGCCTATTGTCATTAACCGGGCAAAAATCCTAACTCCAAGCTGCTACTGAGAATTTCATAGAAAAACCCAATAACACTTTGCTCGACCTGGGAATCGAACCCCAGACCTCTAGCGTAGTAGTCGCGCTTAGGACCACTAGGCCAACGAGGCAGTTCTTCTAATCAGGCAAAAATACATTATTAATTAATTAGATTATTTTTTGGTGTCTTCAGCTACTACGTAGACCATTTAAAAAGTTCTTGAAACGATTTTAACTCGTACCTACCTATCTAATAAGAATAAAACAAATCAAATGAAGTATGTATTAGTCTTGTCTAGTTGATTTTAGAATTCGTGTATTTGAATGACAACTAGATACCAAGGAATGTACTAATGTACCAAAACTAACGTAACTGTCCAGCGGGCAGATCTGCCCTGTCGGTCTTGTGTCTTGATGTGCATCTGCTGAGCTTGGGTGAATTCCCGGGTTCAAAGTGTTGTTGGCTTTTTCTATTAGGCATTTCTTAGTAGCAGCAACTACCTATCCCCCCAATTCTGGTTACATTATTCCTGTTGCTCCTATAATTATGTGAAAATAAGGAGTTACTCGTTCGTTCTTCTCCATAGAAACTAGCTTCAACTTTTTCTTGACAATTCAAAAGTGTATGTAAATGGATTAATTGGAATCAATGGTTTGATTAATTTTGAGTTAAGTTTTTAGCACACGTGAGCCTTAGATATTTACTTTCTTATCAATATTCTGTCTCTAATTACATCCTTCCCATTGTTAAATTTTTAGTCAGATACTAAAAGTCGAGTAAGTAGACTCCATTTTTTCAGCAGCTGGCGCGAGTTCGGCTTATTCAAGACTCAAGACAAAAAAGGTAGCTAAACTTAATTTCTTCCGATTAAGTGATACATTTTTAAGTTTAGAGGTAACATTCAGTTTTTTTTATTCTATTTAATCTATGGTATGGAAGGTAGGTACACTAGATAGATCACTCATGTATTAAAGTTTCTGTGCTGTGTTTGCGTATAAATGGAAGGTGGTCCTGTGAGAATGTTTGAAGTACTGCGAGAGAAACGAATAATACGTAAGTATATGTATACTGGCTGGTCTCGTGGTCGCAAGCGCGACTGATGAGCATGGGGTCCTGGGTTCGATTCCAAGGTCGAGCAGACTATTATTGGGTTTTTCACATTAGGAATTTCTCAGTAGCAGCTCGGAGTTAGGATTTGTGCCCGGTTAATGGCAATAGGCTCGCCCCCTATTACATGGGACCTAAAACATGCCGGCGAACTGTGGGTGTACATTGATACACCTCTGCCTAACCCTTCGGGGAATACAGGCGTGATGGTATGTATGTTATATGTATACTTTTCACTCACTTCTCTGTTCACTTCATCATCATCTGCTTAGCCTTTTCCCAACTACGTTGAGGTCGGCTTCCAGTCTAACCGGACACAGCTGAATACCAGTGTTCTACATGGAGCGACTGCCTATCAGACCTCCATAACCCAGTTACTGGGCAACACAATACCTCTTGGTTAGACTGGTTCTTTTTACTTCATTATCATGATTATTTACTGAATTTATATAACCATGTTAGAATAGAATAGAATAGAATAGAATAGAATACGTCTTTATTTGCTAAGAATGTAGGTACATAAAAATAGGATGGTAAATTACAAAGTTGAGATCCATATACATTCTGCCTTATTAGCATGCAAATCATTATGTATAATATAAAATTGACAATTAGGTTATTTAAGTGTATCATCGTCTAAGAAATCCTGCACAGAGTAATAACATTTCTCTACAAGTAATTTTGTGAAACATTTTTTAAATTTTGACAAGGGTAAGTTTTTAATTTGTTCAGGAATTTTATTAAAGATAACAAAAATCAAATTCAAATTAGATTTTGCTTGAATAGTTGTACGTAAGTTGTAAGTAGTAGTAGAGATCTTTGTGAAGGAGCTCGTCCGGGGAAGTACGAACACCATACTTACTTCTGCCGCAAAGCAGCATTGCTGTGTTACGGTATGAAGGGTATGGGTGCCGGTGTCATTATGGGCTGCTGTTGAAATGCGTTGCCGCGCATTTGCAAGGCGTCCGGTATTACAGATTTAAGATCAGGTGGGCCGTCGGCTTGTTTGCCATCGAATGAACGTAGTTAGTATCTTTGTCAGAAATAGACACGCAATAGGTAAGGTCTTACAAATAATAGTCTTATTTATTCATTAAATGAGCAGGTGAGAGTAATTAATGCTCATAACTTCTCTGTCTGAGAAGAGACCTTTGCGTTGCAGTGGGACAGTATTAGGCTGGTCGTAGTACGGTTGAATTAACGAGTTTCTCTCATGCAACCCTGTATTGAAGACATAAATTAATAAAACTACTAATTATCATGTTTGTAAAATCTCTTTATTGTATCAAAAGGTGGCAGATACATCAGATACGGCAGACTCTAAGCTATGCTATAGGCGAGGCATAGTGTTACGAGCACTGTGCTAATTTTATATAAATATTATGAACAATTTTTTCATAAGTTCCTTCTTTATCTTGAGTGCATTGACAAATATATAACCTCACATACACAAACAAGTATTAGTTGTGTGCGGGTATCGAACCCGCGGCACGCAGCACAGTTGCCAATCGCTCAGCCACTACGCCAACGTCCATTGTGTAATGCCTCCCGTACGATTCAAGTCTCAAAAAAATAAAATCAACATCCAGCAATAAAATATTTTATAAACCCTATAAATATGATTATCATGAAACAGAACTTCATCAAATTGAAACAAGGCATTATTAAAAAAATAATAATCGCAAAACTGAACTCGATACACAAAACACTGGGCATTTAACACTTGCCTCGTTTAAGTACGGTCGTTAAGACCCCCGAGCTATTTCCGTCTATAATAATACACCGAGCAATAAAACAGATAACAGGAAAAAGCTGACACGATAGCAGTAAAGAAAGGGTTAGATCGCCTACGGTCTTAGAAAAAATCATTTAAACATTAACGTCTTAAGTGTATTTATTAGCAAAGAAAATTGAACCTTATCAGCAAAAGATAGAGTTGACTTTTCCATGTCTGCAGTTCGAATGGTGTAACCCGTCGAATGCGCGCGTCGTATATTTCCGACTTCCGTAATACAGCCAGCGACAGTATAATTGTCTATAATGATATATTATCTTACATTATGTGTCCATCTTGTTGGCAGCGTGTACCCGCGAATATAAGATACACATCTAACATTTTACGACATTTTTCTAAATATCTTCTGTCGTATTATTTTTAAACCTATTGTTATTATAAATTATTAACATATGTTGTATAGATTAACCAGTTTTTAATTTTAATTGCCGTTGGTTAATTTGTCTGTCTTTAATTAATGAAAGAAATTAAATTTTAATTTTATGTTGCGTTAAATGTTACAATATTTTTTTAAAGTTTTGGACAGGTGTAAATAAAGGTATTGAGATTTCCTTAAAGTGCGGTTTTAAATTAAAATAGCTAGTTAATAGTAATAGTCATAATACCAGTATATTATTATCCCACTGTATGCCTCTTCCCATACAGAGAAGGCAGAAGCATAGATCATAACCCTGGCTCAAGACGGATTTATATTTTCATTTAATTCAGACATTGGTACACCTCTGCCTAACACTCTGGGGAATACAGGCGTGATGGTATGGTAGTATGTTTAATTCAGAGTTATATTTTTTTTTGTTTATAAACGTTGCCTCTCACTAGGAATGTCTCCTGTATCGTGGGTGCGTTTACAAACCTATGAAACTCACATACACAAACAGCCAGACCCACACCACACAGATATTCATTATAAAGTCCAGGTTTCCTCACGATATTTTCCTTCACCGATGTCAGTAACCTCCTAGATAAACTTGAAAGTACATATGAAAATAGAAAAAGTCACATTGGTACTTGCTCGTAGCCGTTTGCGAACCTACTGCCTCGTGATAAGCGGGCACCTGAACCACAGAGCCACTACGTAAATACCTAGTTATCTACAGATAAAAAATGGTTGACATTAACCCAGCAAACTGGTTATCTATTACAACCGTTAACTAAAGTAGGAAACGGAAGAACGACAGATGTGCGTGATTTTTCTTTAGTAAAAAAAAAAACTATATGCAAATGTCTCGTTCATTTGCATAATATTAAAGTGTTCGCTTTCAATCGTAAAGCAAAAAGTTAACCCTTTATCGACCTTTTTATTATTTTTTTTCCATGTCAGAGAACGTTGTCGGCCTATGCATAATTAGAATAATATGTGCTTTGTACACTGTATGTCATTTTTTGTCGCACAGATGTGTGAGGTTCCGGAAGTCGGAAAAAACGGCTTCGAGATCGAAAGTGGAGGGTTAAATTATTAATAAAATACAAAAAACAAAATAGTCAACACTGCTCTGTTGTGCCGGTGAGTTTTTGTTTAACTATACAATTTTATTATTAACTTGAATGTCAGGGACGTGGTGAGGGCACTAAACATTTTACTGTCGCCTTTGTAGAAGTTTCCTGACGGTAGTAAATTAATTTACCATTAAGAGAGGAAGATGAAACTTAATTTACTTGTAGATTTGTATTTCATCTTTAATTTACGTCAGTAATAACAATTTTAACTGCCTCGGTAGCTTAGTGCTCCTAAGCGCGACTGCTACGCTAGAGGTCTTGGGTTCGACTCCCAGGTCGAGCAAAGTGTTATTGGGTTTTTCTATGAAATTCTCAGTAGCAGCTCGGAGTTAGAATTTGTGCCCGGTTAATGGCAATAGGCTCGCCCCCTATAACATGGGACCTAAACATACCGGCGAACTGTGGGCGTACATTGTTACACTTCTGCCTAACCCTTCGGGGAATACAGGCGTGATGGTATGTATATGTGTTAAGTAATCATAATCATTTATTAATTTGCGAATATGGGTACTGTTATAAAATTAGTTAAAATGTAATAAGGCGTGACGGAGACAGACGTAGTAAATACTAGCTCTCTGTAGCATAAAATATATTACAAGATGGCGAATTTTTCTGTTTTTTTTTTTTGTAATAAACGTGTTATAATACTCGTAAAATAAAAGTTTCTTTAAACTTTAAGCATTATTTTATTCATACTTTATCAGGTACAAATAATAAGAATAGGTCTAATAATTATATCTCCTTAAAGTAAGAGTGAACAGGCTTCTTCTGGGTAAGCTCTCTCCGTCGTCGACTTTGTCCTCGTTACCTCTTACCTAGACTAGAGTCCGAAGCAAATTAATCACAAATAAAAAAAAAATAAATTGACATTTATAAAATTAAAAATAATCATCTGTCTGTTTGATACGTTGACATGCCAATATAGAAACAAGTTCACTAGAGATAAAATAAATAAATAAATAATTAAAGTAAAAAGCACATTTATCTTTGTTGAATTTTTTTATTTACAATACAAAAATCTGTCAGTACTTAGAAACCTTACAATTCAATTATAAACACTTAAGGAAAAGGGGACCTACGCCGAACCGAAATGTCTTGAAGCGAAACTAACAAATAAAGATCATTTGAGTCCCTCTAATAATAATAATCAACATCTAACTATCACAAAACTGCACGCGGCAGAGAAAGGGTTAGACCGTGGCATTATTATAAAGGATGACTCCAAAAGAGCCTGGGAACCAATTTGAATATGTATTGTGATTATAATTTATTCAAATTTACTTACAATAGAAGGGTGTTATTTAATAATTTTTATAACAAATTCTTTAGATTTTATTACTTATTACTTGTTACAAGTTAGCATGCGGTACTCTCCTAAAGGAGTGAAGTTTCTTGTTAAGTTATATTTCCGTCTTTATCTTGCATTCGTAGTTTGACAGATGTGCGACAGAGATAGACATATTGCTTAGCTAATGCAAGTGCTGGGTAACGTTTATTTTAAGTTAATTGTTTATTTCCTGCTCGCGAATGTTTTATTTTATGTAAGCTTCAGGATTCTGAAACAAAGAAAAAATATATCTTTACAAATATAATAATGCTAAAGAGTTATGGTTGTTTGTTTGTTTATACGCGCTCATCTACGGAACTACTAGTCGGAAAACAAAAATCTTTTTGTATATGATAGCCAGATTCATGAAGAATAGTATAGGCAATATAACATCACGCTACGACACACGAGAGCGGAGCAGTAACCAAAGACGTAACTTAGCGCGGGAGAAAGAAACCACGCGAATTAATTGGCAAGTCGAAGCTAGATTTATAATTATATTTAACACGAGTGATATAAACTTTTACCAGGTATTTAATACCAACATTTTATTGTAGTAACACCTAGGCTAACATTTTTCATTTTTATTGCACAATTGTATAGAACAAAACAGCTTCTAAATAAGTTGTAGTCTAAGAAAATAAGTAAATTTTAAAGACAAACATGGTGGAATTCAAACTAGGAAACTCAACTAACGCATAACCTCCTCCATTTTTAAAGTCGGTGTAAAATATGAAAGTCCTACTAATATTATAAATGTGAAAGTTTGTAAGCATGAATGAATGTTTGTTACTCTTTTACGCTTAAACGGCTGCACAGATATGGACGAAATTTAGCACTAAAATACACTGTAGTGTGATACTTTTTATCTCGAAAACATCTACGGTTCCCCTGGGATAATACATCAAATTTGACGGACGAAGTCGCTGGCAGAAGCTAGTACTAAATACTCGAGATACTTTGTTACTACATTGCATTACCGTAAAAATCAATGGCTTGTAACGTGTCACTAAAGAAACCATTCTATCAAGCACACGGACTTTACCTTCACACAAAAGGTCACAAACACCTTTATTTATCGAAAACTAACATAATATCAACATAAACAGAGTTATTTTTATTATTTTTGAAGCAAAATTGAGTAAAGTAGCTAAAATGGCGCGACGCGCGCTCTTCACAGTCCGCCATCTTTCATATGCGCGAAACTGATGCGCAGTCGGCCGAAAACTAACTACCCCATTCGGACACTATTGTTGCCTCGTGAATTCACCCACGCGATATTTTCAATTCGGAACTTGTACATTCGAAAATCAACCTTCCTCTTTACACTCAGGGTATATTTTCGTATTTTCTCTTGCTTGGATATTTTTAGATGCACTTGAAGCAAAAAGGCTTAAGTTATACAGCGATATTTTTAAATAACGAACTTATTTCGCAGCCGATATGGTTTATTATTCTTTACGGCTATTGTTAGAAGAAAATTGTTCATTATTTTTCAAGAATAGAACTTACAGCACCGAAATAAAGTTAAATATTGTGTGTCGCTCTAGTGATGTGAAAGTGTGCGTGTCATATATTTACACGAGAAAACCTTGTTATATCCGCACGTGTGTTAGTTTTTGATAAAGAAAGGGTAACGTCATATCTCGATGTTGAATTTTTACCTATGAATGTGACATTCGGCGGAATAAGCATGCATTGATGTGTGCGTGCGGTATGTTGTGTTAAAGGGTGAGTAAAATTCGTTGTCGACAATGTTTTTCGGATATTTCGTATTACATAAGTTACGTTAGTACTTTTTGTAAGAGTTCTCATAAAGTTATTTTTGGAATAAATATAGGTAATGTTTGTTAAATTTCGTAGCAAATCAAATTAAAAATATTAATAAAAAAAAGATGATTTTTTTTATAAGTCACTCACCGGATTTACATCAATCAGGTAATACGAGTTATCAATATTTTAATTCAATCTATATGTGCCAATATAGTAAAGGTTAAGAGGTTTTTGTTTGTTTAATAGCGCTAGTCTCTGGAACTACCAGTCGAATTGGAAAAACTATATTTGTTTGAAATAGCCAGATTCATACGATATAGTATACATAACATGACGCTACAACTCACGGGAGCGACGCAGTAAACAAAGACGTAACTTAAAGTGGATGAAACCGCGGGGTATAGTTAATAACTTTCAATTTAACAGCTAACTCTTTCAGTGAGTGTTTAAAGAATAAGAATAATTTATTTTTGCCCGCGATTTTTATTTTCAAATAACAATGGTGTCGCAAAATATCCGAATTTAATCCGCAAAGGGCACATCACTATCCACAACTGCGACTGTGTGCTGTCGTATTTTAATAAAATTCATTTTTCCATGTCAGCGAATGTTGGAATTCTATGAAATTCTCAGCATGTAAACCAATATAAATGTAGGTTATATCTACACTCACATTATAAAGCTGAAGAGTTTGTTTGTTTGAGCGCGCTAATCTCAGGAACTATTGGCTCGAATTGAAAAAATATTTTTGTGTTGGATAGTTCATTTATCGAGAAAGGCTTTAGGCTTTATAACATCACGCTACGACACACGGGAGAGGAGCAGTAACCAAAGACGTAACTTGAAGCGGGTGAAAAAAATAACGCGAACGAAGTCACTGGCAGAAGCTTGTTATGTATTAAAGTATACTATTATAAATAAATGGCTTCATTTTATCATTGTATCAGTTACATAAGACATGTCGAGTGGTAAATGTATTGTGTATGTATTGTTATTTTATTCTTATGAGCTTCATATCAATATATTAACATTATTTTTATATCGTATCATTGTAAGAGGAATGAAAGTGCTCTTTACTTGATCTTGTAATATTATTTTTATGCCTCGAATTGCCTCGTTAGCCTAGTGGTCCTAAGCGCGACTGCTACGCTAGAGTTCTTGAGTGCGATTCCCAGGTCGAGTAAAAAGTGTTATTGGGTTTTTCTATAAAATTCTCAGTATCAGCTCGGAGTTAGGATTTGTGCCCGGTTAATGGCAATAGGTTTGCCCCCTATTACATGGGACTTAAACATACCGGCGAACCGTGGGTGTACATTGATACACCTCTGCTTAACCCTTCGGGGAATATATCTTAGATATTATATGTTATATATCTATATCTATATATGGCTTATATTTTAGATAACAGCTCCGGTGGCCTCTTAGTTGTACGACTAGTACTGAACGTGGTTAGTGGGTACGATTCCCAGGTCGGGCAGTGTTAGATTGTTCCATAAGGAATGTCTCATTAGTAGTTTGGAGTTTGGAAGTTAATGGTGTGACATCCCCGTGGCTCGAAAATTACGTAGATCTACGACAGTCGTTACGAGTAGTCAGAAGCCCGAAAGTCTGACAACCTGTCTTACCGAGTAGCCTGTTGCCTAGTTACTGGGTTGTAAATGTCAAATAGTCGCTCCATGTAGAATACTGGTATTCAGCTGCTTCCAGTTAGGAAACGGCTTGGCATATGTTGCTATCTTGCTTAAGCTGTTTTGAGTGATTTAGCTAGAGTTGATATTTTCAAAAAACTTATTTTTCCTGCCAATTGCCTTCACGTTTTGCTGAATTCAAGTTTGATTTAAATTATTACTATTAGGTATCCTAATATTTCATTTTATTAGTTACGACCCGCCCGCGACTTCGTCCGCGTAGCTTAATTCACCCGCGTTAAGTTACGTCTTTTGTTACTGCAGGCTCCGCTCCCGTGGGTCGTAGCGTGATGTTATATAGCCTATGTTACTCAGGAATAATGTAGCTATCTATTGGTAAAAGAATGGTTAAAATCGGTCCTGTAGTTTTGGAGCCTATTTGTTACAAACAAACAAACAAATCTTTCCTCTTTATAATATTAGTATAGATTAGTACAGATGAGAATTAGTCTTCTTGATACTGAAAGCAGACCAGATTGTGACTTAAATTTGAACGTCATTTAGTCAGTAGAATGGCCCTCAGAGGTGGCCCGTGAGACGAGCGCAATGATATGACTTGTACGACTTATATTGGATGCGTGGGCGTCTCGCATTATTAAGATTTATATAAATACAAACAAGGACAATATAATCGTACTGTGTGCACTATTTACTATTATATCTATAATAATATCATACAACTTAAGAGCTTGTTCTTTGTTTGAGTGTCCTAATATAGGAGCAGTAACTAAAGAGACAATTATCGCGGGAGAAACCGAGGAGTATAGCTAGTATTATGTATAAAACTGAAGAGTTTGATTAAACGTGGTAATCTCCGGAATTACTCTTTTTTATGTCATTGAATGGCAAACAGACGGGCCGCCTGATGTTAAGTGGTCACCGCTACCTATAGACATATGCAATACCAGAAGCCTTGCAAATGTGTTGCCGTCCCAGAGACAAAGTTGAAATGTCTCATATCCCTAAAATTACACCGGCACCCATACCGTTTAAGCCGGCAACACAGCAACACTGCTTTGCGACAGAAATATGTATGGTGGTAGTACTCGGACGAGCTCCTTCACAAAGAGAACTAAACTGAAAATTATTTTGCTGATAACGAGCTATGTTATTATTGAGCCATCTAAATTCTACTTTATTATAAAAAAAGGCATCTCGCAGATATATTCGTGGGAAAAACATAGTGTGGAAAAAAAAGAAAAAAAAAATTGGTACCTATACATAACATGCCATCACGCCTGTATTCCCCGAAGGCGAGTTTATGCAGAGGTGTACCAAAGTACACCCACAGTTCGCCGGTATGTTTTAGGTCCCATGTAACAAGGGGCGAGCCTATTGCCATTCATCACAAATCCTAACGTCAAGCTGCTATTGAGAATTTCATCGAAAAACTCTATAACACTTTTTGCTCGACCTGGGAATCGAACCCAAGACCACTAGCGCAGCAGTCGAAATTGGATCTTTTGAATTAAAACCGCCCAAGTCATCTATCGTTTTACTTCTAAAACTTTCAAGAATAGGGATGTTCCTTACTACAATGTAACTATCGATCACATACAACAGATTGACGCATTAACTGAGTAAGTAAAACTCGGTAGTGAACGCTCAATAAATAAAAAGGAACCGACTGCTGTTGCGTTACGAAAACGTTATTGATGGTGGAATGTCAGAAACAAAACTGTGCACATTTGTAGTGGCCCTGAAATTGTACGCCCCAGCGCGGCGCGTTTCCGTGTGGACTAGGGATGGGGTGACGTGGAAAATTGTATCGATAAAAATTTTAAAACATGAATTTTCTTTTTGATATTCGGCAGCTAATGAAATGGTCTGCTGACTGATTTTTGTTTTTGAATTTCATTTTTAGTAAATAAATTATTGATATTTTGGTCAAGTACGAATATTGCAAAAATAAGTTTAAATACGTTCTCACATACAAGAAATATTATCACTGAGGCGATAAAGTCACTGGCGGCATAAAAATATAAAGTATTCTACAGTAAAAAAATACCGCCTCATCAATAATATCGCTCGTGTATTGATTAAACGATGATTCTCATTGTCATTCTTGTGCCTATTCGACAAGAAAGATAAAATTAACGGTAGATCCCATTTTAAGATAAAAGATAAAACAATACACCGCTGCCCACATCAATAGCCACACAGTAATTAAAATATAAGACGTTCCAACTAATCAGTAATCATTGTACTTATTAATTCATCTACATACAACGACTATTAATTCTTTGCTTTGATTAGCACATCAAAGAATTGCGAGGCGATTATTTATTAGTGGACCTTTCTAGCCAACCGGCCTTTTTGCCATATTTGCATACAGAATGCAATAATGATTATCAAATGGCGTATTAGAGACTGATAAGGCAGGCGATATGCATATTGTTGCATAGTTTAAAACTCGTGTAGATAGGACATTGTAGAAGAAATAAACCATTCTACGTACACATGCATAAACTCACGCCTCTTGCCCATGGGGGTAGACAGAAACCACAGAACGCCACCTTCTACAATATTTGCATACTTGCATCACACATCTGGTCATACAGGCACGCCGGTTACGAGTACTGCGCACGCGACTTTTCTGAAGAACCCCACCAAAAAATCATTCTGTAACTTACCTACTTATTGCCATAAGTCAACGTCATAAATGATAGATTTAAAAAAGAAAATAAAAGAAGAACGCATTTTGAAGGATTTTTTCACGGTAGGTATGAGTTTTGTAATATGCAGTATATGAAAAAAAAATATAACATTGCCGTTACCTACGCATTCTGCATATCAAACTAAGTAACAGAGCAAAAGTTATTATTGGCTAACGACTTTTAATTTTTAATGTGTATGATCAGAAATTATGGTAGTACACAATGTAACGCACGTTAAATATTACGCAAAACTAAAAGCGTGGTGGCAAAATTAAGACAATCAAAATTTGGGGTGTTGTGCATTTGACCTTGTGCAGGCCGCTTCCAACCGCTTTTTTGGAAATCTATGAGTGAAGCCTATGTTCAGCAGTGGACGCCCTGCGGCTGATGTGATGATGGTGATGATTGACCTTAAATATATCCGTGACTAAAAGTTCCCAGATATGGTCCAAATATGAATAAACGCAAAGAAAAGTTTACACCCTGTATAGTTTATCCAACACCAACTATTTATAGGTACTTATTTTCTTTGACTGCCTCGTTAGCCTAGTGGTCCTAAGCGCAACTGCTACGCTAGAGGTCTTGTATTCGATTCCCAGGCCGAGCAAAGTGATATTGGGTTTTTCTATGAAATTCTCAGTAACAAATCGGAGTTAGGATTTGTGCCCGGTTCATGGCAATGGGCTCGCTCCCTATTACAACGGACCAAAAACATACCAGCGAACTGTGGGAGTACATTGATACACCTCTGCCTAACCCTTCAGGGAATACAGGAGTGATGTTTTGTTATTTTTGTCAACATTATATTCTATTTTACAGTATTAGCTCCAACACCCACGCAACCCTTGAAAGAATAAACACGTGTGAGGCGGTATCTGCCCCTGACGTATTCCGTTCGGTTTTTGCGTATATATTAATAAACTGTACCTAGTTAAGGCGTGAGATCATCATGCAATGCATATTAATACCTGCATAGCAAGATTGCATGTTGTTTGCAAATGATATGTGCATTGTAGGAGTCAATCGACTGAGAAAATTCTGGACTTGATAAGTTTTCTTTAATATTTATTAGCTTCCGCCTAAGACTTCATTGGCGTGGCTTATTTCACCCACGTTAAGTTACGCCTTTGGTTACTGGTCTGTTCCGTTGGGTCATATCGTAATGTTATAAAACCTAAGTTATTCAGAAATAATGCAGCTACCTATTGGTGAAAAAAAATTTAAAATCGGTTCAGCAGTTTCGGAGCTTATTCGGTACAAACAAACAAAAAAAATCTTTCTTCTTTATAATATTAGTTTCAATAGCTAAGCATTGGTAATCAGGTAGGTACTGTATTTATTTTAAATGTTGTATTTTATTTACATAACATAACATACCATCACGCGTTTATTCCCCAGAGGGTTAGGCAGAGGTGTACCAATGTACACCCACATTTAGCCGGTATGTTTTTAGATCCCATGTAATAGGGGGCGAGCCTATTGCCATTAACCGGGCACAATTCCTAACTACGAGCTGTTACTGAGAAACTCATAGAAAAACCTAATAACACTTATTGCTCGACCTGGGAATCGAACCCAAGACCTCTAGCGTAGCAATCGAGCTCAGGACCACTAGGCCAACGAGGCAGTTATATAGTTCGAGGTGTATTTTATTTGTATTTATAAATATCATATCAGCCTATAAATGCTCTACAGCATAGCAAAGGCCTGTTTGTACGCCGAGACGGCATGCTCATTAATCGCCACGCTTGCACAAGACAGATTTGTTTTCATTATGTTTTATAAATAGTCGATTCCCAGGGAGAAGTGTTATTGGGTTTTTCCATTAGGAATTTCTCAGTAGCAGCGCGGAGTTTGGATTTGTGCCCCGCTAACGGCAAAAGGCTCGCCTCCTATTACATGGGACCTAAAACATACCGGCAAATTGTGGATGTACATTAGTACACCTCTGCCTAACCCTTCCGGGAATACAGGTGTGATGGTATGTACGTATATATTATCTGTGCATTAAATAAATGGATTCTAAGTTCAAATACAGCTTTAGTTGTGTTGCCAGCAGCTGAATTCACAAACTACGAAATGAGGTTTATTTACAGCACTAGTTTCTTCCCACGACTTTGTTAGAGTGTTTTTTTTTTCATTCGCGTGAAGTTACGTGTTTAGTGACTGTTCTGCTCCCGTGAGTCGTAGCGTGATGTTACCCAGTAATATCGCTCATGAACCTGGCTATCATAAACAAAAGTATTTTTTTTGACTGCCTCGTTAGCCTAGTGGTCCTGTGGGTCCAAGCTCGACTGCTACGCTAGAGGTCTTGGGTTCGAGCAAAGTAATATTGTATTTTTATGAAATTATCAGTAGCAGCTCGGAGTTAGGATTTGTGCCCGGTTACTGGCAATTGACTTGCTCCCTATTACATGGGACTTAAAAACATACCGGCGAACTGTGTAAAACAGGCGTGATGGTATGTATTGTTTCCTATCCGACTGTTAATTCCAGAGATTAGCGAGTTTAAACAGACAAACAATAAAATTCTTCAGCTATTTTTATTAGGGCATATTGTACTGTGCAATGAGTACATATTGTAGCCTGCACTTCAACCGACAGCCAAGTATCATCAGGTATGTCCTTAAATATGCAGGTTTAGATAAAATACTCATCTTTAGGATTTGTAGGCTATACAAATATAATACCTAGATATTTATCTGGTCTGAGCACACGGATGCGTGGCCTAGTTACTAGCCTATGCGTGCTGCAATGTTGCTTCATTGTGGTTTATATTTTTTTAAGTGATATTGGCGAATAATAAATGTACACGTGAGGACCTAATGGCTGCGTCAATGGACGGTGCTGCTGTGGCTCAATACTAGTCAAGCAAAAAATATATGATTACTAGCTTCTGCCCGCGATTTTGTCTGCCTAAATATCGGTTATAACAGACGCAGGCGACAGATTTGTCTATATCCTTCTCAGGGTTCAAACTTATTCCGTAGGTACAAAATTTCACCAAATTTGGTTCAGTGGTTTAGTCGTCAAAGCTAAACAGATAGACAGACTTAGTTACGCATTATTGAAATTTGAGTATGGATTATTAAAATTTGCCATCGATACGCTAAGAAAAAGATTACATAATGTCTATTTTTTTTTTTTTAGTAAATCGGTCTTTTTCAGTATTAAATTTACTTAACACTATGAAGGACACTAAACGCCCATAGGCGTCATAACAATAAAACTTCTATTGTGTCTCGTTTAGTGTCCTTCAAAGTGTTAAGTTAAAGGTTCTCGTAAATCCTAGTCAAAAATACATACAGAAAATACCGGAGCCCGCACAGCAGATCAAAATATTAGTTTAAAAAAAAATGTTCTCTATTTAAATCCCACAAAATATCGATATCAGTTTTGACAACTTTCAGTCCATCACTACGACAAATACGGATACAAGACATTTGTTTCAGCAGCTACCCGATTTCACTCCTTCTAGTGGGGTACCAAAAATAAGCGGCTCGGTGTTAAATCGACGAACAAATTACTTTCCCTACTACGTCGGGTCTTTTAGAAGGGTACATTAGTAAATCGCGTGATTACTAATGATTAATGCGACTAAATGAAGTTATTTGATTTTTTTAATGTTGGGACAAGGATTAAGCTGTTACGATTAGCTTATAAGTTCACCGTTTCTTTTGTAAATTGAGATTTCAAAATGGCGGTGTTGTTTCTTGGGAAGACTGTTTCGATATTTAAAAAATTCTTTCTTTTGCACACACCATCATGCCTGTAATTTCCGAAGGGTTAGGCAGAGGTGTCCCAAGGTACATCCACAGTCTGCCGGTATGTTAAGGTCCCATGTAATAGGGGGCGAGCCTATTGCCATTAACCGGGCACAAATCCTAACTCCGAGCTGCTACTGAGACTTTCATAGAAAAATCCAATAACACTGCGGGTTGATCGTAAGAGATACCGCGCCCGGACAGCAAAGGGCACAAGGGTGGGTTTTAGTCAGTAAAAGTCTGACCCCAGGGCGGGGTAAGTCATTTGATGATTTCCCATCCTGAACATTTTCTAGACGTATCAGGGCATTTATAATTATGTTTATTTTTAAGGAATACATGCCTATTTTAATGGATTCCAAGAGCTACTCCACCCAAAAAACACAGACTAAAACACGCACCCCCGGTACAGTCCCTCGTTTCATTCCCACCGCGTCCAATTCCTTGACGTAAACTAAATTTTCCGATAGTGAATGGTTCCAAGATGGCGGTCGGTCCCCATGTGCAATGTGTATGTGTGCGTGCTTGTTATCCAGTCACTCTTTCTCGCATATTTCCCATTCGTTTTGACAGGCGTACTGGTAAAAAGAATCGGGGTGGAAGTGACATTGTTACATTTTTTTTTTGATGGCAATCACCCGAGCTTAAGTGGTCATCTTGCTCATAGACATCTGCAATACCATAAGCCTCCCAAATGCGTTGCCATCCCAGAGGCAAAGTTGAAATGTCTCATGTGCCTGTAATTACACCGGAACACAGCAACGCCGCTTTGCGGCAGAAATAGGTATTGTGATAGTTCTTCCCCAGACGAGCTCCTTCACAAAGAGCTTCACTACATTTTTGGTGTGTTTAGTTTAGGTACGTACTTTACAATTACGGAACGACTGGCTTTCAGAAACTGAAGACCGAGAGAGCGTTTAATTATGCAGACTAAAAAGAGCAATAACAAAATGGCATTCGCAATAAAAACAACTATTCATTAGATTATTAATAGTTCGTGTCTATTATTTAATTGCGATTGCTTTAATATAGTGATAAACTGATACATAATAGAACAATAATACTGTCTGTAGTATTAATTATTCTTAAGCCTATTAATTACGCATTATCCATTTGAACTTTGACAAGACACGCACCACTAACGTGACTGCGAATGCCAATGCCGATAGCTTGGACCTGTTTTCTAGACCTTATTTTCTGTTAGTTTATATTTACGATTAACTGGCATGTTAGCCTAGTGGTCTTAAGCGCGACTGCTACGCTAGAGGTCTTGGGTTCGATTCAGACGTCGATCAAAAGTGTTATTGGGTTTTTCAATTAAATTCTCAGTTGCAGCTCAGAGTTAGGATTTGTGCCCGGTTAATGGCAATAGACTCGCCTCCTATTACATGGGGCCTAAACATACCGGCCAACTGTGGGTATAAATTGGTACACCTCTGCCTAACCCTTCGGGAAATACAGGCGTCAAGGTAAGATGGTATGGAAATCATTAAATGACTTCTTCCATTCTGGGTGGAGCGGAAGGTAGTGTCAGACTTTTACTGACTAAAACACGTCCTTGTTTCTCCTAATGTCGTTTGCGTTCCAGGGCCGCGGTGCCTCTCTCAAACCAATTCCGCAACACAAAAAAGTTGCCTACCAATAGAACATTTTACTCCAAATTTTTCACGAGCCCCTCTTTACTCGAAGCACGTAACCACACAAGTCCCCAACGACCTCTCAAGGGTTGCTTGTTAGACGACAATATGCAGTTCTGCGGCTACCGAATTATTATTTACTATATGCTTAACCGATTACGGGTCTCTCTTGTTAAGGAGAATTGTGCAGAAATGAATGCACTAACGAGCTAGAGCTGAAAACGTATCGATATACCTATGCGGCGCAATTTTGGTCTTCGTCAAATTTCAGAAGATTTTACCAAAAGACTTATATAAATCAAATATAATTACGATACCTTGTCAATCTCTACATAGTATAAAACAAAGTCGCTTCCCGCCCTCAGTCCCTCTTAGATCTTTTAAACCACGTTTTAATCAATAGATAGAGTTATTGAAGAAGAAGGCTTATACGTATAGAACATCACGCTACGACCAACGGGTGCAAACCAGTAACCAAAAAAAAAAAAAAAAAAAAACGTAACTAAACACGGGTGACACCACACGATATTTAGTAGTAATTAATAAATACTTCTTCTTTTTTTGTTTTTAATGTTCGACGGTATTTCAGAATTCACCTCTTTTAAAAACAGAATCACCCCGTTGCGTATGCGATAGGTAATGTCGCGAGATAGCATCACCAAGTGCGTGCGGGTTCAGCGCCCCGGCTGTCCAAACCTAGCGGCAAGATGGCTAAATTCAATTTTAATATCACCTAATTAAAAAAAAATACTGTTATTTAAATATTGATTCGTGTTGACGATTACTAGTATAGTTACTTATCTTCCTTAATTTAACGAGGTTACCTCGAGGTTACCGAGGTGCAATCCCGTGCAGCACATTATTAGAAGGGTATTTTAGATGTGTCACTTATTTGATCAATGAATATACAGGGTGGTGATTTCACTGGTAATCTTTAGGGGGTTGATTCAACCAATCTTGAACCACTTTCTCAATTGAACTTATTCTGATTCGTGATACGAAAAATTATTTATTATTTACCTATGATTACTTATTCATTTTTTTTTCTATGACCAGGCAAAAACCGTTGACATTTTCAAACATTGCTACGAAATACGTTACGATATTTTATTTTGTCGTAAATTCGCTTACAATAAATTATGAGAATCTACTCGTAATGTATAAAAGAGCTAGCTGGGAGTTTCCACTAATGAGGGCTCAAATACTTAACAAAGCGACCTTGATGAATAGCAGGGGAAAATTTTTCATCCACACAAGAAAAAATTCCATTCATATGATAAAATATAGCAAACTAGCTCAAAATTGATTTCCACCAAAATATTTTCCACTAAAATTCGACAAAAAATTGTGCCGTCTCAACACCATAAAATAGAACTCTGTGAAAATATAAAGAAAGAAAGAAAGGCAAAGGTATAGGGTTGTAAGGGGTTGGGGGCGAATCTACCCCATCTCATTGTGATGCGACAGACATGACAAGTGTCAAAAATTTACTACAAAAACTGCTGTGAACCTCACGCGTGACGGTATTTTGGTAAGGTCTATTTTCTATGTTTGTATGTGTATGTATAAAAACTCGGAAACTGATGAGCTGTTTTAATATTGGTATAGAATATCGGTATACCAAAATTTTTTACAAATATTTTTTTATAGCTTAATTTTGAAAAATTCAACTCGTTCGTAGTCAATTAATCACTAAAACTGATTGCTTTACCTACAAAATTGCATGAACAACAGTCATTCGCCCCCATAAGCCATTTTATTACCCAACAAATGTACCTAAACTAATCATAAAGCTATCAGAAACGATAAAATTAATCAAATACAAAACGTAAATTACATAATCACGGCATTGTAACTCCGAAATCACCCCTAAATGTACCAGTTAACCCAGTAACCGACTTAGTAATAAAACACCAATTTAACCTTGACACAACCCTAGTTAGTATGCACAGTCTTTCTTTTAAAATCTTACGTATTAATTTGCAAACTTTTCCCACAAAGGAAAAACAACTTAATTTTCCCATCACTAAGAATGAAAATCCACTCTCCAAGTAACAGAGATGGAGATTCGTTTCTCAAAAATGAAAAATTCTAACATAATATTTCTTAAATTGATATCAATTCTTAATTTCAACCTTGATGTCTCACACTAAAGCTCAATATCAATGCCAAAAATAAAAGTACTTAAGACATTCTGAATTTGAATAAGTTATTTAGCACGTGGTTCTTGTGACGACGTTCGCAATTTGAGTATAAATTAGAACACTTATCTCGTCGCGGTACTATCTTCTTTCTTTTTCTTACTTCATGTTTTGGCTGACGTTGTCTCTTTTTCGCCCCATGTCAAGCAAGCGTAGGGGTGTCAGCCGCATCAAGTGAGCTTTATCGATATTTCCAAGATAATACTCGAACGGCGACGACGGGGTGGCTTATGAATAGTAAAATGATAAATGTAAGCAATTTCAGAGTATAGACTACTGTCTCTAAAAACGAATAAGGTTCGGAAAATCGATCTGTAGGGTGCTATTGCGGCGGCTAGTTAAGGTCTTTGAATAGTAGGGAGAAACAGTTGTGCTGCGAAAAATGTATCGATAGTCGATGTTTTTATTGGACGAGGTCCGCTCTGATATTTAATTTAGCGGCGGAAGCAACAGGTTATTAGCACGGAGCTTTCCCGCCTAACTTTCCGGGCGTTCACTTTTTAAATTCCACTCTTTCCCTTTCTAATTGGATTGCCTTCTCCCTTTCCCGTGAATGAATGAAACTTGTTGCTTGCCGAATTATTTCGCATTTATTTAAGACTTTTTAAATGTGTGTCATTGCATCAGGCCGAATCTCGCGAGCGTCGGACCTGAAAATCGATTGCTACTCGATTTGATAAACCGATGGTGTCACTTTGAACCGAATTTTCGTATCCCCCATTATCGTTTAACCGTGAAACTTATTTTAGCGTATAATTTTATGCATGAGAGGTTACCCTTTGGGCGTAAAAATTAACACGTTCGATGGTTAATAATTTTCCGCTCATTAGTCCTATTGAACCTCTTCTGTGATGTTACCTTTATATTTTTATCATAACAAAAATAATAAGGAGCGACCTCATTTATTTCTTCGTAAAATACCTATCAGACAAAAGAATTGATACACAAAAGGAAAACGTCTAAACGATATTGCTTACTCGATACGATATCTCATATTGTGACAAATTGCGCGACGTATTCACATATCAAAATTCACATTTTACCGAGCGTCTACCTACACCTATAGGTTCACAGTCATACGTGAAACGAAGCCCACACCATATCTTACTCTCGAACACACGAATCTACATACATAAATATATTTCTATTCACCACCCAATACATTTTATCTATGTTACCGTTGCCTTACTAGAAAATCGAACTATGTAGTAACGTCACATCACTATTGTTCTTGCAGTCCAACTCGAGCCTTATTCTAGTTGGAACACATTTGAAATTAGAACGGCCGATCACGATCGGTTAGTGCGGAGCCGAAGAGATGCCTCGATCGAGTCTCACGAGGTATTCTCAAGGGGTGAGCGTAGTTCTTGCGCTTAGATATAAAGAAAGGTAGATACTTATGAAATTCGAAGGAAAAACCACCCTTCCCTATACTTACACAGCGCAGTCGATTCGGTTTTCGCCGAGGAAATTGTAGCGTAGTTTGAACGGGACATTCGCTCACCGTACGCCGCATAGAGACGACGATTTTCTCGAATTTCCTTCGGGACGCGTTGCCTCCAAATTTGTCTTTGCATTTTGTTTTTTTTTCTTTTACTAGTGTTCGGTATTTGAGTGACGCGGTTTTTTTTATTGTTGTATTTTTATCACTCATTCCTTTTTTAATTTTTAGTGCCAAAATATAACTATTAAAGTCGCGACGCGGTAAAATTTTTACTTGAAAACTTTGCTTCGTGTCTTCGTAAAGGTAAGAATATTTCGGCTAGCATCAAAAATTTCAATTTTTATAAAATTTCGATATTTTCGGAACAATTTAACAAAAAAATACTTTTTCGGCGTCTAACATAAATTATAATTATTTCAAATTAAAAATCAGTTGCTGGCCAGTTGTAAAGTTTTGCCGGGAACTTTAAAACGCTGCCGTACGCGTAATTTTAAATTTAGAATTTTCGTAAATTGAGAAGTCTTATTAATGAATTAATTCGGGAATCATTGCTTTCCGTGAGATTTTGTCATTGATAAATTATTGCCGATTTTCCTTAACATTTCAGTAGTAGATACTTTTCGACTTACGTTATTACCTTCGATTCACTTAGAAAAAAAATGACACGTGATGAGTTACAACATAAGTGGATAATCCATTTGTCGTAAGTAAGTATGGGTTTGACACCCATGTTGTGCAAAGTTAGCGCTAGATTTTAATAAAACGAATTAATTTTTTTGTAACAATTTTGACTTACATAATATTACATGAATTGATAATTTTCATAAAACTTTTAACCCTAAAATAGACGAATCTTCTAAGCAGTCGGAACTTTTAAACTTAGTCACACTCACTTTTTGTGCCTGTCTGTGTGCGCGGTTATAATTATGATTTTTGGTATAATTTCTATAAATTCGTTAACTTATACGATACTAAGCGACACTAAAAAAAAAACCACGTCTTAGTTTATTACTTAAAAAAAATCACCTACTAAAATTTCACGAACAGATTTAAATCACATTTTCATTCAAATCAAACTATTATTTTATTAAAATCACAGCAGCACAGCCTGCCCATAGACTACCAGTATCTCTAATAGACAATAATTTGACTAATTGAGCATTCAAAATGACATAGAGGCGTGACTCTTGTCACAAATGACGGTCGAATGACGAAATGACATCAATTGGCGACCAGTAGGCGGGACTTGTACTGAATGTCATTTGAAACAAGTGACATTTGGCCGAAAGTTGTCATGTACCGTATTCAGTAGATTGAGCTGTTGTCATTCGGAATGACTTAATGAATGAATTATTTCTTGTTTTTATGAGGTACTTACTAGATATTGTCATAACGTAGGTGTGCCCATTCGAGTAATTTCGAAAAAAAAGTAGTGTTTAAAATCGATTTACGAATTTTTTATGCGTTTTTTTTTTTTGTGAATGGAAAATGTTAAAATTTAAAGTACTGTTATACCTAAGTCAATAATTGGAGAGATAGATATGTTCAGTCTTTTTAGAATGTAGCGTAAATCGCTAGATTTGGTCCGCGAGTATTCTTTTCCGGTTTAATAGTTATAATTTTTTTGATGATAAAATAGACGTTATGAACTTAGGATTAACGAAAGCTACGTTAATGAAAGAATTTTCAGAATTGGTCCAGTTGTTTTGGAGATTAGGGCATTTAAACTCCTTTGCTTTATGCCATTAGTAAACCACATGAGTAACATACCATCACGCCTGTATTCTCCGAAGGATTAGGCAGAGGTGTAACAATATACACCCACAGTTCGCCGGTATGTTTAGGTCCCATGTAATATCGGGCGAGCCTATTGCCATTAACCAGACACAAATCCTAACTCCGAGCTGCTACTGAGAATTTCATAGAAAACCCAATAACACTTTTTGCTCGGCCTGGGAATCGAACCCAAGACCCCTAGCGTAGCAGACGCGCTTAGGACTACTAGGCCAACGATGCAGTTACCACATGAGTAAATGTTTTTAAAAAACACTTAAAATGCAGGTAAATTATTAAGACGTTAGGCTTTCTTTTTACATCAATTTTTAAAAACTACACCAAAAATGTTACAATTGTTACCTACATCACATGTCAACTGCTTGTGAAGGCAGCCTCGAGACTCACCCACCCGCTAGTTTAAAAAAACAATACGAAACGCTCACGCTGAGATAATCACGTATAAATATTAACTACGGTCGCGTCCTGGCTTTGCGCGCAAAAGTGATTTGGTCCTGACAGATATTCGATTAAGTGTATAGTCTATAGGGGTAATTACGACAACCGGGTAATTTTTCGGAATTTCATTGTTTTTTTGATCATGTGTTTACCTTTTATTACACAGTACACCAACAGTAACAATAGTGGTCCTAAGCGCGACTGCTACGCTAGAGGTCTTGGGTTCGTTTCCCAGGTCGAGCAAAAAGTGTTATTGGGTTTTTCTATGAAATTCTCAGTATCAGCTCGGAGTTAGGATTTGTGCCCGGATAATGGCAATAGGCTCGCCCCCTATTACATAAGACCTAAACATACCGGCGAACTGTGGGTGTACATTGATACATTTCTGCTTAACCCTTCGGGTAATATAGGCGTGATGGTATGTTACACTAATATAATAAAAGTGAAAAGTTAATTTGATGTTTGTTTAAACACGCAAACCTCAGTAACTGCCAGTCGAATTATAAGAATTCTTTTGGTATACAATAGACAGTCACACTATGGCCCACAGAACCCGAGCAGTAACCATATACCTAACTGAACGTGGTTAAAAATAACCATAAACGAAGCTAGTAACAACAAGTAGTATTCATCGTTTGTAAAAACGATGAATATAATTATTTGTTATTTAATTAATATTTCGCTGCTTTTGGTACATTTTAATAGAAATCGGAAACTACTCGTAATAAGAACTTCTTTCATTTGGATGTAATACTATTTATCAATAAAATTACTATTCTTGGAAAGGACCTTTGACGGTAATTAAAAGTAGAAGAAAAATCAACATTTGAAGTTTTTTTCTTTTGAAAAATTACTCCGAATTCAGTCAAATGGTAGGTATAGGTTTGTAACCAAACCCGGTTGGGCTTACTAATATTATACATTTGAAAATAACTCTGTCTGTCTGTTTCACTTTCACGACTAAACCACTGAATCCATTTTGATGAAATTCGGCACGGGGTAAATTTGAACCCCAAAAAAGGACATAGGCTACTTTTTATTCTGTAGTCTCCCCAATAATCGACATTAACGCAGACGAAGTCGCGAGCACAAGCTAGTATTTATTAAGTTTAAAAGAACCGGTACCCACCACTCACATAGCGAGAAATAAGTCCATATATTTAAAACGTCAACGTTTAACGACTTAATTTGCTTAAATTGGGAGTTGTAAGCGCAACTCCGATAGCAATTAGGTTCGTAATAAATTAATGTAACGGCCATTATTTTTTAAAATAAAATATTCGAAATTAAAGCTCGAAAATTATTACAGAACGATGAAAACAGATGAAACTAGATATGTTTGATTTGTTTTTATTGGGTTTTTCTATGATATTCTCAGTAGCAGCTCGGAGTTAGGATTTGTGCCCGGTTAATGGCAATAGGCTCGCCCCCTATTACATGGGACCTAAAACATACCGGCGAAATGTGGGTGTACATTGGTACACCTCTGCCTAACCCTCCGGGGAATACAGGCGTGATGGTATGTGTGTGTTTAAAAAAAAAAACTACTATATATTTCTAACATGAAATTGTTCTATAAATTATCGGGGCAATTCTACTAACTTTTAATCTTAGTCTCAATTTGTCAAAAATGACTATAATTTGCAGAAATATTTTGGCATTGACTGTCGCTGAAAAAACACAAAATTAAAAATTTTATGTAACCTCGGACAGAAGAAAGAAATCACTACCGTAGCTAACAAAAGAGCTGATAACTTTAAAACCGCTGAACGGATTTCCATCAAACAAATCTAAGAACACTCCCGACTAATTAACCTCTCAAACACAAGAAACAAAATTGAAATCGGTTTATGCGTTCGGAAGCTACGATGCCACAGACACACACAGACACGTGAAACTTATAACACCCCGTCGTTTTTGCGTCGGGAGTTAATGAGGCTGCGACTAGAATTCTGCTTACTAAAAACGTTCAAAAAGTAGTCGTAACTGACCTTCAGAACCGTTACGCTTACATAAAAAATCACAAGATACAACAGTTTGCTCAGTTGCTATAAAAAACTAAGCAACTTTATTTCCATCCAAACCAGCTACTTACTAAGCAAAATCGAACGGAAAACCTATCACAAAATAATATCGAATCTCCATACATTATACTATTGATGGGGTGAACGACATATAATTTATATACCTACCCGTATTACGTATAGTCGATAGTTGGTTCCACCCCCGTACCTTGCGACCCTCCGACGCATGTATATGTACATAATATATACATGTGAGTAGGGTTGAGGACAAAATCGATAGGGCTAACTCCTTTGTAAACCAACGGCTTTGCACGATTTTTGAACTGTCAATTTTTTTTTCCGAATTCGGAATTCGATGTTTGTAGTTGTTTTTTTTATTCGTGTTCTATTTTTGAATAAATTCGGTGAGTGAAATTATGAGTACAGGTAGTAACAGCAAATTATTTTATGATATTATTTTTGTAAAGTCTTTCAATTAAAACGTTTACAGGCATTTTTGAATTGTCAAGTATTCGGTCGTAGGTAGAAAACGTAAGTAGGTCTCTATGGAGAAGTGAGTAGTCCACTTGCAAAGTCCGCTATGTTGAAAGAATAATAATTTTGGAAAATCGATTAAAACCTCTAGTGTTAAAATTTATGTTGTAAGCCAAACTTTAATTAAAACAACTAGTTTTCTTACGATGTACGACATTTTATTTTCAACATTCCATTTTTCCTATGAATTCATTATCTTTAAAGAAGAAACTCCACAGACAACTATCAAGAAACATGAAATTTCATTATATTTTATTACCGCCTTCGTTAGCCTAAAAAGTACTTAAGTACTCCAACAAATAAAGTTTGTATTCCTTAAGCAGACAGACATAATACCATGTAATAATAATTATATTATGCACATTTACTTCTGATTAAGCTACCATCAACAATATCATTATTTTTATACATAAAAGCCTATTTATTCATTGCAATCATTCAAAAATTAAACACTTGAGTTGTTTTCGATGTTAAAATTATCTTAACCGTGATCGGGCAATATTAACCCGTCGATGACAGCGCGAAATCGAAATGACTTTCCGTGCCAATAAAATGCGCTAATAAACGGAAATAACGTTTAAATCCCATTTAACTAGCGCGATTTAAAGTTTAAAAGAAGTTATACAATAACCATACTAATATTATAAATGCGAAAGTAACTCTGTCTGTTTGTCTGTTACTCTTTATCAACCACAAAAACAAACCACTGAACCGATTTTGATGAAATATGGTACGGGGTAAGTTTAAACACCTAAGAAAAGATATAGGGGATTTTTTCATTGCATTCGCGATATACGACATTTAGCGAACGAAGCCAAGAGAAAAAAAGTAGTTGTTTATAAAAAACGCTTTTTAAACAAGTATAAATGTATAATAAATAGGTTACTTTCTTTGGTAAAAAACATTTAATTCATTTTTCTAAGTTATTTATTCACTGTTGAATTGTGCAATTACTTTTTTTCCTCTTTGTCCTTAGATGAGGCATTTATGTAGGTGCCTACCTGTCGCAATCGGTTATTTTAAAATTATAATACCTAAGTATAATATTTGCTTAGGTGGTTCGGTCATGTTGAGAGAATGAGTGAAAGGCGACTAACAAAAGGGATTTATATGGCAGATGTGAGTAGCAACGCCGGGAGAGGACGCCCTAGAAAGACCTACCATGACCTAATTGGTGAGGTTCTTCAGAAAGGTCGGGTGCGCAGTACTCGTAACCGGCGTGCTTGTATGAACAGATGCATGAACGTGGACGAGGCGAAGAAAGGATGTAAGGATCGTAGCAGGTGGCGTTCTGTAGTTTCTGCCTACACCCATGGGAAAAGGCGTGAGTTTATGTATGTATGTATGTAGTATAATATATCAAAATGTTCGATTTACTGTGAGAACATAGTAGCAGTAAGTAAGTAACCCAAGTATTTTTAATTATTTTAAAACAACTTAACGTCAATATTTTTTACACGTCTCAGTAATTTATAGCATGACCAAACGGGGAATCGAACGCGTAGCTATTTATTTAACGGTGAAGTGGCAGGATCGTAAAATTTTATTTTGTTGTTTGTATTTAAAAGATGCCTAATAAAGAAGTTGCTTAATCGACTATGATCGCTACCGACGATTATCGGAAACTTCAAAAAATTACGAAAGTCGATTTTTAAATTTAGAATTCACTTGATTCTGCCCGCGACTTCGTCCGCGTCTAATCTGATATACTATCCCACGGGAACAACAACGTACATTTTTCCAGGATAAAAATTTTTATACTATGTGTTATTCCACACTACAATCTATCTCAGTGCCAAATTTCATCCAGATCCATTCATCCATTCTCAAAAACTTTCGCATTTGTAATATCAGGATATAATTTTAAGGATAGTAGGATTATTCATCGAGCTATCTTATGGCTTAAAACTAAATTTCCTATGACACGTACACCATTCAATCACTTGCGCGGTTGACATTCTTAGTTCTTATCTTACAATATAGTTTGTAATCATTAATTATCATTAATTTTATTTATGATTTAATTTAACTGAAAAAACTTATTGGCTACTTACTATTTTATTATTGTTTTAATCTTTAAAATCGGACATTCTCATATCTTAATTGCCGATTCTTGTTCTTTTAACGACTCTGTCTTGATTATTAGGAAAGATATTCACGTAGCGTCCAATTTAATTAAAAATAGTTTAAAATTTCACGAAAGATAATGTTTCTGTTGAGGAAAATGATTTTGCTCTTCAAATGCTGAACTAAAATACGGTACTACCTATAGGATTCGGGGGCAATATTATTAGTCCCACCCCAGTGTTGTCAATCGATCAAACATGTGCAAACAGACTTACAATTTTACAAAACAACCCAAGTCTTCAACAATATCTAAAGAAAAACACACCCAAAAACAAAAGTGTCATGGTTCAATTTCGAATGAGATTTTTTTCGGGCCCAATGTCTCGGGTTTGCAATTTGGACATATTTCTGTTGTATATAGGTAGGAGTCATAGGAGCTATGGTAAATGTATTGACAAATATATCAAGTTACAGTTTCCATTAGGATATTGTTTATATCAATTTATGAAAGTACTTGAGTTGTCTCGACTAACAGTGGTTTAAATTATGTTCGTAGTCTGTAGGGTTAGGTAGACTTAACCCTCCGTTACGTATGGCTATTTATTTTCATATAATATTAATTTATACCGGTATTTTGAAAGCTTTGTTCTTTAATTTTTTGTATATTCTTTTTGTAAATTAGTGAGTGTGATTTTAAATCTATTGCGATGAGTATTATTCTTATTGGAACTACTTTGTCCAGATTTTGCTAATGGTAAGTAAAATTAAGAAAACATTGCTTTAATTTTGATTATAATATGAATAGAGTTTTCAAAGTTGTAACTTAATTTCGTAGTTATTGATTAAAGCCGAAATACTTACTACTCTTCTTAAAAAAAAATGGCTAAGTATTCTAACATTAATTTATATGAAGACACACCTATAATTAAAATAAATATTCTGATAATAAAACAGCAGAAATTAAATGAAAAACTAACTTCAAACCGCACAAAAACTTAACCCTACAAATGAAGACACCATTTTCCGCTCAATAAATATTTTCGCGATAAAAACAACTTAGTAAGTGCTACCATTATTTAAAAAAACGCGATATTTTTTAATAGATAAGTACTATCGAGCAAAGATACAGAAATTCGCGATAGCCATCGAGTATTCAGTAATAAATAACTCTTTACTTTATTAATTAAAGCCTCGTCTTATTTTAACTCACTCACTTTACATTTTAACTGTCTTCCGATGCACATAAAACAATCAGGCTGAATTTTTAAAACGGTTTGTTAGATGGACAGATAAGAAGATAGACCTTTAAAATAGAATACATTAGTGGAATCATAAATTATGGTCGGTTTTGTAAGGAGTTGTAGATAAACTATGCAATATAACTTAGTAAACAATAATGGCTGGTGGCAATTAGTTGAATGCCATTAATAAGTAATAGTGTCAGTACTTTCTAGTTTTTTAGGAAGTAAAATTATTGTAATTACATTTTATGGGATTTATGCAAGTGCTTATTGTAGGGCTATGACATTATTAAAAATAACAATGAAGAATACTTAAAGATTAAGATTTGACCAAAATATCCATAAAGGTTATAAAAATTAATAGTAATGAGATACACAAAAATACAAAACAGTAAAGTACCTTATTATCCTTAAAACCACACAAAAAATCTTAACTCGAAAAATCAGATTCACTTTCTTGACCCGCCATTTTAATCACGCATGCGCACATCACAACACTTGATAACTTGACATTTAATAACTAAAAACCTTAAACTAAGCACTTATAAACACGTCTGAACGCAGTTGTAGTACGATTTTGAATGCGACCTCATTCCTGACCTTTTATCTCACGTGAATAAATTATTACCCATTTTTGTCCCCTCTGCAGCGAAAGGGTTAGTTCTATAGAAACTTATGGCTCGTGAATTTGCATATAATTTTTAGTTTATTATTTACGTTTGAAAGGATGTTAGGGGGTATTGTGTAACGTTTTTCAGGGGTTGATGCATTGGTAGTATTAATATGGATTATGTAGGTTTGTCCTGTTTAGTTTTGGGATGCGCAGGAGCACCGGTTTGACTGTCATAAAAGTTTTGAATAGAAGAATATTCTTTTTTTTTGTTTATACGTATCTTTTAAGGAATCTCGTCTTCGGGTTAGACGTAACATTATAATAATAATTTATTGTTATAACAGGTTGCATATTTGGTTTGAATCTCTAGATCACACACTAGGATATCGGGCTATTTAGTACCGTTTACAAAAAAAAAGTGAGATTCAATTACCTACCCACTTACCTAACCATTAAGGTTGTTAATTGGTTCCGCCAACTCGCCCACGCAGAGTTGCGATTTTAAGAGTTCTGGTAAACTAAGTAGTACATAATTTCTTTCTGTACCATTTCTTGGCATATTTGGTACCTAGTAGGATTTATTTAACTTCCTAAAAAAAATGTTTTATTTGTCAAAAAATAACTTCATAATGAAATATTATGTTACATACTTTAAATTAATTACACACGACATATCATCACGCCTGTATTCCCCGAAGGGTTAGGCAGAGGTGTAACAATGTACACCCACAGTTTGCCGGTATGTTTAGGTCCCATGTAATAGGGGGCGAGACTATTAACATTATCCGGGCACAAATCCTAACTCCGAGCTGCTACTGAGAATTTCATAGAAAAAACCAATAACACTTTTTGCTCGACCTGAGAATCGAACCCAAGACCTCTAGCTTAGCAGTCGCGCTTAGGACCACTAGGCCAACGAGGCAGTTAAATTAATTAACGTCCACAAAACAAAAACACGTCAACACACACAACAGACCGGTGAGTCCTTCATTTTATAACCTAAAAAAAACATTACGTTGTCTAACATTATTCGTAAAACATCAAACTCACTATTATTAATTTTAATAATAAAACTGATACGATCACATTTCTTATTATCTGTTATATTAATATCAACCACAATGCGTGCGATCAACCGGAAGTAGAATCTTTTGTAACAGACGCTCAAACCCTTCCGGTGAACCGATATCTTGGGAGCCGGTATTAGGGGCCTTGTCTATTCATGTTGACCCCTAACGTCTGATATTTGGTATCTATGGGAGTATCTGTGAGAAATAATAGGATCTTGAGATTTTTGATGACTATCGCATTTGAGGGTTAACATTAAATCGGTCAAGCAAAAGGATGATTTTACGTTTTGATTAAATTTTGAAGTGTCCTGCAATATTTAATTTTGAAAAAACTTTGTTTTTCCACAATACTCCGCGGTGTTACTCGCGATCACTTACGTCTTTGGTTACTGCTCCGCTCCCGTTGGTCGTGGCGTTGTTTAATACCTACGTATAAACCTTCCTCTTGAATCACCGCATTTAAATCCGTTGCGTAGTATAAAAGTTCTAAGCGTACAGACAACGAGAAGCGGCTTTGTTTTACAATAAGTAAAGATATAATACTGATTGACAAAATAACATAATGAAGGCGTACAAACCCACCAATTTATAACAGAAATACATCTCCACTTACACGCAGTTCAAAAACGCACAATTCTAAATTCAAGTTCTGCTCAAATATTTACCGAATTAAAAAAAACACACAATACAAGCTATTATAGGCAATCATCAGAGTATCGATAATAGAAAAAAAACTTTAAAAGAACCCACTACAAGCGCTACTAACAAAACAAACATTTCACGGGTTTGTGGTAACAAAAAAAAAACTTGTGTCTATGCCAAGGGGCCTATTGTACCGAATTTGACTAGCCTTTGTTTAAAATACTGATTTATAGGCTATTAAACCCTTTCTATTAATGTATGTATAGATAAATTTATGCGTATTATTCCTTGTAAAAAATGGTAGTTATATTTTATCTGTGGCATAACAAAAGTGTTTTTTTTTTTGTTAAAAGGGGTGCATACGCTTGTGTAAGATCTATGACAGTGACAGCGAGTCTTAACATACTGTTATTATAATTTAACGGGTTTTAAATCGTAAAACAAAAGCGGAAGTGGTATGACTTTAAGTTTTAACATAAATTATTGGACATAAAAATTCAAAGAAACGAAAACACTTTGTCTCAATTAATTTATTTCATATTTTTTGTCGTTAACCGCAAGATAATAATCTTACGTTTGTAAATTAATGAACATAATACTAAATTTCATAGAATATTGTTTAGTGGTTATTAAAACTGTCTAATATCACAAAAAAAATGGGGAGACAGTTTTGTTGATAAAAGTTTCAAATATAAGTAATTGCCATTAGGTTGTTTTTGTCAACACCCCTGTACCGAAATCCCGAATGTAACTATTTTGATTGTTAGGGCAACATTGAACTGTTAATAATTATCTATTTCCTTCTAATGAATTTCTGGTGAATAATTAAAAAGATACTGAAGTACATAGACAACACTGTTCGCAACCGTTACCGCCGCCATCTTGTTTTGTTTTTTATATTTTGCCTGATTTTTTACCAGCAATTTTCCCGTATTTTTTCATGGCTTGATTATTTGCCACAACGGCCAGTATACAAACAAACAAAAAAATAACAAGATAAAACTTAAAATTCCGCACACCCTTGAAGAAAAGAGGGTTAACTGGCAAGGAGAAAAAAAACGTTACGTTTAAAAAGGCAATGCCCTACTTTCGAAGGCAATCCCGGACAACTTTCACCTATTCCCGTGTAGGAAAACGAGCTACAAAACTAACGTCCCTGAACTGAGTAAATGGCGTGAGAAAAAAGTAATTTTCATTCATAAAACCATTTTCTTAGAAGCGTGCGATAAGGACAGATAGACGGTGTCGATAGCGCTGCGTCCCTTTCTTGCGCACTCATTTTTAATGCACTTTCCCTGAAGAGGTTCTTTTATACTTCTTTTAAGAGTTGCAAGCAAGTATGTGTTTTTTTTAAGTTTTCCTTTCGAAGCGTTCGTGAAATTCGCCTTTACTTTGTAGAGGGATGTCAATAAGTTTTAAGCGTTTACCGTTTTTCTTTTTAAGACGATGTATCTTTTTAACGACTTTTGCATTTAGCCCTCCGTATAAAAAATTCACAATAAAAAAAAATGCGTCAGAAATCGCAAATTTTGTCTGATATTTCGATAATACTTGTAAAACGTGTAACCTTGTATACCATTTTGATTTGTAGATACTTAAAATATTTTTCACGAAATACATTGACAATAAAATGTAAAATCACAGGACATTAGCCGCATCATGCACACTCAATAAAGTCCTATTTAAATAAACCAATCAATTGTAACGATTTTTGAATATCGAACGTAATCCTTTGAGTGGCACTCGATTCAAAGGGATGCCACCGTTGTCCTCATTGTGTCCTTATAATTTATTGTCACCGTACAAAGGTAGGTACGGGTGTTCTACATTTTTTGAAGTTCAATGGGTCATATTTTAAAACTATTTGACTTTTCGATGGTTGTAAGTATTTTAATGTTTAGAATTTATAAAGTCACTACAAAGACCTTACGATCACGTAAGAGAACTGCTTGGTTACAATATATACCTCTCTACATAGCTATAGAGTTTATATTCCTTTGAGTTACATTTGTCTTTGAAGACATGTGCACAACCTGACCCTTCATCTGTGACGTCACAAAGCAACTGTTTCTTCCCAAATCTTCCAAGATATCCAAGTCTCAGTCTGATAATAATAATATTTATGATAGCTCAGTGTAATAATATTCTTATTACACTATTGTAATAATATTATAAGAGTGTGGTTAGACCAACCTGCATTCAGAGTGACTCGCGCAGTCAGCATTGCTGACTGGTCAATTTGATCAAGAGATCTTGAGCTTTGTAGTAATCAGAATCAGGGAAAAATTGTTAAAATAATGTGTCCGTGGAGTCCCTTGAAACCTGCCTACGTTTTGGCATAAGCAACTTTCTGAATAACCGTCCGACAATTTAAAACTGAAAAAAACAAAAATGCTTTGAACTTTTGACCGCCTCGTTAGCCTAGTGGTCCTAAGCGCGACTGCTAGGTCATAGGTTCGATTCCCAGGTCGGGCAAAAATGTTATTGGGTTTTTCTATGAAATTCTCAGTAGCAGCTCGGAGTTAGGATTTGTGCCCGGTTAATGGCAATCGGCTCGCCCCCTATCACAAGGGACCTAAACATACCGGCGAACTGTGGGTGTACATTGTTACACCTCTGCCTAACCCTTCGGGGAATACAGGCGTGATGGTATGGCTTTGGCCAAAATAAGAAAAAAGGAAACATTAAAGGAACTTACGACATATAATACTTTACCTTTAACCCCAACTAAGAGAGCCAAAGTTGACTCTACCTGCAATCCAAATCCCTTTACAGCCAAGGAGCCCACAAACCGAACTTTTCTTAACCAAATCATAAAAAAACCCAACACTCGACTCGTAAAATACCTGATAACCAAAGAAATCGAACCGAAAACTTTGAGAAGTATGTTATAAATAAAATAACGTATTCACGACCGTCAGATGCGCAACTTACAGCTTCAAAAGTTGGGAAACCACTCCAGGAGTCGGTATGAAGTTTTACCAACAATATATTTGTGTGCCCGCCAAACGTATGTCGATTAGGGAGAGGTTATGTTGGGGAGCGGAGCGGGCAAATGTTTCTTCAATAGAATATTGTGAGTTATGCGCTGATAGATGTTCTATAACGCGGGATTTCAATAAGAATTGTTTATTAAGAAAAGCGATTTTAAGGCGTTTTTAGGGCTCATAAATTAACCCTAAATCTTTGTAACTATGGTTCAGCATCTTAATGATTTATGTTATCAGTTATCACGTGAATACGTAGGTATATATGTATATAAGTAGGTGCCTATCGAAAAACATTGTAAAAACATAAACAAAATAGGAACTTTCCAAATCGGTTGTGACATGACGGAATTCTGAAGTAACAAACCAATTGAGAACCTCTTCCTTTTCTGGAGTCGGTTAAAAACATAAAAACTTGCTTTGCTTGTTTTTTTTTTAACTTTTTAAAATAGAAATGATGATTTTAATTTGAAAAAATGTCTTTTGACTTTCGAAGAGCGTTATATTTACAAAAAGTGTATCTGTAACAGATAAAAATATTGTAACTATGTAATAAGAGCTGTTAACCCGCTCCCGCTACCTCTCCGCTCATCAAAGCGCACAAAAGTTTCGATAAAGGCAAACAGACAGACACCGGACTTAGCTCCTCCGCCACTTCACGCAAACATTCTTGTGAGTAAACTTTAAATATAATAATATTTCACGACTTTTGCAGAAGTTGTCCCATTTTTGAAGTTTCTAGAGTTTTTATCTTGGAGTAAAATCATTTTCGTGTAGGAAGCTGCGGGTGATTTCTTCCTTGAAATGAGGAAACGTGTATTTGGCTGTATCTTGTATCTTGCTATAGGATTTTATAAAGCACTAAATAGTGCTTCCTTAAGACCTGTACAAGTACCATCATACATACCATCACGCCTGTAATCCTCGAGGGTTTAGGCAGACGTGTACCAATGTGCACCCACAGTTCGCCGGTATGTGTTTAGGTCCCATGTAATAGGGGGCGAGCCTATTGCCATTAACCAGGCACAAATCCTAACTCCGAGCTGCTACTGAGAATTTCATAGAAAAACCCAATAACATTTTTGCCCGACCTGGGAATCGAACCCAAGACCTCTAGCGTAGCAGTCGCGCTTAGGACCACTAGGCTATCGAGGCAGTTACCTGTACAAGTGTAGGTATTAAATGAACAGATTACTTTTTAAGTTCGAATTATGGCATCATCATCTTCATAATTATTAGCCAAATAACGCCCATTATATATATATATATATATATATATTATAGGCCTCCCCGGTTCTGGGTTGCCTGAATGTAAATTATATAAACTGCTATAAATTATTAGAATCAGTGTTTGCGATTATTTTCAACACATACATACTTACTGCCTCTTAACTGCCTCGTTAACCTAGTGGTCCTAAGCGCGACTGCTACGCTAGAGGTCTTGGGTTCGTTGCCCAGATCGAGCAAAAAGTGTTATTGGGTTTTTCTATGGAATTCTCAGTAGCAGGACGGAGTTAGGATTTGTGCGCGGTTAATGGCAATAGGCTCGCCCCCTATCACATGGGACCTAAAGCCATACCGGCGTGATGTTCCATACATACTTTTTTCGCTTCAGAAAGTTGATATGAGTGGTCAATCCCAAACATCAGCAGTGCGATGCGATTAGATAATAGCTTATGTCCATCTCACTTTATCTGAATTCACATTTTTTTACAAAATAGCACTGCAGGTATTGGGAACTATTTGTGTAATTCAGAATCTACAGTGGTAACCAACGTTAAGAAGGCGTATATGCTTTACGACGCGCTGTACGACGCGTAGTATTGACCTAGAGGTAATGAGACTATAAAGTCCGAAGGATTCAAAGGTTCAATGACCCTTGGTACTCACGCCAAAATTAAGCAGAAAAATGAAATTTGACACTGAGTTACCGTCCTACAAATTGTACTTACAAGACTTGAAAAATACGAACTAACATCGACAACAATATCTCCTTTCATACGAGACCTCTCAGCAAACACATCTTACCAACTTAATACAATAGAAAGACAAAAACACATTCACTTTAAACAATTTTGTACATCACAAAAGTACTTTACGTACCGTCACACAATATTACGAAACAAAATAATATTCTGCAGGAAAGGATGAAGAAAAAATTGGAACCTTCATACGTAGAGAAAATTCAACATAGTCTCGGAAATAAAGGCGTGTAAGGAATCGACTGTTTCCCTACGTTTCTTTGGTGGCGTTTGACAAAACATCCCCCTGCCTCCCTTGGCATATGCGAGCAACACATTATCTATCACGGAATAAGCCTGTGTGCTGTGGAGTCGAATGTGACGCTTTTTATTGTCCTTTTTTAAGTTGATTCTGGTACGGTTTATTGATTAGTAGCTTCTGCTTCTAGCGACTTCATTCGCTTGGATGTCACTTATATCATAAATCATAGCCTGTAAGCACTTGGCAATAGTGCAGCTTACCAATGAAATAATTTCTGTAATCAGACTTAAGACCCTGTCGTAAGCAAATGTTTAGGTAATAGACAATAACACATCGCAGCAACAAATAAGGTTCACAATAGCGACACGTTTGATGTTAGTTGAATCGGATAACCACAAATATGACAGTGATTTTGAAGTTTTGTTTAAATTGTGTGAAAAATACAAGTCTCTGTGGAATAATTTATAGGTATGTCTTTAGTTCATAAAATATTAGTTTACGTTCAAAATTCTAAGATCTATGCGACGAAAAAAATTTTTTGTGCTCTCCTTTACGATTTTTTTACCATGATATTATTATACTTTCATAAAATATCTACAGGTAAGTCTTATCTTTGAACCCTTGACTATACACTTAATATTTTTCGGGCTTGTAATAGGTACCAAAACGCCGGACTATGCAACAAAAAATGAGTGTTTTACGTTGTCCTGTGTTCCGATAACCCCTTATCTAGTATTTTCAGATATTATCGCATGCTTAATATTATTATCATTTATTAGATTAAGTCTATTTGAAGCTACATTGAAATTTATTACGACAGCTTCAATATTACATTGGATTCTTTAAAAAATCTTGTGACATATCTGATTACCTTTCATATTGTATTAATTCCTCAGTCACCACCGCAAAGTAACAACCTACATATTTTTCCTTTTTCATTTCTGAAATATCAGACTAATCCAAACATTTACTCCTCCGGTATCTCCATTCATTTCCCTGTTCGCTCACAGCGCCGTATGACACATGTGCGGCATAAAGCGAAGTATTGATCTAGTGCCGACTTTCTGGAAGATAGTGTACGAGACACAACAATGTATTTCTTTAACAGCCAATGAAGAGCCATGAGGTGTTTCATTTTTCAGGGCAGACAGAATCTACTAGTTATTTTATCTATTTAGAAATATTCTAGGTCATTCTTTTTTTTAAGCATCGTTGGATAGCAAACAAACCTTCGGACGGCCCACCTGACGTTAAGTGGACACCTCTCCCTATCCTGTAATACAAGAGGCCGTGCAAATGCGTTGCCATTCCTGAGAGATGAAAGTTGAAATGTCTCATGTGCCTAGAATTACACCGGCACCCAAAACCTTCAAACGGAATACAGCAACGCTGCTTTGCGGCATGAAATATGTATGGTGGATGTTAAAAAAGGCAGTGTTGCAAAACTATGTAATTACAGGCTCATGAGACCGTTATAAGGCCTCCGGTAATGCAAATGTCTTTAGGCAGCGGTGACTATTTAACATCAGGTAGGCTGTCGGCTTGTTTTTCATCCAATGACATGAAAAAAGTGTGTACCATCATTAAATTAAGAAACATTTCATTAAAGTTTTCAAAGGCAGGATACTTCCTGCCTTTGACGATTCAGTTTTCTTTAATTTTCCTAAAACGAAAATGGCAAAAGAAACAAACAAATATAGCATACGTCTCTATGCACCTACAAATATCACACATTACTTACACAAAACAGCATAAAATAATTCTTTAAAAATTTACACATCGTGCCAAGAAAATAACATCGAAGTTGGCCGCGCGCGATAGCCACAAACTACTCGGTGGAACCAATAAACGGCTTGTCATCCCGCTCTGATTGATCATTATTTTATGCGCCAAACTATCGTGCTATCTCTTTCTCACTGGAGTACTGCCAGCGAACCCCGCCGTGCGGTGTAGAAAATGTGGCGTTTCCGTTTTTATTTGAATACAGAATCGCGCGATAATGACGGTGTGAATTTTTATGTGCCGTCATAGTTCAAGATGAAGCCGAATGTGTGTTCGGAATTCAAAAGTGGTTTATGGATGTCCAATTCTAGAAGCGAGATGCGAGCACCTATGATTGTTATGCGGCGGTAGATAGGTACCTACCTCAGCTTGATAAATTGTCTGGTCGTTTTAAAAAATGGCTAACTGTCTGCTACTTATACAGGCTTTTCCGATTAGTCTTTTTAACTGGTAGGCATTTCTACATCTAAAAAAATTTATTACTAAAAGCACACAACAGAAGTAGGTACCGATTCATCCATAACTCGTAAAAACATGTTGTTTGAAACATAGGCTTCCGAGCAATAATTTTATTACTTACCTAATATTTGGCTGTTTGTGCCAAAAATTAAATTGGTTTCAGCAATTGCTTGCAAAATATCTAGAATTGTTTGCCAAAATACTTAGTCCATTACGTAAAATTAGCGCTGATAGTAGCTATTACCAAATTCAGTGGTTCCTAAGCTTTTAAGGCAACGGGACACTACAAAAAACCCTTTAATTTTATGGAACCCAACATCAAATAATTAAGTGAACTACACATTTTTTTTTTTTTTGTAATTGTTTAATAATCGAACAATTCAAATATGACTTACGTCACTTCGAAACTTGTTGTTTTTTTTTTTAATATAAAGTGACACTTCTAGTTTCTTTTTGTCACGTTTTTGGTAAGAAACCTTAGAATAACCTCAAAAAATAGTAATTTCTTCGGGCGAGAAAAAAAATCCGTTACTTTCTGTAATATACGACTACCCACTAGGCATGCGGTTGACAGGCGGGCTAAAGGATTTATGAACGTTCCCCTGTACCGTTTGAAGAAAAAACGCCAAGTAAAGCATGGCCTGGTTGGTTGCGGAAGGATATTATATTAAAAATAGTGTTATGTTACTTGATAGAAATCTAGGAAATAGGTACGATTTTTTTTTGACGGCTTTGTTTTGTTTTTTTGTTTTTACTATATTTTATTAGAAAAATCTCTTGTGTGTCAATGTATTAGGTCAAATAAAAACTCTGTGATACCTTTTAATTTTCTTATATTTATTAAATACACATTTAAATTACATTTTTAAATAAGAATACAAGCTTATAAGCTTTATGATTTACTTGTATTCTAGATTTAGATAAAAAAAAAACTACAAATCAACATCCTTCCATCAATTTAAATACACCAAACCAAACTCGTAACAACTCTTCAATCGTCCCCTTATTTATTTTCCAACAATTTTTCGTACCGAGCTCAAAACTTTTGAACCAAGTACTGGTGCTATTACTAGTCCACTATTATGATGCAAATCTGTCCCAATTAGCCGTGCTCAGAGCCGCACTCCCCGGATATACACACATCTGCCGGTTAATTTGCCTAACAATACACGGTTTTAATATTCAAATACATTACCTTTCTGTACACTGCGTGATTTCTAAACACTTATCATGTTTGGATTTTTTTTTCGAAAAATTGCTGATTAGTTTTTTGTGGCTAGAAGTGTAAAATGTTGGGTTAAAAAATACGCATCTCTACATAGTATAAAACAAAGTTGATTCTCGCCGTCTGTGCCTCTGTACGCTTAGAACTTTTAAACTACACAACGGATTTTAATGCGTTTTTCCGGGATTCGTCACGCTTTAGTACATCGGCGCTTTTATGGCGGTTACCACTGGTGATTCTGGCTTTCAGGAGTTGCAGTGGTTGGGAATAATGTTGTGGTATAACATACCTAATGTTAAAGGTCAAATTCAAACCTGCTCAATAAAAAAAAGGAGATAGGTAATACCTGAATTTGATAGTAATGTTAGAAAAGTTCAAATTGATTTATATTTGTGAGTATCTGGCTCAATTTAAGAGATCTTGTAAAGATTGATTATAAATTACTATTATTATTATTTCTCTCACTAATCTCATTTAATTATTAGTCTTAGTTAATGATGTTTCCATATTTTAAAAAAAATATTAGGTTCATTGTTAGCTAGTTGTTAACTTTCTTGAGCAAGCTGTGGTCTCCTATAAGTGAAGGAGTACACTTGTTTTTTTTTTTGGGGGGTGGGATATCATCAAATAACTTCTCCCGCCCTGGGCGGGCCGGGAGGGAGTGTCAGACTTTTACTGACTAAAACCCACCCATGTTCCTTCTTGTGCCCTTTGCGTTCCGGGGGCGCGGTATTTCTTACGAACAACCCGCAGCCCCGGCAGGCATCGGTCTCAGTAACATCTACGGTGGCCGGGAGTCTTCTCGCGGCTCCCGACGTCCGGAGCGTCTACCGCGGCGGGTGAACGTAATACTTTTGTTAATTATTATTTTTATGTCATGATTTGTGTATATCTTTTGTTGGAGATCCTAAATAAATAAATAAATATTAGGGTTAGAATGTTGACCTTTAGCTGTTCATTCGTTACCTCTGCCTTATAGGGTTAGAAACCTATTGGTTCATTGTGACATTCCTAATTCCCATATGAATGAACAATGAAAATAATTTACCTAATTTGAACTTTGAACATACATTCATTAAGCTCATTGACTTTTCTAAAGGATCGAAGTTCTTATGCCAAACTATTATTAATTAGTTCCGAGTAACTGTTAGGTACCAAAAGAAAAACAAACAAAAAAAATATCAGTATCGTAACTTTGCTTTCCTTTTATTTATTAATGGACTCAAGGTTTTTGGTCTCGTGGTGGCGAGCACGACTGTTGAGCGTGGGGTCCTGGGCTCGATACCCAGGTCGGGCATAAAGTGTTACTGGAATTTTTCATTATGAATTTCTCGGTAACAGCCCGGGGTTTGGAAGTGATACCCTCGTGCCTCGGAAAACACGTTAAGCCGTTGGTCCTGATCTCTCCCCGGTTGTGTCGGATTGCCGTCTTATCGGACTATGAGAGTTAGGGATGAGAGAGTACACCTGTGTTTGCGCACACTCTTGTGCACTATAATACCTCCTGCGTACTTGGCTAGTCTGAATAAAGATTAGCCGCCATGGCGGAATCGGTCTGAAGAATACTAAATAATAAATATATATTTATTAATTTATTAAAATATATAGTTGTCCGGTAGGCATAATGGAAAAACGAATGACCTCTTCACGGGTCGCGCGCAATGTCACAGAAATTATTCTACGCATAGATATCTCAAAATACCCTCTGTGATAATATCGCACCTATGTAAAAAGCCCTTAAATAAGAAACGGCTAAATCCATACTATCCACACTAATACACTCTTAACCCTGTCTGTCTTTAACGCTTTAACAGCTAAACTACTAAATATATTTTTTTTACTGATGAAACCCCAAGAAAAGACATGGGTACTATTTAATTCGCCACTTCGTCGACGAAGCCGCAAGCAAAATATATACCCAAACGAGTCTTTAAAAAATCAGCAGCTAACCCTTTAAAGCCGCGTCTATCGCTTTAGATATGTTAACACATAAACACGAGGTACTAAGTACCCTAGCGATAAGCCGTTATAGAGCTATTTCCTAAAAATGGCGGCTGATAGCTAACAGGGTCATGAGCAGCGATAGACGCCAGGATATGGATGTGCGTAGATTGAGGAGTTCAGTGTAGATTCGACAGGGGATAATGATTAAGGAGAAGCAACAATTTTGCCTTGAAGTTGGGTATAGGGAGGGTTAAATGGGATTCGAAAATGTTCAGAAATTGTCAAAGTCAAATTATTTAAAAGAAAAAAATATTGAATCTAGTTGCCCATTCCACAAGGTAGTTTCGTGTGGACAAAAAAATGTTTAAAATAATTTGTACAGGTGCATGTATTCAATATATATTCAACTAGCTTCTGCCTGCTAGTTCGTCCGCATCAAATTTGATATATCTTCCCAATATTATTCCACGGGAATCGTACATTTTTTCGGGATAAAAAGTATGCTATGTGTTATTCTACACTACAATCTATCTCAGTGCCAAATTTCATCTAGATCCGTACATGCGTTTAAACGCGAAAGAGTAAGAAACATCTATCCATTCATCCATCCTCACAAACTTTCACATTTGTAATAGAAGGAAGTAGGATATGCAATTTAATGTGTGTACCTATGTGTTTTGAACGCTAAGGAAGCTTAACACGTGTCCACAGCCATTTTCGAATCGAATTCATTTCCGAATTGGGAATACGACCATTCGATAGAATGGTTTAATTGTACACAACAAGCACAATTAATATCCATCATTGATAAAGCCTTCAAACTAAATAAAGATGAAGGTAAAACAGATATTTCAAATTTAAAAATCGATAGGATTCAATGGACGACAGAAAACCCTTTTGATTTGAAATTTAGAAACGCAATTGTCTAGCATCTATCTCGACTCTGGCAGCCGTTTTACAATGTTGACTAACAAGAAAGCTTTTTCGTCTACTTTATCCCATACTAGCTTCTAACCACGAACCATACATTTTCCTGGGAAAAAGTAGCGTATGTGCTATTCTAGACTATAATCTATTTCTGTGTTAAATTTTATTTAGATCCGTTACGCCGTTTAAGCATGAAAGAGTAACAAACATCAGATCTATCTACCCAAACTTTTGCATTTAAGTAAAATTTCTGGTAATCCTTTCAAAAACGTAGGTGTATCTGAGGGTTCCATTTTACCAAAATGTCCTCTGGACTCTTTATTAAAATATCAACATTGTGTACAAAAATATACTCCCCAACGTCAAAATATTAACAGAATATAAGAAATACCGAAAACATTCCAATAATCCTTTACTTTAGAGCATCGTATGTCGCCACAAGATTAAATTCCTTACAATATAACTAGTACGCAGAAAATGTTCCATCTTTTTAATATCGTATGTTGAGACTTTTTTATACCGAATATAAAATATACAATTTCAGCATCTTCAGTGACATTGTGTACCATCCATCTTTTCGGGTTTAGCGTGGCGTCTCTTTCTAGCTTGTTACTCCGTCTCTTTCTATCGGATTTGTAGTTCCCCCCAGTGGGTTGGAGGAGTTAACTCTTTGAGCATTTTTCATTGGAATACGGCGGATATGAAGAAATGTATCGCGTACTCAAGCGTGTTATGATTTTTTACTTGTTCCTATTTTTTTTTTTTTGCAGTGTTGGTATTATGAAATTTGGAGTCGGGTGGATTAGCATATGGTTGGCATTGAACTATAGAGCGCTTGGGAGTCTAAAAATGTGATTTCAAAATTAATTTTTAGAGATCAATATTTTAAATTTTTAACCATAACAATATATCATCTAGAAATGTCTTTTGTCATTGTCATCAGCATATCAGTGGCAGGCCTCCCCCATAGATTTCCTAAAGGACCGGTTTCAAAATCAAGTAAAGAAGTAATCAATCAAAATGAGGGGTTAAAACAAAATCATTGGCATTTTAGTTTGAACATTCTCATTATTTAAAATGTGAAGCTTTACGCTTTATAATAATAGATGTCACTGGATTTGATAGTTTACAGACACAAGTCATAGGTATTATGAAGGATCTTAGATGAATACTGATACTCCATTCATATTCCATCAATCATATAAAGATATAGGGTGCTCCATTTGCGAGTGACACCCCCAAATAAAAAACAACCCCGCACACCTACCACAAAAATATTATTCCACATTCGAATTTCGAAAAAAAAAACATTTTGAAGACCGACAAAATTCCATATTCTGCTGCACCCACCACCAACAATTGGCGCTTATTCCAGTCACAATTCGGTTATATTTGCTGAAGAGCCTCGCGATTCCGAAAGAGCTTTAAAAACCATCGATTCGGTATTTGAGATTCCGATCACGTTATTCAGCGGCGGCGTAGTACGTGCATCTGCCATCTAGCGTAGACAGCTGGTACTATTATAGAGTTAACGTGGTTTGACTTTGTGTTACGTGCTCAGTAACTAAGAGTTTAGCTTTGTAAGCACGTTTGGTTACACGCCGTGTGTTGGTTATCAGATGACTGAGCAGACGGGCGGGTTGTTTCAGAGACTACATTAGATAGAGGCAACCAGCTATGTCAAATCTCTAAGGAAGATGTCCAATACAGATCCAATATTGACAGTTGCAATATGAGCAGACGGTCGAAAATAGATCGAGGGGGTGAAGTCAGACTAGTATTTGAAAGCACCCTGATACAGGCTGACCTTTTATTCACTGCGAAACTTTTGGGGTTTAAAAAGGAAATATATGAATATGATCAAGTTTTACTATGGGACCAACTTTGAAATTCGATAAAAAGGTCAGCTGTTCCATGCGTTTTGATCATGTCGTAGAGCATATTGGAGGGTACAGCCTGCTGATATTCTTTTTTCAAATTCAAAAGTTGGGACCGTAATACAAGTAGTTCATTTTCTTAATTACTAGTCCCTGAAAGAAAGATGGTCAAGAAAAAGTCAGCCTGTTTACAATTGCAAGTTTGAAAAGTCTTCCATGGACCGATAAAAAAGGGTCATCATCATCCGCTTAGCCTTTTCCCAACTGTGTTGGGGTCGGCTTCCAGTCTAACTGGATTCAGCTGAATACCAGTGTTTTACATGAAGCGACTGCCTGTCTGACCTCCACAACCCAGTCACTGGGCAACACGATACCTTTTGGTTAGACTGGTTTTCAGACTTCCTGGCTTCTGACTATCCGTAACGACTATCAAAGATCTACGAATGACAGCCGGGACCAACGGTTTTACGTGCTTTCCGAGTCACGGTGGTATCACACCACCAACTTACTTCCAAACTCCAGGCTGCTACTGAGCAAACCCTAATGGAAAAACCCAATAACACTTTTTGCCCGACCTAGGAATCGAACCCGGGACCCCACGCTTATCAGTCCCGGGTTTGAGTCTCAGACCTAGAAAAAAGGGTCTTCTATCAAAAATCGTACGTGTGCATCCGATTCCATGCATGATTCATAAAACAGTACCTAGCGGTGATGTAATATCAAAATATAATTGTACATAGGCATTATTTATAGATAATCTATTGGACACAATTTATATTCAATACAGTAAACCCATAATATCGGCCTATCCTAACACTGTGATCGATTATGAACACTATGGTATTAATAATAAAATCGATAATTCCTTGGGCAGAGAATACTTGAGAGCTGATTTTTATTGTTATGATGTTAGTTTAAGGTTGTTAATACCTGCTTGTGGGTCTTAAACATTCATACCACATGTTGCAACTGTAAAAAGGTTTATGACTCCTGGCGAAGGAATACCTAACTTAAGTGCTAAGTCAAGTACCGCCGTTAGTGTATTTCTGATCAGTCCATATTGCACTCTATTGCTAATAGCTTGTAAGCTGATAATCGGTAAAGATTATAATATCCATTTCTTTAGTAATTTTACAATCAAGTGCTCAGGAACATAATCTGACAAGATATCAATATTGATCAGAGGAGCTTCAGTTAGAGACACTTTAGAAGGCTACAGAAAATTATACTTGAACTAGTTTTTACCCTCGACTACGCTCATGTGAATTCTAATACAAATAACTATTGTTTTAAAGATAAGTACTTTCAAAAAAACAAATTCTTCAGTTTTACGATAAAGTCGATGCATTTACAATGAGACCATTATAAGGTAAAAAAAAAAATAATTTTGAATCTAGTTACCCATTCCGAAAGGTATAGTTTCGTATGGAGAAGAATAGGCAAGAAACTCCATACATACTATTTAAAAAATATATTACTATAAATTGTAGATACACAACACACTTAACATACCATCACGCATGTATTCCCCGAAGGGTTAGGCAGAGGTGTACCAATGTACACCCACAGTTCGCCGGTATGTTTAGCTCCCATGTAATAGGGTGCGAGCCCAATTACATTAAATAATTCCATAAAACTATACTAATGTGAAAACGGTCTATCAACAATGATGATCTGTCCACAATATCAGTAAGTATAGCAGTTATTAAAATATATAAAAATCTACCTCAAAGCCCAAAATCGAATAGCAACAGTACGAGTCATGCAAATCAGGAAACCAAATATAAAGGTCTCTACAGAATCTGTAATGTAGCTTGTAAAGAAAACAGCATTACCATGAGGTTCGGATGCCAATCTCCATGACGGGCGGCATTCATATTTACCCAATAAGATTGGATAATACAGAATGTATTGCTCATATACCAGTTCTGATTACAAGCACGTGATACGGAAAGCTGGGATTTGTAAATAAATGTAGTATGCGGAATGAATTTTGTTGAATGACTGAGTTGGTGAAATTGATGATTTAGGTCTTGTGTGAGCCCGGGAAGAATATCTAGTTTTAGGAAATGATTTGGCAGAAGAAGCGGACTCTAGACATAGGTAGTACAGGCGAAGGATCATCGCTCATTATAAACAGCACGGCTCCAACACAGCGAATAATTTAAATGTTTTTTATAATGACAGGACAAAAAAGGTGAAGGCTTGCGGGGGGGCCTGCTGACAGTTAACGGTTAGGTTTTTAGATTTTTTTAGAATGTAATTTTTAATTCCCTGCTAGCTTTCAGGGGATAAAATTGTTTATAAAAACATACATCTTGGATCAACCCTGAACTTAAAAAAAATTACACATCTGAATTTTATCAAAGTTAATACATCGTATTAAAATTCAGCCTGTATAATAGTACTTTATTTAAAAAAAAAAAACAATAATATCCAATGTATTTATACCTGTTTAAAAAAGGGGATCAAAACAGAATTAAGTATGTATTGCTATTTTGATTTACTACGTATTTCTGACTTCAAAGATGATTGAATGTTATGGAGTTACATTGTATTTATTTCTATGCAATGAGAATTATAATTGGAAATAATCAATTCTATTAATATCAAAGAAATACTTATGAAGTAGGTATTCACAAAGGACCTTTTCTTTTAAAATTCAAAAAACAGACAAACATGAGAATTACTTTGCGAGAACGACTCTTCATTACCTTGATATTTTTCACATAAAACATGTTTACGTACATTTCGTCATAAAAACAGTGTCATAACCCGACTTAGTGCAATGTCAAACGTAAACCTCATAAAATAAAGTAAACAGTCGCGTAAACAAACATGCTTTCAAATCCAAACTCGAACACGCAAGATGAAAATAATGAAATATGAACTTTGGAAAATACACTACACTCCAGTAAAAACACACCCCTAAGAAAATATCCCATCCATCAACAAAGAAAATAGCGATCCTCCTTGCTTAGACAAATGATTGACAGCGAGCGCAAAAAAAAAAGAATAAAAAGATAGGAAAAAAAGAAATGATTCTTTATTCAAATTTCCACGGCGTTCGATTTTTTTCTTTGTCGCGCGACGTTCTTTTTTTGTTTCCATTTGTAATTTGTCGGTTTGCTCTTTCGTTGTAAAAACTGCGTTCAGTCAGCGTGAATGTCTTTGGGCAAGTTTTTTTTTTATTGGTTTTTATTATAGAGTGTAGACTTTTTGATATTCCGACGGTGTGTGTAATTTCGAATTGTTGGCTTACAATTTGTCATTTGAAAGATAGAATACAGTCCTGGAAATTGTAAATAGGGATGTATTCATGAAGAACGAATATATTACACTACCTATATTATATCCCGCGGTTTCACTCGCACAGTTTCGTCGTTGGTTACTGCTCCGCTCTCATGTATCGCCACGTGATGTTATATAGCCTATACTGTTCCCTAAGGAATATTTTTCCAATCCGGCTAATACTTCCAGAGATTAGCGCTATTAAAAAAATACTTTTTAGCTTTATAAGTATAGATTATAATAGTAATTAAACTTATCCTTTACTTAGTTTTGAATCGTAAGAATATACTGTCATTTTATGAACAGTATCCGTAGGCAATAGCCCAGCTTAAACGTTTATTTATTTATTACCACTACTTAAGGACATACTTTTATTACTTCTGAGATGGCAATACTGATACATTTTACTTGATCCCTTAAGAGTAGGCAAATCGTGATCTTTTCATAAAAAGGTCTAAAACTCTTCGTTTATGAGGTTTTGAGTAATTATTGAAGGAGCAATAACTAGCTATATTATTGCTAAAATTGTATTTCATCTAATATCTAAATTATTTCAATAATCTATCTGATAAATCAAACATATTTTCCTTTGTTCTACCTAGGTATTAGATGTTTTTATCCCAATTATTATAATTAATAAATCAACCCTCTAAACGCGACCACAAAGCCGAATTCCATTTGTATTCAAATTTGGAATCGACCGACATCAGCTGATTGTCGAAAGCGTTCGCAATTTAAACTGGTGACCTTGTAAAAGCGTTAATTCACCCCATCCCCGCGTAATTTGCGCTTACCGTAAAACTGATTACGCGTACAACAGCAGACGATTCCGTCTCTTTCTTTATCGTGCTGTTTCACTCCCTCCCATTCATGAAACGTTTAATTATACCGCCTTGGGATGGGTTTATGCGATAGTGAAAGTGGTAAAGTTTGATTGGACTTTCCAGGGAAAGTGTTGGGACTGTGGCAATGTGGGCGAAGTTGGGTTGTTTGTTGGTATCATAGTTAAAGAGTTGTTTTGTTGTTGTTTTGTGGATGTGGTGTACATACTTTGCTGGATACTGTTGGTTTTTATTGGGTAGCATTATTTTGGACTTTACGATCCGGAAATGCAGAATAAACTTTAGACTTTATGAAGTTGAAAATTAGTACAATTTTTGTAGCAATGTCAAATGTTTCAGTTAACACAATAAGCATATTATACACCTAAATCTTTAGTAGGAAAATACTCAAGCAATAACATAAAAAAAATCAAAATATTTTTTCAAAAAACAAAATTACAAGAACATCGCATAACACCAACCAATACCCGCGTCTTTCGTCTGCCGACTTTTTTTAATATGGCGGACGCCGGAGGCTCTCAAATACTCATTTATACCCCTCCTTGTTTTCCGGATCCTGTTTAATTTAAATTTCGAATGTTGTGCAGGTCCGGGTTACTACGTAATGAGTGGGGGTCGAATTAGGCGAAGCTCTTGAGGGTTATTGTGTCACTTGTTGATTGAACGTCGCGTAGAATTAATTTGCGTTCGTGTGCGTTACTTCGTTTCTTTGTGTGTGTGTTTTAAATGTGTCAATTGGTGGTCGATGTAGGGGAACTTCTAGGGTTTATTCGCGGGTAAGTGCGTAGTACGAGATTAAAATTTAGTACCTAATATTCATAATTATTTAAAAACACAATGGTTCCTTTTGCCTCGATGTCATGATGGTTCAGTGGTTAAGGTGCACGCCACTCATACAGAAAGTTGCGGATTCGATTCCAGGCAATTAGTAATGTGGCTTTTTCGATACATATGTACTTTCTAAGTTTATCTTCACATAGGTGAAGGATAAAACGTGAGAAAACCTGGAGTCATAGTTTATTACCAATCCGCCCTTAAAAGCGTGGTGATCAATGCTCGTGCCTTCTCTGTATGAGAAAAGGTCTTTGACCTACAGTGGGACAATAATAGGCTGTTATTATTATTACACTAACTGCCTCGGTAGCCTAGTGGTCCTAAGCGCGACTGCTACGCTAGAGGTCTTGGGTTTGATTCTTAGGTCGAGCAAAAAATGTTATTGGGTTTTTCTATGAAATTCTCAGTAGCAACTCGGAGTTAGGATTTGTGCCCGGATGATGGCAATAGTCTCGCCCCCTATTACATGGGACCTAAACATACCGGCGAACTGTGGGTGTACATTGTTACACCTCTGCCTAACCCTTCGGGGAATACAGGCGCGATGGTATGTTATTATTACACTATGCATTTGAGAACACAAAGGTTTTAAGAAGTACTTTATTCTCGTTTGCTATGAGTAACACAGACATCACTGAAACTGTAAAATAGGCCACAAAACCTCTATCCAGCCACAAAACCAGTAGCCAATAACAAAACCAATATAATTTATAGCCAGCAAAAAACATTATTACAATAAAAGTCAATACTTTTCATTGGGCCGCCATTATCTGTTATTACGGAAATAATACGATATTACAAGCTAATACCACGATGTAACAGTTATTGGTATTTGAACCAATAATTATTTGTACCAATAATGTGCTGTCGCTGATTGTACCGTAGCTTTATCGTATTGATCACGAAGTAGTATTTTAGGGTTAAGACAAAGGATTTTGAATGTCACTATTGTTTAGACTGTGGCTTGGTTCATTTTTGGAAAAACTACGTTTACCAAAATGAGCCAAGCCACAGTCTCCCAATAATATCATTAATTGCGTTGAATTAATGCAGCTTGAGATTATGATTGATTTTGTTAAAAAACTTAAAAAATACTTTGGAACTTTTAACTATAGGGTTCCCATGTATGGTCCAGAATAAAACATAGGTATCACAATGATGGGAACAAAATGTAAATTTCGGCATCTTTAAGAGTTATTGTATATCTTAAACATTACTGTCTTCGGTGAAGGTAAAACATCGTAAGGAAACTTGGACTTGTATTTAATATAAGTCTGAAATCGCCAATCCGCCTTGAGCAAGCGTGGTGCCCTATGGTCGTTGTCTGTATAAATAAAGGGGCCTTTGCTCTGCAGTTGGAAAATATTGATATTATTAATAAATTAAAAATCCCAAATAACAGTGCTGCATATTGTCACATATTTGTATCTCCTCAATTGTTTCTGATGAAAAATAAGCACTAATTTGTAAATAACCACATACCATCACGCCTGTATTCCCCGAAGGGTTAGGCAGAGGTGTAACAATGTACACCCACAGTTCGCCGGTATGTTTAGGTCCCATGTAATAGGGGCGAGCCTATTGCCATTAACCGGGCACAAATCCTAACTCCGAGCTGCTACTGAGCAAATCCTAATGGAAAAACCCAATAACACTTTTTGCTCGACCTGGGAATTGAACCCAAGACCTGTAGCATAGCAGTCGTGCGTTTGTAAATAAATGGACTTGAAATGCACTAAACAATAGCACACTGACGACATGTAAGTCTGGTACTAAACAACTTGAAAAAACATGTTGAAACAACCTTTGACATTTACAATCCTCCCATACAAAGAATATGGAAAATCTCAAGACTCGTTATTGATATTTTCTCAGAAATCACAGAGAGAAATGGTTCACAGAATTGACAATTGAAAGGAATTTATATTCTAATAGTTGAGCTCTGATGGCTTTACACCGGCAAGGCGAGCCGTGGAGTTGAGAGAGAATTTCAAGCCGTCAGCCCACCTGATGTTAACCGGTCACCGCTGTCTACAGACATCAGCAATATCAGATGCCTTGCACAAATGCATTGCCACCTCAGAGAAAAAGTTGAAATCTATGTGGCTGTAACTACACCCATGCCCATAGCCTTCAAACCGCAACACAGCAACGCTGCTTTACGGCAGAAATAGGTACGGCGGTAGTACTAATCTATCTCTATGCAAATTTCATCCAGATACGTTCAGCCATTCTAACGTGATTGAATAACAAACATCTATTTAAAATAGCAGTGAGGTAAGTCCAGGTTTCCTCACAATTTTTCCCTTTTCCTGTAATTACTGTACCGCAAAAAGAAACACCGTTTGGAAACCCAACTTCCTCAAGAAACAAACTTCAAACGACCAAGATAGAATACAACGTCAAACATCCCTCATCCCTTTAAAATTGACACGAAATAATCCTAAACAGAACCCTGTAGCCAAACATTGACCTTATTAAAGTGACATACAAGAATAATTCAAACATACATATGTTTATATACACATATAATACACATGCTACTTGGTAAATCCTTCAGAGTAAAACGAGATGGGACGGGGTGGCATCATACCCCTAAAGGGGGGTACCCACCCACCCTCGTCTATAGAATGTCTCCGCACCAGAACCCCTTTGTAGAAGGAAGGGTTACCTTGGGAATGGAATAGAAAATAGTACATAATAAAAATTCAAAATATATTCTTCCAAGGCTCCAATTTTCTGAAATACCCGAAGGGTAGGTAGGTAGGTGGGTTTTTCAGATTATTCTTTTTTTTTTTTGGGTAGACACGGGAATAAGGTTTGTTATGCCATGTGATGCCTTTGAGATAGGTACCGTTATAACGATCTGAGAGAAAACATAATAAAATACATGTTTGTGTTGAAATGATAACCTTCGTTTTGTTTTATTAAATGTGAACTAGAATTTGTTTGATATCTTCTGTCTGAGGAATGCGACGTTTGTTGTGTTCCCTTCTGGTTTAATGATGTTGTTTGGTTAATGTATGTTTTATTTTTCAGTTTTCAATCGTTTGGTTATTTGTTTACTAAGAAATTTACACAGACACACCTATACAAAAAAAAAAAGAACCTACCTTTTTTTTTATTCTAGTTGAAGGTACAATGTCGCAGTCTGGGGGCAACTTTGCTAACTTTTAGGAACGATAGCAATCCAATATTAATCTGTTAAAAATGCCTTTGGTGTCCTTACATTGATTGTCGCTGAGATGACTTCTCGACTAGATTTAAATGCAGTATAATTGGCTCTTTTATCTACTCATAAGTAAAATTCTTGTCTTCTGTACTATCTATACTTCTATACTAATATTATCAAGAGGAAAGATTTGTTTGTTTGTAACAAAAAAACGAACAAATCTACGAAACTACTTGACTGAAACAAAACGGGGAAAAACGACGGGGTGTTATAAGTTTGATGTGTCTATGTGTGTCTGTCTGTGCCATCGTAGCTCCCGAACGCAAGAACTGATTTTGATTTAGTTTTTTTCGTTTGAAAGATGAATTAGTCGGGATTGTTCTTAGCTATGTTTGATGGAAATCGGTTCAGCGATTTCAAAGTTATCAGTTATTTTGTTAGCTGCGGTAGGGATTTTTATTCTTCTGTCGCGGGTTACTTAAAATTTATAATTTTGTGTTTTTGTTCCACCAATAGATAGCTACATTATTCCTGAGTAACACAGGCTATATACCATCACGCTACGGCCCAAGGGAGTAGAGCAGTAACAAAAGACGTAACTTAACGCTGGTGAAATAAGCGCGGGCAGGTCGCTAGTATGATATAAGTGCATCAAAAACTTACTGTTTTTCTTAAGCTTTGCCATCCCATGTAATATAACTAGCTAGCAGTCTGATTTCCAAAACGATATATAAATCTGAAAAGCCAAATACAATACATCAATCATCTTACTTGGTCATTATCAGCCGAAGGCCGTTCACTGCTGGACATAAGCCTCCCCTCAAGATAGCCACAATCACTGGTCCTACGCTGCCCACATCCAGCAAAAACTGTAGGTATCCACTATTACAGTTACGTAACAAATAATTTTCTCGAAACATCGGTCGACTTACAAGACGTTTCCAAGCAACTCTGTAGGTACATTTACATTAGCACTAATGAATAATATCCTTAACCATCATACCGACGTCAAATTCAACTTATTCTATATAAAATAGAATAAGGAAGCAGTGGTTTGATCGAACATCCCCGTCGTGTCAGGTACGGAGTCAAAAAAGAAATTCCATTTCCACAAACGAAAAATCCATCCAATACAATATATCACACGCTTCTAAGCCCGTTAGGAATAGAGAGAGATGGCGGTATATGTGGCGGTTGAGTTAAAAGGAGACAGAATCAAATGTCCCTGCGAAATGGAACGTAAGAAGATTGAATAGAAGTCACACTAGTACGAGTTACCTTTACACACACTAGTGTACGACGCCATGTTAAGGGGAATCCGAATTTTAGTTTGACGTCTCAATCTTGTAATGGGTTAGAGGGAAAGCAGATATACTTTTCAGTACTTACATCATGTATTTGTAACTATATTATTGAAGCGCTGAAATACAGCAATTTTAGTACTTATCGTTGTAGAAACTCTATATTATTTAACCCTAAGGTTGACTGGTAGAAAATGCCAAAGGCATTAAGTCCGCCTTTGTACAGTGTATTATTTACATTATGTGCAAAAAGTTTTAATAAATACATATAGTCAAAGTCAAAGCATTTATTTCAATTAGACCATTTACAGGCACTTTTGAATTGTCAAGAAATTACATTTAAAAGTTGAAGCTAGTTATACAAAACAGATTAAAAACAGTAAATAAGACTCACAACCAGTTACTGTTCGTCGTTTATGACAACATACAGAACAATACCATTATTCTATGCACATATTTTGAATAGCCTAAAAGAGGAAAAAAAACGGAATAACTTACAACAACAATATACCATCACGCCTGTATTCCCCGAAGGGGTAGGCAGAGGTGTAACAATGTACACCCACAGTTCGCCGGTATGTTTAGGTCCCATGTAATAGGGAGCGAGCCTATTGCCATTAACCGGGCACAAATCCTAACTCCGAGCTGCTACTGAAAATTTAATAGAAAAACCCAATAACACTTTTTGCTCGACCTAGGAATCGAACCCAAGACCTCTAGCATAGCAGTCGCGCTTAGGACCACTAGGCCAACGAGGCAGTTATATAAACTAACGACACAACTTAAGTACAATGTAACTTACCGCGTAACTAGCATTTTCTTAGTTTTACTAATTACCTATGGTTTGTATCTTTGAGTGCCTAGTTTTCTATATCAGCGACTTACACTGGCTATATTATTTAATTTTCAAAAAAAATGGGATTTGTACGAAAATTCACGCAGACGAAGTCGCCTGCAATAGCCCGTTATTTACATACAGTAGGAAACGAATTCCTAATATTTTATTAACTCTCTATATTAATAAATTCACATAAAACAATATCACACATCACAAACATCCCCTTAAATAAAGGGTTATGCATGTGTGCGCCTAAATACAAGGAGCACATGCGAAAATTCAGATCAACCGTAAAGAAATGACGCACACTTGCACAAGTAAAGGCTTAGATCACCCACACTTTTGCACCGACCTGTACGTACACGCGGCAATCTTGTTTGGTTGCGCGTGTGTGAGTGATTTTCGCGATATAGTACACTTGGGAATAGAATATTTTATTTATTTCTTGCATTTGGAATATCATTGTTACTTACTTTGTATTATCTGTGAGGACCGCAGAACATTGCTTTAGTGGCGTAGACTAACTAGATCAGTCTAATTGTTCCGTCTAGTTCGTTTCTTTAACAGTTGTTATTAGTAGTCGATTTTTTTTTAAATATTATTTGATGGCAAACAAGTCTACGGCCTACCTAAAGGTCTACGGTCACTGCTATAGATATCTGCAATACCAGAGGCATCCTAGAGACAAAGTTGTAATGTCTCGTGTCCCTTCAAATCGGAACAAATCAACGCTGCTTTGCGGCAGAAATAGGTATGGTGGTAGTACTTCCCCGGACAAGTTTCTTCACAAAGACCTCTACTACACCCACTTGGAATACTCCTCTAATTCTTCACCTATTACGCATTAGGTATATTATGAAGAGTTAAGACCACACGCCAAACATGTCATTACAGAAACACTCCACCAAATTTCCGTTCAACACAAAATAACTTCAGTCGAAACATCAAATTCTATTCGTAAAAATCACAACCCCATAATAATTCCTTAATACCTACTCCACATGCTTACCATAAAACACATACATACCATGGCCGGTAATAGCTTTTTATGTTCGCCTCGCACGGAACGGAACCCACTGGTTAAACGTTAACGTTCGCGTTTGAGTATTCAGTTCGTATACGTGGAGCGTTTGGATGATAAGGCGAGGAGAGTGGATTTGGCGAGTCCAGTGAAGTACCGTTAGTGACATGGATGGTGTGATTACAATTTTTGAGTTTATTTTATGGACTTCTTTCTGGTTAATTATGTTTTAGACTGTTTCTCAATTTTCATGATGATTTCGCTTTATTTTATAAATATTAATAACTTAATAGGTTTTCTGCCTTTGGAATTTAATAGTCTGTTATGTTTTGAAAAAACGTAGCAAGAAAAGTTACTAGCAGTTCATGTGAGCAATAGCAACTATTAAAGTTTAAACATTTACGATCCGCACAAGACAAAGATTAAGAAGAATTTCCTTTTTCGGCATCCACCAATGTTTGACCAGAGTTGCATTTGATAATTCAACTGCATCTCTAAACGTATGTAGATAAGTGACATAATCGATTCAACTTAACATACGTTTTTCATGTCAAAACCACAGAACTGTTAGAATACTTAAACGCAGAAATTAATTTTTTTGTACCACTGGCGAGTAAACACTTGCCCAAACACGCGAGTTAGTTTCCTCATTCAAACGCACCACGATATAGTGCTGTCGTGTCACGGTTACATTTGCTGCGTATGAATCGTAAGCGTACATGTGATATGCAAATCAGCCGTATTATACGATGATTTGTGCGCCCACTGAGACTTGTGACATCGTGTGTAGTGGGCATATTATTGGATATTACATACTACATATACGTACCTCACTATATGACGAATAATCATGAAAACATTGTGTAACTGGTTTGAAAATAATTTGCATTTTGTCTATAGATGTACATGAGTACTTCTCTCTTCTTTTGTACTATCAGGAAATTATAAATTAAGAGCTTAAATTACATAATGCTTGTCATCATAGCAGTCGGAGTTGGCCATATTCGGTACAGTCGAACAAACTATTTGGTATATAGGAAGCTTGCAACAACTTGTCAATTATTTCACATTTCTTAAGAATTTTTGGATGGCAAACAAGCCGACGGTCCACATAATGTTAGGTGGTCACCTCTGCCTATAGATATCTGCAATAGCAGAGGCCTTGCAAATACGTTGCCATCCCAGAGCCTGCAATTTCACCGGCAGCAACGCTGATTTGCGGCAGATATAAGTATGGTGGTAATACTTCCCTGGACGAGCTCCTTCACAAAGTATGTCATAAAGTTAAAAATTATTAGGCTTACAATAAAAAATAATATAGACAGTGTTTGCTAAGATTTGACAGCTAATATTAATACAAAACAACTTTGAAAAAACGTATACCAATAATATAGGTAAGTAAAATTGATTGTTTGTTCATAAGATGTCATGTCTTTAAGTGCTAGTCCGACTGCAGAATGTCTCAGGATATGTACTAACTGCCTCGTTAGCCTAGTGGTCCTTTGCGCGACTGCTACGTTAGAGGTCTTGGGTTCAATTTCCAGGTCGAGCAAAGTGTTATTAGGTTTCTCTTTAAAATGCTCAGTAGCAGCTCGGAGTTAGGATTATTCCTATTACATAGGACTTAAAAGCATACCAGCAAACTGGAGGTGTACTTTATTACACCACTGCCTAACGCTTCCGGGAATACAGACGTGCTGGTATGTCATGTTATGTTATTTAGAAAGAGCCTTAGGTATATTGCCGTCCAAAATGAGCATTGAATCAAAAACCTTTATCTCAAATTTAGACAATCGAACACAAAACCTAAAGCGAGGGTCCAAAACTTAGCACTCAAGTCTATCTAGTGTCGAAATTTTCGAACACTCCCAGTGTTTGTCGACAGGCTGTATCTCTCATCGTCTGGCCAGGATGTCCGATGGCACTCTCGGATATAGGTACAGTTAGGGTGCCTAAAGGAAATGCCTAAATATTTGTCCTAATCAGTATCGTTTTGTTTCGGTTAAGCTTTTGTTTGACCAGGGATTAGGGTGTGTTATCGCAAGACTAATAAGTACCTATCCGTGTTTTCTTTTTTATGTTTGTTGTCTGTGGTGACTCACCAAGCTAGTCATTTTGTGCTTCACCTTTTTGCTTAAATTTCCAAAGTTGTTGGAGGTAGGTATCTTAGAAATGTTGAATCATCCTACGCTACGCTAGAGGTCTTGGGTTCGATTCCCAGGTCGAGCAAAAAGTGTTGTTGGGTTTTTCTATGAAATTCTCAGTAGCAGCTCGGATTTGGGATTACTGCCCGGTTAATAGCAATGGGCTCACCCCCTATTACATGGGACCTAAACATACCGGCGAACTGAGGGTGTACATTGGTACACCTCTGGAGAATACAGGCTTGATGGTATGTGTGTTTAATCATACTACTATCCTACATAATATCAAAATGCGAAAATTTGTAAGGATAGATGGATATCTGTTTGTATAAAAGTATCCTGTGTTATTCCACATTGCAATCTATCTTAGTGCCAAATTTCATCCAGATCTGTTCAGCTGTTTAAGCGCGAAAGAGTATCAAACATCCATCCATCCATCCTCACAAACTTTCGTATTTATAATATTAGTAGGATAGTAGGATAAATAAAGAGGTAAAGAAGAAATAAATATTTAACGATTTAATTATTTAAAGAAAAAACCGGCCAAGTGCGAGTCACGAAGGGTTCCGTAGTGTTGTATGGGAGCCCCCTTAAATATTTATTTTATTCAGTTTTGTAGTATTTGTTTTTATAGCGGTAACAGAAATACATCATTTGTAAACATTTCAACTGTCTAAATATCACGGTTCATGAGATATAGCCTGGTGACAGATGGACGGACGGACAGCGGTGTCTCAGTGCGGAACCCTAAGAAGCTTAATAAATAGCACCAATTTTTACAGAAACTTTGCCAAACTTGTAATGGTCTACGATCGCGGAGCCCGCAGACCTACGCCAGATTCATGTTTGCTTCAATGTTTGTTACCTTTTTCAGGTATCAGGTAAAGTTCAGAGTAAAGGGAACCGAGTGGTCCAACACGTGCACCGTTATCAGCGAGACATTTGAGATGTGAATACAAACATCTTCATGTCTCCTCAAAATTTTAGCCTTTTCTAAAATGGAGTAAGTGTGCCGACTCCGGGATCTCAGTCAATAACTTTTCAGCAATATTCGTAACACGAAATGTTAACGAGTATTTCATTTGGACATGTTTACGGTTTTGGCACGGCACGGATACGATACGATTGCGAATCGTGCCGTCTGCGACTGCGAAATATGGGTCTGCGAAAATGATAGTTTCCAATTTGGTAATGGGATCTTTGAGCTTTTTATTCTAGATCTATAAATTGGGGTTGTAAGAAGAATAGTGTTTCTTTATGGAAGGTGAACTGCATAAGTTTTCACGTTCCATTTGCGTGACGTCATAGTTTGCTAATCCCCCCCCCCCCCCCTGTTCCTAACCGTCCCGTTGGTGGAGCGTGGGGTCCTGGGTTCGATTCCCACGTAGGGCTAAAAGTGTTATTGTGTTTTTCCACTAGGAATTTCTCAATAACAGCCCAGAGTGTGAAAGTTGGTGGTGTGACACCCTCGTGTCCCGGAAAGCACGTAAAGCCGTTGGTCCGGCGTCTTGTCTCCCCGGTTGTGTCGGGTTGCCGTCCCATCGGACTATGACAGCTGGGGAAGAGGGAATGCACCTGTGTTTGCGCACACACTTGTACTCTATAATATCTCCTGCGTTCTTGGTTAGTCTGCAATAAGATTAGCCGTCATGGCTGGAATCAGTTTAGCGAATACATACATATCTACAGTTGGCTAGATTTTCACTTTAGCACACTTTTGTTTCTTTTTAAAACGTAGCAATTAACTTTTTAATTTTACTGCCTCGTATCTATTTCAATTATCAAATTATAATCTTCAAGAATACCGTAAACTTTAATTACAGAGTTAAATTACGATCTTTTTAATGATAATGCTCGTATACCATTCAACACCCATTTTTACGCCATTGTCATGACACGGCTTTATTATCATTTAGTTAATGATCTTATAATTTTTAAACTAAATGAACATGTACGCTTTATCTATGAAATCAGGTTTGTTGCCTTCTTCATTGTACATAAGCAATAGGGTGAGTGCACCTGTCTGTGCACCCTGAGGCACAAGTTGAACATTAATTGTATCGCAATTTCCATTCAAGCTACCATACAATATGTCTATCTATCTGTCTACTTTAAGGGCCTCCTGTCTTTTTAAAAAGTCACTAGTGGAGTTACAAGTGCCGTAGCTGACATTTTTTTATTTTTGTTGTATTTTTATTATTTACGTACACAAGGTCTGTAAATGTTCATAAATTTGTTGCTACTTGCAGTTTATAGTGCATATTTCCAATACAAACTCTATATATGGACATAGAAATAGAGATATTATATAGACCAGTTTAAAACGTTTGTTTCTAAAAAAAAACAATACAATTTACTTCTTATATCTGAAAAAACCAATTCGTTTTGAGCAAGCGTGGTGATCAATGCTCGTGTTTTATCTGTATGAGTAGAGGCCTTTGCCCTGCAGTGGGGCACAAATAGGCTAGTATTATTATTTATTTTTACAACTATGGCTGCATACTAATGAGTTATCGGATATTTCGCATGCCGTAGATTCATTCGTTCCTAACAAGGAATCCCGCAATGTAGCCGCGAGAATGCAACAGTAAATAAACAATAAAACCATTGCGTTTATAAATTATCGGCACAATGGCAAAAACGGCCACACAGTGCGCAGTATTCTTTGGTTAAATTCACTGCGCCCATAATTGGTGCCGCCACCCTAAGGCGGTGGAAGTCTTAGGAAATTATAGTTAGGTTTAATTTGGTTATTGTATAGTTAACAAATTATATGTTGAATGGATTGTACTTACTATGTGTGGAAGCTTGAGAATTTGTACAAGACGAATTAAATTAATTTGTGATTCTAACTTTATAGTTAGAGAGTCAATGACCATTTTTTTTAAGGATGGGAAATCATCATATGTCTTCTTCCACTCTGGGCGGAGCGGAAGGGAGTATCAGACGTTTAGGCTGCCGGTCCAATGAAGCGGAGCGAGGTTGCGGAGCGGAGAAATATTAACCAATACGATTGCATAACTGGAGCGGAGCGAATAGTTTATGCAATCCTATTGGTCAATATTTCTCCGTTTCTCCGCTTCTCAGCCTCGCTCCGCTTCAATGGACAGGCAGACTGACTAAAACCCATCCGTGTCCCTTCTATTACCCCTTGCGATCCAGGTCCGTGGTGACTCTTTCGAACAAATTCCGCAACCCTGAGGAGTCAACGACCTGCGGTAACTATTTGCTATTTATAATTATGCCGGCAACTGGGACACTTCTTTTTCATAATTAAAGCCGGTTGCATGTCGGCCACTATTGTTGTGACTTATAAGTTGTTACAAAAAGAAAAAAAAAAAAAAACTGTTTCTGATAGGTGCTGTGATGGTTGAGGTTCTGTCAAATGATTTTACGAGGGGTTCCTTACATACGCATGTGACCTTCGAACCCTTCGGACAATATTCTCCGAAGGGTTAGGCAGAGGTGTACCAATGTACACCCACAGTTTGCCGGTATGTTTAGGTCCCATGTAATAGCGGGCGAGCCTATTGCCATTAACCGGACACAAATTATAACTCATACACTACATTTAGTAAACTGATAGAAATTGGCCGCCATTAGCGCATAGAAATACTTACATCATAAAATGGTGTAAATACTACAATTTAAAACTGGCTAAATATGGCTCCATTATTCAAAAAAAGAACACTTTGTTTACACGAAAGTTTTTATTGAAGAATATTGAAAAAAAAAAAAACAATATTGATTAATGTCAAAACTGCACTTTATCAATATTGCGACTGACAGCCTCACTTACACTTGGAAAAAAGTCGCTCATTGGTCGCAAGCTGTAAAAAATAAAGTCATAACACACACGTTATATTACAGAATTATACAATAATATTAGCACTTTATTATTCAGTTTTTAATAAACTTTTTACACCAGAAGTTGAGACAGAAGGATTACTTTGAATTTTGGCATATTGACGTTTAACACTTCAAAGATTATGCGAACACTTACACCATTCATTCCGAGGGCTTACTACGAACACGCGAATTAAATGCAACGTAAATTCGGTCGAGATTTTAATTAAAAAAAACGATCGAATTTATGTTTCGTCAATGTTTCTCTCGCAGACAAATAATAATATTTTTATATTTTTAAATGTTTCTTTTTATATTAATATTTAAAAAAGTAAATTATATGTGTATAAAATAAATAAATGGAATAATAATATAATACCCTGTTCCCGACGCCGGTGGGCTACTATTTTTTTATATTTTCAAATGTTTTTACTTTTGTATCAATATTTAAAAATGTAATTTATATGTATATAGTGACTAATAAATGAGAATAATAATAATATATTTATTTAATTTGACAACATTGGTCCACTGGTTAGTACACAAACAAACTTATCAACTAAGTGTTAGTATTTATTAACTTAGTACCTATTATTTACCATTTTATTTATTATTATTTAACTGCCTCGGTAGCCTAGTGGCGCTAAGTGCGACTGCTACGCTAGAGGTCTTGGGTTCGATTCCCAGGTCGAGCAAAAAGTGTTATTGGGTTTTTCTATGAATTTCTCAGTAGCAGCTCGGAGTTAGGATTTGTGCCAGGTTAAAGGCAATAGGCTCGCCCCCTATTACATGGGACCTAAAACATACCGGCAAACTGTGGGTGTACATTGGTACACCTCTGCCTAACCCTCCGGGGAATACAGGCGTGATGGTATGTGTGTGTACCTATTATTTTTCATCCCTGCCACACGAGCAACCGGAAAACTTTGTCCTTGTCTTACTATCGGTGGATCGTGCTGTTCAGCTAGGGTTTTCAAAGTACTGTTGCGGCTAGCCCTCATTCTGCCTATTAAGGAAATAAGCAAAAGCTAATGCTCATTTAGCTTGTTGTAACAGTAATCAAGCCAATATTATCGTTAAGGCTAGATTAGATTACTATTAGACAGCATAAACATATTACATGACAATACAATATTATGCTCCCCATCCCAGAAACTTCAGAGCACTGTAAAATGGCCCTTCTGCAAATATTTTCATACGATGACAACTAAGAGTTTATTAAACATTTTTTAATATAGTTTAAGCTTCAATGAAGGCTTGAAAGGTGTTATCAAGGTAGCATACATCGATCTAGTCCGCTATTCTCGTGCTAAAGTATACTAAATATGAAGTAATTCTGTGATGTTTGTCATCGGCGATTATTAATTTGTCACGCTAACCTTTGGGGACATTGAAAATTCATTTTAGCAGTACTATATAACCTGCAGTATCACCAGCGTTTATTAACAGTTACTGCTCCGCTCCCCTTGGTTGTAGTGTAATGTTCTATACGTATATACCTTTCTCTTGAATCACTCTATCTATTGATGAAAACTGCATTAAAATCCGTTGCGGAGTTTAGAAGATCTAAGCGTACAGACGGCGGGAAACGACTTTGTTTTATACGAGCGTTATGTAGGGATATACTAGCTATATCCGGCGACTTCACCCGAGTTAAGTAATGTCTTTAGTTACTGCTCCGCTCCCGTCTGTCATTGCGAGACGTTATCTATATTAATATAATAAAGCAGAAGAACTTTTTTGTTTGTTTGTTTAAACATGCTGATCTCTAAAACTACCAGTAGAATTTGAAAAAAAATACATTTGTATATGATAGCCAGATTCATGACGAATACCCCAATTAATAAATAGTAATAATTAATAAATAGTAATTTCTTGAATAATAAATTATGGAAGATGAAATAATATTTTTTATTTAGAATTTATAAAAAATGATTGAGAAATAATAATAATTAGTAGATTAATTATTATGGCTGCTATCACGAAAAGTGCTCAATCTCCTTTCAGATCTTGGTGGAAATCTTCATCCTCCATCGTAGGGGTGACGGAGGGGTATCTACCGGGGGACTCTAACCGGCTAAAACCACTGCGGTGTTCCACCACGGCCAATGACCGGGAGTTCGCGCGGTTCCATTCACGACGGCTCGACCCGCTGTTCTAGCAGGTCCCTCCTCTCTCCTAACTATACTATCTTACTACAATAAGAGAATTAAAAAAAACTCACTTGTTTATGTACCGTACAGTATACTTAAAGAAACATCTTTTAAATCATTAAACTCCTAAGTTTAACTCACTTTACATAAAAAAACTAACTTGTCCGCAGCTACATACATATGCAAGCACATTATATCTAATTTTACCCACAATTTGCATGGTTTGCACATTAGCCGGACATTTTGCGTAACGGCCGCAATGTTGCACCGGCCGTCTGACGTCAACGTTTACTGTAAATGAACCTTATATGAACGTTTAATCACCTCTTATGGGTGTTTGTAAAAAGTGGAAAATGTGGGTGTTGCGGAGAATTGCTAGAAGTGGCATATTACAATAGAATAGTTTATTTATCAATCGTTTATAACAAATCATAGCACATCAAGCTCGCCTCAAGCAACTCCCTCGTTAGCATACTAGACCTAAGCGCGACTGCTACTCTAGAGGTCTTAGGTTCGATTCCTAGGTCGAGCAAAAAATGTTATTGGAGTTTCTAGGAAATTTTCAGCAGAAGCTCGGAGTAAGGATTTGGGCCCGGTTAATGGCTATTACATGGGACCTAACCATACCGGCGAACTGTGGGTGTACATTGGTACACCTCTGCCTAACCCTTTGGGGAATACAGGCGTGGTGGTTTGTATGTAACGCATTAAGCTACCCTAATAATCTGTCTATTTCTAATAGTTTTTCAACCCCATTACAAAAGAATAAGGTTTTCATTCAAATGGAAAAAAAACGATATTTTGGTATACCTTGATATGCTGGCGTGTGGACAACACCAATGCAATTAAAATATATTTGTAAGATAATATGTTTCTCAAACACAGGGTAGTCGCACCACCAACTTCCAAACTCCGGGCTATTACTGAGAAATTCCTAATGAAATAACACCAGGGACACTTATTGCCCGTCCTGGGAATAAAATATGCCCACGATACCAATTTTGCCAGACCTAGGAATCATTATGTGAATATTCTTATATTCGTTGGTCTTCCAACTGGGTAGTCAAAAAACCTTCTAGTCGAGGAGATATTAAAGGTCAAAATTTCATTGTATGTTTTGTCATGTTGTATCATTTACCACAATGTTTTCCGCACGTTACATTGAGCTGTCAAAAAAAGTACCACATATTGAACTTCCAACCAAAAATCTCCTGCCACATCATAAAACTCTAGATCTTTGTTTCCATAGTAACATACTTATTACACGAATACAAAAACTCGCTTAATAATGTGATACACTTGCAACAGCTGACATTAGTCGCACGCGCATGCGACAAAATTGTCGCATTACCTGTTAATAACTGCTTATCAACCCGTAATTGGTGTTCCATTTTTGAAATTTATTGAGTGCTTTAATTTCGAAATTCATAATCACTTCGAGCTTTTAACCATATTTTGAACTGAGTTATACGACCCAATTCAAAATATGGTTAACCTTATCAATACTAATGTTGTAAAGAAGCAAAACACATATATAATATGATGTTTTAAATAAATATCTATACTAATACACTTATATTTCTCCATCTATGTATTTTTTGGCTTTCTCTACTCTGTATATTTTGTTTGTATGTATGTATATATGTATTTATTATATTTCATTCCTGGAAACTTTCTGTTCCTTGCACCTACTATGTTTTGTCTCTGCATCACCCTAAGGTTGACTGGTAGAAAATGCCAAAGGCATTAAGTCCGCCTTTGTACAGTGTATTATTTACATTATGTGCAAAAAGTTTTATTAAATAAATAAATACAATAAAACGTGTTGTGTGTATCTTTGAACGCACTAATCTTTGTACCCACTAGACGTTTTGAACAAAATATTTTTAACCCCGGACGCAAAGACGACGGGGTTTTATAAGTTTGACGTGTCTGTGTGTGTGTCTGTTTGTGGCATCGTAGCTCCCGAACGCATGAATGGGTTGTGATTTAGTTTTTTTTGTTTGAAAGGTATATTAGTCGGGAGTGTCCTTAGCTATGTTTGATGAAAATCGGTTCAGCGGTTTTAAAGTTATCAGCTCTTTTATAAGCTGCGGTAGGGATTTTTATGTTTCTGTCAGGAGTTACTTAAAAATTTTAATTTTATGTTTTTGTCAAAATTCTTTGTTTGTTAATGATAGTCAGATTAATAAGCAATATACCTTTAGGCTGCAATTATAACATCACGTTATGAACCACAAGAGCGAAGCAGTAACCAAAGACGTAACTTGGCGCGGGTGAAAAGGGAAGTCGCGGGCAGAGAAGGAGGTAATCTCTGAAAGCACTTATCCGATTACAAAAAATCTTTCACTAGTAAGGATACATCTACCTATTTCTTTTTGTGTGTGTGTGTGTGTCCCACTGCTGGGCAAAGTCCTCTCCGAGTCTTGCCAGAAACTTTTTCCACACCATCTCGAACCAGTCCTTCTAGATCGAGTTCACAGCATCTCGCCACCTTATTTTGTACAATCTTTTGCTTCGCCGTCTATGTTCAGGCACTCAATATACTAACATTATAACCTATTCTCTTGGTAAGACTGGTTGACAGACTTCCTGGCCTCTGGCCATCCGTGACGACTGTCAAAGATCTACGTAAGACAGCCAGCACCAACAGCTTTACATGCTTGTCGAGACACGAGGGTGTCTCACCATCAATTTACAAACTCCGAGCTGCTACTGAGAACTGCCTATTTGAAAAACCCAATAACACTTTTTGCCCGACCCGGGAATTGAATCCAATACTTAACGCTCATCAGTCGCGCTTGCGACCACGGGACTAACGGTTAACCATTATCGTAATGAAAATATACGATTAATTACAAGTACGGTTTTTATAACACTTTCAATGCTGCGTGGTAATATCGACCACGATGTTGAATTACCACAGCCCATTAGGTAATTAGTCTCGTATTTCTAACAAAACGTAATATTAAATAAAAATTTGCTACTTTTTGCTACATTTGTAAAGTAACTGGGGTTGTCAATTAAAAAAATGTGGTAAAATTTTTTGTATGCATGGCTACATAATTATGAAGCTATACATTTCCAGTTTATGGTGATCTCTCATTGCATAGAACTTTCATACAATGAGAAGTCAGTTTATACTGTGTGTAAAAGGTAATCCCTGGAAGTACTCGTCCAGTTACTAAATTTTTTTACTGATAGAAAGCTATATTAATGCCGAATATTATAGGAAATATCTTATGGTATTCTTGAGTTCAACGCGGACAAAATCACAGATTAGACCTAGTTATTAATTAAAGAGACGTAAAATTACCAACAATAAAGAGCAAAAAAAAATTCTTTGCCTTACGTTTGCGTACAACCCTACCTCCAATAATAATATTGAATGTTTTAAAAAGTAATGCCGTGTAATTAACAAGGTTCAATACTAAGTGTCGACATTGGACGAATTAATTTAATGACTAATTACAAGAACGTACATTTAATTTTCTCTTCAAAGTGTTGAATAAAATTGTATGGACATTGAGTTTTTGTTAAGAGTTGCTATAACGATCAGCCGTTCATTAAAAGGCGTTAAATTGGAAGTTTCTGAACTACGGTTGACAATACTGTGGCAATTTCTAAGGCGATAAAAAAAACTAGGCATTAAAACAAAATTACCAAAAATTGCCATATATCTCCAAAGTAGTAGTAAAGCTCCTTGTACTACTACACTACTAAAAACTATTTTTTTCAGTTAGACCGCAGTTTCCCTTTTTTTATTTAAAACCTGTAAATAGTTTGTAATTTAATTAATTTTATGTAAGTTTTATGTTTGAAATATCAACATTATAAAGTGTTAAGCCATTAGACCATTATTGCGCTTCTGAACGTTTTCGGAGTTCGTCCGTGGAAGTACTACCACCATACTTATTTCTACCGCAAAGCAGCGTTGCTGTGTCCCGGTTTGAAGGGTATGGGTGCCGATGAAATTACAAGCACATGAGACATTTCAGCTTTGTCTCTGGGTTGGCAACGCATTTGCAAGACTTCTGGTATTGCAGATGTCTATGCGCAGCGGTGACCACTTAACATCAGGTGGGCCGTCGGCTCGTTTTGCCATCCAATGATATATAAGAAAAAATCCTCAAGATTAGGTCCAATTATAGTAGGCAGTTAAAATTAAAACAAAAAAATACCCTTTCAAAAAAAACGAAAAGAAATCATAGCTCAAAGTCACGTATGCCATGTTCCATTATTAACCCACAAACGCGACAGGATCCGAAGATTCACTTTCACTAACCTGCAATAACCCATTGAAGGATAAAAAACTAACATCGGTTTGCGCCACCTGAGATTTTAACAAAGGAATGTTTAGACCCCTTTTCTTGTCGACAATTGTCTGTTTAACCCTTTCATTTTGAGGCAGGAAGTCTTCGGGACACCTGCGTAGAAAGTGAATCCGTGGGTACAAAAAATCTAGTAGATGATTTATTTAGTTTATTGATCGAAAACAATAATGCTGTGTGAAATTGATAGTGGGAATCTTTGCTCTCAATGTACGAAAATAATTCACTCAAGTTTTTAGTTTGTTCTGTGGGGTAAAAAGAAGTAATATTAATATATTTTACCCATAATATTCCTAATTAATCCACATGTGGTCGTAATACAAAAGTTAAAAGAATATTAACTAAGTTTTTAATGATTAAGTTACCGGTCGCCATGCAAATTTTATACAAGCATAATTTTAAACGCGGTCATTCTAAAAATATCATTAGTTAATGGAAATATATTCATTTACACGCAAAACTTACCGCAAAAAAGGTAGGGCTAACGGGATTTTATGAAGAATCAATAATACACGAGTGTAATAAAAAGCTAGTAAGTACTTGTTAAATAGATCTTGTTTAATAAGAAAATATTCGCAGTTCACACGCATATTAAATAGACCGTCTATAAACCCTCGCAACAACAATAATGTGAATGATTTTTTATTGCAAACCATTGTGACACTTTGGCACCTGAGTATTTGAATGCGGCATTGTATTTAGTGACTACATGATTTATATTTGCATACGAGTTTCTATGAGTTCGTTAGCGTCTACGGTACCAAAAGGAACCGAATGGGTGATATAGATTGTTCGCACGACTGGCTTCACCGTCGGCAGTTGAGGGGTTATTGAATTTTAATAAAAATGTATTTGGGATAGGGATACGAAGGATTAAGAATGCGTTTAATATTAATTAATTGGAATTCCTCGGTTGTGATTTTTAGTTGGATGGATTACTTGAAATGGCGATATATTGTGACATGTATATCTTACTAGTGTGCTTTTTATATTATTCAATACACATCCAAATTTATTGAGTTAGTGACTAAGGGCTAGAATGAAGAAAAAAATACATTGAGAAATCTTTAGTTAGCCTACCAATCTGCCTTGACGCGGTCGTGGTAATCAATGTTCGTGCCTTCTCTGTATGAAAATAAGCTTTTTCGTTGTAATGGGACAAAATAGAAGCCTGGTATTCATTTATCTTTAAGCAAGCACATTTGCTCATTACCCAAGGAGTAAGTATGGTGAATGATATTACTAAACTTATTGCTTCTCTGTGTAAAAAGATCTCTTTACACCCATAAGTACGTTTAAGCTTTGTTCTGCTGAAAAGAACCAATTCACAACCTCTCAATAAAAATAATACCAGCAATCAATGTCCCACTGCAGGCCATTGGCCTTCCCATACAGAGAAGGCACGAGAATCGATCACCACGCTTGTTCAAGGTGAATTAGAGATCTCACTACGTTCAAATTATAATTAAATCTGCAAGCTGGATGCTGTTCACATCTCCCACCCCAGATTTTACCGAAAGGGGAGAGAAATAATTATTATTACCAAACTCAGCTTGCACATGTCCCAACCCAGGTACATTTTCAAACAATAGTCCTTACCTTTTTATATGCAAAATTATTTCGGTAACCCAATATGCAAATATGTTAACCTTTTGCTATGCAAATTTCCCGAATAATAGTTTAACGATTTTGGATTCGGATTTTTGAATAAGGGATCTTTAGGATCAGATCAATACGCTTATTGATCACTGGAGTGATTTATTGGCTTATACAGTTTGTAGGTTTGTTATTTTTATGTTCACGGCCTTTGATTAAAGGGTGTGTAGAAGTTCAAGTGTTGTCTGTACGTGTGTCAACAGCTTGCTACGTAACTCTTGTTGAGACTATCGCGTTGAGTGGTCTATATTGGGTGTAGTTTTAAGAAAACGAATCTACGTTTTACCTTTTCTATATTTTTTGAAATTCTCTGGAACTACCAGTTCGATTGGTAAAATGCTTTTTGTATATGATACCCATATTCATGAGGAATAGTTTAGCTTATATGACATCACGCCGTGAACAACGGGAGCGGAGCAGTAACCAAATACGTTGTAACTTCCCTCCATTTTCGTTTTCATGCTTCACAATACCTAAAAAGACACCACAATATGCACCTAACAAAACAGGTAATCACGAACTTCCTCATAATAATAAACATGTAAGTAAAAAAAACGTCAATTTCCCGGTTGACCGGCCCCCACATTCGGTAATTTTTGCCCCAAAACTCGGGAGCCTGCCCACCTTCTTTGTTATTCACCCTTGTAGAGGGGACGATTGGCTATCGCATGCAATTTTGGAAATATGTATAATTGTTATTACAATTCGGTAGGTAGTAAAACAAACGTGAAATACTTTATGAATTTGATCTTTCTTTTATTTTCGATAACTTTTTATTGTTATTTGTTTGTGTTGTGAACAACCACTGTTTTTGATAGTGCTTAATGTTACGTATTAAAAATGTTGAAACTTTAAACTTTATTATTTCCGTAACTAACTACTAACTATGTATGTACCATGTATGTATGTGTGTTCTTTTTTTTTGGAATGGGAAATCGTAAAGATTTCCCCTTTTTCGGACTAAAACCCATCCATGTTCCTTCTTAACTGCCTCGTTAGCCTAGTGGTCCTAACCGCGACTGCTACGCTAGAGGTCTCTGGTTCGATTCCCAGGTCGAGCAAAAAGTGTTGTTGGGTTTTTCTACGAAATTCTCAGTAGCAGCTCGAAGTTTGGATTTGTGCCCGGTTAATGGCAATAGGCTCGCCCCCTATTACATGGGACTTTAGCAAACCGGCGAACTGTGGGGGTACATTGGTACACCTCTGCCTTACCCTCTGGGGAATACAGGGGTGATGGTATGTGTGTGTGATGTTCCTTCTTGTGTCATTTGCGTTCCGGGACCGCGGTATCTCTTACGAATAACCCGCAGCCCCGGCAGGCATCGGCCCTGAGTGGCCACTTCTAAAATTGCTGACATCTCTTTGAGGCGCGCGTGGAAAACGAACGCGCCGTCGACACGGCCTGTCGTTATGCAACGTACGGACGGTGAGCTGCCCATTGCTCACCGTCCACAGGCCCGCGCCTACGGTGGCCGCGAGTCCTCTCGCGGCTCTCGACGCCCGGAAATAATCTCAGGAACTGCTGGTTCGAATTGGAAAATTATTTTTGTGTTAGATAGTCCATTTATTGAGGAAGGCTATAGGCTACAGGCTATATAACATCACGCTACGACACACGGGAGAGGAGCAGTAACCAAAGACGTAAATTAAAGCGGGTGAAAAAACCACGCGAACGAAGTCGCTAACAGAAGCTAGTTATCAATAACTTCTATTTGAATCCTTGACAAATAAGCAAACAGTATCGTGTGGACACGAGTAACCTGTCTAAACATCGGAAAGATTCGCAGAATTTTGTAATTAACCGTCTATAAGCATTAGTATGTAGGCATTACACGTGGTGTACAGTCAGCAAAAGAGATAAGTAACCAGACTCACCTAACAAATTCAAAGTTTTTTTAAAAACCGATAGACGTTTTTTTGTTTCATTTTATTTTTGTAATTAGAAAATAAACAGTTTATTAAATAAATTACATTTCAATTAAAAACGACCACCGGCTATATTAGACGATCTGATTACTTTTCTCTTTTGTTGACCGTACCTTTAATATGCGTGTTGTAGGTAACTGTACCTATAAAGGTCAGCGCAGACAGAAAGGAATAATTTTCGGCTTCTCATGTATCTACGAGAATTATTGTCAGGTAATGCATTCTATTTTAATAATATTAAAGTTGATTTTCGAGTGCCATAATAAAATTCTCTTTGCTGCGCTCCTCTCTGTCCGCGCTGACCCTTAGGAACGGCGCAAATAGATTAGAAAATAGTATGCTTAAGAGATTTCACTGATTAAACTAATTTATATTCATTAATCTATACTAACTACCTCGTAAGCCTAGTGGTCCTAAGCGCGACTGCTACTCTAGAGGTCTTGTGTTCGATTCCCAGATCGAGCAAAAGGTGTTCTTAAGTTATTCTATGAAATTCTAAGTAGTAGCTCGGAGTTAGGATTTGTGCCCGATTAATGACAATAGACTCGCCCCCTATTACATAGGGGCTAAACATACCGGCGAACTGTGGGTGCACATCGGTACACCTCTGCCTAACCCTTATTCAATACAGGCGCGATGGTATGGATATGTATTTTTAAGATAAAGTTGAATCATTTATGACAGCAGTCCTTTATACAAGCGGTTTTTAATACAATCGCATTAAAATTACTGATACATAGAAACTCCTACAATATATTATGAGGGATCATTCAAAGGCTTATTACAAATTATAAATATTTATTATGATTTATTATAAATTCCACGTGGGCTCTGACAGACAACGGGCGGAGCATAATGTAGTGTAGTGATGTGATTTACAATGCTGCTCATTATTTAAATAACTGAATTGTATTATTAATGCAAGTCTTGTACAAATCTATGAACGTTATTTAATTATTATTAGGATACAATTTTTTTGTGTATTTGTTAAATGTAACATACCATCACGCCTGTATTCCCCAAAGGGTTAGGCAGAGGTGTACCAATGTACACCCACAGTTGGTCGGTATGTTTTTTTTAGGTCCCATGTAATAGGGGGCGAGCCTATTGCCGTTAACCGGGCACAAATCCTAACTCCTAGCTTCTACTGTGAAATACCTAATGGAAAAACCCAATAACACTTGGCTCGGCCTGGGAATCGAACCCAGGACCCATGCTCGTCAGTCGCGTTTGCGACTACGAGACCAACGAGTTTAATGTATTAGAGATATATAGGAACAGTTGTTAATATGTGTGGATTTTTTTTTTGGTTGTTCAGTAACAGTTAAAGAATACATTTCCATTATTTATTGTTCAATACTTTTTGAAGTTTAGTTTTTTATTCGCATTTTGGAACTGAAATGATAACTCCTGTATATTCGTAAATTATACATATTATAATATGTTAGTTTTTATGCAAGCACGTCGCGTCATGTACAAAATAGGTATTTTAAAAGATTTATTTAAAAAAAAAGAAGTATGGAGATTTTTCCTTATACTTCCTTTAAAAGTACCTTCTGGAAAGAGGAACTAGATTTAATTCCTTTTTCTTGCAAGTACATGACGTTTAAAAGTGCCTGTCACTGCTCTAATTGAATTAAATAATTTGGCATTGACTTAGACTTTGACTGTCAAAACTTATAATAACAATACAACACGGCCCATCACTACACAACATGCATTTGAAAGGAAGCCGCATACGCATGTACCGTTAGACGCGTGGCGTATGCATAGCATGATATCATAATATAAGTATAATACCTGACAGCTTTAGCTACCGACAAGACAGCTACTACTTATTAAAACTAATAATATTGAAAGTACAGGGACATAGAGGTGATTATTATTAATAGTCCTATGTAGTCCTGGCTAGAGTTTTTATTAAATTGCTGTAGGACAAGAAAAATATAGGAACTTTAACAAAAGACCGATAATTTAGTCTATTTTTACGTTTACGTTATAACGCTATTGTTATTTCACGATAAATTTAAAGCACTGCACGCTATTAGCCATGTACAAAAAAATGTACAAAATGCAGTCATTTCAACAATATCACACAAAAACTGACGACATTTGGCTGTTAATTTTTTAAGACATCGTAAAATAAATGGAAAAATTTAAAGAATAAAATAATTAATTCACTTAGCTAAGTAAGTACCTACCTTACCTAGCTACATCACCTTGATGTTTGTAGGTGGTAACAAACATAAAGATGATGAAATTGAATTTACCAGAAATGTAATTATAGATACCAACATATAACCTAATAATGAACATATAAAAAAGGCATTTTGACTAACAACATTATTAATTCAAAGTAACCAACCAACCATAACCGTACACCACAAAACCAAAAAAACACCAAAAAAAACAGTTTCCCTAAAAATATGACTAATTAACTGTCGCCAACCAGAAAAAAATATTTTTTAACGAAAAAAAAATGAAATACTCACTATGCTCGGCCACCCCATAATTTAAAATTGCGTCGCGTGATCCGAACGCCATGAATGACCGAGGGTAACCACCCCATGCCCTATGGTGACGCCCATCGATTTTTTCCATAGTGGGGGACGAACAGCCCCCGATAGTTCTAACAGCTGTCGACTTCTTATAAGATTTTTTTTATTAGAAAATAAAATAGAAGTACTGTTTGTTCCGGTTGACGTACTTATTTTTTTTTTCTACTTTGACCGTTAAGTTCTTTGGTTTGAAATTCTATTTTTAAAAATGTGTGCTTGTTGGTTGTGACTTATTAATATTCTTTTTTTAAAGTTGCTTTATAAAATTAACCTTTACTAGTATTATAAAGAGATCAAATTGTTTGTTAATTTGTTTGTGAGAGATTATCTCAATATGATTACAAAAAAAAATTAGACTGTTTGTAAGTTACATTATTACACTGTGATTGGATTTGTTTTATAATATATTTGACTAGAAGTAGCAGGAAAAGTTAGTCAAAAATTACTATTGAAATTCTCACTTTCAAAACTACAGACAGCACCTTAACGAAATACTAAAACAAACTTCTTACGCCCCATTCTTTTACACCCTTCAACTTTCCACTTGGTAACAAAATAACTTTGGACTTTAAATTCGTGTTGATTAAGTCCAACTTTAAAGGATAAAGGTATCTTTACTAGCAATTTTATTTTAAAATATTTCTGTGTGTCTCTAGGCATTGACCATAGGTTTGTAATCATTATGTCCGTAAATATAATTACTTTAATACCTAGTATTTGCAACAAATACAGTCATCATGTGTATTGGCTGTAATTTTCTTAATTGCCATATTGGATTCTAGGGCAATTTTTAGCGTACAATGAAATTCTTTATTTTATTGTGCAATCAATTGTTTGTTAAAATTAGCGAGTTATTATGAAGAGAAAATATTTTTTGGTTTGGTTTATCTTTATGCTTGTAACGAATAGGCTCCAAAATTACTTACTGGACTGGTTAAAAAAAAATCACCAATAGATAGCTACATTATTTCTGAGTAAGATAGGCTATATACCATCACGCTACGGCCCACGGGAGCGGAGCAGTAACGAAAGATGTAACTTAACGCGGGTGAAATAAGCACGCGGACGAAGTCGCGGGCAGGTCGCTAGTGTTTTATAAGTTTATTTCTACTTAGATGAAGTCGCAGTCAAAAGCTAGTTACAAATAAAAAAAAACCTTCATAGATAATTTCTATTTATTTTTCCAAAATTACAGACAGTTTGCTTAAAATCTTAAATAATCATAATTCTCTAGACTATGTTATTTTCTGTCTTCTTTCTATTTACCGTTAAAAATAACGTTTTTGTAACTGTTTCTCCAATAGTTACTCTCCGTTATTCCTACAAGAAATAAAAAGTTACTTTTTCTTATTGCAGATCTGATTTCAAGAACGCGCAACGCCATCTATCGGTCCCTCGGTGAGTTATAGTTTGACGTTTTGTAACAAACCCTTTGCAATGTCCTTACCAGTTCCGTGTCAGCGGCGGAGTGTTCCTTTTGCGACACTAACGCCATCTGTTTACGTGTTAAAGACGCCTGTTTAACAGAAATTCCTCATATAGGACTCGTGGCGCTGTTGTAGTTCTTTAAGCAAGTTATATAGAGTTACTGTTTTGGAGATAAACATACCAAATGATCCACTCAATACACTTTCTTATACGAAAAAATCAATTATACTAGGTATATGATGAATTATAATTTTTGTTGACCACATTATAGTTTTGCAAAAATGCAGAAGAAAGGTGTACTGTTTAGAAGCCTTTCATTTTTTTCCATCATCCATCATACCATCACGCCTGTATTCCGCGAAGGGTTAGGCAGAGGTGTACCAATGTACACTCACAGTTCGCTGATATGTATAGGTCCCATGTAATAGGTGGCGAGCCTATTGCCATTAACCGGGCACAAATCCTAACTCCGAGCTGCTACACTTTAACACTTTTTGCTCGACCTGGGAATCAAACCCAAGACCTCTAGTGTAGCAGTCACGCTCAGGACCATTAGGCTAACGAGGCATTTTTTTCTATTGAAAATTGACTTTTAAGGCTATCTACAATTAACTTACATGAAGACTTAGTTGTTATACTAGATGGAAAATTTGCAACAATTTACTGTAAATTAAAATTAGTTACAACTAAGACTTTTTAAAACAATACATTCAAAACCTCAGCATACCGCTAGGTTGAACATACAGATTCAACGACTCATACATCCATAAGTTTTTCTCATCCATTGTTTAGAAGATAATTTGCTACGAAAAAACTTTACAATTGATCTTTTATTACTGTAGTCAGCACACGCCTAGCTTTTTATGGCAGACCAAAAAAAAAATCTACAGCACCACAGTCAATGGGGTATTAAACAAGACAATGCAATTTATTATCGACTTTTATTACTTGATCAATTGCTAAAATATTATAGTCCTCGCTACATAGCCATTCAGTAATATTATAATTTTCACAATGAAGTGTTTATTGCTATCAACAAATTTATTGATTTCGTTGTTCGACTAATGACTTAGGAACACCTTTCCTTTCAAGTTTATTATCTGTCTGTTATCACGACTTGTCCATTCAAGGGTATAATAGGATTATAAAATTTCAAGTTTTTAAAAAAAAAGGGCAAGCATGTCAAATAATGAAAAAATATTAGATTTAGCTTTTAAGTCTTCTATACTATAATAATATGTGTTCTGCCAATGGCCAATAAAAATAATAATTATAAAAACGGCATTGAATTTCAATGACACCACTTCGCGTAATTGCAAAAACGATAAAAATGCCATATATTGACGTAACCAGGAAAAAAATCAGCAACCATTTTCCTATAACATCGATCTAGACTCAATTGTTCGCTGCGAGTTGTCTAGTAGATCAAGTTTTTAGAAACGGCAGCAGAATTCCATAGAATCTGGTTCAGTCACGCCAACTTAGCTAATGAAAAACAATTATTTTGCAATTCATTGTCTCACGCTATACAACTATAAATCTAACAGAAGCCTTTGACACAGTTGACTGTGCAAGTAACAATGTAGCTTGCAAACCTTGTCGGATATTCTACGTAACAGATTAAGTCGGCACGTGTATAGTGTAGGGTATATAAGCCAGGTATCGATACTTCGTTGTTTTGCATCAGAAACTCGCTTTGAGGACGGTGTACCCCAAGGAGCGATTATTGGACCACATTTTTTCAATTCACATGTGACTAATTGCTGACATTATGGGCTTTTATTAAAAAGATTATTCATATTTCGAATGAATAAATCAATGTATGACTCGATTGAAGTGTCCAATCAGTTTTCAATAAATAAACTGTGTTTAATTATAAAAGATAAATTGGTTGTGTTGGTATTTTAGTTAAATGTTAAACAACCATTGGTTAAACAGTAAGACATATTTTATTAAAGCTTACAAAATTGAGATTATTATTGGCAGTAGTTTATTGTATTTCGAACTGTATAAATTTATAACTAAAGTCTATATTTACGATTACGCAAACATAATAATTATACCAAAAGTTATAGATACTAAGAATTTTCTCAAACTAAACGTTTGCAATTATAACACATACTTCTCCATACTAATATGATAAATGCGAAAGTAACTCTTTCTGTCTGTTACACTTTCAAGACTAAACCACTAAACCGATTTTGATGAAATTTGGTACGGTGTAAGTTTGAACCCCAAGAAAGAACATAGGCTACTTTTTACTTCCCGACTTCGAAATTTACGCGAACGAAGTCCCGGGCAAAAACTAGTTATTCAATAAAAATAAATTTAACAATCAGTGAATTGATTAATAAAAACATAATTACATTAACATTAACTCAAGACTTAGGATAAATAGGGTCATCAAGACGGCAATAAAAATCTATCACAAATTTAATTATGATTACACGACACTAATTTGCATACTTACATCGCACAATATGACATTAACATGTAAATATACTGAATGATCATCGTAGTCATTATGAAGTTTATTATCGCATAAATAATATTATTTACAAGTGTCAGACATATTGCATCCATTTATAAATGTATTGGCTCATCAGCTAAAGGCTTTTATCAAATGTGCAATATCATGAATTTCATTACACCATTTCTTTTATTTTATATTCGCTTTTAAGACATCTCTTTGTACATTATAAAACGTGTATTTAAAGAATATATCTATACTAATATTATGAAGCTGAAGAATTTGTTTGCTTGTTTGTTTGGTGGAACGCGCTAATCTCAGGAATTAAAGTACTGGTTGGAATTGAAAAAATCTTTTTGTGTTGGATAGTTTATTTATCGAGGAAGGCTATATAATACACTATCATGCTGCGACACACAGGAGAGGAGCAGTAACCAAAGACCTAACTTAATGCGGGTAGAAAAAATCACGCGAACGAAGTCGTTGGCAGCAGCTAATTATAAATATAAGTAGATACTTACTTCTTTTCAAAAACATCTATAAAAATAAATAAAACTGTTGTGTCTGTTTGTAATCTATACAAATATTATAAATAGGAAAGATTTGATTGTTTGTTTGCATTGAATAGGCTCCGAAACTACTAGACCGATGTCAGAAATTCTTTCACCAAGAGATATTTACATTATCTCATATCATATACTAGCAGTAACGAAAGATGATACTTAACGCGGATGAAATAAGCCACGCGCTTAAAAAGCTTTTCACTACATGCACGGAACTTGTAACAAAATAAACTTTTTGAATTTTTGTCTGTTTGTTTATTCTGACTTATCTCCGAAACGGCTGTTCTGTGAGGGAATCGAACCTGCGATACGCAACGCAGCGGCCAATCCCTCAGTCACTGCGACAACTGTGCCGTCAGCATTGTAATCTGCAAGTAATTCTCAATCACTGTGTAACAAATGAATCTTTTTCTTGATGCAGCATGCACCGTGATTTGCAAAAGTATTCGCATTGCATGCAAGATTGTTCTCATTAACATTTTAATGTTGAACAGTGATTGTCATAAATAAGAATTGCGTTTTAACATTATTAATTCTAATAATAAGTTTTCCATCAAATATGAACTCTACTTTGTGTTCGATTCATATTTGTTGTATCTAGTAGGTAACTAGCAAGTTAGTGTCGTGGTGACAAGCACGACTGTTGACTGTTGTCCTGGGTACGATTCCCAGGTCGGGAATTTTTTTTTATTGGATTTTTCCATTGGGAATTTCTCAGTAACAACCCGGAGTTAAGAAGTTGGTGGTGTGACACCCCCGTGCCTCGGAAAGCACGCAAAGCCGTTGGTCCGGCGCCTAATCTCTCCCCGGTTGTGTCGGATTGCCGTTACCCCATCGGACTATGAGAGTTAGGGAAGAGGAAGTGCACCTGTGTTTGCGCACATACTTGTGCACTATAATATCTCCGGTGTGATTGGCTAGTCTGAATAAAGATTAGCCGTAATTGGTCTGGAGAATACCCTAGACCGAGTAGGTCCTTATCTTAACATTTCTGTAATTAAACTCTTCAGTCAATTAATGGACAAGATTATAATGTAAATATTATATTTTTAACAAATCAGCATGTTACAGTATCTGAGCGAAGAGCAGCTCATCATCGATCAAGCTGTCAATTGCGTTTTACGAGTACTACTACATAAATCTGTAATGGGAAAGGCTAGTTACAGACTATTAGTTGAAAATTAAAATTATTTTTACCCGTAAAATCAATTTGGAAGCCCATACTAATAATATTTACCTATGGACAAGACTGATTGTGAAGATGAAAAGAGAGTTTTTAAAAGAATTACTCTTTGTTTAAAAGATTATTTATGGAGTTTCTTGCCCGTTCTTCTCCATACGAAACTACCTTTTGGAATGGGCACCTAGTCAATTCAATATATTACAATTTTGACGTGTATTTTCAAAAGTGCCATACAATGGTCTAATTGAAATAAATGAGTATATAATTCAATCAAAGTCAAAGTTGACTTTGACTTTGATTGAATTTTACACAATTATTATGACCCCTAATTTGTTGGAGTGCGTACCTAAATGGAACCCTATTACTACATATGACTCCGCAGTCTGTCTATCCGTCAGTCCGTCCGTCCGTCTGTATGTCAAAAAGCAGTATCTTTTAAACTGTAATAGGTAGACAATTGAAATTTTAACAGAATATGTATGACTAATACGTTAGCCGCTCCATCAACAAATAATACAAGAAACGTTTTTTTTGTATGTAGTTTTATATATTGTACTGTGAAACCCTTAACGCCTCGAACTGAATGACTTGAACTGCCTCGTTAGCCTAGTGCTAATAAGCGCGACTGGTACGCTAGAGGTCTTAGGTTCAATTTCCAGGTCGAGCGAAAAGTGGAAATTGGGTTTTTATATGAAATTCTCAGTAGCAGCTCGGAGTTAGGATTTGTGCCCGGTTAATGGCAATATGCTCGCCCCCTATTACATGGGACCTAAACATACTGGCGAACTGTGGGTGTACATCGTTACACCTCTGCCTAACCCTTCGGGGAATATAGGCGTGATGGTATGTGTGTGTGTAATAAAGAAGCAACTATACCGTACATTAGGATCATTAATATTAATCAGATAACGTTATTTATCACCAATTAACTACACACTATAAATATCATAATTCATTTATAAATGGTTACATTCGGATTCCTATAAATCAATAATCCCTGCTTAATATTATAAATGCAAAAGTAAACTTTGTCTGTCTGTCTGCTGTGCTTTGACGCTTAAACTGCTGAACCGATTTTGATGAAATTTGGCACTAAGATAAATTAGACTTTGGAAAAGGATATAGGTTAACTTTTATTGCAAAAAACGGCTTTGAGGAGTTGAAAAAGTGGATGAAAGTTTGTATGTGAGTCCGTTACTATTGAAAATAAAATCAATGAAACTTTGTATTTAGGCACTTGATAAGAAATAAATAAGTATCTGTTGAAGCGTTTTTGAAAAATTAGGACCCAAAAATGCTGCCCAAAATAACTAATCCGCGCAGGCAAAGTCGCGGGCAAAATCTGGTAAGAAATAATTATTAAATTAAATTATATACTTTACGGCTATCTCCGACATTACTTTATATAGTTTTATCTAAACAAGTGGCATTCGGTTATAACCGAAACGGGAATAGAACCCGTTAAGGACCTTGTCGCAAACAGCTTTAGCAGAAATAACTTGATTACGCCTGACAGAAAATCAGTTAAGGCAGCCAGTTACGTTCGATCCGCGGCCTGCGATAGTGTGACGTCGATTTCTATGAAATTTCCGGGACAAAGCGGGGGGAGGGGGGTCAAGATACAACGGTCTCGTATATCTCGTTTGATAGTTTGTTGTCCGATAGCAATCAGATTGGGTTTCATTGCGATTGTTGGCTTGACTCATGGCTGCAACGGCAGATATGATTTATATCTGTGGATAATTTTATAGAAATCCAAGGAAATGTTACGATTGTTTGCAGTTTCTTGAGTGTCCTGATTAGGTTATTGAAGAATCGGAAATGTTTATACAGCTGTTAAACTGGCAAATTATTTGTAAGCTTAGACTTGATAGATAAAATATGAGGTTTTGAATTCTTTTGACCACCGTGTTGGTCTCGTGGCCGCAAGCTCGAGTTCGATTCCCAGGTCGGGCAAAATGTTATTGGTTTCATAGGAATTTATCAGCAGTAATTTGGAGTTTGAAAGGAGGACCCAGGATTTGTGTCCGGTTAATGGCAATAGGCTCGCCCCCTATTACATGGGACCTAAAACATACCGGCAAACTATGGGTGTGCATTGGTACACCTCTGCCTTAGCCTTTGGGGAATACAGGTGTGATGGCGTATGTAGGAATAACTCCGTACAAAAAAACCTAATAACTATAATAAAGTAAATCCCTTAATCTTACGACATTCAGTAGTTTATTGGAACCGATGACTACTCAATTACTCTGCTCCTTACAATACTTATTCCTGTTCTGAACTGACTATCGATATCTCTACTTGCCTTGTACAGTAACAAGAGTAATGATACTTTTAGCCATTTCGGTAACAATAAATATTTATGGTCAATTTCTTCGGTACATGGAGCACCTTGTTTGTAGGGTGACAATGGTTTAATAAGGAATTTATATGTTATGTAATTAAAATTTCTTGATGGAATTTGCAACTAACATGTCCAGTTTACGCAATAAATTTTTATTTTAGTTGTATAACGTGGAATAGAAATTCATAAATACGGGGTGTAAAAATACACATCGCATTTTCGTTAACAGCGCGTACTGCCCATCTAACTATGGTGGGTAAGTAAGTTTATTCGGAACATTTAAAACAAAGTTTCGTAAAAAAAACGTAGTAAGAAGTTGTAACTTTGCCCTTCAATATCTCCAGAACCAGTGGATTCCCAGCTATGTATAAGTGGTAGATAAAAATTATCGTAAAAATTGGTAGATGATTGGTAGATTTCGGAAACGTAATGTCATTGTGTCTCTTAACATCTGACTGCAGGTATAATGATCAACTATAAATGCAAATGGCAATCAAACAATTTACTTTGATCAATAACTCTAAATATTTTTTAATTTTCCTAGTTACATCTGTATTCATCATTATTATTTCTAACAGAACAGTGACTCAACTTTTCGTCGCCAACGACAACAACAATCAGGAATGTCCTATAAATCCAAAAATGCTGGTCACTCTACAGGTAACGTAGAGCGCATTTTACAAAGGCTACCGTAACCAGTTGATAAGATATCTAGTGGGTCTTGGGCCATATTTGGACCCACTGATAGTTATAATGCTAATAACAAGAAACCCATACTGCTGAGGGCTTTTTGCAGTTCAGTTAGATTTGACTAAGTATTCCAGAAACGAGGATTTACGAAAACGAGGATGTGGGAAAATTGGCTTTACATCACCTACAACTTGTCATTTCATGTGAATATGATGGGTATTTTTAACTGCCTCGTTAGCCTAGTGGTCCTAAGCGCGACTACTACTGCGGAGGTCTTGGGTTCGATTCCCAGATCGAGCAAAGTGTCAAGCAAAGTGTGAAGTGTGATTGGGTTTTTTTATGAAATTCTCAGTAGCAGCTAGGAGTTAGGATTGGGCCCGATTAATGGCAATAGGCTCGCGCCGTATTATTACATGGAATCTAAGGCATCATCAGTCCAACCGATCGCGTGCAGCGTCGGCGACCTAAAAAACCCAGAAAGAAACCCCAAACCCAAAATTTAACTTTCCGTTTGTGCTCACGACTCATGGCGACTACTATATTATAATAATGCACTTAGTAAGCCGCAATTGACAGATCCCATTTACTAAGATAAAATGTTAAGAGGAAGTGAATAACATATAAAATCTGTGATGATTCTAACAAGGAAATCACAAATTACTTAATGGCATTTTGTTACTTACATTGATATATTGACGGCTAAGTTTTATGTACCATTACTTATTGGAATTCATCATACCATCACGCCTGTATCCCCCGAAGGGTTAGGCAGAGATGTAACAATGTACACCCACAGTTCGCCGGTATGTTTAGGTCCCATGTAATAGGGGGCGAGTCTATTGCCATTAACCGGGCACAAATCTTAACTCCGAGCTGCTACTGAGAATTTTATAGAAAATCTCATTAACACTTTTTGCTCGACCTGGGAATCGAACCCAAGACCTCTAGCGTAGCAGTCGCGGTTAAGACCACTAGGCTACCGAGGCAGTCAACAAGTCAGATTCAGATTCTAACAAGGAAATCACAAATTACCTAATGGAATTTTGTTACTTACATTGATATATTGATGGCTAAGTTTTATGTACCATTACTTATTGGAATTGTGTTTTAATAGAGATACTCTATTGAATGCAAAGTGATTTTTAACTTACCTACACATGTTAACATGTCACTATATTTACAATATTATTAGTATCGTAAGAGGCGGTCGATCTATATTTTTATCCTTTGTCTTGTGAAAAGTAATATAATGTTATACGGTTACACAGTGGTTTTAATTAATACCAAGTGAATTCACTAAGTACATATTATACAGTTTACATATACTATAGCTACTAAACTCCTATAACTGCCTCGTTGGCCTAGTGGTCCTAAGCGCGACAGCTACGCTAGAGGTCTTGGGTTCGATTCCCAGGTCGAGCAAAAAGTGTTATTGGGTTTTTTCTATGAAGTTCTCAGTAGCAGTTAGGAGTTAGGATTTGTGCCCGGTTAATGGCAATAGGCTCACCTCTATTACATGGGACCTAAACATACCGGCGAACTGTGGGTGTACATTGGTACATCTCTGCCTAACCCTTCTGGGAATACAGGCGTGATGGTATGTGAATTTTATCCTAAAATGCCAAGGGTTCTAACACCCACTTCATTCTCCAAGAACAGCTGCGAGCCTGCATTTGGTCCAAGTGGCACTGGGTCTGCAGTGTTACCAGGCACAAAATGCATTAGGTATTCAGCTGACAAGGTCGACAGATAATAAAATATCGTTGGTATAAGAAGTACTGCCGCTGAATGACAATCGTGTTGACAGTTAGTGCGAATTTGAATTTTAGTGCGGTCTGGAGGGGGGGGCGTGTGCATTGTTTTACGGTTCGAGGTACTTGTGACTTTATCAGGTACTAGTATATGGCCGTAACTATGTCCGCGTAAATGTCGGTTATCTGTGTGGTTTTAATTTTTTTGCGCGAGACTCTAATTATTTTTTTTTATACAAATAAAACTAGTTAAATAAGTAAGTAGTAGTAGAGCTTTTTGTGAAGGAGCCCGTAATTAAAAACAAAATAAACAATAATAAGACCCAAAATCAGTCTAGACTAGACCAAAAGCTGTATTATGACATCATAAACAGACTCTTCAATTTCATTTATTTATATAAATGTCTTTTCAATTGGAACCAGAGGGCCTATCGTGAGCGCGCGAAGTAAACGTAACGTTTGAATTGGACCTATTTAATTTTTTTAATGTACCTAGGTACTATATCAGTATTCTTTTTTTTTGGGGGGTGGGAAATCATCAAATAACTTCTCCCGCCCTGGGCGGGGCGGGAGGGAGTGTCAGACTTTTACTGACGAAAACCCATCCATGTTCCGTCTTGTGCCCTTTGCGTTCCGGGGGCGCGATATCTCTTACGAACAACCCGCAGCCCCGGCAGGCATCGGCCCTCAGTGGCCCCTTCCTTTGCTGACATCCCTTTAAGGCGCGCGTGGAACACGAACGCGCCGTCGACACGGCAACTATATCAGTATTGATCTCCACGCTTACCTACTCAAGATGGATTTTGAACTTATATTAATTATAAGTCCAGGTTTCCTTTCGATATTTTCCTTCACCCATGTCAGTGATGTCCATGTAAAACATAGAAAGTACAAATAAATAAATTGAACAAATCACATTGGTACTTGCTAGATTTCGAACCCATTACCTAATGCATTACACACATTTTACAAAACATTGTAACATCGAGTAAGTACTATTTATTGACTTAAACAAAATGTATTCTCCAAACCGATTCCACCTAATCTTAATGCAGACTAGCCAAGTACGCAGGACACTCCCTAATTCTCATAGTCCGATGGGCGGGAATCCGACACAACTGGGTGAGATCAGGCGCAGGACCAACGGCTTGACGTCCTTTCCGAGGCACGGAGGTGTCACACCACCAAATTCCAAACTCCGGGCTGTTACTGAGAAATTCCTAATGGAAAAACCCAATAACATTTTTTGCCCGACCTAGGAATCAAACCCAGGACCCCACGCTCAACAGTCGTGCTTGCCATCACGAGACCAACTGGTCAGTTTATTGACTTAGTGATGTAGTAAGTATATTTAGAATCTCATGCACTTAGGAAGTGGAAACACACCGCTCCTTTATAAACGCCATTAGGTATGCGCAGTGGTCCTATTCCGAGGTAAGACTGTGCATATTTGTTACTCACGGTTCCGCATGTTGCAGTTTGCATAGATATAGGCAGTAATGCACTTTGTATGAATCAGACACGGGGAGCCATTTTGTAGAGCTTAATTAATTCTTTATTTTCGAAAGAGTTTTTCTTCTTTCGAGTCTGTTGTTATGGTATATTAATTTTTAACCGACTTCAAAAAATAAGGAGGTGGGTACCACATTATTTTTTTTTATGTTTGTATTTCTAGAACGTACATATCATCACGCCTGTATTCCCCGAAGGGTTTTAGCAGAGGTGTACCAATGTACACCCACAGTTCGCCGGTATGTTTTAAAGTCCCATGTAATAGGGGGCGAGCTTCACACAAATCCTACCTCCGAGCTGCTACTGAGAATTTCATAGACAAAACTCAATAACAGTTTTCTCGACCTGGGAATCGAACCCAAGACCTCTAGTGTTGCAGTCGCGCTTAGGACCACTACGCTAACGAGGCATTTATCCGAGAACTTCCTCATTTATCAACCGATTTAAAAAGATATACTTTGAGATTGGTCCCATGGCAACTTCGAAATAGGTTTAGTATTTTTTTTAAGTATCTGGGTACAATGTCTGGCCACTTTACCGCGACAATAGGACCGTATAGAAACACTTTGGACACTTTAGTAAATAACACTACCGCTTGGTAAGTCTTCTAGATAACCAGTAACTTGGTTGAATGGGTCGTGGAAGTTAACCGTACAATCTACATGATCCTAAAATCAAACAATAAAATTTTTCTTCCCTTATAAAAAAAAACAACAGCTCGAGACATATTGAATGGAACATTTGCATTCTTTGTAATAAACAATGTAAAATTTCAAAGCTTTATCATCAACGTCTTGTCATCCCAATGAGGCCCACTGCTGGATGGGCCGTCCTTAAACTTGTATTTCAATGTTTGGTAGTCTAGGATCATTTACTGAATCCATGGTTACAGGTAGGGCGTCGAAATCCCTTCCACCATGTTTATTTAAATCCTTGTACACACTTACTAGACAAAAACATTCAACTCAAAACAATTCTTAAATAAAGTCACGATACTCCCTTGACAAGTACAAAATAACATGGAAAAAATCTTATAAAGGGCTAAAGATTGTACACACGAACTCATTTAGCGGGATGTGTTTAAGATCTTATCGTGTGCTCCGAGCTTTATGATCGCCGATTATATAGAGCGTGGTGTAATAATGAAATATTATATTTTGTGTGAGGGTTCTGTAGGTTAAAAGTGAAATAATAATGTGGAGTTTTGTACCTGGTAGACGCGGGTTCGTTTCCAGGACAGGATGAATATTTCTTAGATCTTTTTTTGTTTTTTTTTTTTGGTGGGTGGGTAATCATCAAATAACTTCTCCCGCCCTGGGCGGGACGGGAGGGAGTGTCAGACTTTTACTGACTAAAATTAATTAATTAATTAATTTGTTAGATCTGCTGTTGTGGGTTTGTTTGGGATTGATTATCTCTTAACTGGGTTACATCTTTATTTTCTTTTGTATTGTTCTTTCAACGCCTTCATTGTTTTCACGTATAGAAGCAACAACAATATTGTTACCAGGATATTGTAAGAACCAAAATGAAAAGAGACGAGTGACCGTTGAGATTCTTGCTCGTTCTTTCAAGAGACTTACGTTTTAAAACGAGCAACTAGATTCAACTCTCTGTCAAACTACTTGACAATTCAAAAGTGCCTGTAAATGGTCTGATTGAAATAATATTTATATGCTTGACTTTGACTGCCTCATTAGCCTAGTGGTCCTAAGCGCGACTGCTATGCTAGAGGTCTTGGGTTCGATTCCCAGGTCGAGCAAAAAGTGTTATTGGGGTTTTCTATGAAATTCTCAGTAGCAGCTCGGAGTTAGGGTTTGTGCCCGGTTAATGGCTATAGGCTGGCCCTCTATTACATGGGACCTTAACATATCGACGAATTGTGGATGTACACTGGTATACCTATGCCTAACACTTCGGGGAATACAGGCGTAATAGTATGTGATGGTTTTTTTTTTTTTGGGGGGGTGGGAAAGCATCAAATAACTTCTTCCGCCCTGGGCGGGGCGGGAGGGAGTGTCAGACTTTTACTGACTAAAACCCACCCATGTTCCTTCTTGTGCCCTTTGCGTTCCGGGGGTGCGGTATCTCTTACGAACAACCCGCAGCCCCGGCAGGTATCGGCCCTCAGTGGCCCCTTCTCTTTGCTGACATCTCTTTGAGGCGGGCGTGGAACACGAACGCGCCGTCGACACGGCCTGCCGTTATGTTAAACGTAAGGACGGTGAGCTACCCATTGCTCACCGTCCACAGGCCCGTAGTATGTGATGGTACGCTTTGACTTTGACCTTATCCTATAAACAAAATTTAATCGAGTTTAATAACTATATGACCAAAATATGACGAAATTACTTTTGTACGAAGTACGCTCTCGGAATAGTCCCTTCAAACCCGGTAATCATCCATTTTCAGATTTAAGATAAACAAGAATTAGGAAAATAAAATGACAGAATAAAACAACATTAAATGAATCATAATAAACAAACAAACAAACCCACACAAAGCGCATAGTTTCACGTAAATCAGTTAGGACCTTGACAGAACCCTAAGTAGGTACCTAACTACCTACAGTACCGATGTAGGTGGTTAGGTCTCATAGCCATAACTAATCAGTAAACAGATTGGCCGCTTAGCTCAAACGTGCCGACGTAGTGGGCCGATTTTAATTATGAATTCTACTCTTGAAGGAAACGTTAAAGATACTGGTTTTTTATATAATACATACATGAACATATCATAACGCTTGTATTCCCAGAAGGGTTAGGCAGAGGTGGGAAACCTTTTGGGAACCAAGTCGCGGGCAAAAGCTAGTTAAATATAAGTCCTTAACAAGTAAATAACATACATACCATCACGGCCGTATTCCCCGAAGGGTTACGCAGAGGTTATGTACGGGTGTACAGTTCGCCGGTATGTTTGGGTCCCATGTAATAGGGGGCGAGCCTATTGCCATTAACCGGGCACGAATTCTAACTCCTTGCTGAGTTGCTGAGAATTTCACAGAAAATCCCAATAGCACTTTTTGCTCGACCGGGGAATCGAACCCAAGATCTCTAGCGTAACAGTCGCGCTTAGGACCACTAGGCTAACGAGGCGACTATCGTTAAAAATGCTGGTATTTATATAATAATAATACCATCTTATTAGTGTCCTACTGCAAGACAAAGACCTCTTCTTATACGGAAAAGACACGAGCATTGACCACTACGCTTATCTACTTACTACGCTATCAAGGCGGATTACTCCGCTCCCGTGGGCATAGTAGCCGCCACGAGTCGTGGGCACAAACGCCATGTTTTTAGGTTGCTTTCTGGGTTTTTTGAATCGCCGACGCTTCATGCGATTGGTCCGTCAGTCAGACCGATCTCGTGCAGCGTCAGCGCCCCAAAAAACCGAAAGAGGAACCCAGAAACCCAAAAATTTAATTCACGCTTGTGCTCACGACTTGTGGCGGATACTATAATAGCCTGATGTTATAATTATAGCTTATGTTACTCAGGAATAATGTAGCTATCTATTGGTGAAAAAATGGTTAAAATCGGTCCAGTAGTTTCGGAGCCTATTCGGTACAAACAAACAAACAAAAAAAATATTTTCCCTTTATAATATTATAGTATAGATGTATAGACAAGACCGGGTTTCTTTACGATCTTTACATACACAGGTCAATTCAATGGCCATCTTTCAAAGGGTGAAAATTGCCCATGAATACGAACAGTTTTTAATATGGGATCAACATCGAAATGTTAACAAAACTGTTGTTCGATTTGAGCGCGTTATTTCGTTTCGTATTTTCGGAGTTGGTCCTGTAATTAAAGTTGTTTATATGTAAGAGTACTGTAACCGACCGAAAAAAAAAAATTGTCAAATTGCATTGACCCAATATACTTAAAGTTTTTCCTATCTTACTAAGTAATTGCAATGATTACTGTCCTATTCTGCAAACATCTTCAGCTATGAATTTAGATGAAACCTCCATCCCCTTCGATCTGTGGCAAAACAGTTCATCTCTCCCTTACTTTGCCTAAAATCTCCGATGAAGATTTCTACAGAATAACCCTGCAGCTCTTTCTAACCTAACCTATTCAATTAAACGCTAAGTATTCTCGTGCCATATTCTATAACCTTCAGAAGTGAGGGAGTCCTCAATGCTGGAATGTCATTAATGCCAGCCGTAATAATATAGTGGCACAACCTTATTTAACCAGCTCTTGATGAACCTAGCACACCGTATTATAAAGGTGTTAAGGTTTAGAATAGAGTAGTTGCTGGTTTTCCAATGGAAACGTTAAGATGGTAATGCTATAATAGTGCAAATCAGTTGTCGTGATCGAGGTATTACAATGTCGTGCAATGAATGCGTATGCAGCTGAGCGGTGGACGGTTTTAAACTCGTGTTCTGGGCTTTGATAGTTTTTTTTTTTTTGGTGGGTGATAACCCACCCATGTTCCTTCTTGTGCCCTTTGCGTTCCGGGGGCGCGGTATGTCTTGCGAACAACCCGCAGCCCCGATAGTTAGGATGGGGAAAAAACTTGTGTTGAGGGGTGAAAGAGAAGGGAATATATCATTAGTCCCTCTTTTGGTATACCTGGACATGTTTCTTGGCTGTTCGAGTTCATCGTTTTCTTTTAAGGTTTCAAATCATTAAATAACTTCTTCCGCCCTGGGCAGAGCGGAAAGGGCTGTCAGACTTTTACTGACTAAAACCATCTGCTCTAATGCTCTTGGCGTTCCAGTGCCGCGGTAACTCTATCGAACAAATTCCGTAGACCTGGCAGGTTCAGTTCATCCAAGGTTGGAAATGGTTGAAGAGATGTATCTACCTCGTACCTCAAACTTTTAAAATACGATTCCGGTACATGATTCTATCCACCGAGCATTAATATTTTTCGTCGGTTATAAAAAATAAACATACCGACGGCCCATCTGATGTTAAATGGTCATCGCTGCCTATAGACATTTGCAATACCAGAGGGCTTGCAAATGCGTTGCCATCCCAGAGACAAAGTTGAAATACCTCATGTCCCTTGAACGACACCGGCACCCATAGGTCAAAAATCCAACGTCGTGTACTAACTTTTCCCGTGGATTCCGTACATAATATTTCATACTACGCATCCATCATGACAAAGACATACTTAGCTAATGATTTACTATGATGCGTTCTGAATCATGTTCTGGTTAAACTTGACATCATATTATACAATGATTCATTGTCCATAACAAAGGATGGACGTTTTGTTTCAAATGCATTAATTAGTAGTTTTCAAAGAATTTAAGAGAAATAATCTTGATAGCAAATTCGAGGAATTTCAGATGATTGGGTAGAAATTACTTCCAATTGAATCATTATGTCTGACTACTCCGTTGGTCTCTGGTTGCAAGTGCGACTGCTGACCGTTGGCTTCTGGGTTCGAACTCCATGTCGAGGAAAGTGTTATTGAATTTTACAGTGGTAACCTGGAGTTTTGAAGTTAGTGGGTCCAAAAAATTTCATCGCTGGGGGACCGAGATTCTAGCCCCCCCCCCCCATTGTAGACTCTAGAATGGGGAGAGGGTAATGTACTGGATCGACGGTAAACGTTTTTCTTGCAATTTGCCTTCAACCTCGCACACTATAATCTATTTGCATCACAAGTCTGATACAGTTAGTTGACACCATGATGCATCATCATGACCTAAGACTGTGCAAATCATCCTGACATAATCTCTAACTGGAAGACCAGTATAACTTGACATTTGAGGGTGACGCTAGTCGCAAAAATCACGAGAATTGTACCCACATTCAGTAAAACTAAAATAATGATGGTACCAACCAATTATTGTCCCACTGCATGGCAAAGGCCTCTTCTCATACAGAGAAGGCACGAGCATTGATCACCACGCTTGCTCAAGGCAGATTGACGATTTCAGACTTATATTAATTACAAGTCCAGGTTTTCTCACGATGTTTTCCTTCACAGATGTCATTGATGTCCAAGATAAACTTAGGAAGTACATATGAATTGAAAAAACACATTGGTACCTACATCCCCTTAACCACTGGCCTATGACACTACTAACAAAATCGTGATCCACAATCAGTTGATATTTAGTTCCACATTTCGCCACGGGCCAAAATAAACTGGTCACCATTAGGTGCTCCGTCATTACTTACATTAAAAGATGTGAAGACCACACGTAAGTTCTAAGAACTAGTGCTTACATAATTTAAATAATTAAGACCATTGAGATATACCTAATTAGGACCAAAGTAATTGTGAACGTTGCATGTTATCATCAACCGTCAATTTGCCTTCATTGCAAGTTGGTGTTCCCCTTAGATATTTCACTTAAGAAAACGTTTATGTTTGCTGTTATTCGATTTAAATGAGAAGTACCTTTGGTATTTATTTAGGGTTGTCTATCATTATTACAAGCTTTTATTTAATTTCACTTGTACTGGAGTTTCCGGCTAATCAAATCTTACAAGTTAAATTTTGCTTACCTCCCGATGTACGATTAAATAGGTAAAATTTTACGTAAATGTGAAATTTTCAATGCAATTTAATGATGTCATAGAGCTGATCATTGATGGAGCTGGAGTGGCCATAGAAACTTAATCGAATCTTACAAGTTAAATTTGGCTCACTTCTCGGTGTTCGATGGAGCTGGAATTTTGAATACAATATGCACAATGCATCAAGTAAGTTTCTTTAAGATAAAATCTGGATAGAACTTGCTTTTGTGTTAATCTCCTCTTTTTCTAGTAAAAGTTGTTTTAGCCTGAGCTGGGTATACAAATAATGAGTTTTCAATCTTCTTCGTAATGCATGTGAAGTCAACAAGTGGAATTATTTTAATCTTGCACATAACATACCATCACGCCTATATTCCCGGAAGGGGTAGGCAGACGTGTAACAATGTACACCCACAGTTCGCCGGTAAGTTTAGGTCCCACGTAATAGGGGGCGAGCCTGTTGCCCTTAACCGAGCCCAAATCCTAACTCCGAGCTGCTGTTGAGAATTTCATAGAAAAACCCAATACCCTTTCTTGCTCGACCTGGGAAACGAACCTAAGACCTCTAGCGTAGCAGTCGCGCTTAGGACCACTACGCCAACAAGGCAGTTAATCTTAATCTTGCCCTTCTTGAAATATCTACATGGTGAGTTTTAGTAAAGCGAGGTGATTTCGTCTAATAATAGCTATTGACAACTCACCACAAACTCAATCTGCTTATACATTTTAACAGAATAAACCGCAGCTATGAAACAAATTTCAAATTCAAACTAAAAAATGGAATTAAACAGAAAACAGTCAAATAAAAGAAAGAAGAAACATTTGCAAACAGTGGCAGCCCTATCAGATTTAAAATAAACGAAACTTGATCTGGACTTAAGAGTTTATTACTAGTCCTGAATAAGCTCTTTGTACTGAAATGTATTAAAATGTTCTTGATATAGAATGTAAAGGCGATACATGTGTATTCATCCGTAAATGAATGTACAGTTAGTTCCCGATTCTACCTGACCCCTCTTAGAAAGAAAGACTGTAGAAAGAGAGGGTCAGGTAATGCAGGGCAATGTACATCTAAATAAGTTTAAGTCTGCTTTGGAAAACAGATCCAAGCATGTAAGTAAGTGTAATGGAGTCTAATACAGATTGGTAGTAAATGATTCTAACAGGAAATAAGTAACAAGACATAATTCATATGAAAATGACTGTCACTTTGTTTCTAACCTCATTACGGCTAAAACACTGAACTTATCGTAATTAAAAGACCATGGGCACTTTAGTATGAACCATGGGCCCACTTTTTAACATTGCTGAACAGTAATGAGACCCATATCATATGAAAGCACGTCAGGTACACGTCATTTCATTCTATGGCAGCTTATTTCAAATCCAGCACGAAAATAGTGTTTTTGTACATTTTGCAATTTTCGCTTAAACCCTGGACAGTGATTTCCATATTATCAAGCCATCACGACATACTACCAACCATCAGCATATCTATAAACAAAAGACATAACATACCATCCCGCGTGTATTCCCCGAAGGGTTAGGCAGAGGTGTACCAATGTACACCCACAGTTCGCCGGTGTGTTTAGATCCCATGTAACAGGGGGCGAGCCTATTGCCATTAACCGGGCACAAATCCTAACTCCGAGCTGCTACTGAGGATTTCATAGAAAATCCCAATAACATTTTTTGCTCGACCTGGGAATCGAACCCAAGACCTCTAGCAGTCGCGCTTAGGACCACTAGTAATAAGACATGTTCCACATAAACATACAACAGTAACACTCAACAGTAGCCAACATATCGTTATAATTACAGCATAAGTGCTAATTGAGGTCACATCCATTAAGCCAGGGCCTCCAAATAAACAGTTTGTTAAGCATTAGGGTCATCACGATCAAATGCAGTTTGTGCTGGTTGATTGTTAGAATTAATTATGAAATTTTACAATGTACACTCGAACCAACTAATTGGTGTACAGGCAGGTAGCTTGCAACTACTTTTGCAAACAATGTTGTGAGTGTACTGAGGAACCAATTATTTTTTACCCGAATGCGGCGAAGCCCAAAAAGATGGTTATGTTTATGTATGTTTGTTCTTATATCGCTCATAGCTACTCAGTGGCTAAACCAATTTTGATAAATTTAATGTTACGTCATTAGAATCGTCTGGATGACGCGATTGGCCATGGGTACTTTAAAATGTGTTTTTCCTTCTAGTTTTTAATTAAAGTAATTTTTTACATAGTCGGGTTTTTTTGATTATTTTTTTTCCAAAACTTGATTGAAAAGAGGGTCCGTACAGTTTCTCGCGCGCTCTTCTCCAAAGGGACCTACCTACGCTTGCAACGAGCAACTTGCTTCAACTTTTTAACAAACTGACTGACAATTGACAATTTAATAAATACCATTTACAGTCAGTATATGGTATTTATTGAAATAATGGCTTTGACTTGTAAATAATTTTTGTGTTTTTTTTTTTCTAGGTACGACGTTATATTGCAACTTGATGACACGACTCGCTGAGTAGGTAAGCAGAGTTACGAAAGATAAGTAATAATAATATATACATCGTATTAAGGTCTTGGGTTCGATTCCCAGATCGAACAAAGTATTATTGAGTTTTTCTATTAAATTCTCAGTAGGTAGTGCTCGGAGTTAGAATTTGTGCCCGGTTAATGGCTACAGGCTCGCCCCCTATTACATGAGACTTAAAAACATGCCGGCAAACTGTAGATGTACATTGATTACACCTCTACCCAACCTGTCGGGGAATACAGGCGTGATAGTATGTTATGTTATTAATTCAATTATTTGTTTATCATATTGGTAACAATTTCTCAATACAGCCCGGAGTTTTGAACCAATAAGACTTTCCTCGACTTGAGAATCGAACCCAAGACCTCTAGCGTAGCAATCGCGCTGAGGGCACTAAGCAGTTAAAATAATAAATATGTAGTTATAAAATTGATTGTTCGATAAAACATTAAAAAGATCACTTTAATTACAACATACAACAACATACCATCACGCCTGTATTCCCCGAAGGGTTAGGCAGAGGTGTAACAATATTCACCTACAGTTCGCCGGTATGTTTAGGTCCCATGCAATAGGGGGCGAGCCTATTGCCATTAACCGGGCACAAATCCTAACTCCGAGCTGCTACTGAGAATTTCATAGAAAAACCCAATAACACTTTTTGCTCGACCTGGGAATCGTACCCAAGACCTCTGGCACTTTAATTATACTGTCATATTTTTAATTATAGTTTTACGCGAAGATTCGCTAAGAGGCTATTGTTTATTCTGGATTCACTGCCTTAATAACGTTAATTAGGGTTATTAACAGCCATTGAAAGGTCTTTTATGTTTGGATTTTTTATGATTATCATTTCTCATCATAAGCTGTAAGAAAACCAACAGCATTTTTGTAGCTGGTAATTGCTTAATGCACTGTGGAAGGGATCGATGTGCAAGCTTTTACTATAGATTCAGTATTATGTTTCTAGATCCCGTAGCAAAATTAGGCTGTTCTATACATGTGCTGCAAGGTCTAAGTGTCTTCGTTCTCGTAGAAACTAGAACTAATTTCCGTGCGTTCAGGCGTTTTTGCCATACCTATTACTGGAATCAAATGTAACACTCACATTAGGACCCATTGAGTTAATAACAATTGCTAACCGTGGTGCTTGGCAATCTGGGCTTCTCCCAGTTGTAAATATCCCCTTGTGCCTATTGGCCTAGTTCTGTTCTGTCTCCTGCTTGTTTGGAGGGAAGTGGAAACAATATTTTTTCCTACTCCTCCGCTAATCTTTTCTGATTCATTTCGTTGCGGGATCCAAGACAGTTTTATCGTTTCTCCGGGACTCGTCGAGCTTCATTGCCTCGGCGCTCTTCTGGCGGTCTCCACTGTTGATTCTGGCTTACAGAAGTTGCAGTGGTTGGGAATAGTGTGGCGGGCTTGTCCCATAAAAAAAAAAAGGTCTAAGTGTATAAAACAGCTATTTTTTTCTTTACTTTAACCTCGTCAGAGTCTGGAATCCTTTGCATTCCTGTATAGTCTATTCATAATAGCAACACGATACATTGAACGCAAAACGCCAAATGCGTAGAGAGATCTCAAATTCTATACTAACTCTGCAGGACCACTCTATAGTCCAGGGTCGCGGAATTTGTTCGAAAGAGTCACCCTGGCCCTGGAACGGAAACGGCATTAGTAAGAACACGGATGGGTTTTAGTCAATAAGAGTCTGACACTCGTTTCCGCTCCGTCCAAAGTCGAAGAAGTTATTTGATGATTTCCCATTCTTAAAAAAAGAGGACAACTCCATATTGAAATTTCTCTATGGTGTTAGTTGAGACCGGGTATTTAAAATTCAATTCGATGTGGCGGGTCATATTAAGACTATGGGTTATGAAGTAATTCTAAAGGGTCGCCATTATCGAAATCGATAAGGAGGACTATAGTTAGTGATTGGATTGAGCTGGATTTCGAACCACCTATGGGCCATAGAACACAACATTGGTGCCCCGAAATGACGAATGAATGAGACTTGGATGGCTTTCTTGAAAAATGGGTAAATGACACCATTGAACAAAAATTCCAAGACACAACTTCCCAAAAAAGAAAGTTTATTTTAGCCCTGAAAACCCGATAAATTTTTAACTAACTATAAAATTCGATTTTTAGTTGCTTTGAAATCAATAAATAGTTACTGAATTCAGATGTCAAAAAAAGTGACGTCATAGTTTAGTATTTCCATACAAAATCTATGGAGGAATCGCGTTTTGACAGCTTATAAAGAGCATGTCAATTGATTAGTGGTGTCATCTACGCAATTAGCAGAATATAGTACAAAGTCGCAACCGATGGAAGGAATAGAGGGAGTGTAGCAGTATTGGCTAATAGTACCTAATTATACAAATATTCTTTCTCTACTACAGGGTACCTTTTTTCAAGAAGTCTCAATGATTCTCTGTAATTCAATTAGATAATTAGATAATTAATCTTGACGATATAAAAAAAAATTAACAACGCAAAACAAAAAAATAAAAATTCAAAGGACAATGGCCAATTAATTTTATTCATTGTTTTCAATTACATTAGGTCTGCATAAGTTAATGTCATCAATATTTATACGTTGTGCTTCAATCTCTATTAATGGGCAAACGATGAACGCTAGTCAGTCCATGTCTTGTCCAAGAAATCATTTACATTGGCGTGTGCATCGCGGATGTGCCAGACTTGGACATTATAGGCATAATGTCACACTTATGCATATTTTGTAGGATGTATGTATGTTTGTTTGTATGTTGGATAGCACTATTATTCATGTTGATACGTTTGACATAGCTACGTAAAGGGTAACCCGACATTTACGTTGTGTTTACGTCTTTCTTTCTACGCTTCTCTACTTGGTATAAAATAAAGTCGCTTCCAACCGTCTGTCTCTCTGTACGCTTAGATCTTATAAACTGCGCAACGGATTTTAATGCGGTTTTCTTTAATAGATAGAGTGATTCAAGAGGAAGGTTTCTACGTATAGACCGTCACGCTACGACCCACGGTTGCGGAGCAGTGACCAAAGACGTAACTAACTGACTGGTATACAGCTAGTTTACAATAATTTGCTCCTGTCATGTTATCTGTTCACCACATAATGCCTAAGGCATTAAGTCCACCTTTGTATTATTTCTTGCTTAAAGTTTAAATAACTCCATACTAATAATATGAGTGCGAAAATAACTCTGTCTGCCTTTCTGTTAGACTTTCACGACTGAACCGATTTTAATGAAATTTGGAGAAAGAACTGCCTCGGTAGCCTAGTGGTCCTAAACCCGACTGCTACGCTAGAGGTCTTGGGTTCGATTCCCAGGTCAAGCAAATAGTGTTATTGAGTTTTTCTATGAAATTCTCAGTAGCAGCTCGGAGTTAGGATTTGTGCCCGGTTAATGGCAATAGGCTCGCCCCCTATTACATGGGACCTAAAAACATACCGGCGAACTGTGGATGTGCATTGTTACACCTCTGCGTAACCTTTCCGGGAATACAGGCGTGATGGTATGTGTTGTTGGAGAAAGAACATAAGCCACTTTTTATTTTGCAACTTCGTCTATGTAGACGTGACAACCGACATTTTTGCAGACAAAGTCGCCGGGTAAAGCTAGTATATAATAAACATCAACACTGTACGTACAATATCTGTCCGTCTGTCACTAAATTTTATCTTAGTGATCAATGGGTTTATGAAAAATGACTAAACAGAAAAGGACCTCTGTACTGCTTCTTGCACCACTAAACACAATATTTTGAGTGCGTTATATTATTGCATACCATCACGCCTGTATTCCCTGAAGGGTTCGGCAGAGGTGTAACAATGTGCACCCACAGTTCGCCGGTATGTTTAGGTCCCATGTAATAGGGGGCGAGCCTATTGCCATTAACCGGGCACAAATCTTAACTCCGAGCTGCTACTGAGAAATTCATAGGAAAACACTATAACACTTTTGTTTTTTGCTCGACTTGGGAATCGAACCCATGACCTCTAGCGTAGCAGTAGTGCTTAGGACCACTAGGCTACCGAGGCAGTTATAAAATACATTTGTTTCAATTAAGGCTCAAACAAACCCACGTTATTAACCTAGCCAGCCAACGCTAGTCTGGTGACAATTACTAAGTAGCATTGAAATTTGTTCTAGCTAACTCAGTTTCCGAGATTTGCGCTCACAGACTTACAGATAGAATCCGGAAAGGCATGCGACTCGTTTAGTTTACTGTGTACGGTTTGCAAAAAAAGTTTTAAAGTTATTGTGAAATAGTTTATTGATTTTGAGTTAGTAAGGACGGCCGTCCCTTTGTGCCTTTGGCTTACTTCTGTTCTGTCTTCTGCTTGACATTTTGACAATGAGTTTAGTGGCCATTAAGCTTCTGATTAATTTCTATGCGGGATCCAAGACAGTTGAATCCTTTCTCCGGGACTCGTCAAGCTTCAATTAGTCGCTTTTCTGTGGGTCGCCACTGTTGATTCTGGCTTTCAGGAGTTGCAGTGGTTTGGAATAGTGTAACAGGCTTAATAAAAACGATTATTTTTAGTCAAACATGTTGGCTCGATTTCCATGTCGTGAAAATACCAAGAATTGTTCAAAGTTAATGGTATTTAGGCTTGCCCCCTATTAAATGGGACTTAAATATTTAATTAACACTGTGTGAGGTACTGCCTAATGAGATCATCGGAAAACTCACACATAATGTTATGTTATCCAAGTAATGCTTTCAAGTCTGCATTACTTTTATTTTCCCCACTTTTTTGTCAAAAACAAACCTCAGTTTCTTCGCTGACCCTACCGCCTCCACGGACAGCAGCGCAATCAAGATCCCTGTTCGATTGAGTTATGATGACTCGCGAACAGCGACGGAATGTTACCGCGGCAGTCTAACGTTACCCTTACGATTTTATCTACGACTTCAATAATAGATTGGTAGTGCATTGAAGATAAATGATTGCTTATAAAATGGCTGCTACAATATAATAATTAATAAGGGGTGTAAGAAGACACATTAAACATTGCCGTTGAATATACTGGCCATTAAACTAAGAAACGTTACGAAAAACTTATTAGTGGGAATCAACTTTTGAAAGAAAGAAATATCACTCATTTAGGCGAAGGTGCCTACAATACTACTATAATAAATTTTGTTTCCTTAAGTCTACGACAAAAAACGTTGGTACGTCGGTATGTTGGTTAGCTTAATTTTTTTTTTTTGTGAAAATACTGCTTATACAATGGTAAAAAGTTTCCACAAGGTCCCGGTCCTTTTGGAAATCTACGGGGGAGGCTTATGTCCAGCTGTGGATGTCCAACGGCTGATATAATGATGATGATGTGCTTAAGGGTGCAAACAACAGTATAGTGATAACACATACCATCACGCCTGTTCACCGGTATATTTAGGTCCCATGTAATAGAGGGCGAGCCTATGGCCATTAACCGGGCACAAATCCTAACTCCGAGCTGCTTCTATATAGTGGTCCTAGGGATATTTATATTTTAGTTGTAAAATATCAGCCTATTATTCTCCCACTGCAGGGCAAAGGCCTCTTCTCGTACAGAGAAGGTACGAGCATTAATCACCTCGCTTGCTTACGGCGAGTTAGCGATATCAGATTTATATTACTTATAATTCCTGGTTTTCTCACAAAGTTTCCCTTTACTGATGTCAGTGATGCCCAAGATAAACTTGAAAATTACTTTTGAAAAAGTCATATTGGTACTTGCCCATCCACGAGGCAAAGAACATTAATTAATAAAAAAGTAAAATGCAACAGAAATTGTTGCAAACAATTTTCAACTCTATTACTGACAATTAATAGTTAATTTACTTCAAACAGCAATAAAACGCGGTTTCGTCTGTACTAACCTTAACACTCCTCGTAAAGTTTACCGTAACAATCTGGCTTTACTCTTACGAATTACGATGATATCAGCAATAATCATGGATTGTCGGTACTTACCTGATTGGGGCTAGGTTCCGCTAACGATAAGCCGATGTTAAAGTATAGAATTCTGTTTGGTCTGTTTGGTCCTTTTGGTCCTTTGAGACTAAATCTTTATAGGATGAAGAGAACATTTACATTACAAACTCGATTTGAAAATGAAAAATAATAAAAAAAGGCTGTTCCACTCATTTTGACACCTTTGTATGGAACAGCAAATATTTCAACCCTGGTACTTCTAGTAATATTTTTTAAACCGAATTTTGGTTACAGAGGCTATCCTATACCCAACTACCTACGAAAGAGACATTATAGTGCTCAATTGTGTTACCAAACACACGTTCTTTTCTCAGAGAGAACAGACGCGTATCTAAAGGCTTTACGTACTTTTCGTGGTACGAAGGTGTCCCACCACCAACTTTTTTTTTTTTTTAAAACGTTGCCCCACACTAAGAGTATCTCCTGTTTCGTGGTTGCGTTTTACAAACATATAAACTCACATACACAAACAGCCAGACCCGAAACAACTATCTGTAGGCCATACAAATATTTGTTCCGTGCGGGAATCGGACCCGCGACATGCAGCGCAGCAGCAAATCGCTCAGGCACTGCGCCAACCGTGCCGTCAACTCAACCCCATTGATGAGAACTTCCTCCGAGGTCCGAGTTCCACATTGTCTCAAATCTTACCGTCATAGCATCACGCCTGTATTCCTCGAATGGTTAGGCAGAGGTGTACCAATGCACACCACAGTTCGCCGGTATGTTTTTAGAGAAACCCAATAACACTTTGCTCGACATGGGAATGGAACCCAAGACTTCTAACGTAGCAGTCGAGTTTAGGACCATTAGGCTAACGAGGCAGTTAAAGAGAAAGTGAGAGAGTTAGAGTCGCAAATATTGACATGCTTTAGTCCACTGTGTTTGCTGTCCATGCTTTAAAAGGACCAGAGAAACGAGGTATATCAATTTTGGGAGAGATATCTATACAGGGTTATTTGTAAAACAACGACAACCTCTCAGGACTATGTTACTAACATCATAATCAACAACTTTTGTTCTATGACATTTAAAAATTTTTCATATTTTAGTTCATCAGATTTACATACAAAAAAAAACATTTAAATTGAACGCTCTAAATGTTACGAAGTCTTTGCGAAGCAAACGAAAGCGATAGTAAAATAGCGAGGGGAGCGGGGTTAGCGCGGCGGGGGTGTTTGTACTTGACCTATTTACAATTTTACGGAAATCCTTCTGTCGGTCATTCGCTTCGATGCGCTTGCGTTGCTTGATTCTGTAAAAAATTATAGAACAAAAGTTGTTGTTTATGATGATAGTAATACAGTCCTGCCAGGTTGTCATTGTTTTACAAATAACCCTGTATAATGTCCAAATTACAGATTTGCTGTTAGGATATTTCTGCAAAATCGATCGCGTTGACAGACTATATTAAGCGTTTAATTTAGGTAGGCTGTTTATTATTCTGTGTCAGCCTTATTATCATTACATTAACTCTGCGAAAGTAAATCTTTGTATGTTTGTTACCTCATTACACTAAAACCACTATACTAATCGTTATGATATTTGACAAAGAGGTAGCTTGTGATCTGGATAGGGATTTAGGCTACATTCTAAGCTGCGGCTATGTCTGTGTTAACTGATATTCACGGGGATGAAGTAGCGCGAATAGCATAGTTTTTCTGAAATCCGAAACCTTCAAACGTCAACATTTTAGATTGATCCATATAGCCACTGTATGACCCTTTTTTTTGTTCGGATGAGAAATCATAAAATCACCTCTGCCGCCCTGGGCGGGGCGGTAGGGAGTGTCAGACTTTTACTGACTAAAACACACCCATGTTCCTTCTTGTGCCCTTTGCGTTCCGGGGGCGCGGTATCTCGAACAACCCGCAGTCCGACGGACATAACCGGACGACAGACGACAGGTCATAACCTGCTTCAGTAAGTAAAGGTCCCCAATAAATACTCTCATAAAATTAAGATAACTATGTGCAAACCCACTAATTAAAATTTATAACTTACAGTTACGATAGCCGAAGTCTCTAAGAATAATCGAAACAACATTATTTTACAGTACATTGGTATGCCAATCAATTAAGAGAATTAATTACACAAGTCCAAGCTTTAACAAAACGCAATTAAGTACATAAAGTAACTTGTGATTTAGTCAAGTATTTGACTTGACTTTCATTCAGCCTTGCTAAGTTAACGACATCAAGGCGTTCTGTTGCCAATGTTATTGTATTACTTATGTGAGGTTTCTATAACCGGCCGGTGAGGTAGCAGCCCGATTTGTTGTATTTAAATTGAGCACGGTCTTATTACAATATTGTATCCTTAAGAGATTTAGCTAGTATTGTAATAATAATACCTACCTACCTATTATTGACGTATAGGTAGACTTAATGGTCAACAACTTCGAAGGTGTTGCTTCCAATTGACACGGGAATTGGTATTACTTGGGCGTTCGACATGATTTTCGTCTTGTCCATGTTCATTTTAAGACCAATTTTTCCAGAGGTTCCACATTCATTATATAGACTTTTTTATGTAATGGCAAACAAGCCGACGGTCTACCTGATGTTAAGTGATCACCGCTGCCTATAGATATCTGCAATACCAGAGGACTAGCAGATACGTTGACATCCCAGAGACAAAGTCGAAATATTTCATGTGCCTGGAATTAGAGATGAGTCCGATATCATGTCACATGTAAAAATCATCGATATTTTAAAATCATTTCATCATGCAATGACAACGACAAAATCATCAATGCTTTTAAACGATTTTTCGAATGAACGCGAACTTCGGTGATTCGGATCGGACGAGCTCGGGCCGTCTCGGGCACTGCGGTGTGAATTGCGACGTTGCGATCTGCCATACTGAGCGGCTACTAACACTAAGTATTATTACTTTGTCAGTCTTTGCCAGTCCTGAGCCTGGAAAAAGCATGAAGGTAAGATTGGAATATTACAAGAACGCCAGATTGCCATTATATACTAAATAGTCATATCTTGCAGTAAATAATACTAATGAAAACATATTGATGATTTCCATGATTATTAATCAATACCTAAATATTTTATTATATATTTTTATGTCATTGTCATGTAGTCATTGATACAGAAAAATCATCACTCAGCCCATCTCTATTTGGAATTACACTGGCTCCCATACTCTTCAAACCGGAACACAGCAATGTTTCTTTGTGGCAGAAATAGGTATGGTGGTATTACTTCCCCGGACGAGCTCCGTCACTTTTTGTCATGCTCACATAAATGTCTCGCTGACGGTGGCGCGTGCGTTGGATCGTTCGGCTCCCTTTAAGATGGTTGAGCTAAATGGTGCTGATGCGCGCGTCATGTTCGTGAACGGGCGCTGTCGGTTGGGATTGGTCATCTCTTAACTGCTATGGCTTACATCTTTAGTAGATACTATTTATTATTTTTTATTTTTTTTTGTTGTATTGTTTTATATACATCTTCATTGTTTTCACATATAGAAGCAACAAGAATATTGTAACCAAGATTTTGTAAAAACCAAATTGAAAGAAAAGAGTGTCCATGGAGTTTCTTGCTCGTTCTTCTCCATAGAGACCTACGCTTTGGAACGAGCAACTAGCTTCAACTTTTAAATGTAACTTCTTGACAATTCAAAAGTGCCTGTAAATGGTCTAATTTAAATAAATGCTTTGACTTTGACAAAAAGCTTTACTACTACTACCATTATGTATCATGTGTTTTTTAATAGGCATCTATTTAATAATTTATATCTAAAGCATTATTTCTGTATGAAATAGGTAATTAATTGTGACTCACAGAGATTGGTGCGTAATACTGAGAAGGTATCTATATTGTACAGAACCTACGTTTTAACTTGTATAGACATCGTAGGCGTCATAAATGTATGACTGACGGGTTATATTATTAGCTGCATTATATTCAGGGCCTGTGGTGACTTGGATTCTGTAGGTAAAGGTTGAGATGCATTAAGTAGATAGGTAGGTATCTATTCTAGTTTTAACTAGTAATATCCTCGAAGTTAGAGTGAAGAGGCTTCTTCTGGGTAAACTCACTCCATAGTCGCCTTTGTCTTTGCCACTTTTGACCTAGACTAGAATCAAGAGCTTACCCATCTCGAATAATTTTTTTTGAAAAATCTGATGTAAATGAAGGAGGTTTGCCATAATATCCTTAATATCACCCTTTTTTGTCGCATCAATAACCATTCTTTCCACATGTCCAAACTTTCTAAGAAGATAATGTATTTTCGCTACGTCATCATCAAGAAAGACTAAACCTTTTCTTTTATCATCATAGATTTCTTAGAACTTTCTCAAATCTGTTTACCTTAAAACCTGCATCCACAGTGACTTCTGCCCAAACACCGACATCTACGTCGATGTAGCTAAGTGGCCCTCCGCCCCGTAGCGGTGTTTTTGGTAACGGAACACCAGCACTTTTAATCCTACCTGAGTAACTTCGGGCACGTCATCATTACTGTCATGCTTGTCATCCGCCTCGGGCGCTACTCAAAGAGGAGTCGTTTGTGGGGAGATATGCTCTGCTCTCGTAGAGAACCTGGTAGAACCTAGTAGTTTGTTGTGTCAACACGAAGAAATAGAATCTACTACCAAGTTTCTTTACCAATCTAAAAATTAATTATTTTATCACGGTCAAGTCCATTTTCGTCATCTGCATAGTCATTTCTTTATCATTGGATGGCAAACAAGCCAACGAGTCACCTGATGTTAAGTGGCCACCGCTACCTGAAATACCGGAGGCCTTGCAAATGCGTTGCCATCCGAAAGCAAAGTTCAAATGCCTCATGTACCTGTAATTACACCGGTACACAAACCCTTCCAACCGGAACACAGCAACGCTGCTTTGCTGCAGAAATAGGTATTGTGGTAATATTTTCCAGCACAATCTCCTTCACAGAGAGCTCTAATACTACAAAATACACTATTCCTAATAGGTCGTGCGGCCCGTGTGGGTTCCGTACCAACAATTTGTGTAACAATTTGTTCATTTTATCTAACAACAGTACGTAACGTTCAATATTTATCAGCATCTGGCGCCTGTACCAGTTCAGGTTAATCACTATTCTATTATTCCTTGTACAATTAACTATTTGATTTCATTGCTATGAATATTTTAATGGTTTTGTGCAGACTCTTGTTAGAGCTGACGTGTATTGATAATCTTTGTATGGAACTACTTCTAAATTATTGATATAATGATATCTAGTTTTTCAAGTAGCCGTAAATATGGTCATAGTAATTGTACTCCATAATAAATACACATACAAATTATTTACTGTGGTAAAAGGACCAAACAGATAGGTAGGTAAAAAAGAGGTAATGGATTCAATAGAGTGACAAACAAACCAGCAGGAAAATGTCAGCAAGAAACATGATACCACGCTGAGTCCATTTACATGAAGGGCGCGGAACCTAATCGCCTTGATCATGATTTAAACGACTTTTCAAATTAAACTGTTTAACGAAAGACCATTAATAAAATCATAATTTGGTCCTAATTTACCTGCCTACCGAATCTAATAAAATGATAATGGGGGCCAACATAATGATAACGGGACACGAAAAATTAACAAGCTTGTCCTCCGTGATCAAAATGGCATTATTGACTTGAATCATTAAACTAACTTAGAGGCAATTTTTCTTTCTACGGCTCTAGTTAATCCAGTTGTTGGACCGGCTTTCAACGCCCCCTGCCGGGAATCGCGGCTACACGAGCAAATAAAATGCTAATTCGCCAAGTAAAATCTGTTTTGATTAAATTTAAAGTAGACAAGACAGATTTTTTTCCTTAACGGCTTAGGGCCGGTTCTATAATTGATTCTTGGTCGCATTAATAAACGATTTAATTAATAAAACAGCACGCAACCCGTTTAATGAAATGGAAGGAAAACCCCAAGTCGTATTGCTAGCGTACAGCGCGGCGCTGCGGCGAGTAGTCGAACTAAACTGAGAAAGCAACCCCTTTCTCTCAGTGCTGCCACCCTTAGGGTGAAAGTTGCCGAACGCTTTTCCGTCGTAGAAGTTCCGCTATTGCCCGCTAGGTGGCAGCGATACGCCGCGTCCCGAAGCATTCGTATCACTCGTGTGCATGTGTGCGTGACAGAGCGAGACCGCGAGTGAAAAATAAAAAAGGAGTAAAATAGACAGCAATATGTGTATACAAAGGCGTGGTTACGTGCATGCAAGCATTTTTTTTTATCGCAAAAATGGCCGGAACTTTACACTTTTCGCGTTAGAACATAAAGTCGCAACTGCATTAGACGCGTCAGAGCTTGAACTTTATGTGTTGACTATAAGGTCGAAAATCAAATATGAGCTTTGGTTAAATTGCGTTTAGACTCTAGAATGTGGCAAAATAATTGGCGTCACCGGCGTCGCGGCGTCACTAGAAAGAGAGAATATAACGTAGCTAGCGTCGCGTCGGAGCAGTGCCTACCGAGGACCGTTAGAAGGAGGGGGATGGCTAGTTGGCAAACGTGCCCGTTAGAGTGAGACGTCGCGAAAAAAATGTCCGAAAAAAGCTGTTTTCATTAAAGGTGCGCGCCGCGATAGAAATTACAGAAACATGGGCGCGGTTTAAAAAATGTCAGGGGCGCCTGCGCCCTCGGTAAAAAGCCGGTGCGGAAGTAAAGGGGGAAAGAGACGTTGTTAGTGGGCATTATGTGACGAGTTGCAGTGGTGAGGCGCGCCGCGAGCGGTCGCCACCGGCGCGGACCAACAAAAACAACAACCGCTAATTATTGCGATTAATAAGCGAATACGGTTCGGGTGCACCGGCCCCACTAGTGATGGCCCGTCAAATCGAAATGGTGCCCAAACGTGTGCTCTTGTGTTCGTTCTATGTTCAAAAATGTTTCAAAAGGTAAATATTCGGAATGACACTTTGAAAATAACCTCGAATTTTCGAGTGAGGGCGATGTGTGGCGATGTCGTGTTGTTTGTTCGATATCCACTGCAGCGCGGTGACTGTGCCGTTTTCCCGCTAAAACTGGTAATGATCGAATTCGGAACCGCGCTTTTACGTGTGCCCGTTGTTCGACAGTGAAAATTTGGTAAAAGTTCAACAATTGTGAGAACTGTTAATACGAAAATTGTAAATGAAATGATGGTGGATTTGAAAGAAAAATCTATTGTACAATACTAGCTATAATATTAAAGGAAATAGCAGGATGACTAACGCTAAAAGTTAATATTGTATCTAATAAATATACAATTAACACATATCAAAAGTACTCATAGACTCTACATTTAAACATAGTGCGCTAAATGCCAAAATAGATGCAAGCAAATAATACAAGAATGTCGCCTAGTTACACTAGAAATGTTACTTCAGACAACCTACACTTTATTTACATGCACCTAAATTAGAAAACGCTCAAGTAAATACAACTTTGATAGTGAAAACGTTATCTTTTGAGTGGTGTATTTTCTTACAGTGAAGCTAAAATAAATAATCATATAAACTTATCTGTTCACTTACCGTAACATGAATAGTTTGTGAGCCACAGCAAAAAAATTATAATTACTGGTGAAAACTAATGTAAAAAAAAAGAAAATGTCAAAAAGAACAGTTATTTTCCCAAAAAATAACTTTAGAGATGGTACTCAACTAAAAATACTTCAAAAAAAAACCTGTTATTAATACCAGTAATTTTAGTACGTTGTAAAAATCATAGGTGTTATTCGACAGGTAGGTGAATAGAAAGCCATTTTTATCACCTGCATGGCATTCAAGGTAAAAGGGAAATATAAAATAATGTTTATCACTGCCAGTGCCGTAGCATAATCTTACTGATACCGTGTCAGGTGAGAAGTGATAAAATCGAGTATTTTTAAAACCTCGTGTGGAAACCAGATATTCTTTGTGTGATATAAATAGGTACGTATTGACATAGGCTGGTTGTATAAAATATTTTAATATTAAAATAATGCGATACAAATGGTATTTTGTTGGACTATAAATATGAATTAAGTAAGTTATATTTAGGGTTGTTGTGGTGCAATAAAAGAATATTTGGAAGGTCTTTGCCCAGCAGTGGGACAATAGATACTGTATCTAATCTATATTTTCAATAAAAACGCTTATCTTTTTCTTCAAAATCCCTTCATTTAAAGAATAAGTGACAATCTCTTATATAGGATTCTTATGGGACTATAAATTCTACTGAGCCTTACACCTTATTGTCTGAATTTACTCTATGATGCACTTTCGTAAAACATAGAGAAAACATCTTTTCTGCTAACTTTTATTGGATAGTATTTAGTTTTCAAGCAAATCTAACGTGAGTAAATTATAAGTTGCTTATAAACCTTCACAGTGATAAAAGTAGCTAATACCTATTTAAAATTGACAAAACCAATGTTTTTCAATAGCCTTTTTTATTCCAATCAAGATATTTCTAAGGATATATTTATCAACCTATGAAGTAGGTTGATAAATATATCCTTAGAGAAATGAGAATATCCTTCAGAATGAAAGACACGATACGAGATTAGAGTACGCACTATTTGCCTGTTGCTGCCGTTATAAGATATTAGATTATGTGCATACAAAATAGATGAATTAATGCACTTTATCGTTTTATTTTATTACCTATATCCCTAAAATGATGAACTAACAAATGCAAGTAAGAACATACATATAACACACATTATAGGAATATGAGACTATTATGTTCGAACGGCAGCAGAAACATTATAATAGTTGTTTGTATATTAAATATTTTCCTGGTTGGAACCAACTTTAACTACGCCAGCCAATCAACGAAGACCACCGCAGCATATGTGGGGTTATAAAATCTAATACAAACAGATGGCATAGTGGGCCTGTTTAGTCAACTTTCAAAAGATTCTCATCAAGATAATATTTAACTGTTATAATTAAGGCTACATAGAAACCGTAAGGGCCACGACCTGGACAGAAAGGCCAAAAACTGTATAATAAATTAGCCGTAACACCTGTGTCTACATGCAACACACTATGCATTAAATCACCAAAAAAACAGGTTTTTAAATCACCAAGATAAAACCAGTCGAATAAACATAAATGATAAAGCTGACTGGCTGGACGCAACTACACGCCGAATGCCCTCTAACCAATAGAAATTCGTAAATTTGAATTTTGAATTGCGAACGTGGGCTCACGTGTGGGTGTTCGTACCTATACCAACTGTGTAAACGATTTTCTCTCTCGATTCGATAATCAAATTTTATTCGTCATAACAACATCGAGGAGGTAACACGAATAAGGTCTTTCAACTCGAGAATTCCATGGTGCTCTTTGATCTTGATTTATGAAAATATGCTTGTAAATTTTTATTGGATGAGCAATTTATGTATGACATTAATTTCGGGGGATTTCATATCAAACCCTTTGTTTAATTTTCTAATTGTGTGGTTGCAAACAAATCTTATACAGCCTAGAACTTTTTAACATTTTGGTAGCGATAGTTGTCTAGGTGTAGAATTATATTCGTGGACTTTGTCAAAAACTCCTTCATTTTCATTTTTTCAAAGCAAAATTGTTCCATAGTCATTGCCATGCTGGATAGCTTAACAGAAAATTAAATGATAAATTTTAATAAACTTTATCAATATAGCAATCTTTATTAACATCTCAGGTAGAATTAATGTGAGCTTCGATGTCGAGTAAATTAAACCGAGCAGTATTCACTGATCCATGAATACGCATCAATTAATAATTTTCAATGTCAGAGGAGAGGGCGCTTGACTGCCACATGGCGTGGTGGATACCATTTAGCTGAATTGAAAGAGAACAAAACAGGGCACTCTTTAGTAAAATTTTAAGACTGCTTTTCTTAGCTACGTGTACTTACAAAGTCTGACACTATGCCACTATTGCATCGCCCCGCGTATAAAGACACACATGCGTTACGCGGCTCAACTACCGATGATCTCCCCTCTCTATCAGTCGCGTAGTTACCGTACTGCTATCTCTGTCTACACGCACGATCTGATGTCGGTCGCACGTCGCGGTTCGGTCATCACATCCCTCGGCTCCTATAGCTATCGCATAGGAGCTAGATTGGCGCGTCGCGTATTCAAAATAGGAACGTTAGTAATGAAGTGGTGTACGGTGGGGTGAATGTGTGCGTGCAAGAGAGCCAGCGACCCTCCCCCGCGCCTCCGCCCCCGCTCGCAACGCTAGCCGAGCGAGTGGCGCGCGTTTACACAATCCGTTGGTTCGGAGCGCGGGCGACACTCGCGTTGGATGCGTGGCTTCTTCTTGTGACGACGATCGACGCGCGAACACGTATCGTCAATTGTTTTTTATAACATCTTGAAACTCATACGAGTTCAGCGCTCCCTAAGCGGTTTTGGAACTTCTTATAAGAATTCAAGTTCCAATATTGTCGTAAAAAAAGCTAACAACAATTAATGATTTTGAGCTTCAAATATTTTAGTGCGGCTGCCATAGTGATTGGAATATTGAAGAAAGGCAAGATTTTAATTTTAAAATGAAATTTTAAATCTGAAGTTTTTTTTCTGAAAATTTTTATAACATAGTAGGATACTAAAGAACTGTAAATGTTGTGATAGTAATAATTTACGAAGTGACGATAAGTGGTACAGTGTCAATGGAACATCACATCAGGCGTAAAACGAAGTGCCAACGACAAAAAATAAAATTTAACTTAGATTTTTTTGGCGGCAACATATTTAATTGGTGAGTATTTTTTCACCTTTTTATTTTCTTAACTCAGTTAGCCATTAAGTATTCGAAGAGTGTTTCAATTTTCATTCAACCCTGCCGACGGATACGCGCATTATTCACCAACAATTTTAAAACGTAATTAATTTTCGAAAATGGTTAACTAGAATTTATAACTTTCAATAAAAGTCAAAAGTTACTTTAAAAAAGTGACACAATAAAAAGACGTTCACTTTAATCGTCACCGCACGCAGCCTTTTTTGTGTGTAAACTTTTTGCTATTCAAAGTTTAACAAACAAAAAATGGGCCGATGTTTTTGTAAATGAATTACATCGACCGTAAAAAAACAGTTATCGAATAGCTAAATTGTTAGACTGGCAACATTTTTATTATCAACAAGTTAGTTAGGAAAAAGAAATTGCATTTTTCCTTTTTAATTTTTTTTTTTGGCTTAGGCGTTTCAAAGCTTTAAAATTAAAAACTCAACTTATTAAACACTTACTGGTTTTATTCAAATAACTGCAAAAAAGACCAGTTGGCACTTATCAATCCGCTTGGCAACAGTGAATGTTGGTGATAAAAGCAGTCACATGTTTTTATCACACAACGACGATTTAACATACCTACTGGTCCCTTATCGAGTTCAAATAAAGGACATTCAAAATTAGGTACTAAAATAAACGTAAGATTCTTTTTAAATAAGGAAGTACTTTAAATATTAGTAATATGTCACCTAATATTTTAATATTAGTCTTTGATTTTAGCAGTATTAGTTTCGAGTTTAGTGCAGAGATAAAGAAAAATAATACTTGTACGCTGTGAGGAAAATTTAATAATCTAGCAAAAAAAAAACCATGTCTTGCACTGTTACCAAGCCGCAATAAAGTACTACATTATCTTACATTAATAAAAAACAAAAACATTTATTCTGTTTCATCAAATTATCGCGTGGTATTACGTAATCTACTGCCCCTTATCTTCTTCACCTTTCACCTTATCGACATGTTTTCGCCAAAAGGTGATTTTTCATATTCTTGTAAATTTAAATTCTATTCTGAGGTTATGTCGATGATATAAATTCTAATTTTAGACGATTGTACGTCATATGCAGATGCATAGTGTTTTGTTAGTTGTTATACAACATATTGTCGGGCCTTATCTGCGTTGCTATGGCAGATTGGTGTAAACAGCTAAAAAGCTTAATTAGTTAATGTATTTTATACATTAAAACCGTTCTAAAAGAACACAACTTGATACCTAGTATTCTTCTGTACACGTATTTTCAATCTATAGGTAATATTTAATATTATAATAGGTACTGGGAATATTTGGTACCAATCTTTAGTTAAAAATATTCACCATGAAATGTGCTGTCACTAATTATTAGACTTTGTTTCAAGGTGTTATTATCGGCCATTAACAATAAAGTAACTTACATTTGCCATGACATGATAGATTATTACAATTTATAACTTGAATTATAGAACCAGTGAAAATAACTGTTATTTAGAACAAGTTGAATATGACACCTCACCAAAAAATATATTTACTACCTTTTGCCCGCGATTTCGTCCGCGTAAACGCAGACAAAGTCGTAGGCTAAAAAGTAGTCTGCCCTTTCTTGGGGTTCAAACTTACCCCGTACGAAATTTTATCAAAATCGGCTCAGTGGTTTAGTCGTGAAAGCGTAACAGACAGACATGAAGAGTTACTTTCGCGTTTATAATATTAGTATGGATAATAAAAATTTGAAAAACCAAACATTAATAATGTGTGCAGTGAAAAATAACAGGTATTAAAGCTGTTCAAAAAAACATGTTATATTGATACTCGTAAGGTGAACTCTTAAAACGTTTTTCCCACCTATTTAGAAAAATAACTGACTTCTGCACCTTCTCTGACCAAGAAAGAAGAATAGTGGAATGAATAACGTATCTGTTTTGGTTCAAGTAAGAATTTCGAATTAAAATACCTATTTGGGTATTTTTTTAATACAATTTCCGTATTTCGTGATCGACAGTCTTCAAGATATGCAATCCTACGCCCACAGCATACGTTTTTATCTCAAAATAATTTGGGTGTGTTGCGTTGCACGAAAAATAGCGGTTATTATTAAGATTGTAAACGCGGAATTATTAATTTAGTTTGGCCGTGGGCCACCTTTTTTATTTACAAATTCGGCCTTAAGGCTTATCGTGACTTGACGTCGGACCTTATCTTGAGGCGTTTTTAAAAGACAATCGAATTTAGTTCTTAATTCGAATTCTGGTGAACGATAAAATGATTGATGGTTGGCACGCTAATGAACAGAGTTTCTGCACTGTCTTCGTTCGTAAATAAAGCATTGTTAAAAGCGTTTTGTTGAATGAACATAACTGAAACGCGCCATACTTTTTTCTCACTTTTACAATCGTTAATTAGACAATGTATCTTAAAACGGACGTTGTAATTGGTGTAGTTACGTTAAATCGAATCAAGTCTAAATGATTGCCAAGACAAGTATGGTCGCCCGTATGAAGATATAAATCAGATGGTCGTTGCTTGTTATTAATATCTGTACGCCTCGGGCGACAGGCAGGGTCGTTAGTCACAAAGTGCGGCCCAGGTTCGATTCCCGGCTGCTAATTATTATTTATGAGCAACTCTTATCTTTAGCCAGCGGCCGCTAGGAAGTACCTATTACGGAATGTTGAGGATTCTTCGACTAGCATTAATAAAAAGGTAGATAATGTAACGCCATTTTTTTTAGATTGTAGTTTATTCGTAGCATTGAAGCTAAATATTCTTAATACATGTTTGACAAATAAGTTCTAATCATCGATAATTTTAATGATTTAATAACGTTTATAAAAATATTATTCAAATATCGTAAGTCTTATGACTCATAATCATAAGTTTTGAATAGATAGGTATGTTAAAATTTGGCGAAAGAACAAATTAATGGCACCAACAAGAAAAATAAACGATGTTCGAAATTTAAATAAACTTGTAGAAGAAGATTTGTAATCATTTTATTTTTTTATTTTTTAATGGTTTCTATTATTAAGAGGTTCCGTATAGGATTTTAAAATATGGTGCAATAAGAAAAATTATTTTGCTTGTGCAGAATGATCTATGTTTTATTTAAATTCAGGAGATTATACCGAAATTCTTTGTGTGAGAAGTCAATTTTGAATGCATAACTATTTTTCAATTTGACAACAGTTTGCTAGAATTAAAAATAAGTAGCTAATACTTAAATAAGAAGTTTTCAGTAAAGATATACCAAAACCAGTGTCGAACTTCCAAACGTAGACATGTACATATTTAACTACATTAAAACCTTAGCTTAAAAAAACTTAATTGCACCCCTAATATAAAAAAACGTATGAAACGAATTTTACATTTAGTGCAATGTAATAATTATATTAAATCCTTAGTGAGTATAACAACTCGTTGGCTGTATAACAGATTTCCTTGGACATCAGGGTACATCAATTTCGCTAACATAATATGTAGTAACTAGATTCTGCCTACGATTTCGTCCGCGTAAAATTTGATATATTATCCCACGGGATACGTACATTTTTCCGGGATAAAAAATCTTATGTGTTATTCCGGACTACAATTTATCTCTGTGCCAAATTTCATTGAAATCCGTTCAGCCGTTTCAGCGTAAAAGAGTAACAAACATCCATCCTTCCATTCTCACTAACTTTCGCATCTATAATATTAGTAGGACATTAAGTACTTGCTAAGAATTTTATTCGGGCCATTCTCTTTGCAATTAAAAGTATTTCTCTTAAATTGTACATTCGTTTGTATGTTTGCGTTTTTTTATGTTACAAAAACAATTATGTATAAATAAACACAATTATAACACAATTATTATTGTTTATACATAATTGTTTTTGTACTTAGTTGTATTTATGTAATTAATTTGTCACGGCTTATGTACGGGAATGATTTTGTCATTTGTGCTGAACCATGAGAGAGCAGTTTTTGTATGGTATTTTATACACGTGCTTGTTGTGTACTCTTAGTACTTATAGGTACACGTTATTGTCTGTATTTTACACATTATTACCGAATTAATTTTTTAAAGGAATAAATCGTACGTTTTTAACCCCGGACATGTCTGTCTGTGGCATCGTAGCTCCCGAACGCATGAACCGATTTTTGTATTCGAAAGGTGAATTAATCGGGTGTGTTCTTAGCTATGTTAAATGGAAATCGGTTCAGCGGTTTGAAAGTTATCAGCTCTTTTGTTAGCTGCGGTAGGGATTTTTATTTTTCTGTCGGGGGTTAGTTAATTTTTTATTGTCATTCGTTTATACTAAAAGCTTAAATTTCCAAAGGATAAAGCAATAATAAATAAGTTAGTCTTTTATAAAAGACCTCTCACAGATCCGGTTTTTATTAAGAACCAAGTACACACATAACACCCACAAACAAACCAATATTAATATTAAAAACAAAAAACTATTGACATTCAGAAGTACTTTTGTAAAAAAGGTTCGATGCAATTTTGTGAACCTTTGATATTGTACGAGAATGACTCAAGTATACCTAAAATAAATTGCAGACTCCTAATTGTAATCAACAAGATTATTGTGAAAAAAAATGGTGAAATCCCACAAAAGGTATTTTTTTGATTGGTAAATAAGATTGACAAACAAAACCTAGTGAATACCTACTATTAATTTATAATGTGACGTATTCATCGAACTTGACTGCCTCGGTAGCCTAGTGGTTTTAAGCGCGACTGCTACGCTAGAGGGCTTGGGTTCGATTCCCAGGTCGAGCAAAAAGTGTTATTGGGTTTTTGTGCATAGTTTGTGTATGTTTTTATGACTGGCATTTCAAAAATAAGGTAGGTTCATATGCCAGTGATGTGGAATTTGTTCGAAAGAGTCACCGCGGTCCTGGAACGCAAACGGCATTAGGAGGAACATGGATGGGTTTTAGTCAGTGAGAGTCTAACACTCTATTTCGCTCCGCTCAGTGCGAAAAAAGTAATATGATGATTTACCATCCTTAAAAAACTTCGTAAATGACAACTTGAATTCATATGGTCGCATAATTTTCATTTTACGAATTGCATTACCTACTTTGTTTCCAAATAAGTATCTGGTATTCACTTGCCATTGTATTACGTATTTCATGAATAATTTCTTTTTAAATCAAAATCCTTGATTCAAATTTGGAAACAAATGTGATAGGTACCATTTTTGGCAGCCATTTTTTATGCGTGTTTAATCTGCTTGATTATGTACCTACCGTTTGGTAAAAGAAGGTGAGTTTTAGACATAAATCTAAGGCTTACTAAAATCAAAGTAATAAAATCAGCCATTCATAGACACGGTGTTGTAAAATACTGCTTGTCATAACGTGCGGAATAATCGATTTATATTATAAATTATTAAATGTATACTGCCGATTATATTTATTATACAAAATTTTTAATAAATATAATGCCACACCCACGCAACTCTTGAATCAAAAATGTTATTCTTCCTGACTTCATAATATGACGTGTGTATATGTAGCCTGGTGGTCCTAAGCGCGACTGCTAAGCTAGAGGTCTTGGGTTCGATTCCCAGGTCGAGCAAAAACTGTTATTGGTTTTTTGTATGAAATTCTCAGTAGCAGCTCGGAGATAGGATTTGTGCCCGGTTAATGGCAAAAGTTTGCCCCCTATTACATGGGACCTAAACATACCAGCGAACTGTGGGTGCACATTGGTACACCTCTGCCTAACCTTTCGGGGAATACAGGCGTGATGGTATGGGTGTGTATATTTTTTTTTGAACATTTAATTTTTATGAACTCTTCACTTTTTTTTTGAAATTATAGTGAACGTGTTAGTTGATTAAATTATTCATTATGATAGATAATTCAACCAATTTCCTCAGTACACAATACACTCATGATAATAAAATCTGGCTGGGTGATTTCTAGGTAAACATGCGATGTATTAAATCATATCTATGTAATAGGCTATCAATCAAAATAGCAATCATTCAGATAACAATCAAAAGTATTGAGTTGTAATTTTTTTTTAAATAATTCGTTAAACGTCACATAACATTGAAATGTTCTACAATATCTCTATCGCCACAATAGACCTTAAATTGACAGAGACAGCATGACTAAGACTCGGGTAACAGCAACAAAAAATGGAGTCGCGGTTTGAGTGTGCAGTTATTATAGTTTTATAATTAATGCAATTAAATACAATAATATTTATAATTAAGCTAGTTAAATTAATGATAGCTCATTAACAATCATTTTAACGATAGAATAAAACGTGGAGAGGTATTAATCTGTTGCGTGCATGAATTGCCTGATCTATTGGATTGACGCACGAACGTTTGCTATGTTACATAAATTGCATTTATATAAGTAGGTACGAATGTAATTCTTGACACTATATTTTTCTTTAATCAGCGAGATTTTTCAGAAATCTCTATATTTATTATTTTTATAGAATCAAAAAATGTGTTTAGTTATTAATGTATAATTTTGTAAGTTTCTTAAGAAAATAGGCTTCGAACGTACCGGTACTACTAGTTATAAAAAAACACTCTTTCGAAATAACTTCCTCACTAAAGTCGATTAAGGAAAAGTATAAAATTTTTTTGACAGAAATCCTATGATTTATTTTTAAATAAAGTCTTTCGTCCACTTTATGTTGAATAAATTTCCCCGTAAACGAGATGTAAATGAACAAAAAAACATAAATTAAACTAATAAACAACGATTTATTTTAAACAATATTTAAATTAAAAACGTTAGTAGTTTTATTCTCTACTGTACATAAATAAGTAGCATTAGCATATAGAATGATTTTATTTTTAAGAGAAAATCGTAAATCATGAAAGGCACATAAAATACACATGTAAAATAAAATTACTACTTTTTCAAGTTATTAAATATTATAATTATGATGTGTTTTATTTAATGGTTTTCTTTATATTCAAATGTATAATTAATAAAAAAAATTAAATTATACAAATAAAACTCTATTTGAAATAAAAATTGAGATTATAAAATTTTGCGAAATTATCATTATGATCGATTATAATTGTATATTTTTCTAGTTAATAATGCTAATATATACTTACCGAAAAGGTATAAAAGTTATAATTATTATGTTCGTAGGCACAATAAATACATACAAATAAGAAAAAATAAAATATTGAAATGTATTACTTAACTTTTTTTTGTATAAACTATGTATTTTTTTAGGTAGGTCCGTAATTAGTAGATAATTAAACATAAGGAAATAGACAATATATTTTATGCATGTCGAGCCAGTTAGATATATTGCCATGATTATTCCGTTTAGTTAAGCGAAACCAGTTTTAATACATGTGCATTGAAACCACACCTTAAGAATTTATAGATACAATGATTATTTAGCATTAGCTTGCCTTATTTAACGTAGCTATTTAGCACACAAGTAATGGATTTCAAATCCGTACTAGTATTATAAATGCAAAAGTAACTTTGTCTGCCTGTTCACGACTAAACCATTGAACCGATTTTGATGAACTTTGGTACGGGGTAAGTTTGAACCCCAAGGAAATAGGCTACTTTTTATTCCGCGTCTTCTGTTTCCGCAATAACCGTCATTCAGCTAGTAAATATAAATAAAAAATGAAACTTGTAGAAATTAAAGGTACCTATCTGCCCATATTTACCGCGCTTTTTATTAAAAAAAAAGTTTCATTCGTGATCCGACCTTAATGGTCAGCTAATCACATCAAATTGCGAATACTGGCCACATAAAGTTCCCGCAAATAAAAAAAAAATACTCAGAACGTAGGTACTTTATCGTGAAATTGCTATAAATCTACAACAGTATTGCAATCGCGTTCAACGACGTCAAATGACCACAAAATATCGGTTTGTGATGACCAATAACTCTGTAATAATATGCTAGTCTATGATATTACGGCATGCGGGCGGTGGTTAGTTGCTACCGTCTACGGTAATTCTCGATGGTCGTCAAGCACTTGGTATTTTGTCGTAGAACATTTCATTATGTGTGTGAGTCGTTGCCAAGGTCGTTTTGATGACTAATGTGCGAGCTGTCTTGTTATTTATACCTATTGCATCTTTTTTTCGCGAACATGAACTGTATTTGTATTCTAATTTTAAATTGAACGGTGTTTAAATGAAATGGCCAGCTATGAAAGCGTAATAATAAAAAGCCTGGAACATTAACGACTAATCGTAGCCTGACTTTTTAATAATTGTAATATATTTATTTTCATTTTTAGAACCCGCAGTTATTATAATAAGCTAAATAATTGCATTTTATTTCAAGGAAAATTATTAATAACTAGAAAGAAATAAAATATCTTTACCTGCAGGTTTCTAGAAATTTTCATTAAAGTTTTAAGTAATTATTTATCGTGAAGGATTCCATTTTATTTTCTTAGCATCCGCTACATTGATTTCTTAGAATTATAAACCACTAGTTCATTAATTCATTAGTTAAGTTTATTTATACGAAGATGGAAAGTCGGAAGTACATAACCGTACAACATAAGTTTATAAATAATAGGCACCTACCTTTTATTCCAAATTACACCTAGAACCATCCATAATTTTTTTACGTCCTCAGTTGTACTACAACTTGGCTTATTAAGTACAACGATAAAGATACCGTACTCAAAAAAATATTTGTCCAACTAAACGCCAAACAGCTCGGGACGGCCATTCACAAAGGAACATTCGCATCAAACAAACATTTCGTTAAAAATGTTTGCCAAATTTTTGGACACACATTAATCATCGCAACACTGTTTAATTCGCCAATACGCCAACGTTTGCCCAACATTATTATATGAAAACATGTTGCTGCCAGTGACTCATGTGCGGTCATTGCCGAGAATAGAATAAAATGACATGGAAGCACACAACTAAAACGTAATAAGTGCGAAATGTTAAATTCACAAACTAAAATGTGTAAATTATAAACCTACTAAAGAAAGCGTATTTTCTATGCTGGCAACACTAAATAACGTGAACAATTTTTTTTTTGACATTTAAATTTTCTAATTCTCCAATGTCAAAAAATAAACATTTTCTGTTAATTTACTCGAAATTTATTAAGTATTTATGTAAATAATAATCAAATGGCTACCGTTGATGCGTCAAACTATCAATACAATGCGATTAAAATGTTAAATAAGTTTATTCATATGACACTGGTTGGTAATAATAGCCTGATAATAACAGGAAAGAACGTTTGAAAATTCATTTAAAACCGGCACGAAGTGAACGAATAATTGTACTGGAACTACTGGAAGTGAACGAGATTGATATAAATGAGCAAAATTTGAGCTGGCACACGCGATGGCCATTGTTCTGGGTAGAACAAATTAGGTCTAATAGACGTGGCAGTTTATTTTTAATCTGTAATGTCAAACGTGTGGTAAATAATGTTATTACACTAAGGAGGTAACGATGTGATTAAAATACTGACTATATTTATAACAAGTGGAATGGACATAGTAAGGATTTTTTTTAAATGGATTCAGTCCTTCCATGATTCTAGACATGATAAGAAGTATAGAATAGCTCTATTTTTTAAATAACCGACCAGAATTGTTAGCGCTTGGCGGTTTAGACTGCACCTACAGATAAGAATAGGGAATTATGCAAATTTCAGACGTTTTTGTTAGAAAATACTTAAATATTTAACCCTTATAAAATTAGTTAAAAATTTTTTTTTTCAAAATCCCTTATCCCAGTCACAATAACATTTAAATTTTAGGGTAAAAATTTAAATTCATTTCCAATTTTGAATGCATTATAAAGAGCTGGCAACCCTAAGAAATAACTTTAAATTCAGTAATTGACGTAAACGGGTAATAAATTGCAATTAGACTGACAGGAACAATGTTAGTATGGTATGTAGGTATGGCTTGCCTAGCTACTAGTTTCTATACAATTTAGGTAACACAATTACTAACTCGTACCAAATAATAATTGGGTACATTAATAAGATACTAATCTCTGTGCCCACATAGTTACTTCATTATTTTGATACTTGCTTTGAGAGCTTCGAAATATATCTTTAAAAAACAATTCTCAGCCATATTTTATACTAGCTTCTGCCCGCGATTTCGTCCACGTGGAAGTTGAGTATGGCAAAATAATATGTCCAAAGACAAACAGAAGTAGTGTAGCTTCCTATTAATGAAAGAATTCTTGTGATCATTTCAGGACTAACTCAGAACGACCTAATAGTAACAAAAATTATCTTTACCTCTTTATAATATGAGTATGGATAAATAAATTCGCAGCTCGCCTGAGTAAGTCATTTTTTATTAATTCAAACTACCATTACTTATTAATTACAACACTTCCTTCCAAATATTAATCTATAAACCTATAAAAACATCACAATCAATAGCCAAAAGCAAAAAAAGGAAATCGATCAACCCATAGATACGGAATGCAACCGCAAAAAACACAAAAAGTTTCTATCAAAAGTTCAAAATTAAAAATAATATGACCTCATTCTTAAGAATCTTGTGTTGTCTATACCCATTTTTATTCGCCCACTTGTAAAAGGTTAGATGTTTGATTCTGACAGGCAATTAAACAGACAGGGAAATATTTCAAGTGCATTGTCAGAATAGTATTCTTTTTTCAAATTTATTGCCCTGAGAACTATCAAGGGCGTTGCATGACACTTAACAAATGATATTCTCAATGTTTTTTTGACCTTTCTATTCAATAACGCTATCCGTCAATGTTTTATAATTATGTATTTAAACTTTAGATTTCTTATATTGTTGTGTCATCTTAAATTGGATATTTTATCTATTTAAAATTCATCTTCAATACTTTGAATAATCTATCACCAAATAAGTGCCTAACGTAGTTTTCGTACTTAATTCAAATTCATTTGAGCATTAAGCCCTTAAGGCATAAATTCAAAGACAACTTGACTTAAAGTTTAATAAGAATAAACAGTAATTAACAGATAGTGAAACACCAATTAATTTTGATGAATAATAACTTGTCACTAACGATGAAATAAAACTTTATGATTGTAACAATTGCATTTAATTAACGTTTTATTCATAGGCACAGTACAGGTAATTCTTGTGCCTGTTCGGAGAAGTATTCAAGCTTATGTTGGCTGTCAAAACAAGTGTGACATAAAGTAACAAGCAATTCATTACTGTCTTCGACATACAATAGGAAAGATATCCATAGCCCACGGCTCTACAATGGGGTACAATCACATTAAGTACCTTTTTATTACAAACACAAAAGTAGTAAACTATTGTGAAATAATTTCCTATTCTCGAGTTGCGTCTTCGAGTGCTTTTTTTATTACTTATTTGTGGTTTTATTGTAAACTTGTTCTGTGTTCCTTTTTTTAAAATGTGATTGAGACATTTTAAAGTGACATGTTTTCGTTTTTTGAATTTGTTTTTTTTTTTGTTAAGTTGGTAATGAAGTATTTGTATTTTTTTAATGATATTCAACCTCGACTTAATTAAACTCTGTTCTAATATTAATTTTCAAGCAACGCATAATATTATCGCTGCCATATTGCGGGCCTTTCTACGAAGTCAACTGTGGCAACTTGATATTTTAATAAAGTTTTGAGATACAATGTTGTGCCGTAAGTTCAAGGCTTTTGGTTCTTGTTCTATAGGTAGGTAGGATTTGTTTAAAAAACACAAGATGTGTTTTAAACAGTAGGTACCAACTACTTAAGTTTATTTGATAAAGGTTTCATAAATTACCAACTTTAAAATACACGTAATTTATGTTGCGTTCAATAGCAGTAAATAAATAAATAGTAATGCAACGTATTTTATTTTCTCACGATATATTTTTCACTCGAACGGTAGCTGAATAAAAATATATTGCCTACACAGCCTTCCATTTGCAAGCAAGTTTTTAAATTCACTGACAAGTTGCTAAAATATCAAAAAACAAAACAAAAACAAAACATTTTTAAACAACAATTTTACGACGCGCGAACATCGCAATGGGTTAACCCTTCAAAAGTCGATGCAAATTCGCACATAAATAAATAATGTATGTTGTGCCCCGCACATAGATATCAGCAAACGATAACTCCAGTTAGACAAAGATGGATGGTCAAATAAGATTTGTTGACACCTTCGCGCGATAACATTTTTAATAAATCATCTGTCGCGTTCGGATATTTATACGCACGTAATTGGCCGTCGGTTTGTACGAGAATATTCAACTTGATTGTCTGTTTATGGTCGCAACAAAACATCGAAATCAAGTTTTATGACCCTTAATAATCAAACCCTATTTTATGGGTCATTCAAACCTTGTTGATTTACACGTGGTGTAAAGCGGCTACCGATAAATTTTCTGTTGAATAATTCAATTTCTATGCGTTCTGTAATTGCTTGTGGACATTAAACGTCAAATAAAAATAAAATCTCATTAAAATGAATGGTTTATCCATACTTGAGGCTGACAATAATTAAATGGCAATGAAACTAGGCGGCGCTAACTGTTTAAATGTCGTTTTAAAGTGATCCGGTCACGATATCTGCTAGTCCTTTGAATAATGGAAAATAAAATTGTTTTCCATTAAATTTTTTCTGTTTATTTTCCGCTAATGGTTTTAGAGATACTAGAACTAGATAGTCATACGATTGAACACGTTTCACGATACAGGTACTCCGTACTAGGTACTTAAAATGGCTGATTGCTGGCTCGGTATCGTTTTACATAATTTATGTAGCTTAACATTTGATATTTTATTTAAAAATAGGATTTAGATAAAGCCTTTTAAGTCCATGTTTATTTTATTTAAGGTTAAGTGAAGTGGTGTGGCACTTGGACTACTTAGGCTTATAATATCTTGGCACTTGGCAACACTTGGCAATGATATTAATGTTTTATTTCTGTTGTTTCAGATGTGTATCAGAAATTATGCTTGGCTGAAGGACATTTTTAAACAGGTAATTAATTTTTTTGTTAATATAAACTTTAAAAATAATGATCATGAGTTATATCTATTTTCTCAAAAAAAAAGAAAAATACTTTGACCTAAAATCAAATCATGTTATAATAAAAATGAAAGCAACTCGCAAAAATAGAAAAAAAAAACTCAGCACATACAATATACTTCAAAATTTTAGTTTAATTTGAAATGTTGGCTTTAGCTTAGCGGTTTGAAACGCTACCTATACGAGAGTGAACGTTGCGTCGCAAGTTCGATCCTCAGTACTCGCAAGTAGTTTTTGGGCCTTATCGAAGCTACATATTTGTTCCATACAATATGATAGTCAAATCAAGGCCAATATAAAATGTTCCCGACACGGTCGCGGTTTAGATAACATGTATCTTCAACGTATCACCGAAGGGGCCTACATTTTTAAAAGAATAAATAGATAAACTGAAAAATAAAACCAAATATTATCAAAAAGCAAGAAAAAAACAACGTATTATTTTGAATTTTTTTTTTTTTTATAAAGTTACGCCTATAACCATTTCTATTCTTATACGTATTTTTTACCGCGTAACGTCTTTTTTATAAATGTCGGTTATGCCTTTTTACTTCTAACACAACTAACGACAACTTACACGTGTTATCTATAATCAATTTAATAACCTTCGAGGAGAAAGTTTGATAAAAAAATTGATTGATCGAAAGGTAAAAACAAGGTCCTTATATTTATCGAATTCGATTAGATGTAGTATCCAAAGTGTTTTACCTTAGTACGATTATGACATTGTAAGGTTACATTGGCATGACTTTAGACTGAAACTAGATGTTTTTTGTTGCTCAGTTTTTGCTCTGACATTTGTATATGGTATCAAAAAACAGTAGCGGTTTAGCAATGATGAATTGTCTGTAGTAAAATTGATTGTAATGTTTTTTTTCCGTTTATTTTTTTATTTTATTTGGACTTGTATCTTTTATGGTCTCAACACTGGAAACGTATTCATACTTTTTTGTCATTAAAATTTTAAAATACGCTCAAATAATTATTCAAAAATATTATGAAAAAAACCACAACAAAATGCCTGTAATTCTTCATTCGTTAATACAATGTTTCACCTATTATCCCTATTTCTTTGTGCGACACAGCCGTTCTAAAGCACCCTAACCCTTTAATGCCATACGGTGTCTTCAATACCCCGACTTTCACATCCTTCCTGTTTTAAATGTATTCATAACGCATAAAAAACCTAATGCGTATCATTTGACGGTGTCTAGACAAAAGCCCACTGTCTATTGTCGGGTTAAAAGGATTTTTTTTGCTGTCTTCGAAATTGGATCGTAAGATGCAACAGATAGTTTGCTCAGCATGAATGGATATTACTTTCGGTTTTTATTTCATGATTGTAAGCGATATTTTTGGGATTTTTATTTATTGGTTTATAAAATGGGTCAGTAGGTATATTTTCATTGCTTTTGTTAACCATTATTGTGATTTTTGTGTACGATTCTATAAGAATTAATTTAAAAGGACTACTTTTAACCAAACGGTAACCAAGAACTTTAAACATTAGCAACATTTGAAATTCAAACAAGTTTTTTCAAATATATTCGAACGTAATGTTTTATTTCGTTGTCATTTTAAACCACACCTTATTTTCAGTAAACTAAAAATTTATCACCGACAACATGAATGAAATTCGTTTTGGAACGAAGACATAAAATATTATTGAATATAGCATTGTTACTTGCTCGTTAACTTCTCACCGTAACCCTTTCAACATCGTCTTACAAACCACCACAAAGTGCGCCATTGTCCCATCCCTTATCTCTAACAATAAACTACCGTACATTTAAAAATCGAAGCTACTTTGAATAAAGCATCCTATTGTGAATATTATAAATATTATGCTAATGCGATAAAGAAAATTTTTGACTCCGGTCTTTTAGACCAGGTGTCGCGTTTAAAGGGTTGAATTGCAACCCTACGTGTTCAATCATTTATTAAGATTTTGTGCTTTTGTCTACCATCTTATTCCCATGCATATTGCATAGAATTTATGTGAGAAATGCCAGTGATATATTTTTGTTCCTATTCTTATGCACACGCTTCCTAGCGTTTGAATGAGGTTCAAGACGGTTCATTGGTCATTATTTTATGGATTAACGTAATTTTGGGAATGGATCTTATGATTTATGATAGTTGGATTCAAATATTTTTGTTAAAGGATTACTGGTGGTATTTAAATTCGAGTCATAAAAATATATAGTCATGTTTGGATTTCGTAATCTGGATTTTATAGCTATGCTTTAGCATTAGCGTTTAATACCCATTCCTTTTTCGAATTCTCTATTTTATTAGCTTGGTTAATTAATACCTGTAGCAACACGGAAATAAAATAATCGGCCAGTAATAAAATATGCCTTTTTAAAAATCGAATATAGTCGTAATAGGACTTGTGTCGTTTTCGCCGACAGCGTGGTAATGCCGCACAAAATACGAGTAGAAATGAAAAATTAAACAATTATCTGTTTACTGTCGTTCTGTGGTGAATCTGTATAATTTCTGTAATCAGATATTGTGGTAGGTAATTGTTATTACAACTGTATTTTATTAACTTTGTTTGTTGTTTACTTTTGTTCTTATTTTAAACTTGATTCTGCTTTATGTCGGATTTAAACTAACGACTGTAAAGTCAGCACTAAGCTCTGACACAGCATAATTTGCCATTCAAGTTAGAACTCAACGTCGTGTGCGTCAAAATATGTTTTATAATGACAAGATACAAAAGCTGTCAACTCGCAGGCAGCGCTAACTGTTGGATTTTTAGAGGCAATGTAATGAGCGATAACATATTCACTTTGGTACACATGCCTAAGTATTTTGAACTAATATTATTATTTACTTGCAATATAATACAGAACATACTAGGTATTATTACTCTTATAACGTTATTTATAATAAGTTCTAGTATTTATTGAATTTAATTGAAAACGCAGCAGGATATCGATTGTCATTTACATAATGTTGAACACAAATATTTTAATAAATGGGAGTTATTAATTACGCCCATATGTTGTGAAGACCGGTTTTAGGGTGCACCGAACTAGATCAATATGTAGACTTTGTGTTAATCGTTAAAGTACTTAAATGTACATAAGGTCTAATAAAATAATCTCAAAACGAAAATATTCAGGAAATTGTGTTTTATTACAAAGACATTTTTTATTATTATTTGGAAAACGATAATTCCTTTCCATTTATCTTTATATTTTTAATTTAGAATGCGGTATATTCATCTATCTCGTATTTTTTTCAATTGTACATAATTTGTTATTCAATTATTATTTATAAGTTTTGTGTTACCATAAAATTGAACAAAATTTTACAAAAAAATCTATTAAGTACAATCATTTTAATAGAGATTCCGTACCTAACCAGATACTAAAAAAGGATTTGTACGTAACTCTAAAATACAGCCTCGTCACAAAATAAAAACAATGATTTCACATACATGTTAAAAATCACCAGAATATCCAGTCGATCAGTAATTGGTGCTGTTTCCTCTACCGTTCAATACCATGTGTTTAATGACATAATTGGTTTTAAAAAGAAAAGTCGAAATTACAGTTTTACGTCGACGAGTCGCGGTTACGACAGTTTTGCACTTATCTTTGGGGCACGCTATTTCGAAAACATTGAGTACCAGTATTGTTCTTTTTTAATTTGAATTTAGAACGTGTTAGGGTTAAGCTGTGACGTTATAGGACAATTCTATGTATTATTAATTTATACATAATAATAGGTTTTTATAGATCAATTAAGTTATGTTTTTTTTAAACAGTGATTTAGGATCTTTGTAAGTAATTCTGTCCGTATTATGTACAAGATACAGAACAGTTACCTACTTACTCGTATATTATAATTTAATCTACATAACAATTATTATTCTAGAAGTAAAATAAACAGAATGTATAATAATTAGAATGAGTATTCGTTTTGTTAAATTTATATTATTAAGTATGTTTGCTTATGACTTTATGAGTCGTAGAATATTTTTGCCGTTTTCATCTCATAATTGTTTTTACGTTACGTTTGGAAGGATGTGGTAGCTATTATTATTTTATAACTTTCTATTAAAATACTCGAAGGTTTAAAACTATGTTCCTTCGGCATTAAATGCGTCGATGTAGGTAATTGTGTAATAAAAACCTTGGTTCTCTTTCTGCTATTCCTACTTTCCTACTAATATTATAAATGCAAAAGTTTGTGGATGGATGGATGGATGTATGTTAGTCTTTCACGTCCAAACGGCTGAGCGGACCTGGATGAAATTGGGCACTGAGAATAACACGTAGGTTACTTTTATCCCGGAAAAATGTGCGGTTCCCGTAGGATAATATTATAGTAAATATATCAATTTAGACGAAGACGAACTCGCGGGCAGAATCTAATTTTATATAAGTAAATAAATGATTAACAAATAACCATAGTTTTCATAGAAGCATTCAAATAAACGTTTACTTTCTCAACGCTCAGTTCAAAAATTATTCCAAAATCAAAGATTCAAATTTTCAAACACGTCGCCTGTTCGTTTAAATTTAAACTCCGAACTCTTTCAAGAGTACACAAAACGTATGTTAATAGCCCGCCTTACACATATGGCCGACGAACACAGCTGTTCCTATACTATTCTTATGCAAAGCAGTATTTCGTTTTATCCGTTGTACTAGAAATAAGCAGTAGTCTGTACTAATGTCACGTGGAAGAGAAGGTATGTAAAACAGTTTCTTTTTCGACACTGATATAGAAATGCACGTGTTCAAATATATTGCTGGCTGTATGTTCAACGACGTTTGCTATTAAAAAGTGGACGACAAAATGAAGATTTAAAAAATAGAATCGACCAGTATTCTAAGTTTGAATTTAGGCGCCAAATTTTATTCAACTTCCATAATTATTTGTATTTTACGTTAAGCCGGTACTTTAATTTAAATAATAAGTTAGGTATCATTAAATGCACTTTATTTTGAAGAGGGTAATAAAAATATTTTTATACACATTTTGTAAGTGCTATTAAGATAAGGTATTTTATTCAGTTCTTATTGTATTTAAAATTAAAGCATTTATGAACATTTAGAAAAAGGTTATTAACATTTGGGTTTTTTGATGAGCTTATAAGTAATATTGAAATTATAATAATACAACTGCAGTCCACGTAATCAAAGTATTTTAGTACTAACATCTGCCCGCAGCTTCGCCCGCGTGAAAGTAACTTATAATATTCAACTAGAACTATTATTTTAAGGGAACACATTACTTACCGGGAAAAAATATCCTTTGTGCTATCCAGGAAATGGTCTATATTGTGCCAATTTTCATCGAAATCTGTTCAACGATTTACCCATGGTTGAGTAACAAACATCAATGATTCAGTTTGTGGGGATGGATGGATATATGAATGTTCGTTACTCTTTTACGCTTAAGCGGCTGAACGGATCTGAATGAAATCTGGCATTGAGATAGATTGTAGTATGGAATAACACACAAGACACTTTTTATCCCGGAAAAATGTACGGTTCCCGTGGGATAATATATCAAATTTGACGCGGACGAAGCCGCGGCCAGAAGCTAGTAATCTAATATTAGTAGGATATATTAGTCGCCACGAGTCGTGAGCACTAATGTCAAGTGAATTTTTGGGTTCCTTTCGGGGTTCATTGAGGCGCGGACGCGCGGACTTAAAACACTTCTTCTCAAAAGCACTTCTTTAAACAAAATAAGTCGTCACACAAAAAAATAAGCAGTTTACACGACGCTACATGTAAACATTTAAGCCGTCGTATTTTAAATACATTATTAATTAGACATGACGTAACTCTCAATATATTATAGTTAACTTTAACAAACACTTGTGTGAAGAAACACTGAGTTTTATGGCAGTCATAAATAATTTACGACTGTTCATAGTGTTCGTAGTTCCACAGTGACGGGCTGTCTTCATTACAGAAACTCTGGAACGCTTTCACGTCAACATTTGCTAATGTTTGTGAAACAATTTGCTAAGTTTGCGCTCTTGTGTTTTTTCATCTTCTATAGGTACTAATATTATAAAGAGGAAATAATTTAGGAGAGGTCTCTTTTAAATCGGTTCAATTTTTTCACCAATAGATAGCTACCTTATTGCTGGAGTAACATACGAAACGGATTTGAATGCGATTTTCATCAATCGATAAAGTGGTGCAAGTGGAAGGTTTATGCTTAAAAATATCACGCTACGAACCATGGGAGCGGAGCAGTAACCAAAGACTGCAACTTAACGCGGATGAAATAAGCCACGCGGACCAAGCCGCGGACAGTTCGCTAAATTCTTAACATACCAAGGCCCACTTACACCAAAAACTTACCTCAGATTTAACTAATATAAGGTTAAATTACAAAATGTCATGCATCCTTCCCATGTTAGCAACTAACTCAAAATTAAAAGTTAACCTTGACTTGCGCAAGCGGGCCTAAAGAGTTTATCTATATTCTTTCCGTGTTGCCACCTGGGTTCATTGGCTGTGCCATAAGGAAAAATTGTAGTGTGACCAGTATTCGTTGCGCAATTATCATGTACATGTATGTATTTTTAGATTTGACTAAGCTGTTATTCTTAGATCGAAATTGGTTTAGTCTTAAAAAATAAATAACTGTGAAATTATACAAAATACCTTTTAGCTAATGCTTATAAAACCGTTTAAATTTTACGACTTGTGTGGTCTATGTTTTAGGAGTAGTATAATTTTATTGTCAAGGAACAAAAAATGTAAGAACAAGTAACAAAATTATAATACAAAGAAACAAATGGATGCACTGACACATTATCATCTTAATTAGTCTGAAATTCTTTAATTATTCCTTAATTTTTTACTTAAAACTATTTCAGATTGCAATACAAAAATTTTAGTCAATTAGTTACAATGAAATGAATTTCTGAACATTTTATAAGTTTTAATTTATTTGAAATTGCAAATTAATTCAGAGCCGACATTTTTTTTTACAATTTAATGAAATTAAAATAAATGTCACACTATAAATCTCATTTATAGTTTTTTACAATATTTGAAATGTGGACAATAAACTTTTTAAATATTGACGTTGGTAAACGAGTTCATTAACATTTTATTTCTCTACTTTTAAATTAAATGAGTTTAAAACTTGAAACCGATCCACATTTTTTTAAATTAAATATTTTTAGTGTCTTTCTAGTTGACTATATTTGTTATCACGTGTCCTTTAAAATTTTATTTAGTATGCCACTGTTTTATTTTTAACCCCCAACGCAAAAACGACGGCGTGTTAAGTTTGGCATCGTAGCTCCCGAACGCATGAACCGATTTTGATTTTGTTTTTTTTGTTTGATAGGTGAATTAGACGGGAGTGTTCTTAGCTATGTTTGATGGAAATCGGTTTAGAGGTTTCAAAGTTATCAGATCTTTTGTTAGCTGTTTGGGTTACTTAACATTTTTAATTTCGTGTTTTTTTACACATGTTTTCTGGAAAAAGTACATATTACATAAATGTTGCTTTAACCGCCTCTAAAGTACAGAGTTTATTTTACACGTGTCCTGGCGCACAAAATGTGTACTTCACGACATGTGTGTTATGTCATTACATTTGGTGGCTTCCTCAATAAAATTTTATAGGCGTTAATTAAAGGAGCTAAGGGACCAAAAGAACGTGATAAGCGAGGGCTTCTCACTTTTGTTTTACAAAATGCCTTTTCCATGGGTACTTAGGTATGTTTTTTTTGTTGTAAAAATGAGGCTTGTTACACCTGACGGATGTACGATGCAGCACATAAAATGCTTTAATAGTAGCAATTGAAGAAATCGTTTAAATATTTTTTTTTTTCAAACTTAATTATATTTGTTTGTAGTTTAAGGGATTGTCTGGTTTATGTTCATGTTGAGCCTGTGCATGTTATTCTTTTAATAGTGCAATTTTATTACTCATGTATGTATTTGAACATAATGTTTTCAATAAAAAATAATGACTATATGTGCAAAACTTGAGAACGGCTCGACCGATTTGGATGATTCTTTTTTGTTGTGTTTGTATTTTTTCGTACCAGATATTCTTAAAAAAAAATAATTAAGAAATCCACCTGTACGAAGCCGGGACGGTTTGCTAGTTAATTATAGAATTATATTTCTTACAAAAAAATAAGGATAACTAAAAAACATTTATCACCGTCATTAACAATAAGGAATAAGCCTTTCAATCAGCTTTTATTATCACATCGCAAGTAATACCAACCCAATCGTTTCGATTCGATCAAAATTATTCGTATTAAAAATATCTCGATTCAATTATGTCAAAGATTTTAATTAACATTTCGTATCGTTTTATTTAATTGGAGATCGGTATCTTGTATCGTCGGCATTATTTTAAATTCTTTAAATTAACCATTAAATGAAGTATCTACATGACTTTTGTTTGTTGAAAATTACGAGTATGCAGAGTGGTACATATTTTTATACACTGTGTTTTTATTAAATTACTGTTTTCGCTTCAGAATACTTTCTGTTAATAGGTTTAATTATTGCCAAGGAACCGACAGACTGTGGTATTTATTTTACTTATTATAATTCTTGTAAAGTATGAACCCAACTCTTTTTTTGACTGCCCCGTTAGCCTTGTGGTTCTAAGCGCGACTGCTACGCTAGAGGTCTTGGGATCGATCCCAAGGTCGAGCAAAAAGTGTTATTGGGTTTTTCTATGAAATTCTCAGTGGCAGATCGTAGAATGCATTTGTGCCCGGTTAATGGCAATAGGCTCGCCGCCTATTACATGGGACCTAAACATACCGGCGAACTGTGGGTGTACATTGGTACACCTCTGCCTAACCCTTCGGGTAATACATGCGTGATGGTATGTAATTGTATGTTGTAATTTTTTTTATACACCCTGTATAATATTTTACTGTACCTGTAAAAATATACCGAAAAACAAGCATATTTTCGGCCTGTTACTTTTCTATAGCAAAATATTAATTTATTCCTAACTAATAAAAAGAAAAATGGTTTACAGTAAGAACATAATTCCCCGCATAAGACAAGGAAATGGGTACATACATGAACAAACATAAAATCAATGTAAGTCTTTATCTTCAAAGGTTGTCTAGTACGTGTTTACTATCTTAGAACTTAATCTTGTCTGTCTGTTTGTTTGCGAGAACAACTGATAGCAAGTCAGACGGGACGTAGCTAGGCGGTTTGTATAACGATTAGTTTTACTTCAGTCATTGTTTCTACGGGTCTTGGAGGATAAATAAATAACTACATATTAGTCATTGTACATAAATGATGCAATATGTTGTGCATTGTTGAAAATATGAGGATGATAAAAGTAAAAAAGAATGGTTACCCTCTAACAGAAGACAGGATAAACTACTCTTTACAGCAAAATTATTATTATTGCCTACAAGGAAAGAAAGAAAAAAAAACCATTTATTCACGCGAAGGTGACGCACATAAACATTTTGTTTCTTCAAGCATTGTCTTGCAAAAAAAAAATTGGTTTAGAATAAAAAAAAAAAAATTGTCCTAGACAGAAGGGACAAGGGACAAAAGCAGATCCATTTATTGATTTGACTTAATTATTTTTAAATTTTTAACTGACAAAAAAATTGAAGGTTCTCAAGTCGACCTGTATATTTTTAATATATTTTTTCGTTTTTAAATACGGCCCTACTTTGTTAAGTACTAACAAGACTCACGATATCTCATACAATAAAGACAAAGTATTACAAAAAAAGAACTCAATTTATTCTGTACCTGCACTTAGGTACATTTCTTGCCTAATTTCCAGGATTGGAAAATTTGTTTAAAACACAAAAAACGCTCAAAAGGAAAAATAATCCTATCAAAATATTTAGAACGATCATAAAACAAAGGGGAAGGGCCATTGTAACTAGGGCAGTGGTACCTAAAAACCACGTCATGCCGTGATGTAATACAAAGTACCCAAGTGCTGTTGACAGCTCATAAATAATATTAGGTCATTGTACTTTATTAACTAAATTAAGTACGGCTACAAATGGAGCTCGAATATATCCTTGACAAACTACTTTAGCTTTGAGTTATGAAAAATGTGGTCTTTGTGATAAGAGAAACGATATTTGGAGGCGATTTTACGCCCAATTTTGTGAAATAAAAAGGTTTATGTACACAAAAATAAATAAGAAAAGATGAAATAAGAAAAGATAATATATAAATTAGTCACACCAAGATTTAATACAACCTCCTTAAAAAAAATTAAGCTGGTTCTTTGTCCGATAATTCCAAAACGTAATGCAAATAGCAACATGAAATAAAAATAATCCGCGATCCTTCATGCCCATTGAGCATTACCCCTCAGTTAAATTATGTTAAGAATTATTAAAATATGGTGGACATACCTACCCCTGTGATCAGTCACTGCGCAGGCGTGGTTATCGGACTAATCGCCCCCGCCGTAGAACGGACGCCATCTTGCGTTACCATTTAAAAAAAATCCTTTTTCATTTGCAACGAGCGCTAGCGCATTCTGCCTTGTTCGGTATGACGGATCACTTGCATGAATTATTTAATACAATTTTAAATATTATTTCAATTTCTATGGTAATTCTTTTGAGGTTTTATGCTGTTCAAGTTTTTTATACTTCAGTTAGTCGTGAATTTTCTCACAATTATTGTCGATGTAAACTTAGTTGATTGTTTTTAAAGAAACAATGGTTATAATTTCTCATTAGCAATCAAATGGCAGTCGATCAACTTGCACCGAAACTGTATCTGTTCTTTAGTTGACTAATAAGATGATGAGAAGAAAAAAAAAACAATCGAGCAATTGTTGTTACAAAGGCAAAGGCCTCTTCTCATACGGAGAAGGCACGAGCGTTGGTCACCACTATTTCTCAAGACGGATTGGCGACTTAAATATAAATTAAACTCACCATGTTTTCCATCACCGATGTCAAGCAATTAATTCAAATAAAAAGGCACAATTCGCTACAATTGTAGAAGTTAGTTTTAGATTTTGATCTCGTAATCAGATTGCCTTCTTACTTGACGGTCGGTTTAAAAATGTTCATTTTCGACTTTTTTCTCGCGTTATTTTTCACGATACGCCACGATAAAACCTGTATATAAATGTGGAGCGTGCAAGAGCCTATCAAGAGGCGGCATCGCCACTTTGTCAGTTACCATGTTTTCACGTGCAACAAAGTGCTTTTTGTAAGTACGCTGTGAGGTCAAAAATATTAAACGTAACAAAATAACGATGAAGTGTAACCGATTTTGTAGAAAAAAAGTTTAAATTTCGAATGCATTGAAAGTTTTTTGGCCAGTATTGAGTTTTATTTTAGTTTTTTTTTTTTTTGGTGGGTGGGAAATCATCAAATATCTTCTCCCGCCCTAGGCGGGGCGGGAGGGAGTGTCAGACTTTTACTGACTAAAACCCACCCATGTTCCTTCTTGTGCCCTTTGCGTTCCGGGGGCGCGGTATCTCTTGCGAACAACCCGCAGCCCCGGCAGGCATCGGCCCTCAGTGGCCCCTTCCAAGTGCTGACATCTCTTTGAGGCGCGCGTGGAACACGAACGCGCCGTCGACACGGCCTGTCGTTATGCAACGTAAGGACGGTGAGCTACCCATTGCTCACCATCCACAGGCCCGTATTTACGGTGGTACAGTTATTTTAGTTAACCCTAAAACTTTCGAATGCAGAATTTTTAAATAAGCATCTACCTAGATGATATATTATTTTAGTTAGTATTTTTTACAAAACTTTATAGAGGCCTTGATATAAAATTAATACGACAAGAACACGTGAAACTAATTATAATTATTTAAACAGCAATTAATTAAATGGAACACGTGTATTGTGGTTTTTTGTATATACTTGGACGTTTAATGGTATCAGCGTGTTCACTGTCAAAAAAAAAACCATACGAATATGAAAACACGAATATTTTAATCTTGACACGCGTAAAATTCAAGGAGGTTAAACGAAACGTCAAGTTATAACTGGATTATTGTTTACTAATTGATTATAATTATTAGAAACTAACGTTGTTATTATAATTATAAATAAATTGCTTGTTTACTCACTGTGTTTCTAGAATGCTGATACATGTTTTTCTCGTGAATATAGCGTGAGCAAACATTTACTGAATTGGTCATCTTCTAATAATTTACACAGGAACCATTAATGTAGTTTCAAGTATTTAAATTTCAAAGAAAATAAACGTAAAAAAGATTATGTTGATTAAAGGTCAAAAGTAAAAAAAAACAAAATCCTCCATGTTCGTTACAAAATCATAACGATTAACCAAAAACTTCTTACATTTCAGGTGTCGGAAACATGAGATCAAGAAAAAAGAAAAAAAAAACTTGAATACCACCGCGGCCAACCTGTTGTATGCTCGGGGACATTTGGTGAGCGCTCCATATTATTCTTTATCCTTTTCTGTTCCACTTTTTTTTAGTAAAAATGTAAAAAAAGGAGAAAAAAATGTAAATAATACGATCCTTTGAAAACGAGATTCGAGTGGGTTGAAGATTGTGGTACACTGAGAGATCTTTGAAATGCTTTAGATTTTTAGAAATAATGTAATATTATGTGTTGAGAAAAATAAAGTTTTATAAAGAGACTATTTAACCCATCAAAAAGTACATAAAATACAAAATCTCAAAATAGTGTTTCCGAACGATTTCACAAGGTATGCTTAATAATAGCTACACCTATAAAACAATTTATCAATGAACTTATCATACTACACTAAATTATCGCCAGAGTTTCACATCGCACTATCACTTAATCTCGTTATCTGCTAATTAAATGATAAAAGATAACCGAAGAAGTGGAAAACAAAGTCACTTTGTTTTTAGACTATTTTTGATCTTTATACCTATCTTGAATAATTTGGATCGGAGAATAATAATGAACCAAACCAAAAAAAAAACTAACACAATCGGAATAAGTCTTAGTAAAAATATGAAATGAAGGAATAGTTATAATTCTTTGATATAAGCATTATTCATTGTTTTAACGATTAAAAACTAAAAAATAATTTGACAGCCGGTTAAAGCTAAACTTAATCTGTTATTTCTGACTAAAATATCAAACGAACAATAAAAATTAAGTTCTTTGTACTAGGCCGCGAACATTAGTCACAAGTTAGCATAATATAAAGTTTATATCGAAAAAAATAATGACCTCAATAGTCTTGCTTCCATTGTGTCTCAGTCCTTACTACGTATCTGAACGGACAGGACCACTCCAGTTGATGTTAAGGGCAGGTATCGTAGACCTTTTTATTTTATTTTTTCCAAGTGCCCTCGGAAATAGTTATAACCTATTTATTTTACTTTCGAAATTGGGGTTAGGATAAAAGTTAATTTGACTCAGCTCGTGAAGGGTTAAAAGTTTTTTTGGATATTTATTACACGGAATTAATACTTTTGTGTTTTCGTTGTTCGTTTAATATCTGGTTTGTAATAACGACTGTTTTTGGTTGTTCTTACGTTAATAAATCTTTGTTTAAGACGTTTTTATGTGCGAATGTCAGCTTTTAAATATTTTGTTAGGCCCATACCTACTTGAAAACTTGTTTAATAAAACGAAATGCGTCATACAATATCCCTTTCATAAGGCTCGTCTTACAACAATTATATGAATCATTCTGTCTTTATAAGCCATTAAAACGGCCAGGTCCCCGGATTCGTGCGAATTCAAAAATTATGTTCCATATTTAAAAATTTGATCCAACCCTGTTTTACTGTGTCACTTGCAATTTTATAAATATTAACGTTTCATTATAAAAATAAAATGTATATTTTCCTTGGAATAACCTCAATCATTGTTAATTTGATTACTTTTTGTCACTACAAACTTACGGACAGACAATCACGGGACCTGTTGATATGTTTTAAATTATATAGTGCTGTTATAGCAGGGCTATTTTGCTATCCATTTATTGGTGTCCATAGGACTTTGTGTCTTATTTTTTAAACGTTGGAAATGGTTTTCGTTTGAACTATTTGCTAGGCGATCAATGTTTCAAAGAAATGCATGTGAATGCTCTACCTGCTGTGAGTTAAGATGTGTGGAAGGGTTTATGCAATAATGTAGCATTTTTATATCTTATTCAATGATTTTAATTTTGTTCATATCTCTATGTATATTAATTTCAACGATCTTAGACGATGTTGTTTGTATAATAACGATATTGTTAAACAAAAACTATAACAAAAAAATTATATGAACTGAAGACAACAACATTCCAATAAATTGGAACGACTATGAAAGAAAAGTCGCAATAAGAAGTTGTATAAAAATTGATGATGCGTGACATCATAATATTATGATGATTGCAAGGGTAACATTTTTCATAGATTCTTGTTTCTTTATTTATAAATATTTTTTTTATTATTTTGCAACATTGTTGACAACAGTCTTATATTACACTAGGTGGAAGTCAAAACTGGAGCCAGATTTGTCCTAAGCTGACGTCTCCTACTTTTAAACCACTTATAGATATATAGTATAGATGTAGGACAATTCAAATCAATACTAAGTACTAAATATTTGGAAACTAGACCCCTAACCCGGGGGTGCAAGATCTTATTTCTTCGCTTAATCAATTTCCCACACACATGGCCCCTTATTACATGGGACTTCAACATACTGGCGATCTGTGAGTGTACATTGGTACACCTATGCCTGACCCTTCGGGGAATGCAGGCGTGGTACGTGGCATGGTACGTTAATTGCCACGAATGCGAATCTAAATAAATTATCAAGTTTGACGTCATTAGTTTTTATTTTTAACTACGCCTCAAAGGGCCTAACTGGTTAAATTTATAGGGGAAATACGAAATCTACGCAGACGAAGCCGTGGACCAAGCGCTAGTCATGTATGTACTGAATCCATCGTAACAGATTGCCTGTCGATACAACCCTATTTTTATTAATGTTACTAGAAATACAAACCTTCATAGTTCTGTCTCACATAGAAACACCACGGCACCTGCTCTCGCGAGACCGGTTGGAATAGAGGTAAAAAATAATCTTTTTCATTTTAAAAACAACAATTTTTTAAATGCCCGACCGTGGGACCTCGCTTTGTTTACAATTTAGTGTTTATATTCCAACACTTGGCGATGACAAAATGTTTAGAAACTCTGTGTATCGATAAATAACGTTTCACTATGGTAATGTTGAAAGAGCCAAGTTTGGATCAAGCATGTGTTGGTGAAAAAAAGTTCAAAAAACAAAAATTGAGTAAAACTAGTGCAACTTTTAATTAAATTTTAAATTAAATTAACGCTTCTATAACAAAATAATTCAAATAAACGAATCGTGACATAAACGTAAAAATAATATAAAAGCATCTTAATATTGTTTTTTTGTATTTACTTTGGTAAAAATCATTTTATTCGTATTAAGTTCTTTTAACAATCAAAAATATATTTTTACCCAAATAAGGGTTATTTTTATTTATTGTGATTTTCTCAGTGTTAATTACACACGACTTATGTTACATACTATGCAAATAGATACTTATAGAGATCAGTATCTTTTGAGCAAATCGTTACAAGCTATCTTTATAAGGTCACAGTGTTGACGGCCCTTACTGACCCGGTAGATACCTACAAGTAATGGTGCCTATTTAGATATAAGTTGATAAAAATATACCTGTAATTATCGCCCAACTGCCTTCCCCATTTGTTTATCTTTAAGCCGCTCTGCGGTCCCATTAGCCGCATGTTTCAGATAAAATGTTTATTTGGAAACTTCCAAACCTTCTAAGGGAACTCTATGCTATTAATTAATTTTTAATTTAATAAAATATTCCGTTGGACAAGAATCATTCAATTTTAATCGGAACCGGTTCGTGGATTTGGTGGCATCGGCCACGCCTGCGAACGCCATATTCAAATTTTCAAATATCGAATATTTTTTCCGTTTTTGCCGGTCGACATTGAAACCAGTTTTTGCTTTTTTTTTATTTCCCTCGAGTAGTGTTGAGCAATACGTGGATGATTTGATACACTATCGAGTCAATCGTCCTGCGTTCGGAATTTCGGAACTTCGAATATTCACGAACGGCTGTGCAAACGCAAAAAAATGATAAAGGACAGGCCTAACAAAGAGTTAGGTCATGCAGGTCACGTCGGGCGTTGCACGGCTGTAAAAAATAACGCAAAATCATCGTCAGTGCAAAAACACATATCCATGACTCATATTTTTATACCTTTACGGAACGACTAATAAAGGAAATTTGTTGTCCGTTCCGAACAACTATGTCGGTCGTTTGGAATACAATGATTAGCTGTCATTTGTCACTTTTCGTGTCTCGTGCGACGACCGCGCATTGAATGTGACACAGAGGCCATTAACGTCGACTGAAAACTAAATAAATTGTGTAATTTGCACCTTCATGAAACGTCGCCTTTAGTAATGAGGTGGCATTAGCATGTACGGTTAAATATAGTCCTTGAAAAAAAAAGATAAAGAACGGTTTTTAATTAGCAAGCGATAAAATTACAAATACATACCTAGGCACAGTTTTCATAGCCAGTGTTAGAAAACTTACATTTAAAAACAAATTATTTTAGACTAGCTATATACCCCCGCGTTCAGTTTGCTTTGGTACCTGCTACGCTCCCGTTGTTCCTAGCGAGATGTTCTATGTAAAACTTTCCTTTTCAATCACTCTTTCTATTGATGAAAACCGCATTAAAATCCGTTGCATAGTTTAAAAGATCTAGGCGTACAGACGGACAGACGGCGCGAAGCGACTTTATTTTATACTATGTAGAGAAGGCTCTGCATTGGCATGCTGCGTCCTCAGCCATGCACAAATAGTGCGATGATCAGCCACAAATGCTACAATAGATGTTAGCAAAAAGTGTAGCAAGTAAAAAATAGCACAGACAAAATATCGACTAGGATAAACAGTCACAAGTTGACCGTGGCAAGGTCGCGGGGATTTTGAACTTGGAACAAAAAAATATTCCACATTTGAATATTGCATTCGGCTCGGCTGATTGATGGGATTTCTTTTCACGGCACGCGATTGATTCACATTGTTTTTTTTTTACGGACGTTTCCATTCACGCTGCATTCTCATTTAAGAACTCCTCTAAAATTTTATTCAATTGTTAGTTATTCTTGAATCTTTTTTGTTGCAGGGCCGGGTGTAACGACTCCCAAATTGTGAGTTATTTTTAGGGTTTGCTTAAAACAAAAATGCATAAATTTTCTGGCCACACGCCAGATCCCTTCTACGGTTGTAAGAAAAACAAGGCAATTTTAAAATTTGCTTTTTTATACGGAGATGTGGAGAAAGAAATTCCACTTTGTGCGACGCCCCCGATATCCGTTATGCACATCGGCCTTATACGGGCCCTAGAAGAGTGTCGGCCGTCTCATTGTCTTTCTGTCCGTCATGAGTGAGTCACGCCATTGTTGGGTTACACAATAGATGTCTTTGTGCATTGTGCCCCGGGGACCCTGATGTTACGTATTTTGTAATAATTAGTCGACTTCTATTTGACTCACAAATGATAATTACTCATGCGTCTACTTTCTAAATTTTAATAAAGATCTACTTACTATCACGCCTGTATTCCCCAAAGGGTAAGGCAGAGGTGTACCAATGTACACCCACAGTTCGCCGGTATGGTTAGGGCCCATAATAGAGGGCGAGCTTATTGCCATTAACCGGACACAAATCCTAACTCCGAGCTGTTACTGAGTATTTCGTAGAAAAACCCTACTATGCTCGACTTGGGAATCGAGCCCAAGACCTCTAGCGTAGCAGTCGCGCTTAGGACCACTAGGCTAACGAGGCAGTATTAAAGATCTAGTTGCGTCAATACTTCAATACGTATTGATCGACCGCGGAATAAGTTTCGGTGTGATACGTAACGTAATATCTCACACGGCACGCGTTTAGGGGGTCACCCTAAACTAGTGAAGAGCAAAAAAAAGTTTAAAAAGGGGGTCCGTCCAGTATAATGGATATGCGAAAACTCAATCGCGTTCGCTCCTAACAATAAAATCCGATGATCTAAGTTGGTAAATCGGTCAAACGATTTCGACCCCTAGTGCGCGGAAATAAATTCGATTATGCGAAATCTATTCCCTTTGGAGTAGGCAACTTGTAGGCGGGAAAAGTGGTCGTTCGTTCAGATATGTCAAAACAAATTAGTGGTATACTTGTGTATGTAGGACCGAGCACTATTTTATCTCGCTCCCATCATATAGGTGCGAAAAGGACGAAATATTTATGAATATTGAATATAATTTATCACCAGTTTTCCCCTATAGGCGTTTATGGATGTGCGGGCCATGAAAGGAGTTTTAAGTTGCTTTTATTTTATTTTATATTTGTGAATTATAATGTGATCTGTTAGAATTTAGAATATTTATATAATTTAATAGATTCTTTTCTTGAACTTTTGTTCGTAATATGACTCTGATTGCACCACTGTTAGGATCACAATGCAGTGTATTATGCACGCGTACTTTATACATTACATAAACGTACTAGTGCTATAATGACAAACTAAAGGCAAAGGGCAAATAAAAAATCCAAAACAATAAACAGAACTTGTTTGTACAATAATCGTTCTTCTTTAGTAAGTTAGGAAGTTAGGTTAAATATTTCATCATTCTATATATAGATTGATATCAAAATGAACAACACGTAATTTTACGTATCACGTCCAAGCAATTCCAAAAAAAGAAAATTACTCGATCGACCAGCACATTTGTTACAATTCCCACAAGAACAGTTATATAAATTGCTTCAAATCTTCAACCTAATGAAACATCCACCACAAATCATTGCGTCACGCACCCCTAAAATTCGACGAACGCATTTGATAGTATATCGAATAATTTATCGTATAATCGAATTAAACACGTTATAATCGTTATCGGGTGCAATTACGTCGATAAACATTTGAAATTTTAATAAGTTCTACGTTGGACGCGTTAATTTGCCGCCAAAATCGAATAAAATTTACGTTAACGAACATTTTTTTTAGATGAAGGCAGGTTAATAATGTATTTATTTTAGTACCATAAATTTATTGTTTAATTTATTTAAATTGAATTGTAAAACATCTTAATATTATTAAATTTCTATTGTTAGACTTCTGGCATGTTGAATTTTATAACAATGTAGGTATACGAATTATTCGAAAAACCGCAGAATTCAAATAAAGAACAACCAAAAAACTTTGACGAAATTGCTCACTAGTAATTCAAATACCGAATGATGAGTAGAGTGGGTGGCGACGTTCGTTGATGGGGTAAAAATTACCCCCGAGGGGTAAACACCCTATGTAGTGATGTGTGTTTATGTGTGGAGGAGGGTATGATAATAGCGTATTTCCTGCCTGCCCCACACAGTTCTCGTAACGTGAAATTTTGCATTGCACGCACTTTAAACATTTTTATTCGGTAGTTGGAAAAGTAAAATCCTCTAGTGTGTAAAATCTACATAGTTTAACTTGTGGTATAATCAGCATATTTACTTTTTATAACCAGTAATAAACATTATGGCTTCACAGTTCACCAGTACATTGTATAAAAATATCATTCTGTAACATTTTTACGTTTTTATTGGCTGCCATAAAAGTAACATATAACTTACAAAATGGCCGTTAAAATGCAACCATTAAACGCCTTCCTAAAATAACCCGAAAACGAGTGTTTGCATTTCAGCGGCTCCGGTGAATGCATTTCATGTACCCATGGCAATTTTACAGATAATGGGAAATGTTTGTTTGTCTATACACACAAAAATCTTTCTTCTTTAAAATATTTAGTATCATACTAAACATTTTAAAGAAGAAAGATTTTTTGTTTGTACCTAATAAGCTCCAAAACACCTGGGCCGATATTAACAATTTTTTCACCAATAGACTTTTTTTTTCGGGGGTGGGAAATCATCAAATAACTTCTCCCGCCCTTAGTGTCAGACTTTTACTGACTAAAACCCACTCATGTTCCTTCTTGTGCCCTTTGCGTTCCGGGGGCGCGGTTTCTCTTACGAACAACCCGCAGCCCCGGCAGGCATCGGCCCTCAGTGGCCACCAATAGATAACGTCATTATTTCTAAGTAGCATAGGCTTTATAACATTGCGCTACGACACACGGAAGCGGAGCAGTATCCAAAGGCGTAACTTAAGGCGGGTGAAATCTGCGGGTTGTTCGCAAGAGATACCGCGCCCCCGGAATGCAAAGGGCACAAGAAGGAACATGGGTGGGTTTTAGTCAGTAAAAGTCTGACACTCCCTCCCGCCCCGCCCAGGGCGGGAGAAGTTATTTGATGATTTCCCACCTACCAAAAAAAAAAGGCGGGTGAAATAAGCCACGCGGACGAAGTCGCGGGAGGAAACTAGTTTGTAATAAACATTGTTAGAAAAACTTATCAATGTAAAGTTAGTACTTAAGTAGTTAGACAAACTACTACTTTGAAATTGAAGTATATAAGTATATCTTGAATTCTAAAAATAACTAAAACTATTTTTAGTTCACACATCGTTATCCTATGAACGAAACTTCGTACACCAGTACATTTCCATCCATAAAAGAACGAGTGAATCCATTAGAAAAACATAATTATGTTCAAATATAGCGCGTAGGGAGGTACAAAACACTAAAATACGCTTTCACAAGTAATTACACTGATGTAGGTACCCTTTTATACTGTTTTAGGGATAACAGCGGCTGCGGCTAACGCAATGAAATAACTATTATACACAGTGACTTGCCAAGTGTGCAAATAAAATTATTGTCTGCTAAAACAGTACGATAAGGAGTTCTTTAAGAACTTATTTTGAATTTTGCTCGCGGAAAATAAACCTTCGAGGTATAAAGAAAAGTATACATAACTATGTACTACATAAAAGTTATTTAAGGTTCATATTAGAAGAATTCATAAAATGTTGATTAAAATAGTGCTTAAATTTAGAATGCAAAAATAAAATGCTCATTTTAATCGCCTATAAAATTTAAATATGGAACGCGCGGGAAATGTCGCCGCCATAAACGCACGCATGCATGCATTGACTTTTGGCAAGGAACTACTTTTTACTAAACCGTTTCCGAGCACAATAAGGATCCATTCATGGCAATAAACCTTATTCGGGTAATTATTTTCACAGAGTCACAACACTATCTATTCATTATGTCTGGTTGCTTGCGTTACACGTTTTGAATTATTTATTTGCGTTAATAACAAATGCGACAAAAGGCCTGTTAGTTGGTGCGTTGTGTTGGCAGCACTGTCGCTTCGCTCGACCAGATAGGCGAGAGCCATTCACAGTCGTCCGTATTAGTGATGTGAGTTAGACGTAGTATTCCGTTATCCGCGTCGAGAGGTCATTGTAGGTTGGTTATTGTGTACGCAAGGAGCGTCAAACGCGTATTTATTGGACATTCGCAGCGCTGCGTCAGGCGAAGAAGATACGGAGTCAAACTGCCGACTGACACGCGAGCATTAAGTACTCTGTATCAAGTTTCGCCGGATTCCGCTCGCTACTTGAGTTATACTAGGTTGTCGTGTGTAGGGGCACTTATGTGCGTCGCGTGGAGTAACAATTGAGCCGTTCATACATATTTAGTCGGCATTAATTTCGTCGAATCGGATTAAATGGCGATAAAACGTAACTTTCACGTACATTTTACGTAAACAGTATCGAGGCGCGTGTGTTTTGTTTTACTGATGGATTGTACGTAATCGGTGAGCTGTACTTTTATCAATAATTATTTTTTTAATTTGTTTTTTTTTTGTTTTATCAAAGCAGTGGACTTTTCTTTTTTCTGGATTTCTTATTTTAAATAATCCTGATTACATTATAATTATCACATTAAATATTGGACAGAATTATTTTAAAGGATCAAATATTTATGAATATTTTATTTTAAAATCAGAATCATTATTTTATACCTACAATACCAAGATAATTTTGTAGCTAGCATACAATGTCTTAGGTACATAACGTATCTACATAAATATGCAATCTCTCTCACTTATCATTGTGATAATATTTTCCGTGCCCGATAACAAGTTAAATAAATAGAAATAGTACATTACAATTTTTATAAGTATGTATAACTTAAAAAGAAATTAGGAGTTTCTTTTTGCTAGATTGATTTTAAATTCACTAACAATTTGTTTGCCATAAAAATTAACTGAAATACCAAAAAAAATGGAACTGTTTCATACCAAAATGTAAAACAAGCTCAATAAAAATGAAACGTTTCTTTCTTTCTTTGTTTCGGAGTTGCATTCATGATAATTTTTAACAAAAAATTGTGAATTAATTAAAAAGCTGTAGAAATAAATAAAAATACCCGATATTTTAAAACTAAAACAATTTGACGCCTTTTTTATAATTGTCTATTGAGTAATACGTGCAATATTTACAAACTAAATAAAAAGGATAATCTATTAAAAAAAAGAAACTAAAAACTAAATGGCATCCAACAATATCCTCCGCATCGCCGTCAATTCTTAATTCAAATTCAAAATCATTACTAAATTCAAGTAGATACCAAAACATTAAGGCCCGGGCACACAGTCGTTGATAACATTACAGGAACATTCATAAAGGTGTAGCTACATCCTCTAAATCCCTCTCATTTTAAGGATTTGCAGTTGAAATTAGTTCGCAAATCTCGGGGCTTACCGACCCCTGTAACAGATGTAGATGAGACATAGGGATAAATAGCTCGAGGTATGCCTCGGCTTATTGTTTTGGTTTTTATTGTCGGGAAAATTGCGTGGTTTGGGTTGAAGTAGGGTTAGGAAACGTAAAATATGATGTATAAAAATATTTATATTTTATGAAAAAAATGTTGACGCGAGAAATATAGGTAGAAAAAGATTTCTTTTGGAATGGGCAGCTAGATTTATTTTATTGTTTTCTTGTAAATGATGCGTTTTGTTAGTTTAATAAAAATAAATGATTTGACTTTGACTTTGATATGTTTAAAAAAAACATCGCAAGAACAAAACTATATTAGTCGATAGATAGTCGTATTTTTAATTTGATTGATGATTTGATATAATTTGGCACACACATATAGACAAAGATCAAGCTTACATAGGATAAGGTTTATCCCATTTTTGTATTCCCGTGAGTTAATTTAGGACTTCTTAATTCTGAAATCTATGCAGACGGAACCACGGGCAAAAGCTAGTAAAAGGTATAAGAAAAAACGACGAAAACTAGTTATAACCAAAACTGTTCCAAAATTGAAACGTTTTACTTAAGACAATTTACACTAATACTCAAATATTAGTCTGTCTGTCTTTTTTAATTGTTTGCAGTATCAACAATCTTGTTTTAAACAAAGACTGTTTACATAAACTTAAGCGTTACTATTAGCTAGTTGTTAGTGTATCTAGAATTCTAGACCTTAACGTTCTGTTAACAAGTAACTATTTCGATCGTTATTATGATTCTTTTGTGTTCAATGAGAACAGTCATCTTTTTATAATATATTGTAATCTATTGGTGTCGCGATACACTAAGCAGTTCGGCATTATTCGGTTCGGCATATTCGGTTCGGCTTATTTATACATTTAAGCATGTAATACGACTTTTGATAAAGTTTATTAACGTTGTAAAGTGCCTCGGTAGCCTAGTGGTCCTAAGCGCGACTGCTACGCTAGAGGTCTTGGGTTCGATTCCCAGGTCGACCAAAAAGTGTTATTGGGTTTTCTCATGAAATTCTCAGTAGCAGCTCGGAGTTAGGATTTGTGCCCGGTTAATGGCAATAGGCTCGCCCCCTATTAGATGAGACCTAAACATACCTGAACTGTGAGTTGTACACTGGTTCATTTCTACCTAACCCTTCAGGGAATATAGGCGTGATGGTAATGATGAAGTTGTATTGAAAATACTAGACTTTATTTTATATAGATTACATTGCTATATATTTATCATAAAATAACCCAGCATAACACGCAGAAAACGAATCAACGTTGTACTTATAACGTTATTTTTTCCGAAGGCTATTTTGAATGAATTTATCTATTCAACAAAAAATACTAATAAAAAAAGCACCCTCTATTTAACATAGTGTCAAACTATCTAAAGGCATTGTGACTTAATAATCACAATAAATAAGATACTATCTTCGAAACCTCCACCACAATAAAAAAATCCATCATTCATGCAAAAAGGATCAACAGGAAAGGTCAACTTATGTTAGTTGTAAACCCACCCTTTGTTCTCCTAATTATAAAGTAGGGTGTAGACAGTTTGTGTTATGGCTCATTAAAAATGAACTTTAAAGTACCGTGTGTATGTCGCCTTAGGGTACTAACCTACAAGTCCATGTTTTATGTAAGGGTAGTCCTTTCAGCATTGTTAGACCGAGTTTTTGCAAGGGCTTAATTAATTTTAGACGAAGAAATTGAGTATTATCTACTGCTAGTTTAGTTTTATATTAAGCTCTACATACATACACATATATCATCACGCTTGTATTCCCCGAAGAGTTAGGCAGAGGTGCACCAATGTACACCCACAGTCCGCCGTAAGTTTAATTGTTTAGGTCCCAGGTAATAGGGGATGAGTCTATTGCCATTAACCGGGCACAAAACCTAACTGTGAGCTGCTACTGAGAATTTCATAGAAAAATCCAATAACTCTGCTCGACCTGGGAATAGAACCCAAGACCTCTAGCGTAGCACTCGCGCTTAGGAGGAGGCAGTCATTAAAGTTCTATTACCGGTTTGGTAGCGTCTCTATCAAAGCATTTTAAATTCATCTTAATAATAAGAAATACCGTTACTTAGCCATTTTTTTCCGATCTCCCATCAGCATTGACCTTCAATCTAAGAAGCATAGAAAAAATAAGAATAATAAAAAATAAGGGGGAAACGGACACGTCACTTATTCGCTAACTACCTATAATGCTTATCAAACTAAGTATCTATAGCATTGAGTAAAAACTATTGCTGGGAAATGACTTTTATTTCTGGTGTGTTAAATCACTGTTTATGGTAGTGCGCAAAGTCAAGCTCGTAAAACATTGTGCTTACAGATGCATCTAATAGCACAAGGCCCATGGGGGTATATAAAATTCTGTTAGAAATATTTCAATCTGGTTTTCATTAAAAAAAAAAAACCGTTTAAAAGTAAGTTGAAGTTTTGACCATCAATATCTCCGTAACTACCATTAGGTATGTCTCCAAACCTATATCTACCGCGAAGCAGCTTTCCTCTGTTCCGGTTTGAAGGGTATGGGTGCCGGTGTAATTACAGGCACATGAGTTATTTCAACTTTGTCTCTGGGACGGCAACGCATTAGCAAGGCCTCTGGTATTGCAGATGTCTATAAGTAGCGGTGACCACCTAACATCAGGTGACCGTAGACTTGTTTGTCATCCGATGACATCAAAAAAAGTTTCCCAGGTATGGTCCAGAAAAAAAAAATAATCGCAATGATGGGAACAACATGAAACCATCGGCTTCATTGAGTATCTTTTTACACACTGAATTGTATTACATTTACACCATCAACTGCCGTATAAATCCTTCCTATTATAATTTTATCCTTTACCCTAATCCAAAAAAACTGGCCCATCCATAAAGTTCTCACGAAACTTCCTGGTTCTCGTAAAAAATAACCTTCGAATAAGATGAATTTCTTATGCAAATGACCAACTTCCCACGGGCTAAAAAATTTGCATTCCTAAAGGGTTGATCGTTCCTAAGAACTTGGCACAAAATATGCAAATCTGCAAATACCTTAAGTAATTATGCGAGATTTGACAGCTGCTGTTTTTTTTATTCGAATGCTAATTCAAAATGGCTACCGAATCAGGTGGGTAGCCTTGGGGACCCATGTTCGGTAGTTTATTTGATATATATTTGGAGAACGCGTCGTGGCTCTTTGTGGATTGAATAACAATTATGTTGAGCTTGAAAATTTGAATTAAGTATAACATGTTAATGGGTGACATAAAACATGGGAACCAAATCCGAGTATTTTTATTACCCCCCGACGCAAAAACGACGGGGTGTTATAAGTTTGACGTGTCTGTCTGTGGCGTCGTAGCTCCCGAACGCATGAACCGATTTTGATTTTGTTTTTTGTGTTTGAAAGGTGAATTAGTCGGGAGTGTTCTTAGCTATGTTTGATGGAAATCGGTTCAGTGGTGTCAAAATTATCAGCTCTTTTGATAGCTGTGGCAGGGATTTTTATTCTTATGTCGGGGGTTACCTATTTTTTTTTATTTTGTGTGTTTTTTTAATTTCTTAGCAAGACAATCTAAATTCAGGTGGACTAATATTATAAAACCGACGAGTTTGTTAATTTAAACGCGCTAATTTCAGAAAGTACTGGTCCAAGTTGTAAAAATCTTTGCGTTACATACCCCGTTTATTGAGCAAGGTTATAGCCTATATAACATCACGCTACGACCCACGGTAGCGGAGCAGTAAGCTAAGACGTAACTTAAAGCGGGTAAAACCGCAATCTTTTTTTAAATTTTGTGTCTTTTAGCATGACCCCATTAATTCAAGAAAAGAAGAGAACAAGTTTCAAGAAGAATACCTGCATTAAGAATAAGACCAAGAAGACTTCAGAAGGCTCTCTTCAAAATGGTGATTGCCACTAGCGAGGTATAGAGTTCCTACGTTATCTACCACTGTAGGAACTTCATACCGTGCTCTTGGGTACGCCAATCTTCTCCAAACGGCCGTTCTTCACCAACACTCATTGAAGAAAGAAGAACTACAGCATGATTCAAGAATATTGGAACAGAAGATTCTATTTTTTTTTACTTTTTTTGTGTCTTATTTTTGTAGAAGAACTAACTACGGCCCGCGGTTTGGTGCGAGTTGTATTTTTTCATCCGTGTTACCTCTTTTGTTACTGCTCTGCTCCGGTAAGTTGTGACCTGGTGTTAAATTACCTATGCTATTTCTCATGAATCTGGCTATCAATACATATAATTATTTTTTCCAATTCGACTGATCTCTTGATCTGTTCTAAAGATTAGTTATTTTCAACAAACAAACTTAAAATCTCTTCAGTTTTCAGTTTTATTATGTTAGTATAATAAGAAGTTGATAAGTACTGTTCCATTTTAATATTTTAGTGATTATAACGTGTGTTTTGCAATTAAATGTGCAATGTATGCTTTCAAGAAAACTATTGTATTTTATGAACTATTATTTTAACACCATCCATCACGCAATTCCCCGAAGGGTTAGGCAGAGGTGTACCAATATACACCCACAGTTCGCCGGTATGTTTAACTCCCAAACAACTTAACTGCCTCAGTAGCCTAGTAGTGCAAAGCGCGACTGCTACGCTAGAGGTCTTGGGTTCGATTCCCAGGTCGAGCAAAAAATGTTATTGGGTTTTTCTATGAAATTCTCAGTAGCAGCTCAGAGTTAGGATTTGTGCCCGGTTAATGGCAATAGGCTCGCCCCCTATTACATGAGACCTAAGACATACCGGCGAACTGTAGGTGTACATTGTTTTACCTTTGTCTAACCCTTCGGGGAATGGGTTAGGCAGAGGTAAAACAATGTACACCTACAATTCGCCGGTAGTCAGTAAAAGTCTGACACTCCCTCCCGCCCCGCCCAGGGCAGGAAAAGTTATTTGATGATTTCCCAACCACCAAAAAAAAAAAAAACCCTTCGCGGAATGCAGGCGTACTGGTACATACCAACACGCCTCTGTTTTTTATAACACATACATATGTGTTATAAAAATAGACTGGCAATGATTGTGGAAACAACACAGCACTGCCCATACAAATAAAATAAAATAAATAGAAACAAACATGATAACATCAGAAGCTTAAACTAGAAACAGCGTAATTGAAAATAAGCACTAGAATATATACAATAAATATATAGCATATAATTATATTTGTATCGGTCTAAAGGGTGGGTAAGAGTGCCGGTGTAATTACAGGCATATCAGACATTTCAACTTTGTCTCTGGGATGGCAAGTCTGTAGGCAGCGGTGACCGCTGAACATCAGGTGGGCCGTCGGCTTATTTGTCATTCAAAAGTGTTTATTTCTAATATTTACAGGATCAAATATCTGTCTATTTGTTGGGTTGTATTTAACTACTTTGCTGTAAAACTTATAATATTTAGAGCCTTTGACACTCGGCAATAGTGTATCTATTTATCAGTGAAGGAATTTTTTACACGATACCTCTTGGTAAGACTGGTTGTCAGACTTTCTGGGTTCTGACTATCCGTAACGACTGTCAAAGATCTACGAATGACAGCCGGGACCAACGGCTTTTACGTGCTTTCCGAGGCACGGGGGTGTCACACCACCAACTTCCAAACTCCGGGCTGCTACTGAGCAAATCCTAATAGAAAAACCCAATAACACTTTTTGCTCGACCTGGGAATCGAACCCAAGACCTCTAGCGTAGCAGTCGCTCTGAGGACCACTAGGCTATCGAGGCAGTTTACAGCTTAAAGCTAGTATTACCTAGCATAAAAGTGTATATTTATGGGTAGCGTATAATAGTCGCCACAAGTCGTGAGCACAAGAGCAGCGTGGGCGCCCCAAAAAAACCCGTAAGGAACCCTAAAACCCGAAAATTAACGTGACATTTGTGCTCATGACTCATGGCGACCACTATACCTCCTTGTTCAACCTCTGCTAAAAGTGTCATATTACTATTGTTTAAATAATTATCTACGGGCATTACTGTACCCAAGTATCCTGTAAGTACATTTATAAATAGTTCATTATTATTAATTGATGTTTGTTTCCCTGTATTCATTTGATCAGCATTTAGGAAAACCAAATGGTTATTTTACACAAATGGGTTACAGGATATTTAATTCTTTTTATATTGTATCCTATCTACCTATCTAATTTTGGAATAGGTGCCTAAATGAGTTACATACCATCACGCATGTGTTCCCCGAAGGGTTAGTCAGAGGTATATCATTGTACACTCACAGTTCGCCGGTATGTTTAGGTCCTAAATGAGTTACTAGTAAAATATGTTTGTTTTTTACTTCGGCACCCTTGCGCCATCTCATCTTCCTATCACGACGTGATACGCTGGGGTGGCGAAAACAAAGGGCGCAAAAAAAATCTTGAAAGCTATATGTTTATTTATTTATTTATAAAGGATTACCAACTAAGACACATAAAGACAATCTTAAAAATATAACAAACAACAGTTAATGTATGCTCTTAAATTACAGGTAGGCACAACATTATTTTTGGCACTGTTCAAGCAAATATAATAATTACTAACTACGAACTATAGAGAAATTAGTATAAAATGTTGCGTTATAACTTACTATGCAATAAATGAAGTTAGGTAAACAAAAACAACGAAAAAGATAAAAACCACAAACAAACAAAGTTTAAACCGTTTGGGGTTGAAACACTAGTGCCATGGGGTCCGAGCTCTCATTTAGTTTTTCAGGACACCGCCAAGCGACTGGGCAACTCTTTAGGTGACCAGAGGGCTGGCCTCTTCTTGGGCCAAAGAATCAGTGTTGCCATACTACACGGCAATCTTGCCAGCCTTTTGGGCTTTTGTCCCGTTGATAACGATGCGGACGAGGATTTTGAGGCCCTATAAGCTTCTTTTTTCTGTATAAGTATTGCGTTACTTCTCTTTAGCAATTTCTTCTGTTCTGGGAGTTAACGCTCGGGACGCTCCTGTATTAGAACTTTTCATCAGTTACAAAACAAACAAACAAACCAACTCTTCAGCGTTAGAATATTGCTTTAGATAACAATATTTCAGTAGTTAAACTGTCAAGTCTCCGCCATTATCACTTTTATAGCCAATTCTTATCAGTGACATGAAATAAATGTAATTATCGTAAATTCATGTATAATTATAGATTTGGTGTCGATATAACGCGAGTAATATTACCAGCCTATTATTGTCCCATTGTTGGGCAAAGGCCTGTTCTCATCCAGAGAAGGCACGAGCATTGATCACCACGCTTGCTCAAGGCAGGTTGGCAATTGCCGATTTATATTAATTACAAGTCCAGGTTTCCTCACGATGTTTTTCTTCACCGATGCCAATGATGTCCAAGATAAACTTAGAAAGCACATTTGAATTGAAAAAGTCACATTAGTACTAGCCCGGTTTCGAACCCGCAACCTCATGCATAAGAAGCGGGCGCCTTAACCACAGGGCCATTACGAGGTTTGGACATTAAACCATTATTATTTTACAATATTTCACAATATTATTAATTATGAAGAAATAAATATAATAGTTATTGTGTATTGTGTTTTATTGTTCTCGTAAATACCGCCATTTTGAATTTGTTGTTTGCATTTACCTATTACGGCAACCATTATGCGTCTGTACCTAACACAACAATATTTATAGTAGTCGCCACGAGTCGTGAGCACAATTCTCAAATTAATTTTTCGGTTTTCGGGTTTCTTTAGGGGTTTTTTGGGGCGTCGACGCTGAACGCGATCGGTCCAACTGACGGACTAGTCACGTGCAGCGTCGGCGGCCCAAAATACCCAGAAAGAAACCCAAAAACCGAAAAATTAACTTGACATTTGTGCTCACGTCTCGTGGCGACTACTATACCTGATTCTACCTTACCCACCTCAACACATTGTTCAAAAGTTTTTGCAAGTTAGTTGCCTGTATAGGTTGCCAGGAGAGGACTGCCAGGGTTGTGGGATATTTCGAAATAGTCACCGCAGCCCTGGAACGCAAAGGGCATTTTGAGGAACCCGGATGGCTTTTAGTCAGGAAGAGACTGACACTCCCGCTCCGCCCGGTGCGGAAGAAGTCATTCAATGATTCTCCAGGCTTATAAAAATAGGAGAGATCTTCCCCTTCCTGGCAACCTGTACAGTCGTGATCTTGTCACTAAAGGAAGCAGAATAAAATGGACTATGCCCATCGGTCCGAACGGACTCCATAATACAGGGTGTAAAAAAAACATAATCATCACATCGTCATAACGCTATCGTTATTTCAACGTTAGTATGTAATAAGCTTTGGTATTTCACGATAAAATATAAAGTAATGACGTTTACATTTAAACAATAGCATAAAAATGCAATACAACAATATAACCAATACTCCGTTTATTTATTTGACATTAGAAAAATAACGGCTAAATGACGGCATTTATTGTGTTATATTATTGAAATAACTGCATTTAGGTGATTTTCTTGTAAATGGCTAATAATCTACTTTGCTTTATATTTATTGTAAAATAAAAAAGCTTATTATACTTTAAAATTGAGATAACGAAAGCGTTGTAACGTTATTCTTCTAATGTTATATTGAATGGAGTATTATATGCCATGTTATCTTCTTACTCTTCTCTTCTTACTGCTAGAAAATGCCTAAAGCATTAACTTCAACTTTGTATTTTTTATTCCATAATGTTTAAATAAACTATCCTTATTTGACCGCTTTTTATCTAACGCTATAAGAATACAGAGAGCTTCACGCAACGACCCTTGCTCCTAAGCTAGGAATACACTTTTTGCTCAACCCACGTTCTTACATCCCTGACCTTACACTTAGTTGCAACAAAACATACTCACATAAATATTGACTTTTCATAAATACCGCAATACAATGTATTTTTCAACAAAAACTGTATAATGGATTGTTGACGTCTTCTTCGATGTTGGAAAAGGATTTATTGCCTCGGAAGGTAGTTTACGTTCAAATTACTTTGTCTAACACTGATAAAACTCAGTTGGGTATGTGGTAGCTGCTTTATTTATTACGCTATGGTTCAGTGGGTTTTAGTAATGTGGTTACTTGAATTTGAGTTTGCTTAAAAGAGAAAGAAGGCATAGGCTAGGTAGTAGTGCGACATAGAGTATCTGCTAGTTTTTTTTTTTTATATTTGTTACCCAAGGATTGCCAAGGAGATCCTATTTCTACTCCTTCTTCTTTATGACTTCGCTGTATGCCCGTGCCAGGTCTGTATCTTTTGAACTGTAATAGGTAGACACATAAGACACTAGAAATTATCACAGAGTGTGTATGACTAGGACTAGTAGAGCAATATATAAAAAAAACATCAAAATTAAAATGGATGGGTCGCCGGATTTTATTCTAAATAATTTAAATCTATAAATAATCGATGAAAATTGAAATAGCCAGGCCACTGTTATCTTCTTGACGTAATTTCTAACGTTCGCTTTACGCCGACCAAAATGGAGATACTATTTTTCTCTTGAGAAACTGAAATACAGGAATCTGTCAATTATTTTTTTTTTTTTTGGTGGGTGGGAAATCATCAAATAACTTCTCCCGCCCTGGGCGGGGCGGGAGGGAATGTCAGACTTTTACTGACTAAAACCCACCCATGTTCCTTCTTGTGCCCTTTGCGTTCCGGGGGCGCGGTATCTCCTGCGAACAACCCGCAGCCCCGGCAGGCATCTGTCAATGATGAGATACAGATTAACTAAAGTGTATTTTTCATTCTCTGAGATTAAATTGACAGCTTCATATGTCAAACATAAAAATAATATGCTTTCGACACAAAAACATACATTACCACAGAATATAAATACAACTTTTAAAAATTCATAATCGTCTATTGTGTGGGTTGATGAAAGGAGATCTATTTCAATGAAATACTGGCTTCGATTTTTAAAAACATTTTATTATAGCTACTCGAATTTTTAGCCTTGTTCATTTGAATTAGTATCTATTTAAAATAATATTAGAATTTAACCAAATAAATAAAACAAAGTGATACAGAATTAAACAATAAATATAAAATTAAATTTCGAATTTGGAATCGGAACTACTTTTTTATGACATTAGTCTGCGACCACACTATTAAGTCTAGACATCTAGAAAACAATTTTTTTATAATCTACTTTTTAAGCACAGACAAAAATTCATTTTTAATGCAAAAAAACGTAAAAATATAAAACTGTTTTTGATAGAATGGCGGTATCATCAAATATGTCAATACTAAAAAAAAACGTAAAACTTCTTTCCTGTTTATAAACTTCGTTCGTTTTCTTTATTTGAAATTAATACTAGCTTTTATTTTCCCACTACAAGGCAAAGGAACGATAGGAAAATATACAAACGTCGAAAATTTTAGAAAATTAAATACATACCATCACGCCTGTTTTCCCCGAAGGGTTACGCAGAGGTGTACCAATGTACACCCACAGTTCGCCGGTATGTTCAGGTCCCATATAATAGGGTGCAAGCCTATTGCCACTAGCCGGGCACAAATCCTAACTCCGAGCTGCTACTGAGAATTTCATATCGATGGTCGTAAGTTGTAGTCAGGAATGTCAAATCTTCCTCCACTCGTAAGTACATGATTATGTCAAATTTATACAAGTATATATCTAACTCTTTTAAATCTTTTTCTCGAGAAGCCTACGACCTATCACGATGATATATTATATCTGCTTAGCCTTTTCCAAACTATGTTAGGCTCGGCTTCCAGTCTAGCCGAATGCAGCTGAATACCAGCGTTTCACATGAAGCGACTGCCTATCTGACCTCCACAGCCCAGTTTACTGGGCAACACGATTCGTCTTGGTAAAACTGTTTGTCAGACTTCCCGGCTTCTTACTATCCGTAACGACTTTTATAGATCTACAAATGACAGCCGGGACCAACGGCTTTACGTGCTTTCTGAGTCACGGTGTCACACCACCAACTTCCAAACTCCGGGCTGCTACTAAGAAATTCCTAATGGAAAAACCCAATAACACTTTTTGCCCCACCTGGGAAACAAACCCAAGACCCCACGCTCATCAGTCGATAATTTTGTAATATTTATTAACCATCACCACGCTATTTAACTTTAGTGAGAAATGAAACTGGCCACACAGAAAATGTGAGGACTCATAACCATAACCGTTCGTAGAATTTCAACGTTCCATGTTTGAAAATTATAACCAAAGAGTACATACACCATCTTATCTTTACACAAGAATTCACTTTTTCGAGCAATCCATGTTCTATACAGGGTGGAAAAAAAGTTTTTACTATTTTTTCCCATTACATTGTGCTGTTAGTTATTGGTTTTCATCACGAAATGTATTTGTAGCTGGAATGCGTACAATTATATTGTGTGAACGACGATTGGTCAGGCTATGTTATGTGTTATTATTCGCTTTCTGTTTTTTTAAGGAAATTAAGTAAATGTTCGTAGTACGCCCACTGTTGAATTTGTGGCGATTAGGTGATTATTTTTTCGACGTAATTATGCCTAATTTTGTGTGGTTAAGGTAAGACATTTTTGGATTAAAGGTAACTTAATATTATTGTTCGATATAAAAAACTTAATTTGGGACATTTGTTAGAAAAAATTGTTTACCTCGGTTAACTGACTCATCAATTGGTTTTAATCACTAGACACTTGGAAACTTAACAAAAATTTAGATAAGTATGTATACAAAAAAAAAAATTTTTAGCAAGAAAATGCTTTATATCTTAGGTTATCAAAAATTCGATATTTATATTACGAGTTAATTACAAAATTAATATTTCAGGAGTGAAAGTACCTACTTATAAATACCAACAACTTTGTCTATGAGATCAACTAGAAAATATAAAGAAAAACAAAATGTACGGAACGGCTGTTTTTTTTTCATATTTCAGAGTTGGTCCAATAGTAAATGTTGTTCGTATTAATGATACTTGAACCCCCTGAAAGATAAGCAGTGAATTAAAATTCAATCTGTATATGAGATCATGTATTATGAAAATAGGTTCATAATAATTATCATCACCTTAAACCCTTCGAAATAAAATGTTGTAAGAAAAATCTACCGTACCATAAACTACACGTTTTAATATGCTGTAAAATCATTTCAACCCAAAATAAGGTTACTCACTTAAAACTTAATAAAAAAATCGAGTAACATTTCCATCAACACTTTATAAATGTTAAAACCATAAAATAATAATTATCATAGAGCGGAGATTTAACATGCCACGGTTTTATTATCACGTTTACGGGACCCTAAATACACGTGGTGACCAAAACTGGGCAAGTTCAACGGTCTCTACTCATTAGTTTTTGATCACACCCTCATAAACAACTTAACATCGTATGTCTTATATGTGCTTCAAACAAAATTCAAGTTTAGGTGGACGTCGTAAAAGTGGTTTTCGAATGGTAGAATTACCGATGATTTTTTTTTTAAACTTGATATACAACTGGTTTCTACTTTTGGCCGCTCGAAATGATAAAATTCCTCTTCTGACCACCTATAGATTAGGAAATTCTCAACTATAAGGCTCGGCTTCCACCAAAGCGTAGAATAGAAAAGATAATGGTCTTGTATAGTAACCGCCACGAGTCGTGAGCACGAACGTCAAGTTTATTTTTGGGTTTTTTGGATCACCGACCCTGCACGCTATTGGTCCGTCTGTAAGATCGATCGCGTCATAGCCTGATGTTCATCATCATCTGCTTAGCCTTTTCCCAACTCATTTGGGGTCGGCTTCCAACCTAACCGGATGCAGCTGAATACCAGTGTTTTACATGGAGCGACTGCCTATCTGACCTCCACAACCCAGTTACTGGGCAACACGATACCTCTTGGTTAGACTGGTTGGCAGACTTCTTGGCTTTTGACTATCCGTAACGACTGTCAAAGATCTTTGACAGGTGTTTTCCGAAGCATGGGGGTGTCACACCACCAACTTCCAAACTCCGGGCTGCTACTGAGCAAATCCTAATGGAAAAACCCAATAACACAAAAGCCTGATGTTCTATCGGTATAAGCCTTCCTCTTGAATCACTCTATTTATTGATGGAAACCGCATAAAATCCGTCGCGTAGTTAAAAAGATCTAAGCGTACAAAGGGACAGATGGCAGCAAGCGACTTTGTTTTATACCATATAAGTACTAGCTTTCACCCGCGACTTCGTCCGCGTGGCCTATTTCATTCGCATTAAGTTACGTCTTTGTTTACTGCTCCTCTCCCATGCGTCGTAGCCTGATGTTATATAGCCTATGTTACTCAGAAATAATGTAGCTATCTATGTATTGGTAGAAAAATTAGTTAAAATCGGTCAAGTAGTTACGGAGCTTATTCGGTACAAGCAAACAATCATAGATATAAATGTATCTGGACTAATATTATAAAGAGGAAATATTTTTTGTTTGTTTGTTTGTAATGAGTAGGCTTCGGAACTACTAGATCAATTTCAAAAATTTCTTCACCAATAGATAGCTACATTATTCCCGAGTAACATAGGCATATAATTTCACGCTACGATCTACGGGACCGAAGCAGAAACCAAAGACATCACTAAACAAGGGTGAAATAAGCCACGCGGACGAAGTCGCGGGCAGTTCGCTAGTTATCGATAAGAAAAGAAGATTTCTTACTTCAACGTAACCTTCCTCTCTTCTCCGTTTCGGTGTAACCCAAGCCTTAGTAATGTAATATTTATAGTGACGATTCCGAACAGGTTTTTTTAGATAAATTCGTATGAATGTTTAACAAAATTAGTATTCTCACAACGTATAGTACCGTGAAAGAATGTCGGCTTCACTTCAATTTGCATTGAATTGATTTCGAATTAAATATTCTACAGTGAAAACAATTGAGTTTGGCAATTTGCGAGTCTTTGTTTGTTAATAATAATATTGTGTTTAGTCAAATGTTTAGCCCGATGAGTCATGGGGTAACCGACGAATTGCTACGAGAATAAAATTAAATAACTCAGTAGCTCAATAGTAGTAAGAGTTGAGTGGGTGGTGGTTGGTGTGAAGGAGCTCGTCCGGGGAAGTACTACCACCATACCTATTCCTGCCGCAAAGCAACGTTGCTGTATTCCGGTTTGAAGGGTATGGGTGCCGGTGTAATTATAGGCACATAAGATATTTAAACTTTCTTCTCTGGAATGACAACGCATTTGCAAGGCCTCTGGTATTGCAGATGTGTATAGGTAGCGGTGATGACTTAACATCAGGTGAGCTGTAGGCTTGTGTGACATCCAATGACATTAAAAAAAAAACTCAATAGTTAATGGCACGGGAGGCGTACTCACCGAGCGATTGGTTACTAGCTGCGTGTCGTATGTTCGATGTCTGCCCGGAACAAAAATTGGTCTACAAAAAACTGTAGACCTGGAACAACCATCTGTATGGTTGTTCCGGGTCTGGCTGTTTGTGTATGTGTATTATTATTTATTTTTCTATTTGAGAGACGCTATTTAAAAAAAAATGTTATTATTTTAATTTTAAAATTTTGATATTGTTTATTAATTGATTTTTTTGAGTCCAAATGGAAAAGCAGTGGGTGGGTCGACTTGGGCTTATCTAACGAAAACCTTCATAAAGGTCCAAAATACTTGTACAATAAAAGAAGTGACAAACGATAATGTATTCTAAGTACCAATCATCTAAATGCATTACAGTGTACCACGAGATGGATCGCTGATTGAATAATAAATAGCAAATCATGAGAAAGACAAAGGCAATGCTAATAGTATTATGTATGGAAGTAACAGTAAGGTAGGTAAGAATACCAGCCTACAATTTCCATACAGAGAACGCATGAGTATCGATCACCACGTTTCCTCAAGACGAATTGGTGATTCCAGACTTATATTCATTAAAAGTCCAGGTTTCCTCATGATTTTTTCCTTTACCGATGCCAAAGAAAAGATGGATGGATTGTGCGAAGAATGATATGAAAGAGAAGGGAGTCAGTGATAGCTTGACGGTTGACAGGACGGCATGGAAGAAGAAAACGTGTTGCGCCGACCCCAAGTAACACGGGTGGCAGGAAGATCATGATGACAGATGTCCAAGATAAAACAGAGCACTTACATATGAATTGCGAGTTTCTTGCATTGACTTTTGATTATAAAAGTCACATCATTTGTACTTGCCCGGTATCGAACCCAAGCTACCTCAGGAGACGTGATGTTCTAGAGACAAAAACAGCAAGAACTGACTAGTGACTTTATTAAAACTTGTATTCAGCACTGTTTATCACTGCACACTATCACTTTATCGTGTACCGCTTCATCATCTTCAAGAGTTTATTCTGGTAATAAACTGCGATTTGCGATACCTTAGCAGTAACAACATCTTCCGACGGATGAGTACTCTAGAAGACAGGGTTCAATTAATACGCGCCACCCACTCGCACGCTCAATGCAAGTGAAGAGCGCGTAGGGTATGTGTTGGCGTCAACGCATTGTGTAGGGAACAAGCTTGTTAGTCAAATGTAAATTCTGATGGGCACAGATTTAATTATTGATACAATGAGAGTTTAAATAACGAACGAAACAGTAACATTACCACGCACAAGTGATGATACGGCTTCGTCAATCGACGAACACACTAGAACCATTCAAAAACCAAACAAACTCACAAACACTAAGGCAAGAGACATACTCTAAGTGGAAGTAAAATATTCGATTACGTCTGTGACGAGAGGCTATCGTCATTTGTAACAACATAAAAAATTCAAAGTTTGGTACAACATAGCGTGTGTACAACGCTCGTATGTAATCAGTAAAACACTATATTTGTCTAGCAATTTAGCTGAGTTAGCACCAACACGCTACAAGAAATAATCACTCAAATGTGTAGAGGAAATTGAACCTTGTCTACTAAACTATACAACACTGACTTGGGCATTGCGAACGAACAGAAACCATTGCTTTGGCTGACTTCCTGCAGCAAGCAGGTATCAACTCACACATCGGCTGGTGGACACAATCAGGAATAGCGTCGTAAGGTATGTAACTGTCACACACGCGGGCCAAACACATTGGGATCATAATACATGGCGGTTCATGTCTACACACCAGATAATTAGTCTTCGGTTGTGCTTGAGTAGCCGCCTCCTCTTTCGCCGTCAATACTATGTAGTTCCTCGTACACATAGGTACTTCTGCACATTTAGGCTTATGTGAACACTGAGCGGATGAGAGCTTCCCATTCATATTCTTCAGATCCATCAAACACAAAGGTACTTTCTCACACATGGGTACATGTACACAAGAATTCTGGAACTTTCCATTATACTTTGGTTTGCAACAAGTCCTCACTACTTCACAAGGAGGGTTATGGCTGCAAATACTTTGTACGATTTTCTCTTGTTTTTGGTTATTGACTTGCTTCTCCTCAAGGACTGGCAGGCTGTAATGGCTTTCGTCCGAGAAGATGGGTTGTTTTATAACTTGAGTGGGTGATAACTGACGATGCCCGCTATCAGAAGTAGCAATATGCTGTCTTTTAATCTCATAAGGTGATATCCAACACTGACTATTTTCAACAGTTATTTCCTGATGTTGCATATCAGATTGCGATCCCCGCCGTTGGCTTTTGGGCATAGCAGTAGTCTGTTGCTTCCGCCCGGTTTCAATTGGCGAAGATTGATGATTACCGGCAACCCTATTGATTCCTGATTTAATTTCCCTAGTCACAGGAAAGCACTGACAGCTTGCATCTACAACATCGTTGTTTATTTGCATAACATATGACGAATGATGATATTGGGAATTACGTCGAGTTTTCAACCATTTCTCATATTCCTGTCTGTAATCAAACGTGCTGTTCTTCATATCAGTGGTTACTGAGTACAAGTCTGTCGTCGTTTCTAGTTTGGGAGGTGGAAGGTTGAGACACCCGTTTATCAAAACACATGGGGGATTATGAATGCAGAGTATTTCACCATTGTACTTGTTAGATAATGAACCAGTGATTTCATCATGATCGTGTTGACATGGAGGTGCGGGAGCTTTTAGTGATGTTGGACTGAAACAACGATCACTCGAATCACGTTTCTTTGGACACTTACATTCTGTTTTATCTTTCGACATCTTTTTTTTGCTGGGAGGTGAAGGAGGAAGTGATGAACAACATGAGCTTGAATTTTGTTTGTGATGAGCTGGTGGCGACGAGAGACGGCCCCGCGGACTTGGGGTATCACAAGTAGGATTACAACAAAGTGATGAGGAACCAACCCTGGATACGTTTTCATGACACGAACACTGCTTGAATGGTGGTGTGTTGGTTGATTCCTCAGGTCTCCTCATTCCCCGTCTCGTTTTCGAACTCATTTTGTTTACAATATATTCCCAAAAACTAGAGCATTTTACACCCACATCCACTCCATTTTTGGGTAAACTGTTGCCTATTGGTGAACAACCTTCGCTCTTGAACGGGAATTGATAAGAGTTTTCGTATATATGGCATGGAATATTTTGATTTATATTTGAAGGAAATTGTTGTTCTGCAGAATTCAGGCGCTGTCCTTCATAACCCTCAAGGTGTTCGATGTCCACGCCACACTCGACTGTTTGTTTAGGCTTATTACGCTTCACTTTTTTCCTTTTACAAAACTTTGTAGTTTCAACTTCTTCGGAAGACGAGGTCATGTTGTAGAAGTTTTTAGACTTCTCGTTTTTAGTTGATTTGCTGGTCCTTAGCGGTTCTCGAGTATATTTTAAGTGTCGATACTGAGACGACTTGGCATGAATATTTCCTTCAACGGCATAAACGGGTCGGATGACGTAGTTTTGATTTCTTGAATCGCGTTTCCTTAATTTCTCGTTGCGAGTAGTCTGACAACCGTTATCTACCTTCACACTTTCAGATGGGTTTTCCTTTATAATTGACATATTTTGTTTAACATTATTATTCGAATGTCCGAATATGCTAGATAGGCAAGGTACCACTTTATGTCGTATCACTGAACGTTTAGTTTTCATTGTTTCTATTTGATCTCCACTATCTAATATTTTAGATTTTTTATTTTTGTAACTCTTTTTTACTTGTATACCCATCGATCCATTATGGCTGATGGTAGTGGTTACTGATTCGTACGATTCTTTAGAGCTTTCTTCAGTAGCTGGATGTGTTTGATAGTTGCTTGCCTGTCGCTTCAAAATTTGTTTACTCTTTGGGTAAAGTGTTTCCATAGAACGATTGTGTTTAGAGTTCGAACACGTGACGTGTGAGGTGTTGGTGCTTCCGAAGTCTGAACTATCTGAATGTAGCTCATAATTCAGTAGGTAATAATGGCCCGACACAGTGCTCATTGTTTTTTTTTTCTGTTCCTTGTTGAGGCATTGACATTTCGGTTCACTTTTTACGTTTACAATTATTGAATAATAATTAAAATTATTTAACTACATGATTTTTTTAAAATTTTACACTGTTAGTCAGTCAATTTTTGTCAAAAAAAGTTTTTTTGTGAACTTGTCATTATTATTTTTCTGCTAAATTCTGACATACAAGTTATGCATACTCATTAGTTTTGTAATAAACTTCTTTGCTGGAGTTAAAGGCAGACCATTAAAAACTATTTTGGATTATTTTGGCGTGTTTATATCTTATTAGCGAACTGTCCGCGACTTCGTCCGCGTGGCTTATTTTAGCCGCGTTAAGTTACGTTTTTCGGTACTGCTTCGCTCCCGTGTGACGTAGCGTGATGTTATAAAGGCTAAAGACTTCCTCGATAAATGAACTATCTGACACAAAAAGTATCTTTCAATTCAAACCAGTAGTTCTTAAGATTTGCGTGTTCAACCAAACAAACAAACTCTTCAGCTTTATAACATCAGTATAGATTGAGATTTTGAAGGAATTACAACATTCTTTATCTTGTTGAAATATCACTCTATCAATCAGATGTTAAGGTCCAAATCCCAGAAAGGATATATATATACCAGCACGCCTGTATTCCCCGAAGGGTTAGGCAGAGGTGTAACAATGTACACCCACAGTTCGCCGGTATATTTAGGTCCCATGTAATAAGGGGCGAGAAAGGAGTTCTACCTATTTTTGCATTCAACAAGGTACAGTGTTACATCCTCGTCGAATATCAGAAGCTTGTCTAATAAGACATAAATTATCAAATAAAATTACGATACCTGATTAATAAATTATTATTATATTTTGATGGATGGATGGATGAATGGATGGATGTTTGTAACTCTTTCACGCTTAACCGGCTAAACGGATCTAGATTAAATTTGGCACTGAGATATATTGTAGTGTAGAATAACACATAGAAAACTTTTTATCCCGAAAAAATGTACGGTTCCCGTGGGATCATATATCTGATTTGACGCAAACAAAGTCGCGGGAAAAAGCTAGTCTAAATAAACGTAACTATCACGACGGTTTCGTCTCAACTCCAAACAGATTTTAATCACATTACCAAACAACGATCTTCAAAGGGATTCCTCACATTGTTTTGTAAAAAAAAAACCGGTATTTTTTGGGTGGAACAGCCCGCAGGGGCTAAAACAAAGAACTCGGTGTTGTATGGTATTAAATGGTGTATTAACGAAGGTGATACGTCATAGTTCATAGTTACGTTGCACGAAAGAACTGTTTTATAGTACCTTGAGCAGTTTTGATACTTGAACTAATTTCTTTAGGACGTTTTTGTCTTTTTTAGGATAAACGCGTTTTCTTGTGGGTTTTTTTAGGGATGGGAAATATTCAAATGACTTCCCCCGTCCTGCCTCGTTGGCCTAGTAGTCCTAAGCGCGACTGCTACACTAGAGGTCTTGGGTTCGATTCCCAGGTCGAGCAAAAAGTGTTATTGGGTTTTTCTATGAAATCCTCAGCAGCAGTACGGAGTTAGGATTTGTGCCCTATTACATGGGACCTAAACATACCAGCGAACTGTGGGTGTATATTGGTACACCTCAGCCTTACCCTTCGAACAACCCGCAGCTCCGGCATTGTCTTGTGGGTATGCTATTAAATATGCATTTCTATATACATCGATGCATTTTGTTAAAATCTCCATCAGTTTCGTACAGATGACATACTCCAAGTTCACTGTAACTTGGGGTATGTCATCTGTGAGGAATTGACAGCACATCTTAAACTCACTTCACCTAATATTTAAATTCACAGGGGGAAGGTTGTTACAGCATACCACTACTCTTGTATTTTTAGTAAGTAGATGTTCAATCTATACTAATATTCAATCTATATTAATATTATATAGAGGAAAGATATTTTTGTTTGTTGGAACGAAAACGGCTCCGATACTACTGGACTGGTTTTAACCACAAATTTTTTCACCAATAAATAGTTACATTATTCTGGAGGAACATAGGTTAAATAACATCACACTATAAAAAAAAAACATTTATTTCAGACAACAATGTCCATATAGGTACAAGGCATGGTTGTTAGTAACAAAAATTTTTGCTTATAACTAATGTTAATAAATACAAAATAAAAATAAATAAATAAAAGAAAAGAACCAGGTACTATAACCGACGGGGGCGGAGCAGTAACGGAAGACGTAATTGAACTCGGACGAAATAAGCCACTCAGACGAAGTCGCGGGTAGTATTAATAAACACAACACGGAAGAAGCCGCAGGCAACAGCTAGTGTATAATATATGTACTAGCGTCTGCCCGTGACTTCGTCTGCGTGAATTTTCTTATGGATCCCTAATACAAAATAAAAATATAGCATATTTATATGACTCCCTGATAATGTGGATTTCTACAGGTGTTATAATTTTTGAAATCGGTTCAGTAGTTTTTAAGTTACAAAATTAAATAAAAAAATCTTTTTTTTGTATAATATTAATTTAAATAGTAAATTCGATAATTTTGGAGCTGCTGAAATGATTCAGTGTCAGTATTTATGAAGGTAAAACCATAATATTCAGTGTACAAACCACAAGCGGACAGAAATAGAATACAATGATAACCTCCGGTTTGACCGCATGTTTTTAATTAAGATTAAATATACCTACATGGACTGAAATCTTACAGTAGCCGGTTTCTTAAAATTTTAATCAAATTCAGTGAAATTTTGACATTAGAAAAAGCACTATGTGTAATTTTATATTCGTCTTACAAAGATGGGGACTTTGAAGAGTCTGTCTGAATTATGGCTCACGGAAAGTATATGGCTATAGTAAATAATGGTTTCATATTAATATCTTCTATTTCAGCCCAACAATTAATGTATTATGATTCTTACAAGTCCCTATTTAAAAGCTTTCAATAAACAATCAAGATGGTTTGGTTGCACTACATCTGACGTCACACGATAAAATAAAATAAAAAGAATGGAATAAAAAATCAAGCCGGCTTGAATGCCGGAGCACGTAGGTACCCCGTAATGAATCGAAAGGGTTAGCCGGTATTATAATAGGGGTGCGGCCCGACGTAATCATAGGTGATCTAACGACGGCTGCTTCATTGTTTAATAGGCGACTGCGACCGGTTGCAGGGATCAAATTTGAATAAAATTGTGGCGTTTGAAGCGTGGTTTGTGTGATGTTTTTTTTAACTATAATTGAAGAGTGAACTTTACGATGTCTTTAATGTTTTAGTTACTTACTTAGAAAGTGATTACTTTGATCGTGTAGACTGCCTAGAAAGGATAAAAATATAATATCTTACGTACATCAAAACTACAGATAAGCCCCGTATAAAATAAAATTATCAGACAAATAATTTCACATCATTTTTCAATGTTATTGGATTTATCTGGTAGATAAAAAGTATAAGCGTAGTATAAGTGTAGACTTTCGGATACGGTACATATGTACTTGAAATTCTTTTTAAGTCTTATACCTAACTTATACAAATTATAGTTGCTCTAGATTACAACAACGCCTATGAAGTAACACACAGCAACTGTCGGACAACAGTCACCGCTATTACTTACATGATAGATTTTTTAATTTTATTTTTTAGTGACTAAATTAAAAATGGTATGGCTATTAAGTTTGGGGCAGTGTGTGAGATGAAACAATTATTATGATGTGTCTACTTTATTCACGACTGGTTTATTTTTAATAGAATTTTTAATGTATTTTTCTGGGTTGGTAATTGAGTTTCGGGGTAATTTTTGGAATCATTTAGTGTTTGAAATCGTTGATTGTAGTAGTTGATTAGCCAATCGTGCTATCAAGTACCTGTTTTTGCAAGTTTTCTTTAAGAAAGGGGATATCAGGATTTGTAGGTATAGTACCTAACTAACCTAGAAATAAAAATAATTATTCTACTTACTTTTAAGAACGATGGCAGTCTAACCTCAGTCAGTCCGTCAACAATAATTTGACATTGTTTGAGATAAGATCAAGACTAGATTTTGGATGTTTTTAATTATTATGATTGGTTTTCTGAATAACTTGAAGCCTCTACCTCTACTTAAGAAGAGCTAGGACTCTCTTTACTAAACAATTCTTATTTCTGGTCTAACACTCTTACCATAGTCAACATTTATTTCAAGTTTTTATCAATAAAGTGTTTTTAACAACTAAAATTAAACTTCTATGTAAACAATTCGCTTTTAGTGTTAAATATTGAAACTTATTTCGTTACAGTTCGCTTTTCTGACTGATGTGATTTTAAAGACGATTCACGTAAAAAAAAACAACCTATAGACTGAATTGTTTTATTATTTCCAGTCCCGAAATTCCCGGAATGTCACATCACTATTGGTGCATAACTAACCCTCCGCAACTTACTACAAGTGATGTAACACGTGTGTTTTATTTAACACAAATATTATCGAGCAGTAGATCTTTAAAAAACTTTACCAGATTTTATAATAGGCAACATGTTTTTGTCTTCAGTCCCCCGCGAAGAAATCCGTTGTCTTACCAAATAAATATTCTGACAGCCCTATTCCTTTTAAAATATTTAATGAAATGGCATTTTTTACTTTATTCTTAAGAACATTGAGATGATTGCAAGATTTTGTTGCTGTAGATTGTATTTGATACGCTATTTGACATTGCGCAAAATAAAGTGTCAATTACTGTAATCAGTATGTATTATGAGTTTAAAAATGGTTATTTATTATCGGAAGTTTGAAAACAATAATTAATTTATGTAAAAATTCGTAAATAAAAATGCATTTTTTTTACGTTTGTCACGTGACACAAAACGCTCCTGATTGTTCGGGTTTACGAGAAACGTCACTGGTCAGTTAAACCTCGTTTTTTGTTTGCAACAAATGTATGTGGCTGACATGTGCCACAGATCATAGCACTGGCTAGTGACGTCCCCGACGCCGTTGCACCACCATATTGTCAAAGTAGCGTTTTGGCGCGCTATTTAAATATTGAATTTTTAATTTGATATTTTTCAGCAAATATGTACCAGAATTAAAAAATACAACTTTTACTAGGTTCCTTAAACTCTACTAAATAATATAAAATGGATTTTAAAAACCAGTCAAATAGTCTATTATTAAAGTAGGTATGGCCGATGTTGGTATTTTTTTTTCTAGTTATCCAGTGATTATGGATACGTATCCGAGACTTCGTTTTCTGTCTGTCCGTCAGTTCATTGTCACAGAGCTGTATCAAATTTTCACAAAGTATGTATTATTATGGATGCTAAAGCAACAAGTAATGAAAATAAAACTTATTTATTTAGTTGATCCACCATTCCACGTGGACGAGGCGAAAGGTGCATGTAAGGATCGTAGCGGGTGGCGTTCTGTGGTTGCTGTCTACCCCCAAGGGAAAAAGGCGTTAGTTTATATATAATCCACTATACAAAAAACGTGTTTTAGGTATACAAGTAAGTGTAGCGTTAAATATCGTACGGTGGTACGGAACCCATCATGCAAGAATCCGATTCATATTTGTCCGTCTTTTTTTTGCTATATCCCAGTAACGAGTCCATATTTCTATACAACTCTATTCTAAACCAGCAGTTTATTTAATAGGACGGGTTTCGTAACTACAAAAAAAAATGATTAAAATGTAATTTGAACCTAAAGACATTTTTTTCTTGTAAATTATAAAACTATAATTTTGTGTGCTGGATCTTTACGTGTTCTGCAAAAATGTTAATGTTGTTTGTTCGTCGTGTGAATGTCTAACACGCTAATCTCTAGAATTACAAATCGGATTGGAAAAAATGTTATTGTATATGATTATACAATAACATTTTTTTGTAACCTATACCCTATATATTACTTACCCTACCTATACCCTATTTGCTATATGACATCTTTCATCTCATCATCATTTGGCTATATAACATCATGCTACGACACACTGGAGCGGAGCAGTAACCAAATACGTAATTCAACGCGGATGAAGGTAAAGACGCGGACGAAATCGCGAGCTTTAATAATAAATCGTTTATGACACGATCTGTGTTTAAAATTCTGTTGACATCATATCACTTACTAGGCAGTAATAATAATATGTAATATATCCAAGCAGGCATTCAAATCCATTTATCAGACTTCTAATATATTCATAGGCTATTAGCCAAGACACACCTCCAAAATGAAGTTGTCTTAATAACCTATTAGATGCCAAATGTTACCGTGATCAATCACCCATGAAAACTAGTATAACTTAGCAATACACTATTATAGAATATTTTAAATAGAATGTAAGCTAATTTCTAAATTGTACCATCACGCTTCAGTATTCACAGAAGGGTTAGGCAGAGGTGTACCAATGTACACTCACAGTTCGCCGGTATGTTTAGGTCCCATGTAATAGGGGGAGGCCCTATTATTAACCGGGCACAAATCCTAACTCCGAGCTGCTACTGAGAATTTAATAGCAAAAGCCAATAACTCAAAGACTCATAGCGTAGCAGTCGCGCTCAGGACCACAAAGCTAACGAGGCAGTGTTAAATAATAAAAAATAAATAATACCAGCTTATTATTGTGCCAATGCAGGGCAAAGGCCTCTTCCCATGCACAGAAGGCACGAGGATTGATCACCACACTTGCTCAAAGCCGATTGGCGATTGCAGATTTTTATTGATTATAAGTCCAGGTTTCCTCACGATATTTTCCTTCACCGATATCAGTGATGTCCAAAATAAACTTAGAAAATGCATATAAAATAGAAAAAGTCATATCGGTACTAGCCTGTGCCCGGTTGCGAATCCACAGTCTCGTGCACGAGGGGCGGCCGCGTTAACCACAGTACCATCACGAAAATTAAATTATTACTCGATTTAATTTTTTTTTTTAAAACCTACCGTCCCAAAACAAATATTTAAATTCGCAAAAGTTTGAAAGTGGAGTTCGAAATTCAAGCGATGGAACGTCAATCGCGAATTTAATTTGATTGGTCGAATCCCCACGAGTATTGCCGAGGATCCCCGAAACGGGGGAAATCAGGGAAAATAAAAAATTTATTGCATCATACGTGTGCTGTGCCAGTTTACGTTGAGCTGTGACACCCTAAGTTTTGTGTAGAGAGTGTATGAAGGCTTGGCGTGATTTAGGGATGTAGGTAGAGTGGTTAGTGACGTTAGGGATGTGTGGGGTAACCAATCGTGAGTCGATGTCCCAATTGATTGGCAAAGGGCGATTTGGCACAGCACCCCGGTGTGGGGGCGCGCTGTGATGGTGCTCGCCACATGTGGGAGGTACCGGCATTTGTGTGTAGGTAAATATTTTTATTGCCTGTTAACTTGTTAGAGATGTGCAAAAAATATTAGTGTGACGCGAAAAAACTTGGTATTTTAAAGCCCTGTCGTAAGCAAATGTTTTGGTAATTAACAATAACGCGTCAACAAATAAGGTTCAAAATAGCGATACGTTTGATGTAAGTTGAATCGGATAACCACAAAAATAACAGTAATTTTAAAGTTTTCTTTAAATTGTGAATAAAATACACGGCCCAGTGGAATAATTTATAGGTATGTCGTTAGTTCATGTAATTCCCTATAATGTCATTACATAAAATTATGTAGTTTACGCTCAAAATTCTGAGATCTATGCGACGAAATAATATTGTCAAGCTCTCCTTTACGATTTATTTACCGTGATACTATTATACTTTCATGCAATATTTATAGGTAAGTCTTTTCTTTGAATCCTTGACAATATCAATTTTTTTTTAAGCTTGTAATATGTACCAATACGCCAGACTATGAAACAAAAGACGTGTGTTACGGTGTCTTGTGTTCGGATAGCCCCTTAAGCTCGATGATAGAAAAATATTATGTGTGATTTTTTTTCCTTGACTGTTATCGTTGGTAGTAGGCATAATCCAATCCTCCTTTCATTATTATATGGATGGCTAAATGGCTGTAGCTGAAATTTGGCGCACCTATAGAAATTCATCTAGCTTAGCACATGGTGATATGAATTTTTTATCTCTGGAGGACTTTGGTATAATTATTAATTTGATGCAGACGAAGTCGGAGGTAGGAGCTAGTGAAAAATAAAAAGCAAGTAGATTAATATACTCCAATGCTTATTGAGCAATTTAATTGGAAAAAAAAGTGTAGGAATATAGAAAAAAAAAATCCTACGGGCCCGTTGCCAACAAATTCCCAAAACCAAAAACGTTCGACACGAAAATAGAAAAATAAAATTTAACCCTAAAACAACCAATCGATCGGAATCGAGTCGTAAATATAAATTTAATGATTTTACGGCAATAAAAGTTGTCGGATAAAAAGGGGTTTTGACAAACACTATGAGCGCTCACGTCTAAGGCCATAGAGCTTCCGTTACGCTATAAAAAACCTTTTCTGATCATAAAATGAAGTAATGTTTTTTTTTGAGACTTTTTATTGTAATTTCTATAAACACCTGTTCTAGTGGAATTTCTTTGGGTTAGAAAGTTTTGTATGTTCTTACTAATGAACGTACATTTTACTGATAAGGCTATTTTAAAATTTATTTTTATTACAAATAAGTAGTAATTTTATTGTTTTACGTAATAGTGCCCCGTTGGTGTCATAGTCGCAAACGCGACTGATGAGCATGGGGTCCTGGATTCGATTCCCAGGTCGATCAAAATGTAATGAGTTTTTTCATTAGTTAGGATTTGTGCCCGGTTAATAGCAATATGAGCCTATTGCATGGGATCTAAAACATACCGGCGTACTGTGGGTGTACATAGGTACACCTTTGCTTAATCCTTCGCGGAATACAGGCGTGATAGTATGGTGTTTTTCATTTTCAATACACACATCATTTATCGGATTAATATGGCAACTGATAAATATTATTCTTTGTCATTAAAGTGCTTACTAAGTTACGATTCCTTGCATCTAATATTCTCATGTGACCAAATTTCAAAGACAACCAAAAATTTAAATATTTCCACTGGAACCCATTTCAAAAATACCAAAACTCATTGTCGATTAGATTTATTGTGTCAATCGCTACCTGAATTTATCAGTAAGTACAAAAATTTACATATAACCCCTTTTAAGTAATGGTAGTCTGTTACAGGTAGACATACATAGAAAATTGTGAGACATTCCAAGAATATATTTGTGAATTTAAAATTGAAATGTCTATGGTTTTGCATAAATATACAAGTAATCAATCGATGGTCGCATTGAGTTACAATTCTCACGTTAGCGGTACAACGTGGCGTATGCTAATTATGTGAAACGGGAAATATTTAAATGTGGAATTTATTTGTACTCAAGATGAGGGTTATAGTTTTGGTTGAAGCTGGCTGATTTGAATTTCTTTTGTTGAAATGTGCTACTGGGAATTCTTTGAGATGTTTCATTGGGAAAATGTAAAATGTTGAGCCATTTTGTTTTGGTGTGATCCTTTTACTTTGTGGGTTGAGAGTAAAATAGGTAAGTACCTACATTGATACCTAGTTAAATAATTATCGTAAAAATAAAAGTTATTGATATTTTGGCATGTTATTTTCATTGGTACTTTAACTTATTATAATACTTTTTTTTTTTGTAGTTTCTTTCCCATTCCTCTCCATACGAAACTACCTTTTAAAATGGGCAACTAGCTTGAATATTAATATTTTTTTCTTTCTTGTAAATGATGTTCAAAAGTGACTGTTATAGGTCTAATAGAAATAAATGATTTGAATTGGAAGATTTGATGACATCATTCAACATTCATTCTTCATTGCTAACATTTAAAAAAATGTCTATATGTGAGTAATTGTAAAAGATCTAACTAAAGGTAACTGCCTCGTTGGCCTAGTGGTCCTAAGCGCGACTGCTACGCTAGAGGTCTTGGGTTTGATTTCCAGGTCGAGCAAAAGGTGTTAATTGGTTTTTCTATGGAATTCTCAATAGCAGCTTGGAGTTAAGATTTGTGCCCGGTTAATGGCAATAGCCTCGCCCCCTATTATATGGGACTTACATACGTGATGCGTGATGAATGGTAATATTGGCAAAAAATGCTGCAAATCTAACAGTTTTGGAATGAATAATCTTACATGCAGATTTATTAACTTATGTCGCTAATATTATCCATTCAATCATAACTCCAGAACATAGACAAGTCGATTTTGATATTATAAACCCACGCATACGTTTAGTTTCTTCTATGTGATTATTTATAGCCGTGTTAAAATGAATACGTTATTTTTATAACTAGAATAATAAATAATTAATAAATCATACAAGGCATTTAAAAAAAGGTATTGACTAAGACATCGGAAAAAAATATGAAATTCCAATTGTCTTGCTCATGGAGTTGCTAGATAAAAAATGTACTGTTTTAACTTGCGTTAATTATTACTTTTAACTCTGTAATTGAATTATATTTGGAATATTATAAAGTCTGACATCTTTCTGCTTCATTATTGTAATAACTTCTACTCGCGACGTCGTTTGCGTAATTTGATATATCATTCCACGAGAACCGCACATTTTTCCGGGATAAAATGTATCCTATGTGTTATTCCACATTACAATATATCTCAGTGCCAAATTTCATCCAGATCCGTTCAGACGTTTAAGCGTGAAATAGTAACAAGCATCCATTCATCCATCCTCACAAACTGTCGCATTTATAATATTATTAAGTAGGAAGGAATTTTAGGATTAGTTTTTATTTTTTTTCATTCAAATGGTTCATATTTTATTAATTTTAAAATTTTATTAGTTTATGGTATTTTCACATAAAATGGGCCTTATTAGATTCTAATTTGACATTCAATTCTTTTTCTTGGAGGCCTTATTAAAATCACTGTACGTACCAAGTTACGTGACATAGTACTCTTCTTTAAGTAAATAATTTTAAACAAGTTCAAAAAGAAGAAGGTTATCAATTCGGCTTTGTTTTTTTTTTTCTTTTGTATATGTATTACGCGATATCTCCGCTAATTATGAATCCATTTTGAAGATTTTTGTTTGTTTGATAGGGCATACTTCAAAGGTGGTTCCATATAAATTTTATCGAAATTGGTTCATTAATTTATTAAAAAAATTAAATTACTGAAAAAAATATGTTATCCAAGTAAACGAAGAAGCGTATTCTGCTTTCTTGTGAGTTTTAAGTGGTGTCTTGTTAAATTACGTAGTATAACTTGTTGCTTATGGTTTTGGATGTCAGGAAATGGATACTAAAAAGCGAAAAATAAAACTTTTTTACGCAAAAGACAACTTCCTTCAAAAACTGAAAAGTGAAAAAATAACTTTAGCTTTGGAAGTCAACGAGCTTAGGGGAGAAGTCATTTGATGATTTCCCTTTCGGAACAAAAAAAAAAGCTTTGGAAGTCGGCGGCTTCGGTTCTGTTTGTTATTTTTTATTGCCACCGACTGCACAAAATAACAAAAACTTCGAAAAACTTTAATTCAAATTATTACCTTAAATAAAGTTTTTAAACGAGCCTTCCAGCCAAAAGCAATGTTTTCCAATAACAATAAATTGTTTTTTAAAATAATGCTGCCTCGTCTAAATAAATTAAATGTTCTAAACATGAGGTTTATTCATCGGCACTAGTAAATCTTGTCAAGCTTAGTATAAGGCTAGGTATTGTTGCAAGCGTGGGTTAAACGCTATTAGAAGCTAAAGAGAACTACATTCAATGTCGATAGGAGTAGATGACGGGCTTGAGAATTGGCAAGATGTAGCATCAAAATCGCGATAAATGGAAGAAATGGAGGGAGGCCCTTTGCCCAGAAGTGGGACAGTACAAGCTAGTTTTAATAAGCTATAAGCTTCCTTTTTTGCATTTTATATTAACTGTACGTACTCGTAGTTTGTAATCTTATTATTGTTTAAGTAAGTATTATGTTTGAGAAAATAAAATAAAAGTTATAACACATACACATACACATACCATCACGCCTGTATTCCCCGAAGGGTTAGGCAGAGGTGTACCAGTACACCCACAGTTCGCCGGTATGTTTAGGTCCCATGTAATAGGGGGCGAGCCTATTGCCATTAACCGGGCACAAATCCTAACTCCGAGCTGCTACTGAGAATTTCATAGAAAAACCCAATAACACTTTTTGCTCGACCTGGGAATCGAACCCAAGACCTCTAGCGTAGCAGTCGCGCTTAGGACCACTAGGCTACCGAGGCAGTTAAAGAAAAAAAGTTAAAAAAAAGTTAAAGTTAAAAAGTTATAATAATAATAATAATAGCAGTGTGTAAGTAAAGCTCTTTATAATTTCATGACTAATAAATGCAAATGTCAAAGTAAATTACAAGAAAAACATTCAAATCATCAATTTTCCATTTACGTGAGGTTCATAAAACTACGATTGTAAACTTGCTTCAAAATGGTGTTGTTTATGTATTAAATTTTTATAATCACGAATAGCGCGTATTAAATTAATTCCTTAGACATTAAATTAAATAACTAATTTTAAATTAACTATTTCCATCTCAAAGAAGAAGCTGGACAGAAATCTTTTAGTCCCATCTTTACCAAATGCTACCATTCAAAAGATACGCACTACACTTGATTACTTTTTATAGCCACCATTGAGTTAAATAACTGGAGCTATTCAGCAGTTAACAGTACCTATACCCGCTAACTAACCCGTTTACTGCGCGACCGGTCCCAACGGCCAATAATTTAAATCTCAATGTTCACTAAATTTGAAAAAGTTGATGGCCAGTGAAACTAGGTAGAACCGGTCCGAACCAGTTATCCGGTATTGTAATGGCTTATACGTTTATAAGGCAAAGTAATAGATGATAATCAAGCCTGTCTTAGCGTTATTACAGGGATTTAATGAAGCCTGTTACAGATTTTCTAAAAAACTTGTTGTTGGTGAAGTAATTTTGTATTTACATAATTTTATGGAGCAACATGTGTCGAGAAACACCATCGGTACATGTGTTTTGTCACGTTGTTTAGCATTTAGGCGTTACTAGCTTCTGTCCGCGAATCCGTTCGCGTCGGATTTGATATATTATCTCACGGAAACCGATTATTTTTTAGGATAAAAAGTAACTTATGTGTTACTCCACACTACAATCTATCTCTGTGCCAAATTTTATCCAGATCCGTTCAGCCGTTTAAGCGTGAGAGAGTAACAAACATCTATCCATCCTCACAAAGTTTCGCATTTATAATATATTTTGTAGGATAGTTAAATATTATTTTCAACTTAACACCCAATCAGAATCAAAATATAAAACGTGTCTAATAGAGTTGATACATAATTGCAGATAGAAATTAATTTAGTGTCTAAATGTTTTTAGTCATAAATCTTCCGAAGGTGTGTACAATAATCGATTTTTTACACTAACTTATTCGTAGATACCTTCTGTTAGATGCAAAAGTTTTAATAAATTTAATAAGCTTCTATCATCGAACGACAAAGTAATTTATGAGTGCTCGTAATAAATTGTGACTATAGTTAACTAAATAAAAAATACCGTTACGTTAAATAAAAACTGGTTATATTATTTTTAACACTTTAAAATCATCATCCATCTGCCCAGATCCCATGTGACTTAGCGTAACATTTTTTCTTCTTCCATGCCGTCTTCTCAACCGTCATGATATCACTGACTCCCTTTTCTTTCATATCATTCTTCATACAATTCAGCCATCTTTTCTTTGGCCTCCCTCTTCCTCCTTCTTCCTCTCCATTCATCCACATTTATATTAATAACTCTTTCTCTTCACATGCCCATACCAAAACATACAGTTTGCTTGCAACTTTTCTGTCACTGGCGCTACTTTCAAACTTTTTCTAATACGATTATCATATTATTATTTATTAAACCAGAATAATATTCACAATCCACCGACACCGACTAACCGACTGCCTCGGTAGCCTAGTGGTCCTTAGCACGACTGCTACGCTAGAGGTCTTGGGTTCGATTCCCAGGTCGAGCAAAAAGTGTTATTGGGTTTTTCTATGAAATTCTCAGTAGCAGCTCGGAGTTAGGATTTGTGCCCGGTTAATGGCAATAGGCTCGCCCCCTATTACATGGGACCTAAACATACCGGCGAAATGTGGGTGAATATTGTTACACCTCTGCCTAACCCTTCTGGGAATACAGGCGCCATGGTAATACATGGATGGTGGTGATGGTATTCACAAAGCAATTACTCATCAAAAGGTCGAAAACTTCATTCCATTGCAGATGTATTAAAGTTAAACAATTACAACAATGCGTTTGCTTAAATGCAAATTGGAATATATGCAACACAAAACGCTCTCCAAATATAATGACAAACCAATAAAAATCCTGGAAAAAAAAAGAGCAGATGTGCTTGAAACAATACAAAAAAAGTAAAAAAAAAAAACGTTTTCCCTTTCAACTTTTTTATAAAATGACAATTTTATTTTTTTTTGTTTCAATAAAAAATCGTAACCCCACTCTGCCATTTTTTCCCAACGAACCTAGAGTATCTAGAAAAAATCATAGGGTCATATTAACAAACGGGTATGCAAATAAGGCCCGGAGAATTCGTGCACGAAATATGGTATTAAAAACAACTGCATTGAAAGGGTTAAACAAAACTTTGGGGTCTGAATGGATGCGGTGTGCGGACGAGTTTTTTTTTTTGCTTCTTTAAATAAAAAAATATACCAGTTTTAACAACGTAATAATAGTTAGTACATTGTATTATTATATTGAAATTAGAAGTGAAGCGGTTCAAAAGATACCGCAATTATTTTTATGCTTTCTTTACACTCGTTTATCAATTTATTTTTTCTTTTGAGATTATCTTTCGGAAAAAAGAACTTACCATTATTAAATACTGTAAATACTGCTTTCTTATTGTCATAATTTAACAGACTACAGCAATTGATCAAAATGAACGACAATTTTCATCTCGCCAAAGATAAAAAATATAACAGCCTAGTTTTTTAATTTGTCCTGCAATGAACCTGACAACGAAAAGAAATCTACTTCATTCAAAGTCAAAGTCAAGGTCAAAACATTTATTTCAATTAGACCATTAAAAGGCCCATTTGAACGTCAATTGCATGTTAAAATTAAAGATATTGAATCTAGTTGCCCATTCGAAAAGGTAGTTTCGTATGGAGAAGAATGGGCAAGAAACTCTACACATACTCTTTTAAAAAAATGTATTACAAAGAAATTTTACAATTCCATAAAACTATACTCATGTCAAAAATAAAAGTCACTCAAAGTACTGCAATACGTACTCAGTGCTACAAATTAAAAATGAAAGCTAAATTAATTGTAATATTTAATACATTTCATTTCAAAGACAAGGAGTCAGGTGTGAGGCATACTCAAATGTAGAATTAATGTCGAAGAGAAAAATAATTAGTCAAAATAAAGTACTTATATAATTAAATTAGCAACCAGTTGATATTGTCATTGTTATACACAGCACTATTTATATGTTAACATAAATATAATACCGGGCACAAATCCTAACTCCGAGCTGCTACTGAGAATTTCATAGAAAAACCCAATAACACTTTTTGCTAGACCTGGGAATCGAAGCTAAGGCCTCTAGCTTAGCAGTCGCGCTTAGGGCCACTAGGCTAATGAGGCAGTTCGCCCCATATTACATGGGACCTAAACTTACCGGCGAACTGTGGGTGTACATTGGTACATCTCTGCCTAACCCTTCGGGGAATACAGGCGTGATGGTGTGTGTGGTGTGGTATAAATGTAATATGCTCCGTTTTTCCGATACACATAAAACAATGTAGAATACCAACACGATTTATTTCAATCATAAAACTTACTTAAATAATAATTAGATTACAAACGAGTACGTACAGTTAATAAAAAAAAACAAAAAGGTAGCTTATAGGGCATCGCATCGCTGTCAATGGGATAAGTGCCTAAAACGCTGGCAGCATTGCCACATTCTACGGCAATGCTGATTCTTTAGCCCAAGAAAAGGCCAGCCCTTTGGTCACGTGAAGAGTCCATCAGTCGCTTGGTAATGTCCTGAAAAACTAGATAAGCGCTCGGACCCCATGGCCCGAGTGTTTCAACCCAAAACGGCTCAAACTTATAGCTTCCAAGAACGTTATTATGTAGACTACCTATTTGCCATTTACAAAAACCAAACAGCTGAAGGCCATCATTACAATAATGTAACACAATAACTGCCGGTAGTTGGCGGTCCTTCTTTCTAAAGAAATAATAAACGGAGAATAAGCATCCATCAAAGATCACTGCATAATGATGCACCCACTGACCTGTGGGTAGGGGAACCAACGACCAAGGATAAGCCCCATAACATCGGTGACATTTTTCTAATACTGCTAGTATTTTTTCAACTACAATTTTTTTAGAACTGCCTTAGTAGCCTAGTGGTCCTAAGCCGGACAGCTACGGTAGAGGTCTTGGGTTCGATTCCCAGGTCGAGCAAAAAGTGTTATTGGTTTTTTTTTTGAAATTCTTAGTAGCACCTCGGAGTTCGCATTTGTTCCAGGTTAATGGCAATAGGTTCGCCCCCTACTACATAGGACCTAAACATATCGGCGAACTGTGGGTGTACATTGTTACACCTCTGCCTAACCCTTCGGGGAATACAGGCGTGATGGTATGTTATGTGTTTTTTTAACTATATTCTATTATTTTGTCAAAGGATTTCAACATGATAGCTTGAGTTTGGCAGTATAGCTCCCGAATGTATGAACTGATTTTGATTTTATTTTTTGTGTTTGAAATGTGAATTAGTCGGAAGTGTTCTTAGCTATGTTTGATGGAAATCGGTTCAGCGGTTTCAAAATTATCAGCTCTTTTGTTAGCACGGTAGGGTTTCTTTCCTTCTGTCGGGAGTTACTTAATTTTTTTTATGTTGTGTATTTAATACAAAAAAGTCTTCATTATTTGTGTGTATAGATGTTTAGATTAAGTTAACCAATGACGAATTTAGAAGCAACATTTCATCGCACTCTGTGAATTACAGCTTATCGTAACGCCATAATTTACTTCTACTAACAGTGAACGGAACTCCAAAGAATGTGTTGCGATACAAGGAAAATGTCATACGCTAGAATTCCCTAATGGGTAATGTTGAATCACGATATGACGCGGATATGGATACGTAGTGGTACAGGAAAGTTAGTCATCATTGGGAGCTGATTTTCTTGCCTATTCTTCTCCATACGAAACTTCCTTTTGGAATGGGCAACTCGATTCAATATTATATAACATACCATCGATCTTGTATTCCCCGAAGGATTAGGAAGAGGTGTACCAATGTACACCCATATTTCGCCGGTATGTTTAAGTCCCATGTAATAGGGGCGACCCTATTGCCATTAACCGGGCACGAAGCCAAAATCAGAGCTGCTGCTGAGAATTCGATAGAAAAACCCAATACATTTTTTGCTCGAACTGGGAATCAAACCCAAGACCTCTATCGTAGCAGTCGCGCTTAGTACCACTAGGCTAACGAGGCAGTTAGCAATATCATATTATTGTTTTCTTCTTGTAAATGACTATTATAAAGGATAGTATTTTAAAGGACCAATTGAAATAAATGATTTGACTTAGATATTTTTAACTTAAGAAGACTGTGACTTCTTCTCATTTGATCCAAAAGATGTCCACTGTTTTTTTTTTGGCCCAGTGTGGAAAAATATCATGGATGTCCCGCGTCCTACAGGAAACCGAATCATTTTTGTAAAATAAAAGTACCTAGTCTAAATTACTCTTTGTAATATCAGCTATCTGCTTATCAAAATCTCATCTAAATCGGCCTAGCCGTTTTGCAGATAAACCGGAATGAACAGACACTTAAATTTTAATTATATGTATAGATACATAAAGAAAATTAAGTTTTTGTCCAGCGTTTGACCCTCCAAGTCCTACGCCCTTATTGATCCTCATAAAAGAGACTTGATTGATACACGGTAAATACTACATTACTGGGCAGTAAATCATGGCCATACTAAGCCATTGTGTAAACGCCAGGGGCAATGAGGAAAAGCGTTGAATAGTGGCTGACTCATAAAATTGGTATGTGATATTGTGAACTATTCAATTTTCTTAAATATATTTGTGGAATAGTGAAAGGTGTGGTTAAGAGGTATTTTATCTTAACTAATTGGTTGCTTTTGTATGCCTTTACGAGCTTCGTCTTGTCCCTATAGCATTTATACATATAAATAAAATTTAAGTGTTTGTTTGTAATGACAAAATAACAGCTTCTGACAAAATAAATACATATGCATGTTTACACGGTAGGTATTTACAGAGAACATCTGCAATACCAGGGGTTTTGGAAATCCGTTGCCATTCCAGAGACAAAGTTGAAGTGTCTCATGCGACTGTAATTACGCCGGCACCCATACCCTTCAAACCGAAACACAGCAACGCTGCTTTGAGGTAGGAATAGGTATGGTGGTAGTACTTCCCCGGGCGAGATCCGTCAGCTTTTTCTGATAGATCTCGTACTTTATCTATCTCTACTACTACTGGTAAAATAAATAAATAAAAATAAAAAAATGGTTTTTTTATTAAAATTTATAAGTGTTAATATTATTTATGTTCATAAGTTGGTGTAATAATTAAAATGCAGAAAAATATTCCTCACAATCAGAAGCACATTAAAAGGCGGTATTTTTTGCAGTTTCTAGTTTCGTAGATGGTGTGTTCTAAAACATAGAATTCATAAACTAAAATTCACCGGTTTCTCAATCAAAATTTATGAAACCTAATGAGCTACTTAAGTTAAACTAATACTTAATTTATTGAAGCCAGACCCACCCACGTTTATAATGGCGTTGTTATTGCACCAAATAATACATAAACGTCAAATTAGAGACTTCTAATATTTAATTTGAAAATCTATAAATTTGGAGTTAATTAATGAAAGTCCGTAAGTCGCTAATTTTTAGAAATACATTTTGATTTGGAATTTACATGTTTAGAAACAAACAATTAAAAAAATTATAATTTGATGATGTTTATAATAAGTTATAAATGCAATGTTTATTTACTGTTTAAATTAAAATGAGAAGAAAAAAAAAGTGTTATTGGGTTTTTCCATAACGAATTTCTCAGTAGCAGCCCGGAGTTTGGAAGTTGGTGTTGTGAGACCCCCGTGCCTCGGAAAGCACGTACTCGTAAAGCCGTTGGTCCTGGCTGTCATTCGTAGATCTTTGACAGTCGTTACGGATAGTCAGAAGCCAGAAAGTCTGACAACCAGTCTTACAAAGAGGTATCGTGTTTCCCAGTAACTATGTTGTGGAGGGCAGATGGGCAGGCGCTCCATGTAAAACACTGATATTCAGCTGCACTCGGTTGAACTGGAAGCCGACCCCAACATAGTTGGGAAAATGCTAAGCAGATAATGATCATGAAATTAAAGTGAGAAGAAATCAATTTAAATACTCTTCGTACTACAGAGTATAATACTTTTTTTTTTTTTTTTTTTTTTTTTTTTTTTTTTTTTTTTTTTTTTTTTTGGTGGATGGGAAATCATCAAATAACTTCTCCCGCCCTGGGCGGGGCGGGAGGGAGTGTCAGACTTTTACTGACTAAAACCCACCCATGTTCCTTCTTGTGCCCTTTGCGTTCCGGGGGCGCGGTATCTCTTGCGAACAACCCGCAGCCCCGGCAGGCATCGGCCCTCAGTGGCCCCTTCCTTTTGCTGACATCTCTTTGAGGCGCGCGTGGAACACGAACGCGCCGTCGACACGGCCTGTCGTTATGCAACGTAAGGACGGTGAGCTACCCATTGCTCACCGTCCACAGGCCAGTATCTACGGTGGCCGGGAGTCGTCTCGCGGCTCCCGACGTCCGGAGCGTCTACCGTAATCTATTATCTTAGTATTCATAAAATATCATACCATCAGTTGATGGTAATAAGCAGTACTGAGCTAACTGAGTGATTTCTTTTGCGTCTAGTGAAGATTAGTTTAGTGAGCTGTGTTTTGTACACCACTTGGACACAAGTAGTTTTTTAAATTAGATTCTTTCCCTAATAGAAAAATAATTTGTAAATGTCTTAATTAATTAATTAGTAATTACCTTGTTAGTCTAGTGGTCCTCAACGCGACTGCTACGCTAGAGGTCTTGGGTTTGATTCCCAGGTCGAGCAAAAATTGTTATTGGTTCTTCTATGAAATTTTCAGTAGCAGCTCGGAGTTACGATTCGTTTCCGGTTAATGGCAATTTGCTCGCCCTCATTACATGGGACCTAAACATACCGGCGAACTGAGGGAGTACATTGTCACACCTCTGCCTAACCCTTTGGGGAATACAGGCGTGATGGTATGTATATATGTAGGAAGCCACATTATCCCGGAGTGCTACTATGAATATCTACGTAAGAACGCGGGTGAAGTCGCTAGTAAAAGCTAGTGGATCATAAAACTACAAACAGATTGACAAATACAGACTTTTTTATACGTAAATCATTATTTACATATTATCTAGATTCGTTTTATGATTCTCTAACGAATTCAATTTTAAATCAAAATCAATTTTATGAACGTCATAAATGTCTCTTAAATAAATAAACTGATGGATTTAAAAAACTAATTAAATATAGATAAACAGTTTGAAATTAATTATTTATAGTTTATTTTAGTCTCTGCCTAGTATCTATAATAATAATAATACGAGGAGGTCGTGAAGGCCAAGAGTGATAAGAAGATTGAATATTTTGACTTGGCACGCGAGGTTGTCGACATGTGGGCTAGACTCAGCGATCATTGTGCCGATTGTTGTTACGACCAATGGCTTAATTGCCAAGAGCCTTGACCAACTCCTAAGGAGACTCTCGTTGGGCGGCTGGTTTAAGGGCTTGATTCAGAAAGCGTTACTCCTAGAAACGGCGCGTATTGTTAGGAGATTCCTTTCTCAGGAGCCCTGACAACGGGCGGCTTGGACTCTGTTCCCGACGCCGGTGGGCTACTATTTTTTATATTTTTAAATGTTTTTATTTTCTATATTAATATTTAAAACTGTATTTGATGTGTTTAAATGAACAAATGTGATAATACGAGGTGGAAACACTGTAACAAAAACTTGTACCATAGATTCAGTAGATGGATTCAGTAGGTGTACAATACTAAACTGGAGGCGTTAACATTTATCGAAGGTTAAATAAAAAGAATAGTGGTTCCTTATATTTTGACCGTATAGGTATAAGAATCCATGGTAAAAGTCTTCTCCGCCCAATTAATATCAGCCTATTATTTATTGTTCCAGTGCAGGGCAAAGGCCTCGTATCATACAGAATGGATTCTCGATTTCAGATTTCGAATAATTATAAGTCCAGGTTTCCTTACGATGTCAGTGATGTCCAAGATAAACTTAGACGGAACAACCAGACCTGGAACTGCTATCTGTAGGCCATACTAATTGTTATGTGATACACAAACTAAAAAATAAAAAATGAATGTTTTTTTTTTACTTTATTTATTCATCATAATTATCACATCAGCCGCACTGCTGGATATAGGCCTCCTTCATAGATTTCCGCAAGGACCGGTTGAAAGCTGCCTGCATCCAGTGTCTTTCTGCGGTCATAATTATGTCATTCGTCCACCTTGTTTACTTATTACATGTGCGAATATTGTACATAATAATATTTTGTTTTTAAATTTTTGCATTAAAATATTTGGGTAATTTAGTGGCCTTGGACTTTACTATTCTAAAACTTATTTTTTCCCTAACTTCTAGACAATAATTTGTTCAAAATCTTTGTCCTACATCACTAGATCCAATTACACCCCTTTCGTTAAAGTTGGTTAGAAGAGCCCGCATTTTAAAAACGGTTCTAAAGCGCAGTGCACACTGCGAGAGCATTGTTTTAATTATTTTTTGAGTTCCTAAGAACAATAGACTGATTGTTCGGGCGCCCCGTGTAGTATTATAAAAAGGAGTCTTTTATGCAAATCAATTTTAGACGAATTTTATTATTTAATTTTTTCATTTTGTTTTATTCATGCGGGCGATGCACGTGTGGACTTGCCTTTCGAATTTGTGATGACTGTGTTTTGTTTTTAAAATGTTAACGGCTTTTTTGTCGTCTGTGTTTGAAGTTAAATTTTGAAATGAGAATTGAAGATTTCTAGGAGAAGAGCTTTTTATTGGTTGATAATTGTATGTGAAAAAAGTAAACTTTAATCCGGTCACAAATACTCCACGCCGGACTACCTACATACAATTTAAAATCATTAAAAAAATATATAAAAAACTTCTCCACAGAGAGATCTTTACTTTATTACTGCTTATTCAGTCAAAAAATATTTGTGAACATAATAAAAATAAGCAAAATAAATTTAAAAATTGCAAAAAGCAACTGTTTCCGCCCGGGATCGAACCGGGGGCCTTGTGCGTGTGAAGCACACGTGATAACCGCTACACTACGGAAACTTGAAATTGAGTGCCGAAATACGTGTTCTATTCATAAACATAACGCTTACATATTATGACACACTGATAAGAAGGTCATAAATCATTAATAAGTGGGTTGTAAATATGAAATATATTATTAGTATCATATCTCAAGCGCAATAGGGGGCATCGGGGCTAAGTCGTAAACTGTTGGGCTATTTATAAACGATTATTTCAGCCGACGGGCGTAATCATAAATTTAAAGCCAGGAACACACTTGCTGCACTAAATTGCACAAAAGTGTGCAAGTAACTTGCAAGCCATTATGGCGTACACAAATCAGAAATTAGTATGGTTAATGGCATGCAGTGCACAAGTGTGCAGTTGCACACTTGTGCATGTTACTGGGGTGTGTGTTACTAGCTTAATGTCGTAAAGAGAATGGGAACATTTAATGAATTTCTATTGGGAAATTAGTCTTTTACATGATAGATGCTAATTAGATTTAAACACGATTGGAATTTAAGTGCATCCTCATCTTTACATAGTATAAGACAAAGTCGCTCCAGCTGTATGTACGCTTAGATCTTTTAAACTACGCAACGGATTTTAATGCAGTTTTATAACTTCACGCTATGACCAAGGGGAGAGGAGCAGTAACCAAAGACGTAACCAGCGGCGGATAGCACTGCGGGGTACGTATATAGTTAGTTATAGGTAAATGATACACGAGGAAATTAACAATTGGGTACTGACTTTTAAGTTTTTAATACGTCTGTAGAATATTCTGATAAGAATGTTCACAACCTGGTAATTGAACCCACTGTTAGACGCTGCGCTTGCGACTTTTTATTAGAAGTCATTTCAAAAGTCTTGTTCGAATCGTAAAAAACGGCCTGTTTGAAGATCTGTTGAGTTCTTATCATATCGGCTTGATCTTATTAATGAGAATATTAATTAATTAAATTATATTATATTCAGAACGTGATCAAAATAATGTCAGTCAACTTTAAAACTGGTTTTTTACGTGTTGGTTGAAAATAAAGATTATCGTATTAGGTAGGTACTTACATTTGCTGTGTTGGTAGGGTTAGTGGTCTGATTGTGTCAAAGTCAGAATGACAATAGCTTTAATTTTGACTTTTTCTAAATTTGGCATAAAAAAATTGCATTTTTTAATGAAATATTATTGCTCTTTTTTAACCCACTAAGCAAAAACGGTGTTATAAGTTTGACGTGTCTGTGTGTGTGTGTGTGTCTGTGGCATCGTAGCTCCCAAACGCATAAACTGATTTTGATACTGTTTTTTTGTTTGAAAGGTATATTAGTCGAGAGTGTTCTCAGCTATGTTTGATGGAAATCGGTTCAGCGGTTTTAAAGTTATCAGCTCTTTTGTTGGTGGACATTTCGCACCGAACCTCAGAAACCACGTGAAGACATTGTTCCCGGCTGTCATTTAGATCTTTGGTAGTCGTTACTTTACCAGTAGTCAGAAGCCCGAAAGTCTGACAACTAGCCTTACTAAGAGGCAACGTGTTACCCAGTAACCGTTTGTGGAGGTCAGATAGGCAATCTTTCTATAATACTAGTATTCTGCTGTATCTAGTTAGACTGGCACCCTGTATACCTAGCCATACATACATAAACTCACGTCGTTTTCTCATTGGGGTAGGCAGAAACCACAGAAAGCTACCTGCTACGATCCTTACATACTCCTTTCACCTAGTCCCCGTGCATACATCTGGTCTTACAAGCACACCGATTACGAGTACTGCGCACCCGACCTTTCTAAAGAATCTTACCAATAAGATCGGTGTAGGTCTATCTAGGGCGTCCTCTCACTGTGTTGCCACTGATCATTGCCAAGACCACACACAAAAAATAAAAATAAATAATGTCATTAGAATTTACATTTTAAATTTACAAAATAGTTTTACATAAAATACTTTAGCCGCAAAGTTAGTTGGTAATAAAAATGCCAAGAATATTTATTTATTATTTTATGACATATCTGTCGACAAACTGTCATCAGAGGTGAAACGGTACCTCTCTAGTTGTAGGGTAACGAGGGTAGTTGATGTACTTACCTTTGGTTTCAGCAAGTATTCATATAAATTAATTGAATTAGGATTTGTGTCCGGTTAGTGCCAAGAGGCTCGCCCCTTATTACATGGGAACTAAACATACCGGCGAACTGTAGGTGTACATTGGTACACCTCTGTCTAACCTTTCGGGAAATACAGGCGTGATGGTATGTATGTAAAATGAATGTCTAAAGTTTTGGCTGATTCTTTTTTGTTGTGTTCGTAATTTCTTGTACAAGGTTTCTATTCTTGAATTTGTTTTGGAAAATCCACCGCCAACGACGGAAACGTACACCCGTGTGATGCCGGGGCGGTTCGCTAGTTTTTAATATAATTTATTTAGGAGAATGACATATTTAATCATGAGATTTAAACCAGTGATTACGTTTTAAGCCTGCCGCAGAACCTACATAAGTCTTTAAAAAAATATTAATGGTGTTACTACATTTTATGAAAAAAAAAAAAAAACCAAACTGCCGTGGCAGCGACCGCGTAGTAGAAGAATGACATACTTATTATAGGTACTAGTTGTTATAAATATAATTTTACTAAAAATAATAAACAGAATGAACAATATGAACATCACCCATCTCTATTACAGTGAAAGCAAAATACACGGATAATCGAATGTCAATCAAAGCGTTCGTTCCGCTCAATGATTGACGCAGCCTACGTTCTGAACTGCCCGTGATTGACATGACACGGTGGGCAGTACTGCCATACACCAAGCTATTTGAAAAAGAATAGTTCATTGAACGAATGAGTGAATGAGTGAAGTGTGTAATGTGACGTAAGAGTGTGACTGTCATTTTTAGATTAAGATTGGAAAAAAATATTGTTGTGATCCTGTAATGAGACTAACATGAAATAAAACCTCAAAGTAAGACTTTAATTGCTTATTTATTTAATATCATCAACAAAAAATACACAACTGCTTCATTAGCCTAGTGGCCCTAATCACGACTGCTACTCGGGTTGGTCTTGGGTTAAAAGTGTTATTGGGTTTTTGTAAGAAATTGTCAGTAGCAGCTTGAAGTAAGGATTTGTGCCCTATTAATTGGCAATAGGTTCGCTCTCTATTACATACGCCCTCTGTTACGCTTTCACTACTAAACCATTGCACCAGTTTTTATGAAAGGTACGGGGTAAGTTTGAACCCCAAGAAAGGACATAGGTTACTTTTTATCCCGCGGCTTGCATTACCGACATTTATGCGGACTAAGTCGGCAAAAGCTAGTGATAACAGAGATAAAGATATAACAGAAACAAATTTGTTAAAGCTTTGAATTTTTTTTTACATTATACAAATTTTAAAAATATCACCGTTCCGACAACACGTCCCGTCACCTTACTTCAATCACGACGATCTTAACATCGTCGACTTTATAGCATTTGACGCTTTCTTCCCTCTTACTGGCGCCTCAAACTATGTGCTATGAATTTAAACTATTATTTACTACATAATCATGCAGTTTGTGATACCATTACACAGCAACACGTAAGGAGAAACGTGTGTAAATAAATACAAAATGGTTGGACGACAACTGGTCCATCTACCTGACTCTAATCTCGATAGTCTAAAATGTCAAAGATTTTATGGTTGTTGAGACACTTGGGAGGTATGTGCGGACGCCTAGTTGTACGTGGTATGAATAAATAACTATACTAGCTTATGCTTGCGACTTCTTTCATGTGAACGTCGGTGATCCGGGAATTTTATTGGTTTCGCTCGGAATCTTATTACTTTTTTCAAGATAAAGTAGCCTTATTTACTTCTTATAACATCAGCTATTTGCAAGTGGTAGTCCCGTCAAAATCGGTTAAGCCGTTTAGGTGATTAGTTAGAACAAATACACATATTAAAAAAAAATACTTACGGGTATCATGTAAACATTCATAATATGTATTTAGCAAAAAGCTGTTATTTTAACGGTACAAACAAACATTTCAGTTTTATTTATTTGTATAGAAACATACGTGTGTGTACATTGTTACACCTCTGCCTAACCCTTCGGGGAATATAGGCGTGATGTTATGTTTATGTGTATAGATAGTGTACCATCTGAACTTGTAAGTACGTCTACTTACAAGTCAGAACTTTGAGTTATATATCTGATGATGGCTTCATTGAAATAATGACAATTATTTTTAACCCCCGACGCAAAAACGACGGTGTGTTATAATTTTGACGTGTGTGTGTGTGGCATCGTAGCTCCCGAACGCATAAAGCGATTTTGATTTAGTTCTATTTGTTTGAAAGGTGTATTAGTCGAGAGTATTCGTAGCTATGTTTGATGGCAATCGGTTCAGCGGCTTCAAAGTTATCAGCTCTTTTTTTTAAGCAGCGGTTCTTCAATCGGGGGTTACTTAAAATTTTTAATTTTGATATTGTAGCGGCCATTGAAATACACGCTTTGTGAAAATTTCAACTCCCTACCTATTACGGTTCATGAGGTTCAGCCCTCTGACAGACGGAGGCTTAGTAATAGTGTCCCGTGTATACTGTTCGGGTACAGAACCCAAAAAACAAGACCGGCTCTAGACACCGTTGGATCTGCGCAGGCGCCATTCACCCAAGACTTCTTGAATATTAAATAGCCATTAATTTCTCCACAATTTTGGATATACACAGGAAACTATTAAACATTTACGATACAACTTCAAACCGCGGTTGCGTCTGATCGTCTTGTGTTTTCCGATAATGTAGGCTTTTTAGTATCTTGTCTTGTTTTGTGTCTTAAATTTATTTGACATCTGCCTTGATTTGGAAGCTGTATGGTGTAATTTTGCATAAAAACAATGTTAATATGTATGTTTTTTTAATACTTTATATTCTTTTTTTTTACTGCCGCGTTAGCCTAGTGGTCCTAAGCGCGATTGCTACGCTGAACCTGATTGAGTGAACTTGAAATGTCAAGCGATTTTGAACCATATGCCATATAACACTTTAACTATTACTGTAAACTTGCTTAGCCCTGCAGTCAAACATTTCATAATGAATACAGATTGTTTTTCTGCTACTATTAAACACATACACATACCATCATGCCCATATTCCTCGAAGGGTTAGGCAGAGGTGTAACAATGTACACCCACAGTTCGCCGGTATGTTTAGGTCCCATGTAGTAGGGGGCGAACCTATTGCCATTAACCGGGCACAAATCCCAACTGCGAGCTGCTACTGAGAATTTCATAGAAAAACCCAATAACACTTTTTGCTCGACCTGGGAATCGAACCCAAGACCTCTAGCATAGCAGTCGCGCTTAGGACCACTAGGCCAACGAGGCAACGAGGCCTATATTCATATAGGGAGGTTTTTACATAATAGCACTGCAACTCTTTAAAATTGCATTACCATAGTCAGTCTATCTGGGGCCGCGGGTTGTTCGAAAGGTATACCGCGCCCCGGGAACGCAAATGGCACAAGAAGGAACATGGATGGGTTTTTGTCAGTAAAACTCTGACACGCCCTCCCGCCGCCCAGGGCGGGGAAAGTCATTTAATGACATACCCATCGGCAAAAAAAAATAGTCGACTCCTTATTTTATTTTTTATTTTTTTCTTCTTTTTTTTTCTTATTTTGTATTTGTTGTGAAGGTGTCCTGTGCTGTTCATTTCAGATCGCATTTAATTGTATCGGCACGATTTTTACTCAAATATAGCACATGCCATTAGTACTCGTAAATAGTGGGTAATCCTATCACCGCAGCATCAATTTATGGGATGGTATACCACATTTAATATTTATTTTCATGATAGCAATAAAACTTCACGGATTCGCTTGCGGTCTACATAAAAGCTATTTTCATTTAAAGCTCACAAAACAATATTTAAATCTAAATAAATCATTGAACCCATAACTGTAATCTGAATCTGTTAATAGATGAAAAACTCGCTAAAAGATTGTAATAAACAAGTAATAAAAACTATCTAGGCAACATTACACTGTAATTTACTATCTCCAAAAATTCTACTGAAGATTTGATAAACACAGTATTTTCATCTCATTAAAACTCAATTCATCCACTTTAGGTTGATCTCCCCTGCTTCATAGATCACCAACATTTTTTCTCGTAAAAGGGTTTTAGGACAAAATTCAGGGGTCGATAGAGTTCGGTTGTAAAATTAATTTAGTCTCGCTTCTTAGATTATTGTCCAACTTTAGAGCCGTGGTGAGTAATAAAAGATTTAAATAGAAAATAGATTTTAGGACCGTTTTACGACCGTGTACGACCCTAACAGACGTTGGAGCGTATTTGGTTATGTTAAGCAGGTGAAAGTGAAGTACTGTATTTAATAAAGTTTATTGTATATTAAATGGCAAAATGTGAATGCAACGAATGCGTTTTACTGTGTGGTAATTTCCTTTTTACATACACTTAAATTTTTTTGTTGTTAGGTCTTGGGTTCGATTCCCAGGTCGAGCAAAAATAATTATTGGGTTTTTCTATGAAATTTTCAGTAGCAGCTCGGAGTTAGGATTTGTACCCGGTTAATGGCAATAGGCTCGCCCCCTATTACATGGGAGTTAAACATACCGGCGAACTGTGGGTGTACATTAGTACGCCTCTGCCTAACCCTTCGGGGAATACAGGCGTGATGGTATGTGTGTTAAATGTTTTTACGGATTTCAAAGAATTTGATTTTAGATTTTGGTCTTATATAAACCAAAAAAGGAGGCTTCAAGTCATGATCGTGATAAGAAATAAAAAATATTCTGCGAGGCTTCAGAAAAATATACCCCAAAAAGATAAAATCTCACGAATATCGGTCCAGAGGTTTTTGACATTTACACCAAAATGCACGCTAACTTTATTAATGTACTGATGGCGTCAACGATAAAAGCCGTAAGTAAGTCAAAAGAAATTCCAAATTCGATTTGTAACCGACTTTCCAATTCGCATCATAAATCGTCGCTTACCTAAAACGGGACAATTTCCATTCGATTTTACTCAGCTGATGCATTCGATTATGGAATTCGGTATCGTAAATCGTGGATGTGCCTCGGGTATCGAGCACTCGGATAATTTCCGAAGCAAATCGTTTGACAGCTGCCTCAAGCGATAGCATTACTTCGTTTCATGTCTTTGTTCGGCCTTATTTCAGTGTTGACTATGATACCTCTCTACCTTACCTTTTTTGTTGCGAAAGGACGCATTATTTGTGAGACTTTATTATGTTTTGTTCCATTAATGTAAGTCGTTTAAATGCGGCTCGATGTGTTTATTTGCAAATGTTCAAAAATATAGCTTCTTTGACCGTATTTCAAGTCATGTTTGCACCTTTTCGAGGTGGACCAATATGTAGTTGAAATTTACGATCTCTGTACTATTTATTGGTCGATTTACATTACGATAGCAGGGGTGGCGAACTTTTGTTGGTGAGCGTGTCATTTCTTCTAAAAAAAAATATAGTGCGGCTATGACGTGCCATCAGAGAATCTTGACTTAGTGATATAATAGGGAAAAGAAAAGTTAATTCTTTTAATTAACCCCCAACGCAAAAACGACGGGGTGTTACAAGTTTGACGTGTCTGTGTGTGCGTGTGTGTCTGTCTGTTTGTGGCATCGTAGCTCCCGAACGCACGAACCGATTTTGATTTTGTTTATTTTGTTTGAAAGGTTAATTAGTCGGGAGTGTTCTTAGCTATGTTTAATGGAAATCGGTTCAGCGGTTTCAAAGTTATCAGCTTTTTGTTAGGCTACGGTAGTGATTGGTTTCTTCTGTCGGGGGTGACTTAATTTTTTTTTAAATTCTTATTTGCAACTCGTAATGTGTGCAACAATCGGAATGTAGTAAACTAATTAAATAAAAGAAAAGGTTAGTGTTACTGTTTTACACCGTAGGTGTCACCGACAGCCCTCTGTGCAGAGCATGCATGGGGGCCGTAGAGGCTGTAGCACATGTGCTCCTCGAGTGCACCGGTGTCGCCCAAATCCGTGGGGTAACTGTTGGAACACCAAGTTCCCTTACAGACGCCCTGAGAAGACCGGGAAGACTAATCTGCTTCTGGAGGGAGGTGAGCTGGTTGGAATAACCCCCGCTGCGGCTTACGTACAATGGTCCACGTTAGGACTAAGTGCGGAAACCACACCCCTAACATAGAACACATAGTGGTATTTCTGATGTTGTCCATTAGTTTCGACCGAATTCATTTGTCAATTATTGGCATGCCCGAATTATTTTGTCGCGCAACATTCTATCGCCTTATATACTAATATAATAAAGCTAAAGAGGTTTTTTGTTTGTTTGAACGCGCCATCTCCGCAACTACCAGTCAGATAGCAAAATTTATTTTATATATAGCCAGATTCATAAAGGTTATATACCATCACGCTACAATAAACGGGAGCGGAGCAGTAACTAACCCGGGTGACAAAAAATCTAGTCGCGTTCAAAGTACTCCCTAATGTAGGGTGACCATAACATGATAAGGTTTTAAGATTTTTTCTAGATTATTATCGGCTTTTGACCAACCTAACCAAGGATATCTTTTGCTTAAACATGATTTTTAACACTAGGATTTTTCTGTATCGTGGGTGCGTTTACAAACATAAATTCACATACACAAACAGCCAGAACCAGTACAACTGTCTGTATGCTATACAAATATTTGTTCCGTGTGGGAATCGAAACGTCAACTTGACTCAGTCTCTGACAGTTCATGCTCTAAGTTTCGACCTAAGAATCAATGTTTCCTATGACACCTTGATAGCCGTATTGTGCGCACGACCACGTCGTGTTCGGGTGCAATCGGACGCGCTCGTGACGGCTCGTGTCATTACGCGCCTGTTCGGTCAGCGTCGTGAGCACCCGTTTCGGCGTTACGATTGTACGCGTAAAGTAGGGCTGGGCGAAATTTTACTTTATTGGTTTTATTCGGTCGGTTTCTAATGAATAATTTCTGCTAACTTTTTATTGGAAAAAGTACTTTGTATAAAGTTGATTTTAGGTAGCTTTTTGGCTACCTTCTTTTTAAATTTCGCTGATGTACTTAGGTAGATTTTTTGCGCTGCAAGAAAAGCTTAGGTGTAAATACCAACGTAATTATGCTGATTTTTCTAAACGTCTATTATTGTTGCCTTACTATTTATTTTATTTGTAACCCACAATGATCTATGATTAGCCATCCCTAGTATTACTACAACACAAAATTCATTGACTATAACTGTCAAAATCGTGCACACGATTATTAACATTGTTGCACGCATATAGGGGAGATAATTGCTTGAATATTTAGCGTTGTTGTTGGGACATTACTTCGTGGGTATACACCTAATGTTTGTATGCAATCGTTTTGATAAATTGCCGTATATAATGATAATGTAAGACACGACTGGTGCGACCTTTCGGCTGAGATTGAGCTTATTATCGGCCTTCTATAATTGGCGGTAGGTAATAATTAATTATGACATGCCCCTTTTCTGATATGTTTATTACGGGACTAAGTATGGGTTCTAGGTATCCGAATTAGTGCAGTGTTATTCTAAAAATATGTTCCTCGGTGATTTCAAGTGATTTTAAGGTGAGATGCCTAATCCCAGCGTCACTTAAATTTACCGAGGGATTTTATTACAGAATAGACCGGCAAATGGGATGATAACTCACCTTAAAGTCATCTCACCTTTTTTTTTCGTAGGGAAATCCTCATGTATGCCCTCCGTTTGGCGTAAACGGAGAGTTATGTCGGACTTTTACCGACTAAAACCCCACGGTTTCTCATGTCGCCATAAGTCAGGAGCCCGGTACTCGCTTTACGCATGATCCACGATCCTAACTGTGCGACCGGACCTAGAGAACACTGCGCGTGTCCGTCTCAGGCCTATATCTGGTCGAGCGATGAACTGCCCCGGAGATCCGGAGATCATTAAGCACCCTTCAGCGGCCCGCTGCAAACTCATTTCACCTCGATTCACAGAAGAAGATTGTTATAGGTCTTGTCTGTTTTAGGAAAGAGGAACAAGATTCTCATCAGTAAGATTAGACATAGCACGCGAGAATGTCAAACTATATTTCAAGTGTTTTGGGAATCTTATCGTCTTTCAACTTTCATCAACAACTTTTGTTCGAGATCCTAAATAAATAAATAAGTCATTAAATAATTGCCACCCCTGCCACCCTTGCAACAAGAACTCCGGCAGGAACGTCCTACACGCTTTATACGTGTGTATCTGGACTAAGTATAGCCTATCGCAACACGGCACGTACTGCTACATCTACTGCTGCGTTGCGGGTCAAGTATCCCCGAAACGATCAAGTCCATTTGACAAGTCTACGTGATTGAAGCGAATAATTATCAATACTCGTTTCATTCACGTTGACTTGTCAAGTGGATTTGATCGTTTTGCGGACACTTAACAATAAATTGGCAACAAAAGCTTTTTACTTGGTTATCCTCAATTAAGATTGGTACAGGAAAAAAATCTCCTAACCTACCTAAGCCTCCTAACCTACCTCCTAACCTAAGATTTTTTTCCTGTCCCTCCCCTGGACAGAGTCCTCCCATTCCTTTCACTTCTGTCTGTGTTGCACCTTCTTTCGCCAGTTTCCGAAGAAGTCATCCAAGGCGTCCCGCCATCTTCTCCTCTGGCTGGAGAATTACTACCTCATAATTTGAAGACAGCTGTCCTCATAAACCTAGGATAATCACATCATTGGCGTTGGCAGTGAGGACTGAGAAGACATAAAAATATAAAGAATTATAAGCATGAAGATATAATTTTATGACGTGTTTTTTATTTATACGCCATTTTGTAAGGTCGGGGTGAACTATAAAATTAAAATATTAATAGATGTTTTTATATTTTGTAGGAGTCGCCCAGATTTTATAGTTTGAAGTACCCACCTAGTTGCTTTTCCTGATTTATAACATGTATATAGTGTGAGATTAGTTTTTATTAGATTCAGTTCTTTATTATATTTTCTCATTTTATTTGTCATTTCGTAATTTGTAATACTTTATATATATTTATTAAAGCTTTATGCACAAATGTAAAATAAATAACACCGTACAAAGGCGGACTTATTGCCTTAGGCATTTTCTACCAGTCTACCTTAGGGTGATGCAGAGACAAAATATAGTAGGTGCAAGGAAGACGAACTGAAAATTTCCAAGAATAAAATATAAAAATAAATACATATATACAAACAAAATAAACAAATTAGAGATAGATCAAAATACATAGGTGGAGAAGTATAACAATTTAATTGTGGGACGAGTCTGCCAACTTCTTATGCAAGTGTTCGCAAGCGAATGTGAACCGACCGAACCAATCAATCAATCTTACAAACAACTATATATATTAAATGTGAAAATTCCCTATATAAATAACACGTAACATACCATCACTCCTGTATTCCCTAAAGGGTTAGGCAGAGGTATGCCAATATACACCCACATTTCGACGGTTTGTTTAGGTCCCATGTAATAGGAGGCGAGCCTATTGCCATTAACCGGGCACAAATCCTGACTCCGAGCTGCTACTGAGAATTTTATAGAAAAACCCAATAAGGCTTTTTGCTCGACCTGGGGATCAAACCCAAGACCACTTATGAAGCAGGCTAGGCATATGTATATAATACATGATATTAGAGTTATTTCTTGATTTTTGTTGTTGTTGATATTTTGGCCGTAATTATCATCATCATATTAGCGGAATGACGTCCACCGCTGGACATACGCCTTCCTTAAAGAGAGCCACATTGACCGGTCCTGCACTGCCCGCATCCAACGATTTCCCGAGACCTTTACCAGGTCGGTTCACCCCGTGTATGTGTGTAGTTGGGGCCGAACTGGTCGTAATGCCCCAAAAAAAATTGTTGCCCTCCAAATACTAGTAAACTTTTATCAATTTGGTTGATCTACCCAAATCAACCGATTTTGTCATACAATACAGTTGGTTTCCTTTCATAGGGTAATCTAATTTATATCGTGATGTACTAGTATACTATGGATGCTAATGTGTAAACATTTGTGGATCGGTATGTTCGTCACTGCGTGTAATGTTCTGTGGCTGTCAGAGATATAGAGATGTGGTGGAAGTGGCTGGAGTGTAGTTGGTAGTTGGACTTGACCGTAGTTCAGCGGAAAGGTAGATTTTGTGTTGGTTATTATAAGCCTTGGTAGACATATTTATATAAATTAGATAGTTATTTTGAACTGCTACAAAGTCTGTCATATTGTTAAAGAACAAGTGAAAGATTTATGGTTCCCCGTTAGTGTATTATTCTAAATTACTATGAGGATTTAGGAGAACATTTTCTGATGATATTTTTATTATCTTAGTCTAATTATCTTAGAAATTTTGAGGGCTAAAGCCTCCCCCATTTCCAATTTATTTTTTTCAAAGTAACCTATATCTTGCAATATATACCTATATCTTGCAATTCTCTAATCAAGAAATTCTCTAAAATGTATCGGTATATTATTTTTTTACTCAAACATTTGTCATGCACCTACATGACTGACATCGGAGAGGGAAACCATTGTGAGGAAACCTGGATTTATAATTAATATAAATCTGAAATCACCAATCCACCTTGAGCAAGCGTGATCATCAATGCTCGTGCTCAGTATGAGAAGAGGCCTTTGCCCTGCAGTGAGACAGCAACATGGCTAACTCAGAAAAAAAATCCTAGGCACATCCAGTGACTCTACAGCTTGGTTATAATAGAGGCAGCGACCCGCGATAGAGTCATTTCCTGATTTTGATGTCGCAATACAATGTTCCATGTCAGTATATCGAAACTTTTGACATCTTTATAAGATATATAAAATTAATGTGTTAGCAGGTAATATTATTATTTTTATATACCGTTTTTATTATGGCAATGTATGTGGGAACAACACTTGTTGGAAATGACTTATTATGGATTTATTATTTTTGATCGCGATTGTACCTATTATGTTTTTAGGAAAGCTTGTTTTATTATCGTTTACACCATCTTAGCAAGATTAAAAAATTGTTATACGCAATGAAAATTTTTCATACATTTTAGTAGTGGTGTAGCATTCGGCTGCTACAGAGGTTCGATTTCCATACGGTTCAATTATTTATAAGGCCTATAGAGAGATGTTCTTTGGAGTAGAATGTTACCTTTTTTTGCAAAATAATATTTTTTTTACACCTATATGTACTTCCTTAGATCAAAATGATCTTTTCGCAACCACACACATGATATTTAATGAACTGATAATATTTCAGCGGATTATTGAGTGTTTAGGAATTTTCATTAGGAGTTTTTATCTGATGGTGTATTTAAATTACCTTCAATGTGATGATAATATTTGTCAATAAAAAACAGTACATAGTACTGACTGCAACATCTTTCAATGGCGGTAGAGAGTCAAGTCAAGTCAAAGCATTTATTTCAATTAGACCATTTACAGGCACTTTTGAATTGTCAAGTAATTGTACAAAAGTTGAAGCTAGTTGCTCGTTCCAAAACGTAAGTCTCTATGGAGATGAACGAGCAAGAAACTACATGGGCACTGTTCAATTTGGTTTTTACAAAATCTCGGTTACAATATTTTTGTTGATTTATATGTGGAAAAACGACAACCACCTTCAAAAGCTAAAAAGTGAAAATAACTTTAGCTTTGGAAGTCGGCGGCTTTGGTTCTGTTTGTTGTTCTGTATTGCCACCGACTTCCAAAGCTAAAGTTATTATTTACATTTGAGTTTTTGAGTCTTTTTTGTAATTTATTTTTTTATTTTTCGCTTTTTAGTATCAACTTCCTGTCATCCAAATCCATGAAGGAGCAGTAATTCCTTTGTAACTTAACAAGACACTAATTAAAAACCACAAGAAAGCAAAACAGGCTAATTCGTTTACTTGGATGACATATTTTTTTCAGCTATTTAATTTTTTTTACCAAACTACTTAACCAATTTCCATAAAATTTATATGGGACCACCTCTGAAGTATGATGATGAGCCATCAAACAACAATGCATATTTATGTGCATTTATATGTGAAAACAATAAAAGAGTAGCTGCTGTTGTTCTGTACTTCCAAAGGGAAGCGACTCAATGGAATCCATACAACTCCATTATATAACTCCATAATCCATATATATGGAGTCCCACCGAAAGGGAATCGAGTTGTATGGAGTCCTGGTAAAAACCTCTCGGTGTTCTTAATAATCCAGTTACAGATAAGTTAACTAGATCGCGTGTCGTATATCTTAGGGCCTGTGCACACCACGTTTTTTCAACGCGTTTTCCACGCGCGTTTTTGCTTTCCACATACAGTTTGTTTTTGTCGGACTCGCGTGCGCATCGTATTGCTAAAAACGCGCGTCAACGGTGCGTTTAAAAAACATGGTGTGGGCAGGCCCTTAGAGTGGAGTAACTGATATCTAACCAGTTTTGATACATATCGTAGTAATCTACAGAAATAGTGTTATTTACTGATTCTTGGCTTCGTTAATGTATTGATTACATTATCTTGGTATCAATGCTGGATGACTTCCTGTGTTCTTTTAATCTTGTTCTTGTATTTAGTTAAATGTAAAGGGTCATTAGGTATCGTGTTTTTCAGACATTATAATAATGGTTCATAGGAAATTGAAACGTGGAAAGTAGTGATAAATCTCATAATAAGTTTTTTTATAAATATTATTATATTTATAATCAAGCGATTCTGAAGTTACTGTTCTTTAAAAACTTAATAAGTTACTTAGTGGGCCTCCAGCTTTCTTAAATTTCATGAATTACATACATAAACTCACGCCTTTTCTCATTTCAAACGATCCTTACGTACCTACTCCTTTCGCCTTGCCCACGTTCATTAAAATGAATGAATGAAATATATAATTTTCCAATAATAAATTTGCCACATACCTATGCAACGTTATCAGTATTTAAAATTTAAAAAAAAATGTACCATCTTATCACTGTCCCACTGCAGGACAAACGCCTCTTCTCACATGGAAATTGTACAAGCATTGATCACCAGTCTTGCTTAAAGAGAATTGGCGATATACTTACATTAATCATAAGTCCAAGCTTCCTTCACAAAGATTTCCTTCACCAATACCAAGATAAATGTAAAAAGTACTTAGTAAGAATTTTTTATCTGAAACTTTTGCATATACTACGCGTTAGCAACAGAGTAAACGAGGATGTGGCCGGTAGGAACGATGCCTAATTTCGTCTAATTTCATCCTACAACCGTGACAGACTTATTGTTACATCTGTCAAAATGATACACCACCATATTAAGTGAAGTTGTGTTGATGATCTGGGTGATGAGTGAAATGTTTTGTACAGCATGTTGCTTTATGTGCATAAGCAACTATGTAAATACATATTACATTACCCTCACGCCTATATTTCCCGTAGGGTTAGGCAGAGGTGTAACAGTACACCCACAGTTCGCGCGTATGTTTAGGTACCATGTGATAGAGGGCGAGCCTATTGGCATTGATCCCACAAAAGAAAAAAATCACTTCCGTTGCTAACAAAAGAGCTGATAATTTTGAAACCGCTGAACCGATTTCCATCAAACAAAGCTAAGAACACTACCGACTAATTAGCCTTTCAAACACAGAAAACAAAGTCAAAATCGGTTCATGCATTCGGGAGCTAAGATGCCACAGACAGACACACACACAAAGACACGTCAAACTTATAACACCCCGTCGTTTTTGCGTCAGGGGTCAAACTTAATAACATTTTGCCCAAACTGGGAATCAAACCCAAGACTTGTAGCGTAGCGGTCGCGCTTAGGACCATTAGGCTAACGAGGCAGTAGATTGAAATGTCGTTTGCAACATTGTTGCAAATTCCAGACAATTATTTAGTAAATAGGAATAGCTGTTGTGTGTCGTGTTATGCTCTAGCGGTGGCCAATGTACCAGGGTGATAAATTGAACGAGAGACTTACTTTAAGAGTGTGTAAAACAACATTGGAATTGCGAAAAATGTGGTACTCCCTGTATTTTGTCAAGTTTTTTCCATTGCGAACACTTTGGTCTGGGATGACCTAAACCAATCAGAACACGGCATTATTGCCAGGCCTGTTGCTGCGTTACAGGAGACAATAAATTGACGGAGGGATTTGGGAATCCCTTTTTTACGTAGTAATATTATTAGTTGACAAAGATTTCTTCTCAAAAATACCACAATACCAGGTTTTCCGCCTACTCAATACTTTTGCATTGTCAAGGGGTCAGTCAGAAAGTTGATGCTTGTTCCAAACAGTAGATTTCGATAAACAAAACCGACCAAGAAACTCCATGGAAACTCTTCCATCCTACTAAATAAACATTCCAGGTAACATTCTGTATTTAAATTATAAGTACTCAAAATATAAACAGCACATATAAATTGGTTCAAAACGGTAGATAAGGTTATAATGTCCAAAATGTAACGCTTTGTGTTCATGGGTCGTGGTGCGTGGCATCATTGTTTCGCCCTTTATTTCGGACCATTAGGAACTCGTGTACTATGATCACATGGATTTAAGAATCAAGGGAATTAGGACGTGTAGGAAGTGAACTGCCTCTTTAGCCTAGTGGTCTTAAACGCGACTGTTACGCTAGAGGACTTGGGTTTGATTCCCAGGTCGAGCAAAGTGTTATTGGATTTTTCTATAAAATTCTCAGTAGCTTCTCGGAGTTCGGATTTGTGCCCGGTTAATAGCAATAGGCTCGCCCCCTATTGCATGGGACCTAAACATACCGGCGAACTGTGTGTTGCGGTGTACATTGGTACACCTCTGCCTAACCCTTCGGGGGATACAGGCGTGATGGTATGTGTATGATGGTATGTGTGGTGAAGTTAATGCACACGGGAACTAGAACTTTCCTCTACATCGCGCAAGTAAAGTTTACCGCAGGATCTGCAGTATACAGGAACCTGACAGGTTTCTGGATATGTCATACCTTAAATTACAAGCATGGAGCATTAGTCCACAAGATACAACGTCTAGTTGAAAGAGCTGTTCCTTTTCAATGGAGGGTAGGGAAATTTTCGCCCTATCTCTCGTATTTTTTTAAATATCATCTTTATGTCAAAGAGGAAGACCATATTAAAACTGTTTATTAGTTACCTTACCATTTATCAATAACAAGTCATTTTACAACCAAAACTTGAGTACATTTAGAACAGATTTAGGGCCACTTGCAGCAAAATTATACGGTTTTAGACATTTATTTTCTCAAAAGATAATACATTATAACTTAAAAAATATTTAAGCCGATTGGCGTAGTTGGTTGGTACTATGACTAATAACATTAGCAATATCGTAGCAGTTTTGGTAGTATGAGAGTAGTTATAGGATATTGTTCACAAGAAACTAAATGCTCAGCATGTTTGCAAAATTATACAAAATCCTATTTTCTTAAACTCATACATAGCCCTAAACGCGACTTAAATGACGTATATATAGTAAATATCCAAAATCATTACAATTAATTCAAAAAGTGGAATAAATCTTGATTTTGGTTGATTCACTCAACTCATATTATTTAAACTCGATTTATGATAATGCACTGTAAAAATGTCCTTTCACGAAATGTCATATACGACAACATTACACTTTAGAAATTTCAAAATATCCGTCCGTACTATTATAATGGTCCAAATAAGAAAACTCCTGATGCCACCTCCAAATAAGTAAGTACATTGTTACTTCTACAATTTTCCTACAGTACCTTCGCTTAGCCGTCTACCTTCAGCACATGCGCACACACAGTCTATTGTCCAATTTTATTGGTCAAAGTGTTATTTACACCACGATCTTATCAGATAACTGTGATACCATGAAACAGGCTGCTTAGTTAGTATCTAATTATAATATCGTTAACCTTTTGCCGGTAACTATAACACTTAATAGGTTTTATTAAAACCGGTCAAATGTGAATCGGACTTTCTCTCTAAGGTTCCTTACCATCAAAACTGTTATAGTTGCCCTTGTTTGCAATGACCTTCATAAGACCTTCGTAATACATATGCTGTGTAAATTTTAACAGGTCACCTAACCTGTTCAGGTTATGAATAATGGATAGGCAGACAAATAGACAAGCTAGACGGCTTAGGTTCCGTAACAGCACAAGGACCCCTCAAAATCTCATATTCTTCTTTTGCATACGGAACCCTAAAAACAACGGTTTACGCCTCCATTAGCAAGAGGGATTAATACGATAGCAGGTAACGGAATATTTAATTAAAAAATTTATTCGATGTAAAATGAGGTTTACTACCTTTTAGGTTGAATAGTGATTCTTGATTGACTGGTAATGCCTTAGGGGGTTAAGATTTGTCATGCTTTATGCTAAACTGTTCTTTGATACTTAATGGCGTCATAAAACGACCACTTTATGACAAACTAGGACTAAGTCCGTCATATTTTAGAGTTAACTGTAAAACACTAGGAATATCATGGAGCTTCGTTTAGGTTTAGGTGATAGATTACGGATCATCATCATCATCTGCTTAGCCTTTTCCCAACTGTGTTGGTGTCGGCTTCCAGTTTAAATGGATACAGCTCCAGAGCACCAGTGTTTTACATGGAGCGACTGCCTATCTGACCTCCACAACCCAGTTAATAAGGTACACGATACCTCTTGATTAGACTGGTTGTCATACTTCCTGGCTTCCGACTATCCGTAATGACTGTCAAAGATTTACGAATGACAGCCGGGACCAACGGCTTTACGTGCTTACGTAGATGCTTAGATTACGGATAAATGTAATAAATAATACCGGATTACTACTTTCCTTTTGCTGGATAAAGGCCTCTTCTCATCCAGAGAAGGCACGAGCATTGATCGTCACGCTTGCTCAAGGCGGATTGTCGATTTTGGACTTATATTAATAATTAGCGACCTGCCCGCGACTTCGTCCGCGTGTCTTATACCAGCCGCGTTAAGTTACGTTTTCCGTTACTGCTCCGCTCCCGTGGGTCATAGCGTAGTGTTATATAGCCTTCATTACTTAGGAATAATGTAGCTATGTATTGGTGAAACAATGGATAAAATCGGTGCAGTAGCTTCGGGGCCTTTTTGTTACAAACAAACAAAAAAATCTTTCCTTTTTATAATATTACATTATTATTATTAGCCCGAAGTTCTTCACGATGTTTTCCTTCCCTAATGCCAGTGATGGCCAAGATAAAGCGTGGTGCAAACACAGGTGCACTCCCTCTTCCCTCAATGTCATAGTCGAGCCTCAGTCTAGTCCATGGAAAGAGACACGACCGCAGAGAGATCAGGCCCAAGATCAACGGCTCACCAGCCGGCTTCCAGACTTCGAGCTGCTACTATTCAATTCCTAATGGAAATTTTAACGAATCATTGTCTGACCCAGGAACCGGACCCAAGCCGTTGCACTTACGGCCACAAGATCAACGAGTCAGTCAAACCCGCGCTTTGCGTTCTCGTCTTCAGTGAGGCTTATTAGATTTTAGGTTGATTGTTAATTACACAAAGTTTACATTGGTCTGAACAAACCGTTCAACGCTAAATTGGAAAAGCAGTAATTTGTCTTACTAATAATTATCTTGTTCTTTGTCTCTTGTTTGTTTATCGTTGTAGAAGCATCGTGGGCAATGGGTACAATAGACATTGCCATGTATTTGTTGGCAACGCGAAGTTAGGAAAATGTAATTGTGATTGAAGTGAGGCTGGCGTTGCTGCTAATTTTCATAAATAAGTTAGTTTTATGCTTTAAAGATTATTTGTCGTCACTTTGAAATGTGTCTCAGTGCACATACACACTGCATAGACGGAGATACAGCAAAAATTTTACAAGTGAAAAATTCTCTTTATTAAATTTTTTGAAGACAGCTTTGATTCACCCTATTATTTTTAATCCTCGACGCAAAAATGACGGGGTATTTTAAGGTTGGCGTGTCTGTGTGTGTGTCTGTCTGTGGCTTTGGAGCTCCCGAACGCATAAACCGATTTTGATTTTGTTTTATTTTTTGTTTTAAAAGTGAATTAGTTGAGAGTGTTCTTACCTATGTTTGATGGAAATCGGTTCACGGTATCAAAGTTATCAGCTCTTTTGTTAGCTGCGGTAGGGATTTCTATTTTTCTGTGAGGGTTACCTAACTTATAGATGAATTTTATAGAAAAACCTCAGCATCACTTTTCGCTCGACCTGGGAATCGAACCCAAGACCTCTAGGGTAGCAGTAGCGCTTAGGACCACTAGGCTAACGAGGCAGTTACCTAAGGTATATAGGTACCTAAATAGCCTGCTAAAATCATAACCCTCCTTTTGGCTATGCCGTAGTCAGTTAAAATTATGTTTCTTTAGCTCAAAACTCTCTAATTAACACTAGACTATACAATAGGAAGGTATTAATTACAAAATACCGGCTTACTAAGTCCCATAATTTGCCAACTTAATGAACCGATCGTAACAAGTGATCCACTTATTGTAGGCAACTAGAGTGATGCGTTCGCGCACAAAAAAGTGATAAGCGCTAGATTAACTTCGAGCGGAAACTTCCCAACGGATAAAGTGTTGAGAAGTACAGTACATACAATACTTGAATAGACGCATGAATCAGGAGTTTCTTTTTTTATTTAAGCACTAAGGAGATAGACTAAATTACCACAAAGTGTACAGAAATTTAAGTATTGCAAGTGTCAGTAGCAACTCGGAGTTAAGATTTGTGCCCGGTTCATGGCAATAGGTTCGCCGCCTATTACATGAGACGTAAACATACCGGCGAACTGTGGGTGTACATTGGTACATCTCTGCCTAACCCTTCAGGAAATACAGGCGTGATGGTATGTTTGTATGGTTTCTACAATGTTTAGTTTTTTCTTTAACAGAATAGGCTTACTCCATCTTCAAAAAAAAAGTAACTCCGCCTAATGGAAAATCTCAAGGGCACAAAAAAACAAGCACCCGATAAAAAAGTTGAATAATTAATCCCAATTATGTAAACATAATTAGAAATAAATTAGAATATGTAAATTAATAGGAAACACGTAACGGTTTTGTGTTACGAAATTGGTGTGGTCACCGTCGAGAGAGCAACAGATAAAGTTATCGTAACGAGGTGCGTCTGCGCACGTGTCATGGTGCTAGTGACAGCGGCTGTCATGCCGTGTCGACGGCGCGTTCGTGTTCCACGCGCACCTCAAAGAGATGTCAGCGATTTTAGAAGGGGCCACTCAGGGCCGATGCCTGCCGGGGCTGCGGGTTGTTCGTAAGAGATACCGCGCCCCCGGAACGCAGAGGGCACAAGAAGGAACATGGATGGGTTTTAGTCAGTAAGAGTCTGACACTCCCGCCCAGGGCGGGGGAAGTCATTTGATGATTTCCCAATACTAAAAACAAGAAAAAACGGCTGTCATGGGGATAGCGTTTTTAGGGTTCCGTACCCGAAAGATGCCAACGGGATCCTATTACTAAGCCTACACTGTCCAACCGTCTGTCTGTTAGTGGGCTGTATCTCATAGACGTAATAGGTAGAGAGCTGAAATTTTAATAGGGTGTGTATTTCTGTTGCTGCTATAATAAGAATAAAATAAAATGGGGTCCTTATACAAGAAACGAGGTATTAAGTGTTGTACTATGGTTCGGAATAACGAAACCCATCTTGTGCGAGTCCGATTCGCAATTGGCCTTTCTTTTAATATATGTGGTGGCGAGGCAAAACAATTAAAAAGTTGATAGAGGTACAAATATTTGAATGACCGTCCGTGTTCGCGTCCGGTTCCGTGTCTGGTCGGGAGTGTATGTGAGTTTATTATGTTTGCACCTAAAATACAGAAGAACTTTCCAGTGTGGTAGAAAGGAAGGGGCCACTGAGGGCCGATGCCTGCCGGGGCTGCGGGTTGTTCGTAAGAGATACCGCGCCCCCGGAACGCAAAGGGCACAAGAAAGAACATGAGTGGGTTTTAGTCAGTAAAAGACTGACACTCCCTCCCGCCCCGCCCAGGGCGGGAGAAGTTATTTGATGATTTCCCACCCCCAAGAAAAAAAAAAGTGTGGTGGAAAGGTTTTTAAACAAAAAATAAATTTCTCTCTTCGTGAATTTTCGCAAAAGGCTGTGAATTTATGATTATAAAAGTACCATAACTTTTTTCTGTAACATCGTAAATTATTCCTTAGTAGGTACAAAAATAATACACGTTTTTCATAATTGTTATCTTTATTAATACCCGCTATCCGCTACCAATCGCACCACACGATCCATAATTAAATAAACGCACAGAAGCGATGATTTTTATCTTTTAACAACTACCCACATAAGTGCATAATCATTCTTTGTGTGATTTCGATCATCGTTCTTACACACACATGTAATTACGAACAATTTGAGTTTTATTTCTCGAAATAGCTCTTAGATATGCTAAGAATTTGTTGTTTTGGGTCATTTTTAGGGTTCCGTACCCAAAGAGTAAAACGGAACCTTGTAACTAAGACACCGCTGTCCGTCGGTCCGTCCGTCCGTCCATTCGTCCATCCGTCCGTCCGTCCGTCCGTCCGTTAGTCTGTCCGTCCTCACGTCTGTCACCAGGCTGTATCTCATGAACTGTGGTAGTTACACAATTGAAATTACACAGATTATGTATTTCTGTTGCCGCTATAACAACAAATAAAAAAAAATTCAAGGGGGCTCCCATACAACAAACGTGATTTTTTTTGCTCGTTTTTGCTCAATATTGATAACGGTAACAGGTGACGATTAAAATGTTTAGCTAATTTAATAAAATAACATACCACATACCATCCCGCTTGTATTCCCCGAAGGGTTAGGCAGAGGTGTAACAATGTACACCCACAGTTCGCCGGTATGTTTAGGTCCCATGTAATAGGGGGCGAGCCTATTGCCATTAACCGGGCACAAATCCTTACTCCGAGCTGCTACTGAGAATTTCATAGAAAAACACAATAACACTTTTTGCTCCACCTAGGAATCGAACCCAAGACCTCTAGCGTAGCAGTCGCTCTTAAGACCACTGGGCCACCGAGGCAGTTAATTTAATAAAATAAAACAAATATTTAAGTGGGGCTCCCATACAACAAATGTGTTTTATTTTCTTAGCGTAGTTTTTTTAGATAAATGATACAGAACCCTTCATGCGCGAGTCAGACTCGCACTTGGCTGGTTTTTTTAAATTATGAGGTTATTTAAAAATGCAGTGTGAATTGGCCCCACACAGGTGGCCCTGTGGTTAGTTTTCTTTAAAAGAAAGCTCACTTAAGCTGAATTCTTTGTCGGAGATTTTTACAGAATAGATGGGCAGGTGGAATGGCAACTTACCTCACGCTTATTAAAATAATAAATAATACCAGCCTATTATTGTCCTACTGCAAGGCAAAGGCCTCTCCTCATACAGAAAACGTACTAGCATTGACCACCACACTTGCTCACAGAAGCTTGCTCGCTCGCTTTCTGCTTATAGAAAATACAAATATTATTCCAATGAATTAAGTCTAACTTCCAATAACCATGGATGTGTAGCAATTAGCCATACACTTCCTTGCATTATTTTCAACCGCATTTTATTTTTATCCCGGAATTATTAGACGCACGGTGAGCGGTAGACAGTAATTGGTACAAACAGTCTTTCATTACACATTTCTCAGAAACTCCGTGTTGATTTAGCTTTCTCGCGAAAATGACCATGTTCGACTACCACGATCGTTTTTTCCCGAGTAATATTATGAGTTATTGTCCAAAGCGGGTTCGAATCCCGGGAAGTGTAACGGTAACAAAATACCGGATGTCACGTGGGCGGTCACTGTGCGCATTGTCATACAAAAAGCTTTTGCTTTTGTAGTGTGGCTGTGATTTTTTTTTGGTCCTGGGATACGGGGAAAAACTTGTTTGGTCTTTATTTGGTAGTGTGCTCGTAAGTTTTCTACTCACGTAGGTACCTATATATCTTATAGTTATGTTTACCTGTTAATAAGTTACGCTGTCAGGTATTTTTTTGTTGCGTAGGCAACATTTTACATTATATTTTCGATTTTTTCAGTCTTTGCCGGAATTAGATATGATAAATTTTTGCCTAATGATTTGTGCCTAGCCCTGGCAAATAGCCAAAGCTAACTTTCTTTGATGAAAGTGTATGTCTTTCTACTTATTTGCAAGGCTTAGTGAGTACTTATTTGATTGGTAATTTAAACCCTGTAAAGAAAACACAGACGAAATGCTTCTTTAGATACTTTTTTTTAACTGTTTAGTTATAATTCAAGAATGGTTATTAGAGTTTATTAATACTTTTACATTATGTATGCTATACTCATAAAGAGTGCCATCCTTATATTCATAAAAATGTACGTACATAACTTACCATCAAGCCTGTATTTCCAGAGGGGTTAGGCAGAGGTGTACCAATGTACACCCACAGTGCGTCGCGCTTAGAACCACAAGGCTAACGAGGCAGTTTTTAGTATGTAGTGTTAAATATTGTATTGTAGTACAAAATCCTTCATGAGCGAGTCCAAATCCAATTCCAAATTTTTACTTTGACTCCTAATTATTTTGACGTTTAAGGCCTTCTACACCCACCCTTGGAAATGCACAGTGGTCCGATTTCAAAGTAACTCATAGTCACTGTAAACATTTCCACACAGCGCTATTGTCTTGATAATGCTATTAACAAAATTATTGTTTACCTCTTCTGTGGCTGCCTACCCACTTATTACTGAGGATTCGTTACTGCCCTATCCGGTACAATCTGTTATGCTGTTTTTAATTAACAATTTGTTGTCAGTGTGAGTGTAATTTTAAGTAGGACAATGTAAAAGTTTCATTGTTTAGTGGTTACTCATTCGGAACTTTTTTTCCGGTAGTTTTTACAGGTGGGTTAATTTTTGTGGCTTGAAGTGTAATTATTTTTATGCTTTGTTTATTTATGTCAATTGCTAATGGTTAGAAAAAGTACTTTCTTTTTCGAAATTTAGATTTTGTTTTGTTAAGTTTTTGGGAAAATGCTGGATGCGGGCAGCGAAGGACCGGTCATTGTGGCTATCTCTCGAGAACTTAGTATGTTTAGCAGTGAACGTCTGTCGGCTGATATCACTCTCTCTTTAAAAAAAATAACGTTGCCTCACACTAGGAATTTCTCCTGTAACGTGGGTGCGTTTACAAACACATACATACTCACGTTTAGTCCTGAAACGACTATATATAGGCCATACAAATGTTTGTAAACGGGAATTGCACCCGCGACAGGCAGCGCAGCAGCCAGACTCTCATCCTCTATGCCAACCGTGCCGATAATATGCCATGATCATAATAATAACGAAGTTTTAAAACTTTGCCTTGCTAATTGTTTCAGTAATTTAGAAATCCATTTTATCTAGTAGATTATTTTTTATTCTCATCTCGAAAAACCAGATTCAATGTATAATTATGATAAATCATTTAGTTAAATTGAACTCTACCGCCTATTATTTTAAAATTTGTATTCTAATAGCAACCTATTAGTATTTTTGCTATTTACATAATACATACATTTAACATCTTTATAAATAGCCTTATTTAACCGGTTTTAAAAAGGAATAGTTATGAGTTTGACATCTTACTTTTGAACTATAATTTCTATTTTAGACGCCATTATACATATTAATTATAATATTCTCTTGACAAAATTTCGGTCACAACGATTAATCTCAATACAGATTAGCCTAGTATACAGGAGATATTATAGTGCTCAAGTGTGTGCACAAACACATTAGAAGAGTGACTTGCAATCCCATTTCTCTTGATTCCATAGTTCAATGGGATGACAATACGACTCTACCGGGTAGAGATCAGGACTATAGGCTTTGCGTGCTTTCCGAGACACGAAGATGTCACACCACCAATATTCAAATTCCGAATGGCATCTGAGATTTTTTTTTATGGGAAAACCCAATAACACTTTGTCTGACCTGGGTATCGAACCCGGGACTAACGGTGCAATTCATTACGACATTAGGTACTTTCAGACTCAAATAGTTTTAATGTCTTAACTTAAAACTTGTATTATCTTTACATACAAGCAAAGTCAATTCCGATCACAGATTTCGTCTTGGTCAAGCCCAAAAACAAGCCAGCATTTGCTGATGACAACGCTTTAGCCACATGATTATCACCTTAATATTTGTAGCGATAAGGTATGTTATGTTTTTAGTAGTTGTTAAAAATAAGTTGGGAAAGTACATACAAGGGTTGAATGAACTTTAGAATGACGATTAAGAATTCTCTGCGCGTAGGCAGTGGCCGAAATGATAGGCCGTCCCTTGAGACTACAATGGTCTATAAATATTGAAAAAAAAAAGATAATCTATTACAGTCATTTGATATTCTAACACCAGAGTTACTTTGTATGCTTTCCTATTCACTCTGGTAGAGTGTCTACAAGATTTTGAGATGAAGGACTTTAGAAGAAAGAAAGTAATGAATTTAGTCATGCATCAAAAAAATATTGTGAATTTTTCATTGTAACAGAAGCATTTGACCGTGTGAACCATTCAGCCATATTTTATTCTTTACGAAACAATCAGAACCAACTTACTTAAATATCCTTAGGCTCATTTACAACAATAGCCTATTAACTTCAAACTATAATTTCACGGGCAAACATTTAAAACACAAAGGAGTGAAACAGGGGATCCACTCTCGCACAAATTGTTCATGAGCACTAGGAAAGGTATTTAAGAAACCAGCAGACCTATTGAGAAGTAAAGATTACTGTTGAATGCAATAATACCTACTTATAATATCTACATTTAAGAAAAAATTGAGTGTATTAAAATAACATAACATACCATCACGCCTGTATTCCCCGAAGGGTTAGGCAGAGGTGTAACAATGTACACCCACAGTTCGCCGGTATGTTTCAGTCCCATGTAATAGGGAGCGAGCCTATTGCCATTAATCGGACACAAATCCTAACTCCGAGCTGCTACTGAGACTTTCATAGTAAAACCCAATAACACTTTTTGCTCGACCTGGGAATCGAACCCAAGACCTCTAGCGTAGCAGTCGCGCTTAGGACCACTAGGCCACCGAGGCAGTTAAAATTAGGTAACGTAAAGTATAATATTGAACTTAACTATTAGATTTAAGCTATATGAAAGCCCTTAGCTACGAGCTTGCGTTATTACTAAGTTTGCCATGGGACCTCTCTCTGATCATTGGACGTAGGCCTCTTTTATTACCAGTCGATTTAATACTCCAAGCTAGGAGAAACTCTAATCCAGCCAAAGTCAAGTCAAAGTCAAAGCATTCATTTCAATTATACCATTTGCAGGCACTTTTGAACTGTCAAAGATGTTACCCATACAAAAAGTTGAAGCTAGTTGCTCGTTGCAAAGCGTAGCTCTCTATGGAGAAGAACGAGCAAGAAACTCCATGGATACTCTTTTCAAATAGATTAAAAAAATCTTGGTTACAATATTATTGATGCTTCTATATATGAAAAACAATGAAGGTGAATAATAAAAAAAACAATAGAAATAATGATAATAATGAAGTAAGCCACGGCAGTCAAGAGATGACCTTGACCAATCCTAACTGACAGCGCCCGTTCACGAGCATGACGCGTGGCTTAGAACCACTTATCTCAACCATCATGAAGGGAACCCAATGATCCAACCCACACGCCACCATCAGTGAGAGATTTAAGTGAACATGACAAAGCTCTCAACTGCCATCCATGCTCATTGTGTCCAACACATAATAACTGAATGCTACCAAACACCCTGTGAAGATCATCAGTCCTCCTCACCAGACCTCCACTCGTTAAATAGTAACTCTCAGTGTTTATAATATCCTCATAAAAACTAAAAACCTGGTGTCTCTACTTCCCAGAAATAGTATGGTCCGGTGACGCTAAAACGTGTATATGAAATACAAAATGATTTGAATACGAAGATGCAACGTTGTTACCAACTCCTTCTTTCGGCAGTACATTAAATGGCAAGATGTTCTTCGATTGGTTCTTAAAACGAAGACAATAGGTCTTAGCAATAAGTAATATTATGTGTAGAACAATGTTGTGCTGATATCTTCCGACTTTGAACGTAACACGTCAGTCGTTTGAGGTCTATCAGGGCTATTGTTTCGTATGTCGTGATATCCTAGTGGGTAAGGCCTCTCATACTGTGGTGTATGTTCCGAGCAAGTACCATTATGACATTTTCATACATACCATCACGGCTGTATTCCCGGTAGGGTTAGGCAGAGGTGTACCGATGTACCCCCACAGTTCGCCGGTATGTTTGGGTCCCATGTAATAGGGGGCGAGCCTATTGCCATTAACAGGGCATAAACCCTAGATCCGAGCTGCTACTGAAAAATCTATAGAAAAACCCAATAACACTTTACTCGACCTGGGAGTTGAACCCAAGACCTCTAGCGTAGCAGTTGTGACTTTTTCAATTAATATTAATATACTTTCTAATTTTATCTTGGACATCATTGACATCGGTAAAGGAACCAATGTGAGGTCATCTTTTTTAAGGATGGGAAATCATCAACCGACTTCTTCTGCTCTGGTCGGAGCAGACGGGAGTGTCAGACTTTAACGAACTAAATCCATCCTCTTTGCGTTCTAGGGCCGTAGTGAATTTGTTCGAACAAATTCCGCAAATGTGAGTACACCTGGACTTACAATGAAGGCATGACAGAAATTCTCCTTCAAAATTACAGCCATCATAACCGTCTTCCACTATGTCCTGCAATCTAAGCTTAGATTAGATATACTTCTACATGTTGGAAATCTAGAATTCTAAGTCCGTTTCAAAATACGATTTCCACTTCAAAATTCCAAGTTAACACCCTGCATGTGACTTTAATGGCTCCACGCATCAGATAAACAGTAATGTATCTATGGCAAGTTATACTTACATTACTATATTCCACCTTCTATTGAGAACTTGAGATTACACCACAAGATATTGTTATATCTAAACGACCCAAGTTATCTAAGAAAATCTATATCTATACTAACATTATAAAGAGGAAAGATTTTTTTGTTTGTTTGTTTGTAATGACTAGGCTCGGAAACTACTGGACCGATTTTAACCATTTCTTCACCAATAGATAGCGACATTATTCTTAAATAACATAGGCTATATAACATCACGCTACGACGCACAGGAGCGGAGCAGTAACCAAAGATGTACTTAACGCGGGTAAAATAAGCCACGCGGACGAAGTCGCGGGCAGTTGGCTAGTTATTTATAAATTCAATCTTAGATTCCAACGGTTTCACTATAAAGTTGGGATCGAACGGCTAACGGGACGGCGGGGTCACAACTTGATAGCTCTCTAGCCTACTCGCACCATATAGTGATGGCAGCGCCCAACGGCTACAATTTAATTCTTAGTACAACACAATTTGCCTTTCCCACTATTTAGGGCTTTAATATACCTAAAATAAAGGCTTTCTCGGATTGTGTGATGTCGTAAATGTTTTTTTTTGTTGCAAATTTGGTGAATCCTAAATGCTGAAGTCTTAATTCACGCCTTTTTAAACAATATTTGATAAATAAAGTTGATGAATTTTTACTGTGTTCGGTAGAAATATTCATTGGATGTAGAGAAATGACCAATTCAGAAAATTTTATAATAAATTATTTTATTTTTATTATTATAAGAAAGAGATACTTTTAGTACCTAAATTATTTTTTACTGACTATTTATGATAAACATAGAATAAAGTGAAAGTCAAAGTCAAAGTCAAATCATTTATTTCAATTAGACCATTAAAAGGCACTTTTGAACGTCAATTACATGTTAAATTAAAAATATTGAATCTAGTTATAATAAAATTGTTTATCAGCCTGTTGATAATTAAAAACCAATTTTTGGCTTGTTTAGTGACGTTTTTGGTTACTGCTCCCGTAGGTGGTAGCGTGATGTTATATAGCCTATGTTACTCAGGAATAATGTAGCTGTCTACTGGTGAAGAAATTGTTAAAATCAGTCTAGTAGTTTCGGAGCTTATTCATTACAAACAAACAAAAAAATCTTTCCTCTTTATAATATTATTCGTTTAGATATACCATCATCATCTACTCAGCCTTTTCTGAACTATGTAGGGGTCGGCTTCCAACCTAACCAGATGCAGCTGAGTACCAATGTTTTACATGGAGCTACTGCCTATCTGACCTCCACAACCCAGTTACTGGGCAACACGATACCTCTTGGTTAGACTGGTTGTCAGACTTCCTGGCTTCTGACTATTCGCAACGACTGTCAAAGATCTACGGCTTTACGCGCTTTCCAATGCACTGGGGTGTCACACCACCAACTTCCAAATTCCGGGCTGCTACTGAGCAAATCCTAATGGGAACACCCAATAACACTTTTTTGCTCGACCTAGGAATTGAACACGGGACCCCACACTCTTAATTCGCGCTTGCGATCACGAGACCAACGGGGCAGTATAGATATACCATCGTTATTCGAAGTTCACACTACACAAAAATATGGCTTTTCCCTATTATTAAAAAATACCAATAAATCACAAAATAATATGTCACACACATAATATCTTTTTTATAATTCCATAAACGTGTTATATAAGAGAAAAGCCTCAATAGAAAACGTTTCTATTTTATTGACCATTTAGCATCTGTATACATAGGACGATAAATTGTGTATATCTGTCAAGAGAAATGTGTAATTTGCGCTATTATGAGTTGCTGGTTGATTTAGCGACGTTTTCTAAGCTTATCTGATAGATAAATTTCCTTTTTAGAACATGGACTTTCAGTTACGGCAACACATAATTTCAGTCAGAGCTGACTCGTTGGCCTAGTTGTCCTAAGCGCGACTGCTACGCTAGAGGACTTGGGTTCGACTCGGAATTTCTCAGTAGCAGCTCGGAGTTAGGATTTGTGTCCGGTTAATGGCAATAGGCTCGCCCCCTATTACATGGGACCTAAAAACATACCGGCGAACTGTGGGTGTACATTGGTACACCTCTGCCTAAACCTCTGGGGAATACAGGCATGATGGTGATGGTATGTTATAATTTCAGTTTCCATGTAAAATGATGTCTCTAGTTATGCAAAGTACCCTATTCGATTCATTGATCTTTGAAAAATAAGGTCGCGTTTACACAATACATAACACCCGCTAACAGTCCGCCATCACAATCATCATCAGTCGACCGCTGACTTTGATGGTTCAAAAATGTTTTAAGTTTACGCTCACAGTCGACGACTGACTTTAGACTACGTTTGGTGTGAACGTGGCCTAATAGCTAGAAAAACGCTTATATTGCTTTTTCCGTTTACCAAGCGCTTAAGAAAGCTAGAAAATATATTAAAGTGTCCATTACAGTATTTCTGTCAGGCACCTTTGCATCAATCCTTTGCTAATATTGTATATCTCGTCTTTCTTCTTCTTCCTTAGGCAGCACAGGATATGCCAGACGAACGTTCTGCAAGCCTTGCACAGTCGCACCATTTCAAAAGCATTCGAATTTCGAATCTGAAATGCGACTCTTCTGTGACAATTTTTCTTGATCGATCTTGTTGAGAGGATGAGTGAAAGGCGACTAACAAAAGGGATTTATATGGCAGACGTGAGTGGAAATGCCAGGAGGGGACGTCCTAGAAAGACCTACCTTAACCTTATTGGTGAGGTTCTTCAGAAAGATTGGGTGCGCAGTACTCGTAACCGGCGTGCTTGTATGAACAGATGTATGAACGTGGACGAGGCGCAAGAAGCATGTAAGGATCGTAGCAGATGGCGTTCTGTGGTTGCTGCGTACCTCCATGGGAAAAAGGCGTGAGTTTATTTATGTATGAATAAAACCTTCTAACTGGATAAATGTTATGCACTAAACGGCACATTCCAATTTAAAAACTGATCAAATTCACGTAAGGTAGGCCCTTTGCATTCTCTGTAAGGAAGCCGACTTAGTTTTCTAAAAAAAGGGAGACAACATCGACGCCTTCGACTCTAATTTATAATTCTTCTGAACCTTGAAGTGTTAGCGCTGTCGTCAAAGGGGCCAGTCCCACACGACAGTCACATACTAGGCCGTACCACGGTATACTGTTTAAATGCTGCACCATTCAACGGTTTCAAATCGGCCTGTTAATGCCAACACGCCTGTTTGAGCTTTCTATGCGGACATACAGATAGATAGAACGACGAACTAATTGGGGAGACAATCTTTTAATTTTGTTTTACTTAATAGTATCATCTTCAAAGTTATCTATGGAAATAAAAATAATTGTATGTATGTTTGTATTCTATGCGTTCCAAAACAACTGATCCGATTGTGATGAAACTTTGGTGGATAGTAAATAATAGTAATAAATAATACTATTCTAATACTGTCCTACTGCAGGTCATAGGCTTCTTCTCATACAGAGAACCACGCTTGCTCAAGGCTGATTAGCAAATTCAGACTTATATTAATAAGTCCAGGGTTCATTTTGACGTCAAAACACGATCTTCAAAGTTGGATGTGGTATAAAGATAGGCAAAAGGAGTCTATTTATTTTAACTTCTACAATTGGTTTCATGACGAAGGCAATTATGACCAGGCGGCCTATTCTGTGAGTCCAACAGTGGTTTTTTTTAAACATCCTTGGATGGAATACAAGCCCTGGCCTACCTGATGTTAAGTGGTCACCGCTGTCTATAGACATCTGCAGTACCAGTGACCTTGCAAATGCGTTGCCATCCCAGAGACAAATTTGAAATGTCTCATGTGCTTGTGCATTTGTGGTGTTGCTACACCGGCATCCACACCCTTCAAACCGGAACACAGCAACGCTGCTTTGCGTCAGAAAGTAGTTGAAGTAAGTTTGAGGTAAGCTGTCAATCCTTAGCACCAAGTTGGATGACAGTAGGACTAAACCCGATTGTTTGAATTTGTTGAAGTGTCACTAAATTCAAACAATCTTACAAACCAATCGATTAGCTGACTTTGAATTCTTGAATTCATCTTGAAATCTGATCCTATCGTTACGTGTTTAATTAAGATTGTAAAGATTCGCTTTATTATCTTTCACATTTTATTCTTATGTTAAATCCCCGACGATTTTAGAAGCTCCGAATATCAATTAATCCCAAATGACATTCTAAAACTAACGTCACAAAATGTTAATCAAATAGTCAATTTAATTTTATGACAACTTGGTTGCCTAATTTGGGGTACCGTGCGTCAATACTGTAGAATACCTCGGCGCTAACTGTTTTGTAAAATAAGTGGTTTTAACTAGTAATTCGTATGCTCGCCAGGCCGGCCAGTGATGTTAAAACTAATTTTATATAGCCTGCCTACCCACTGGGTTCTTCGACGCCGCTTTGAAAGTGACACGAATAATAATTCAATAATTGGCGGCTCGCTTGGGATTTTTGTCGGCTAGAGATTTGAGTGTTTGTTGAATACAAATAAGTGTGTGTTTGAGGTAGTCTTTAATGTTCTTGACTCTTAGAAAAGTTATGACGTATTACTTGTCAGTTGTCAAAGCCAAAGCATTTATTTCAATGTAAAAATTGACAGGCGCTTTTTCCAGGTGGCCCGCCTCTCATATTTTTTTTCTAATTTCGTCTTGGATACCACGGACATCTTCGTTGAAGAAAACCTTGGACTTACAATATTAATGGAAGTTTGAAATGGCCAATCCACCCTGAACACGCGTGGTGATCAATGCTCGTGCTTTCTGTGCATGAGAAGACTTATTTACTTTGCCTTGGAATAATAATAGGAGGGAGTTGTTACTGACTATCTTGGTTTATGGCTTGCTCATTAGTAAGTGCTTGACCAGTTTGTTAAAGCATATTAACGCTAAGAGACAGTCGTGTGATAGCTTTTACATCTGACCTCCGCAACCCTGGGCAGGCAGTGTCGTAGAAAAGTCGCAGTCCATTCGTCTTGTGTGGGAAGATAATCTTTTAGCTGTCCACGACAACTAGACAATATTGCATGTTGGGACCTTATGACAAATTGCTTAGAGTTGAAGTTAGTAAAATCATTTTATTAAGTACTTCATATCGTTTTTCTAGGAAAGATACTATATATAAAAGGCCGATGGAATGGTTTATGATGACAAATTAATCTAATCTTGTGGTGAGCTGTCATTTTATCCGCCACTCTATTCTGAAATAATTTGAGTTTCATTCAGGGCGCAGATGTGTGTATGCCAGGCTCCCGAGTCGTGGTGGTAGAAGGAACCATGGGGTTCTCTGGAGAGTCGATAAAAGTCCGACATAACCCTCCATTCTCTCCAGATGAAGGGTATCCATGATGATTTCAGTAAGCTATCATCAATTCTGTTAAAACCTTTGGTAAATTTAGGTAAAGTAAGCTAAAAATGAGCTGTTTTCCTTGTTGGAAAGTAAGGTGAAATGCAAATCTTTGTCTATATAGTTTGTTATATTTCTTGAAATTCTTGGACTGCCCCGTTGGTCTCGTGGTGGCAAGCGAGACTAATGAGCGTGGGGACCCGGGTTCGATTCCCAGGGCGAGCAAAAAGTGTTATTGGGGTTTTCCATTAGGATTTGCTGAGTAGCAGCTCGGAGTTTGGAAATTGGTGGTGTGACACCCCCGTGCCTTGGAGAGCACATAAAGCCGTTGGTCGTTTGACTGTCGTTACGCATAGTCAGAAGCCAGGAAGACTGACAACCAGACTAACCAAGAGGTATCGTGTTGCCATCCCAGAGACCAAGTTGCAATGACATAAAAAAAAATTCATTGTTATGTTTTACTCTAAAGCAAAAATATGTTATATTGTACGCCATAATATGAAAAAACATGCAACATTGATGTATACTCATGTTTTTACTATAAATAAATATTCTATTCTATTCGCCTCCTATAACCTCGTTAAGGTCAAACAGAACTCAGAGTAACAATTCCAGATGCCCCAAAAACAAATTCAGGGCCACACTCCTCGCTAACATTTACCCCACATTTGTTCCTACTAAACTGGTCTCCCCAACTTGTTTTGCAACTAAAACTAACGAGTTGAAACTGCAACTAGTTCACGATTGGAACGGGAACATGTCGCCGGGTCGCTTGTCAGGTCGTTGCGACCAAACCGCTACAGAACAAGGTCGCAAAACTCACTCAAGGTCAACCCTGTTGCTTGTCTGAAGGGTGACTATTGTATAGGGCTTAAACAATGAAATGCATCTTCACGAGTAGTAGTAGAGCTCTTTGATATGATGCATTAATGAATGATACCTATTTCTGAACTGCCTCGTTCGCCTAGTGGTCCTGCCGTGTCGACGGCGCGTTCGTGTTCCACGCGCGCCTCAAAGAGATGTCAGCAAAAGGAAGGGGCCACTGAGGGCCGATGCCTGCCGGGGCTGCGGGTGGTTCGCAAGAGATACCGCGCCCCCGGAACGCAAAGGGCACAAGAAGGAACATTACGGAAACACGTGAAGGAACAGACTTTTACTGACTAAAACCCACCCGGTTTTAGTCAGTAAAAGTCTGACACTTAGGGCGGGAGAAGTTATTTGAAGATTTACCACGCCCCAAAAAAAAAAAAAAAGAGGCTAGTGGTCCTTAGCGCGACTTCTACACTAAAGGTCTTGGGTTTGATTCCCAGGTCGAGCAAAAGTGTTATTGGGTTTTTCTATGAAATTCTCAGTAGCAGTTCGGAGATAGGACTTGTGCCCGGTTAATGGTAATAGGCCCGCCCCCTATTACATGGGACCTAAACATACCGGCAAACTGTGGGTGTCCATTGGTACACCTCTCCCTAACTCTTCGGGGAATACAGGCGTGATGGGATGTATGTGGATGGTATGTGTATTTCTGCTGCAAAGCATCGTTGGTGTGTTCCGTTTGGAAGGGTGTAATTACAGGCACATGAGACTTTCGACTTTGTCTCTTAGATGGCGTAATATTTACAAGGCCTCTGGTATTGCAGATGTCTATAGGCAGCGGAAACCAATTAACATCTGCTGGGCCTTCGGTTTGTTTGCCATCCAATGATAAATAAATAAGAAATTTAAAAAATGCAGGCAATTAAAATTGACTTAGGTCTGGGAGCTCTAGGATCTTGGACCATAATCATTATCGTTTGTAAACGTTGAGTAAACTGAAGAAGGAATGACAAATAAAACAATATTACTAATTAGTAATCACTTTAATTGACTCATGACTTATTTTACTCACCACGTCGTAATAGCAAGCTGTATTTTATAATACTTCATTTATTAACTAACCAATTGTAATTATCTTTTCTACGTAGTATAAAAATTAAAAGTAACCCTCGTCTGGAAAAATAATAATCCCTTCCGTAGCTAAAAAAACAGCTGATAACTTTGAAACCGCTGAACCGATTTCCATCAAACATAGCTAAGAACACTCCCGACTAATATACCATTCAAACAAAAAAAAAACAAAATCAAAATCGGTTCATGCGTTCGGGTGCTACGATGTCACAGACAGACATACAGACGCACACACTCAGACACGTCAAACTTATAACACCCCGTCATTTTTGCGTCGGGGGTTAAAAACAAAGTCGCTTCCCGCCACCTGTCCCTCTGTTCACCTTGATCTTTTAAACTAAACAAAGGATTTTAATGCAGTTTTTATCGACAGATATACTGATTCAAGAGGATGGGTTATAGGTATAGAACATCACGGTACGACCATTGGGAGCGGAGCAGTAGCCAAAGACGTAAATGAACGCGAGTGACATCGCGGGGTAAATAATAATACAGCTAGTTAGAAATAAATTAAATATTGTTATCTCTATTCTTTGTGATACCTTTGTATACTTCAAGATTTCTTTTCTCTCTCGTGTGTTTCTTTCGAAAATCTAAAAATAAATAAAAAATATTGTGTAGATACCATGTAAACATTCATATTATTTTATTTTTGACCCCGACTCAAAACGAGGGATGTTATAAGTTTGTTGTTTGTTGACGTGTCTGTGTGTCTGTCTATGGCACCGAAGCTCTAAGATTTTTATTAGAAAGCAGGTTTCCTAGCGATGATTCCTAAATATGTTTTATGAAAATCGGTTCAGCCGTTTCAAAGTTATCAGCACTTTTGTTAGCTGCGGTAGGGATCATTATTCTTCTATCGGGGGTTACTGAAAATGTTTAAGTTTATTGTTTGTATAAAAAGGATTTTATTTTGCCATTACCAGCAGACACTTCGATTTTATTTATAAATACAAACGTAAACTTTTACAATGGATTTCAGTACGTTCATGATTCTACAATATTACGATGCCCCCCTTCCACTCTGAATTACATTAATTAATTAATTGTTACGTTTTAAAACCATCACATTCCATCTGATATTCATCATCTACTTAGCCTTTTCCCAACTATGTTGGGCTCGGCTTCCAGTCTAACCAGATACAGCTAAATACCAGTGTTTTACACGGATCGTCTGCCTCTCTGACGACCACAACCCAGTTACTGGGCAACACGATACCTCTTGGTTAGACAGATTAGACTTGGTTGGACATTCCATCTGATATCCAAAGATTAATTAGAAAAAAAAAATTGATTTGATTTTGATTTGATTTAGTGATTTATTTAGACTTTTGGACACATCATAAAACTAAATATTTTTCTTACTTATGTAGGTATGTAAAATCTTACTACTTTAATAAATGCAAAAGTTTGGAGGGATGGATGTTTGTTAGTCAATCACGCCAGAACGGCTGGACGGATCTCGATGAAATTTGGCACAGAGATAGATTATAAACTGAAAAGTATACAGGCTACTTTTTATCCCAGATTATATATGAACTACAACACGGACGAAATCGTGGTCAGAAGCTAGAAAATTATATTGACAATGCTTCCTCAATCCAATTGGAAAGTAACCCATTTGTCGGTGATTTCAATCGGAATTCATTTGGCGCACAATTTGTTACCGCGACAGGTACGTGTATTAATCGACGCAAGCGCAGCTTCCTCAATAGGCGCCACGCACAGTGGAGCATGTTGCATCTGTGGAAAAAAAAAACAAAAATGTGTTAAGGTTTCAAATTTATTAGACTAGGTACTATCGTGATTTGGTAGACATCTTGATAATTGAGCACTGTTGTTGCATAAGGTCACCTTTATCTTGAAGATTTTCATAGTTTTAGTCTTAAATAGTTATTCAAATCAAGTAACTTTAAGGATCGTTCGTATCTTGGTCTCAATCTATCAAAAATTTTGGAAATTGATTGTCGATTTTTCCAAAAATAATATTATTCAACAAAAAGGCAAAGGGGCTGCCGACAGAAGTGGAAAATTAACGACACATTATCAATATAGGCGATGCGGTCACATCAGCATGTCGGTGACGCCAACCCATAAGTTTCGTCCCGATCAAAATTCGTTCATTGATTTTAACCGACTTAAAAACGGAGAAGGTTATCAATTCGACTGCATGTTTTGTATTTTTTTTTGTATGTGTGTTACGCGATATCTCCGCCAATTATGAATCGATTTTGATGAAATTTTATTGAAATTGGTTCAGTAGTTTGGTAAAAAAAATTAAATACCCTAAAAATATGCCATCCAAGTAAACGAATTAACGTATTCTGTTTTCTTGTTACTTTTAAGTTGTGTCTTGTTAATTTACGTAGTATTACTGTACCTTCATGGATTTGGATGACAGGAAATTGATACTAAAAAGCGAAAAACTTTTTTACACAACAAAAGCCAACAAGTGAAAATAAACTTCAGCTTTGGAAGTCGGTGGCAATACAAAACAAACAAAACAGAACCAAAGCCGCCGACTTCCAAAGCTAGGTATTTTACACTTTTTAGCTTTTGAAGGTGGCTGTTGTCTTTTTAACAATAAAATAAAAAAAATAAAAAAAACAATTCCGTCCTCCCCTCTCAGTGTGCGTTCCACCTACCTGCGCACAGGCACTTAGTTCAGTCCGACAATATAGGTTATTGAATACAGTGTTGTCGACGTCACGGCAGCCATAGAAACTAGCGCTCAATAGCGTAAGGGAAATTGTTTTCACACGACATCATGTATTATGGTGTATGTGTTACGGTACAAGTTTGAAAATCGACAATTTACGGTCTTACTAGTAGACTAAAAGAATCAGCACTATGTGAGGTATAAACTATTATTTTATTAATTAACCTATTATTATAAACTGCTTCGTTGGCCTAGTGGGGTTTTCGGATTGCTTTCTGGGTATTTTGTGCCGCTGACGCTGCACGCGATTGGTCCGTCAGCCTAACCCTTTGGGAAATACAGGCGTGATGGTATGTGTGTACCTATGTGTATATAAAAAGAGTTATAAAAGTTTTATCAAGATGTCTTAGCTCTTAATAAGGTGTTTGCTCTCAAAACATGTCGTGTTTGGACTCATCAAGTAATGTACATTAAGTAAGTTTAACATACGCACATGAAATTTTACACTTAGTTAACGGTTTAAGTGTCTAGTGGGCGTATTTAAATACGAAGGGAGCGGCCGTGAGTTATGCGGTACCAACTAATGAGAAGTGTTCTTGTAAATGTTCTGAGGTGAGAGATTAATAACACTTTTCGCCCGACTTGGGAATCGAATCTAGGACCCCTCGCTAGACTGCCTTGAGCAAGCGAGCTGATGAGCCCTCGTGTTATTCCTGTATGAGTGGCCTCTGCCTTGCAGTAGGACAATAATAGGGTGGTTTTATCAATAGAAACCGCTCTAACATATCCATTACTACTACATTCATACATACGGCGATACATATTACATACATACATAAACTTACGCCTTTTTCCTATGGGGGTAGGCAGAAATCACAGAACGCCACCTGCTACGATGCTTACATACTTCTTTCGCCTCGTCCACGTTCATACATCTTCATACAAGTACGCCGGTTACGGGTACTGCACACGCGACCTTTCTGAAGAACCTCACCAATAAGGTCAGGGTAGGTCTTTTTAGGGCGGCCTCTCCCGGCGTTGCCACTCACATCTGCCATATAAATCCCTTTTGTTAGTCGCCTTTCACTCATCCTCTCAACATGACCGAAACATACCAACATATTACGTGATCCTTTAATGCGAAATATCGTAAATCTGTAAAAGGAATAGTTTATGGTATAGTCTGTGTAAATTCGTTAAAATTAATCAAAGTTGGCCTTCACACTCCTTTAAAAGACTTGAACATAGATCTCAAGGATTCGAAAGAAAAAAACTGTTGTATTTTCAATTACAATCGACTTTTAAGGGCTTAGAAGTGTGTATCGTTAAACGGTCGCGATTTTATTTGACTAGCTTGTGGCCTCGACTTCGCCCGTGAATATCGGTTATCTATGAAAGAAAGAAAGAAAAACCATTTATTCTGCGAAGGTGTGGTGTTTTTATTTTGCGCGGATCACTAATTTTTTTTCTGAAAATTTAATCTTAAATTACTACGTACAACATCAGCTATATGCAGTATTAGTTATGTTTAAATCTGTTCAGCTATTTCAGAGATTGCCTCGGTAGCCTAGTGGTCCTTAGCACGACTGCTACGCTAGAGGTCTTGGGTTCGATTCCCAGGTCGAGCAAAAAGTGTTATTAGGTTTTCCTATGAAATTCTCAGTAGCAGCTCGGAGTTTGGATTTGTGCCCGGTTAATGGCAATAGGCTCGCCCCCTATTACATGGGATCTAAACATACCGGCGAAATGTGGGTGAATATTGGTACACCTCTGTCTAACCCTTTGGAGAATTCAGGCGTGATGGTATGTATGTATGTATGTGCATAATAAACATATAAACAAGTGAGCGAAACAAACGGGCAGAGCTATTTCGCTTCTCACTTTAACCAAACGCGTGGCGACTTCGAACAATGAGTAGTAATATTGTCAGCAATGACCGCTGCACATTTAACGGGCATTACGCAAAATTTATGTTTTATTGTCAATGAAATATGTAGATAATAAGTGCATTGTGTGTAATGTGTTTTGTGACGTTGAAAAGGTTATAAATCTGAATGCTATTGCTACTGGTGGAAGATTAATTTTGACATGTACTTGATAGGCCGTTAACTTCGGCTTTCGCGGTATTGGAAAGTGCGAAATGACTACAGTTTTGAAGAGCGTCTAGCACCTGGCTTCTACTTTCTGACTGACTTCTAGACAATTAAAAAGTTTCTGTAAATAGTTTAGTCTTTCCTATTTGAAAGTATAGGGAGATGGATGCCTGCCGGCGCTGCGGGTTGTTCGTAAGAGATACCGCGCCCCCGGAACGCAAAGGGCACAAGAAGGAACATGGGTGGGTTTTAGTCAGTAAAAGCCTGACACTCCCTCCCGCCCCGCCCAGGGCGGGAGAAGTTATTTGAAGATTTCCCACCCACCAAAAAAAAAAAGGGAGATGGATACAAGGATGAGTGTTACTCTTCCATGCTTTACCGGATGAACAGAATTAGCTGAAATTTGGCACATATATAAGTATATTCAGATACTAGCGAACCGCCCCGTCTTTTCTCTCCTCCTAATTTTTCAGTGGACCTTATAAAAAATCCGGGAAATTAGGAACACAGGGATAAAATAAAAAATAATCAGCCAAATCGGTCCAGCAGTTCTCGAGTTTTGCTCTTAGCAACACATTTAGCCGTTCATTTTTAACCTCGGACGCTAAAACGTAGGGGTGTTATAAGTTTGACGTGTCTGTGTGTGTCTGTCAGTGGCATCGTAGCTCCCGAACGTATGCAAGGCGAATTAGTCGGGAGCGTTCTTAGCTATGTTTGATGGAAATCGGTTCAGCGGTTTTAAAGTTATCAGCTCTTTTGTTAGATGCGGTAGGGATTTTTATTCTTCTTAAAATTGTTAATTGTTTATTTAGGTTAACATGCGTATACAGCTTTTTATCCCGGTGTTCTGTACCTGGAGGATTATTTAATATTATTTATTTAGAAGTTTGGCTTAATTCTGAAATATGCGCAGATGAAGTTGCGGGCCGATGCTAGTTTGAAATCAATGATTTTAGTTTGAATTAAAATATTGAATAGCATGCACGTTGATTGAAATTATATTTTCAATTATTGTTTCTTTATTCATAGTCAGAACATCAAGACATGTAACAGCAAAATGTATTCACAAAAAGTTTATGACTTTTTCATATATAAAAATTAATAAAAAGCTTCATTGCGTCAAATCAAATGAATAAATCACATAAACCTCGACTTAACCTCTGACTGACATAAAAGTAGACAGTTAGTGATGCAGTTGAATTATTTAGTATTATTCCGTTGACCCTTTGACCGACAGTTATACCAAGCGTTTGACTGACCCATTCGTCTCTATGACTGCTAACCATGGGATCCTGAGTTCAATTGCCAGGTCGGCGAAAAAGTGTTACTGGTTTTTTCCAATAGGAATTTCTTAGTAACAGCCCGAAGTTTGGAAGTTGGTGGTGTGACACACCCGTGTCTCGGAAAGCACGTAAAGCCGTTGGTCCTGCCCCTGGTTTCTCCCCGGCTGTGTCGGAAGTAGGAGTGCACCTGTACGTACATAGGTACATACATAAACTCACGCTTTTTTTGCCATGGGGGTAGGCAGAAATCACAGAACGCCACCTGCTACAATTCTTACATAGTCCTTTCGGCTCAACCACGTTCATACATCTGGTCATACAAGCATGCCAGTTACGAGTACCTTCTACGCACCTGACCTTTTTGTGTTTGCGCACAAACTTGTGCACTGTCTCCTGCTTATTTGGCTAGTTTTCATTAAGATTAACCGCCCTGACCAAAATCGGTCTAGCTCGGAAAGCACGAGTCGCCGTTGGTCCTGCGCCAAAACGGTCGTGTCAGATTGCCGTCCCATCGGACTATGAGAATGAGGGAAGAAGGAGTGCTCCTGTGTTTACGCATACACTTGCGCACTATTGTATATCTCCTGTGTACTTGGCTAATCTCCATTGAGATTCGCCGCCGTGACTGTCTGGAAAGTATTATGCCAAGAGTGATATCAAAAAACATGGGAACGTTACTATATTCCGCATAATATCTAGTAATCATAACGATTTTATGTAGGTCCAAAAGTAATAAATATAAATTAATTTAAATACCGCAATGTGCATCTTATATCCGTATTCATCGGCACCCATTAACGTTAACAAGGTAATAACTGACTGTTGCTAAGAGTGCCCGGTCCATCTTGCTTGACACTTGCTAGAAAACGAAAATGATGATAAATGTCAAAAATATGATACTTAAATACTTCCTCATTTGCTTCAACTGACTCGGTAGCCTAGTGGTCGTAAGCGCGACTGATACGCTAGAGGTCTTGGGTTCGATTCCCAGGTCGAGCAAAGTGTTATTGGGTTTTTCTATTAAATTCTCAGCGCGTGTGCAGGAGCGGAAGGGACTGCCAGACTCTTATCCGTTTTCCTCCCAATGCCGTTCCAGGGCCGTGGTAACTCTTTCGAACAAATTCCGCAACCCTGGATCATTGAGAAACCTGGACTTGTAATAAATATAAGTCTGAAGTAGTACTCAGTGGAGCTCTTTGTGAAAGCGCTCGTCCGGAGAAGTACTACCACCATACCTATTTCTGCCGAAAAGCAGCGTTGCTGTCTTCCGGTTTCGAAGATGCCGGTAAAATTACAGGCACTTGAGACATTTCAACTTTGTCTCTGGGATGGCAACGCCTTTTGGAAGGCAGATATTGCAGATGTCTATAGGCAGCGGTGATCACTTAACGTCATGCCCGTAGGCATGTCAGCCATCTAACGAAATTTACAAAAAATAATCGCCCATCCGCCTTGAGCAAGCGTGGTGATCAATGCTCGTGCCTTATCTGTATAAGAAGAGGCCTTTGCCCTGTAGTGGGACATTGGGCTGGTTTTATTTATTATATTAATTTATTTATAAATTCCCAAGACACATCTGAAGTACATGATTTTCATTCGCAATTGAAAGCAGACATAGCTTACAACTTGATGATTAATCCTGTACATACATACGCACGTTAAATAGGATAATAAATACGTTCATTACATTATAAACCGATGTAATTATTAACAGACATTATCATAATACACGCCTTTCAAATGACTGGTGTTGCTAGGAGAAAATATTATAAGTTGACTTGTCTTAGTTGATTTTAGTCTAAGTGAGGAGTATCGGGCGTTTACAATATTAATCCTTGTAAATGATTAGGTACTTCCTCATCATCAACCTTCCTGCCCTTATCCCATGTTACTTGGGGTACTTCCTAACCCTTTTTTTTTGTTTTCGTGGGGAAATCTTCTTAGATGCTCTCGGTCTGGGGAGAACGGAGGGTTATATCGGAGTGTTACCGACGAAAATCCCACGGTTGCTCCTGCTTCTGCTCTGGTTTTGACAATAGAAGACGAAGTTTGTCTTTTAATAAAGACTTGATAGGATGGAATATGGATTGACCGTCAACGACAGCGACTTTTGTGTAAGTTATTCCAAGTATTATTGATTTAACCAAATAAAGTATAGAAGACTCTTGCTATTTACCCTTTTCAAATGTCATAAACTCATGAACATTAAAGATATTTAAAAGATCTACGATGGTAATGACGCCACTCTCACCAAAGTTGCATGATGAAAAACCTTAATCATTAATTTACTCCTATTTTTTCCATTTGCAAACGATATGTTTCTCATGTGAGTTTAAATAACGTAGTAGATATAAAATTACACACAAAGGGCTTACTAACATCTAAATAATTATTATCATATTTGCCTCTAAGGCGTTGGTGACATCCCAGGGTACGTTGTACATGTGACTTGAGTTTTGTTTTGAATAATTATGTACCTAAACTACTGAATTCTCAACCGCTACCGCCCATAACTCACACCACACAACATACCGGATTCATTTCTACTAACCAAATAAAGTTTGCCAATAGGCATACATTGTTTATGTTTCGTCGTAAATTATAATACGACATTAGTAGGTAATGAAATATATCTGTGTGCTGTCGTTGTCATCCGGTCGTTTGTTGGGACATCTTTCAAGGGAGACGTTGACCTTCGGAATAGTACAGTCACCTGCGTTCGAAATTTAAATGGCTCTTCCAAAATCGGTTGGTAAAAGTTTTACAAGGCAAGTAATTTTGATACTTTTAGTTAAGTTATTAAGGTACTATTTCATTTATTAAACTTTGAACTTTTTTTTTTTGGGGGGTGGGAAATCATCAAATAACTTCTTCCGCCCTGGGCGGGGCGGAAGGGAGTGTCAGACTTTTACTGACTAAAACCCACCCATGTTCCTTCTTGTGCCCTTTGCGTTCCGGGGGCGCGGTATCTCTTACGAATAACCCGCAGCACCGGCAGGCATCGGCCCTTAGTGGCCCCTTCCTTTGCTGACATCTCTTCGAGGCGCGCGTGGAACACGAACGCGCCGTCGACACGGCAAACTTTGAACTTGCAATTAAGTTTTATCATCATGTTGCTGACATACTCGTAGTGAATATATTAGTTACCTATCGTATTTTTTTTTAATTCTGACTGTAACTACATGTACCCACATTTGAACATTGATATCTGGTAAGGGGCCACTTTCTTTATTAGTTTTTTTTAATCAGCCAGGATTGTCCCACTGCTGGGTAAAGGTCTCCTCCTTAGTCTTCCTCTTATCCCTATTTGTTGATTGCTTTGTTCAATGTCCTATAAATGTACGCCAGCGTTTTCTAGGCTTGCTTCGTGGATATTACGCAAAAACAGACGGAGAACAAAGTTGTCCTATAAAGATTTCAGTCGGGACCCATTAAATAGCTATCCGCTCTAGTCCGGCTTAAATCTTCCCAATAATGGGTCCCGACTGTTATTTAACAGAATTCTAGACAACTCGACTTATTTTTTGTATCTTTTCAGTTTTTATTTAAAATTCATATTCTACAAAATCGGGTTTTTTTATTTTTAAATTAACTTTCTTTTCCCTTTTGGATTACGGAACCCTACAAAAGGGAACATGATCAGTAGCCTACCAAAAACTATGGTGATTCGAGTTACAATTTAAAATGTGTAGTTGGATAGTTGCAGGGGAAGCCCCAAGTCTGCACCTAATTAGGACTGAAGTTCCCTCAAAACTAGCGAACGGTTAATTATTTCACAACCAATGGACTTCATATTAGCCCTAAGACAAATGCCGCTTGAACACTCTCTATAAATTCCCTCATTGAGAGCCCAGCCAATTATATGTTTCAGGGATGGAAGATTTTAAATTCCGTTTATCTATTTGCTGTCTACCCGTCATGTGTTATAAATTAGCTAAAAGTGCGTAAACGCATGGTGTGTAGTGTCAAAATTGCCTCGAGGGGTAAAAGCACCTGTTTTGATGATGTCATGTGCTTAGGAGCTGAACGGACGGTAGGCTAGTGTTGTTTATTTTGAGGCATGTGCTTGTTTTTTGAGGGTTAGTAATTAAAATTGACCCGAACGGAAGTCTTTTGTGTAGTATATGGCACGTAGGTACCTCTGGTTTATTTACCTACTTCGAACCATGTTGATTGACATTTTAAAAGTGTTGTTCATAATGATGTTCAAATATATTATTTTGTAATCGGTTGATTGGATGCTGGTGCACATGGGTCTCATTTAAAAGAAAGTGATTAAGTTTTTATCATAATATTTATCTTACAACCAATCCTAAAATGACATTTAACTAATACATAAAATATTCCTTAAATAATGTTACAAAATATAAATAAAAAAAAATTAATTAAATTTTTTAATGATTAAATATTAAAATGGCATCAGTAATCAAAATGTATTCCACCAGCTTACAGGTTTTTCTTGGCCTTTAAAAATATATATATATATATACAAAATCTGAATAAGCGACTAATTAAAAAAATAAAAGGATAATAGAGGCTTTATTTAGAACCTAAATGTTTAAAATGAAATAAATTTACAAAATCATACACAGCTAACGTCCATTTTGCTCCTGCCTAAAAAGAAGAGCACAAAACGTATAAAATATTATCAATCAAAATGGGACCGTTGAAGCGTGGGCGTATTTCTGTCACTCCAAACCAAGGTAATTATAATTACTGTGATTGCATCTGCATTTCATGTAATGGATGTTATTGAAATGGACACAGATAAAAATAATGTTACTTAACAAAACAGATATGTCATTATATTATAGGTCTAATTAGAAAATCCGATATGTTTATTTTGTAATCGTAGAATTGTGAGATTCACACGGCAAAGAGCAATTCTTGGATTTAAGATAAAAAAAATAATCTTACTTTATTTCCTTTATTAATTAAAAAATATATATAAGAATTACATTTTAAACAACGTACCATCACGCCTGTATTCCCCGAAGGGTTAGGCAGAGGTGTACCTATGTACACCCACAGTTCGCCAGTATATTTTGGTCCCAGGTAATAAAAAAAATACAAAATAAATAAAATATATTTGTATACAAATTACATTTCAAATGTTAGAAATCACTGCAAGATCAATTTGGAGGATAAGAATTTTATAAAACCCAGACAACACTTGGACAGCAGGTCATTCTGTAAAATTCTTCTCGTATCTCTTACTCCCCCCCGCCCCGCCCAGGGCGGGGGGATTCATGTGATGATTTACCATCCATAGTCATGTGGTGATTTCCCAAAAAAAAAAAACCTCTTATTGTGGTTCAGTTTGTTCGGGGGACAATTCTATTAACGTTTAGGAACGTACGCAATCTAATGTCAGTGGCAAAAATGCGAAAAATTTATAATGACTTTGTTTGACGGCACGGTTGGCGCAGTGGCTGAGCGATTGGCTGCTGCGCTGCGTGTCGCGGGTTCGATTCCCGCACGGAACAAATATATTTTATTATTTATAAAACTATAATATTTATTTTACTACAGATAGTTGTTCCGGGTCTGGCTGTTTGTGTATGTGAGTTTATATGTTTGTAAACGCACCCACGATACAGGAGAAATTCCTAGTGTGGGGCAAGGTTTTTGAAAAAAAAAAAACAAATATATACTTTGTTTGACGTTGAATGTCGCAGAGACGAGATTGCGACTAGATTTCCACGTTTTTAATTAATAGACCTAGCCTGCAGTTTAACACTAAAATAATTAAGCATTTTACTTAGTGCAGTAACAGCCACTTACATCAACATAACCTTTTCCAACACTCATGTAACGGGGTGTTAAAATTTTAATGGCCGCGCCAGACGACGCACAAACTATCAAAGTTTATTAGTAAGTATAGTGCTAATTTGTGTTTTTAGCACTAAACACCTTTTATTCCATTTCCTAAGTGCACGCCTTCTGACAATTTGTGCGACTTTATCATAGAACTATCTGTAATAAATGCAATAATCGTAAAACTACACGACGGGAAATGGTATAGAGATATCTATCCTGTTTTAATGTACGTAATAGTAATTCATGCTAAGATTATAAAAAAAGTAAAAATTACTTTTTTGTATTAGATAGTTTCTGGAAATTTAATACTAATAAAACTCTTTGTGAAGGACCTCGTCCGGGGAACTACTACCACCATACCTATTTCTGCCGCAAAGCAGCTTTGCTGTGTTCCTGTTCAAAGTGTTTGGGTACCGGTGTAATTACAGGCACATGAGACATTTCAAGTTTGTCTCTGGGATGGCAACGCATTTGCAAGGTCTCTGGTATTACAGATGTCTATAGGTAGCGGTGACCACTTAACATTAAACGACGATTGACGGTTAAAAAAAGTAACAGGTACCATCACGGCTGTTTTCCCCAGAGGGTTAGGCAGAGCTGTAACAATATACAACCACAGTTCGCCGGTATGTTTAGGTCCCATGTGGCGAGCCTATTGCCATTAACCGGGCACAAATCCTAACTCCGAGCTGCTATTGATAATTTCATAGAAAAACTCAACAACACTTTTTGCTCGACCTGGGAATCGCAGCCAAGACCTCAAGCGTAGCAGTCGCGCTTAGGACCACTGAGAAAAAAAACAAAAGTAACAGGTTTTGTTACAAAAAATCTTCCTTACAAGTTACAGCATTGCCGTGTGTCCTAGGTATATTTAACTTCTACGCAGACGGAGTAGCGGGTAAAAAGTAGTCTTTTATTAATGCAATATCCATAAAATGACATGACATTATTAAAATTTTGATAACTAACGTTTATTACATCAAATGCTAGTGAGATAGCCATCCAGGCCTATGTCATAGTTGTCCATACTAATATTATCAATGCTAAAGCAACTCTGTTTGTCTGTCTGTCGCTTTGACGATTAAACCACTGAACCGATTTTGATGAAATCTGGAACGGGGTAAGTTGGAACCCCTAGGAAGGACATGGGGTATTTTTTGTTTAGCGACTTTATTTGAGTCCACGGTTACCGACATTCAGGTTGCATGTCCACAGACGCGAAGCGACGCTGCGGAACAGAGAAACGGAGAAATATTAACCAATAGGATTGCAAAACTGGAGCGGAGCGAAGATTTTATGCAATCCTTTGGTTTATATTTCTACGTTATTCTGCTCCGCAGCTTCGCTCCGCTTCGGTGGACAGGCAGCCTTACGCGGACGATGTCGCGGAAAGAAGCTAGTTCTCGATATTTTAATGCTGTCGCACTATTAGAAGAAAAATATACAGTAATAACCTCAACGATATTAGCTTCTGACTACAGAAACATTGTAAAAAGTATGAATGTCAAGCGTTAAAGGCACTAACCACGACATCTGACATTAATTGCTAACCATTATTAACAGTTATGTTAACAAAATACGAGGATAATGTGAAATTAAAAAAAAATACTCCGAAGAAATTCTTTACGATATTTTATGACTACAGAAAATCATAAGTCTATTGATAAAAGTTGCTCCCTTATCTTTGTTTTTAATTAGGATCAATAGGTATCTTTTAGAATAAATTCAGTTTTATATACACCTGTTTGGATAATTTGTTAGTTACTACACAATAGCTCAAGCAGGTGTAGTGTTGTCCGCACCTTGACTTTTTTAACAAAAAAAGTCCGTTAAAACGACGTTTTTTCGGTTCGATTTTCGTAATTTGAATTTGGAACCGTGAAGATGGCCGACTAGATGACGTATTTATTAATTCGTTTGGACGCCGTCGTTGAGCCGCCCGACCGTTTCTTGTTGGTAATCGGAATCGATTACAGAAATCGGTTTTATTATAATCGATGGTGATTGTGAGGGCTCTCGATGTGAGATGCGCTGATTAATTTACTATTATGAAATCAATTTTAAACGGATCGAGAGTGTAGGATTAAAAAATCGTAATCCATTGTGTTTTGATATTACATTTTTTATTTCTATCTGGATAGAGAGGGGATCATTGTAGCGTAAGCTGCTTTACGACCTACGCAAGTTACAGTAATCGACTACTAGCGAACTGCCCGCGACTTGGTCCGCGTGCTTTATTTCAGCCGCGGTAAGTTACGTCTTCGGTTACTGTTACGCTCCTGTGTGTCGTAGCGTGATGTAATATGCTTATGTTGCTGAGGAATAATGTGGTTATCTATTGGCGATAAATGGTTAAAATCGGTGCAGTAGTTTCGGAGCCTATTTGGTACAAACAAACAAAAAATCTTTCCTCTTTATGATATTAGTATAGAAGAAGTCGTGTAACTTATTACTATGTTGCTCGTAGGCGAGGGATTGAGTACAATCTTCTAGTTATTCACACCATCATATAGAATTCATGAAGATTGAAACAAATTAGAGTAATATAAGGTGGGCAATGTCATGATAGTCCGATGAGTTTAACAGCTTTTTACAAAATGAATAAATATGAATATTTATATTGTATGACTGCCTCGTTGGCCTAGTGGTCCCAAGCGCGACTGCTACGCTAGAGGTCTTGGGTTCGATTCCCAGATCGAGCAAGAATTGTTGTTGGGTTTTTCTATGAAATTCTCAGTAGCAGCTCGGAGTTAGGATTTGTGCCCGGTTATTGGCAATAGGCTCGCCACATGGGACCTAAACATACCGGCGAACTGTGGGTGTACATTGGTACGCCTCTGCCTAACCCTTCGGGGAATACAGGCGTGATGGTGTGTGTGTGTGTGTACATAGTATAACAAAATAAAACATTTTTTTTTTTTAATTTATGTCTGTATCTTTGCTTATTCCGGCGAATCTTCTAAATTGCTGAACTGATTTTGACGATACTTCTACTGAAACGTCGAACCCAAGACCTCTAGCGTAGCAGTCGCGGACCACTAGGCTACCGAGGCATTTAAAAACAAGCAGGTATAAAAAAATAATACTACATAATCTTCCTCCCAACAGTAGATCCATTGAAACCATAATATTCGATACCACGTAATCCCACACCCGTGTATTCCTACCTCAAGTTTAAGCCTAGCATGTATTGTGCGATTAGCTAATATGTTCCCGTCTACGATTAATTGCAATTAACGACCCCCTGCAAATGTATAATGTTTCTGCATTTATCATTGTTTAATCGTCTGTTTGTTGCGATATTGGGAACTTTAACCACGGGTTGTGTTACTTTGTATTGCACCTGTAGCATGCAGATTTGTACAGGTTTGCAATTTTAATAAGATATTCTAGGGACCAAATTTTGGCCCAATAACGAACCTCAATTGCGACTAACTAAGTATTGAGATATTGTGGTGCGCGCAAAAACTGATGCATGCCCCTATTCTGTCACTATCATAGTCTGATGGGGGGCAATCCAACCAGATTGATAAGAAATCGGGAGCAAAACAGCCGGTTCTGTAAAATTCTGTAAAAATGTTGAAGTGAGCTGAAGCTTGAACCTGAACCAGGGTTCCGGAATTTGTTCTTAAAAGTCACCGCGGCCCTAGGACCGAGGAACACTGATGGTTTTAGTCAGTAAGAGTCCGAAACTACCATCCGCTCCGCCCAGAGCGGAAGACGGCATTTGATGATTTCCTCCCATCCTTACAAAATAAAATAAAAAAGTGTAGTTCAACTATAATACCGAAAGAAAATAAAAGGAAAGCAACCCTTATTCTCCGGAATAAGTAGAAGACCATAGGAGTCAATAAATTAATCATCAGGAGTCTTTAACAAGTCTCCATCTTTCCATAAATGATTACAAACGAAGGAATTTCTCTATTCCGTTTTTCTTAGCGCGGTTTTGCATCCATGAATATTCAAGTGTCGCAAAGTGATATCATAAAAAGTGATAGCTGTAGTAATATGATAAGTATCCGTCTGTCGTGCGTCCGTCAAATCGTGTCTATGCATGGACTATGCAAAAGACTTGTATTAATCTTCGTCGTCGTGTCGATGATTCCATAAATTATTTATATTACATTTGACTAAATGCCTCGTTGGTATTGGTCGTAATCGCGTCTGTCTAACCAGGGTCGGAGAATTCTTGGGTTTTTTAATAGGATTTTCTTAGAAACTGTCGGTTAGATTTAGTGCTCAGTTGACAGTTATAGGCTTGTTTGTCCCTATGGGCTTAAAAATCGGGACTGTAGACACAATTTTTTTTCTAATCTAGTATAGTAAGCGGCGCGAACCGTCAGCACAAAATTCAAGTCGATTCATTTTTAGATACATTCCTTTGTTTTTAGACTTTTTGTTTTTAGGCGTTAGTCGGACCAATGGCATGCCGCGTCGGCGCCGAAAAAACCCAAAAATATTTTTTTAAATGAACTTGAAGTTTGAGCTCACGTCTCGTGCCGGTTACTATAACTATCTACGGTCACTCCGAATGACGATTAGGCAGACAATGTTTTTTATCAGTCGTGAAAAAAAAAAAACAAAGAATATGACACATAACGAGAAAATTTTAATAATCTGAATTCAAGTGAGAATTATTACAAAATTTCTAGCTGAACATATATGGAGGCTTTAAAAAAAAATGGACGTTGTTTAATAGGCCATGCTGTATTATTTTTATATTTAAAAGCCTACACGAATCTTTACAAGCCATTCCCATTAGAGCTCCCTTCCACAGTTCTTCCGCACCTTCAATTAACACCAATTTCCACCAAGTTATAAATCAATTCACATTTCCTAGCTTCCCATAGCACATAACGGTGCAGCCACATTATTCACAGCAGGTCCGCAGCACCGTGAGTTGTCGCACTAAGTTTTATAGCGAGGTCTTAGGTCACCGTATTTATGAACATACTCGAGGATGCTATTTAATAAATTGTTTGCTGCCTTGTTTGTATGATTTATTGTATATGAGCTTTTGGAAAATGATTTCTAATGGAGTCTATTAAAGCTTAAAACATAATCTGCATTCATTCACTTATTTACATCATCAAATTACAGATCTCCACGTTGTACTACCTCACGGGTATGCAAGTTATTATGTCAAAAGTAAAATTTATATTATTTTATGCAACAGTACGAAATTATTGCAATACTAAATGTAAAAGAATATTATAAAATCACAACAACAACATACCATCACGCCTGTATTCCCCGAAGGGTTAGGCAGAGGTGTACCAATGTACACCCACAGATCGCCGGTATGTTTTAGGTCCCATGTAATAGAGGGCGAGCCTATTGCCATTAACCGGGCACAATTCCTAACTCCGAGCTGCTACTGAGAATTTCATAGAAAAACCCAATAACACTTTGCTAGACCTGGGAATCGAACCCAAGACCTCTAGCGTAGCAGTCGCGCGTAGGACCACTAGGCCAACGAGGCAGTTATTATAAAATATAGCATAATAAGTGACCTATCATAAGGAACTCGTCAACTCGTCAACAGTTTAGTAACTCATTCCATCACGCCTGTATTCCTCGAAAGGTTAGGCAGAGGTGTACCAATGTACACCCACAGTTCGCCGGTATGTTTATGTCCTATGTAATAGGGAGCGAGTCTATATCTATCAACTAGCTTCTGCTCGCGACTTCGTCCGCGTAGTTTTTTCACTCGCATTAGGTTACGTCTTTGGTTATTTCTCCGCAACTATTGGTCGTAGCGTGATGTTATGTATAAATATATAGTCTTCTTCGATAAATGAATCATCCAACACATAAAGAATTTTTCAATTCAAACCGTAGCGCGTTCAACCAACCAAACAAACAAACTCTTCAGCTTTATAATATTAGTTATAGATAATTAATTTACTTTTATTTTCTATCAATGCTAACTGCATTTATAAACTGTTTGAAATAAATCTTTATGGAGTTTCTTCTCCATAAAGACCTACCGATGTTTTGGATTGAGCACCTAGCTTCAATTTCCCGACTAACTGAATCCGCGACAATTCAAAAATGCTTGTGAATGGTTTAATATATCATAAACCTCACTGACATTCGGTGAAGGGGAACATCGTGAGGAAACCTGGACGTTCCGCCTGGAGGAAGTGTGACGATTAATGCTCGTGACTTCTCTGTATGGAAAGTGGCCTTTGCCTTCAGTGGGCCAATAATAGGCTGGCATTATTATTATTACTAAACAATCTACAGCTTCCCAAAAAAGCATTACTTAAAACATATTTGAAACATCAGAGAGCCGCGAACTCAAGCTCGCGTATCAGCGACCGCTGTGGTGGTATACTCGCTTTACATGTTTTTGTCGCACGACGTGGACACATGTCGGTCGCCGCGACTTTTTTGTCGCGTGTTTATGACCCGGTTCGGCGGGTGTGCACGTCCCCTTATAGCCACGACCACTTTTTACCACCAATCGCCAATTACGTGAGGTATACTAAATTCATTGAATGATTTCGATTCTTTTTTTCGTGTGGCCGTTCCTAGATAGGTACTAATATGCCATTAGTTGATATGGTTAGTTTATGGTACGTTGAAATAATGCTAACGGATATCCATCTTAGCGTTTATAGTTTAGCTAGAATAAGACTTTCTTGTTGTAATGAAACTTTTAGGGCTGGGCCGTATAAGACGCAGCTGTTGTGCGTGCGTTGACTGCAATGTGGCTACAGCGGGTTTAGAAGCTCTTAGCTAGAGCTTAGAGCTGTTCCAATGTAAGCATTTAGTGTCGGACTACAGGGCGGGTAATGGACTGCATACAGTTGATACGTGACGTGAGTTCGAGTGTCGCACTCGCACTGTATTCTCGGCGCGACAACTGCATCATGAGACACATCCGAATGCAGTACGACATCCGCACCGCTGCGGTGCGGATGTCGAAATAGCCCTTAAAGTTAAAGTCAAAGCATATTTTATTTTAATCAAATCTGACACAGGCATTTTTGAGAAATCTTTAGTTAGTTCCTCATTTCCAAACGTAAGTCTCTATGAGGAAGATCGAGAGAGAAAATCCACGGATACTATTTTCAATTTATATTTTATAAAATCCCGGTTACATTATTCTTGTTTCTTCAAGTTTCGTCTTGGTCTTAGGTAGTGTCATCCACGGATAGATGTGTCTGTTTTAACAGACACTGATAGATGCCAGAACCTCATTCGCCTTCAAGGATTTTTTGTTCAGCGGGATTTAAAAGGTAGACCGACACTGTATGCAATTCCGTTCACATTACGTATGTCCAAAATCGGATCAAATAAAAAGTGAAACCGTGTTGGCACGTCTGATCCTTATCAGACTTCGATAAATATCAGTTTTCATACTCTCATTGCGTCCCAAGTTGCGCAAAACTTGCTTTGTCAGTAAACTATCAAGCTAGTATGAATTGAAAGTGGCTGAGCAATTGACTATGCTGCTTGCCACGGGTTCGATTTCCCAACAGAACAAATATTTGTATGGCTTACAGGTTTTTCCGGGTCTGGTTGTTTGTGTGTGTGAGTTTATATGTTTGCCAACGCACCCACAATACAAGTGAAATTCCTTGAGTGCCGCGACGTTTAGCAAAAAGAAAACTTCAGCCATGCTAAAGTCCAAACTGGAACGGGCCGGGGCTGCCTTTAGGCGGCTCCTACCCAACCTGGGGGGACCAAACGCCTTCTGCCGGAGGCTCTACGCGGGAGTCGTGCGGTCGATGGCCCTTTACGGGGCCCCGGTGTGGGCGCAGGGGTTAAGGCGACTTGCCGCCCACTACTTCATTGCGTCCCAACGGGTGATCGCCATAAGGGTCATCCGAGGATACCGCATGATCTCGGGGGAGGCGGCGAGCCTCCTTGCCGGATTGCCGCCATGGGATCTGGAGGCGCTGGTCCTCGCGCGCCTGTACGAGTGGCGCGTGGAGGTACTAGGCCGGGGGGAGAGTCCGCCACCGCGGCAAATTGCCGCTCGGCGGGCCGACCTCCGGCTCGATCTCATGGCGACATGGAGACAGCGACTGTCGCAACCTCGTGCTGGGCACGCCTTGATAGAGGCGGTAAGTCCCCTCTTTGAGGAGTGGCTGGAGAGGCGCCGCGGCGCCCTCACCTACCGCCTGACGCTAGTCCTCACCGGACACGAGTGTTTCGGGAGGTTCCTGCACCTCATCGGGCGGGAGGAAACGTCCGGGTGTCACCATTGTGTGGATCGCCCCGAGGACACGGTGGAGCACACCGTGCGGTATGCCCCGCTTGGGCGGAGCATCGCCGAGTCCTCGTGGCGGCCATCGGCGGCGGCGAACTCTCGCGTCCGGCCTTGGTGCAAGCCATGGTCCTGAGCGAGAGGGAATGGGATGCAGTCGCCTCCTTCTGTGAGGCAGTAATGCTAGAGAAGGAGGCGGCGGGACGGCTGAGACAGAGGTTCTCACGTCCCAGCCACCGCGGTAGACGCTCCAGACGTCGGGAGCCGCGAGACGACTCCCAGCCACCGTAGATACGGGCCTGTGGACGGTGAGCAATGGGTAGCTCACGTGGTCCTTACGTTGCATAACGACAGGCCGTGTCGACGGCGCGTTCGTGTTCCACGCGCGCCTCAAAGAGATGTCAGCAAAAGGAAGGGGCCACTGAGGGCCGATGCCTGCCGGGGCTGCGGGTTGTTCGTAAGAGATACCGCGCCCCCGGAACGCAAAGGGCACAAGAAGGAACATGGGTGGGTTTTAGTCAGTAAAAGATTAACACTCCCTCCCGCCCCGCCCAGGGCGGGAGAAGTTATTTGATGATTTCCCACCCCCAAAAAGAAAAAAAAGCCATGCTAAAGTGACCTAGGTGTCACGACTCTTAAGATCTTGGCCCAGGTAGGTCAATAAAATGCCAGTATATTTTAATATATTCATAATTTCGTATCACAGCCATGCTTAAATTCTATGCATTATGGCTCATGATTTGTAAATGGCATAAGCAAGGTGATAGTTTGACGTCACATTTTAAATCCATAAAATCTTACTTAGGATTAGTATCCTACTTATATTATATCGTATCCTACTTTATATTTATTTATACATTTATTATCTTTTATACAAATAAATAAAATTGAAGGGTCTGTTTATAATTTCAATTACAAGCTTTTCACTTAATGCATGAAAATATTATATATAGGATACTAACATAAAAAAAACTATTTTTAAAATTTTTGTCTGTCTGTCTGTTTGTTCCGTCTTATCCCCGAAACGGCTGGACCGATTTTGCCTTGACTTTCACTCGCAGATAACTGATGTTATAAGAAGTAACTTAGGCTATTTTTATTTTAAACTTTTTATTAACTTAAATTAAAAAAAAAGAGGGTTATGCGAAAACAAAATTGAAACCAATAAAATAGTAAACGCGAACGAAGTCGCGGGCAACAGCTAGTAATATTATATGTATATGTGAAAGATTTTAAGGATGGATGGATGGGTGTTAGCTAGTCTTTAAAGTGTGGAATAACACATAGGATACTTTTTATCCCGAAAAAGTTTACGGTTCCCGTGGGATAATATATTAAATTTGACGCGGACGAAGTCGTCGGTTCCTGTCGGTGCTCATGACTTCATCTTTCCTTCCACTTTGATATAAAAATATCAAAACTATTTTTTATTTTCATAATCTTGGCGTAGAATAAGTGTAAATTTATTGATTAGCGTGACCATGCTAGCTGTATAGTGTCATCGACCTACTCAAGCCATTTATTATATATTACTGCTTAAATCTTGCTTGCTCACACCTATTTTTAGCATAATTTATTCTTATCTTCTAGGTATTACTTAAGCCTATTATTCTATATACGAATCTCTCACCACAATTTATAATTTTCTACACTTAAATCAAAAAGTCGAGTACAGAAATAAGGATGGACCATTTTTTAGGCACATATGGGGAATTATGACAACCAGGGTAATTTCAAATTGTACAATTTGTTAAATATAACTTTACGCAATGTCCCACTGCTGGGAAACACAACCCCCCGTCCCCAACCAAGTTCTTCGAAGTATTATTTTCCTGCTAAGATAGATATGAGTTAGGTATAATAAAATTATTTGTTAAAAATGGCAAACAACGAACAATATTAGTGTGCCGTATTGAGCAATAGTGACGATCAATGCTCGTGCCATCTCCGTATGAGAAGAGACTTCTGGCCTGCAGTGAGACGATAATAAGCTGGTACTATTATTATTTCTGTTGGCACTTCGATATTTAAAATAATAATGTCGTTGTGTTTAGTAAGAAAGAAGGGAAAATACGCGGTAGTCCTAACTACCCAAGTACACCTCACTGTATTATAATTTCATAATTCAGTTAAAAAATATATATTTAAAAATAGAACTAAGTACTTTTATTGTTATTTCATATTTCAAGTAAAGACAAAAATAGAAGAAAGATATGAGTATTTTTAATAAAAAAGTTATATTTTTTTTTTTGTTAAACCACGAGGCATATCACAAAAACATGGTATCTTTAAACGTATGCCAAATGACTCAACGTTGGTTACTATGATAGTCGTTTCTACCACAGTTTGGTAGAAAAAAACTGAAACAAACACGTATTAAATGTTCGTAAAAAAAAAACTACAGACTACGCGCTGTTAGCAGAAGTGTGACCAAAAATTAGTAGGGCTGACCAAATTTATTAATTTATTTATTTATTAAAGCTTTATGCACAAATGTAAAATAAAATACACCGTACAAAGGCGGACTTAATGCCTTAGGCGTTTTCTACCAGTCTACCTTAGGGTGATGCAGAGACAAAATATAGTAGGTGCAAGGAAGACGAACTGAAAATTTCCAAGAATAAAATATAAAAATAAATACATATATACACACATACAAACAATACAAATTGTTTTTTGTTCCTGTTTTCATTATACTTTTTAGTATTTGGGTATTTAAGTAAGAGGAAGTCCACTAAATGTAAAACAAAGTACAATATGCTTTGGATTCTGTTGGCTTATTTAACAATAATAATTTTCTTGTTTTATAACGCCATTTTTATTATACAAATTGTAATAGAATTGCCTAACTAAATACTCTGTACTCATTATTATGATCAATTTTTACTACAAGACATACCCTGAAATCTTTGAAAAATCTGCTGATCCATACATTTATATTTACGTAGCTCAACAAAATGTATGGATAAGCAAATTTTTTACCTTGCCATTTTCTATCTTGTTTAAGTTATGGAATCAGGAAGATAAGTAAATGAAAATGATACATCATCATCATCTTCCTGCCCTTATCCCATGTTACTTGGGGTCGGCGCAACATATTTTCTTCTTCCATGCCGTCCTGTCAACCGTCAAGCTATCACTGACTCCCTTCTCTTTGAAAATTATGCACATTCAATAATTTTCGATTGAGTCAATTATTTTCCTATTTATAAAAACAATCCCAAGATTCCTTTACTTTGTTTGGTCATATTGACCAGAATGTATGGAACAGGAATGAGATATTGGAGGAAGTTTAAAAGTAGCGCCAGTGACAGAAAAGTTGAAAGGGAACCGTATGTTTTGGTATGGGTATGTGAAGAGGAGAGATGAGACGCATGTGACCAAAACAGTTATGAATATAAATGTGGATGGATGGAGGGGAAGAAGGAGGCTAAAGAAAAGAAGGATGGATTGTGTGTAGAATGAAATGAAAGAGACAGGAGTCAGTGATATTATGACGGTTGATAGGACGGAATAGAAGAAGGAAAAAACGTGTTGCGGACCCCAAGTAACATGGTATAAGGTCAGAAGGATGATGATTCATATTAATATTAAGCTTTTTATACGATTAAATTTAAAAAAAAATCTTTAGGGTCCACCTTTGCTATCATTTTAGTGAACCGCAATAAAACTCAAGATTATCTATTTATACCTATGTAGTTTAGGAATGTTGCCTAGTTGTAAAAAAAGCTGCCAAGTGCGAGTCGGACTCACCCATGAAGGGTTCCGTAGCAGCAAGTAACATAATATAAAAGTTCTTGTAATTTATTATTGGAAAATAATGGTTCACGGTTTATGCATAAGGTTTATGTTTATGAAATTAAATGTTTTTTTATTGTTATTTATATTTGAATTGATTGAATGAAAGGTAAATTGCGGTTTACGATTTATGACGTATTAAAAAAAACTACTTACTAGACCTCGTTCAAACCAATTTTCTGTGGAAGTATACATGGTAATGTACATCAGATATATATTTTTTTAGTTCTATCATTCTCTTATTCTATAAGTTACAGGGGGGGGGGGGGGGAATACATTTTACCACTTTGGAAATGTCCCTCGCGCAAATTATTCAGTTTAGAAAAAAAAAATGTTAGAAACCTCAATTTAATTTTTGAAGACCTATCCATAGATACCCCATACGTATCGGTTTGATGGGAAATCCCCAAAAAATAATATATAAATAGTTTCTTTAATTATATCTTTGTAATAATAATAGTTTCTTTTCTATTTTTGTGTGAAAATAATTAATTATTATTAAAAACTTAATACGGTTTACAGAATACATCTACTTACCAAGTTTCAACAGCATAGTTCTTATAGTTCCGGAAAAAATCGGCTGTGACATGCGGACGGACAGACAGACATGACAAATCCATAAGGGTTCCGTTTTTTGCCGTTTGGCTAAGGAACCCTAAAAATACAAGTCTGTCATTTTTATTTCCATAAAATGTAAATTGTCAGTTGTCATAAGCTTGCTAATTTAAATAATATTAAAGTGTGAATTCTATTTTCTGATATTATTGCGATGCTATAATAACTGCAAAAAATAGAAAAAGCATTATGGATTCCGCGTTTTTAGGCAGATAGTTTTATTACATACTACATACTATCACGCCTGTATTCCCCGAAAGGTTAGGCAAAGGTGTACCAATGTACACCTACAGTTCGCCGGTATGTTTTAGGTCCTATGTAATAGGGGGCGAGCCTATTGCCATAGATAGTTTTATTATGATTATAAATAAAAGAAGACTCCTTGAAATTATTACATTGGCGAGGTTCTTCAGAAAGGTCGGGTATGCAGTACTCGTAACCGGCGTGCTTGTATGACCAGATGTATGAACGTGCACAAGGCGAAAGGAGTATGTAAGGATCGTAGCAGGTGGCGTTCTGTGGTCTCTGCTTTCCCCCATGGGAAAAAGACGTGAGTTTCGTGAGTTTTTACTAATGAGCACAAATGTCAAATTATTTTTTGGGTATCTAGGTTTCTTTTGGGGTTTTTTGGTCCGCCGACACTGCACGCGTTCGGTCCGACTGGCGAACCATTCGCATTTATTGTCAGCCGTCCAAAAAACCCAGGAAGGAACCTAAAAATTTACTTGACATTTTGTGCTCACGAGTCGTGGCGACTACAATATGTATGTTGAAATTCAATTTCTATTGCCGCTGGAGAAACAAATAAAAGAAATTCTAAATTAAACGTTACAAGAAACGTATTTTTTTGTATGTATATTGTACGGAACTCGTCATGCACGAGTCCGACTTGTACTAGGCCGGGTTTTTTGTTGACTTTTTTTCTAGTCTAAAAAAAATCCTTCATTCTTTCTAAATTATAACTACACACATCCCTAGCACATGCGTAGATTCAAGGTTAAAAAAAAAACCACTCCTTAGCAACTGGTAGATTCTGTGTGAAGCTGACGTAACCAGGTCAACGACCCCTTGTTTTTACAAATGGCGCCACAAGATATGGCGTGTCCAGTTAATATTGTTCTCATTAATTAGAGTTTAAGTCGATTCCCATGATGAACTTCGTTAAGTAAACAATTTTAGAGGATTTACTTATTGGTTTTATAGAAAAATGGGTAATTACGAAATTGATGATGTGTAATTAATGGCATTGTCTGTCTGTTTGTTTTTTCATATAACTATGGAACCTATGTTTAAACTGCCTCGTTAGCCTAGTGATCCTAAGCGCTACTACTACGCAAGAGGTCTTGGGTTCGATTCCCAGGTAAAGCAAAGTATTATTGGGGTTTTCTGCGAAATTCTCAGTAGCAGCTTGGAGTTAGGATTTGTGTCCGGTTGATGGGCTCGCCCTGAATATACCAACGAACTGTGGGTTTACATTGGTAGGCCTAACCCTTCGGGGGATACAGGCGATACATACCGTATGTATGTGTGCTTATGCTTAAACTCATAAAATACTTGTCACTTTCAAATTCGTAAATGTACTTTTTAAGTTTATCTTGAACAGCTTGGACTATATATGTCTGAAATCACTAATCTACCCTGAGCAAGCGTGGTGCTCAATCCTCGCTTTCTCTGTATGAGAAGGAGCCTTCGCACAGTGGGACAATAATAGGCTGGTATTATTATGACCTATAGATTTCGGGTCTGACTGTGGGTGTATGTGAGTTAATATGTTTGTTAACTAACGCACCCACAATACAGGAGATTCTTGGTATGGGGCAACGTTTAAAAAAAAATCTATACTAATATTATAAAAAGGATTTTTTTGTTTGTTTGTTTGTAATGAATAGGCTCCGAAACTATTGGACCGATTGTAACCATTTTTTCACCAATAGATAGCTACATTATTCCTGAGTAACATAGGCGATAACATTAGGCTACGACACACGGGAACGGAGCAGTATCCAACCACGCGGATGAAATCGCGGGCAGTTCACTAATGCAAAATTAAAACACAATAAAAATTGACAATAAGTGCAATTTAAAAAAAAAACCCTTCCAGAGATACACACTAGGATTTATCCGAGAAATCCCAGACGTATGGCAGCCCTACAATATAACATACCATCACGCCTGTATTCCCCGAAGGGTTAGGCAAAGGTGTACCAAAGTACACCCACAGTTCGCCGGTATGTTTAGGTCCCCTGTAATAGGGGGCGAGTCTATTGCCATTAACCGGGCACAAATCCGAGCTGCTACTGAGAATTACATAGAAAAACCCAATAACACTTTTTGTTCGTCCTGGAAAGTCAAAGTCAAAGCATTTATTTCAATTAGACCATTTACAGGCACTTTTGAATTGTCAAGAAGTAACATTTAAAAGATGAAGCTAGTTGCTCGTTCCAAAGCGTAGGGCTCTATGGAGAAGAACGAGCAAGAAACTCCATGGACACTCTTTTTTTCCAATTTGGTTTTTACAAAATCTTGGTTCGAAAAAAAAATCTTGGTTGGAATCGTACCCAGGACCTCTAGCGTAGCAGTTGCGCTTAGAACCACTAGGCTAACGAGGTAGTCTAACAATATAGTATGTAATAAATACGTCTTAAAACTTCCTACAATATAAGACGATACATTAACATGCCTACAAACATTGTATATTAACATAACAATCTTAGAATATCTTGCTAATGATAATATGCTCGTAAACCAATCTATGTTAAATTTCATTGTTACGACATTTTTGTATGAGTGTGGCCATGAAATATCATCATCTACTTAGCCTTTATCCAACTAAGTTGGGGTCGGCTTACAGTCAAACCGGAGGCAGCTGAATATCAGTGTTTTACATGGAGCGACTGCCTATCTGACCTCCACAATTCTGTTACTGGGCAACACGATGCCTCTTGGTAAGACTGGTTGTCAATCTTTCTGGCTTCTGACTATCCGTAACGACTGTCAAACATCTACGAATGACAGCCGGGACCAACGGCTTTACGTGCTTTTCGAGGCACGGGCTGCTACTGAGAAATTCGTAATGGAAAAACCCAATAACACTTTTTGCCCGACCCGGGAATCGAACCCAGGACCCCGTGCTCATCCGTCGCGCTTGCGACCACCAGACCAACGCGGCAGTTAAAATGAAATATGTGTTATATTAATGGTACAAGATTCAAAGTCGCCAAACCCACTTTAGTTTATCATGGCATACATTTTTAGTCTCATTAAAAGTGTCTACCAATACCGAATAATGGTTTCTACAATATCTTTTATTTTTTTAATAAATCTAGTTGAGTTACTTGAACTTTTGTGAGTAAAGCACCTTTTATAGCTAGTAGGTAAGTAGGTACCTGAAAAGGGCCCAGCCTTGAAACTAGCAGGTATGTAGGTACTTGTATACTCTATACTTTGGTATTTTGACTTACACGGTCAAAATGGCTGAAACAGCTGGATTTCAAAAAAAATACTAACATCAAATGTCTACGTCTTTGGGTCATCATGATGATGTCTCGTTTACCTCTTATGGTATATTTTTAAACACATTACACACCATGTATATTAAGTAATACGGCCACTACCGAATTTTTGGCCGAATTTAATTATTGGCCGAATTTTTGACCGAATTTTTGTCGGCCGTGTGCGTGGATATATTAGAGTTCGTATTATGTTCCATTCTCGCCGACAAAGCAATCTGTCAGAGGCCATATATTGCGGCATAGAATAAAAATAAACCCTATGACTGACACATTTACTTCTATATTCCATCGTCACTCAAAAACTGAACAAATATCGACATTTTCTTCGCTTTTCTTCACAATACCCGCTATTTTAAAAGCCCAAACGTTTCCCTGACGCAATAAATCGCAGCTACCATGTATTCTAGTGCCGTTGACTTTAATGGCTTTTAAAAACGTCCAACAAAATGTTTATGGACAACACAATATAAATGCTAAGCCCATACTTTAGTGGAATGTTGATAATGTAGCTTTTACCTGAAGTAGTTACAATCACTTGACCCGATAGATCATGGATTTGAAAATGGCTACGTAATCTTAATTTGTCTGTCTTTAAAGCCAGAAAAACGAGCTATTTACGTCAAAGTAATTCAATGTGATTGCCTCCTGCTAGAGGTCTTAGGTTTGATTCCCAGGTCGAGCAAAGTATAAAGTAAGTATCGAGGAGTTCTTTTATAAATTTCTCAGTAGCAGCTCGGAGTTAAAATTTGTGCCCGGGTAATGGCAATAGGCTCGCCCCCTATTACATGGAACCTAAACATTCCGGCGGACTGTGGGTGTACATTGGTACACCTCTGCCTAACGCTTCGGGGAATACAGGCGTGATGGTAACTTATTGTGTCAAACGTGCTGCATTACTAACTAGAAATAGCAGTTCAATGTATATCCCAAAGACACGCTTGGAATAGATTTCAAATAAAATATAAACACAAACTCACGCCTTTTTCCCATGGGGGTAGGCAGAAACTACAGAACGCCACCTCCTACGATCCCTATATAGTCCTTTCGTCTCGTCGGCGTTCATACATCTGGTCATACAAGCGACGAGTACTGCAGACTCGACCTTTCTGAAAAACCTCATCATTATTTTAAAATAAATTGGATAGTTAAGTAAGATATTAATTGTTTAACTTTATTATGTATGCTGTCTCCTATAAGTGAAGGAGCACACGTTTTGTTAACTATTATTTGTATTTCATGATTTGTGTATGTCCTTTGTTAAAGATAGTATATTAATATCCAACATCACCTATTGTTTTCTTATCGTTAAATAAATTACCTAGGATTAAGTTAAATTTATAACTGCCTCGGTAGCGTAGTGGTGGTAAGCGCGACTGCGTCGAGCAAAAAGTGTTATTGGGTTTTTCTATGAAATTCTCAGTAGCAGCTCGGAGTTAGGATTTGTACCCCGTTAATGGCAATAGGCTCGCCCCCTATTACATGGGACCTAAACATACTGGTGAACTCTGGGTGTACATTGATACACCTCTGCTTAACCCTTCGGGGAATACAGGCGCGAGTATGTTTCGTTTAAATTAATTTAAATTATCTAGTTGTGCTTGTTAGTAAAGCTGGTCAAAACCAAACATAGCCAGTAACGTTTCATTATGTAACGTGTTTTACAAAATATGTGCGACGTGTCCCAACGACTCCATCTTTTAACCGCTTTTGTTATGCTTTTGCTAGAAAAAAATGTTACAAGTTGAAGTCAGAGATACAGAACATTTTTTGTTTTTGTTTATATTTTGACCTATTCGTACCAATTAAATTGAATTGGAATAGAACATAAATAATAATAACTGCCTCGGTAGCCTAGTGGTCCTAAGCGCGACTGCTACGCTAGAGGTCTTGGGTTCGATTCCCAGGTCGAGCAAAAAGTGTTATTGGGTTTTTCTATGAAATTCTCAGTAGCAGCTCGGAGTTAGGATTTGTGCCCGGTTAATGGCAATAGGCTCGCCCCTTATTACATGGGACCTAAATATACCGGCGAACTGTGGGTGTACATTGTTACACCTCTGCCTAACCCTTCGGGGAATACTGGCGTGATGGTTTTTTTTTTTAATGGTATATAATAATACCTAACAGCATATTATTTTATCTGCAGGACAAAGGCACACAGAGAAGGCACAAAATTACCATGCGCTTGGTCAAGGCAGATTGGTGAATTCAGACTTTGTTGTTTAGAGGTCCAAGTTTCCTCGATATTTTTTCTTTCACCGATGTTAGTGATGTCCAAGATGAATTTAGAATGTAAATATGAATAGAAAAAGTCACATTTGTACTTGTCTGGTCGAAACCGCAACGAATTAGAACAAAATAAGTAATAGGTTAATTGTCAACATAGTGGTAACGTTACTATGCGTTACGTATAACACATAACACATTTTAGAAACTCTTTCAAGTTTTCCAGGTGACTGTTTCTTTTTTATATTCATCTTCATTGTTTTCACCTAAAGAAGCAACAAGAATATTGTTACCAAGATTTTGTAAAAACCAAATTGGAAGAAAAGAGTGTCCATGGAGTTTCTTGCTCGTTCTTCTCCATAGAGACCTACGCTTTAGAACGAGCAACTAGCTTCAACTTTTAAATGTAACTTCTTGACAATTCAAAAGTGCTTGTAAATAGTCTAATTGAAATAAATGCTTTGACTTTGATTTTGTTTGCTGATACAATACTGTATGAGAGATTTTATTATACATTTTCAAGATTCCAATGACCTATCAATTAAATGCTGACACTACCTTCTTTTTTAAGTACAAACACCCCTCTAGCAAAATTAAAAAAAAAGCATTTACCTCGTGTTTACTTTGAATAATTGGTATGAAATTCTCAGTAGCAGCTCGGAGATAGGATTTGTGCCCGGTTAATGGCAATAGGCTCACCCCTTATTACATGAGACCTAAACATACGCGCGAACTATGGGTGTACATTGGTACACCTCTGCCTGACCTTTTGAGGAATACAGGCGTATGTGTGTGTGTGTGTTATAATTGGCATAAGTAAAACAAAAACTCTCTGCATTATAAGTACATGACTATTTCACACAATCAAACTCAAGCGTCTAGCATCATCACTACCTCATGTGTAGCACCCCTGGCTGCGTAGGAAGGGTTGGTATTTCTACCTGCGCGATTTATGTGACCCCTGCACCTGTGGGGTTGGGCTCTGCCTGGAGATTAGTAGAATGTTTTGACTATTATTTAAAATTATATTTTGGATATTATGAGCTTCATTAGTTTTGGAGTAAAATAAATAAAATAAAAAAAAAGTTAAAGGTTAGACATATCTTACTACATCTAAATACTAATATAATAGAGTTGATAAGATTTTTTTTTATGTTTGCGTTTATATGCGTTAATCTATAGAACTACGGGTTTGCTTAGAAACATTATTTCTGGATAATGATTGCTAGATTTATGAGGAATAGTATAGGCTGTATATCATCATGCTACGACGGACGGGAGCGGAGCAGTAACTTCAGACGTAACCTAACGCGGATGAACTCGCGGACAGAAGTTAGTAATCAATACAATCATGTCATGCAGAACTCTCATGTAGTAAGTGCATACAAGTTCAAGTTTCTCGTATCGTATTTTTTATCAAATAATAAAATAATAATTATGAATAACAACACTATTATTTTAGTCTTATATTTTCTATTTTATATGTGTAATTAAAAAGCTCAGCAGAAATAATACGACATTTATAACAACAGAGGATTATAAAACGGAGGTTCGAAGTACCAGAAACTCCAAGCGTTATCATAAAAACTCCATCAATATCTGTCTAGTAATTCCAAGCGTTGCACACACAAACAGGCAAAAGTTACAAAATATTTTATTTTATTATACCTGCAACTAATTCATTTTTGACGTTTAGAGTTGAATGATTTACACATTTCTATAAATTATATAATAAATCTTGAGTTCAACTTTTTTGAGTGATCAATCATAAAATGGTGGCACAAAAACTGTTATCAATCAATTACTGTTGAAATGTAACACATTTGTCAGAAATTAGTCATATAAAGTTGGTTCTACACTATCGTGGAACTGCCACTTCTGTGTTGTGATGACCCTGTGGTCTCATTGCCCGTCTCTCTTGCACGTTGCAGGTTCGATATTGGACAAACACCAAAGTGACTTTTTCAATTCAGATGTAGGTACTTTCCAAGTTTATCTTCGACATCATTGACTGATGTAAAAGAAAATGTAGTAAGGAAACCTGAGCGTAATCTCTTCCCAGTCGTATTGGATTGCCATCCCAGCGGACTTTGAGAGTGAGGGAAGAGGAAGTGCACTTGTGTTTGCGAAAAGACTCGTGTGCCATGATATGTTCTGCGAACTTGGATAATCCATTAAATTTGGCTGCCGAGATCGGAATTTGGTCAGAAGTATATTATTAAATTGTCGTTTTATGAATTATTTGGAACTTGCGCAGACGAAAATAATAATTCTAAATGTTCTTTTTTTTACTAAATCGAATAAGTTCAGTTATGCAACCATTTTAAAAGTTGCAGCACCTAAATAATGTATTTAAGTAGGCCATACTTAAGTGGGAGCGGAACAATAGACGAAAAATTCCAAACGGTTCATTTCGCAAGTAAAGTAGGCACATAAATAAAGTTGCAGTGGTGACCCACACGACTAGGCGTGGGCTATAAGACCCATTCAGCATCTTCCCATAGGTAGGTACAAATGAGCATCTTTCGAGGTCCATCTATACATAAGTAATATATAACTAGCTAAATACCCCAGGGTACACATCACACATCATAATTATCTTCCACTTTTTACACACCAATAAATTATTGTAATGTGTCGTAAGTTATTTACAAAGGTGTACAGATAAACATACACGCCAATTTTATTTATTAGTATATACATATACATACCATCACGCCTGTATTCCCCGGAGGGTTAGGCAGAGGTGTACCAACGTACACCCACAGTTCGCCGGTATGTTTAGTTCCCATGTAATAGGGGGCGAGCCTATTGCCATTAAACGGGCACAAATCCTAATTCCGAGCTGCTACTGAGAATTTCGTAGAAAAACCCAATAACACTTTTTGCTCGACCTGGGTATCGAACGCAAGACCTCTAGCGTAGCAGTCGCGCTTAGGACCACTAGACTAACGGGGTAGTTATTTGTATATCTATACAAATTGGAGTATCTGCTTGCAATGTCAAATAACAGCTTTTTACTTATGTATAATGCACCTCCAATAATCGTCTTCTACGATGTCCTTCTGCGAAGCAGTTATGCTGGAGAAGGATGTGGCGGGACGGTTGAAGCAAAGTCTCCCGTCCCAGCCACCGCGATAGAAGCTCCGGGCGTCGGGAGTCGCGAGATGACTCCCGGCCACCGTAGACGCAAGCCTGTGGACGGTGAGCAATGGGTAGTTCACCGTCCGTACGTCGCATAACGACAGGCCGTGTTGATGGCGCGTTCGCGTTCCACGCGTGCCTCAAAGAGATGTCAGCAAATTTTGAAGGGGCCACTTAGGGCCTATGCCTGCCGGGGCTGCGGATTGATCGTAAGAGATACCGCGCCCCCGGAACGCAAAGGGCATAAGAAGGAATATGGATGGGTTTTAGACAGTAAAAGTTTGACATTTCATGATTTCCCATCCCTAGAAAAAAAACTGGCAACCGTTGTGTCGTCTGCGTTTGTGATAAACGACATCGAGCGAAGCCACAGGTATAACCTAGTTACTTAGCAAAATGATTAATATGTAATTGATTACGCAAAACATTATCGATACAACTTGCTAGCATCTAAACATGTACATTAGGAATGTTCGTTGTAAACTAGTCTTTAATCTCCATATATGTAAATATTTAGTGATAAATAAAGAAAATGCACATGAAATACGACGAAACTAAAGGTAGATTGTTTGTTAAATATTGCTTTATTGTGAACTAGCTTTCACCCGCGATTTGGTCCGCGTGGCTTATTTCACCCGCGTTACTGCCGCCGCGTGTGCTGCGTTGCTGTTCCGGTAAGCCGAATTGTAATGTTATATAGGCTATGTTACTCAGGAATAATGTAGCTATCTACTGGTGGAAAAATGGTTAAAATCGGTCCAGCAGTTTGGGAGCTAATTCGGTACAAACAAACAAAAATATCTTTCCTTTTTAAAATATTAGTAAAGACAAAATAGGTTAATACGACATGTTTATTATAGGTTACAAATAAAATGAAATACAACTACATACAAATTTAATACTTCGTTTTATATCTATACAAATAAATAAAATTGAAGGGTCTGTTTGTAATTTCAAATTACAAGCTTTTCACTAAATGCAAATGAAAGTATTTACGGACCTAACATAAAAAAAAACTATTTTTAAAATGTTTGTCTGTTTGTTCCGGCTTATCTCCGAAACGGCTGGACCGATTTTCATGGGAGTTTCACTCGCAGATAGCTGACATTATAAGAAGTAACAAAGGCTATTTTTATATTAATTTACTTCAATTAAAAAAAAGAGAGTTATGCGAAAGCAAAGCTGAAACCAATAAAATAGTGAACGCGAACGGTGCCGCGGGCAACAGCTAGTAAATGGTTATTCCTAAAAAATATGAATAATATTTTAACGGTGCCTGTATTTATGTCTATTTTATTATTATTACTAGTTATACACCGCGGTTTCACCCACGTTCAGTTAAGTTTAAGTTAAGTTATTTACTTGCGCACCATAATCTTCTGCGCACTTGGCTAGTGAACCGACGACCTGGTAAAGGTCGCGGGAAATAGCTGGATGCGGGTAGCGCAGGACCGGCCATTGTGGCTATCTTTAGGGAAGGCCTATGTCCGACAGTGGACGTGATGATGATGTTGACTTGTCTCTATTTAGATTGGTCGCCGTGACGGCAACATGTTGAATCAATTCCGTCTTAAAGTTTGTTCAAAGTGATTATTGGGGCATTCCTTTATTGGAAGGTCTTTTAAAATAGAGTTACCTAATGAAATTACACAGTCATTGGACGGTTATTAATGTGGGTTATCAAGCTTTCTCAAGTATCTCTAAAGTGGCATAGTAACACCGGATCTCTTTACCTACATATATATAAATTTCTTTATACTTTTTCTTTAACATAACACCCACGGTTCGCAGCTGTGTTTAGGTCCCATGTAATAGGGGGCGAGCCTATTGCCGTTAACCGGGCACAAATCCTAACTCCAAGACGCTACTGAGAATTTCATAGAAAAACCCTATAACACTTTTTGCTCGACCTGGGAATCGAACCCAAGACCCCTAGCGTACCAGTCGCGCTTAGGATCATTAGATTACTGAGGCAGTTATTATTAATAAATAAGTAGGTGAGGTATTTTTTTTAATAAATATTGTAAACTTGCCACTATAATAGTATAAATGCGAAAGTTAATCAGGCTATATGAATTGATGTTTGATGCTCTTTCTCGCAAGAACTACTAAACCGATTTTGATGAAACTTTACATATAATTAGGGGGAAATGTAGGCAGTACTAAATCCACGCGGACAAAACCACAGGCGGCACCTAGTTAATTCCTAAAATGCATAACATAACATACCGTCACGCCCATATTCCCCGAAGGGTTAGGCAGAGGTGTAACAATGTACACCCACAGTTCGCCAGTATGTTTTTAGGTCCCATGTAATAGGGGGCGAGCCTATTGCCATTTCTAAAATGCGACATGAAAATTACAATTTTACTTTATCAGGTTACAAATTCACAAAAAATAACATTAACAACAGCATGGCTGCACTATAACCCGTTGTCTATGCCCATTTAGATAGAGAATTTATGGTACTTGAGGCATTCACCAAGATTTTAGACAAGCTAACTGTAATGTGAGCGGACCACAGCGGCTTGGAGATAACAACATTCTTATTTGTGGAAATGCAGCCTCGATTACTGATTACTTAGTAAATAGTGCTGTGGAGATGGACGAACTAGTCCGTTAGAGATTACCAACGAATGAACTGAAAGCTTTTGCATTGTTCCGCCTCGATTTATATCAGCATTTTGCAAGCCACCATTTTTTTTAATTATTGGTTAAGTTTGGCTTTGGTTATGGAAAACTCAAATGCCAATTGGCAGTTCCTATCAATCAGACCGCAGCGTATGGATGCGGACTGCCCAGGACTGAGATGGTTGGTGGAGGCCTACGTAATTCAGTGGACGGCAGGCTGACGTGATGATGATGATGATCAATGAGACAATTAATAAACCGCTCTATATTCTATTATATATTTTTCTAATCTCAGAGAATAAATTGACAGTTCCTTACGAGTGAAACATAAGAAATAATCTGCTTTCGGTACATGAACATAAAGCACACTATTTGTTTTTGGACACATAAAGCTGCTTGTTTATTTAATTGTGTCTAGTAGTAACCTAGTGGTCCTAAGCGCGACTGCTACACTAAAGGTCTTGGTTTCGATTCCCAGATCGAGCAAAAAGTGTTATTGTATTTTTCTATGAAATTCACAGTAGCTTCTCGGAGTATATCGCTACAACCACACCACATTGCAGTTTAATTTTTGTCTGACTAGCGTGCGTATCGCGTCTGTATCGCTAGAAACGTCGAACAGCCGTCGGCGTCGTCAGCGGCGCGTTTTAAAAACGCGGTGTACACAGGCTCTTAGACTCTTTCGTTTCCCATAGCAACGACAGTTTTGACCCATACGCTTTGAGCTTTCCAAATAACGTCAAGTCGACTATTTAAACCAACAGCTTCTCAAAGCTATTCAATACGCCAATCCTTTATGTATGTACTCAAGTAATTTATGTTTTAACAAATCTTGTACAGTCAACTAAAGTTTAAGTGTGGTACTAACTACTAAACTGTGAGAAAACTTATTCTATTTTTGTGGTACATAATATTATGTACCACAAATTATCTATTAGTCCATAACAGGAATTTTTGAACGTTATTTATAAGAAAAAAAAATAAACATCCGAATTGATAACCTTCGTTTTGAAGTCGGTTAAAAATAATTAAATTGAGTTGCCCCTCCATTTAATCTTTTAAAATCAATTATACAATCAATGTTAAAAAAACTGCCTCGTTAGCCTAGTGGTCCAAAGCGCGAATGCAGAGCTAGAGGTCTTGGGTTCGATTCTTGGGTCGAGCAAAAAGTGTTTCTGGGTTTTTCTATGAAATTCTCAGTAGCAGCTCGGAGTTAGGATTTGTGCCTAGTTAATGGCAATAGGCTCGCCTCCTATTACATGGGACCTAAACGTACCGGCGAACTGTGGGTGTACTTTGGTACACCTCTGCCTGATCCTTCGGGGAATACAGGCGTGACGTTATGTGTGCATGTAAGGGTAAAAAAAAAATGGACACCAAGCATATCATTCGACTTATTGATACGAGGCTCCTCAGAGCAACACCTACTGAATTTTAAGTCTTGAGCAATAACATTTCAAGCTGATATAACAATTTATCAAGCTATGGTACCGGTTACCTTGGATCTCTTGTTCTTCGTTTTGTTGACTGTATGTTCACATTACCATAGACACAAACTCACGGACAGACAATCCGTTCTGTGTATGGCCGATGTTATAGTGATTTCACATCGTAGGACATGCAAGAGTACATTGAGTTGTCTATCAAAGTAAAAGGATCAAGATTTCATTGTATCGTTGGTTGGAGTTGGACAAAGTACACATAGGGTTGGTAGTTTTTGAAAAAGCAGCTCTTTTGAAAGCAAATTCTCGTAATTATAAGGAAAAAGAAAGAAGAGAAGAAAAATGAGAAACTATCAAAATATTTCAATTTTTCAAAAATATTAATTCATACAACAATAATCATGATAAGTAGCATATTTACTAAGTTTCTAGTCCCCAGACTAATTAAAATGAATAAAAAATCAATTAAATTTATTTATACATAGGTACATACCATCACGCCTGTATTCCCCGCAGGGTTAGGCAGAGGTGTGCCAATGTACACCCACAGTTCGCCGGTATGTTTAGGTCCCATGTAATAGGTAGCGAGCCTATTGCCATTAACCGGGCACAAATCCTAACTCCGAGCTGCTACTGAGAATTTCATAGAAAAACCCAATAACACTTTTTGCTTGACCTGGGAATCGAACCCAGGACCTCTAGCGTAGCAGTCGCGCTTAGGACAAAAGTTCATATAATTATGTTTCTATCTATTGACCGGCCTATTATTGTCCCACTGCAGGTGAAATGCATCTTCTCATACAAAAAAGCTACAAGCATTGATTACTACGCTTGCTCAGGGTGAATTGACTATTTGAGACATATTTTAATTATAAGTCCAAGTTTCCTCAAGCTTCTTTTCCTTCACTGGTATCAGTGGAATGTCGAAGACAAACTTGGAAAGTACACATAAATTGTAAAAGTCACTCTGTCACTTGCCTCCCTCACATATAGATACAGCCAGACCTTTCTTTTTTTATTTGGGTGTGCAACATCTTCATGGGTGCCCACCGCTTTGGGGAGCGGGGGCGAAAGGGTGTCCCACTCGTACTGACTAAAATCCACCCCCATGTGGCCATCTCACACTTACGTCGAGAATCCCGGGAACGTACCTCCTCAGGACTGCGGGCTTCCCAGCCAGACCTGGAACAATTACCTGTAAGTCATACAAGTATTTGTTTCATGCGGGAATGAAACCCGCGACACGCACCGTAGCAGGCTGTCGCTCAGCTACTGCGCTGGTCGTGTCATCGTGGATTTGGCACCGAGCAACATAAAAATATGCATACATCTATCATCTATCTATGCATATATCAAACTCACGCCTTTTTCCTATGGCAGAAACCACCGATCGCCACCTGCTTCGATCCTTGCACACTCCTATCGCATCATCCACGTTCATACATCTGGTCATACAAGTACGCCGGTTAAAAGTATTGCGCTCCCGATCTTTCTGAGATATATTTATTTATATATTCGGAATTACCGCTTACTATTGAGTTCATGCATATTTCAAACTGCCGGAAATCATAAAAACTAACCTGACATTCTCCCGGTGTGATCGTCTGAACTTTTAGTTGAACAATCTTAAGTTATTTTTTTATTTGAAAGTCTTGTATAAAATTAAAATATTTTAGATACCAATTAGCCCACGCATCCCTAGTACAAGACGACAGCATAAAATTTAACATGTAACATTAACTTAATCACTCTTCTATTTAAATAAATCAGAATTTAAATAAATTACATAACTTATAATATAAATTAAAATTAACGAGGTACAGCACTAATATATCAATTTTCTGAACGCCTTCTCTTGTCGTGTAGGTCGGCCAATACAAGCCATTTAAAAAAATTATTACGCACCATGTGCCCAAAGAAGGTTTGACTAAACGTTTAGTAAAATTCTCATGAGTTATCGAGAATAGCTCAAGTAATAAAAGGCCGTATTTCTTGCAGACTATCTTTTTCCCGCGACTTCAGTCCCGCGGGCACAAATCCTAACTCCGAGCTGCTATTGAGAATTTCATAGAAAAACCCGATAACACTTTTTTCGACCTGGGAATCGAACCCAAGACCTCTAGCGTAGCAGTCGCGCTTAGGATCACTAGGCTTTTTTTTTTTGGTGGGTGGGAAATCATCAAATAACTTCTCTCGCCCTGGGCGGGGCGGGAGGGAGTGTCAGACTTTTACTGACTAAAACCCACCCATGTTCCTTCTTGTACCCTTTGCGTTCCGGGGGCGCGGTATCTCTTGCGAACAACCCGCAGCCCCGGGTCATATTTCCTGGAAGGATCACTAGGCTAACGAGGCAGTTAGGCTCGCCCCCTATTACATGGGACCTAAATATACCGGCGAACTGTGGGTGTACATTGTTACACCTCTGCCTAACCCTTCGGGGATTATTTATTTATTAAAGCTTTATGCACAAATGTAAAATAAATTACATCGTACAAAGGCGGACTTAATGCCTTAGACATTTTCTACCAGTCTACCTTAGGGTGATGCAGAGACAAAATATAGTAGGTGCAAGGAAGACAAACTGAAAATTTCCAAGAATAAAATATAATAATAAATACATATATACATACATACATACATACAAACAATATATACAAAGTAGATAGAGATCAAAATACATAGGTGGAGAAATATAACAAACTAATTGTGGGACGAGTCTGCCAACTTTTTATGGAAGTATTCGCGAGCTTACATCTTGCTTGCTTCGCGGGATTACAGGCGTGAAAACTTCTATGTCGTAGAGAAGAGTCGGCGGTTTGCAAAAATCTGACTTTTTAATCCTTAACTTTGTCCTTAACGACCTACCTGCCAAAACAGCTACATAGGTCAAGAAGTTTTCGAGATTTCGTGTTTAGCCAATGAGTGAATATGTAAAAACTGTTTCTTTTTTAATAACCGACAAAAAGTTAGCACGCTAGGGTATGTACTTGAATCTATTGGGAATCGAACCCAACATAACATGTAAAAGTTAGATAATAACATAATCATACCATCATCATACCATCACGCCTATATTCCCCGAAGGGTTAGGCAGAGGTGTAACAATGTACACCCACAGTTCGCCGGTATGTTTAGGTCCCATGTAATAGAGGGCGAGCCTATTGCCATTAACCGGGCACAAATCCAAACTTCGAGCTGCTCCTGAGAATTTCATAGAAAAACCCAATAACACTTTTTGCTCGACCTGGGAATCGAACCCAAGACCTCTAGCGTAGCAGTCGCGCTTAGGACCACTAGGCTATAGAGGCAGATAACATAAATATGTAAATAATTTTAACATATGGTAAAGATGACGCAAATATTTCCATCGAAATATTATTCGAAAATTAATCATTTCCATTCCATAAAAATATTTAGATTAATTTAAATTTACCATAATTCTAATTTATTGCATCCAATAGTCGATATAATACGATAGGAACATTGTTAAATTAGTTATTTCCTATATAAACTGTAGTGTCGGAGTGTCGGTGTCTTTTGTGTCGCTCGTTAGTGTCAGACACTGATGTATACACAATATTTAAGTTGTAAACAGTCGGTGACACCCACGTGGTATCATTCAGCTATGTGGCCCAATTTGGTGTGGGGTGATGAGGCCAATTGTCGGCTTAAGTAGGTACCTTGTTATTTTAAGGTTTTTTGGTGGTATTTTAAAACATATGCTGTAATAACGCTTGACTGCCTTGATAGTCTAGTGGTTCTAAGCGCGACTGGTACGCTAGAGGTCTTGAGTTCGATTCCCAGATCGGGCAAAAAGTGTTATTGGGTTTTTCTATGAAATACTCAGCAGCAGCTCGGAGTTAGGATTTGTACCCGGCTAATGGCAATAAGCTCGCCCCATATTACATGAGACATAAACATACCGGCGAACTGTGGATGTACATTGGTACACTTCTGTCTAACCCCTCACGGAATACAGGTGTGATGGTATGTATGTAATGACGAATATTGTAACCAGGTTTTTGTAAGAACCGAATTGAATGTCCGTGGAGTTTATTGCTTCTTCGTCTTCCATTCCACATACGTTTTGGAAGAAGCAGTTTCAACTTTTTGACTAACTGACAAAAACTCCTGATTCCTTGACAATTTAAAAGTGCCTGTGAAATAAATGTTTTGACTTTGTTCGAGTCTCTTAAAAATTTACAATTATCCTGATTTTATTAAAATTAGTAAGAGGTTAAGACGCTAAATAGAGTCGATAAATTTTTGTATCTTGTTAGAATTTCATTCTCACCACCTAATTCTTATTAGAAACAAAAAGGGCATAAACCAGTCCGACAACAGTTGTCAACTACCTTAACTCTCATTAATCTATAATGTTGCTGAGGGTCTGTGGGCGGAAAACATCGCCTGATTACGATCTGAAGGGATTAGGTGCCTATCAAAGTCATCTAGGAGATAATTTGCGCCAAATTGATACAAATACGCGGTATTTTGTGCTTGATATATAAGAGGTAAATTAAGCTTTAATACTTTGGTTTCTAAGTAGATAAAATAATTCGATTTGTTTTAAATTGTCTTCTACGAAATTTGTTACTATGTCACAACAATTTTTTTTTTTTTTAAGAAAAATAAAAGACGATGTAATTTTATTTTTACAGCTTATGGTTACAGCAATTTATTGCCAGGTTAATTACCCCAAAAAATCCAACCCTTAGCTGCCAGCAAGCCGCACGCAAGTCGTCACCTTTTGTATCTTATCATTATGAAAAATATTTTAACGCCCCCATTTAAACCTCTAAATTGAATGGAAAATTATGTTGATAATTATAGTGACCAATGACTAATTTGAAGTCACGCCACGAGTTTTCTTCAAAAAAAAAGCGCCATAAAATGCATAGACAAGTCAATACACCGTACTTTCTTGTCCACATAAAGATTTCACTATATACGATGTCAGTTTTAATTGGCCACTCTCCATAGAACACACAGACAGACAGCAGTTAACAACATTGTTGCTAACATCTAGGAACCTTAAGATAGTTCACTTAAGGCACCGTATCAGAATCGTTGCGTAAAGTTAAGTAAGTGTGAGACCACAGAAACACTAGTTAATGGAGTCTGATGAGAGAATCACCAGTCATATGTCATTTTATCATGGCTGAAATTTTGAGAATAGATATAGAAATAATTATGTATTTAAAATGGTTCTTGTTCGATTTAATTTTGGGCCTCTTTCGGTCGTAACTTAAAAGTGTCTGTTCAATGTTCTGGCCTACAGAAAGTGTGCTATTATTGCACTTTAGTTCATATTACTCCTCTTGCAGAGATGCAAATATATCATCAATCGCCACCCACACACGACACGATATTTAAATATACGCCTGTCACCTGCCTCTATGCCATCTTGCTGAAAAACTAATATGTTTTAACAATAAAATAAATTATTTTTATTGGTCCGTAACGGTGGCACTAGACAAGGAGAACCATCTGCCTAGACGTTTTCCAGTTTATTTGGAATCGCTTCTATTCCAATAAGACATAACTTCGTAATTCCTAATGAGTATTTACAATATTTTAAACAAATCTCAATATTTTGTGGCTGCCGTGAGTGAGTTTCCTTTCACTCCATGTATTAATTACTCTATGGCTAAGTCAGTGTATTTGTTTTAAAGAGGACTTTCACTGTCATTATTATTATCAGATGAAATGAATTTAATAGGAGAAGACACTTATTAGAAACACATCTTAATAAGATTGTCTCTTAATGGTTTGAACTTTGAGTGCTATTGGAATAGAAAGTAGGCTGATTAACAAAGAAAATGTACACACTAGTCATTTCGTATATAATCACCGATGATTTAAAGAGTAAAGATTATCATAATTTTTAGACTCGAACTAACTCGACCTAACTTAACTACGATTTTTAACTGCCTCATTAGCCTAGTGGTCCTAAGCGCGACTGCTACGCTAGAGGTCTTGGGTTCGATTCTCAGGTCGAGCAAAATGTTTCAATCGGTTTTTCTATGACATTCTCAGTAGCAGCTCTGAGTTAGGATTTGTGCTCGGTTAATGGCAATAGGGTTCTCCCCCTATTACATGGGACCTAAACATACTGGTGAACTGTGGGTGTACATTGATATACCTCTGCCTAGTCCTTCGGGGAATAGAGGCGTGATGGTATGTTATGTAATTTTTAGAATTTTAATTACATCGCACCGATGGCCCACGGACTAGACGCTTCTGACAGAATAACACTTTGCTTGACCTAGAAATCAAACCCAAGACCTCTAGCGTAACAGTCGCGCTTAGGACCACTAGGCTAACGAGGCAGTTAGTTAGTTATAGTTAGTTAGTTTGCATTTATAATATGTGTGGATTAGATACAAATACAGTTATTATTGAAGAAGCTCTCTTCTCTGTATAAGAAGAGGTTTTTGCTCTGCAGTAGGCTGTAAGTGGGTATCCAATAAAAGGCTTATATTATTCATGTACTTACACTTCCCTAAATGTAGATATTTTAAAGAAAAGACGCAATCTACGCTGTCCTTCCAGAAAAATCTAAAGACATCCTCGAGAATACAAAAACACACAACTATTTCTTCTAGATCCCGTTCTTAAATAACTGATACATTTTATGTTTTATTTACAGCCCAGGATCGAAGATTACTCTCAACAAAAAAGGATATACCGCCGCGCGCCATTTAAGCTAGTTGATCGACACTTACCTACTTCCATCCTGCTGAGCGCAATTATCGCTTGAGATATAGTTATTTTGATTGGACCTCTTAGCATAGTTTCACTTTGAGATGCTGCATCTTGAGATCTAGAAAAAAGAAGGCGAGTGTTACTTCAGTTGGGATGATTCCGTACATGACAGGACCAATTGTTTGTTCCTAAGCCTTTTTCAAAAATAAAAACTTCACTTCAATTGTTTTAACAATAATCGCTTTAAAAAAATCATCATTGATCCATGTCGGCGTTGTTTGATGTCATAATTTGACAGCTCGGTTGGCGTAGTGGCTAAGTGATTGACTGCCGCGCTGTATAACGCGGGTTCGATTCTCGCAAGGAAGAAATATTTGCATGTCCTACTGCAATATATTCATTTTTGCTCAACGCCTTTGCGACATGTCTTTTCTAGTCTATCCGTGGAATGACAAAATGTTTATCTAAACCTACAAAATCATTTAATATGACTGTGTAACCTGTCTGAACAAGTCATTAATAAAGTCCCTTAGGTTCTAGGTTACCCTCAGGAACCCTAAATCCAGGTTTTAAATGTATCGTACGAAGCATTACATCTGTCAGTCGGTCTTCATACCTTTCAGCTCAGCACTTAGGCTTTTAAGTGTTTAATGGCGAATTATTATTCTACACTTAACATAACATACCATCACGCCTGTATTCCCCGAAGGGTTAGGCAGAGGTGTACCAGTGTACACCCTCAGTTCGCCGGTATGTTAAGGTTCCATGTAATAGGAGACGAGCCTATTGCCACTAACCGGGCACAGATCCTAACTCCGAGCTGCTACTGAGAATTTCATAGAAATACTCAATAACACTTTTTGCTCGGCCTGGGAATCGTACCTAAGACCTCTAGCGTAGCAGTCCCGCTTAGGACAACTAGGGTAACGAGGCCATAACTTTATTTTTATTGTAAAAGAAAACAGCGGTTTTATATCATTGAATGGCAAGCAAGCCAACGACGGCCCGCCTGATGTTAGGTGGCCACCGCTGTTTATAGACATCTGCAATATCAGAGGCCTGACAGATGCGTGGTCATCCCAGACAAACTTGAAATGTCTCATGTGCCTGTAATTACACCGGCACCCATACCCTTCAAACTGAAACAAAGCAACACTGTCTCTATACCAAATAATTTGTTCCAATGCACAATCATAATAATCTATTCAGTAAGCTACCAAACTAGCTGATAACAAGGTTCCTTTTAGCAAAGCACGAGCCACTCTCACAACTTGTGCCGACACAAGATTAAGAAGATTTCACTTGTTTTCTCGTACCAGCACGTACGGTTCCTAATTTGTATTGTCCGTCCCGTTCCGGAACAAGGCTTGGGAACGGTCAGTGTTGTCTTAAACCCATGTACACAACGTGTTGGCCCTGTCCACAAGACGCTATAGGTGGTGGGCAAAGCTATAGGCTGAAGCGATTTTGAAAATTGGATGTGTAATAATTCTTATTGGACTTGGAGATTCTCATTTTGGTTTTATGGTTTTTTCTCGTTATGTAGAAATTTACTAATTAGACGAAAATAATAGGTTTTTATACGAATTTGTTGTTTAAAACAAGACTTTTATTTTTACTTTAACGAAACATTTAGGTATTTTTTTCGAAATACTCGAATCTTAGTCAACATTATAGTAATTACTGTACCTCTTTAGATAGGACGGTAATACTAATCACAAGCAGAATTATTTTTCAGTTTACTAATAAGTAGATATTTATTTATTTAAACATTCTGCAACACGAAGTACAAGAGCGGACTTAATGCCTGAGGCATTCTCTACTAGTCAACCAGATGTAGACGGAAAGTGAAAGATGCTAGAAGTAGTGGTGGGTAGTGGAGATAATTTAAGAGATATTATTTCACTCTATTCTAGATTGGAATTCTTATTGGCTGTCTAACTAGAAACTGTTCATTTGATTTTTTGAGGGGTAACCACGCATTTTCCTGTCACTTGGACCACACAATATGTCTGTTTGTCCGGCGCGTTGACGGCTCGCCTGTTGACATACAAAGGTCGTCGGCCCCCCTTCCGGCTCCGTCCGCAAATATTCACGGCAAACATTATGAAACTGAACAATTCAATACTCGTTGACTACAACCCTGGGCTTTGAAGTACTTTGTGTAAGATGAGCAAAAAATGTTTGCAGAATCATACTTCAATGAAATAGGTACGATATGAAAATCTGTCATCATCATCTGCCTAGCCTTTTCCTTATTATGTTGGAGTCGGCTTCCAGTCTAACAGAATGCAGCTAAGTACCACTTTTGAATGGAGCAACTGCCTGTTTGACCTCCACAAATCTACCCAGTTACTGGGTAACACTTTACCAATTGGTAAGACTGGTTATCAAAATTTAGGAATGACAGCCGGGACCAACGGCTTTACGTGCTTTCAGAAGCATGGGAGTTTTACTCCACGAACTTCCAAACTCAGAAACATTGCTCTACCCGAGAATTGAACCCATGACCGTACGCTCAGTAGTCATGCTTACCAACAAGGCAGTATGCATGTGTAATTTGGTGAAAATTCAGCAGCTATGGCAATTGTGTCGTCAATGTGTATATTTACACACAAAGTGACTCCAGACAATTATTATATGTAAGTATATATTATGTAATTTGCTACTTGTAATACTAAACTTCTACTTTATAAGTTTATCTAGGAAATCACTGACATCGGTTAAGAAAAGCATCGTGAGGAAACCTAGACTTATAATGAATATGTATCTAAAATCGCCAATTCGTCTTGAGTAAGCGTGGTGATCAATGCTCGTGCCTTATCTGTATGAGAAGAGGCCTTTGCCCTGCAGCGGAACAATAGTAGGCTGGTATTATCTATACTAATATTATAAAGAGGAATGATTTGTTTGTTTGTTTGTAACGAATATATCCCTGAGTAACATAGGCTATATAACATCACGCTACGACACACGGAAGCCGAGCAGTAACGAAAGACGTAACTTGACGAGGTTGAAATAAGTCACGCTGACGAAGTCGCGGGCAGGTCGCTAGTTATGTATATATTGCTGCTTTTATACAAACACTCATGCAAAAATAACTCAAAATGCACGTCTTAAAAAAAATTATTCAGGAAACATAAATCAAATCTCAGAATGGTCATTTCCTAAAAACTTCACAAATACCGTACATCATAATATTTTATTTGACGTTTTTATTATAATATTAATGGGAAATAGTGCATGGCTACTCAGTGGCGTCAATTATTATTTTAATTGAATTTAAACGTGAGATAATGATTCTGCCTCGGTAGCCTAGTGGTCCTAAGCGCGACTGCTACGCTAGAGGTCTTGAGTTCGATTCCCAGGTCGAGCAAAAAGTGTTTCTATGAAAGTGGTTTTTCTATGAAATTCTCAGTAGCAGCTTGGAGTTTGGATTTGTGTCCGGTTAATGGCAATAGGCTCGCCTCCTATTACATGGGACCTAAACATACCGGCGAACTGTGGGTGTACGTTGTTACACCTCTGCCTAACCCTTCGGGGAATACAGACGTGATGGTATGTTTGTGATGGTATAATGATTGAGTTTGTCCGATTTTATTAATTTCTTCTTGATATAAAAATGGTTGATAAATGATAATGTATTGTTTTGCCTGCGAATTTGTCTGTGCAGAGAATAAAAAAACCAATTAGTGATTTTTATTTCATTTATTTATTTTACATACACACAAATTATGCATAAGTACATACAATCATGCCTTTTACCCATGTGGATAGACAGAAACCATAACACACCACCTACGATCCTTACATACTACATATTATTTATTTAAATATTATTGAATAAATATTAACTGCCTCGTTAACCTAGTGGTCCTAAGCGCGACTGCTACGCTAGAGGTCTTGAGTTCGATTCCCAGGTCGAGCAAAGTGTTATTGGGTATTTCTATGAAATTGTTGGTAGCAGCTCGGAGTTAGGATTTGTGCCCGGTTAATGGCAATAGGCTCGCCCCCTATTATATGGGACCTAAAAACTTACTGGCGAACTGTGGGTGTACATTGGCACACCTCTGCCTAACCCTTCGGGGAATACAGGCGTGTTGGTATGTGAATAAATATTGAATTGAATATTGAATGAAAATATTTAAAAATATAAAAATGGTAGCCCACCGGTATCGGGAACAGAGTCCAAGCTACCGGTGATCACAGCTCCTGAGAGTGCAATCTCTCGTATTTCACATCTAGTACTATCAATGTTGCCTTCTCAAAGTTATAAGTTCGTCTGGCCACGATCATTCTCAAAAACAAAAACATCTGTTACGTACTAATTACGTATATGCCAAGGTGCATAGTTGCATAAATGTGCATCCTACAAACACAGACAAAACAGATTTAAGCGGTCTATATATTCACAAGTAATCATAAAGTGATCTTAAGAAGAAGAAATAATAAAATTAGACTTTACGGCAATGCGTGAGCCTCCCACGCTTAATGCCTACAGGCTAAGTTCACCATTTAGAATTTAATATTATCATAATTTAGGTATAATGTGATGAGTCAGAGAACGGTATCGCAGATTATTGCATGACTAGTCATTATCGCCTTAAGGCCCGGTCGCACCGGAACGGTCTATTTACCGGCGCGGGCGCAGTCAGATATTGCGGTAGTTTTTATATGGATGGTCTACACCAATGTGGACAAAATACTACAGCCATATTCAATTCTATTTAGCAAAGGCGCCAGCCATATTACATACCAGCTTCTGCTTGCGTTTAGCTGCATTTTTGATTACTGGTTCACTCCCGTGTGTCAAAGCGTGATGTTATATAGCATATTCTACTTTTCATGAATCTGGCTGGGAATTCCAGAGATTAGCACGTTTAAGCAAACAAAAAAAAACTACGGCTTAATTAAATTAGTGTAGATTGTCTTCTACAGGGAATTGAAGTGATGTGATAAGGTTTGTACCAAATAGCACTGCTGGGCAGTAATAGGTCCCTGGTCTGTTAGACGACAGCGAAAGTAGCCAAAACCTTGATAAAAGATACTTTTTAACCCCCGACGCAAAAATGACGGGGTGTTATAAGTTTGACGTGTTTGTGTGTGTGTCTGTGGCATCGTAGCTGCCGAACGCATGAACCGATTTTGATTTAGTTTTTTTTTGTTTAAAAGGTGAATAAGACGGGAGTGTTCTTAGCTATGTTTGATAGGTGCAGAAATCGGTTCAGCGGTTTCAAAGTTGTCAGCTCTTTTGTTAGCTGCGGTAGGAAGTTTTTAGTTGTAACGCTGGCTTTATTTTTAGAGAGACAGTAGTAAGACAGCTTATTATTATTATAAAATAAAAATTACAATCTTCCTTTACAATAAAAACAAAATAACAACATGCAACTTAATTAAAATAATTAACATAACAATTACTTAATGTGTCTACCCACTATAATAATTTTAAAAGTTGGTTGACCCAAAAATTATCCGAAAGATAAATTACTACAACACTACACATTTTTCAAAAATACCTCTGCGTGAACCTCTTCATTTAGGCTGCTTTCACACGATAATTACAGCTTACTTAGTTAGTTTATAAAACTGCCCCGGACTGCCCCGTTGGTCTCGAGGTCGCAAGCGCGACCGATGAGCACGGGGTCCTGGGTTCGATTTCCTGGTCGGGCAAAACGTGTTATTGGGCTTTTCCATTACGAATTTCTCAGTAGCAGCCCGGAGTTTGAAAGTTCGTGGTGTGACACCCCCGTGCCTCGGAAAGCACGTAAGGCCGTTGGTACCGGCTATCATTCGTAGATCTTCGACAGTCGTTACGGACAGTCAGAAGCCACGAAGTCTGACAACCAGTCTAACCAAGAGGTATCGTGTTGCCAAGTAACTGGGTTGTGGAGGTCAGATAGGCAGTCGCTCCATGTTAAACACTGGTATTCAGCTGCATCCGGTTACACTGAAAGCCGACCCTAACATAGTTGGGGAAAGGCTAAGTAAGTAGATGATGACTTAGTTTGTAAAAATACCAAATCATTTTAACAAAGTGCGCATAGTAACAACTACCCTTATTAATTGTGACGGTCCTCCTTGTTAATTGGGGTAATATGGGCTTTAAATTATTTAAGTGCTTACGTCATAAGTATTGCTTCATAGAAGGCTAGATTTAGGTATTTATGTAGTGGACGTTTGAGTCAACATTGTTTGATTTTTGACGGTACATCTGCCATAATATTTTAACCATACCATCACGCCGGTATTCCCCGAGGTTAGGCAGAGGTGTACCAATGTACACTAACACACGTAACTAGCTTCAACTTTTTGTATGGGTAACTTCTTGACAATTCAAAAGCGCCTGTAATTCGTCTAATTGAAATAAATGTTTTGACTTTGACATTGACTTTGACACCCACAATCCGAAGGTATGTTACAGGTCCCATGTAATAGGGGGCGAGCCTATTGCCATTAACCAGGCACAAATCCTAACTCTGAGCTGCCACCGAGAATTTCATAGAAAAACCCTATAACACTGCTCAACCTGGGAATCAAACCCAAGCCCTCTGGCGTAGTAGTCGCGCTTATGACCACTAGGCTAACGAGGCATAATATTTTAAACATTTTTATTATTTTTTTTACATTTCCGATGACCGCAGGATGCGGCCAGTGCAGGACCGCTCATTGTGGCTATCTCTATGGGAGGCCTATGTCCAGTAGTGAACGTCGTTTAGCTAACAAGACGATGATGATGTAAGCTTTACATTTTTAATGCACTTTAAAAAAAAACGGTAATTTGAAAAACAAAAAAACCCGACTGCTTTTCTGAGTATTATTAAAAAAGCCCTAAAACAAGAAAGTCATTTTACCCGATTGCACTTACCTTAAGAATCACCAGTTCAAATATATTGTAGCAGACGGGACCCATTCTAGAAATGGAGACTTTGTGAATTGAGAGCACATACCTACATTACATTGCAAATTACTCCAATCTGACGGCTGACTTTTTAGAATGGGTCCCGACTGCTACAATATATCTTCCCTCCTTCTGGCGCAGTCAGGTAAAAAAATAGGGATCTGTGAGAAAATATTTCCAGACAAAGTCACAAGCAAAATCTGGTCTTGATATAAAATAATACGCCTAGGTCGTAATAGGAATAGGACTACCTCGTACGATGTCCATAAAGAAAGTACCTGTGTGGTCTTAAGCAAACAGAATCTTTAATAGCTATTTGCTTATTTAGTTTTAAGAGATGGCAGGCGAGCTCCCTATTTAGAAGAGGGTTCTATATGGAAGATAAAATGGTTCAGTGCTTTTTGTGATATTTATTTATTTATTAAAGCTTTATGCACAAATGTAAAATAAAATACACCGTACAAAGGCGGACTTAATGCCTTAGGCATTTTCTACCAGTCTACCTTAGGGTGATGCAGAGACAAAATATAGTAGGTGCAAGGAAGACTTCTTTACTAGCTTCTTCCTGCGACTTCATCTGCATAGCAACTAGCTTCAACTTTATACTGTAACTTCTTGACAATTCAAAATTGCCTGTAAAGTAAATGGTCTAATTGGAAGAAATGCTTTGACTTTGACTTTGCTAGACCTTAGACATAACATAATATCACGCCTGTATTCCCCATAGGGTTAGGCAGAGGTGTACCGATGTACACCCACAGTTCGCCGGTACGTTTTAGGTCCCATGTAATAGGGGGCGAGCCTATTGCCGTTAACTGGGCACAAATCCTAACTCCGAGCTGCTACTGAGAATTTCATAGAAAAACCCAATAACACTTTTTGCTCGACCTGGGAATCGAACCCAAGACCTCTAGCGTAGCCGTCGCACTTAGCACCACTAGGCTACCGAGGCAGTTAAAAATAAACTGGACACTAAAAATACAAAAACCAATAAATAATATAAATAAAATTAGAAAATATGACATTGAATAACATAAAAAACTAAATACATAACAATATTTTTTAATAGTATGTCACATAAAAGTACACTATTAAAACTAACAGTTCAATAAAAAGTATACATAAAATATTATTATGACTTAACAAAAAACAACATCATATATAATTCTACAGAAAATTACAAAAAAAATCGTAACGACAACTCAATAAAAGTTTATAGCAAAAAATCTATAAACAGATATTCCAATTAAAGTTATTGTGATAATTATATGCCTTCAATATCTGGTCAATGTACTACATTTATTTAAAACTAATATAATAAAGCTGAAGAGTTTGTTTGTTTGTTTAAATGAGCTAATCTCTGGAATTAAATGTCGGTTTAAACAAAAAAAAATATGTCATATGACTACTATTTCGTCCATCGTCCGCGTCAAATTTGATATATTATCCCACGGACACCGTAAATTTTTCCGGGATAAAAATTTTCCTATATGTTATTCCACACTTCAATCTAGCTCAGTGCCAAATTTCATCCAGATCCATTCAGCCGTTTAAGCGTGAAACAGTAACAAACATCCATTCATAATAATAGTAGTAGGAAGTAGGATAGCCAATGAGAAAAAGTATATAGGTTATAGAACATCACGCTACATCTCACAGGACCGAAGCAGCAAAATAAATCGGGTGAAAAAAGCCGCGCGTCCAAAGACGCGGGCAGTAGCTAGTCCAACTATAATAATATAAAAATGTACTTAGATACACATAAAATGTTAAAGAAACTAAGCAGAGGCGACATTCACAAGTGTGTGTTGGGGCAACCATGATTCAGAAAAGTGTACGGACAGGTCCGAATAAGAATTCGTAATTAACCGGTTTTAACGAAGCGGATAGTGATATAAATTACAGTCATACTTGTTTTCTAACTGCGTAATAATACCTGTAATTCTTTGCGAGGAAATTATTCTGCAAATATTGAACTAGGTAGTCTAAGTACATTATACTATGACGAAGTTTTTAGGTCAAATATAATTTTTTATGCAAAAATATTGGCATATATCTGCCTAGCCTTTTCCCAACTATGTTGGTACCAGTCCAGTCTAACCGGATGCAGCTAAATACTAATATTTCATATGGAGTGATTGCCTATCTGACCTTCACAACCCAGTTACTGGGCAACACGATAGCTCTTGTTAGGATTGTTTGTCAGAATTCCTAGCTTCTAACTATCCGTATCGACTGTCAAAAATCTACGAATGAACAACGCCTTTACGTGCTTTCCGAGGCAAAGCAAAATTATTGGTAAAGGAATAAAATTCTGCTATCATGATATCAATGCATCTAAGCATTTTGTGTTTTTTTTGACAGATTCATCTTTAGAACTCAATAATGTGTCCTTTTCAATAATAATATGCACTTTCTAAGTTTATCTTGGTCATCACAGACATTGGTGAAGAAAAATATCGTGAGAAAACCTGGATTAATGTAAGTCTCGAATCACCAATCTATCTTAAGCAAGTGAGGTAATCAATACTCGTGCCTTCTCTGGATGACAAACCTGCCCAGCAGTGGGATAGTTATAGGCTGGTATTTTTATTATTTTATAAAATTTAATCATGCATGCATTGATTATCATAATGATAGGCACTTTCAACTTTTTGTTGCATGTTCTTAATAATTTATACATTTAAAAATAAAACAAATTACAACTTAATATCACCTCGTCAGTCCTTATAAGAATAACTCGTACATCTACCAAGACATCAATATTTAATAAGTTCAGTGAATTCCAATCCCCATAACATTAGCATTTTGCAAATTATTGGCTAATTAATATGTCGAAGTAACATCATTGGAGACGCATGTCAGGGTTTTAATATAAACACTTTTCTTCCATGACTTATGTCAGCGGTTTTAATTATAATATGCTAAAAAAGCATTTAGTTCGTATAAAATAATAGCTGCACTATGCCTTCGCTTTTAGAGTTCCGCGATCAGTATCAACTTTCAGAAAAACTTACGAAGGAAAAATAATGTTCCTATTTTGGCAATCATGTTTCCCTAAGTACTGTTAGATCATTTTCTGATTAGCGTTTTTCATTCTAATTTTTTTTTGGCTGTCTAATGTCATCAATAACTTGTATTTTTTTTTAATAACTGAGAAGGCCATTTATTTATGCTTACATAATAAAGTGTGTCTAAATAAGAAAAAGAGCAACTCAAACATTTTATATATTTCCTGTTTGTTACATTCTAAATAACTTGTTACCTACTATCTAAACGATGGTCCAATTGAACAAATCTAAAATACCAAATCACCTAAATCTCACAGAACCCACTTCTCCCACCTACTCACGCACACAGCCTAGATACAAAACCGTTCTTATGGTCACCCTAATAAAGAGTGTAACACATCGGACGCACCGATGGACGGGATGCAATCAGCATGTAGATAGGCTCTCACTCGGCGAAGCAAACATCGAATATTGATCGCCATATTATGATAATGAGCGAATTTAAAATGTTGCCGTCGGGCGGCCATTGCGCTCTTACACGTAACGCTGCCTGATGTTTGTAGTGAAGAAAATATTTTTTAGATTCAAATGTTTTAGTTAATAGATTTCGAATGAGTGTCGTTTTGTAATTTTGTTCCTGTTTGGCTTCTTGAAGTGATTACTGGGTAATGGGTATGCACCTTCTTGATAGTTATCTGAGGATAATGTTTTATTTTGCATTTTCATCACATTTATCTGTTGTTTGCTTTTAAATATAAGTACCAAATACAGAGAATATAATATTAGTGGATTTTAAGAGACTGATGGTAATAATTAAGCAGACTTTTAACTGAAGAATTTGGCTGTAATCTTTTTTTTAAGTAGGTAGACGTCACCCTTTTTTTTTTTTTTGCTGGGTGGGAAATCATCAAAAACTTCTCCCGCCCTGGGCGGGGCGGAAGGGAGTGTCAGACTTTTACTGACTAAAACCCACCCAAGTTCCTTCTTGTGCCCTTTGCGTTCCGGGGGCGCGGTATCTCTTGCGAACAACCCGCAGCCCCGGCAGGCATCGGCCCTCAGTGGCCCCTTCCTTTTGCTGACATTGAACACGAACGCGCCGTCGACACGGCCTGTCGTTATGCAACGTAAGGACGGTGAGCTACCCATTGCTCACCGTCCACAGGCCAGTATCTACGGTGGCCGGGAGTCGTCTCGCGGCTCGCGACGTCCGGAGCGTCTACCGTGGCGGCTGGGACGGGCGAACCGCTGTCTCAACTGTCCCGCCGCCTCCTTCTCAAGCATTACTGCCTCGCAGAAGGAGGCGACTGCATCCCATTCCCTCTCGCTCCGGACCATGGCTTGCACCAGGGCTGGACGCGAGAGTTCGCCGCCGCCGATGGCCGCCACGAGGACTCGGCGATGCTCCGCCCAAGCGGGGCATACCGCCACGGTGTGCTCCACCGTGTCCTCGGGGCGATCCACACAATGGTGAAGACGTCACCCTACACTATAAATTTCGTGGGTGCGTTTAAAAACATATAAACTTACATAATACACAAACAGCCAACCCGGAACAACTATCTGTAGGCCACAGAAATATTTGTTTCGGGAATCGAACCTGCGAAACGCAGCGCAGCGGCCACCGCTCAACCACTGCGGCATAGTGTCGTCATTATTTTCCAAACGAATTATTTTTTATTTAATAATTATATACAGGCTTTAAGTAACTACTTAATTGTCAAATAAAATAAATTAAATCAAATAAAAATGCAACAATTAACCTTCAAGTGAACTTGTCCCACAAAATCCGTGGCATGGTCACTATACAATAAGGTCCAATGTTTTACCAGCTTATAATTTGTTACCGTCTCTTGTTAGCTCTGAGCTCTAACTAATTGAACCTGAGATACATGTTATCAACTAGATGTCATTAAGTACTAACCAAAGAATAAGATAAGAGTGTATAGAAGCGAATTTTTTTTAAAATCTACATCTTCTGGACATAACAAACGTTCAACATGGTCAGGTTTTTTTTTCTCGACAAGCCCACAACACTGTTCAACAACCACAACTCCTGAAAGACAGAATCAATAGTGGTGTCCACCAGAAAAGCGCCGAGGCAATGGAGCTCGACGAGTCCCGGAGAAAAGATTCAACTATGTTACATCTCGCAACGAAATTAATCAGATAGGTAAAAAAAAAGATAATTTCCACAAATAGAAGTTTAAAAACTTCTGTTTGTAGAAATTATCTTTTTTTTTACCTATCTGATTAACTTACTAACTATTTAACTAACTATTATTTGCAACTTATACTAACTTACACTTACTTTAACTTACTTACTTAACTTATACTTATTATTATTATTACTTGTACTTATTATTATTTTTAACTGTTATTTGTAACTATTTTTTAACCGACTTCAAAAAGAAAGACGTTTTCAGTACATCTGTATGTTTTTTTTTGTTTATACGTTACGCTATATCTCCGCCAATTATGAATCGATTTTGATGATTCTTTTTTTGTTTGATAGGTCATATATTTTTATAATACAATGTCATCTTAATACAATGTGTTTAGCAAAAATAATGGAGGAAAATAATCTCTACATAGTATAAAACAAAGTCGCTTCCCGCCATCTGCACCTACGCTTAGATTTTTTAAACTTCACAACGGATTTTAATGTGATTTCCATCAGCAGATAGAGTGATTTAAAAGGAAGAAGGCATACGTATAGAACATCACGATACGAGCAAGGGGAGCGGAGCAGTAACCAAAGACGTAACAGAACACGGGTGACACCACGGGGATATAGTAAACTAGCGACCTGCCCGCGACTTCGTCCGCTTGGATATTTTCACCCATGTTAAGTAACTTCTTTGGTTACTGCTCCGCTCGCGTATGTCGTAGCGTGATGTTATATAACCTATGACACTTACAATTAACGTGGCTTTCTATAGGTAAAATAATTTTAAAAATCGGTTCAGTAGATCCAGAGATTACCCCCTACAACCTCACAAACTTTACCTCTTTATAATTATTATAGATAAATAAATAAAATGAGTTTAACTTCTATAGAGTTTTCTTACTCTATGCTATTATCATCTAGATGTCTTTAAGTACTCTCTGTAGCAGCTATCTTATCTGTGTCAGAACCTGTTAACGTAGTAGCGACATACAAAATAAGTGTATGGAATTCTGTTTCAATAATTATTTCTAATGTCGTATATAAGATAACGAAGTGACAAGAAGCTTTATATTTGAACATCAAAGATCTGCAGTAGTGTTATTCTGCAAGATGATTTGATTGTCCGTAGCATCAGCCGGCCTGATTTTTGCCATTGATAAATTTTAATAATCGGCGGAACAAGATGGCGACTAGATTGATAAAAAAATTATCATTTTTTTTTTTTTATCATTAGATGGCAAACATGCCAGCGCCCCATCTGTTGTTAAGAGGTCACCGCTGTCTATAGACATCTACAATACCAGAGGCCTTGCAAATGCGCTGCCACTCCAGAAGCAAAGTTGAAATGTCTCATGTGCCTGTATTACACCGACACCCAAACGGCATGCCGTGACGACGGCGTGTTCGTGTTCCACGGGCGCCTCAAAGAGATGTCAGCAAGTGGAGGGGCCATCTAGGGCCGATGCCTACCGGTGCTGCGGTTTGTTCGAAAGAGGAACCGCGCCCCCGGAACGCAAAGGGCACAAGAAGGAATATGAGTAGTTTTTAGTCAGTAAAAGTCTGACATTCACTCCCGCCCTGCCCAGAGCGTGGGCAGTCATTTGATGATTTCCCATCCGGAAAAATATAAAAACCCATACGGTATGGTAATAGAAAGGTGCGTTGGGGTATACCGGACGGATTTTCGAATAGTTGCAAGAATGTTACAAAAACTTTTTTTTCTCGATTTTGGCATGAACCACATTCTTGAGAAATGGGGGAAATTGATCATGATTAAAAGCAGTATAATTTTAATATTAATTTATTTATAAACACTCAATACTCTTTGCATGGTAAGCCTGTAAAATTAGGACATAATTTTTGCGAGCATAATGACGATTTGGACGTCAAGAGGTAACAACGGGGGGTTCGGACAAGATGACACACACCCTGACGCACACCCTGGACGACCTTCTTCACATAGAGCTTTACAACTACTGAATAAAAATTGAAGAAAAGAATTGGCGGTTAGGTGGCACGGCAGCTTACCTCAAGCTCGCTTCACCCAAATACAATAAGAGAGATTTTTACAGAGTAACATTTAACCATAGTAGTCGCCACAAGTCGTGAGCACAAATGTCAAGTTAATTTTCGGGATTTCGGGTTCCTTTCAGGATATTTCGGGCCGCCGACGCTGCACGCGATTGGTCCGTCAGTTAGAATTTTCGTAGTGACAGCTCACTCAATCTAACCGACGAAGAATATTACAGAATAGACCAGCAGATGTAAATTTTTTGCAAATAAACTGGTTCGTTTTTACAGTGTGAATGAAAAATAATATATGGGATAATAAAGAAATGTTTCGAATGTACAATCGATGACAATGGTAGTCGACCATTTTGCGGTTGTCCAAAAGCGGTTCACCGCAATTGTAAGCGATTGTACCTGCTAGAAAATAATAAAAAAGTAGGTAAGTATTTATTTAATGACGGCTGCATTAGTGGGTTACCCTCATTTCTAAGTTGTTTTAATCTATCCAATTAAAACAGCTGTGTGTAGTCATCAGTGTAAAGCTTTTACCAATCAGCGGCATCTGTTTAAACTTAGAACGTCGACCTCAATATGGTTGTGATAGTACATTGATTCTGATAATGAGGCAATCATATCTACATATCTACCTACGTAGCCGTTTGTTGGTTAATTTAGGGAACTTAATTTATAAGAAATTGAACTGCCCCGTTGGTCTCGTGGTCTTAAGTGCGACTGCAACGCTAGAGGTCTTGGGTTCGATTTCCAGGTCGAGCAAAAAGTGTTATTGGGTTTTTCTATGAAATTCTCAGTAGCAGCTCGGAGTTAGGATTTGTGCCCGGTCAATGGCAATAGGCTCGTCCACTATTACATGGGACCTAAACATACCGGCGACCTGTAGGTATACATTAGTACACCTCTGCCTAACTCTTCGGGGAACACAGGGATGATGGTTTGTTATGTTTAGTATGAACTTGATCTGTGTCAATAAACATGAATACCTTTATTTTTGTTGCGTAACCACTACACCATACCGCAACACACATCACACCACCAATCCCCACAGACCCATCATATAAATCCACAAACAAAAGAATACACATACTTATCTCAAGTTCACGTTTCCAGAAACTAATCATCTCACACGGAATTGCCTATAAACATCACGAATGTGCACGTCCCAAAATTCTAAGAAAGCACGCCTTAAAAAATACTAGATGCGTGCGTGTGCACATGGTGCATGCGTATCACAATTCTATTACCATACAATGGCGGGAGTCGTGTTGGCCCGCGGCGTCATGGTTGCCACTCTTCCAATGACTTTGTGGAAATTAAGAAGACGTACTATGTGGGAATCTTTGACAAAATTCTGTGGAAAATTGTATTACAAGTTGTAGAGAAGTTGTGTGGTCCATGTGTTTGAGTACCTAGTAGTGGCGAAGGGTCAATTTTGTAAGCGGATGGAAAAATACTAACCTGTTATTGTCCCACCGCAGGGCAAATGCCCTTTTCTCGTACAAAGAAAGCACGAGGATTGATTACCACGGTTGCTAAAGGTGGTGATATTAAACTTATATTAACTACTAGCGACCTGCCCGCGACTTCGTCCGCGTAGCTTATTTCACCCGCATTAAGTTACGTCTTTTGTTACTGCAGGCTCCGCTTCCGTGGGTCGTAGCGTGATGTTGTATAGCCTATGGTAAAATAATGGTTAAAATCGGTCCTGTAGTTTTGGAGCCTATTCGTTACAAACAAACAAACAAATCTTTCCTCTTTATAATATTATTTATTAACTATAGGTCCAGGTTTCCTCACAATGTTTTCCTTCACCGATGTCAGTGATATTCAAAAAAACCTAGAAAGTACATATGAATACAAAGAAGTCAGATTGGTACTTGCCCGGATTTAAATCCATAATCTCATATAAAGAAGTCGCTTTAACCACTGGGCTATCACGAGATGTTTCTTGCTTATTCTTCTCCACAGAGACCCACTTGCTAGCATACACTTTTCTGGCAATCAACCGACACTCTGATAAAACGTGTACATGATTTAATTTTGAAATTAAACCATACAATTGTAAATTGAATCTAAATGTCAAGTCATGTATTTTAATTTATTAATATCTTATTAACTTACGTTTATTTTATAGTTATCATATTTATCACAGCCTGTCACTATACATATCAGCCATCTTATCATATCCCATTTCTGGGTAATACTACAAAGTATCACTTACAAAATGTCGTCCTGCCATCCCTGGCTACCGGTCCCGGTGCGCTGTCAATCCTACGCCTCCGTCTTTAAATTCAATTGTTCATTGACCAACATGTCTTTATCATGACAGTTGTTATTCACGAAGTCGCTGGCAAATTGGATCGTTTGCGCCATGTGAAAGTCGTTATTAAACTCTTAATCAAATGAATATAAATCTCTAGGTGCTAATATTATAAGTTTGAAGAATAATTGTTCTCTTTATTTGCCATCTCTGGAACTACTGGTCCGACTTTAAAAAGCTCTGGTAAGCTATGTTACCCTGAGTGACATAGGCTATGTGTTATTATTCTTAAAAAATAGGGATCTGTTGTTGTTGAAAGTTGTACTAAAAGTAAATTTATCATACTTACACAAAGTTATAAAAACATGAAATTACATTCAAAAATTGGTACCTCCTATTTTTGGAGACATGTTGAGACTCGTCGCGAAGACTTTTTTAATCGCTTTTTTTTTTAAAGAGAGACAATTATTAGAAAAGACTATTTGACACAAAAATAATAACAAAACGGTTACTCGAATAAAAGCTCAAAAAAATATATTTTCAAACCGGCTCAATTCGGTTTAAACAGGCCGAATTTAGTTCAACCGACTGTCATAAAAATTTTCCTATCATTTATTGTGTTTTAAGATATATTTAGCTACATCAGTCCTGTAACCATTTAAGGCAGCACAGAACCATAACTCCACCATAAACCCCAAAACTCATTCTCACTTCCATTTCACATAACAACGTGCTACATCACCCACCCATATTTACGCCAGTACCGTCACCTTAAACAGAATAAATAGGGACAGAATGCCGCCTCTACGCAACGATCAAAAACAGACACACACACACAGAGGCAAACCTTGTAATAATATATACTCTGGACCGAATTTCGGTCACGGCAGCCAATCTCAATGGAGACCTCCTGCATACTTGACTAAGTATGCAGGAGATATTATAGTGCACAAGTGTGTGCGCAAACATAGGTGCAATCTCTCTTTTCCCTCACTCCCATTGTCCGATGAGACGGCAAGCCGACACGACCGGGGAGAGATCAGGTGCAGGACCAACAGCTTTTCGTGCTTTCCCAGAGACGGGGGTGTCACACTACCGACTTTCAAACTCCACTCGTGTGTGTGCGTGTGCATGTCGTGTGTGGGTGTACATTGTTACACCTCTGCCTAACCCTTCGGGGAATACAGGCGTGATGGTATGGACAGTCATGAGTGTACGCACTTGTTCAACCTTCTTCATTTCGTGTCAATTGTTTTTTGTCCGACCAGTATTTAGTAACATGTACAACTCTATCATTGCTCTCGTTTAGGTCTTCAATGGTGCACGTGGTTGTGCACGACGGGCAACTAAGGAGGAGACGCATGTCCTGTGATGATGCTCCACACGGGCACTGCGTTTGGGACGGGTTAACAATATAAACGACACTAAACACCGATAGGCGTCATAACAATAAAACTTCTATTGTGTCTTGTTTAGTGTCCTCCAAAGTGTTAAGAATGCCCCATTTGGGCAAATTAGTTTTACAGTGGCCGACCTAGGCTGCTCAATGTAATCGCATGTCGATGTGTGCGTGTGGCCTATGCAGCCGAGCTTCTGTAGCTATTTATTCTGTGGTCTAACATAAATACCGGTGTTTGAATACATCATTAACGGTTCTCGACGGCTGCGAACCGCACAATGGTCGCCATCACGGCTGCGTCGTTTACACCAGCATTAACAATTTAGTGCAGAATTTTATGGCTTGGAGAAAACTGCTACTGGTATTATTGATGGTAGAGAATATTGTCACAGAGATGACTGCTATTTCTCGTACAGAAAAGTAAAGAGATTGGTTTTAGTTACCTTCATCCTCGCGGTTTCCCTTCATTGTAAGCCAGTCATGTTAAAACATTGTAGGGTACCCAAGGATGCCAACGGCACTCTATTACCAAGACTCAGCTGTCCGTTCATCTATATGTCAGTGGGCTATATCTCATGAAACGTAATAGATAGAGAGAGAAAGAGAGATGTTTTTTCACGAAATGTGTTAGTATTACTATTGCCCCGTTTACAACAAATAATAAAAACTTAATAAATAAAATTAATAAATAAAGTTTAAAACTAGAGAGGGCATGTCGTGTTATATAGTGATAAATGTTGTACTGTAGTACGGGACCGCTCCTTTACTCGTTCGACTCTCACACGAAGAAATCACTTATAAAGTTGAACAGTAGGTTCCTTTGGAAAAGAACGAGGAACGTTCTTTTCTAAGGATTGTTTTAAAATCAATAAAATATTACAAACTAGCTGTATATATACCCCGCGGTGTTCAGTTACGTCTTTGATTACTGCTACGCTCCCGTTGGTGGTAGCGTAATGCTCTATACGCATAAACTTTCGTCTTAAATCACTCTACCTATTTATGAAAACCGCATTTAAATGCGAAGGTTTAAAAGATCTAAGCGTACAGAGGGACAGATGATGGGAAGCGACTCGCAACTTCGTCCGCGTGGCTTATTTTACCCGCTTTAGGTTCTTGGTTACTGCTCCGCTCACGTGTGTCGTATCATGATGTTATATAGCATATGTTACTCAGAAATAATGTAGCTATCTATTGGTGAGAAAATGGTTGAAATCGGTTCAGTAGTTTCGGAGCCTATTCGTTACAAACAAACAAACAAATCTTTCCTCTGTATAATATTAGTATAGATGTAGAGATTCCACGTTGACAGACACAATTCCCATCAAAGCTACCTTCCAGTAGTTATAACCCCATCCTCTTAAACTACACCTACTAAAACTGTTCATCCATATGTCACAGATATTATTTAACGCGACCAGCTAACAGTAAACTTACATCCCTTGACAATAAAACTATGGGAGAGGTCAAGTAACACCGGTAACAATGATAATAAACATGTTTATAGTAGGAAAAGTGTGCTATTTTGCGACCACCAACCATTTGCGGTCAGTTTACTGATGGGATTTTCATATTTTATTGACGTGTCAAGGGTATTTCCTTGTAGGTAGCCGTGAGAGAGTGGTTGGGACGTAAAAAGTAAGTACCTATTAGGACAAGTGTGAACTTCGAATGGAGAAAGCACCTGTGGATAGGTGCAGCCTTTAATTTATGACTTGCTAGCCTCTGCCAGCGTTTTCGTTCGCGTCAAATTTGATATATTATCCTATATATTATCAATCAAATATCCAATATGTTATCCCACGGGGACCGTACATTTTTCCAGGATCAAAAGTATCCTTTGTGTTATTCCACACTACAATCTATCTCAGTGCCAACTTTATGCAGATCCGTTCAACCGTTTAAGCGTGAAAGAGTAACAAACATCCATTACCTCCATCCATTCATCCTCACAAACTTTCGCATTTATAATATTGTTAAATAGGAAGTAGGATTTACTAGCTGTTTGTATACCGGTGTCACTGGCGTTCATTTACACCTTTGGTTGCTGCTCCGCTCCCGTTGGTCGAAGACTGATGCTACTACTTTATATTCTTCCTCATGAACTTTTTTAACTTTTTTAATATTACCTACTTTATTTTTATGTTATTAGGTTTTTCTGACATTTTTTTTTTAAATTTGTAGCATTGTTTTTTTAATGGGGCATGCGGTGCTAACCTTTAAGAAATTGTAGTACTAACCTTAGATATAATCTTATTTTTTATAGAAATGTAACAGTATATACAATTGTTGGTTGGCCAGAAATAATAAATAAATAAATAAATGAATCTGTCTATATTTGAAAAAAATATTTTTTTGAAAAAAAAAATTTCACCAAAAATGTTGGAAAACTACTTTTATTTTTTGTATCAACCATCACTTTTTATATTTATGATAGTGCGCAATGTGCTTTTTCTTTCTTTCTTTCTTTCTAACGAACACAACTTTGTGCTTACGGATGCATCAAGCACTACAGGTAAGCCATGGTCCGGAGCGAGAGGGAATCAGGGAGGCAGTCGCCTCCTTCTGTGAGGCAGTAATGCTAGAGAAGGAGGCGGCGGGACGGTTGAGACAGCGGTTCTCACGTCCCAGCCGCCGCGGTAGACGCCACCGTAGATACGGGTCTGTGGATGGTGAGCAATGGGTAGCTCACCGTCCTTACGTTGCATAACGACAGGCCGTGTCGACGGCGCGTTCGAGTTCCACGCGCGCCTCAAAGAGATGTCAGCAAAGGAAGGGGCCACTGAGGGCCGATGCCTGCCGGGGCTGCGGGTTGTTCGTAAGAGATACCGCGCCCCCGGAACGCAAAGGGCACAAGAAGGAACATGGGTGGGTTTTAGTCAGTGAAAGTCTGACACTCCCTTCCGCCCCGCCCAGGGCGGGAGAAGTTATTTGATGATTTCTCACCCCCAAAAAAAAAAAGTTGAAACTATGCATTAATATTGGCCTGAATAAAATAGTGATGATAGGAAATGATAGAAAAAAACATGACAGTAACTTTCTGCTTCGTCAACTGTTTCTATACACCCTTTACTTTCTCAATAACAAAACTCAGAAGAAAACCAGTAATCCAAGACTACTAAGAAGTCATTTGAACCATCAAAGCTTTAATTCGAAAAACAGAAGCCTCTCGTATTACATTCGTCTCAAAATAAAGTGTTTAAAATTATAACAAAAATAAAGGTATATTTACGTAGAACGACGTGTTCCGTGTATGTCTGACACGTGTCTGTTTTAATTAAAAAGCTGAATTTCATAGTCATTAATCAAACAACAATTAGTGTGTATGGAGAATAGAGTATGTCAGATGTGACATCTTTTGGAGTGAGGTTTCTGCCTATCTGTAGTCGTTCAGTAACCTTATTGGCAGAGTCATGTAAGAAAACTTTTTTGATCCATTTAAACAGAGCATTTTAATTTTCTTTACTATTATATTCGAGTAATGATAGAATTATTATTAACTAGCTTTTACCCGCGACTTTGTCCTCGTCTTTTATATATTATCCCACGGGAACTGTTCATTTTTCCGGGATAAAAAGTTTCCTATGTATCATTCCACACTACAACCTATCTTAGTGCTAAATTTAATACAGATCCGTTTAGCCGTTTAAGCGTGAAAATGTAACAAACATCCATCCATCCATTCTTACAAACCTTTTCACTTATAATATTCTATTAGTAGGATGATAGAAGTCGTCTTATTTCATGAAATTACTACTACGTGATGAAATTTACTAGTGCTTATATAGTCTTAACTTAACATACCATCACGCCTGTATTCCCCGAAGAGTTGGGCAGAGGTGTAACAATCTACACCCACAGTTCGCCGGTATGTTTTTAGGTCCCATGTAATAGGGGGCGAGCCTATTGCCATTAACCGGACACAAACCTTAACTCCGAGCTGCTACTGAGAATTTCATAGAAAAACCCAATAACACTTTTTGCTCGACCTGGGAATCAAACCCAAGACCTCTAGCGTAGCAGACGCGCGTAGGACTACTAGGCTACCGAGGCAGTTATTCATCTATAAAGAAAACTATGCATAATGAAAAGGCATACTTTTTATTATATAGCAAGTTGATTTTGATCTCTTTTAACTTTACAATCACGAATTCTAAAGGTTCCCTTATAAACTACACTTTTGCTGTGTAGGCATAAAACTATTACCAGAATATGTCGCATCTGTCGAAATATTAAATACTCTTTCTTTTCCTGTAATGAACACGAGAGTGTCAAGAACACCACCTCACTTTGTTTCTTTAATTAGAGATTAAAATATTTGATGGTACTATTTTAAGGGTCGACTTGTACTTTTTATGTTGTTTGAGCGACTTTACAGTGACTACCACGTTGGTCTCGTGGTTGTAAAAATGACTAATAAGCGTGAGTCCTGGTACTGGCAACGAGATAATGGGTTTTTTCACCAGGAATTACTTAGTAGCAGACGAGTCTGGAAGTGCCTTGGCGAGCACGTAAGGTCGTTAGGTCCCGACTGTCGTTTGTAGATCTTTGACAGTCAGTCAGAATTTGGTAGCCAGAAACCCGAAAGTCTTAAAACCAGTCAAATAATGAGGTGTGTTGCCTCTATTGGTATAGTGAGTTTATAATGACGTAATTTATTATGGAATAGTGCAGTTTTCGCATCAAATATTTTGCAGTACTTGTATTCAATTTTCAGCATACTTCTCAAATTTTATTATTTAATTCATTGGATGGCAAATAAGCCGACCGACCACCTGATGTTAAGTGGTCACTGCAACCTATAGACATCTGCAATACCAGAGGCCTTGCAAATGCGTTGCCATCCCAGAGAAAAAGTTGAAATATCTCATGTGCCTGTAATTACACCGGCATCCATACCCTTCAAACCGGAACACAGCAACGCTGCTTTGCGACAGAAATAGGTATGGTGGCAGTACTTCTCAGGACGAGCTGCTTCACAAAGAGCTCTACTACTACTAAAATATATATATAAATATATATCTCTTTTCGCTCATTATTTTCCATTGAGAAGTGAGAAGTGTGGTGGGCTTCACCACACTATTATCAGACCACTGCAACTCCTGAAATCCAGAAACACCAGAAAAAAATATGTTATGAAGCTCGACGAGTCCCGGAGAAACGATTCAAACGATTCATCGAAATTATTCAGAGAAGAACAATGAAGGTGTAAGAAACAACATAATTTCCACTGAGAACCGAGAAATCTGTCAGAGATGAGATGAAATCCTATAATTGGCAAAACATAAACCCCACTCAAAAATCACACTTAACCAAACCAAAATAAAGTCCCAATTAAAACAGCATTACTCAGAAAAACATATCAAATAGCTACCTAAGTTTTAATAACGCCTAATTACATTTGATTCTAAAAACAATACAATTATGAGTTTATCAAACGCGTATATGAAACCCGGTTCAATTGTAATTTCAACTGACGTTTCTTATAAAGTAATTAATATGACATCTAATGTTTTTTTAATAACATAGCAATGGGAGCCACATGCAATTACACTAATGCATGAGTTGATTATACCAACTTATTTTCACATACGATTTTTACAATTTCAGCCTTTATTTTTTAACAGTTAAGGGTGTTGTGAAGTGCAGTTCTTTTGGTATATTTGTAGTTAATTTTATTTTCTAATTTGTGGAGTAGCGTCATGTTTTCCGACTCTCACGTGATGTATTCAAATGGCTAAATGGATTGTGTGTATTGTTGTGTATTTTGTGTTTTATTTAAGTAAAAGGTACTTAGATGAATTAGTGTAGGGTTGAACGGACCTGCTAGGGCTGAGGAATTGGTTCTAAAGAGTCACCGCGGCCCTGGAACGTAAAGGGCATTAGGAGGAACACGGATATGTTATAGTCAGTATGAGTCTGACACGTCACACGAAGTCATTTGATGATTTCCTATTGTAACAAAAAGGGTTGAACGGGGTAAAATAAGGTTTTTTTTGCGATTTTGTATTGGAAATATCTTTCAGTTATGTCGGAGCTATTAAAAAGATGTTGCTAACCTTGACTGTTTCTAGCAGACGAAGTAATTACAAATACTGTTGTGACCCTGACGGGGGTCACAGGATCAAGGTCAGGGGGTCTGTCTATAAATACGAATCGAATACTTTGATTGATGATATTTGAACTAACGTGGTGGCTTTAGTGGAGAAAAAGTGAACGGCATAGTTACAAAAAAGAATTTAGCAAACTATTCTAGACCCACTATTTTAAGTCAGGTATAAAAAAAAAAAACATTTGTTCCATTCATTTTGATGGTGTAGGTGAACTTTTGTACCACGTACAAATGCTTTGGAAGGAGGTGGCAAAACAAAACAACAAAAAGAACCAAAGCCGCCGACTTCCAAAGCTTTTTGATTTTCTCTCCGGATGGGAAATCATCAAATGACTTCTCCCCTGAGCTTGTTGACTTCCAAAGCTAAAGTTATTTTTCACTTTTTAGTTTTTGAACGAGGTTCTGTTTTTCGTAAAAAACTTTTTTTTTTGTTACGATAAAGTTAGCTGAAGTAGGTATTGCGGATTAGGTTCTTCCCAATGGATCTGATTTTAACTAGAAACCCGTACGTTAAAAATTCACACATACACATATACATTCCATCACGCCTGTATTCCCCGAAGGTTTAAGCAGAGGTGTACAAATGTACACCTACAGTTTGCCGGTTAAAAATTCAATATATTAATGTTTTCTTTTTTATTCTATTTTTGTTTTATTTACCACATCAGCTGTAATAAATCAACTTATTTTCTTTCTTTTTATATTCTATACTAGCTGTTGCCCGCGACTTCGTTCTCGTTGTGGTTATAAAACATATCGAACTGTCCGCGACATCGTCCGCGGGCTTATTTCACCCGCCTTACATTGCGTTTTTGTTTACTGCTCCGCTCCCGTGGGTCTTAGCGTGATGTAATATAGCCTATGACATTTACAATTAACGTGGTTTTCTACGGGTAGAAGAATTTTTAAAATCAGTTTAGCAGATCCAGAGATTACCCCTTACAAACTCACAAACTTTACCTCTTTATAATATTAACATGGATTCAAATAAATAAATTATCTTGCAAGGCATAACAAAAACATTTTTCAATTCCATTTTTTCTTCGAAAACAAAGAAAAATCAAAAACTGTATTAAAATCACACCTGCCTTCGTTCAATTTAAAAAGCCTGAACTCAAACACAATTAGGACAGATGCGCACTAACGACACGACATAAATGTCTTGACGCTTTTTGTCGCATCACTTATACACCGTGCATGTCACAGTAAATAAAAACTTTTGATATTAATATGATGTTTTAAGTTTTTAAATGCATATCCTTTAAGTGCACCTAACTAAGGGATAGTTGGATAATACGAGGCTAAACTGTCAAATCGGATTTGGGATTTTGACGATTCTGACCTTCTTTTGACTTTGACTCTGACTTTGACCTTGACTTTGACTTTATACTCAATCGCCTACAGACAAAAATAAATCATCTCAGAACTAACAACCTGCCTAGAAAGACGGGCAGATGATATCTCACGGAAGTCACTGCTATCTTACCCGATTTACTTAACAATTATTTATTAATTAGCAACTACAAGCAATTTTTATATCTAAAATTGAAGAAATAAGGGTGGATTTGCAATGGACGTTTAATAGCAGATGCTAAAACCGAGTGTCCGATATCTAAGTGTCCGGGTGATTGCGGAGTGGGCACGGTGCGGTCACGCGACGCTGTCGTCGCGTCTAGGCGGGGCTTTATGATTAATCGCACACGAGTACAAGGCCTTAGGTGTGATGTGTACTGCGTGATATGGAAATGCTTTTCGAAGAGGTTTTAATTTTTGTGAATTGGGGGTTGAAGTCTTTAGTAGAAAGTGTGACTTGGTTATGAGACATTTTGTTTTTTCAGAAAGTTGCATTGGATGACTGAAAAAAGTAGAAAAGGTTTTTATTCTACATTAGACCCCTAATCTTACAAATAGTCACAGAAGAAAAAGAATGGATAGGATTCGGATACAAAATCAATTAAAAAAAAAATCCTGTTTGTACGTAGTAATTTCTCTTACATGTCATGTTGCCAAAAATATCGCAAACTCACATTCACAAACATCCGGCCTCGTAACAATTACTTACGTGTATGCTTAGTACAAATATTTGTTCAGTGCGGGAATTGAACCCGAGACAAGCAAAACTGCAACCATCAACTACCACACCAACCTTGTTTAAGAATATTTCCAACACCATACAGCCTGAAACTCTATCAATACCAAAACTAGGTTCCGAAAGAAATATTTGCTAAATACCTTTAAAAATGTTGCTTAAAAAAAGTTCCCTAAAAGAATTCCCTTTCTAAACCATTAAAATGTAACCTACCTACAAAATCTAAAAAATACTACAGCCATATCTTAGCATAGCTCCCACTACACCACACCTCCAAGCCAAGCCTCGCATCGCTATCTTATCGCGATCGTATGAAAGCTCATTACAATGACCACCATGACTTATGGATAAAGGTCAAAGGTCATTTTGACTAAACACTATCCAACCATATCTATTCGTTAGCTAGCATTGTTTCAAAGAGGTAAGGGATAATTTACTTGGGTAACGATATTCTATGCAGTAGGAACGTCCTAGTGGTTAAGGCATCCGCCTCTTATCCAAGAGGTTGTGGGTTCGTAGATAGACACAGGCAAGTACCAATATGACTTTTTCGATTTCATTTGTACTTTCTAACTTCATGGTGGTGTCTTAAAGGAGCCCGCCTCTCATGCAAGAGGTAGCGAGTTCGATACCAATGAGACATTTTAAATACATAATGTTTATCTTGGATATCACTGTCATTTGTGAAAGAGAACTTCATGAGAAAACGAAGACTTATAAATTAATATACCTAAGTCTAAAATCGCATTTTTTTCTGACAATCAAACCGATTCCTTGACAGACAAAAGTGCCTATAAATGGTTTCATTGAAATACGCGCTTTGTCTATAATTCATACAAATATTTTAAATGCGCGAAAGTAACTCTGTCTGTTACGCTTTTACGACTAAACCACGGAACAACTGGTTGACAAAATCAACTGGTTGCAAATTTAATTATAGAAGTACTTTATTTTGATTAATTATTTTTCTGTTCGACATTAATTCTACATTTGAGTATGCATCACATATATACCATCACGCCTGTATTCCCCGAAGGGTTAGGCAGAGGTGTAACAATGTACACCCGCAGTGCCTATTGCCCTTAACCGGGCACAAATCCTAACTCCGTGCTGCTACTGAGAATTTCATAGAAAAAGCCAATAACGCTTTTTGCTCGACCTGGGAATCGAACCCAAGACCTCTAGCGTAGCAGTCGCGCTTAGGACCACTTGGCTACCGAGGCAGCTCACATACTGATTTAAAATGTTTATTGGTATTAAAATATTGCAATTAATTTAGCTTTCATTTCTAGTTTGTAGCACTGAGTACGTATTGCAGTACTTTGAGTGATTTTTATTTTTTATAGATCGTTTTTATTTATTTATTCATTTAAGAACTTTGGAAGACTTACAGCTAAATACATTGGTGATAAAGAACAGTATGATTATCTGACAGCCAATTACAAGTCTTCACGTCTAGAAACACGCTCACGTTTTGACAGCAGTATAGTTTTATGGAATTGTACAACTTATTCTAATATTTTTTTTTTAAAGAGTATGTGTGGAGTTTCTAGCCTCTTCTTCTCCATACGAAACTACCTTTTGGAATGGGTGACTAGATTCAATATTATTAATTTTAACATGTAATTGACGTTCAAATGTGTCTTTTAATGGTCTTATTGAAATAAATGATTTGACCTTGGCTTTGAACCGATTATGATGAAATTTGGTACGAGGTAAGTTTGGACCCCCAAAAAAGTCATAGGCTACTTTTTTTCCGCAACTTAGTCTCCGTCCGTGAGAACCGACATTTACGCGGACAAAGTCGCGAGAAAAAGGTAGTAAACAATAAAAACGTAAAAGATACTTTATTACGACTTCTACTTTGATAAGTATCTGACCTCAAAAGTGTTAATAATTTCGAAGTGTTTAATTCTTATTTCTAATCCATAAATTATACCCGTATAGGCCAAGATAAAATCAAAATTACATCCCAATCAAAGAATCAATTTTATTTTTCTAAGTTTCCTATGCAATAAATCAATAATAAGTGTGTGTTTTAAATAATAAATGAAATCAGCTGATGAAAATCTAAAAAGTAGTAAATTAATGTGATTTATCGCCTTTTAAAAATAAATTAAATAAAAAACAAATGAACATCGATTTTATTTAAAAACACTTTTTTCAAAATTAGCTGAAATAAAGTTAAGTATATAAAGTTAGCTATAATACAGGGATGTAATTAGGTAGATATTATGTATTTAAATAATTATGACTGAGAAGAGAATTAAATTAATGAATTAATAAATATATTATTTACATAATGAGTTCAACTAAAAACGCCAATTTTAATAATGAGCCTTTAAACGTATGTAATTGCATGTTATTTTGTTTTTTTTAATTGAAAATTTAAATTTTATACTTTGTAACAAGGCGTATTTGGAATGCGCATACGCTTACGATTATCAATTAAGTAGTCGTTTAACAAGAATATTTGGGTACTTAAGTGCAAAATTTATTTAATATTTAATTATTTTTCTGGACTTATAATGGCCACTGAGAACGACCCCAATAGAGTGTAAATAAAGTTTGGTGTGTGTTAACAAAATAATATTATGTTATTACTATATAATTATTATAGGTATTCACTGATTATAGACATTTTTTTTTACTTATAGTATTACCATAGAACTGTCTAATTGGTCTTATGTTGCGGTAGCTAAGCTTGAAGTGATAGGTTCAATTCCCTAGTCGGACAAAATGTTTATCCACCGTGGCTCACAATTGGTGATTGGTCAAGCGCCTAATATCGGACTATGAGAGTTAGGGATGAGGGAGTGCATCTGTATTCACTGTACACTTAGGCACAACAATATCTCCAGCGTACTTGGCTAGTTTTTTTATACCGCCGTGACGTGAGACAATATTATTATAGCCAAAATTTTTTATGAATTCATGATATCAGTCTATACCTAATATCATTACCATTAAAACATCTTAATTACGTAGAAAAAGTACTATTATTTTCGTCCTTTGTACTTAGCGGTTCCATAATAGCAATCAAACATCAGAATTAGTCACAGTACGATCATTATCAATCGGCCATAAATACATAATTGATCGTAAGTGAAAAGTTATCAGCAATTTTAATAGCATTTCATATTCATTGGCGGAGTATGTTCATCATGACATGTCGATTAAATGGAAAAGCAAAAAAGCAGGTCAAGAGCATGTCGGACTGCCACGTGAAGGGGTTCCGTGCTAATGTACAATATTAAGTAAAAAGTAAAAAAACAAGAGCGGCTTTTTTATTTTTATTATTTATTGTTACAGCGGCCATCTATTTTTTTAAATTATTTATTTAAACTTAATGCAACTAAAAAGTAAAAAGGTGGACTTAATGCCTTAGGAATTCTCTACCAGGCAACCAAAGGTGATGAAGAGATAACATGGCAGGTAGCGTGGTGGCAACTGTAATACACTCTGTGAAAATTTCAAGTGTCTACCTATTACGGTTCATAAGATACAACCTTGTGACAAAAGAACAGATAGACTGACGGATGAGAGAGAACAATAGGGCCCCGTTTAGACCCTCTGAGTACATAACCCTAAAAAGTGCCTTGCGGCTGCTTGTGGCTAACAAATTTCATTCTATGGGAGTTATTTCAAAACCTAATTATCATTTCAATTTGTCGACAGAATTTTTTATGTTCCAGATCCGGCCTCAGGCATCGGTTTCATAATAGTGTATGGGTTCGATTGGGGTCTTAGTAATGTGTAGATAATTGACGTTGGTGGTCGGTCATTACAGGTCCATAGAATTGGTGATTGTACACTTGCACCGGTGTAATGAATAGATGCGGTACGGCGCTCCCAGGTGCGACGTGAAGCTGTTGTAGAATTGATGAGGTATTTTAACAAAGTCTATTGATTTCCGGTAAGGAAAATTTGCAGACGGGTTACATTATATTCCAAGAGGCAAATTTTGCACAAGTGTGTATACGATCATAGCGCTCCCTCCTCTCACATACTTATACGAGACAAGACTCAAAGAAAAACATATTATCATCTGGCAAAGTTACGGACCTTTCTATACCATATCTATATAAAACTGCTCATCATAGTCATCATCATTCCTGACCCTGACTTCACTGACTGCTGGGCTTAGACCTCTCTAGGTATGTTTATCGAGGATTGTCGATTTTAGATTTACATTCTAATATTAAGTTAAAATTCTCTCACAATATTTGTCTTCACTGGTGTCTAGGATAACATAAACTTATAAAGTACATATGAAATAGAAAAAAACACATTTGTACCTTCCTGTGCCCTGTTGTGAACCCATTCAAAAGAGGCAGGCGCCACAACTACAAATTTTCGTAAAATTAATAATCATAATTAATTTTCCGAAATAAAATATGGCATATCCAAATATTGCACATCAACGTCGTTCATTCGCAGAATCTGTCCATTGCGCAAGTACTTATTTATTACGCGACGTACGACAGGTGGGCACAGAATCCTCACTTAATAACTGGTAACCGGTAACTTAATCAATTCGTTTCACCGTTTTACAAGGCCTCATATTGTACAGTTAGTAGCCTGTATTTTATGACCCCTGTGGGAATGAAAAAGAGGAGGTCAGGTATTTTAAGGACCTTAGTGTACCTACGTCATTTAGTTTACGGGAAATTCTTGTTAATTTGAGTTGATAATGAGACTCATGATTCATAATGAGATGTCTTGTATGCTGTATCTCATGAACCTTATGAGGAAGAGACTTGAAACTTTCACAGAGAATAATAATTAAATAAAGTTGAAAATTAAAGGTTCTTATAAGAAGGATATAAGTACCGTGCCTTTTTTTGTATGTAATATTAAATTTTGTACGGTGAAACGCGACCGTTTGAGTGTAAGTCCGACTCGCATTTGGCCGGTGTTTTTTAGTCTAGAATCATAGTACTGAATCCATGGTAACGTTTTATGTTTTCTAGAAAGCTAAGTGATTAAGATGTTCATAAAGAAATAATGTACTCATAAAAATATAATGACATGGTATTTTCTTGCACGTTGAAGCGTATAATTTAACGAAACGTTTTTCTATTACAGTTAGCCGATAAAATTATCTATTCACAAGTCTTGATCGTTTATTTGATTCTAAATAGTTTAACGGTAATAAGCATTTAATTTTGAATAGTATGCTGAAAATAAGCATTTAATTTTTAATAACCAATTAATTTCATCCGAGTACGTCCCTGTATAGAAAGATTTACTTAGAAATATTAAGGAAGTGAAGTCACGTTTTGCACTAGTTTTTATGGACCCATTAGCAATTTAGCAGAAATGTAAATAAAGCATACATAGATATCTATTTACTTGCATACATAAACTCACGACATTTTCCCATGAGGGTAGACAAAAACCACAGAACGCCGCATGCTACGATGCTTACATACTCCTTTTGCATCGTCCACGTACCTTTCTACTTACCATTACTTAATAAATTTATTTTAATTTTATAATATTAATCAGATACCTAATTCATTTAATTTTACAACACATACCATCACGCCTGTATTTCCCCAAGGCAGAGGCGTACCAATGTACACCCACAGTTCGCTGGTATGTTTAGGTCCCATGTAAAAGGGGACGAGCCTATTGCCATTAACCGGGCACAAATCCTAATTTCGAGCTGCTACTGAGAAATTCATAGGAAAACCCTATAACACTTTTTGCTCGACCTGGGAATCGAACCTGACCTCTAGCGTAGCAGTCGCGCTTAGGACCACTAGGCTAACGAGGCAGTTAAATAACTAACTAATTTTACCTATTCCATCTTATTCTATTAGACCTTAGATAGCTAATAAGACAATAGGAAGGACCTGACTAAATTCTCACTAAATTACTACATCATAACTGTGTCACAGTAAATCTCAATCCCAGTAGATAAAAGTCACCAAGAAGGCACGACAAGGAACCCACAGCATGAACCCCTTAGGCAAAGATAAGGGACCTAACAAATAACTCCAACGAAAACATGAAATCAAAATTATCAATATAAATCAGATAAACGTTTTAAGCAACAGTAATTTATTTCTCAATCAAAGTCTTGTAGTCTTAAAGAAAACTTACCAATCAATCTATAAACAGGCTATAAGTCATAGTAAAAACTGGATAATTCATTTAATAGCTTATGTCTATTCGAAATAATCAGTGAGGTACAATGGGCAAAGTTGACGCTAGGGCAATTCATCACTCTCGAGTTTGACAGCTAAATTACAGGGCAAAGTAACCTTAGAGCAAGTTGCTCAGTTGCCTGGAAAGGCTAAGTTTTTGTGCACTTAGATATTTTAGGTGCTGAATAGCTTGTATAGACGCTTTCGGATATCTTATGGATAGACTATAACTGGCGGATAATTGCTGATAAATAATACAGGGCTTGATATGAAAGTATGAGATACAATGTGAGGGATTTTTTTCAAATGTATTGTAAGGTAATTTGCACCTTTCACTTGCTTAAGACTAAAAAATAATAAAAAAAAAATTTATGTTATGAATTGGTTGTCCTTTTAGTTCCCATGTAGGTGGATTATAACTAAAAGTACCCATTTTTGAAAATAAGCCGTAATAGGTAGGGTAATAGTACCTGTTTCGTTTACCTACGTTTCAGAGACAAACAACTAAATCATACTGTAATGTATTCTCTAGACTGATTCCGGCCACGGCGACTAATCTTAATGCAGACTAGCCAAGTACGCAGGAGATAATATTTTAGTGCACAAGTATATACACAAACACAGGTACACTCCCTCATCTCTAACTCCTCGTGTAATACAACTTGCATAGCATCAAACAACTGTTTTGCAAAGCTGTCAAATTAACTAGTAATAACCAAAACACAAATCTCAAAAATTCCTTTTGAATGTTGACATCTAAGCTTTAGGCAATTTTTGTTACATTTTCGTATCTACCAGATAGCAAAATCTCTCAGGAGCAAATCCCAATACCTATTAATACAAAAATACCTTTTTCAAACAATATACATTTCCGATGGTACAATCGTATGCACAATTGATTTGGTAGTAAACTTAGAGACACGTGATATCGCTCGATCATTGTTTAATAAAAATATTATCGCATCAGTGCTTACATTTTGTGAAAACAATGAAAGTTTATGTTCAAACAAGCTTGTTTTCATTCTCCAATAAGACACGATTACCTACTTCTTTTGTGTTTACGAGGTGACATTGAATAGAAAAACCTGTCAGAAGATACAGAAGAAGACAAGACCAGGATATATGGGGTGTAATAGAAGACAGAGAGAAAGAAAATATAGAGCAAAAATGAGTACTGCATTTTTGCTCTATATGTTTTTTCGAAAACAACTTATATTTTACATACACACATACATAAACTCACGCCTTTGTAGACAGTAAATGCAGAACGCAACATGCCCCATGATCCTTATATACTCATATCGCCTCGTCCACGTTCATACATCTGGTCATACAACACCATCCGGTTACTTACAGTCAAAAATCACTATTAATGGTGGCGAATTATGAAACGCACGCAAAACAATGTGCTTACGGGTAAAACTGCCTCATTAGCATAGTGGTCCTAAGCGTGACTGCTATGCTAGAGGTCTTGGGTTCGATTCTATTTTCTAAGTTTATCTTGGACATCACTGACATCGATGAAGAAAACATCGTGAGAAATCTTCGACTTATAATTAATGTAAGTCTGAAATCGCCAATCCGCCTCGAGCAAGCGTGGTGATCAACACTCGTGCCTACTCTGTATGAGAAGTGGATATTGCTCTGCAGTGCGACAATAATAGGCTGGTATTATTATTAGTATTACGGAAATATACCCATAATAAAAAGTATAAAAAGTACACACACACATTCTCAAAGTACAATATTAGAGCCACAATAAGTGGCAACTGCCAAAGTACCACTTAAAATGACGTTTGGCATTCATAATGAAAGATCAAAGTGTTCAACTGTACTATTTAGTGACGGATTGCCATGCCAACGACTGTGTCATAAAAAAAACGTTAAAAGGCACTAATAGCGGGTTCGACTAACAAGCTAAATTAGGCGGCTGGATATAGTGGATGCGGAAGATAACAAATCAAAGGGTAATTTCTCGTATTTGATGTTAAACATCTATAGCCGCACGTAAAACCGACAGCTGGCGTGGCGACGCATGCCGTGGCGACGCATGCCGTGGCGACGCGTCGCCACGCTATATTATAATGGTAGAATTGAGTTGTCACAATTTATAGTATATTTTTGAATTTATATTTTTTTTACTTAATAAAAATAAATGTTTATTATATTTTCTGTAAAAACTCGTAACATTTTATTTTTACGTTATGCCATATTTAGTTCCTGTCGTATCGTAAACTGTTCTTATAAGCATATTACTAGTACAAAATTATTTCGATGTTCCACATCTGCCAGGCGTCCTATGACGGCTCACAATTTTTTTAAGAATGTCTGCATTCTATTCCCAGCTTCAATCTGTGAAAAATATCTCTAATTTACCAAAAATTTCGACAAATTTTTAAAATTGCATGTCCCTAAGGAGATTGTTACTAGATTTGGAATAGAATAGAAGGAATTTGTAAATAGAGTTACATGCGCGCCTCAAAGAGATGTCAGCAAATTTTGAAGGGGCTACTCAGGCCGATGCCTGCAGGGGCTGCGGGTTATTCGTAAGAGATACCGCGCCCCCGGAACGCAAAGGGCACAAGAAGGAACGTGGATAGGTTTTAGTCAGTAAAAGTCTGATACGGGTCCCGCCCCGTCCAGGGCGGGGCCCGTAATTTGATGATTTCCTATACCTAAAAAAAAAAATTGTAGGTTCGGAATTATTTCAGTTACGAGTATTGACCTACAGAACTTAGGAGAAGTTTATTTCCAGAAGTAGACTACCATATTTGTAAATATGTAAGCACTAACAATCGAATAACGAACACTCTTTATTGTGAAAAAAAAACACTATTTTAAAAGAGTAAGTATGGAGTTATTTTCCACACTTACTTATCCATACGAAACTACCTTTTGGAAAAAGTAACTAGATTTAATTCTATTTCTTGTTTTAAAAAATTAAAAGTGCCCATTAATGGTCTAGTTGAAATGAAAAAAAAATTGACTTTGACTACAATAACCCTTTTATTGCAACAGTAGCAATAAAAGGGTTATTCTTAAATTTATCAACTCCATCGTACCAGGAGGTGATTGGCTTTTCTGCATGTCTTGACAATTGTTTACATTACATTATCATTCCTATACGAAATTGGTCCTAATTGAAAAAATAATCACCAACTAATGAGATACTCAGTGTTGGTGATTACAGGAATCCCGACTGCCGTGTCAATAATTTTTTGATTAGCAACTTTTTATCAATCATGTTTTTTTGATTAATGCCACACAAATTGAATAATGTATACTGTGTTCTATTTTCAAAAACACTAAGTGTATTTTCGGATTGTTAGCGCGGAGAACGGTACTGAATCATTCTGTGGTGTCTTACAACTGAAAATATACTTTAGCAATAAGACATAGGGTTGATATTCGATTGTGTCTTGTTTCCTCGTTTGATTTCTTGGGCGTAGTTTGCAACATTGTTGCAAATTGCAGTTTCAATGACTATGTTATTAAGTCAATTATACATGAAATAAAAACTTATAAACAGTGAGCGTTTATCATCGGCTGATCCTTACACGGCGTGTTACAAAAAATATTTTTCTTTATTTTTTTATGTAATTTCACGGTTTGAAGAATTTTTATCATGTTTTTGTTTGTTGGAAGTAACATCTTATGCAGTGTGGGAAACTAGAGTTTTTTTTTTCGTTTTACATTTACGAGTGGGATGTATCAGCTGTACATATGTAACCTGGGTGTTTTCAGCTAAGAGGTACAGGTTTCTTTTAGGCAAAAGTGCTCCATCGTCGAGCCCACCATTACTTGCCATCTGTCTATCTGTTTCTTTGTTGTCACATCTCGGCAAAACTACTGAACCGATCGTGATGAAATTTGACGAAGAGTTAGCTTGGGATGTGTAGAATGACATAAGTTTTTGTAATCTGCGAATTTGTCGCGATAACTAACATTTGCACGGACAAAGGTGCGGGAAAATGCTAGACAATAATAAAAACTAAAAAACCATGTAGCATGTTAAAACATATGAAGATACGGTTAATAAAACATCTTACTTATAGATCGTTAGATTAATTTATTTTCCGAAAAAGTTTCGCGTGTACCTAAGCTGTCTACAACTTATGACTCAGTCATACACAAATTCAAAAAAAAGTCAAAGACAAATGATTAATTTCAATTAGACCATTAAAAACCACTTTTTAACGCCATATACAAGAAAAAAGAATTGAATCTAGTCGCCCATTCCAAAACTTAGTTTCGCGTGTAAAAGAATTGGCAAGAAACTCCATGCCTTCTTTTTTTCAGAACGGGAAATCATCAATTGACTTCCCCCGCACAAGGCGGGACGGGAGATGGTGTCAGACTTTTACTGACAAAACCCACCAATGTTCCTTCTTGTACTCTTTGCGTTTCGGGGGCGCGGTATCTCTTACGAACAACCCGCAGCCCCGGCGGGCAACCTCCATACTTACTCTTTTAAAATTTCATGTCACATTTAATTTTAATATATATATATACACTCACGCCTGTATTCCCCGAAGGGTTAGGCAGAGGTGTAACAATGTACACCCACAGTTCGCCGGTATATTTAGGTCCCATGTAATAAGGGGCGAGCCTATTGCCATTAACCGGGCACAAATCCTAACTCCGAGCTGCTACTGAGAATTTCATAGAAAAACCCAATAACACTTTTTGCTCGACCTGGGAATCGAACCCAAGACCTCTAGCGTAGCAGTCGCGCTTAGGACCACTAGGCTACCGAGGCAGTTAAAAATTTAATTTTAAGACGTGGATTAATATATAAACTCTCTCTAAATTTCAGTCTAACTAACAATCTATTCCGCGCACCACTTAATCCTGGATTAACAAGCAAAATAACTTATATAACTACCAGCTACCACAGAAACAAACAAACTATAGCAACGGCCATCAACACTGCTTGTACCCAATCCGACAGCCGATTTATTTGAACGACATGACAAATGTATCCTTACTATCCCTGCTAAATTGATCAGTACTTTGTTACTTAAACAACCAGTTTAATTCACTATCAAAACAAGCGAAATTAACCCTTATGGCTGCAACGATAAGAGGTGTCAATTATTTTGGGATGTGTCAATCTATGTTGGACGGTACAGATCACGATGCATCATATTGCAAGTATTTTGGCATGCTTGATTTCTTTGTTATCTATGCCAGAAGCAGGTTATGATACAGCTAAGTGTTGATAAGAATGGATTGATTAGGATTGTTAAGTGGACAGAATTGATAGTAATGTATCATCAGAGGTATTCTTGTATCGCTCAGACGGCTGGCCCAAGAATAGGTATTACCATACAAAATGGCAATATTGTAACCCATATGTATTCATTTTTGATCTGTAATGAATTTTTGATACCCGTGCAAAAGTTTGTGAGAATGTTTGTGGATGTATCGATGTTTGTTACTCTTTCACGCTTAAACGGCCGAACGGTCGCTTATTTAGAAGGTAACATGTTTGATTAGTTAATTTTTTTTTTAATCAATTACAATTAATTATAGACAATTACATACATTTTTAAATATGTATAGTCGTCACGCAGTGGGTGTATGAACCCTCCGTTTGTAGTAAACGGAGAGTTATGTCGGACTTTTACCGACTAAAACCCCACGGTTCCTCCTGTTACCATAAGTCAGGAGCCCGGTTTCGCTTGACGCATAATCCACGCTCCCGACTGGCCGACCGAGGCCTAGGAAACGCTGGTGTGATGACTTAGTTAATAAATTAAAAAAAAAATTAATTTTAATATTGTAGTAGGTACCACATCCAAATTTCTTCTGGCACCCAAAACACGAGCAAGAAATACTCACATCACATCTATCCACCTTCATACCAAACAAATAGAATAACCAGACAAACTTATTAGCCAGATCATAATTCCAGTCAACAAGCCATTTAAAACGCTCATTTCAGATATAATTATTTAATCTAGCAACATTGTCAATCCTGGGTTGCCAACTAAAATAGCTGGGAGCAGTGACAAATAACTAGCTATAATTTTAGAGTCGCATGCGTATAGTCTGGCTTCAAAAGGTAAAAGACGACGACTTGAGGATAATCTAAATAAATTGACGGTTAAATCAACAAGAACAACTTTGTTCTACTTACGTTTAAATATGTAAAATGGTAAATAAGTAGGTATTACGCATTTTAAGTCCTGGAGCTAAACGATAGTTATTAATTATGACGGGAATAGCGGCCATCTTTTTTCATTACTTACTCTGTTTTAAAGTAGCATTTGCTCGCGATTTCGTCCGCGTGTATCGGTTACCTGAGTAGTTTAATTTTTTGCGCGGGACCCTAATTCGTTTTCTAAAATAAAAGTAGACTATGTTACTCCTTATAACATCTACTATCTGCCAATGAAAGCCCTGTCTAAATCGGTCAAGCCATTTCGGAGATATACTGAAACAAACAGACAGACAGAAATACATAAAATTAAACTTTGACTATTTTTGGTTACAAATATCGTATATACTTTCATATGCATTTAGTAAAAAGCTGTTATTTTGGTAATACAAACAGACACTTCAATTTTATGTGCAGGTAGTTATGAATATTAATTTAATGTCTCAATCAATAGTTTTGCTCATTTTTCAGTCAATGATTAAGGGTCTGTACCTATATTTTTCACTATATCCTTTTAAGTATAGAATACCAACAAATATAGGTATATACCTACCTATCATACTCTTGAAACCGATATTTCTAAAATTAAACGAAGATTGAGTCTTCTAGCTTCCAACTTCCAGTTTTTTACGTGAATAAAGATGTGCCCCGTTGGTCCCGTAGTCGCAAGCGCGACTGATGAGCATGGGGTCCTGGGGTCGAATCCCAGGTCGAGCAAAAAGTATTATTGGGTTTTTCCATTTGAAATTTCTCAGTAGCAGCTCGGAGTTAGGATTTGTGTCCGGTTAATGACAATAGGCTCGCCCCCTATTACATGGGACCTAAACATACCGGCGAACTGTGGGTGTAAATTGGTACACCTCTGCCTAACCCTTCGGGGAATACAGGCGTGATGGTATGTTGTTTGTAAAGATGTACAAGACTACATACGGACGGTTGTCTTTCATACAAAGCTCGCGGTGCGGCAGCAGTGCGGCGTCGGTACTACGCACGCTCGACGGCAGAACGACAAACCTCACGCGTTAACTGTTTGAAAAAAAACAACAGTCCGGCACCGCAGCGGTCCGGCACCGAACGCGTAAATAGAAAGAGCCCTTACGTACAAATCAATCCATGGACATGGAGCAAAAAGTGTTATTGGGTTTGTCTATGAAATTCTCAGTAGCAGCTCGGAATTAGGATTTGTGCCCGGTTAATGGCAATAGGCTCGCACCCTACTACATGGGACCTAAACATACCGGTGAACTGTGGGTGTACATTGTTACACCTCTGCCTAACCCTTCGGGGAATACAGGCGTGATGGTATGTGTGTTACAATCCATGGACTTCAGCAATTCAATTCAATGCGATTTCAGCATTGGTCCTATAATAAAAGTTATTTACAACATCGAATACAATAACTCCGTTTTCGGTTTTTTATACAGAAATAAGTTTGCACGTACCACATGGCTTTAACAAAGTGTACCTTAGCCTCGAAAACAAATTACATAACACCCATTCCACCAAAGCAAAAAACTCTCTAAATAACCCAAAAACAGTTAGAAGGCAACAAAACTTCACATTCCAGTTAATTTCCCAACAAACAACGCAACAATTGGTTCAATTGACGTTACAGAAAACAGCAGAATTAATACGTTGGCTTCAAAAATAGTGTTAATCAATCTCAATTGAGACGGACTATCAACTACGTGTACGTACTTCCTGCAATTGTTTTAATCTAAAAAAGAACAAGGGCAGCGTAGGTACTCGTTGTGGTAAATAGAGGGCCCGCTAGAGCACCGAGTCGACTTTTTTATTATAAAAATACGACTATGAAAATGTATTTTGATATCATTTTATAAGCCAAACACAACACTTAATTTAGTATCACTTATTATATTCAATAAATAGAACCATTAACTGGCCTTAACATCAGTTCTTTTTCTAAAATAAAAACACACCTTTTAAACATCAGGTACTTCCTAGTGTAAGTCCCGTCAAAATCGGTCCAGCCGTTTCGGACATTTGTCGGAATAAAAGGCAGACCAAAATTTAAAAAAAATATTATTGTGGTAAAAGTGCCGTGTGCCATACATAATGCATGAGTAAACAGATTTTATGTTTACATTACAAACCGACACTTTATTTCTTTTAATGTTAAGAGAGAACCATTTTCGTTATTGCCAAACCCCATTCCCTACACCATAACCCTAGGCCCTTTAAAGTCCCACACTTCTTAATGGCATGCGTATTCCGCTTTCTTTATTTTTGAAACAATCTTCAATTCCCAACCACTGCAACTCCTGAAACCCAGAATCAACATCCACCAGACACCACAATATTCCTTTATCTATCCTCAAAACATCCATGCTAAAATGACTTCGGTCTTACGACTTTTGGAAAAATCCAAGAGTTCTCTCGTAGGTTTCTACCTACTTTCACCCAATCTTAGCCCTATCCATCTTCAAACATATCTCCCCTAGGTCACAAATAAACGTCGCCACTTTTGACTTCCCCACCAGCACTTAGTACCTTTCTATGCCACTTATCTACGCCCTAAATGGATTTAGCCGGGGTCAAGTGGACGCGAGCCATTACGGCGATTACGAGCAGCGACAACGGGTCAAACTTTATTATGGGGGCCAGAAATTGGCTGGAACACAGTTCCAAGTACCCGTATCATTAAAAAAATCAGTAAAACTATGATCTTGGTTCTCTAATGGCTATATTTGGAGTTAGGAAATGGGTATTTAAAGTTTTGTGATTATACTTTGATTATTTTAATTGAACTTAGTTTTGTTAAAATGAGCTAACCCAAAATCTCTCTCTAATTGAAAATGTGTTCCAAATTTGTTTATTACTATACTGAGAAACCACCACCAATATATATATATATACAATATATACAAATATTACATAGACTAAAGATTTGTTTGTTTGAGTGTACCAATAAGCTACAAAACTACTAGACCGAATTTAACCATTTTTACACCAATAGATAGCTACATTATTCCTGAGCAACATAGGTAATTTAACATCACGCTACAATCCAATGGGACCGGAGCAGTAGCCAAAGAGGTAACAAAAAATATCCACGCGGATGAAGTTACGAGCAAAAGTTAGTTTATTATAAAGATAAATTACGAACTTGAAAAAAGACCGGTACATAAAAGTCAGACACTGCAAACATCTTGTTTACCATGATTTACAAGAACTCTTTTGCTAATATAAACAGGATGACAGCCATAACTCCCATCCTCATTACAAAGTCTTCCATTTGAATATCAGCTCCTGTCATTTGACATCGCATCAACATAAACCTATTTGGTGCTACTGACACCATGCCCCGCGTAAAACAGGACCATCATACGTTTGCTGGCGAAGATCCCTTAAATTTCCACAACTCCTCTGAAAGGTTTAGAATATAAGGTTGAAATTCGCTAGAGTGCGTCTTGGAGGATAGCAGATGTAAGTTTGTATTTATGTAACAACTGCTCATTTGGCTTGGTGCAATTTGTACGAGGTCATCAACATTGTAATGGATTAGTACAATTCAGTTCAGAGAAACTGAGGGCTGACGTTCAGTGGACTGATAATGTGACTGTAAATAAATAATGCATAATATGTTTCAGTTTGTTTATTCTGTAGAAACCCTCCGTTAATAAATTTAGGTAATTTAACCTAAGGTCTCACCTACCAGTCGATCGTGTAAAATAAATACCTTGGTGTTTTCACTCCTTTAGGAATTGAATTTCCAAAAAATCCTATATTAGTGCTCATTTCGCGTTCCTATGGCAATAGGCTCGTCTCCTATTACATGGAAACTAAACATACCGGCGAACTGTGGCTGTACATTGGTTCACCACTGCCTAACCCTTCGGAGAATGCAGGCGTGATGGCATGTGTTCGCGTTCCTAGTTCTAGCAGCTTCCATTAGTTAGATTCCTCTTTTGAATATAGAAGACAAGCTTTTCCCGCGTCCTCATCCGCGTAAATGTCGGTTTTCGAAGAGACAGATGAAATCGAGGAATAAAAAGTAGTCTATGTCCTTTCTTGAGGTTCAAACTTATACCGTACCAAATTTCATCAAAATCGGTTCAGTGGTTTGATCGTGAAAACGTAACTGACAGACAAATTACTTTCGCATTCCTTTCGCGGGAATATATGGTTTTTCTTTCTTCCATTTATAATAGCCTAGTGGTCCAGAGGTCTTGGGTTTGATTCCCAGGTCGAGCAAAAAGTGTTATTGGGTTTTTCTATGAAATTCTCAGTAGCAGCTCGGAGTTAGGATTTGTGCCCGGTTAATGGTAATAGGCTCGCCCCCTATTAAATGGGACCTAAACACACCGGCGAACTGTGGGTGTACATTGGTACACCTCTGTCTAACCCTTCGGGGAATACAGGCGTGATAGTATGTAAGTGTGTGTAATATTAGTATCGATAGTATGAAATAAAACAAATAAATAATACCTTTACCGACCAGTTCCAAGTCCTTCCCTGTCACCAGACCAATTTTCCCGTCACCAACTCTCTGGGTTACCATAATTTCTAGCTCAGGTTGTCAATCTTCGCATCAAGTGTCCGTCACCCCTTACAATTAATCCGTCGGGCTCGGTGGCATAATTACCAAGTGACATCAACCGACCGGCGCCGGCGCAATTGGCGCGACCTTCCAACGTCACTGGTATACTAATTATAATTAAATTTAGAGCAAGGGTCTTGCAAGTGTGTGGCTAGAGTTTAGACGCATCTTGTTAACTCATAATCTTAAATCTTGGTTCTATATTTGAAAAAATGGGCTGTTTTATATTGAATTACAGAAAACGAGATAAATTAATGAGTTTGGTATTTTTAGTAGATAAATATAGATTAAAAGGTGTGCCAAAGATATTTAATATATTATTTATATATATATATATATTTTTTTTTGTATTTTAACATTGACGGATTTGGACACAAATGATTGAAAAGGAGACGCGGACGACCGAACGAGTATCCTTAGAACTAAATCAAAATTATTTTTTAAATAAATTTTCAGTAGAACATACATACATTTACATGACGCCTGTATTCCCCGATGAGTTAGGTTGAGGTGTACTAATGTACACCCACCGTTCGCCGGTACGTGAATTCCCATGTAAATAGTTGCCATTTGACATTAACCGGCCACAAATCCTAACTCCGAGCTGCTTCTGAGAATTTCATAGAAAACCCCAATAACACTTTGCTTGACCTGGGAATCGAACCCAAGATCTCTAGCGTAGCAGTCGCGTTTAGGACCTACTGGTCCTAACGAGGCTGGCTAACGAGGCACACTAACATATTCCTGAGGAAATCTTATTTTCGGATCTCCCCTCGGTCAATGACAAGTACAAAAGAGAAAAACAAATGCATAATAGATGGCGCCACACCAGGATCCTGTCATGGCTGTCATTGCGCACAAATCACGAGCACAATCATCTAGGGCGGAAGGAATATCTTTAGGCGATAAAAATATTTGATCCACGCGACGTTGCCACTCTTCAAAGTGTTTTGCTTGATTTGCGTATCGTCTATCAAAGTGTATGGCATTTCATCCATCATCATTTATCTGTAGTAGAATTGCGGCCAGCATGGGCCATTGTGTGACTGCGGTTTCCACTTTGGTGGTGATTGGTGTTTTTTAGGATCTGCTTCTTCATGTTTTTGTTCTACTGAGTCTTCTTTTGATTCTTGGTTTGATTCCCAGGTCGGGAAAAGTGTTTGGGTATTTAATTTCTTTTTAATTCCAGATTTTGGAAATTGGGCTAGAAATGAGGCCCGTGTTTTGGAAAGTACATAAAACTACGTACTATTTGAAGCAGGTGTAGGGCACACAATTGTGCGCTTTTTATTCTATTTTTTATATTGTTATTGAATAGCCTGTTTATTATTATTTTATGTACACACGGCTACATATCGAGCCATACATTTTCAGTATAAGCTGACCTCTCATTGTATGGAAATCGTATACAATCAGAGATCAGCATAAACTGGAAATGTGTGTTAGTAATCAGTTTTCCTTTTTTTTAATATCATTAGATGGCACACAAGCCGGCGGCCCACCTGATGTTAAGTGGTCACCTCTGCCTATAGACATCTGCAATACCAGAAGTCTTGCAAATACGTTGCCATCCTAGAGACTAATTTGAATAGCAACGTTGCTTTGCGGCAGAAATAGTACCTAATGGTAGTATTACTTCCCCGGACGAAGTCCTTCACAAAGAGGTCTACAACAAGTAAATTTCTTTCTGATACAGTGTAGTAGGTAGACTCTTTTAATAGTAATTTTGTGTCCTAGAAATTATTTCCTCAGTTAAGTCGTCAAAGAGAAATTAAGTACATTTCTCAGAACGTATCAATCTTTTTGATTGCTTGCACGTTGTGACTATGATTTCGTTGAAATCTTAAAATGGCTATAGCAAGATCCAAGAATTATGAGTAATTGCATGGCGGATAAAATTTTTTTTCCTTATTTTTTGTTGTGTAATCTAATAAAGCGGAATAGTTTTTTTTTTGTATGTTTGTTTAAACGCGCTAAAAACTAACAATCAGATGTGAATAAATCTTTTTGTACATGATAGGACGATTCATGAGGAATAATATAGGGTTAATAACATCACGCTACGACACCCAGGCGCGGAGCAGTAATAGAAAACGTAACTTAACGCAGGTGAAAAAAACTACGCGAACAAAGTCGCAGGCAGAAGCTAGTCAATGTAATAATAATACTGCACCGACCTCTTCTCATACAGAGAAGGCATTTAATGAATTACTTTGACGTTTTTAATTAAATTAATGAGTTGAGTAGTTTTGGCAACAGCTGGCCTTAAGTAAATTCGACTTTACAAGCATTAAAAGAACAATACCCAATTCGTCACCATTAATTAAAAATATAATCAAAAAGCCAGAGTATATTAAAAATGTCCAACAAACACTTACAATAACTCCTTACATTGAAAACTTTTTACATTCAACTATGAATATTAACATAAAGAAATATTCTCAAGGAAAACATCTGTAACTAATTATCTCGCTAATTACATAGCCATGTCGTACCGGTGACATTTCGAATAAATGTAATCGATATCTTTAATTAACGAGCATTCGATTAATCGGAATAAAAATAAAAATGTTTAAAAATATTATTCATACTTGTATGTGGGGCGTTTTTTGTTTAAAAACTTGTTGGAACAACTCGGCTCTATGGTTTTGTTTCTAAGAAGAGAAGTGTAGTACTGGTTTGTCAAGAATTTAAAAATATATATTCTTATGTTGGTCGTAATTAGGTCAATGACGGTGGTCCTTCGTCAAAGAAGGCCAAGAACTGTATGAAGTGATTAAAAGTTACTTATTTTTAACCGGTGAAAAATAAACTTAACGGAACTGAAATTTAGGTACATTTTAGACCCATCATTGCGATCATTTTCTGTAGTTTGACCATGCCTGGGAACTTTCTGGCTATGGATTATATTGAAAGACGAAGTTTCAACTTTTTGTGATTTTACAAGTTATAAATATAATTAAAAAAAAACTGCGGCTCCCGACGCCCGGAGCGTCTCCCGTGGCGGCTGTGACGGGAGACTCTCTGCCTCAACCGTCCAGCCGCCTCCTTCTCTAGTATAACTGCTTCGCAGAAGGAGGGCACTGCTTCCCATTCCCCTCGCTCCGGACCATGACTTGCACTAGGGCTGGACGCGAGAGTTTGCTCCTGCACTGTGGTATGCACTCGTAAGTAAAATATTGTTTATAGTACAATATTTTGCGTGTATCATAATTTGTGATCTTTCTCATCAAAAACAAGTAATCTCTAAGTATTTTTTTGGTCCATGATACGTACCGTAGTATGACGGGAAATATGTGAAGTTAACAGCATTTTTATTTTATTTTATGGGACAAGCCCGCTACTCTATTGCCAACCACTGCAACTTCTGTAAGCCAGAATTAACAGTGGAGACCGCCAGAAGAGCGCCGAGGCAATGAAGCTCGACGAGTCCCGGAGAAACGATATAACTGTCTTGGATCCCGCAACGAAATTAATCAGAGAAGAAGTTAACAGCTATGGCGATGTGTCCGTTTACAGCCCGTACACATAATTATTAAGTGCCTAGTAATATGTCGTATTGGCCCAGTGGTTACAGTGCCTGCGTCTTATGCAAGAGATTGCTTTGTCAATATCGGGGCAAGTATCAACATGATTTTTTCAATTCATAATTGGACTTTCTAAGTTTGTCTTGGTCATCACCCACATCGGTGAAGGAAACTTCGTGAGGAAAGCTGGACTTATAATTAATATAAGTCTGAAATCGCCAATCCGCATTGAGCGTGCTTTCTCTGTATGAAAAGAGTGGGACAAATTATAGGTTAGTATCTATCTATTTAGATCTATTTATTTATCTAGATCTACAACCGTCCTACAAAAGAAAGAACAATAAATTCATGCAAGAAGCGGCACATTCCACACATTAACATTTTGATGATTTACTTCGAAATTGCGACACAAAGTCGTAAACAACAACAAAGGATATTCGCCGGTCGCAGTTCGCACACACACTTAACACTTTCGACGAATCGTTACTCTTTAGGTTGGTTGTTAAATCGCAATTTGTTGTAAATAATCGATTTTTGATGGGTACCCCCCCTCACTCGAGTCTAGCCCTATTATTTTCTTAAAGTAATACGTTGTTGATCTCCCTTTTTAGGTCATAAAACCCATTTAAAAGTGTTTAAAATGCGATTAGCATGGTTGTAATGTCTTTATTGGTTGCTAGGTACCCTGCAGGCTGTGTTTGTGCAGTATTTAAATGTAATACATCATTGCCTGTCTTATGCCTCTTTCCATGAAGTTCTACGGTGTTTATGTATGATGATTAATTTTCAATGTCGTTACGCGGTTGTTGTAAATAAATTGTTGTAGGAAGAATATGGAAGCGTACTAGTATGTACCCGTACTGTACATTTGAGATTCCTTTCAGTTATATCAGAAAAAATCAACACGCGTCAAAATTTCGCTGATCAATTGATATACTTTTTAAAAGCTGTCAAAGTACCGTTTCCCATAGATTTTGTATGGCAACAGTAAACTATGACGTCACTTATTTTTTTTTTAAAGTTGCCCCACGCTCTTATTTTCTCCTGTATCGTGTGTGCGTTTACAAACATACAAACAGCCAACAACAACAAACAACTTATTTGTGAAGTCAAATGAATTCAATGTAATTAAAAATCTTATTTTACATCTAAATGAAAATGAATCGAGTATTCGCGGCTACAAAAAGTATTTTAAGATTTTGGAAATTTAGAAATATTGGTTAATGGTGTCAACAATCCAATTAAGCATTTTAGATATTTATTTATTTATTTATTAAAACTTTATGCACAAATGTAAAATAAAATATATATATTATAAATATATATATATTCAATGCCGATTAAATTAAAATTTATTCTAAGCTTATGTTTTGAATGTACATTGTTATATATAGCTGGCTAGTAATGTGACACATTTAGCTTTGAATTCTTTAAACCTAATTAATTTAATTACTGAGAGATTGTGGAACTAAGCTCTAATGACGTGGGCATGAGGTTTCATCATGTGCAGACAGCTTACCCAATCTCACATCACCTAAATACACCAAGAGGTATTATTACAGGATAGACCTTCGTTTTGCTTTCCATAACGCTTGACTATAAAGTTAGTGACAGGTCAACCCTAAAATATAAACTTAGCAACCCGCCAGTCACCTCAGTCACTTGTGGAAAGGGTTAACCTTATTTTGCCTAGTTAACCTCAATATAACCTTTTATTAACCTCCCTTACATAGTGATATTTTTGGAGTTTATGTTTTATACATAAATGTTATTTGTCGTAATTATATTGCCATTTTTTCAATATACGACAAACGTTAAGTGCTTGCACTCTATATAAATCACGTATAAATTATATACCTATAAAACGGGCATAAAAATGCAGAGTGCTTTTGGAATAAATCCAAAAATGACTGTGTTAAAGTGTATTTGCGTTTTGCTCCCATTTTTATGTTTAAAAATCTCTTTTATTCTTGTTGTTGGTTTATTATTCAAAATGACACAAGAAAGCATTAGCGTAGACATTTTTTGTTGGAAAAAAAAAACATTTATTCCATACATTTTGACCACACGGTCTAAACGGTGTTGCACTTTTGTATGGAACGACTGATTTCTTTTTTTAAATCACCGACCCATTATTGAAACTTACTCTAAAATTATTAACTGAAATCATGGTAAACGTTTGTAAAATGATATCTTTTCGGCCGTATATACAGCTAAAGGCGACATAAGCCCACGAACAAACATAAAATCAATGTCATCAGTGAGGAAACCTGGACTTAAAATTAGTGTAAGTCTGTAATCATCAATCTGCTTTGAGCATGTGTGGTGATCAATGCTCGTGCCTTCTCTGTATGAAAAGAGATTGCCCTGCAGTGGGACAAGAAAGGGCTGGTATTATGTATTTTTATTACATACATACCATCACGCCTGTATTCCCCGAAGGGTTAGGCAGAGATGTAACAATGTACACCCACCGTTTGCCGGTATGTTTAGGTCCCATGTCATAGGAGGCGAGCCTATTGCCATTAACCTGGCACAAATCCTAACTCCGAACTGCTACTGAGAATTTCATAGAAAAACCCAATAACACTTGTTGCTCGACTTGGGAATCGAACCCAAGACCTCTAGCGTAGAACCACTAGGCTATTTATACCTCTAATATAACTTCTAACATTGATTATCGCTGAGATAAGATTGCGGCTAGATTTAAAATGTTTTTAGTTACAAGAATTGGCGTACAGAAATTGAGAAATAGAATTCATGGTCGGTCATTCGCTTCTTGGCATTGAAACAAAGTAGAAAAATAGTTTTTTGAAGATAATGCATTCTGTGAATGCTAGAACTAGGATTTACTAAGAAAACAGATGTGACATTATTTTTCACCTTACAAAACAATTTTCGTGTGAACCTAAAAGTGTATGAGGACTTAAGAAGACTACCGACAGCGCACAGCATACGAAAGTAATCTAGATATCCTACTAATATTATATATGTCAAAGTTTGTGAGGATGGATGGATGGATGAATGTGTGTCTTTTACGTTTAAACAGCTGAACGGATCTGGATGAAATTTGCCACGTAGATAAAGTCTGGAATAGCTAACTACTTTCTATCTCGATAAAATGTATGGTTCCCGTGGGGTAATATATCAAATTCAACGCGGGCAGAAGCAAGTTGTTGATAAGCCTTAAAAAAACTATTTAATAAAAAGTAGTAGTCAAAATTTGCATGTAGGGCTCGGTCAATAAAGCCTCCTTAGAAAACTGGTTCGAGGTGGAGCAAGCAAACAATATTTGGATGGACTTACGTTTTCCCCAGCAGTGGGACATTATAAGCACGATAAAAAAAATACTCCTTGGAAGCGTGTGCGTATTTAAATTGTCGGTTGTTATTTCTTGGATGTTTTGCTGCCACTCGAGAGATTTAAGCCGAAGGTATAGATAGGTGAACTGCTTCGTTAGCCTAGTGGTCCTAAGCACGACTGCTGCGCGAGAGGTCTTGGGTACGATTCCCAAGTCGAGTAAAAAGAGTTATTGGGTTTTTCTATAAAATTCTCAGTAGCAGCTCGGAGTTAGGATTTATGCCCGGTTAATAGCAACAGGCTCGCCCTCTACTACATGGGACCTAAACATAACTTTGGGTGTACATTGGTACACTTCTGCCTCACCTCTCCTCTGTATTCACCTCCGTCGAATACAGGCGTGAAGGTCTGTATGTTTTGTATAGGTAGGTACCTTAGATAAGCCACAGACGATAAAAACATAGATAATATGAAAGTCTCTCATACATTAATAATGCTTACCATACTTTAATATTAAGTTACATGATATAACTCATCAAAAAGTACTTTTATGTTTAGAAGTTTCCATAAAATCCGACACACACTTAGCGAACTTAAAAAATCATCAAATTACCGCGACGGCCGCGTGAGTGTTGCCCGCTTACAAATTGCACAGAATGTAAGTTCTTGGTAAATATTTCTGTGAGCACACCAACGTTTTTGCTGCCTCCAAAGACACCGCGAGAAATCTCCGCGAACACTTTAATTTGACAAATTTGTAAATCTTTACATGGCTTCACATTTTTGTGGTGTACAGAAAAAGTTTTAAAAAGACATATTCGTATATCAGCTGACAAACGGAGCGGCCATTTTGGGAAGTTAAATGACGGTTACAAAAAATTGTTACGGTTCCTTTTTCGAAATTCTCTTCGAAAATAATCGAGTTTTTTTTATTATTTAGCACATTTTGCAGCTTTACTACTGTTAATTAAATCGGTAGACAAATAATCTATATATATATATATATTATACCACAGAAGGGTAAACAAGTTAGCCTGATGATAAGCGGTTACCGCTGCCTATGGACTCTTACAACACCAAAGGCATCACTTGTGTGTTGCCGTCCCCGTATAACCTCAAAACTCCTTTCTTGAAGAACGATATTGATCGATATTGTAATTAATTTATATCTAGACTGTGTTTTCCCACTGCTGGGCAAAGACCTCCTTTTGTCCATTGTGTGGACCATTTCAACCTTATCCTGCAATTTTCACCTGGATCTAGTAGAAAAAGTCTGATGCACTTAAAACGGCAATTTCTGAAGAAAGTTTTGTAACCAACTCGAGAGCAAACCAGCAGTGTACTAGGCAGCATATGAGAGCTGACACTTTGCAATAAAATAATAATGGTTCATAATATTCTTAACACACTGACATACCGGTCGTAGGCGACAAAAACCTGACACCTTGATCGGTGAGATACAGGAACCAACTTGTGTGTGACCATAACACTTAATGCAACTTTTTGCCCATAAATTAATTGCTGGCCTAAAGACCAATGTCCAAAGGACCACCGTCAACTTTAATTGTTATAATTATATGTACTTGTAGGCAGTATTTTTTTCAAAATTCACATTCCTGTCTTCACGCTGTTCTTTGTCCGAGGTGAGCAGAATTCCGATCAGCAGCGAGCCTTGTTCAGCAAGTGGGCGTTAAAGAATGGAATAGTTTTTAATAATATTGTGTTAATAAGTATGCAATGACATACCGTTGATATGCTATCAGCACTTTAGTTATTCGTTTCAAAAAACTGAAATTTAATTTCATTATTATTTTAGTACGGCACCATGTTTCGACTTATCCAAAAATAAATTTTAAAAAGTAAATTTTTAACTAATTAATGAACAGGCTGTTTTGCATTATGATTATTTAAGGCAAGAACTTAAGAGCTGGAAACGCGCCAAAAGATGTAGACAGTTTTAACACAACAACAGACTGAATGAACAACACGTATTTCGTTACAGCTAACAACAGTGTAGAAGCATCCTTAGTTCACACATAATGTCTGTTCACACCTAAAAGGTCCAAGAATGTTTTAAAGAAAGAAATTAAGGTCCTTTTTCCCTCGTATTCAGTATTAAGTTTCGAGACCGCAATACTGTAGAGGGCAGCGGAGCATGATGAAGACTGTCCTTGTAACTTCATTCAATGAACTTGCCCTTTTTATGGAAACTAAAAATAATATAATGGAGTTCATTGAGAGAATAAAAATGCCGTTATTGGTCAGAATCCTTTGTTTGTCGACCGTTAGGTATCGGTTGATTTTGACATTGTCGTATCTTCACGAATATGGAAGGATACTTTAGGATTTAATGTTTGTAGGGGTTTGTTTGAAGATCTAATTTGGTGTCACCAAAGAACATGGACATAATAGTTGTTTTAAAAGGAAAATGACGTTACTATTCATAATGACCTTCCAAAAAAGGGATATCGACATACCCTTCCACCTTCCCTGAGGTGGAGGCAATTCATGAGGATTTTCCATCGAAAAAAAAAGATAATAATCGCACTTTACCCATTTCCAAATTTATTACAGAATAGAACTGCCAAGTCTTACATGTTTCTATGATGTCATTCTAAATTCTAAACTGCGATACATCTGAAAATTTCAAAACGAAAACCTATTATCATCTTTTTCCGGCTTCAAATCAAATATCGAACTTCGCGCTAACGATGCGCCTGCGACTGGAACTAGACTAAATACAACAGATGACATACGTGATAATAATATCTGTCTTAAGATCTAAGTAGCAGTAAAGTGTGTTCACTAAGATCGTGTTGAGGTTATCAGAAACAAGAATCTCTGGTTGAACTTCTATAACTTGTGTGTATTGAAAATGAGGTGTAATTTTAGCAGTAAATTCTAGTAAGCAGGTAATATTTATATGTCATGTTCGTTAGTTGGGTATTTTCTAAAATACAATGCTACGTCTAAAATAATGTTATGAAAATGTATATTTAACGTAGGGCGCCCTAGATAGACCTACACTGACCTTATGGGTGAGGTTCTTCAGAAAGGTCGGGTGCGCGGTACTCGTAATCGGCGCTGGTGTATGACCAGGTGTATGAACGAGGACGAGGCGAAAGGAGAATGTGAGGGTCGTAGCAGGTAGCGTTCTGGGGTTTCAGCCTACCCCCAAGGTAAAAAGAGGTGAGTTTATGTGTGTACAGTTTAGTTGTAGTTTTTTTTGTAAGAGGTAATCTTTCTTTTAAGTACTGGTCCGATCACAGAAATTCTTTCATCGATGTGGCTTTGTTTTATGGTACTTAAACATAACTGAAAGACGCCGACTACTGGGTAAAGGTCTGCCGGTTTTCCAAGAGAGACGGTGCTGTGTCATTTGCGATGTATCATTCGCTCCACCTTATAGGGATTCTGCCAACCCTGCATCGAAGGCCACTCAAGAAACTTTGTGCTCCATCGTCCATCATCTCTACAGGCAATGTGCCGAACCCACACCGACCTGACCAAACTTAATTTTCTAAAATTAAGTTCCCTCCACATACTATTCATCATATAATCTGAACAGCTCATCAAATACCTCAGAGCCCGATAGCTAAGTGAGTTAAAATAATTAAGTGCAGAGTATTTATAGTTAATAGGCTATGCGGCTTAGTATAACGCAGCTAATTGAAATAGACGTAAAATCGATTAGTGCAGCGAGCGCGGGCAGCGTGCAGGCACCGCCGTGCCCGACGGATTATCTCGGATTATGCAGTATATGGAAAGGTTTGAGATCACTTCACTAATTAATGAATATACTGGTATACTGTTAAGTATCGGTGGTATTGGTGACGGAAAACATCGCGAGGAAGCACAGTCTTAAAGATAATATGAGTCTGAAATCTTCAATCCGCTTTGAGCAAGGTGGAGATCATTGCTCGTGCCTTCTCTGAATGAAAGCCTTTGCTTTACCCTGCAATAAGCTGGGATTACTACTATATACTGTATAGTGAAGACCCAATGATGTTAGTTACTCTCATGCACAAGGTTGTGCATAGTTTATTTTAGACATCACTGGTAACGGTAAAGGAAAACACCGTGAAGAAATCTGGACATATAAATCGTCCATTATCTTTGAGCAAACATGGAGATCAATGCTCATGCATTTTTTGTATCTCGTCGATTCGATTCCTAAGAATTTGAAATTGGGATTAGGATTAAATTGGGATTGTCAATTAGGAATTCTCAATTGCAACTCAGAGCTTAAAAGGTTGTTAGTGTGTCTCGGAAACCACGACAAGCGGTGGAGATTGGATGCCGTAACCGATTTTTTTGTGTCGAGGAGTATGTGTACAATGTTATAAATTTTATATTGATGACTAATAAAATTGAAAAGCGAAATTGTTCTCAAGTTCTACCATATACTGCAGACTAATGTAACTCTATCCCCCAGTGCGTTGCGTCTCACCTTTCGCTTTTCAATCATACCCGCTAGCGACGGTAATTCGGGTGCGGTCCGCCCCTGTCAGGACATGTCCCTATCGCCGGTGTAAATACTAACGACCTTTAACGTGTCTGGCTCTAATCGAAAGGTATTTTTGCATATACTGTACTATTTTTGATTCGGTCTATTATTGTCATTTGAATTCGGTCTGGTCTGGTGGGTATTTTTTTTTATACCAGTGCCGCTATTGGCTATAAATTGGTGTTTTTAGATCTGATTGAATTTGTTGGCAAGTGCCGAAATAATTACTTATTGGGTAGTGAAAATACTGGCTGGTTCTGCCATATTCAACCTTATTTTACTAGTTTATAGTTCATAAATTTTATTAAAATATAAACACCGTTTAAAAATAGAACGTTAGGGTCTACTATTGACTGACAGCCGACTGATAGGAGGATTTCCATGGATGAGTTCCAATAATTCCGACTTACTATTATTTTGCGATAGTTTGTGAGAATAGATAGATGAATAGATGTTTGCTTGTAATCTTTCACGCTTTAAACGGCTAGTCCGAAATGGCTAAAATTTTACACCTGTATAGACCTGATCTAGTAACACATAGAATTGACGACACGGTTGACGCAGTGGCCGAGCGATCGACTGTTGCGCTGCGTGTCACGGGTTCGATTCCCGCACGGAACAAATATTTGCATGACCTACAGATAGTTGTTCCGGGTCTGGTGTTTGTGTATGTGTGTTTATATGTTTTTTAACGCACCCACGATACAGGAGAAATTCCTAGTGTGGGGCAATGTTTTAAAAAAAAAGAATGAAAAGAAAAGAAACGAAAGAAAGAAAGACAGAAAGAAAGAAACAAAGAAAGAAAGAAAGAATATTTTATACCATTTTTATGTTCCCGTATGATTTGGGAGTTTGCCTTAATTCTCAAAGTTATGCAGACGAAGTCGTGGGCAAAATCTACTATTTATATAGTATAGTTATTAATAGTATCTAATCCATCTCAAGTAAGAACCATGAACACGTTCTGTGTTCGCCCACCTGTCAACCTTTCCAAACCCAAATCTGTCTCCTATCAAATTCCATTCATAGTAAATTGCCTAAAATAGCCCTAAAACAAAAGAACATGAAAAGTTCGTAACCTAAAGCCTACAGAGGCTTGCCCCCGGGCTGTGGTCCCGAGAAGTAACTAGAGAAGCATCCCATAGTCTCAAATTACACTATCCATTTTATTTGCCACACAGCCAACGAGTTTTTATTTGTTTTAACCCCTCATTTGAGTACGATGATTCATTCGCGACAGCTCTATTTCAAATTTGAAAATCGAATGTAAAATGTTCGATTTTCAAACGAACGCATTCGAATGCATTCTCTTTACAGTTTTGATCGTTAATTTAAAAACAGCTTTTTTGCAGCTTTCGTTTTAATTGTGAATGCGTTTTCTGTTTTTGAATAAAAAAAATGGCCTGATTTATTTTGTAGGTTTTCGTCGGTCGCGTGGATTTTGGTAGATTTATAGTTTTGCTTTTGTGTGTGATACTGTAGTTAATGCTACGAGCTCTTTCATTTTGGTGCTGAAATTATATTTGTGTAAATAATGTAATAAACATAAATCATGCCTTAAGGCCCAGGCACACTGGAGCGAACAATTTAAAAGCGCGATCAGACACTGAAGTAGTATTTGCGAGCTGCTGTTGTTCGCGTTGGTGTAGACTCATCCGTACAAATATTAATGCAATAAAAATCCGGTTTACAAAATAATGTAAAAAAAATATTTTAAGTTTAGTAAGTGTGGAATTTCTTCCCCATTCTTCTTTATACGAAAATACCTTTGGAAAAGGGCAACTAGGTTTAATTCTTTTTTTTGTAAATATACCATCACGCCTGTATTCCCCGAAGGGTTAGGCAGAGGAGTACCAAATGTACACACACAGTTCGCCGGAATGTTTAGGTCCCATGTAATAGGGGGTGAGCCTATAGCCATTACCGGTCACAAATCCTAACCTAGTGGTCCTAAGCGCGACTGCTACGCTAGAGGTTTTGGGTTCGATTCCCAGGTCGAACAAAGTGTTATTGGGTTTTTTTATGAAATTTTCAGAAGCAGCTCGGAGTTAGGATTTTTGCTCGGTTAATGGCAATAGGCTCGCCCCCTATTACATGGGACCTAAAAACATACCGGCGAACTGTGGGTGTACATTAGTAAACCTCTGCCTAACCCTTTGGGGAATACAGGCGTGATGGTAAAAACTTTATAACTATTTAATTGCAAAAAGTACAAAACAAGTAACTTACAAAACAATTGCCGGCTAGAACTCCTTCCATTTGACACTTGAAACTGACAATTAATTCTACAAAGCAGCAACATAAGAGCCAGGAAATATAAACACGTCATTACAATTTTATTAATAACCCATTCGAAAGCATAAAGTAAATGGAACAAATTATAAATGGCTCAGTAATAAATGTGTACTTACTTATTTGTGAAACTGTGGAATTGTTTCAGAAATACCACTTAGTACAGCGAACAAAGTATTTGGTAGACATTACGGGGACCTGACAGTGATTATGTCATTGTTACCCGACTACAAGCAAAAAAGGAAGATTATGATTTTAGCAGGCTATGAATGTATGTTTGTTCATCTGTGTGCGCGTGTTTATATTTATTTTTATTGTGTGCGTAATAGTTTTCAAGACACAAAAAATCAGCGAATTATCTTTAAAAAAAAACAACTCAGCACAGCTACAAATTTGTTTAAAAGCTTATTGTTGCAAATTAGCTACCTGTATCTTATTTGACATTACAAGGCAAGATAATAGTAGTTATGTACTGCTGAAATTTATCCTCTTTTCGCCAAAATTCAGGTTGCTAGATGATTTTTTTGAAAAAGAAAATATTAGAACCGGCTTTTGTTTAGGCATTTTTCCCTTGAAAAATATCAGACACGTGACTACGAAATGCAATGTAAAAAAAAGTCTAATAATTGACGTGATAAAGATGCAAGCTAAAAAAACAGTGGCATCTGAAATTAACACCTTTTTCCAAAAAATCATATCAATTGATCTGATTGGGCGTAATCAGCCAGCCAACCATAGTCACAGTTAAAATAAATGTAAAAAATTGTCTGGTATTTATTGTCCTTTTAAAAATCGAGTTGTGAATCTCGCTGTCAATCTGTGCGTAGATTCCTTAATGAACCTTCTGTATATTTTTATTTTTCACACAATACAATACTCCAACGGTGTTTGACTAACGACATCCGTTTGTAATTAAGCCTGCCCGCCCTACTTCGGTTCAGCGTGAAGATATGATGGTAGATTTTAGGCTATCATTAGTCAAACAGCTACTGTGATAACGATATCAGATCAGTAATGTGAAAATGCATTTGAGTTGCATTTATTTTGCGTAGGAGTGGGTGGGGTGCCAGTAACAGCGTTTATTTTATCCTTTTAGTGCATGCTAAGAACTCTAAGAAGAAGTACATGTATTTGATTCGATTTTTGAATTTGAAATTATTTCTTTTGTACGCAAGGGACTATGCGTGAAACAAGTAATGTCAAATTCATAAATCGAATTAATTTTTAATTACTTTTGAAGAAATCTTTTGAATATTGAAAATTTGAATAAAATCCTGTTACATTAATTCAATGTGAACGTGAAATCGATGACTTATCTTACATAAATTATCCAAAATAATAATTCCGACAAGAATTTTCAGACAGCAACATTTAAATTAAGACTTTTATTTTTCATCTAAAATGTGTTTTATTGAGTAGTAACATTTTTATCTAGATTTAGTCGTCGCCACACCATTTGTGTCTAAAAGTCGATAGTTAAATCTTACAAACATAAATCTTTTACTTCACCTTTCCCGCTCCCACTGCCACCGCGACCCTACAACGGTTCCGTAACTGTAGCGAGTCATTCATCATTATTGTACAGTTCCAGCGAGCATTGTACCGATTTTTATTCTCGATTTCATCAGCTCAGCGAATTCGGGTTAATGGGCCTCTCTACTTTTATGTACACTTGTATTTATTTACTGACTGTACTTCGTTATGGATATATCTACCTATCTTTGTTTTTAATATAGGTTTGTGTGTTTGTATGTTCAAAGGTGAAACTATCTCCTTAATTAAAAACAAATTATCACATATATGAAAGATCATCAGAAGGTTTGCCTATTTCCTTTTTTGTTGTGTTCATAGTTATCAATATAATGTTTTTGTTAATTAAATTTTCTAGAAAATCCACCAATATTATTTTTGGGTGGATTTTTTCATGCGCAGTATGCGAAGTCGGGACGGATTGCTAGGCAAATATAAACCATGGATATGAAAAATAGTAATTATCTTTTGTTCAAAATTATAAGTAAAATCAATGGTCAAAAACCAAGGCACTTCACGTATAAATTGAAAAGATTAACAACCACATAACTAAAGTAGAATCCCTGTACGATAAATCAGTATTCACAACACTATAACACAAATCACAACTTAAGCACAACTACTAACAAGCTGCAGTCCCATCACTAGTTGAACACAACTCATTCCCCTCACTAGCAGCTCACAAATAAACCACCCGATACTCCCATACATTCACCTCTAACCAACCAATACCGTACATCACTAACTTCCGTGCTAAACTATAACATAAATACTTTAAACACCGTTAATATATCGAATATCGATACTTATTTATATTCGAAACGCAAGCCCTATGCTTGTGGACGTATGCAGTAGTCGATTTTTCAGTGTTCGCCCCTGCGGCAAGTGTCGATAAATTGTTGACTACATAATGTTTTGACATCACTAATAAATTCTGAATCTGAGACGGCTAGCGTTAAATCCGCTACCTTGCTTGAGTACAGGTGCGTGGAGAAGTGGAAGGATTGGTTGTTATTTATTGATTTGTGGTCAATAAATTCGATATAAATACTTAATAAACAGTTTGCATTAGTGGTACCCACTTACACTGTTTTCAGACATTAAAATTGTATGTAGTGCGTAATGGAGGATTTCGAATTGACTTTATCCACTTCTGTCCGTCTGCCTGTCACAGAACTGAATCATAAAAATCATAGAAATCGGTATAGAAACACCAGTTATACATGAAATACGCTAATAATAAGCCATCGCGCGTGAATACTGAATCATGCTATAAGGAATATTTTTGTATAAGGTCCGAGAATCGGTCGAAGCGCTCGACGCGTCTCGCGGCCGAAGGCATAAAAAGGCGAGGCGTCCGAGTGCGAGCTTAAAATATGAAAGTTAATCTGTTACATCAAAACCACTGAACCGTGAGGAAGGACATAGGCTACTTTTTTTTACGAAAAACGACGGAAACGCGGACGAAGTCACGGGCAACTGCTAGTAACAATTAAAATAAAGTTAACATCTCTTTAGGTTAGGGATAATCTCCCTGCTGCAGATTTTTAAATATTTTTTTATAATTAAATGTTGTAATTAAAGTAAATTCGATGTTTTAAAAGTATGTAGAAAATCTTAAGTTCTATAAAAAGCGTAAGTACTTACTTGGTTAGTCTCCATTCGTTGCTGGGATTTAAATTCGGTCGGAAGAATATACTTCTTATAGGTTCATTTATCCCTATACGCAACTGTACAAGACGGCATGTAGCAAAAGTGATAGCATCTAACTATTCCGTTGATTATTTCATATCACTTTATTACTAAACATGTTTATAAATAGCGGGCGGTGCCGGGTGTAGCCGTTATATTGATGCGACCGCTTCATTAGAATAACATTACCTTGCATATTTTAATATACAAAATGTTTTACGTTTTTCTTTGTAACTGTACTTTTATCGTCTAGTGGTCTGTAGAGTACAAGACTGACACTTTCCAACTCTTTTATGTTCATTACATGGTATATAAACGGACGGCCCACCTGATGTTAAATGGTCACCGGCGATGGACATATACAATACCAGAGATCTCGCAGTCGCGCTCCCATCCCATCATCACGCCTGTATTCCCCGAAAGGTTAGGCAGAGGTGTAACAATGTACACCAACAGTTCGCCGGTATGTTTAGGTCCCATGTAATAGGTGGCGAGCCTATTGCCATTAGCCGGGCACGAATCCTAACTCCGAGCTGCTACTGAGAATTTCATAGAAAAACCCAATAACACTTTTGCTCGACCTGGGAATCGAACCCATGACCTAGTGTAGCAGTCGCGCTTAGGAGCACTAGGCTACCGAGGCAGACGCATTTACATCCCACAGATAAAGTTAATATGCCTGTAATTACACCGACACCCGTACCTTTAAAAATAAGTCTGGTTGAAGTACTTCCTAAGACGAGCTCCTTCATCAAGAGTGCCGCTAACACCTCAGGGCTGTTCAGGTATTTTTGCATATACTGTACTTTTTTTGATTCAGACTATTATTGTCATTTGAATTCGGTCTGGTCTGGTGGGTATTTTTTTTAAGAAGTACCGCTTTTGGGTACACCATTGTATTTTAGACCTGACCTTATTTGTTGGCAAGTTCCAAAACATTACTTAGTAAAATATTTTGTAGTAATATATATAAATATATGTAATATTTCACTTTTTTCTTTATTTAAACTTTAATAATTAAAAAAGCTATTGAAATAAAAATATTTAAAATACCAACTAAATAATTTTACCCCAACTTTATTCCCATTACTAAAAATCTAAAAGCTCAGCACAATATTAATACACCATAAGAACTGCTCTAACCCTTAGTACACACAGTTTATCAATCAAAGTATCGGCGGGGTGCACACTCAATAACAAAGGATTACAGCGTCGGAACTGGACGGATGGGCTTCGCAAGAAGTGTTTAATAACACTTAAAGGTTTTAAACTATCAATTGATTGAGCTCTCTTGTGTACTGGGGTTTAATAGCTGATTGATTGGTGGATTTCGGCCATTCTTGCTCGTGCGTTATTTTTTTTTAACAAAACTGTTTTTAAAGTATTTCGATATCGGCATAGTAAGTACTATCCATATTACTAAATAATAATAATATTACAAATGCGAAAGTCAGTTTGTTTGTTACGTTTTTACGCCTAAAACCACTGTTCCACTGTGATAAAAAATAAATTAAAATTATTTTGATCAACTCATAACAGGAAGAGCGTTTTTTTTATTCGAGGTGGTTAATCTCGTGACTCTAGTCTGGGTCAGAGGTGACAAAGACAAAGTCGACGATGGAGTGAGCTTACCCAGAATAAGCCTGTTCACTCTAAATTTGAAGAGATTAGGGTTAACTGTGTTCGGAAAAAAGACCTAAACCAAACAAGCGTTAGCTGACCTGGAGTTTAACTTAAACTTACAAACAAAATGGTTTGTTTGCACGTTGATAATAAGTAGGTACGTATTATTTATTAATCCCATTATTTCCTAATCCAATCCAAATATTTTGAGTAGGTACTTATTAAAAACTAATTATAAAACCATTAAAAAAGTCAATTGATTCCTTGGCTTCATGCACCATTACATGCACAAATAAACAGTCATTAAATGATATCATCATGTACTCTGATCTCCATATTACAACATACGGAATCTATAAATACTTTAGTTTCTAGGGTACCGTACTTAACGGGTACCAAATGGAACCCTATTACTAAGACTCCGCTGTCCGTCAGTCAAAACTTTATTAAAAAAGGAAGCTCATAGCATCAAAAAACTCATACGCATTGCTGTCAATGGAACAAGTGCCCAAAAGGCTGGCAGCGTTGCCATGTTGGATGGCAATACTGATTCTTTAGCCCAAGTACAGCCCTCTGATCCGGTGAAGAGTCGACCAGTCGCTTGGTGATGTTCCGAAAAACAAGGTGAACGCTCGAAGGTGACCCCATGGCCCTAGTGTTTCAACCACAAACGGATTAAAAATCAATCTAATATGGTATGTTACCCTTCTTCTGACAGTCCAAGTAGCACTTAGCCACCTTCCTTTTCGTCAACCTAAGGGTCGGTTGCCGGGGCTGCGGGTTGTTCGTAAGAGATACCGCGCCCCCGGAACGCAAAGGGCACAAGAAGGAACATGGGTGGGTTTGAGTCAGTAAAAGTCTGACACTCCCTCCCGCCCCGCACAGGGCGGGAGAAGTCATTTGATGATTTCCCACCCCTCAAAAAAACAAAAAAAGAAGGGTCGGTATAGTTAACTATAGACAGTAGATTTTCGGGAGTGTATGAGTATCACTTATAACTTACACACACTTACGACTGTGCCATTTGACAGGTCAATCTTCAATTTTTTTCTGACTTTCGTTTTTTAGTTTTTACCATTCATTCATGCCTTTTAAACCGACGAAAAAAAGGCGTATATATATTTTTTTATGAATGATCTGATCACGCATAAGTTTTTACAGAATAGTTTGATTTTGATAATTCTTGCAGTAATTAATTAGTAGATTAGTTACAAAAAAATATGAAATAAAAACTTTTTTACTAAAAAGACAACCACCTTCAAATACTAAAAAGTAAAAAAAAACTTTAAGATTGGAAGTCGGTGGCTATACAAAACAACAAACAGAACCGAAACCGCCGACTTCCAAAGCTAATGTTATTTTTCACTTTTTAGTTTTTGACGGCGGTACCTAGTCTTTTTTGTAAAAAAGTTATTTGATAATAAGGCATGAGCTACACAGATATTGTGCTTTCTTTTACTATCTTTATTAACAAACATAATCGTAAACGACGAAAAGCCTCTGGTCCCGGTGGTCATTCGTAGATCTTTGACAGTCGTTACGGATAATCAGAACCCAGGAAGTCTGACAACCAGTCTAACCAAAAGGTATTGTGTTGCCTAGTAAATGGGTTGTGGAGGTCAGATAGGCAGTCGCTCCATGTAAAACTAGTTAGACTGTAAGCCGACCCCAACGTAGTTGGGAAAAGGCTAAATACATGATGATAATTAACAAACATAATGGTGGGTGTCACAGACACAAATATTGAGAACCACAACACGAGTTTGGAAAAAAAAACTTCTTTAATGAAACGACTGAGTCATCATCATTTTATTATCGTTTTCTGCGTTTTTGTTTCAAGTAAACGTTGAATACAAGTAAAAGATTAAAATATTTTAAATCCATTACTTGCATTCCTGTTTGTAAATTAATTCATAAATCGTGGGCAGAGGACAGAAACGTAGTAAAATGTGGACCTATTATAGAGACGAGCCTTTTCCACATTAATATATCTGCTTACTTGACTATTAATAAGTGGGTGGTCTTACTAAATGCGCAGGTCCATTTGTGGGAGAAAAAACTAGGCAAGTGCGTTCATTAACGCTTAGTCAGGGTTCTGTAGTCCCAGAAAATAGGTTTAGTTATGTCTTTGATTACTACTCCACACGCATTGATCGTAGTGTGATGTTAAGCCAATAAACTTTCTTGATAATCGGATCTGTAGTTCCGGCGATTTCGTCGCTCAAATGAACAAATACATTCTCGAACTTTATAATATTAAGTCTAGATATACTTAGCTGAATAGAGACCTATTTAGCTAAGTATGTGAACCCTCATGGCGGATTGTAAAGTCCATCTATATTTTTACAAAGGTTATCTTGTAGGTATAAACTAATCATAGAAAAAGAAAGGAAATCATAGTAAAGTCGCGTATTCACTATGGGACATTTGTCTTGCGAATCTGTTGCTCGAGAAGAAAAATATTATACACTCACTTTGGGTAGTGTGAATAAGACAAATGCCGACCGAAATTGTCCCACAAAGTCGCAAAGACCTACCACGTGTTTGTTGGGCGATATGTCTCTGTGACATGTCCCATGAAAACGCGGCTTTACCGTAGTATTATTTCGTTTTTTTTTTTTTTTTTTTTAATTGCGTTCCTTTATGTTCGTACAATAATTTGCATCTACACGTTATTTCTTCACGACCTTTGGTTGACTGGTAGAGAATGCCTAAAGCATTAAGTCCGCCTTTGGACCTTTGGTTGTTTAAAGTTAAAATAAATAAATAATCAAACAAGGTTACCATTACTGTAACTGCAGGGGCGGATTTAGATATTTACTTTATGGGCTAAAGCCCAAGGCCCCGATAATATTCAGGGACCCCAGTCCCCTTTGCTGACAAGAAACCATATCGTAAATTTAAAAAAAAATCTATACTGCGTAATTACCCCTCGTTAATTAATCGTTTGATTAATTAAGTAGGCCCCCAAAAAGTGTTAGCCCAGGGCCCCACAAATTCCTGGTCCGCCCCTGTGTGAATGACATAAATCAACAGTAACCCATTCAACTACGGAACTCTAAAACAACTCGCATCTTTTTCAAACCAGCCATAACTTTACAGCTACTTTACAAATAAGTACTTATGCTCTCAACGCTTACGTTTACGAACAAAGCACTTAGCAACTTTTTAGTAATGAGAAGTGACAGTTTCCTTAGAAGACTTCTCATCAAGCCAAGCATGAAATGCCATAGCAGAACACTGCAAGCCATTAATTACACATATCCATACAAGGGCCCTAGAACTTCTCTACTGCTTTCGGGAAACGACCAGTGTGGTAACGACTCAGGTTTTTGTTGGTACACAATCAATTTTCAACTTAATAACTAACAAGTTAAGATAGAAAATAGATTAGAAATTGTTCGATGACAACAGCCACACATGGTTAACCGTCGTGGGAAAGACTATAGTGTTATGCTGACGATGTACGATGGTATCTGACAAGGGATATTCAATTTTAAGTTTGATAAGTAAAGTTTAATTTACTTTGTGGAATTACTGGCCCTTTGGACAATTAATTGGAAAGTATCTTGCAAATACAAGTGGCAATTTAGGTTCCACGACGGTGCCAAGCCCAGAGTTTCTTCTGACGTTTCTTTCACATTTACGAAGATTTGTTTTAAGGGCAATATTGCCATTTAAATGGAAATTGTTTGATATTAATCTCGGAAGTCATTTGAGTATAATATGGAAATTAGACTTTTATTGTTATTTTTATTGAATGAAGCTTTGGAAATTTTAGAAGGTACGGTTATAAATGGTTAAATTTAACTATTGGTTTATGTGCTTATGGTAAACTAATACATATGTTTTGTTACATAACTATAGAAGTAACAAACATTTTTAGAACTAACTTTGGCCCTCGATTTCTTCCGTTATTAATGTCGGTTATCGTCTATAACCTATCTAGATCCCACGCTACCTATTTGACAAATTTCATTACGATCGGTTCAGTAGTTTTACAGTACTGGAGTAACACATACACATACTTACACACAGAATTACTGTTGCACTTTGTATTAGTAATATTTATTACAGTAAATTTCTTTTTAAAACTAAACCGGTCTTTATTACATTTAGAGCCGATTTCGCTTGAACCACAAGAAAAGACATAGGCTACTTTTTAGGGATCCGTACCCAAAGCGTAAAATGGGACCCTATTACAAAGACTCCGCTGTTCGTCCATCCGTTCGTCTGTCAGTCTGTAACCATGCTATATCACATGAACCGTGGTAGTAAGACATTTGATTTTTTTACAGATGATGTATTTCTGTTGCCGCTATAACAACAAATACTAACCAGAAAAAACTAAATGTTTAAGGGGGTTCTCATACAACAAACGTGATTGTTTTAATCGTTTTTTGCTCATTCTTGACAACGGCAACAGGTAGACACTTGAAACAGTCACAAAATATTTAGTTATATGAATATTCACTTTAAAAATAAATAATGAAATAAAAACAAAACAAATATTGTGCCCGGTTTATGGCAATAGGCTCGCCCCCTATTACATGGGAGCTAAACATACCGGCGAACTGTGGGTGTACATTGTAACACCTCTGAGAAAACAGGCGAACACACACATACAGGCAGGTGTTTTCTGGGAATTCAGGCGTGATGGTATGTATGTAAAACAAATATTTAAGGGGGGCTCCTATACTACAAACGTGTCTTTTTTGCTATTTATTTTGCTATTTTTTGCTTTTTTTTATTTTTTTTTATAGATAACTAGCGATCCGGCCCGGTTTCGCACGGGTGCAATGCTGATGTTATTATACATATAAACCTACCTCTTCAGTCACTCTATCTATTAAAAGAAACCGCAACAAAATCCGTTGCGTAGTTTTAAAGATTTAAGCTTACATAGGGATATAGAGACAGAGAAAACGACTTTGTTTTATACTATGTAGTGATGGTACGGAACCGTTCGTGCGCGAGTCCGACTCGCACTTGGCCGATTTTTTTATCCGCGATTACGTCCTTGTCCACGGTAACCGGAATTCACGTAGACAAAGTCCTTTTCACTTGTTTTCAGTCGCAATTCCCACACGTAATTTTTTTATCAACTAGATGCGTGATCTTACTCTTCTTAGTGTTGCCATTTTTTGTATGACCTACGTACACTGAAGGCACATCTACAGGATGATTTAAATTTTTGATTGCTGTCTTAAGCTTTACATGTTTCGGTGAAAAGATGAAAAGACGCAACAAACTACTTTATCTGTCTTTCTACGAAACTGCTATTTACTTAGTTTCTTAGCTAGAAATAACGGCTTATTATAAAATTACTAGATCGCTATTAAAATAAAGCTGAAGATTTTTTTTGTTTGTTTAAACACCCTAATCTCTAAAACTTCCAGTTGTATTGGATAAAATCATTTTGTATTTATACTTCTATACTAATATAAGAGGAAAGATTTTTTGTTAGTTTGTTTGTAACAATTAGGCTCCGAAACTACTTGCCCGTTTTTTACCGTTTTTCACCAATAAATAGCTACATTATTCCTCAGTAACATAGGCTATATAACATCACACTATGACACACGGGAGCGGAGCAGTAACGAAGGGCGTGAAATAAGCCGAAGTGGCGCGCAGGTCGTAATAGGTACACAAAAATATTTTATCGAATTCGACTCATGAATCCTAATATTATGATACCCAGACTCATGAGGAATAGTATAGGCTGTTTAACGGTGTCCTGACAGTTCACTAAAAAAATAATTACATTTGTAAAGAGAAGCATTTGCCAAATAAGTGTTTGTAAAGCGAGTGTTTATAGAATAAAATATTTGCGGCATGAATTGTTTGTGAAATAAATAGTAGACGAAATGTTGTTTGTAAAGCAAAAAATTGCAATGGTGTTTTGGTGAAACATTATTGAACCCCGTATAACATCACGGTGTGACACACAGGAGCAGAGCAGTAACCAAATAGTTGTGTAGGTCACCTACACAACTATTTGGTTTGCGGTTTGTGTGTGTGTGTCTCACCATTAAACCATATTTACAGGACCAAACTTCACAAAAAGAAAATACATTTATTTTAGCTCTGAAAACCCGATGAATTTTTAAATAACTATAAAATTCCATTTCTATTTGCTTTCAAATCAATAAATAGTTAGTCAAAGTCAAAGCATTTAATTCAATGAGACCATTTACAGGCGGTTTTGATTTGTCAAGAAGTTACATTTTTACAAGTTGAAGCTAGTTGCTTGTTCCAAAGCGTAGGTCTCTATGGAGAAGAACGAGCAAGAAACTTCATGGACACTCTATTGAATTGAGATGGCTAAAAATTGACGTCATAGTTTAATATTGTCATACAAAATTTATGGAGTGGTTTAGTGGTGTCATCTACCTGTCATCTAAATGCCAATGCGACACAAACGAAGTCGCGAGCAGCTCACACTTACTTCACTTGCGATCTCTGTGCACAGTAATAGTTTCACCATCATTCATTTTATTTTTCTGCCACACTGGCTTCTGTGAAAAACGTTAATGCCTCAGATCTCGATCTCTTATTATAAAGGCTAGGGTACACGATGACATCTATAAGCGCCGCAACGTTAGCAGCGCAAATGTCGGTAAGGTTAATTGGTGATTTCTAGATGTTGATAAACATGCGTAAGACTTAAGTTTTATTGCGTAGTATTTATACTGTTTTTATATGCGATAACTTCAGGAATGTAAAAGTAATTGCTAGGTGAGTTTGGTATCTTTAAATCTATGGTTGTTGCAATGATCCTGTAGCTAAAGTTTGTCTAAATTAAGGCGAGGCACGTTGTCTAATAAATACAAATTTAATTCATAACACTCTTTACACTATAGGCGTAACCATAATGCCAAATATTAGCTATAATGTGTATCTAATAAATACGTACTTTACGTTCCAAAACTTTCTATAATAACAGTTAGATAATATCTTTATTAAATTTAACTATACCATTTTTGCACATTGCTGACGATGAACCATACCATCACGCCTGTATTCCCCGAAGGGTTAGGCAGAGGTGTAACAATGTACACCCACAGTTCGCCGGTATGTTTAGGTCCCATGTAATAGGGGGCGAGCATATTGCCATTAACCGGGCACAAATTCAAACTCCGAGCTGCTACTGAGAATTTAATAGAAAAACCCAACAACACTTTTTGCTCGACCTGGGAATCGAACCCAAGACCTCTAGCGTAGCAGTCGCGCTTAGGACCACTAGGCTACCGAGGCAGTTACGATGATGAACCTTTTTTAGGTAACCACTGAAAACCAGCGCTATGCAGTGGTACCCCATAGCATAGCAGTATGCTGAATGGTATCCTGCTTGTCACAGCTACGTCGTGCAGATACCAACTAATTCCTATCCTGTACCCATTTGAATTGTTTTTTATACGCAAAGAAGTCATTTTCTGAGCCGCAACAATATAATCTATACTGATATTATAAAGCTGAAGAGTTTGGTTGTATGGTTGAAAATTTCTTTTGATGAATTGAAAACGCTGCGACACACGGGAGAGGAGCAGTAACTATGCAAAGACGTAACTTAACGCGGGTGAAAAAAACCACGCGAACGGAGTCGCTGGTAGAAGCTAATTTATTATAATAATCCAGTTTGTCATTGAAACGCTAAGAAGAAGACGACCACCCAATAAAGTAATAAGCGCACAAAATCCCAACAGCGCGCTCGTCGACACCAAGCTTTACAACATGGCTTCCGCGAACAGCCTCGCCACTATTCGTAGAAATAATCAGAGCTACGAGTGACGTTATTATCCACACAATTATGTCTCCGGACAAAATTCTGAGGCTTTAACGTGAAACGTGAATAGGCTTACTTGTACTTAAGGTAGGTAAGTAGTTACTGACGAGAAAAATGGTGGTACTGAAGATCTAGAAATAACCAGGGTTTTTATGATAAAAGCTGTGGAGTTTGTGGAGTTCAGTTTAGTTGCATATTACTGTTAGATTTTAGGTATTACAACCTGGATAAGGGGGTTGAGTTATCGGGGGTCGAGTCGTCGGCGGGTTTGAGATTTCGAGGTCGATTTGTTCGGGGTCGAGTTATTCTGGGTGAAGTTGTTAGTGTTAGGTTGTTCAGGTCGAGTTGTTCTGGTGTTAAATTGTAGGGTACAGGCACATATGACCAAAAATGCGCCTGAAGTGTCCTCGTATAAAGGTAAAAATTACGTATATGATTCGTGATCCTAGATTTATTATTCTAGCATGCAATTACGCAACTTTCAACTCTATGCATAAAGTGTAAATAAACAAACATACAAACATTCCCCACATATCCAATGTTGGTATCTAAAGCATCAAAGTACATACAACTGACACCAGTAAATGACAACGAGGCTCAACACAAAGGCCAGGTTTCAGTCACTCCATGTAAACTCCAACACTCGCAACAAAATCATGGATCACTGAACAAAGCATACATTTTACTAGCGATCGCTCAACCAATCTACCGACCGATCCGGAACGACCAAAGGACCTCGATCCTTTAGGCAAAACGAATAACTGATTGGATAACGGGTAGTAGGTATGCAGTGGTACACAAAATACAGTGTAGGTTAGTGATGGAAGCGATTACAGGTATGTTGTAGGATCTCTTTGTTTATTTATTTTTGTATGTACAAAGACGAAGTCGGCGGTAGAGTGAGCTTACCCAGAAGAAGCCTGTTCACTCTAACTTTAAAGAGATTAGGGTTGACTGCGTTCGGAAACCTCGGAACTGCCTCGGTAGCCTAGCGATACTAAGTGCGACTGCTACGCTGGAGGTCTTGGGTTCGATTCCCAGGTCGGGCAAAAAGTGTTAGTGGGTTTTTCTATGAAATTCTCAGTAGCAGCTTGGAGTTAGGATTTGTGCCCGGCTAATGGCACTAGGCTCGCCCCTTATTACATGGGACCTAAATATACCGGCGAACTGTAGGTGTACATTGCTACACCTCTGCCTAACCCTTCGGGGAATACAGGTGATGGATGGTGGCGTTCGGAAATACAGACGCTAATAGTGTTTCACTCCTTTGCGGCAAAGGTACAAAGGTAAAACAAGGCAAAGACGGTAAATTCCAGTGCGTCTAGATGTCCGATGGTGGAAAGGGGACGGCGGGATGAGGTGATGGAGTTCTTGGGCACACTCACCGAAGTACATTTTGCAGAAGACCGACAAGCAACCTGCCGGCGATGAGCCAAACGATGGCTGTGGTAGGAAACAAAAACCTCACACTATGCAGCAAGCAAAATGCAAAAATGTCGTAATAGCCTAGTGGTTAAGACGGCCCACCTCTCATGCATGATGCGGGTTCGATACCAGACAAGTAGATACCAATATGACTTTTTTAATGCATATGTAGTGCCTAAGATTATCTTGGACGTCACTTATGATGAAGAAACACATTGCTAGGAAGCCTAGACTTATAATGAATATAATTCTGAAATCGTAAAGCCGCTTTGAGCAAACGACATGATCAATGCGCATGCCTTCTCTGTATGAGAAGAGGCCTTTGCCCTGCAGTGGGTTAATAATGGGCTGGTATTATTTATTATTAAGTAGCAGTCGTAAAAAATTTAAGTAATCCATGGATTAATGACCTAAATCTATTCTTTAAACGATAATCTCTATACTCAGAGACAAAAGCTACTTACCTACCTACATAATAATTATAAAATCGAGTGTGGGAAAACGTTGCCCACCACTTTCAATCACCTTTAAATTATAACGCCCTCCCGCCAAAAACCTTCAATTCCTTATGATTATTGTACATCAGTAACAATATCCGGAAAAATTGAGAGTACCATTAATTTACCAATAAGTGTTTTGCCACGGAGTATGAAAAAATGGAGTGTTATGTTTGCGATTCGCATGACGGACGGTAACTTCTTATGGTGGATGACATTACTACTAGTCTGCTACAGTATTTTTTTTATCTAGCTTACATTGTCCCACTTCTAGGCAAAGGCCTCCCCCAAGTTCTTCTAAGTATTCTTTTCTTGGCCCTCTCGATGCGAGTCTAAGTCATCTCGCCACCTTTCCTAGGCCACGGTGATACCGAACAAGTTCAAGCAGCCATTGCGTGGATACTTTTGTCAATTATATAATTTACAACAATTTTTTTTTATTTTTTATTCAGTGTAGTGAATTTTATAACAGTGAATATGGGGTGCTGGCAAAGTGTTATTAGGTTTTACCATTATCAATTTCTCAGCAGCAAGCCCAGAGTTTGGAAGTTGGTGGTGTGACACCCCCGTGTCTCGGAAAGCACGTAAAACTAGTGGTCGGGAAAATAATATTATTATTATCATCATGTATAGTTGTGCATGTTCAGTCTGTACATTCCATTCTTAACTCGTCATTGTCATGACAATCGATTTTTTCAAAAGATTGACCAACTTTATTCCGAGTTGTAATCATCGAATGTGAACTTGCAACTGGTCCATTTTGCAGCCAATTGCAACCTATGTTTAAAGCTACATCTCAATAATGGCTGTTAGTGTGGCCACGAGATCAGCGATTTTGCTAGTATGGTAACAAGTTTATGGAGGTTGACGGCCACTCCATTTGACTTTGAAAGCTAAAGCAGAGCTCAATAAGATACATTATAAAAAAAAAGATTTCACGCTGCATCTTGTTAATCCTCAGGAAAGCCGTCAAAGTTATCCCGAAAAATCGAGCCTGATGGAAGGAATGACGGGAGGACTTTGCCCGCTGTCGCTCACCACTCTTCTAGTTTATCCGCTTATTTAGTGGCCAAACAGTAACCGATAATTTCCCCACAATTAACGTTCATGTGTATTTAACCAATTATTTGTCATTGATCACGCGAAATATCTGTATTTCTTCGTTTTTAATGATTTCCCTCAATCAATTTCAACATGCCTTGGGGTGTTTAACAAAATGTTTACTAAAATGAAAGGTGCAGTTTACTTTAACAATTATTTGGTTTGTTAAATAGGCCAGATGTTCCGTACAGCTTTTAAACGTGTCTTAATTCATTTGTTTTTAATAAACAATTTGTTTGATTGCTTTTAACAGCTTACGTTTTCTTAAGATAACAATATTATAATTATTTCTTTTATTTATGAATAAAATAATGTAATTTACGTGTTATGACACGTAAATTACTGTTTTAAATATTTATATAAAAATAAAAACATTTCATAATATATAAGAATTATTTTTATTATTATATTTTGACTTTATTCTGTGTAATAAATTCGTGATGACCCAAGAACTCCCGATTCTTTTCTGGCCCTTCTTTTCTTGCTTTCATTCTTCTGTCTGAACCTGTAAAAAAAAAAAAAACATTTTTTCTAAGGCTATTCAAATGGATTATAATTATCAATAAACGCACCGGAAGGCGTATTGTGGTGTAGTAGTAGTAAAAGCCTCCACGAGGTGGGCCAACGACCTGGTAAAAATCGCGGGAAAGCGCTGGATACTGGCAGCGCAGGACCGTTCAATGTGGTTATGTGTAGGGGAGGCCTATGTTCAGCAGTGGACGTCGTTCGGCTGATGATAATGCTGATTAGGTATTCAATTAGAGACCTGAATACATAGATATTTAGATGTCAGTTAGCTCTATCATCCTTTGTAACCTGATATTGAATCATTATTATCATTGGCGCTTGCAATGCCTTTGTGATTCCCGACACCCATTAATTGCTTTGTGTGAATTCGAAAGCATAATAACGACCCGTGATCTAATAGTGTGACGCACTGACAATGACAGACAGACAGACAGTTACTTTCGCATTTTATAGTAGGTGTTTGTGTAAATTATCTGAAAATAGCAATTTATTTATGCTTAAAGAGGAACTAACCAGAGAATAGATTACGTATACGCCTTCGAAAACCAAATTTACGGGAAGGAAGTCGCAAGGAAAAGCTAGTACTTAGCGAGCTACTTAATATAACAAAGCTGAAGCGAAGCTAAAGCTGGAGTGTTCTTGTTTGGTGGAACGCACTAATCTATGGAACTACCAGTCGGATTAGCAAAAATATTTTTTTTAATAATTATACCATTTACAGGTATTTCTGAATTGTCAAAAAGTTACAGTTAAAAATTGAAGATAGATGATATGACATCACGTTACGGCCCACGGGACCGGAGTAGTAACCAAAGACGTAACCTAATGCAAGGGATAAAGATCAGATAATAAATAAAAGCTATTTATTACTACCCACACCACTTCAAAATCTGCCTACCCTAATGGTTATGAAGATGAACTTCAAGTTGCCCGGATACAGGTCGACCCGTGAACCCATCTTCCCAGAGACAATGGGACGAGCCGCTCTGCAGGTTGGTACGGAATAATTTAATTAATACGGCCATCAATTCTGCTGAGCGTGCCCGCCTGCTGGCTGTGGGTGAGTGGGAGTCGGGTCTCTGGCACTTCCGTCGCCCAACATAGGCACTATGCTGAGTGACTCTACATTCCGGCTCGCTACATGCCTGCGCTAGGGCGCTCCTTGTGGGGCTCCGCACCGCTGTCAGTGCGGTGAAGCTGTCGACTGCCTCGGACACCATGGTCTGTCATGCATTAAAAGCGCTGGCCGCATAGCATGGCACGCCAGCATTAATGACATCATCCGTCGTGCTCTTATCTCTGCCAGAGTGCCAGCTGTTTTGGAGCCTATTGGCTTGCCACGCGACGATGGGAAGAGACCAGATGGGATGACTATAATGTCTTGGAAGTTGGGTAGGCCTTTGGTGTGGGATGCAACATGCGTCGACACCCTTGCGCCATCCCATCTTCCTACCACGACGTGTTGTGCTGGGGCGGCTGCTACTGGTGCCGAGAACCTCAAACGGCGCAAATATAATAACCTTCTTGGAAGCTATATGTTTGAGCCGTTTGGGGTTGAAACACTAGGGCCATGAGGTCCGAGCGCTCATTGAGTTTTTGTGACATAGCCAAGCGACTGGTCGACTCTTCACGTGACCAAACGGCTGGACTTTTCTTGTGCCAAAGAATCAGCATTGCCATACAACGTGGCAATGCTGCCAACCTTTTGGGCACTTGTCCCATTGACAGCGATGCGGATGAATTTTTTGATGCTCTATAAGCTTCCTTTTTTGCATTTTATATTAACTGTACATACTCGTAGTTTGTAATCTTATTATTATTTAAGTTAGTTTTATAAATACTTCAAGTACAAACAAATCGATAGACTAAAGGTGCGCCTCACAATAAGCTCTCGCGACACCCGCGGCGTCATTGTACCGGCTTCGAGTAACGGGTGGGGCTAATGAACTACTTGTGAATTTAACATGTGTGCAGTAATAGGGTTTGTTGCATTCTATGGAATTTGATACCCTTTCTTACTCTTACATACCCCCCCCCCCTTTTATAACACCTGTCGAGATGTGTGTTAATGATGAGTGTTATAAGTTTGACGTGCCTGTGTGTGTGTGTGTCTGTCATCGGAGCTCCCGAACGCATGAACCGATTTTGATTTTGATTTTTTGTTTGAAAGGTGAAGTAGTCATCGGCCCTGTGTAGCTCCTCCGATTTGCTTACATCTCTTTGAGCCACGCGTGGAACACGAACGCGCCGTCGACACGGCCCAGAGTACCCCTAGTGTAAATTCAGCGCTGCTCCATACCCTTAAAACTGGACCACAATAAAACTACTTACCGAAAGCACCAAGGAGAATTGTTGTGCTATGGTTTTAATACATATGAAGGGGCGTTAAGAGGCCTATCGCCAAAAACCGGACAAAAAAATAAATACCTAGTATGATAATTTATGCAAATAGCTTTACTTTTTTGTTAAATCCTAGGTCAACACAGAATAACTTAACTTTTTATTACAAGAGGCCGAGTTTTTTGCAACCGAATTTTTTTTATATTAATGTGCTTTAAATGCCAAACTAGTTTTAAGCAAAATCGTATATTTAATCATATGAACGTACGCTTTACATGTACTTTCTAAGTTTATCTTGGACATCACTGACATCGGTAAAAGAAACTATCGTAAAGAAACGAAATAATAAGTAGAAAAGTGTATCAAACACAAGACTTATAAATGAAAAATAAACTATAAAGAATGTAGACACAATAATAAAAAGAAGCTCATAGGGCACGCGCCCAATAGGCTGGCAGCATTGTCATGTTGTACGGCAATACTAATTCTTTGGTTCAAAAAAAGTGGCTTATTGTCGCGTAGATAATTAATCTACGTGATTAACATTACCAGGGGGGTTTACACTTCATACATAAATATACAAGTATAAAAACAAAATTAAACCATTTAAAATGTATGGTCAATTATGTTCGCCATGCCACGCCAAGTATGGACATAGCACTAAAATTTTCAAAGTGACAGTGGCCATTTGCAAAGACGTTGAATGTGTCCTTGTTGGGTAAACTGTTTTAGCGGTGACAACATATTGCTTTTACTGTTGAATGCTAAGCATACAAGCGGACTTGGTTAAGGTGAGTTTTCACTGGGAAATGTGGCCTTAAGGGCCTACCTAAAATCCGGCCAAGTGCGAGTCAAACTCGCGCACAAAGGGTTCCGTACCATAATCTATAAAAACGAGCAAAAAACAAAACACGTTTGTTGTATGGGCGCCCCCTTAATTAATATTAATTTTATTCTGTTTTGTTATGGCGGCAACAGAAATACATCATCTGTGAAAATTTCAACTGTCTAACTATTACGGTTCATGAGATACCGGCTGGTGACAGACAGACGGACGGACAGCGGAGTCTATATTTATTTAGTAATGGAGATTCACTAAAGGCCCGTTGCCAACATAACAATTTCAACGATCGTTCTCTAGCTTCACGTAAGATGGATAGTTCAAGTTAAGCTCACTTCATCTAAATTCATTGAAGGAGATTTTAACAGAAGAGACCTGCAGATCTTATAAGTTCCTAAGTACACAACAATCATAGCTTGGTCGGTGTGTTTGGCGGAATGAAGGAGGCAGGGGGCACCGACGCTGCACGCGATTGATCCGTCGGTCGGACTAATCTCAAAAATTCATTCATTCCGCCAAAGAGACCCAAAAATGAACTTAAACTTTGTGCTCACGCCTCGTACCGGTTTGTATAGTAAAGTAAGTATAACGGTCAACGTCGGCCAACTATTTCAGTGTACACTCTCCTTAACATTATGTATGTTACACACAGTAGCGGTTTCCTAATAACTCCTCGCGTAGTAACGTTTTAAGTTACATTGTTTAAACCTGTCGCCTTTAGCGCGATAGTTATCTACGCATGTAAGTGCATACTAGGCTTTAGGAAAATATGTGTGTGCACTTTCCTTTACAAGGTATTAAGGTGCGTGTACACACCTCAGCCACGTCAGCGTCAAGTAGACGATTGACGTCAACGTTAGGGACGTGATGTTTTGTATGTGTATAAATGGCCTAGAAATAAATATAAATTCGATTGATTTTTGAATTGGAAATATTATGAATACAGACATTATTAATTATAATAATATCAATATGATGTTTATATGCATGCGATTCTCACTTATAAGAAGTTAGCCTTTGCATGCGACTTTGTCCGCTTAAATGTCGGAATGAAAACTAGCCCATGTCCTTTTTTGGGGTTCAAACTTACCTCGTTCCAAATTTCATCAAAATCGGTTCAGTGGTTTAGTCCTCAAAGAGTAACAGACAGACAGACAGACAAAATTACTTTCTTGTTTATAATATTAAAGTATGGATGGATAGTAAGGATATGGAAGTGTGGATTGTAACACTAAATAATGTTGATATATTACGTATCCGCGATCAAACATACTGATGCCGAAAAGGTGTCCTAATTAGAAATCGCGCGATGCAGTCGCGCGACTAAAATGTTTGTTCTCTATTCGCTATGGTCGCATCGCTTAATCGCGTGATAATAGCGGAGTCGCGTTTTATTATGCCTTACACTGACGTGACCGATATGTGTGCAACAGCCTTTATTCCTAACGAAACCTAACTTGAGTGAAATGTGGTCATATTGTGTGATATAAGGACGTTATAAGTTAGATTTAAAAGGAATTTAATGTGATATTGGAATGTTATTTGGCGATAATAATGGAGGAAGTCGCCAGGGTTGGACGCCAATGGCAGGAGCCCCTTTGTCTGGGAAAGTTATTATGATGGGCAGTGAAGGCTTTGAGTAAACTTGGGCTTTAGGGCTGGATTCGATAAATTGGTGGAGATAGCTGCGAAATGTAGTTCAATTTAGTTTTATCGTAACACACATATTCTGGGCACGCCTTAATAGAGGCGGTAAGTCCCCTCTTTGAGGAGTGGCTGGAGAGGCGCCACGGCGCCCTCACCTACCGCCTGACGCAGGTCCTCACCGGACACGGGTGTTTCGGGAGGTTCCTGCACCTCATCGGGCGGGAGGAAACGTCCGGGTGTCACCATTGTGTGGATCGCCCCGAGGACACGGTGGAGCACACCGTGGCGGTATGCCCCGCTTGGGCGGAGCATCGCCGAGTCCTCGTGGCGGCCATCGGCGGCGGCGAACTCTCGCGTCCGGCCCTGGTGCGAGCCATGGTTCGGAGCGAGAGGGAATGGGATGCAGTCGCCTCCTCGAGGCGGCGGGACGGTTGAGACAGCGGTTCTCCCGTCCCAGCCGCCGCGGTAGACGCTCCGGACGTCGGGAGCCGCGAGACGACTCCCGGCCACCGTAGATACTGGCCTGTGGACGGTGAGCAATGGGTAGCTCACCGTCCTTACGTTGCATAACGACAGGCCGTGTCGACGGCACGTTCGTGTTCCACGCGCGCCTCAAAGAGATGTCAGCAAAAGGAAGGGGCCACTGAGGGCCGATGCCTGCCGGGGCTGCGGGTTGTTCGCAAGAGATACCGCGCCCCCGGAACGCAAAGGGCACAAGAAGAAACATGGGTGGGTTTTAGTCAGTAAAAGTCTGACACTCCCTCCCGCCCCGCCCAGGGCGGGAGAAGTTATTTGATGATTTCCCACCCACCAAAAAAAAAAAAAAAAAACACACATATTCGGTTCGGCCTTCTTAATACAACCTTCGTTAACTATGAATGACTGAATGCCGACCTGCTTACGCGTACAGCGATAATTAGGTTTTTTAAAAAAATAGGTATTTAGAAGCCAACAGAAGGTGGACCGACGACCTGGTAAACGTCGCGGGAAATTGCTGGATGCGTCATTGTGGCTATCTTTAGGGGATGACTATGTCCAGCGGTAGAAGTCAACCGGCTGATGTGAAGATAATGATAATGATATAGAAGTCAAACCTTTTATCATCTAATTTATGTTCCCAAAGTTATGATTTACTTATTTTTTGTAGCATTAGGCCTGCCCCATGAAGATGTACTTACTTACCTACTAAAAAAATTAGCCAACCCATTTGAGAAATACAAACCGCTATGATTGCTTGTTTATTTATCTTAAATTTTAGAAACACACTACAACTCTTAAGCAAGCGATAAACCATAAACTTGTACAAGTCAGCATGACACTATTGTACCCACAAATGGCTTAGATGTTTCTGCTTCATTCGTCTCACGGCAACACATACTGGTGCAAGACCTTTGCACAAGTATATCCTAACATGCTTGGCACTCATAACTCGTGGCCAGGGGTAGCAAGCCCTTCTTTAGAATAGGTAGGTACGGTCAACAACACAGCTAAGTAACCAGGGTTGTCGTTCCAAACTGATGGATGCCTGCGAATTTAATTTAATTTTAATTAATGAACTATTTGTTATCTAATCATCAAATCTATTTTTTTTTCGAAACCATCTTCTCAGCGTCTAAGAAAACTTCTATTACATGTGACGGCATAGCATGGTTATTTTCTCTTTGTTGACTGTACATGCAAGGTGCCAACACATTTTTCGCCCTTCAGACTTCCAAAAAAACAAGTAGCGTCTCTCGAAATCCTCAACGTGTATGCTATGCTACACAAGGTTCCATTCCATTTAGAGGAGTACAATAAGAAAATAAGTGTTACCCTCAAGACACCCCGAGTCGCGGTATGAACACGAGTGGATGCATGTTCAGACAACGGTTTTTGAGCCAAAAAGCTGGGAGTACCACGAAAACTTGGAACGAAGGGAATTTTTAACTACACTAATAAAAAATATTGAAGTGTCTATTAGTTATTTTTTTATTAAATGCATATATATATAAACGGTGCTTATATCAAAAAATATTTTTACAAATTTTTTGTCTTTCTGTTTGTTTCAGCAAATCTCCGAAACAGCTGGAATAATTTTGATGCAACGTTCACTGGCAGATAGCTTATGTTCTAAGAGTAACTAAGGCAACTTGCTCCACAGGTCTACGTTTCTACTGCTTGTATCATTAGGGTTGTCTAGAAGAGTTGCCTAAATTACACTTTTTGTCATCTCTACAGCTATGGTATTTTCATATTTTGTTAATAAATGCGATTTAAAAAATTATCATTTATTTCCTTTTACAGTATACCCTGTCAATCAGATGACTGATGTGACGGAAATCATTCAATCGAAAAAAAAAGTTTAACAATACAAAAATACGAAGTGCTATGTCTATTCTATTGTCATATCTCGATACTTATCGTTACAATTATATCTCGGAATCGCCAAGAACTAAACAATGGGCGATCACGAACATACCTTATCCGATATAATCGATAACGATCTATATCGAGCGATTATATCGATTCCATTGTTGTTAAATCGATAATTGGATAAACATTCGATTCAATAAATTAGATGGCTTAGCACGGTTACATTTAGAATCGTGATCTATTGGTAATAAAATATGTTTTGTACTTGTCTTCTGTGAGTTTATATTAAATACTAATTGTGTCTCACGACTTCGGTTGCTTAATTGTTATAAATAAAAGCACGATTTCTTGATACATTCTTGTTTGAAAGTAAAAGTGGTATTTAATTGATTTTTGTAAGTTACGGCTCAATGCTTGCAGGCGTTATACGTAACAGTCAACTGCCATACTTTATTGTCAGACTCGATTTTAAAAGTCTGTCATAATATCTTGAGGCACTTTTTAAGACGTCACAACACGAGTGATATTATCACAGGAGTGATAATTTCGCAGTCGAAACTGAAAGTATTCTACGGATAGATAATTATGAAATATCGCTGTAGTGATAATTTCGCTCGTGTGTGAGAATGCCTTTATACGTTGGTATAGTAACCGGCACGAGTCGTCAACACAAACTTTAAGTTCATTTCTGGGTCTCTTTGGCGGAATGAAGGAGGCGGGGGGCGCCGACGATGCTCGTGATCGGTCCGACTCGGACCAATTTGTGCTCCCGACTCATGCCGTTTATTATCTCTTAATAAAAAAAAAACATAAATAGTTTATCCTATACAAACAAAACGCATATGACGATATGATAAAAATGACGAAACAAAAAAAGTCGTGTTTATAATTTTTTTTTTTAATTTGAGGTAGGTTTGTTTTTGACTCTAGTCTAGGCTACAGGTACATTATAATATTGAAAACTTGTCGAGTTAACAAAATCGGACGTTAATCTGCCAGACTTAGACAAGTCCACACACTCAGTGGCCACCCTGGACCAACATCACAGCTCCCGCCATTTTCTCATTCAACATTCCCATTTTCTTTTTCGCAGCATTAATTTTTCTTTTTAAGTTATTTCTATACCACTCTGTGCGCCCAATTTTAAATGACCTGCCAGACGAAGCGAGCCTTGCAAATAGTCGGAAGTTTTTGGGAAAGCGAGGGGTCAGGTTGTGTCGGTTATTTTTGAGGGTAGTCAAAAACAAAAGGTTGGATGTATTGCTTGCTTTCTCGTCGGGCCGGTAACTGAACCCTCTCATTTGCGCCTCTTTAAAAATTCACGACACCCTAAACAGTTTTCTAGTGATTTTAATGTTGGTTCTCATGCATTAAAAATCGTTTAGTCTGCACTGTGATACGGTTGGTAGCAAACAGGCTGGTTGTGTGGAAAGGCTTTTAATGTGGTATACACATACTTATGTGTTTGACGCGCTTGAATTTAAATTTCAAATGTGGAACTATTTTATGTTCCATATTGAACTCATTCTTTCTTCTCCCGAGATGATGGCAGTATATTCAGATTTCATAATTATCATAATAATATACTTCATATCCATACTTCCATAAAATTTTTTGTTACACTTGTACGTCTAAACCACTGAACCGATTTTAATGAAATTTGGTACGGGACAACTTTGAACCGCAAGAAAGGACATAGGCTAATTTGTATTCCGCGACTTTTATGCAGACTTTTAACAGACATTTATGCAGACAAAGTCGTGGGCAAAAGCTAGTATCCATATACCTATCACTAAAAACTGCTAACAAGCTTTCTAGATGTTTAAATGCGGAAACATGTAAATGGTGCTCAGTTTTTCATATGTGTTTCTACTCTACATTAAAACACTGTATGTTTTCGTAATAAAATAAAATAAATAAATATTCTTCAGTTTTCACGAGAATTGGAAATAAACAGGCACTGCACCAAATATAAATTGCTAGATAAATAAATGATTACAAAAACTCTTTGATCTCCATATTTTATTGCCTACTTATGTACCTACTAATATTTTTCTAATTTTATTTTACGTAAATCCCAAGAAACTTCTATACTATCTTGCTCCAGTTTTTCAATTGTGCTTAACATAACACCTTCGAAAAATCACCATTAAAAGTAATTCCGGAGAAAATCCCCAGTGAATCCGGTCGTTACAGACGGATTATGTGCAAGATTCCTTTAAAATACACTGGATGAGCAGAAAAATCGTCAAGTATTCGCGTGTATCACAAAAGGGGGTGGGATAAAGGGGTTCACCCCAGGTGGGGAGGGGATGTTTCGGCATCTGTCGCGAACAACGAACGAATTGGATGTGATTTTCGTATTGTAAGGGTTTCGCCATGATTGATGTTGTTTGCTGGTGAGAAAAATTTTCAAAGTCTTTGGAAAATTTGTTTTTCTCGAATTTACTTGTTTTTTTTTTACTTTTTAGGAATAAAATATGTGCATAAGTTTCTATGTATACTACATTTTTGAAGAATAGGTTATTTTTTTTTTAACTTTACTACGGGTTTGCTATAAAGGGTGCTAATGTTTTACGGTTAACGGTTCAATTACGGTTATATTCGGTTTTAAATTGAATTTCGTTTACCCGACTAGCTTCACGCTCTTCAGTACCTTTTATTATTTTATAAAGACATACTCCATCTATACAAACAAATGAAATTTAATTGTCGGTTTGAAAGTCAACAATTTTTTTTTACGATACGTTTACACGACAATCACACAAAAAAAAAATTTTTTGGCGATATGTCTGTCTATCCTTCTGTCTGTCAGTTTGTTTAGACCGATCTTGGAGGGACTTTTACTAGCTGATAGCTAATATTGTAAGGAGTAATTTAGGCCACTTTAATTTTAAAAAAGAATTAGTGTACCACGCAAAAAGGAAGCCCGATTTTGTCAAAATTCACGATGCGAATTGCGAACAATATCACTGGTATTAAGCTAGTACATAGTAGAAATTGACAAAAATCAAACTGCATCGAATTAAAAGCCATTTTGCCGCGTAATTTCCTTCATCCCTCAGTAGTTGGGTCGGCTCGGGTCGGTACTAGGCAGGGGGAGGCTTTCGCGATGAGTGCGGAGTCAGGCACGGTCGTGACCCCGCATTGAGGAATGACCAATCTCGCCTCCAGCCTACTTGTTTGCTAAGCCCAAGTGATTTTAATATGTACAAAATTTTTCGTCAAGATTTTTGAACGAGGAATTTTGTAACAGAATAATATTCTGTTAAAAGTTCCTGGTGAATGTGGTTGGTGTTTGGAAGGATGTTCCTTACTCTTTGACTTTTATAAGGATGTTCGTTGCTTTGTTTTTACCAATAACTTTGCACAAAATCAGGACCTCAATTCTTGATTTTTAGGGTTGCGGAATTTGTTCGAAAAAGTCACTGCGGGCGTGAAACGCAAAGAGCATAAGAAAGAACACGGATGGGTTTTAGTCAGTAAGAGTCTGACACTCCCTTTCGCTCCGCCCAGAGCAGAGGAAGGTATTCGAGGGTCTGTTTGGTAAATTCTTTCTGCTATGAGGCCTCTCCTCTCACCTCGCTTGCTCAAGGCGGATTGACAAATTTCAGACTTAGAATTAGATGGTACATATAAAGTAGAAAAAGTCGTATAACAGAATTGTGGGTAGCAACCCACAATTTTGTTATAATAAAAAAAAAATTGTCATTCGTTTTTTTTTTACAAGAATATAATAATATTTAACTGCCTCGTTGGCCCAGTGGTCCTAAGCGCGACTGCTACGCTAGAGGTCTTGGGTTCGATTCTCAGGTCGAGCAAAAAGTGCTATTGGGTTTTTCTATGAATTTCTCAGTAGCAGCTCGGAGTTAGAACTTGTGCCCGGTTAATGGCAATAGGCTCGCCCCCTATTACATGGGACCTAAAAACATACCGGCAAACTGTGGGTGTACATTGGTAACAACTATCACGGTGACAAAGTTTTTTTGTAATAAAATACTCAATGACACAGCAATATTCTTAAACTTCTGCTCGCGATTCCGCCCGCCCTTTTTTTTACCTGCGTTATGTCTTTGGATACTGCTACGCTCCCGTGTGTCGTAGCGTGATGTTATATAACCTATACTATTCCTTATGAATCTGGCTATTGTATACAAAAATATTTGTTCTAATCCGACTGTTAGTTCCAGAGATTAGCGCATTTAAACAGACACACAAAACAAACTTTTCAACATATTATATTAGTTTAATGACTTCAAGTTTAGAAGAACGATGACTCATAAATTAGTTAATCTAATTAACTTCTTTTCTTATTAAATTAAACTGTTATAATGTTAAAATCCACCTTTGAATTTTTTTGTTCATAATGTGAACAAGTTTTCCTTCACACAATTTTCCAATTTCCACCTCTAAAAATCCAATTTAACTTCCAAACCAGCGCTTAAAATTTCACGTCACCAGCAAGCTGAAGTGCTCCCACAAAATTGGGAGCATGCACTATCTACCGATCTCTAGGCGAAGTACCGGATCCGTCACCTCAAGTACCAACAAGTACCGCCAAGAGTACTGGAGAATGTGAAGAACATCAGAGAATACTTGAGAAGACGTATACACTGATAGATTTTGCGAAGTGACTTTCAAATTTTGAAGTCTCGAAATAGACTTAGTGTGAATAGATTTGGCTTTTGATCTTAGGTTTGGTACTGTTGTGAGCCTTATGGGAAACAAATTACTGATACCTGAATGTATAGTAGTCGCCACGAGCCGTGAGCACAAATGTCAAGTTGGTTTTTGGGTTCTTTTCAGAGTTTTTTGGGCCGGCGACGCTGCACGCGATTGATCTGTCAGTTGGACCGAACGTGCGCAGCGTCCGCGCCCCAAAAAACACGTAAGGAACCCAAAAATTAACTTGATATTTGTGCCCACGACTCGTGGCGACTAATATACTAGCTTCTGCCTACGACTTCGTCCACATAAAAGTTGATATTATCAGGACCGGTACATTTTTCAGAAATAAAAAGTAGCCTATGTGCTATTCCGTGCTTTAGCGAACGTAGAACAAATTAAAAATGCTGTCATTTAAAAAACACAAAATTAATAATTTTAGTAACCCCCGACGGAAGAAAATATCACTGCCGTAGGTTACAAAAGAGCTGATAACTTTAGAACCACTGAACCGATTTCCATCAAACAAGGCTAAAAACACTCCTGACTAATTAACCTTTCAAACACAAAAAACAAAATCAAAATCGGTTCATGCGTTCGGGAGCGACGATGTCACAGACACACACACACACACACATACAGACACGTCAAACTTATAACACCCGGCGTTTTAGCGTCGGGGGTTAAAAAAAGAATAGTTCGAAAAGGTAAACTGTTCCAAATTTGAATAAAAAAAATCTTTTCGGCCAGCTTGCATGACATTTGCATACAGCCTAGGCTTTATATCAAAATCTTTGTGTGTAAACTATGCGTCGTTGGTTCGATTCCCGTCTTGAAAACGGGTAGTAGGTAGGTAACACGGTTTTACATAAAACTGACCAATCCAAGCCAATTTGCAGTCTAACATAATGAAAACATATTTTTAAACTAAAATTAATTTATTAAAAAACAGTTACGTTATCTGGCGAAATCAATTTACCAAATAAATCTACATCAAAAAGCAAATTAAATGTAACTTTATTTTGTTACAAATAAGATTGAGTTTTAAATGGTGTTCAAGTTTATCTTAGGTGGGTACTATCGGTTCTCACGTGCTTCTCACGGTAGGCATATGATTTATCGTGAATGGAAGAGCTAGGCGTAGGTAAGCGTGGGCGTGCGACAACTCGTTACCGTGTCCCAAATACGCCAGCTAGGTGCTTCAACACCATTAAAATATTATGTTTTGTGTCGGATTTGTGCGCGTGAGATGAATTATTATGAAGTTCTGAATCTCGAAGTATTATTTTCGGGTTATTATTATATTGTGGCCATAATACCACTTTATACCGCTAGCTGTTTCACCCGCGTTATGTTACGTCTTTGGTTTCTGCTCTGTTCCTGTGTGTTATAGCTTGAAGTTATTTAGTTTCTAATCTTCCTGGAGAAACTCGCTGTTTAACACAAGATAAGTTTAAAAAAAACTGCCTCAGTAGCCTAGTGGTCCTAAGCGCGACTGCTACGCTACAGGTCTTGGGTTCGATTCCCAGGTCAAGCAAAGTGTTATTGGGATTTTCCATGAAATTCTCAATAGCAGCTCGGAGTTTTGATTTGTGTCCGGGTAATGGCAATAGGCTCGCCCCCTATTACATGGACCTAAACATACCGGCGAACTGTGGGTGTGCTTTGGTACACCTCTGCCTAACCCTTCGCGTAATACAGGCGTGATGGTATGTTATGTTACGCATACTCTAAACATAATTTGGTACCAAGTATTATTTGCGCAATTAATACCATACAAAAGTCCTATTGAACATATAAAAACCTCACCCACACTTTTATAAAACACTATTTATTCCGTCAAAATATTTAATATTTAACTTTTATTTTCGTAAGTACTTCAGTAAATAGTAAAAGTAGATTTATAATAGGTATATTCGCAAACACCAATGCCGCTGTTTGCCAATTTCAAAACGTTAAAGTTTAAATAAAACAGAGAATTTCCCATAGCACTCAAAATGAGCCTTTTATCTATACTAATATTACAAAGAGCAAATGTTTTTTGGTTTGTTTGTTTGTACCGCAAATCCTCCGTAACTAGTCAACAGATTTTAACCGCTTTTTTACCCGACTGCGCCAGAAGGACGGTCCCGACTGTTACATACCTGAATTCCAGACTACTGGACTTGTTTTTATCCTTTCAGTTTTTATTTAAAGTTCATGTTGTTACGCAGTCGGGTTTTTTTATTTTTTAAATCAATTTTTTTTGCCAATAGGTAGCAAATTTATCAGAAAGTAGCATAGGCTGTAATTTATTTAAAAAAAATTGATTAGTTTGATAGAAATATTGCAATATGTAACCCAAAGTAGTAAAAGTTTGTCTACAAAATTCATTATTTGTTGTGCGCTGAGAAGACTATTGATGATACATCAAAATGATGTACTACATGATTAACGTACTCATCTTCTATCTTCTATATAAATATACATATATATTCTTTTCTTCTATGTATATAAAAATCAATTGCTGTTCGTTAGTCTCGCTAAAACTCGAGAACGGCTGTACGGGACTATCTTATCTTGGTCTTGAAATGTTCGTGTAGGTCTAGGGAAGGTTTAGAAGGTGAGAAAAATTCGACTAATTGCCGGGAAAACCCTAAAAACAGCCCTTTTCTTTTTCCCATCTAAATGTTTTCTAAAAAAAAGGTAGAGTCAATTTGGACTTTATTGCCACTAAATAAAAATATTATATTAAATTAGTATTTCAGGAAAACTCTGTTTTGTAAGTAAGCAACATGATGTGTCGAAAATAATAATAAAACTTCGTGCTTCATTCAAAAAATGCTTTTTATTAAATACGGATTCGTTTTGTTTGTTTTAAGATTATTTTATACAATAGTTTAGGTATTTTATTTATCGATTGAGGCAGTACGAAGTCTGCCGGGTCAGCTAGTTGTGACATAAAAAAGTCAGCAAAAGAATATATCTTACTATCATAGTTAAGTTACGATAGTAACTTTTGCGTTCTAAAATTTATTTCCCGTGTCTCGGAAAGCACGTAAAGCCGTTGTTTAAAACTACAACGTGGATCTTTGACAGTCGTTACGATTAGTCAGAAGCTAGAAAGTGTAACCAAGACGTATCGTGTTGCCCAGTACACCGGTTTTTTTTTTTTTGGGAGGTGGGAAATCATCAAATAACTTCTCCCGCCCTGGGCGGGGCGGGAGGGAGTGTTAGACTTTTACTGACTAAAACCCACCCATGTTCCTTCTTGTGCCCTTTGCGTTCCGGGGGCGCGGTATCTCTTACGAACAACCCGCAGCCCCGGCAAGCATCGGCCCTCAGTGGCCCCTTCCATTTGCTGACATCTCTTTGAGGCGCGCGTGGAACACGAACGCGCCGTCGACACGGCCTGTCGTTATGAAACGTAAGGACGGTGAGCTACCCATTGCTCACCATCCACAGGCCCGTACCAGCCCCCGGTTAGCGCAAGACTATTGCAGGATATGGAAATAAAGAATTGGACTACGGGTTTGGGTGACTTTGGCGGACTGGTTACCTGGTACTATGGAAAGGCAGGGTCCATAGTGACCCTGCCTGACAATATTTATATGACACGATAAAAAAGCAGGGAGTTACTCATTATATTCTAAGCCTTAATCTTAATATCGAGCCACTGTTGTGCGCTTTGTACAAATTAATGTAGTCTGGTCATATTTTGATCAATTAGTAATTAAGCTTTCCTTTTTTTTGTGGTGCGCTGTCAAAATCCTTATGGACTTCGTTCGTCATGGGAGTGACGGCGGGGCATTCCGGACTCTTACCGGCTAAAATAACCGCGGTGTTCCACTTTTGTCTATGGTCGGGGGTGCGGGATTCATAAGCATTTACCGCTCCTCGACAGCCCTCGACCCGCTTTTCCTCAGCAGGTCCGATAAAGTTATGTGTTCGATACGAAGCAATATTGCTTTTTCATTTCGTAAGAGCTATACTATAAAATTTATCTCAGACATTGATGAAGGAAAACATCGGGAGAAAGCCTGGATTCCAATTAATATAAGTCTGAAATCGCCTATCCGCATATTAGCAACCGCAGTGGTCAATGCTCATGCCTTCTCTGTTTGAGAAGAGAGATCTTTACATAGCAGTAGAACAATAATAGGCTGGGGCAAGAATATTAAACTTGTGGTTAGTCAGTTTCCATAAGCTTTTTGGGGTGGAAACCCTCGGGCCGGAGGTTCTGTGTGCCCATAACGTTTTTAAGTGTTGGTTGAGACTTCTTGTGACCCAATCCTGGCTTTTACCTTGGCAGCCTAGCATTGCCATCCATCGTGGCAATGCCACCAGTGTTTTGGGCACATTTCCAGTTGACAGCGTTGCGGAGGAATTTTTTGATGCCATATAGTTTTAGTTTATTTTTATTATTATTGTTTTTTTGTGTCATTTTATCTTAGATCTATGAGACAAGCAGAGATAGAGGCGGTTCTTACGACACCAATGAAAACAAAAACAAGACCGAAACATAACAAGGAAAACGATCAACATTGTGTAACAGATAACATTGGTGTTAAGTTGACAAGATAAGCGTTGACGTTGGATGTAGCCACACCCACGTAAACGATAGTACTTGAACATGTTGTAAGGAACCGCCTCAATGTCCTCGCAAGCGCAGATGTCTTTTAGATCTGATTCTGGTACCATTGTAAAGTACTTTGGTACTATTTTGTACAGGATTGGCTTAGTGGGATTGATATATACCACGGGTACCGTACATTTTTCCGAAATAAAAACTATCCTATATGTTATTCTACATTACAATCTATGTTAGTGCCAAATTTTATCCAGATCCGTTCAGCGGTTTAAGCGTGAAAGGGTAAAAAACATCCATCCATCCATCTCCACAAATTTTCGCATTTATAATATTATACATACTAGCTTCTGCCCGCGACTTTGTTCACGTCAAATTTGATATATTATCCCACGAGAACCGTTAATTTTTCAGGAATAAAAAGTATCCTGTGTTCCACACTTCAACCTCAGTGACAAATTTCATCCAGATCCGCTCAGCCGTTCAAGGAACGAACATACTCACAAAGTTCCGCATTTACATTTTTTTAGGATGGGATATATTAGATCTGATTTTGGCTCCGAAGTAGCGTATTACATATTGATATTATATACTCCTTTTTACAGAATGTAAAACAACACAGTCATCGCTCATCACATAGCTGTCAACTACGCATATTGTCTATCAAACTAAAGAATATTGTGCAAAAACGATTGCTAGAAAATGTCATTTTTTTTGGTGCAATATCACTGTATATTGTTGTACGCTAAACTTTGTACTCGGGCGCATACAACACCAGGGGTCGTTGGAGTATTTAAAGTTTAATTATAACAACTGGTTTCCTAAAACAGTAAACATGACAGTTCCAAGGTATCGTCCAAAACAAAACAAAAATATGACGGAATGTGATGGGACGAATTTTTCAGCTTCGTTAAGTGTATTTTCGGACCCATGATAGTAAGGAAATCAACAGATGACCGGGATTTAGAAATGCTTATGATGAGCTAAAGCCTAGTCAAATATGAAACGGTATTACTACGTTGATACACACACACAGATTATCTCAAGACCCCTTCTTGTCGGGGTGGCAGTCAGAGTCGCTTCCCTTTCATCTGCTCCGGATGGTTTTCAAAAAGATTTTCAACTTAAAACATAAAAGTTTCGACTTCAGAATTAAAAGCCGTTTGAACTTTGCGCCCATTTTGTTTCACTATTTTTGGATCTTCTACAAACTAGGAAATAAAGGTACTATATAAAAATGATGGGCAACTATATCAATTAAATATAGTGATCGATGCAAAAGTGCCTTTTAATGGGCTAATTGAAATAAATGATTTGGTTTTAACTTTGACTTATTTCACAGAAATTTCTTTCAAAAGATCTGCGAGTGAACTAACAAGAAAGTTAGTTACATAAAAACCGTTGGAAGACACACCAGATTAAAATGACTATCCAAACAGGTTTATAAACGTAACAACATACCACCTTAAGCGTTTATAAAAAAAATACTTGAAAATAGAACCCAAAGATTTTAATCTAGCTAAAATCCTACGACACCATAGATATTTACTATCCCAACGACAAGAGATTTATTTAGTATTGTGTAACAGCACTAATAGCTGACAGCATTAGTGTGAATGTCACAACACTCACGATAAGCCAGTGGATGCAGTCGCGTCGCACCCACATAGTACGTGATAATTGCTTAGAAATATTCGAGCTTTGTGGAGGAGCGTTTGAACCTAACTTCGTTGTAATGCATCCTTTGAATGTAATCCAATAAGCAAGTGTACTTTAAGTCATGTCTTTTTTCTTTTATTTAAAAGAGGGTCCATGAAGTGGCTTGCCCTTTTTTCTCCATGAGAGGCTACTGATTGGAACGAGCAACTAGCTTCAACTTTCTGACTAGCCGATTTCCTGACGAGAAAGTGCCTGTTTGAAACAAATTGCTCAGTTTGGTCCATGATTGGTCTGAAACAAATTGCTCAGTTTGGCCCATGATTGGTCTTGGTCTAAGTCTTTTTTGAAGTATAACTTTTTATCTTCTTTTTTTAAAAGCTTGTGGAATGCTATAAATGATACAAGAATGTACTAGTAATTCATACTGAATTGGAAAGATGATTCGATTCGAATTTCTAATCTGCATATTCCTGTTTTAAAATAATGTTGGCTTTTGCAATAGATATAGTCACTTGATTGAGGTTTTTTCTTGGAAGGGAAAGCATCAAAGACTTCCCCCGCACTGGGCGGGGCGGAAGGGAGTGTCAGTCTTTTACTGACTAAAACCCACCCATGTTCCTTGTCGTGATCTTTGCGTTCCGGGGGCGCGGTATCTCTTTCAAACAACCCGCAGCCTTGATTTAGGTTTAAAGTGACCTTAACAAAATTACATATTTTCATAGCCTAAGCTTTTTATTCAATTAAACCATTTACAGGCACCTTTAAATTGTTAAGTAGTTGGTCAGCTAGCCAGACATTAGAAACTAGCTAGCTCATGTATAAAACCTGTCAAATAATCGTGTTCAAGTGACATAATGTTGTTGCAGACTTCCGTTTACTAAGAGGAAGACATTTTAATGACACTGGTGACATCCTAATGGATGTGTAAAATATTTTCCGGGACCCGACTGATTTACGAGTTTAAAAATAAAACTTATTTATGTTGGCCACAAAGTATATGCTTGTTCAGTCACTAAGTGATACGACAAGTGACAGATTTAAGATACTGATACTTTTAATATGTGTTATGACAAAAAAGAATATGTCACATCTTTAGGATACTATCATCGAGTTCTACGTAGATTTACTGTCAACGTAGTAATATCCATATTCCCATTCTATAAATGCGAAAGTAACTTTTTCTGACTGTCTGTTACGCTTTCATGAACGAACCACTAAAGCGATTTCGATTAAATTTGACACGGGGTAAGTTTGAACCCCAAGAATGGACTAAGGCTACTTTTTACTCTGCGACTTGGTCTGCGTTTGCGATAACAGACATATACTTCAGTTAACCAATCATAGAAGCAATATGACACATTAGTTGTTCTTGTAAGAAACGCTTGGGGAAAGTAATATTTTATTACCATATTTTCCTTTTTCCGCTTAAAATGTTTACACATCCAATATTTATTCAATAAATAGACCAAAATATATATCGACGCCACTGATCAGCACATTTTTCTACTAAATCAAATTCAGAATCGAAGATTTCGTATCCAATCCATTAATATAATACAAGCATCAGTTTTGAGGTTAGAATAACATTATTTTTAGAGAGTTGCTATGCCAGTCGTTTGAATGGGGCACGGCGCAGTACATTTGTTGCGCGTGGGCCGGAATAGTGTCAAGCGGTGCGGCGCAAGCGCAGCCATTAAGAAACACGATGTTACCGGTGTATAACAGTCTTTATTGGAAGCTTACTTTAAATTTAGATTCTTACCTAGAACGGAGACTAGACGGTAACTATTGAAGTTACAAGAATTTTAATTTATAACCATGTCATCCTTTGATTACGATGATTGTAGTCTAACAACAACATAGTACATACTGAGAATTTCATAGATAGATTGTAATCTAATGATGATAAAAAATTAAGTGATAACCATGAAAATAACTGCGAGATAATAGGCGAGACTGAAGAGCGGGGGGTTCTGTGATCGATTCCCAGGTCGGGCAAAAAATTTTATTTCAAAAAGAGTTTTTTTCAATAGCAGCCCGGAGTTTAAAACTTGGTGGTGTGACACTCCCGTGTCTCCGAAAGCAAGTAAAGTTGTTGGTCCCGGCTGTCATTCATAGATCTTTTACAGTCGTTACGGATAGTCAGTAGCTAGGAAGATGACAACCGATCTAACCAAGAGGTATCGTGTTGCACAGTAACTGGGTTGTGAATGTCAGATAAGCAGTCGCTCCATGTAAAACACTGGTATCCAGCTGCATCCGGTTAGACTGGAAACCGACCCCAACATAGTTGGGAAAAGGCTAAGCAGATGATGATAAAACATGAGGATAATTAATTCTGCCTAACGTTTGACAGTATAATAACTGTGTAATATACTCTCATTCCGTTGAGAAAGGTCTTGGGAAATCGGAGGATGCGTGCAGCGCACGACCGGTCATTGTGGCTATCTTTAGGGGGGGCCTCTGTCCAGCAGTGGATATGATTCGGCAGATATGATGATGGTGATGAGACTCTCAATTTGATTTTATAACTGGTTTATGCCCGTAACCTCGTCCGCGCAGAACCCTATTTCTTTTTCTAAACTAAAAGTAACTTGAGTTACTTCTTATAATATCAGCTATATGCCAGTGAAAGCTACGTCAAAATCGGTCATGCCATTTCTGCGATAAGCCGAAAGAACCGGGCAAAAGCTTCAGTTTCATAATTCCGTTATATTTTTTCACCAACCGTTAAATATTCCACAGTTAAATAACTCACTCGATTCAATAATTGAACGCTAAATTGACAAGTACAGCAGCTAACCTTTAAATAGAAATAACGGAAAAACACGTCGAACCTCCCAGTGTTGCCAGCAAATCGAAAATAAACATTTTACTGAACATTTTGTCATAAAATAAGGTTTACGTAATTTCCGACGCGAAGCGGCTTTCCCGTCGATTTAAATTTGCGTCTATAGGAAAATAGTACGATGCTGTTTATTGAATGTTGCAGCCAATCATTTCTATTTCAAGTAAAATGCATCTTTAGCAAATCAATTTCAACTGCCTCGTTGGCCTAGTGGACCTAAGCGCGACTGTTACGCTAGAGGTCTTGGGTTCGATTCCCAGGTCGAGCAAAAAGTTTTATTGGGTTTTTCTATGAAATACTCAGTAGCAGCTCGGAGTTAGGATTTGTGCCCGGTTAATGGCAATAGGCTCGCCCCCTGTTACATGGGACCTAAACATACCGGCGAACTGTGGGTGTACATTGTTACACCTCTGCCTAACCCTTCGGGGAATACAGGCGTATGTGTACTTTATTTGCCTCGCGCTATCGATAATATCCTCTACTTCTCAAATACCAAGTCTCTTACATACCACACCCCCTCATCACTAAATCTACATTCAATTTTGCACACCCATGACGCAACTAAATATAAATTCCTTCAACGTCTTGACGCCCTTCAATGCACGTAGGTACTCAAGGAAAAGAGGCTCTAAGGAAAACTGGTAAAAATCCACGAATGAAAGAAAGAAAGGGTGGACCCACATGTCAATGTTACGTGTGGGCGGGGCTTCACACCCTTCACGATTATACTATACTTTTCTTACGTCATACTTTCTTAGGAATAAGAATTTGTATACAGGGTGTACTAAAAACTTTGAAACTGTTAACATGGGTTCAGAAGGTACCTACATAATTCTAAAGATGGTAAAATTGTAATAAAACAAAGTCAGATTTTTACAACTACATACACCCGAAGGGTAGGCAGAGGTGTACCAATGTACAGAGAATTAATAACACTTTTTGCTCGTCCTGAGAATCGAACCCAAGACCTCTAGCGAAGCAGTCGCACTTAGGACCACTAGGCTAACGAGGCAGCAACCAACAACAACAATAAAATTACGAAAAAAAGGACGTCATTTTTAGAATTGTCAACTTTTACCTGAAGTGTAAATATGGCGGCTTGACATACCTAATAATTAACATACAAAAGCTGGCAAGTATCACTATTGCTCTTTAGCCAATATTTATGTAACACCAAAAAGCAAATTCTAAAATTATCTTTACCCATATTAATGCTAAAAAGGGCAATATATTAGCCATTTTAATTATTCCTTTTACCAAATATAGAAAAATAAGTACCAAATCGTGGAATGCAAGTTAATTTACAAAAACACAGCAACTGTTATTTACAACGTTGTTAACAATCAATTACAATATAAAAAAATATATAATCACCATCGTTTCATGTCCAGTCAACATCTTACTCCAAAGAAACAAGCGGCGCCGCAGGGCATAGCTGTTTAAACCTGCAAATAACACACACATTTATTACTTAGCCTTCAAACTTTTTACCAAGTTAAATACCAATTTATTATGCGTACAGTTTACATTTAGGTACGATCATTCGTAGTCCTTATTAAGTGGCAAAGACAAAAACGCTATAAGGCGCTGTGCAAACGTAGACACTTTAGTGTCTTGCGTGACACAAGCAACTGGCGACCAGGAATGATTTTTTACTACATCTTCATATAATTAGTATTGAAGGCGAAGGCGTACTGTATGTTGTGGTTGAAAATAAAACAAATCTTTAAACCGAAATAAACACAATTTAATATGGTATTATTGCTATGGATAAAAAAGATGACAATGAAATAAAAACCATAGAACAAAACTTGAAACGTCAAAACAATCATCTTCTTAGCCTTTTCCCAACTATGTTGGGGTCGGCTTTCACTCTAACCGGATGCAGCTGAATATCAGTGTTTTACATGGACCGACTGTCTATCAGACCTCCACAACCCAGTTAATGGGCAACACGATACCTTTTGGTAAGACTGGTTGTCAGACTTTCTGGCTTCTGACTAAATGTTGCTTCCACTTGACACAAACTAATCGCTAATCACAAAAGTATTCAGTGTAAAGTTAAAGAAACTAGACACACACACACACATTCCCTACTTTAATGAGTAAAAAAGTTATTGCACACATTAGTTTTCTAAGTCGCACTAACGGAATCTTCGGAAAACAAGCACAGAAAGTGTCTAATATAGTAGCAATCAGCTGACACTCCCTTCCGCTCCACCCAGAGCAGACCAATTGAGGTGATGATTTCCCATCCTTAAAAAAAAATGGAAGTCACCGGACACAGCAACCGCATATTGTCCTGTGCCGGCAACAAAAAGTGTCTACGTTTGCGCAGCGCTTTACACTCTACCCATGTAAAAATATTATTATTGCTTGCGAGTAACTGGATAGTGAGTGGATACAGTCATAACAAGCTTTTTAATTGACAGCGAGCAAGTGAATTTTAATAAATTTTATACGAAATACATCTGACGTAATAACACAAAGAAAATTAACAAAAGGACGGTTCACATTACGAAGTGGGATTCAAATAATGGCCGTCATTAAAAAGATGTCGAGCAAGGTTATAAATATACTTTAATAAATATTAAGTGTTGGTAAAAAGACTTGACCTGGGTCAATAAGACCCTCACTGGTTCTCGGAAATCTTCTTTATGTATTTTGACCTGTATTTTTGAGATTAGAATTATCATAAAGGTGATATAATGCAAATCTTAGAACTGAAGTTTCTCTTTTATTATTGTCGTAGGCGCACGTAAGGTAATAAATACTAAACGGCTTGCTGTACGAAATGCTAAACTATGTAATGCTATATCGTTAAACATAAAAAGAAATCGGTAAAATAATTACAGATTGGCCAGACGTATCTAGTAAGACATGTCTGTATTTTAAAACAAACAAACATACAAACTCATATACACAAACAATCAGACCCATAACAACTGCCTGCAGGGCATACAATTTTTTGTTCTATGCGGGAATCGAGCCCGTGTCACTCAGTACAGCAGCCAATCTGTAAGACAATGTGCCCACCGTGTTGCGCCACATTGAATATAAAAAATATTTACAAATAGTCTTCGCCTATTCCGGACGTAATAAATAAGACCTCTTACCTAGTACGGGGAGTGACAAATACGGTGCGTTCGATATAATTTTGTAGCTATACGCTTGTCATATCCCAAGTGAAAACATGTTTATTAAAAAGTAGGTTATTCATTTAATGAATCCGCCAACCCACCTTCGCCTTCACTAGAGAAGGCTTTAAAATAAATGAAATTATTTATTTCTAACCAAAAAACATCATCATCATCGTCTACTTAGGCTTTTCCCAACTATGTTGGGGTCGGCTTCCAGTCTAACCGGATATAGTTGAGTACCAGTGTTTTACTTGGAGCGACTGCCTATTTGACCTCCACAACCCAGTTACTGGGCAACACGATACCTCTTGGTAAGACTGATTGTCAGACTTCCAGGCATCTGACTATCCGTGACGACTGTCAAAGTTCTACGATTGACAGCCGGGACCAACTTTACGTGCTTTCCGAGCCACGGTGGTGTCACACCACCAACTTCCAAACCGGAGTTTTAGAGTTTCTCAGTAGCAGGCTCCGGGCCGCTACTGAGAAATTCGTAATGGAAAACCCCAATAACACTTTTTGCCCAACCCGGGAATCGAACCCAGGACCCCGTTCGTAAATCGCGCTTGCGACCACGAGACCAACGGGGCAGTCTAAAACATTTTACAATATTTAGGAACTTAATTTCAAAATATTACACTAACAAGCCTTTGCCCTACAGTGGGACAGTAAAAGGTTGGCATTAATTACTAGCTGGTATTACAACTATTAATAATTCAATGGATCTGGGTAAAATTAAAAAAATACTCCATGAAAAGAGCTTTTAAAAACAACAGAAAATATGTTTAAAAAAAATCGCGTAGCTTCATACATGAAGTGTACAAAATCTTTTTTCACAAAGTAATAAATACAAGTTAACTATTTATTTAACTGACTAGTAATGTTTAACTGAATAATAAGCCGTTGTATTAGTTATAAAGCTAATGGGGTCGCGCCATTCAAAGTTCAAGTGTGTAGACGTGACGGCCCTTTAGAGAAATCGATGTTTTATTTCTGGAAATTCTATATCTCTTTGTTTTCTTGTGTTTTTAAAAGGGTGCGTAGGTTTATTACGTTTCTTTTTTAATAAATAACATAACATACCATCACGCCTGTATTCCCCGAAGGGTTAGGCAGAGGTGTAACAATGTACACCCACATTTCGCCGGTATGTTTAATGTTTAGGTCCCATGTAATAGGGGGCGAGCCTATTACTAGCTGCACAAATCCTAACTCCAAGCTGCTACTGAGAATTTCATAGAAAAACCGTGTGGTTCTTCAGGAAGGTCAGGTGCACAGACTAGAGCTATGAACGTCGAGGAGGCGAAAGGAGTAAGTAAGGATCGTGCCAGGTGGCATTCATTTCTTTCTGCCTACCCCCATGGAAAAAAAAGGCGTCAGTTTATGTATGTATGTATGTCATTGGAAATACCAATTTCATCCGTAAAGTTAATGTAGTTTTGAAGCTTTATTAATTTGTCTCTGCCCACTTTGTAAGCGTAATCATATTTTAATTCTTCTTCAAAATGCATTATTCTAAACTACCATATCCATATTTTTATCCATCAAACCTACCCAATATAAACTGTACATATCGTTTAATATTAATATGAACATCTAATTGAGTCATCAACCATTTTTCTATATGCTCTTTTACCATATTTCTGAACGTTTACTCGATTTATAACTTCCATAGGAGCGACGTACGCGCACGACAAATTATGGTCGATAAATTGTATATCATCTTTTTGTAAGATATTAAGTCCTTGACTCCTTATATGCTGGGAGTTACTTTTGCGTGATAGTTGTACATTGCAAAGGATATCTTAACTTAAGTCTCCGACGATTGAGGATCTAGAATATATGCAAAAATAAAAAATGGTAAGTTTTGCTAGCTAAAGAGAAGTAACAGTAGAATTTTAATAATATTTATTTATATAAAACTGCCTCGGTAGCCTAGTGGTTCTAAGCGCGACTGCTACGCTAGAGGTCTTGGGTTCGATTCCCAGGTCGAGCAAAAAGTGATATTGGGTTTTTCTATGAAATTCTCAGTAGCAGCTCAAAGTTAGGATTTGTGTACGGCTAATGGCAATAGGCTCGCCCCTTATTACATGGGACCTAAATATACCAGCGAACTGTGGGTGTATGTACCGAAGGGTTAGGCATAGGTGTAACAATGTTGTTACACCTATGCCTAACCCTTCGGGAAATACAGGCGTGATGGTATATTTTTATTATTTAAATATAGTAACACAAAACTTCTAACTATTCCTAGTTCCAGTTAATTTATGTGACTGTCCAATTAGTACAATTTCTGGTAAACTTGGTAATCTCCAAAAAAATTATCACTATTAACATTGACCAAAAATGATTGCTGGGTTTAATAAATTTTGATGTGAAAAGTCACAAAAAAAAACATTGTTTAGTGATATCGCGCAATGCATTGTGATTTATGTACATTCAACAGTACAGGAGTCAGAATATTCCAAACTTTATTTCATATATATATATATATTTTTTTTTTTATAAGTTTGTAAGGATCGTAGCAAGTGGCGTTCTGTGGTTTCTGCCTACCCCCATGGGAAAAAGGCGTGAGTTTATGTATTATATATTTCATATACATATATTTCATAAAAAAAAAATCGTGGTTAGGATTTGTGCCCGGTTGATGGCATTAAGCTCGCCCCCTATTACATGGGACCTACACATACCGGCGAACTGTGGGTGTACATTGTTACACCTCTGCCTAACCCTTCGGGGAATACAGGCGTGATGGTATGTTGGTTCACAAAATATCGTATCTCATTCTCAAACACGCAAAGTTACTACCGCAAGTAAAGCTAGTACTGTAATAAAAGTGAAATTTCTCCGCCCAAGTGCAGTAACCGAACCTTTACTACAATTATTTAGTCAGCCATACTTATTAACGATACTAAATAGCAATTTGAGAGTTAATGATCATCAATAATGTGAAAAACATGGCATTTTATCGACAGCTTGTATGCCGCACATGAATTAAACGTTATAAATAAACTTTTTTGTCTGACATCTTACATTTTCGTGTTGTGATCTGAGATATGGTTGTCCAAAAAGTATTTTTATGGTTATTATCGGTATATCGAAGTTTTAAGAGCGGTTTAAATTGCGAATGGTAGGTATTTTGTGTAAAAAAAATTAAACACAGATTAACTAGTTTTTATCTTCCATTCTTGAGATAAAACGGAGCTCTTCAGGCGAGCTATTAAAAAAAAGGTATTTTGTCCACTATTACGATAAATAATAGACTGTTTGTTTGTATTGTTTAATAAAAACAAATTAACTCTTAGAATTCCTCCTGTATCGTGTTGCATACAAACTTACATACATACAAACAAATGATCAGACCCAAAACAACATCTAGTAGGTATCGGGAATCGAACTCAAATTTGATAATCATATTTTTTTTCTTTCTATACAACATAAAATACTATCACGCCCTTAATCCCCGAAGGATTAGGCAGAGGTGTAACAATGTCCACCCACAGTTCGTCGTATGTTAAGGTCCCATGTAATAGGGGGCGAGTCTATTGCCATTAACCGGGCACAAATCCTAACTCCGAGCTGTTACTGAGAATTTCATAGAAAAACATATAACACTATTTCTTTCTATTGTTTACTGAAAGATGAAATAGAAGATAGTGACTGAAAATAGCCCAATTCGACCTAGTCTGCTATATACAAGGAGAACAGGCTACCAACCTGATGAAAGAATTGTATACACCTTTGCTACCTGTTACCTGCCAAAGCGACGATGATACAAACTACAGAGTAGCCAATCGATCTGATCCCTAATGGGGACAAAACGCAGAGAAACTTTCAGCTTTTATACTAAGACGTAGGTGTAGCAGATACTGGCTCTTGTACTAGAACGCGATCGTCGATACAGCAGACAACATGAAGTTGACACTGACAGAGAGTAAACAAAAAACCAGTCTGCCAGTACCAACCGCATGTAAACAGGGCAATGATACAGATTCCATAAAGATAAATTGCCCAAAAAGCAAAAACCCGTTACAGTCCATTGACCCCATGAATTGCCCGAGTCAACACAGGCAACCATCATCAACAATCAGAACAGCTCTTATCTTGGCCACAACACGTCACAGCACAACGTTTTCTACGCTCAAAAAACGACAATGGTCCCTTTATTCAAAAGTCACCATTCCTATCCCACAAACTTACGCAACATGTACACAAACGTGACCAAAGAAATACGATACTAACAAGAATTTACGACGAATCGTAAAAATCTTTGGCCATATCGACAGCCAATCTCACGAAAATGTCTATGCCAGAAACTTACTTAAGCACCACCTCCGACACATAGCAATTGCAACTTTAGCACTAGCATCACAAGATACAATATTGTATAGCAGTCGATAGTGGTTATGTCATTTTGAAAGTTGGTTTATATTTAACAAGAATGTGTGAAAGGGGGCAGGGAAGAGGGGGTAACGTATGTAGGCGGGTTACGTTAAGAAAATCGTGATATACTCATCTTTGCTACTATTGGCGTAGATGGGGTCACATACGCTCCTATAGAAAGGGAGGTGGTGCTATAAAAATGTTTCGCTCGTAAATAGGGAACGTATTTCAGGATAGTTCTGTACAATGTCGGTAGCTTTTCAGGTTCGATTTTTCATTATTAGTTTGCCTCATTAGACTAGTGGTCCTAAGAGCGACTGCTGCAAACCGCAAATTGCAAACCGTGGTGCTTGGCAATCTGGGCTTCTCCCAGTTGTAAATATCCCCTTGTGCCTATTGGCCTGGTTCTGTTCTGTCTCCTGCTTGTTTGGAGGGAAGTGGAAACAATATTTTTTCCTACTCCTCCGCTAATCTTTTCTGATTAATTTCGTTGCGGGATCCAAGACAGTTTTATCGTTTCTCCGGGACTCGTCGAGCTTCATTGCCTCGGCGCTCTTCTGGCGGTCTCCACTGTTGATTCTGGCTTACAGAAGTTGCAGTGGTTGGGAATAGTGTGGCGGGCTTGCTGCGCTAGAGGTGTTGGGTTCGATTCCCAGGTCGAGCAAAAAGTGTTATTGGGGTTTTTTTTATGAAATTTCCAGTAGCAGCTCGGAGTTAGGATTTGTGCCCGGTTATTGGCAATCGGCTCGCCCCCTATTACATGGACCTAAACATATCGGCATACTGTGGGTGTATTTTGGTACACCTCTGCCTAACCCTTCAAGGAATACAGGCGTGATGGTATGTTATGTTAAACTCCAGTCGTGCGTCGGAGCAGACACACACACATTATTTTACTTAAATCCCGTTAACCAACAGTAATGACCCATTCTGACGATCCCATTAACATTTCTCTCCGACAATCCTCCCTCAATCACGAACCGGCATTCAAATAAAAATAAATAACAAACGGAACTTTTTATCTTCTCAAGTGATATTAAAAACCTCTTAGCAAATATCGAAGAGATTTTATTTTCAATACACCTCATATTTTTCATACTGCGCGGATGACATATCACCGTGGATCATAATTTAGTAGTATTGCCACGGAAAATTGAACTCTACGTACTAAAGCTAGAGTTGATTTCTGTGTGGAATTATGAACAATCCCTCTGTGATTCCATACGATTTCACCCAGTAATGATTTGGCTGGTAATGAGGGAGACGCGCGTAATATTCTGAGAGTAAAGTCTTGGAATATAGTAAGTGAGGATAGGGAATATTGTTTTTGTTAACAAGGAATACGAACGTGTTATTTTTCAAACTTTACATAACTCACAACAGAGACTCACAAATAATCATGTAGATTTGACGATGTATCAAACTGTCGTATTTATTTTTCTCATACGTATTATTCTGACTATTGAGACAAACCCACCTGTCTAGATCTTTAGTTTCTTTCAACAACATGAATTGACAAAAAAAAATTGACAACACACCATCATACCATCTCGCCTGTATTCCCCTAAGGGTTAGGCAGAGATGTACCAATATACACTCACAGTTCGCCAGTATGTTTAGGTCCCATGTAATAGGGAACAAGCCTATAGCCATTAACCGCGCACAAATCCTAACTCCGAGCTGCTACTGAGAATTTCATAGAAAAACCCAGTAACACTTTTTGCTCGACCTAGGAATCGAACCCAAAACCTCTAGCGTAGCAGTCGCGCTTAGGATCACTAGGCTAACGAGGCAGTAAATAAAAAATTAACAACCTTATTTAAACTTAATTAAACTACAAAATAAAAGCATACACACACACACAAAATAAATAAAAGGATTTCATAAAAATCTTAATTCTTTCCTTCATTTTAAGCTCACTCTCTTATCCAAGTTACTACAATCCACGGAGGAAAACATTAGTCCTTCCGGAGTTTATTATTGCTGTTATTGCTTTCATACGTCAACAGTCTTCTTTACTCTATATTTATAATAATACATATAATAACAAACATATTGGATTAAGAAAATTAATCGTGAAATAAGATTTATTCGTTTTATGGAGAAATGTTTTTGGGACAGGTTTGCATAATAATAATACCTCCCGGCCTGTTATTGACCTACTGCAGGACAAAGGCCTCTTCTCATACAGAGAAGGCACGAGCATTGTTGACCAAACTTACTCAAGGCGGATTGGTGATTCCAGACTTAAATTCCATGCTAATATTCTCTAGTCAGAGTCGGTCTGTCTGTTACGCTTTCACGACTAAACCACTGAACAGATTTTGATGAAATTTGGTACGGGGTAAGTTTGAACCCCAAGAAAGAACGTAGTCTACTGTTAATCCGCGTCATTTAGGCGGACAAAGTCACAGGGAGAAGCTAGTTAATCATACCAAAGTTAAGATTTCAGATGTCAGTGATGTCCAAGATAAGCTTGAAAAGTAAGTACATATAAATTAAAAAGTCACATAAAACTTTTGCATGACAGGTTGGCGTCTTATCTTTGACTCATCACGACATTCTCTAGAAATAATAATTTACATACTACCACGCCTGTATTCCCCAAAGGGTTAGGCAGAGGTGTACCAATATACATCCACAGTTCACCGGTATGTTTAGGTCCCATGTATTCTTCTTCGTCTTATTGCCATTAAGCGGGCATAAATCCTATCTCCGAGCTGTTACTGAGAATTTTACCGATAACACTTTGCTCGACCTGGGAATAGAACAAAAGACATCTAGCGTAGCAGTCGCACTTAGGACCACTAGGCAAACAAGGCAGAGCAGTAAAATAATAATTTGTTCAATAAAATATAATCTTGTCTGTGTAATTGAAGTTAGTAACGATGTTATAAGCTTGGTCGTTTACCACAATATTATAGTCTTTAAGTAAAATATAGCAGTTACCGTTATCGTAAATAGTTTCCAACTCACACAGTGTATGCCATTTTACTTATGGTCCAAGATCCCAGTTTTCTGCAAAAACAGCAAGTAGTTACTATATTAGTCTGCGATGCTGTAGGGTGCATAGCCAGAGTAGTAGAAGAGCTCTTTGTGAAGGAGCTCGTCCGGGGAAGTACTACCAACATACCTATTTCTGCCGCAAAGCAGCGTTGCTGTGTTCCGGTTTGAAGGGCATTGGTGCCGGTAAAATTACACGCACATATCTCTGGGATTTTTTTTAAAGTTGGGAAATCATCAAATGACTTCTCCCTTAATGTCAGACTTTTACTGACCAAAAACCTACCCATGTTTCTTCTTGTGGCTTGTGCGTTCCGGGGTCGCGGTGAGTATCTCTTACGAAGAACCCGCAGATGTCTCTGGGATGGCAACATATTTGCATTTGTATTGCAGATGTCTATTGTCAGAAGTGAACATTTAACATCAGTTGGGCCTTCACCTTGTTTGCCATCTAATGATATTAAAAAAAAAAGATAATTGATAAATGACACAGCATTGACACTACTACACGTACGTGTTGCACTACCTTGCCATGTTTAAATGACGTAAGTGTGGCTACTCCCGGTTCTCGGTCCATTAACTACAGACTACTGCAACATTGCCACGTTATACCCCATGTAGATACAACAAATGGGTTATAAATAGACTCATAATCCTTCTTAGAAGTATTCGTAAATATATGCTAAGTTGTATTTAACTTCGCTTGTAAATACTTGCTTAGATACTGCTGTAATGTTAACGACAACACTATTGCATACATAGTATGTTAGTAACTATTCACGGGGTGGGCAAAGTTGCCAGTGCCCGGGCAAATTTGTAATCGATATTTGCACAGAGATTATATGCAATAGGCAAAGTCTTGTCTGCTGAACTAACAAAGGGCAACTTTGCTATATTAAAATTGATTAATTTTATTAATCAATTAAATTTTACTTTGCCCTACTTCGTACTTCTTGATCTTTTTAGGGTTCCGTACGTCCGAATGAAAAATGGAATCCTTATAGGATTACTTGTTTGTCTGTATGTCCGTCTGTCACACCGAATTTGCTCCAGATCTACTCAACCGATTGAGTTGGATACACATACGCACAAGTCTTTCTGTGTACCAAACATGGAAAAAAAGTGTAAAGTAAGTAAGAATTTTGAATATGGGGGTTCACTTTAGGGGGGAAGGGAGCAAACAAAAACATTGCAAACTATACCGTATGACATGTCAAATGAAAGACCTTCTTGTAAGGTTCTAAAATATCTATTTGTGAAGTTAAAACTTATGAGTTCGTTATTTTTTATAATGTTCTAGTGTACAGTCAGCAACACAAGTAAGTGAAGGTACTTGTGTTGCTGGCTGTACCAAAAGTTTCCGCGAGGGGGCGCTGTGTCCACAAGTTTTGTAACCGGTGGCAACTCTCATCTCATTAGAGTTGACAACAGGCGCATTGCTTAAAAAGCTTCAAGCACTGTCACAAAGGCGGTTACATTTTTCATAAAATACTTGTCAAAATGCCTCCCACACGACGTCTCCGGCCCCAGGCTATGACGTAACGAGAGCTCGTGTATGGAGACTCTTAACACGAAAGCCACTCGACTCATCCATGTCCCGCTCTAACTCCTCAAATCAGACAGAGAAGGCAACACCACTAGTCTTCGTCATATTTTTCCCTTTACCACCCTCGCGTTCTGAAGCGTTCTTTTACATAAAAGAGGTTCTTGAGAAAATAATAACGGGACTGCTCAAAGGGTACCCAACTTTTGCTATTTGGACGCTTTGATTTTCGACTTGGCAAAGAATTTTTCCGACCACAAAGGGAATTTCGATGAGATATTAAGCAAGGATTTAATTTTCAAGTTAATGCAGTAAGTAATACCCGTTTCAATAATTTTGTTTGCTTTTCATGTTAGTTGCTTAGAAGCTGAGGAAATAAGTACCTACCTACCTGTCTACAAAGTCTTAAATAGGTCAGTAACTTTTTGATACGTCCATATTTTTTCATAAAAACTGTGTCCTTATTATTAACATCACACACATACATGTTTAAAATCAATACGGATGTTATGAATTATATAAACCTTACTCCATCTGTCTGTTACTATTTGGAGCTGCGGGTTGTTCGAATGAGATACCGCGCCCCCAGAACGGCACAAGAAAGGCACAAGAAGGGACATAGATGGGTTTCAGTCAGTAAAAGTCTGACAGTCCCTCCTGCCCCGCCCAGTGCGGAGGAAGTCATGTAATGATTTCCCATCCGAAAAAAAAATGTCTCGTACGCTAAACCACTGAACCAATTTTTATGAAATTAGTTAGGCGGCGTAAGTTGGATTCCCAAGGAAGAAGTTACACCAATTTTTTAACAGCGACTTGTTTTTCGTCCGTGGTAACCGACATTCACACAGATGTAGTTGCTTGCAAAATTAATTATGAATTAATAACTAATTTTTAATACAGTAGAGTAATCAATGTTATTGACATAATAATTCATAGAAGTTGAAGGTGGCCTGGCCTGATACACCTGCTACATTTGTTCAAAAGCCTATATAGACTCACATAAACTAATTAATATAGTGCAATTTCAACAATAATACATACATACAAGTCAAATTAATCACATCCTTTTTTTGACGCGTCGGTCAAAAAGATGAACTTCTTAACTTATTTGGAGTATATCAATCAACAAAAAAATCACGAACAAAGTATTAAATATAAGCCTAGCAACAACCAGTGAAGGGAAATGGTCCACAATCACCAGGCCCATTCACAAATTACTTTAGTACATGCAAACCTATTTTGTAAGTACTTAATAGCGATAATAATAGCCCTCTCAATTGCTGTAACAATAGCGATACAATACTCTATTTGAATAGGGCTGGCGCTACAATGGAATCGATTCGGAATCATTAAGTTATAAACAGTATTTAATCACGGAAGTATAGAATAGGTTTTGGTCACATTTGAGTACATAGTTTGAATTTTGTCGTAGACGGTGGAAGGGACTTAGACGAAACATCAGCTGTTCTATACAAAAATGCTAATAACAAGGTCAAAGTGTATGGAACAGCGGATGGTTTTTTGAGTGACGAAAAATTTCAACGAGTGTTGCAAGCAAATTTTTTTAAAGTCTTCAATGCTGGTCTACAATCATATACTGAATCCATAGGACCTGGAACAGTTTGAATGACAATCTCTTTTCTATCGTGTGTAATAGGACTAGAAACTATTGATGAATATTTGGAAAAGTTATCATTGTATCTACAAGAAGAACAGCTTTAATATAAGGATCAATTTTGGAAAGTGAAGATTGATGAATTGAGGAAGTACCACAGCAAATTGCCTCGAGTTTATAGCTCTAGTTTATCGACCCGTCGCCTCTGCCTACGATAGATTGAGAGATCAACGGCGGTTGATGACAAACTCCGAATCCGTGGTGAAATGAGTAAACCGGAGTAATCCACCTTTTTTTACTTCATTGGATAGCAAACAAGCCAACGGCCCACCTGATGTTAAGTGGCCACCCCCGCCTATAGACAACTGCAATACCAGAGGCCTTGCAAATGCGTTGCCATCTCAGAGACGAAGTTGAAATGTCTCATGTACCTGTAATTATACCGGCACCCATACCCTTCAAACCCGAACACAGCAGCTACTTTGCGGTAGAAATAGGTATGGTAGTAGTACTTCCCCGCACCAGCTCCTTCACAAAGAGCTCTACTAATAGTTTACAATTCCTACAATAGTTTCACGTTTTAATTCACGCACATCTCATAAGCTCCAGCGTTCATCTGGACCATTCTCCGCGACAATATTAAAACTTTCATATGCAGTAACTCCGACATATCTCATAACTTGAGAACGGCAAAAACATTTCAACGCGAATTTTTCTTTAGACGAGAGATTTTATGACGACAAATGACAAAAATACTCAACGTTTCATTGTGGAACTTGGAAACGACGCTGCGAGCATTTTTGTGCGCCCTCCGAGCCTCCTATACATGTGTACAGAAGGGCGAAGTTATTTGCCTTGCTTCTCTTCCGTCCATTTGCCCCCACCGTCCCCCGCGCTTCCGGTGCCGCCGCCTACCACCCGGCGCGTCCGAACGACACACGCCAAACAAATACCTACTCTAACACCTTCGCGAAAGGATTTCATTCTCGAGGTGACGCACCAACTATTTTTCTTTTACATCCAAGAGCAACGTGATATCGGTAGCGTGGGAACGAATGACAACTTTAAATTCAACGGGACACATTTGAAATTGGAGAATTCAGTGTGTGGTTGTTGGGACTTTTTGGAAGTGTGGCGCCGGGGGTAGAGGGACGCGGGGCGATTGCGACCGTACGAAAAACATATTTTTCAGATAACGACAATGAGAAAGGAAAATATTCAGATGAAAATTCCCCGATACGGCGCGCCGGGTGCGGCCGCTTGGAAGATATTAAGGGGCGGGCGTGTGCTACTTAACGATATTTTTCGACATGCTTTACTTTTATTGCTAACTCACGGCTCCGATATCGGATACGGTTTGTCGTATATCAAAAAAAAAAACTCGATTCAGACGTACATAAAAAAATATATTACGTATTAAGCGGAGCGAGCTGAAATCAGTGAAGATAGCGGTCGGTTTCCACATCAACAGTTCCTTTGAATCATTTGGAGTCGAACATTTTCACGGAAACAAAAGAAAAATTCTTTGACGTATTACGGGAGCAATAATATCCTGGAAATTATTATCCGAGCGGTGTCCCAGTGGGATATTAAGTAACACGATATTAACATCCCCAGGGGTGAAAGAGACGGCTTTATGGATTAAACGGTTAATTTGAGAGGGACGGAGGTAGAGGGGGCGATCTTGTCTAAAGGACGTTGGCCTCCGGGGCACGCGACCGTTGATTCGAACTCCTTTTTAATTCTTTTTTATTAATTATACTGCAACCGTACAATCTTGATCATTTCACCAATATAAAGGGGTTTAAAAATTTTACAACCTTTAAAGTGCACATACTTTTCTTAATAACAATAATTATTATCGTACTGATTATTAGATGATAATTAAATAAATGTATCAGAAGCTAATCAGCAATTTCCAGTTCTCAAAATTAAATAGCTTTAGTATACCTACACTAAAGCTATAAACATGTTTGTGAATTTTATCTCTAAGGTACCTACATAAGAGTTAAAATTCACAAACATGTTTGTCAAAACAATACTAAAATCCCATATCCTTATCATACCGATTTAGTTTTCAACTAATAACTATGCGCAACTCACATAAAATTGACATTTATACTAAAAAAACCTAAATCAAAATACATCAAGTGTCAACTCCTCACATCCGCGCAACATTTCTTAAACGCCCCATCTTCCTCATTAAAGAGCTTTTTCTCAACTAAGCGTCGCCGTCCCTGGTTTCATTCCCTACTTAATGGTCGTTTGGTTCTTTCAATGTAAACTTGGCAATGAACACCAGGGGAGAGCAAATTGGGTCAGTCTTTGACTTAATTTTTTTCCACAAGGTCGATTATAATCAATAGGGCGACGCTCCAAATTTACGCCTGCCTGTAATTAGATTTTTGGCCGATCGATTTTAGGGTAGGTCGCGGAGGATCGATACTAGGTACTTTGTGATTTGTTACGCAATTAGGGATGGGAAGTGGGACTGTGCTTTTTTTAAAATTGATGATCGTTTTTTGTTTCAACATTGGTGTGTCCGTAATGTGTAAACTATGTATATTATCAAGACTATTAAGTCTTGCTAAGTAACGGATTGAACAACTAGTTTTTTTTTTTCCAAGTCATTAAGTTTGTGATCTGTAAGGTCGTAAACTTTGTAGAAAAGATCTGGTGACGTAAAGATTTGACAACTTTTTAGATCGAACCACTTGTTCCAATCATTTTTCTAGTTTGTCAGCCGTATGTTTGAAAGCGATATTATAAAATATCACTTGTTCATACAGGCTGAGCGATTCTTGCACTGTGTGTCGCGGCTTCGATTTCCGAATGGAACAATATATTTCTAGGGCATATTTCTTTATGAATTCATGATTATAAAAGAACCTACGATACAGAAGAAATTCCTGGAATGATTGAGAGAAATCCAGCTTTACTAAATCGTACAATAAAAAAAAAACAATCTGGTATGTATGGCAGCCGCATACTAATTCAGAGTTTCAGAGCCAACGGGGCGGACAGGGTGCTAAAAACAATGAAAAAGGTGGAATTTTAATAAATTCATCCATTTCTGTATTGATTTCAGATTTTAAAATAAAAGAAAAATGTAGGGCGGAACCTTTATATCGAAAGCTTTTACCTTGGATTCTGTAGGTATATGATTGTAAAACAAAGCAATATGATGTTCCTTTTCTTTATAAAATACAGTAGTTCCATTTACAAAGAGCATCTATACGGTCAAACTATATGGACAGCAGATTCTTTTTAACCGACTTCAAAAAGAAGAAGGTTATCAATTCATCTGTATGTTTTTTTTTTGTGTTGCAATACGAAATACCAAACAGAACCAAAACCGCCGACTTCCAAAGCTTTTGGAAGCTTTTATTTTTGGTTTCTGGACGGGAAAACTTCAAATGACTACTCCCCTGAGCTCCTTGACTGCTAAAACTAAAGTTATTTTTCACTTTTTAGTTTTTCAGGTAACAGTTGCCTTAGGCAACCTATGATGATGTTTTGCAGGATGTAGTTAAAAACCGTTATTTGCTATTTCCAGAGCCTTTCTTAGAGTATTAAGTTCAGCCAGATGTTTTAACTATAGGTACTCTAAAGTCAATAATCCACAATGTTATTTTTACGACTGGTCATTGGGGCTTTTTTTTATTTTTATTTTTTTTGGGTGGTGGGAAATCATCAAATAACTTCTCCCGCCCTGGGCGGGGCGGGAGGGAGTGTCAGACTTTTACTGACTAAAACCCACCCATCTTCCTTCTTGTGCCCTTTGCGTTCCGGGGGCGCGGTATCTCTTACGAACAACCCGCAGCCCCGGCAGGCATCGGCCCTTAGTGGCCCCTTCCTTTGCTGACATCTCTTTGAGGCGCGCGTGGAACATGAACGCGCCGTCGACACGGCCTGTCGTTATGCAACGTAAGGACGGTGAGCTACCCATTGCTCATCGTCCGCAGACCCGTATCTACGGTGGCCGGGAGTCGTCTCGCGTGGACATTGTGGCTACCTTTACCTTTTTGGCTGATATGATGGTGATGATTTAACTGTATATATACCATAGTACCACAGCTAAATGATTACAAATTTTCTCATGTTAAAATCTAATTAACATTCATATTAAAGTTATAGCATGTTCACCCTTTGTCACCGGTGTGATGTAATTCCAAAGAGAACAAATTACTTTAAAAGTGTCGAGACAATACACCTTAGTGATATCACCGAGGTGAATCCGTGGTGACATGAGTAAACCGGAGTATTATACCTTATTTTACGTCATTGGACGGCAAACAAGCCCACGGGCCACCTGATGCTAAGTGGTCACCGCTACCTATAGACATCTGCAATACCAGAGGCCTTACAAATGCGTTGCCATCCCAGAGAGAAAGTTGAAACGTCTCATGTGCTTTATACCCTTTAAACCGGAACACAGCAACGCTCCTTTGCGGTAGAAGTAGGTATGGTGGTAGTACTTCCCCGGACGAGCTCCTTCACAAAGAGCTCTGCTACTACTACTCCACTAGTACCTGAGTTAGACCTACTAACATACTGGAAAGCGTCCGTCTCAAGTTTCTGTCGGAATTGTGGCCCACAAAAGTATTTGTAAACATACCGGCAAACTGTGGGTGTACATTTGTTACACCTCTGCCTAACCCTTCGGGGAATACAGGCGTGATGGTATGTATGTATGTAAGTATTTGTTAAAACGACTTGATCAGGGTTTCGACCTACGTTAATCACATTATGCTAATTAGTATAGATATTTCTTACTTCAACAAATAAAGTACATAAACTCAGTGACGCGTAAGTATCAAATAAGTAGTCCGGATATACCAACTTTACAATTTCAAAATCATTATTCACAAAAGTGCCCATGTCAATAACGACACGAAATCTAAATACCGCGTACAATAGAACTCACAAGTGCTGCCTACACCGAATAGTACACAGCACAATAATACTTAACATCATCATCTTGGCTGATCCACTCGTCGTCCAAGCGTGTACGGTCGGCAAAAAAGCGAGTGTATGATAAAAGGTACAAAGCCTACTTACAATATTTGTTTGGCAACGGAATGCGGTAGCTAAGAGTGCAAATATACGTTTGTACCGACGGTCAATACACTCACGGCGATGCTTTTTTTTTTTTTTTTTTTTTTTTTTTTGGTGGGTGGGAAATCATCAAATAACTTCTCCCGCCCTGGGCGGGGCGGGAGGGAGTGTCAGACTTTTACTGACTAAAACCCACCCATGTTCCTTCTTGTGCCCTTTGCGTTCCGGGGGCGCGGTATCTCTTGCGAACAACCCGCAGCCCCGGCAGGCATCGGCCCTCAGTGGCCCCTTCCTTTTGCTGACATCTCTTTGAGGCGCGCGTGGAACACGAACGCGCCGTCGACACGGCCTGTCGTTATGCAACGTAAGGACGGTGAGCTACCCATTGCTCACCGTCCACAGGCCAGTATCTACGGTGGCCGGGAGTCGTCTCGCGGCTCCCGACGCCCGGAGCGTCTACCGCGGCGGCTGGGACGGGAGAACCGCTGTCTCAACCGTCCCGCCGCCTCCTTCTCAAGCATTACTGCCTCGCAGAAGGAGGCGACTGCATCCCATTCCCTCTCGCTCCGGACCATGGCTCGCACCAGGGCCGGACGCGAGAGTTCGCCGCCGCCGATGGCCGCCACGAGGACTCGGCGATGCTCCGCCCAAGCGGGGCATACCGCCACGGTGTGCTCCACCGTGTCCTCGGGGCAATCCACACAATGGTGACACCCGGACGTTTCCTCCCGCCCGATGAGGTGCAGGAACCTCCCGAAACACCCGTGTCCGGTGAGGACCTGCGTCAGGCGGTAGGTGAGGGCGCCGTGGCGCCTCTCCAGCCACTCCTCAAAGAGGGGACTTACCGCCTCTATTAAGGCGTGCCCAACGGCGATGCTTAACCGTTGCTTGGTTTGGTAGCGTCAGAAAAAATGGCTGGTGTTAGTTTTGGGGAAACTTGGGGATTAAAAATGGCCGTTGGTTTGGTATAATTATGGTGGTTTGAGGGATAGTAACTTTAGAAGAGTTGCAAATATTTTTAAAATTATGGACCGTACCTTGGGAACACATCAATATGATTGGCTATCAACATAAACAATGTACCCTAGAAATTAGTTTGACAGTTATTTTAAAGCAAAACTACACTACAATATCATGAAAATTTCAGTCAATCTGTTCTTTTTTTAAACTGCTACTTAAGCAAAATACAAATAACAAAAATACATTATTTCATACTGGAGTGAAACACAGACAAATGAAGGAGACATTTTTGAAAAAAGAACGGTGCTTTTTCTGTTGGACCAAGTGTTTTTAAGCTTTACATTATTCTGATTATTATTATAGGGCCCTCTCAATATATGCGTTTTGGTGTCGGACCGTTGCGGTACCGGAGCGGTGCGTTTTCCGAAGTGCATACGGACGGTTGTCTTTTTTCATACCGTTGATCCGGGACGTTTGTCGTCCAGCCTTCGAGCGTGCGTAGAACCGACGCCGCACTGCTGCCGCACCGCGCGCGTTGTATGAAAACAAATGACCGTCCGTGCGCAATACGACAAACGCAGCGCTTCGGCACCGCAGCAGACTAAGAGCATAAATTGAAATGGCCCATATTCTTAATTTTCTCCGCCATCTCTGCAGACGCTACCTGTCACCTTAAATTTCTCCATCGTCCACACAGACAGGTATACGCAAATTATTATGTCTAATACAGACTGAATGGGCCGTATGGAGCGGTAATGTGAATTCACAAATGAGTCATGTCATGACTGGGCTAGTGTTTGCTCGCCACATGTACGTGTAAGTGCGGCCTGGAGAGTGCCCACACACCACCACACAATATTTACAAGGATTTTATGAATTTGGCTAAGACCAGAGATATTGAACGCACTAGAAAAAGATAGAAGGATTTATTTATTTATTTTATGATTACCAACAAGTGATACATTAAAATAATGATCAACAAAATAATATGATAATATGACATTATTTATTACTGACTTTTTTCCGTGACTTCATTTGCGTAACTTTTCTTACAGTTCCCAAATTTTTGATAGCAAAATATAGCCTGAAGCACTCAGAGATAATTTCAGATGCCGCCGACTAGTAGTTAGTGCGTTCCAGCGAACAATTTCTTCAGCGTTATAATATTTATATAAGTATGGATTATTCTTTGGTGCTAATGCGCGCTAAAACGCGTATTGTTTCATATACATCTTCATTGTTTTCACATATAGAAGCAACAAGAATATTGTAACCAAGATTTTGTAAAAACCAAATTGAAAGAAAAGAGTGTCCATGGAGTTTCTTGCTCGTTCTTCTCCATAGAGACCTACGCTTTGGAACGAGCAACTAGCTTCAACTTTTAAATGTAACTTCTTGACAATTCAAAAGTGCCTATAAATGGACTAATTGAAATAAATGCTTTGACTTTGACTTTAAATATAGTCGTATAGTATGGAGAAAATATAAAATGATATGAGAAATATAAAAACATTATTGCAATTAACAGAGATCATGTAGCAGAAATAGAAACATCTTTGGATTTTTTTGACCTTTTCATCGATTATCAAACTACGTGCTTGGAGGGCTTTTTAATTATTATTATTCATGTACGTACGTTGACTAAATTTCTGTTATATTATATTATAAAATCTGTCTCTAAATACTGTCTGTCTGCCTGTAAAGTCTTTTTTAATTTTTGACGGAGTTTATCTATAGCAGAATGCCGGTTAATGGCAATAGGCTCGCCCCTTATTACATGGGACCTAAATATACCGGCGAACTATGGGTGTACATTGTTACACCTCTGCCTAACCCTTCGGGGAATACAGGCGTGATAGTATATATTTTTTTTTTTTTATCTTTTAAAGGAAGGGCAGGAAAAAAGTAATCAAAAAAGATTGTATCATTGCTCAACCAGACAGATTGTATACACTTTCTATAGATTTGAAGGATTTCTCAAAAATAGACACCTATTATAAAAATAAATAAACACGTGGAGACCGTGCTAAACTTTAAACACTATCAAAGCTTTAATCCATACAACTGACAATTCTTTTTTTGTTTGGTTGGTGAGAAATCATCAAATAACTTCTCCCGCCCTGGGCGAGGCGGGAGAAGCGACGCGGTATCTCTTACGAACAACCCGCAGCCCCGGCAGGCATCGGCCCTCAGTGGCCCCTTCCTTTTGCTGACATCTCTTTGAGGCGCGCGTGGAACACGAACGCGCCGTCGACACGGCCTGTCGTCTGCCGTCTGCCTGTGGACGATGAGCAATGGGAAGCTCACCGTCCTTACGTTGCATACAACTGACAATGCCACATTTGTCAAAACACGAAAAAATAGACACATTTTCAGGACAGACTCTTTTTCACAAAAATTTCTGAATGCAATTCGTAAAATTGACGAATTGTTATCTGTCAGTTGCATTACATAGCGCTCAAGGCACACACATTCAAAATAAGCACACTCGTAAGCAAAATCTACTCAAACTACTCGACTAAATTCATCGACAGATGTAGACAGTCCACTCGACCGCCATCACTATACCAGTATCGATTACACACAGAATATTACGCAACCAAACACTCGAATATGAAAGTTAAATTTATCTTGTAAGACAAACAGTGGTCGCATTCAAATACTAATCATTCTTAATTAAATGAATAAATATTCAGAGTCAATTATGATGTCATGTTAAATGTACAATCGTGCTCGTAATTTCTTCACCACGCTTTTTTTTTGGTAAATCAGCAATGGGACAAGATAGGTTGAATAAAAAAAATCGTTGCCCTCACTAGAAATTTCTCCTGTATCTTGTGTGTGTTTACAAACGCATAAACTCACATACACAAACAGCCAGACCCGGAACAACTATCTGTAGGCCATAGAAATATTTGTTCCGTGTGGGGATCGAACCTACGACACGCAACAGAGCAGACAAATGGCTGACAAATTAACGAAATGGCTGAACGTCCATTTCGTCAACTGTGCCGTCAGTTTTGACAAATACTTTTAGTTTTAAATTTCACTTAGAATTTCGTCAGAACTAAGTATGTAATTTTAGCTTGGCTGAAAATCTGAGCCTCGATAGAGGAATGTAGATTGGCTTTTTTGTAATAATATGCTGTAAAACTTATGTACAAAAGCAGCTGTCACACTTGAACGTTAGTGGGTAAGAATCTTTTGCACGTGATACCTAAAGAATGGCCCGATATTGAAATTAGTAAGTACCCTTCTTATCTACGTCTTCTATCTACGTCTTTAATCCTTAAGTACAACAAATCAGAAGAGTTTATATGTTTTTTGTTTGAACTGCTGGTCCGATTCTAAAAATTCTTCACTCGCTACAAAGAATCTGACAAAAACACAAAACTAAAAATGTTAAGTAACCTTCTACAGAATAATAGAAATCCCTACCGCAGCTAACAAAAAAGCTGATAACTGTAAAACCGCTGAACAGATTTCCATCAAACATAGCTAAGAGCACTTCCGACTAATTCACCTTTCAAACACAAAAAACTAAATCAAAATCGGTTCATGCGTTCGGGAGCTATGATGCCACAGACAGACACACACAGACACGTCAAACTTATAAAACCCCGTCGTTTTTTCGTCGAGGGTTAAAAATCAATTGCAGCATGTTATTTTTTTTTTTTTTTTTGATGTTTGAAAGATCATCACTTCAGTAATGGATCCTCAGATTTGGCTACATAAAATTTTTGTTGTGTACTGAATTGTCATGGCAAGAGTTGTATGTAAGATTTTTTTTCATGTAAAGTCGAAAATGTTGTAAATTGTACCCGTGTGAAGCCGGGGTGGGCCGCTAGTTTATTATATAAGGTAATTGGTTATTGAACTCCGGTTACAAGTTGCAATCCTTTTACGTGAACAAACTCTGGTCCTCAGTAATGAGCCGACGCGGGTCTAGGTAATGTCTATGAACAATAAATGTGCATCTGTTAAGGCATAGTGCATACTCGGACTACTTAAAAACAAAATCTGTAGGTACTCGTACTTTAATTAATAATACAACGCATTCAATTTAAAATGTAAAACACTGGTACTCTGCTACATCCGGTTAGACTGGAACCCGAACCCAACGCAGTTGAGAAAAGGCTAAGCAGATGATGATGATGATAAATGTAAAAGTTAATGTTTGTATGTTTGTCACTCAATCACGCCTTAACGTCTGAACAGAATTAGGTAACATTTGATACACATATAGATATTGATCTTGCATAATACATTGGATTGTTTTAACCCGTTTTTGTGTTCCTATGACATGTTTCTTAGTTATGAACTTCAATTTATCATTCCATTTTTCGAGGCAAGCACAAAAGTCTTCGCATATGAATTTTCCGCGTGCATATGCTACTAGGATGTAATAAAGGCCAGTTTTCGGATTTTGATAAAAAATTCAAAGAGTTGACGACACGGTTGGCGCAACTGCCGAGCGATCGACTGCCGCACTGCGTGTTGCGGGTTCGATACCTGCACGGAACAAATATTTGTATGACCTACAGATAGTTGTTCCGGGTCTGGCTGTTTGTGTATGTGAGTTTTTATGTTTGTTAACGCACCCACGATACAGGAGATATTGCTAGTGTGAGGCAACTTTGTTTTTTTTTTAAAGAAAAAAAAGTTTCACGTTCTATAGTTATTTAATATTTTTTAGGAGTATAGTAGGTATGTACAATAATATCTAATTCCAGACTCTCAGCTTATACAATGATCTGCCGGGGCTGCGAGTTGTTCGGAAGAGATACCGCGCCCCCGTAACGCAAAGGGCACAAGAAGGAACATGGGTGGGTTTTAGTCAGTAAAAGTCTGACACTCCCTCTTGCCCCGCCCAGGGCGGGAGAAGTTATTTGATGATTTCCCACCTCCCAAAAAAAAAAGCTTATACAATGATATGTTTTATTAAAAGATACGTTTAAAAATTTAGAATTTCCAACAGTTTACTGTAGCAAGAACTCAAGAAGAAAGGTCCCATACTTCATAATTGCACACCTCTACGATTCAACCTACTTATTTCCTTCTAGTAGCAGTTTTTGTGAAGGAGCTCGTCCGGGGAAATACTACCACCATACCTATTTCTGCCGCAAAGCAGCGTTGCTGTGTTCCGGTTTGGAGAGTACGGGTGCCGGTGTAATTACAGGCACATAAGTCATTTCAACTTTATCTCTGAGATGGAAACGCATTTGCAAGGCCTCTGGTATTGCAGATGTCTATAGGCAGCGGTGACCACTCAACATCTGGTGGAGCGTCAGCTTGTATGCCATCCAATGATATTAAAGAATAAATTTTACCATAAACATAACAACAAGTCGAGCTGTCATAATTAAACTAATTGAAAAATAATAATATTTATGACGTACACACTTATATTAATTAAGGCCAAGACTCACCAGTATGTACGATATTTGAATAAGTAGCGAGGCCAATTAAAATTCTGTTGCCCCTTAAGCGGCAAGTACATAACGATGCCGTTTGGAATACCTTTAGTTTTAATGAACGAACTAAACTTAATAGGTAATTGGTTAATAAAATGAATTCGAATGTAGGTTTGTTTATTAGGAACTAGCTTGTACTGCGAGCTCGTCTGCCTAGAAGTCGAATGACATCATTTGAGGTTTTGTTCTGCCAAAACGAATCAATACATGTTAAAAAAAGAACATTTTTGGAATTAGTCGTAATGATTTTATATATTAAACGCTAATTAATTTAAAATCTATTGCGAGCATAAGTTTTTTTTTATATTATTAGATGGCAAACAAGTCAACAGCCCACGTGATGTTAAGTGGTCACCTCTACCTATAGACGTCAGCAATACCGGAAGCCTTGCAAATGCGTTGCCATCCCGGAGACAAAGTCGAAATGTTTCATGTGCATGTAATACACCGGCACCTATACCCTTCAAACCGGAACACAGCAACGCTGCTTCGCGGCAGAAATATGTGGTTTTAGGATACAGTGAACATTTGAATGATTGAAAAGGGGGGTGTTAGGATTACATACAACTGGAATAACTAAAAAGTCTTGCTCTAAATCCAGGCACTACCCGTATGCCAAAGATCATTTAAAAAACTAGCCGTTAGGCCCGGACGCATAGGAGTGGACAACTTGTTGGTGAATGCGGTCACCGATATCGTAGTAGCATTTATATGAATGGGTCCACACCAACGCAGATAACTGCTGGAGTATCTTCCCGCTTTTTTTTTATCCACCAAATGCCTTCTTCTACTGTAGACTAAGCAGATGGCAGCGTTAGACTCTTAGGTACTGACTAAAACCCATCTGAGTTCCTCCTAATGCCCTTTGCGTTCCGGAGCCGGGGTGACTTTCTCGAACAAATTCCTTAACCCTGGAGTATCTACCCGCCAGTGGTCGACTCAAGTGTGACCGGTGTGGTGTGATTGGCTACCAAACATCTAAATCCACAGGCTCACAAACATCGCTTTAACAATATTAGTAGGGCCGCTGACTGCTATGAAAAGTGAGCTGTATATCTTGACATACATTGAATGGTAAAGATCACGCGTTTGAACTCTTCTTGAGTGACATGGCTGTCAAAATTAGCCAAAATAAAATTAGTCAAAATTAGTAATTGGGTAGATGAAACCACTAATCAATTGATATACTTTTTATGAGCTGTCAAAACGCGATTCCCCCATAGATTTTGTAGGACAATACTAAACTATGACGTCAATTTTTTGACATCTCAATTCACTAACTATTTATTGATTTCAAAGCGACTAAAAATCGAATTTTATAGTTATTTTAAAATTCATCAGGTTTTCAGGGCTAAAAAAACTGTTTGTTTTGTGAAATTGTATCTTAGAATTTTTATTATCTACCCAAATATTTGACAATAAACTTAAAATCTAACAGAAATAAAGTTGAAAATTGAATTGTGTCTGACACACATTTTTACTAAGTAAGATTTTATCAAGCAATGTAGTGCCGTTAATTGATACGGGTTTTAAATGAAGTACCTAGTACTTGTTCAATTATCGATTGATTACTGTAACATTTATTTGCGACCAGTACCTACTAACCATAATTTAATACATTAAATGTTACGAACAGAGCCTTGTAATACTAAGGTCCGGGTACACCGGAGCGGATAACTTGGTGGATACTGCTGTAGTATTTTTCCTGCGCTGATGCGAACCCACCCTTACAAATAATACTGCAGTTTCTGACCACGCCTGCATGGTATTTATTCCGGTGTGATCGGGGCTTTATATGATGATCCGTTCATTTCTTAACACGCTTTTATTAGGTCGTCCTGTATGTAACTATGTAATGGGATCTAAGGTAACTAATTTCACCATCTTCCAAGGGTCGTAGCGTAATAAAAATTGGTAGCTGTATGTAGTTCTGATGACAATACAATAATATGGTACTGACGAACTGATCTGGTAATGGAGCTGGAAGATATGAACTGGAACTTCATGATGGAAAATCTTATCAGAGCTGTTTTGGATTTCTTAGAAAAGTCTTGTAATGAACTTTGACCATGATAAGGTTTCAAGGTCTGATGATGAAGCCGGAAGATAAGCAATGGCATTCCATGATGGGATATCGTATCATAGTCGTGTAGACGTGGAGAAGGGGCTAGTGATTTTTTATGTGCATTTGTGAAAGCGTGTTTTTCTAGTGTTTTATAAAAAAAATACCATCACGCCTGTATTCCCCGAAGGGTTAGGCAGAGGTGTAACAATGTACACCCACAGTTCGCCGGTATATTTAGGTCCCATGTAATAGGGGGCGAGCCTATTGCCATTAACCGGGCACAAATCCTAACTCCGAGCTGCTACTGAGAATTTCATAGAAAAACCCAATAACACTTTTTGCTCGACCTGGGAATCGAACCCAAGACCTCTAGCGTAGCAGTCGCGCTTAGGACCACTAGGCTACCGAGGCAGTTCCACTAGTGTTTTATAAACTATCAATTTATTGAAAACTAGTTTCTGCCAGCAACTTCGTCCACCTCAAAGTTGATGTGTGTATTATCCCACGGGAATCGACCATTTCTTCCGGGATGCCTAATCGGGAACCTATGGTCCTGGAATCTCTGTGTCAAATTTTATTCAGATCCGTTCAGCCGTTCGGGCATGATTGCATAACAAACATTCATCCATTCTCATAATCTTTCGCATTCATAATATTAGTAGGTAGTAGGATAAAAGTTATTGAACATATAGCCCAAAAACTTAATGTCCCTATATTAAGATCAGGCGAATGTGCCCACTGCAGCGACTGGCGTCATAGGATAGGCGGCGGATTCTTAAAGAACTACCATTAAATTATGGTCAATCCCACTTAAGACTTAGGTAGCGTGAAATACTTAGGATCCATTTTATAAGACGCCTTTACCTTTTAAATTAAAAGCAACCTTTTTTAAATTAAACCCAGGACACGCTACAACACATTTGAAATACTCAAATACATCAAAATGGACAGAAAACAGCCTAAAAGTCAAAGGTTAAAAACTATTTAAGAAATGATTAAGTATCGCGAAAACTTTGCCAAACGATCGTGTAAAAAGGATCAAGTCGTATTAAATTCCAATATTCACAGAGTAAAGAATACGCAAAGCAGTCTAACAGGCAAAGTTACTAATTTGTCGAAAACTCTCGTAAATTAAATGCCAAATATTTTTGCCTGTAGCTCACATATTAAGTTTCACAGCTAATATCGAAAGACGGTGAGACGTGGGCCATGAAGTCAGCGATTTTGCTATCTAATAATAGTATTCTCCAGATCCACTTTTGGTCATAGCGACCAATTTGAATGGATACTAGCCAAGTACCCAGGAGATATATTATAGTGCACAAGTGTGTGCGCATGTACGATTGCTCTCCCTCTTCCCTTACTCTCATAGTCCTATGGGACGACAATGGTATACAACCGGGAAGAGACCAGCGCAAGACCAATGGCTTTACGTGCTTTTCAAGTCACGGGGGTGTCACCAACTTCCAAATATCGGGTTGCTACAGAAAAATACCTATTGTCAAAACCCAATACCACTTTTTGCCTGCGATCGACAACCACCACCTACGCTCAACAGTCGCGCTTGCGACCACAAGACCAACGGAGCAGTCCCTACCTACTTATGATGCAATTAAGTGGCATTGGTAATTATAATATTACCATTGCGTTGGGCAGTAAAATGTGACTTTATGTTGGCAATGATGATTGTCAATTAAGATTAATAATAATTATACTTGTTATTTTAAGATGTCGATTAAGATAAGGACATACTGGTATTCAGACATTAGAAGTATTCTCGTATTTTTTTAAACATTCACATTGTAAGCTCCGTTTCAATTTGTCAGACAAACGTTTCTTCTTTTTTTGACAAGTTTTTGACATTTGTTGTCGCTGAGATGAGATCGCAACTTGATTTTGAACGTTTTTAGTCGGTCGAAAATTAGCCTTAAATTTCCGTGTTTTTTATAAATTATTAATAAAACTAATCCTAGAAATACTAACTTGGAATATTCATCGTTAATCTTTTAGGTGGTGGAGCGTATCCTACACGTAAATAATGATTTATTTATTTATGTATAATCTATTTCGTTTTCCTCGTTTGTAAATCTTCTGTAAAATATTTCAAATAAATAACAGATAAAAAAAAATCCCAGCTGATCAACCCGCTATTTTCATGGCCCCATTGCAAAGTTCACGCGTCGAAATCAATTTGCGTAGCGGGCGCGTCCGCCGTCAAAGAAAGAATTTCTCATAAGTTGTATAGAGGGGAAGAGGGGCGGTAGTGGGCCTACATGAAACAAAATAGCATCATGTTAGGAGAAAGTCTGTCTTATGTAACGTATGAGCGTGTGAGATATGTCATTGTGCCTACCTACCTATGTCGTTGGTATGGTAATGTATTTGAATATATTTAGAATGTGTGTAACTGCCTCGGTAGCCTAGTGGTCTTAAGCGCGACTGCTACGCTAGAGGTCACGGGTTCGATTCCCAGGTCGAGCAAAAAGTGTTATTGGGTTTTTCTATGAAATTCTCAGTAGCAGCTCGAAGTTAGGATTTGTGCCCGGTTAATGGCAATAGGCTCACCCCCTATTACATGGGACCTATACATACCGGCGAACTGTGGGTGCACATTGTTACACCTCTGCCTAACCCTTCGGGAAATACAGGCGTGATGGTATGTTATGTTAATTGTATTGCTGTTTTCATCTATTAAATACATCGTAAAAAAAAAATATATGACTCTTTTTACCACTATTTTAGTATTGAAACATATCCAAAGAGAATTTCATTACGTACAAAGCCATAGAAATTCCAACGGACACGCTTCACAAAAAACTAAAACAAAGTAATACATTTAAAAAAGGAACACTAAAGTAAAGCGCGTTCCACATTTACATCGAACGTCTATAAAGGCTATTGTACACAATAAAATACAACAGTGCAAGCTAATAAAACGCTCGCTACATATCGTAAGAATCTTCACATCTCAAAGAAAGAATTCGCAATAAAGTCCGTGTGGCCCCGCCCTCCCCCACACACGTACTCACTATTGGCGAATACAGTTATCGGAAAAATGGGGAAAATGGGATAAAATGGACCGGTGCGCGAAAGAGTTGGGAGGAGCGTATGTGGATACAGTAAAGAAGTAACGTTTTACATGTTATCGAACTTATGGCCTTGTGATTTTTATTACAATGGACTACTTACTTTGAAAGCTTTTATTCTTGACAATAAGGAGGCAATTCTAGTAATCTTTACGAACGATCGCTATCTATTCTCTGTCTCTTTAGTTGTCAAAATGCCTCTAATTAACATTCATTTTATAGTGACTACCTCGTTAGCCTAGTGGTCCTAAGCGCGACTGCTACGCTAGAGGTCCTGGGTTCGATTCCCAGATCAAGCAAAGTGTTATTGGGTTTTTCTATGAAATTTAAAAACACTTTATTTTCTCTTCCCCTACACGGTCCCACTGCTGGACAAAGACCTCTCCAAGTCCTTCCAAGTGCTCTTTCCCCGGGCCAACATGAACTAGGCCTCGTATTACACGTCCAGGTCATCACACCACCACTTCTTGGGTCGTTCACAGCAACGGCGTCCATTTTTAGGGAACAATAAAAAACAACTCTTGAATACTTATAAGTGCTTCTTGTTCTAACATTTCTAACTATTTACTTAACCTTTGTAAATCGTGTCGGAATGTACTTATACCGTTCACACTAGAAATAAATCCTAGTCCTAATTACACCACCCTCCTCTACAGCTATAAAAAAAATAGCAACAAACCGAAGAACCGACCGACAAAGTTTTTTTTTAATTTCTTCCGAACGATAAAACTACAGGGATTAAACACTCACTTCCGAATGCAAAGTGCACCGTCTAAAAAGTCAAATGCATGCACAACACGGTCTCAAAAACATCGTGAAAAATAGAAAGAAAGACTTAAAAAGTTCCGTGACTTGATATGAATGAAGGTTCCGTTGGACTATCGCAATATTGCTAAAGTTTAACATAGCTGGAAGTTTTTATTAATGGCCGCGAAGTCGGCTTTGTTCCACACCACTCTTTTTAACTCACTCCGTGCACGAAAGTTGTAAATATTGCAATTTATAGAAGCGTCCTCTACACAAAATACTGTTAGTATTACTTTGCCGGTACATAAAAGGAATTTCCTATTAAATGCTTTTCAGTTTTGATAGTACATTCGTAAGTTTTGTATAATTAACTAAATGTTTGGTTAACACGAAAGGTCTACCTACCACGTCGTTATTAGGAACAAAAGGAAGCTCACAATTACTTGTACTTTTAGTTAATCTCCTATTAGGTAGTCCATATGTAGTTATGATAAGTGCTTTGGCGTTGGTTTCGTTGTCTTTAACGCAACTGCTGAAGGTCGAGCTTCCTACACACATATCATCACGTCTGTGTTCCCCGAATGCTTAGTCAGAGTTAATATACACCTACAATTCGCGGTTATGTTTAGGTCCTATGTAATAGGAGGCGAGCCTATTGCCATTAACCGGGCACAAATCCTAACACCGAGCTGCTACTGACAAGTTCATAGAAAAACCCAATAACACTTTACCCGACCTGGGATTCGAACCCAAGACCTCTAGTGTAGCAGTCGCGCTTAGGACCACCAGGCTAATGAGGCAGATCGTGCAAAATGGTATTCAGTGGTAGCACGTAGTTGGGAAGTTGTTGGTGTGATACCCGTGTGCGAGGTAAAGACCTCGAAAAGCCTTTGGACCAGCTGTTCAAGTCAGCGTTGGTCGGATTGCTGTCCCATCAGACTACTATTAGGGTGAGAGAAGAGGGAGTGCAGATGCTTACGCACACACTAGTGAAATTTTATGTCTCCTGGGAAGCTGCGTTACCGAAATTCCAAGTTGAGTCGAAAGAATATTATTAGTAACTATTATCACCAAGATGTAGTTACTAGCATTATTTATGCTAAAGCATTTAAGGCTATTATGTTTTTTGGTTTACGCGAGGCGATATTCAAAACCGGTTTGTAGGGGCTTACTTCATCTATTCAGGGGGAGCTTTTCACGGAATTATGTCAAATGCTTGTAGCTTTGAGCCTAGTCTATGATTCTGTAACAACTCTGAGGTTGAACTCACAATCTCCTATACAGAATGGGTTTGGGAATAGCCCACCTGCCTTTTGGATATGGGGTAAAACGACGGAGATATTGATGGTCAAATATTCCAATATCTTTCACAGACAATTTTTAAAAGGTATTACTTAATTTTTGATAGCCCTACGATCCCTGTATATGCTCATAAGCACAATGTTTAGCTGTCATTACATTGAGTAGCCTGCCATAAAAAGCTGTAATTTTTAACACCACATAAAAAAAGTCGTTTTCCAACAAGCTTTTTTGCGTTCAATGAGGTATGCACCGTGTCTTTGTAGCCTCATAGGAAGTAATTACCGAGCAGTTTCTTTCACAATTTCCTTTCAACTTCTGAACTCATACATACATAAACTCACGCCTTTTCCCCATGGCTGCGGGTTGTTCGTAAGAGATACCGCGCCCCCGGAACGCAAAGGGCACAAGAAAGAACATGGGTGGGTTTTAGTCAGTAAAAGTCTGACACTCCCTCCCGCCCCGCCCAGGGCGGGAGAAGTTATTTGATGATTTCCCACCCCAAAAAAAGAAGCCTTTTCCCCATGGGGGTAGGACGAAACCAGAGAACGCCACCTGCTGCCATCCTTACATACTCCATTCGCCTCGTCCACGTTCATACATTTGGTCATACAAGCACGCCGGTTACGAGTGCTCTAACTCAACAATAAAATATTTACAAATGGCAGATATTTACATGACTACCCAACTGTTTTTGTCTATCGTAATAATATAAGACCCACTTAAAATTCATACTTACCTAAGTACAATCAAGTTTTACTTCAGAATGACGACTAACTAAAGTATTCAGGCAACACAATCAGATCCATAAACATGCAACACTCGGATACTATCTCTATCATACATCTGACTATGAATATAACATTAAATGTCTTATCTCTTTTCTAGCTTACTATCTTTTGATAACTGAATTTAAAATACGATGCAGAAAATTTGTAATGTCTGCAGTTTATAGTAAGTCTGTAATCTAATGAGAGGACTTTTGTGCTTAAATTATTACGATCCTTAACTCATAAATTGAACAAATGTGCATATGCAGAAAATAAAATAAATCCAGAGACATCTAAATAATGAAATGAAAAAGTTTTTATACAGTTTTGATCATCGTTGTTCCAAATTTAAATTCAGAGCTTTAAAAAAATAAAAAAAAAAGGTTACAAATAACTAAAAGAGTTTATTACATTAATAGTAGTAGAGCTGTTTCTGAACGAGCTAATCCGGGAAAGAACTACCGCCATACCTATTCCTACCGCAAAGCAGCGTTGCTATGTTCCGGTATGAAGGGTATAGGTGCCGGTGTAATTACAGGCACATGTCACAGGAATGGCGACGCAAGTGTAAAGCCTCTGGTATTGCAGATATCTATAGGCAGCGGTGACCACTTAACATCAAGTGAACCGTCGGCTTGTTTGCCATCCAATGATATAGAAAAAAAAAACTTGCATTTTCTTTAGCTTTTTGTAGAATTCAACAAATTATCAGCATCTAATTTTACTGTTTTTTTCTTTTTTTGTGAGGTGGGAAACCATCAAATAACTTCTTCCGCCCTGGGCTGGGCGGGAGGGAGTGTCAGACTTTTACTGACTAAAACCCACCCAAGTTCCTTCTTCCTTCTTGTGCCCTTTGCGTTCCGGGGGCGCGGTATCTCTTACGAATAACCCGCAGCCACGGCAGGCATCGGCCCTCAGTGGCTCCTTCCATATGCTGACATCTCTTTTAGGCGCGCGTGGAACACGAACGCGCCGTCGACACGGCCTGTCGTTATGTCAAACGTAAGGACGGTGAGCTACCCATTGCTCACCGTCCACAGGCCCGTATCTACATTGGCCGGGAGTCGTCTCGCGGCTCCCGACGTCCGGAGCGTCTACCGTGGCGGCTGGGACGCGAGAACCTCTGTCTCAGCCGTCCCGCCGCCTCCTTCTCTAGCATTACTGCCTCACAGAAGGAGGCGACTGCATCTCATTCCCTCTCGCTCCGGACCATGGCTCGCACCAGGGCCGGACGCGAGAGTTTGCCGCCGCCGATGGCCACCACGAGGACTCGGCGATGCTCCGCCCAAGCGGGGCACACCGCCACGGTGTGCTCCACCGTTTCCTCGGGGCGATCCACACAATGGTGACACCCGGATCCATTTTAGTTACCATTTGGGTCATGGCGACCTTATACTTACTTATATTGAAAAATCCAGCGTCATTCTGCAACCCGTCAGGGTCTTATTTTATTGTTTTTGGATTCTTCGTCGCGACCCTTTGTCCTGTTCCATTCGTAGTATGTACAGTCAGCGCCAAAAGTGTTTTTACGCTTTTACTTTTAATTTTTTTTTTAACTGCCTCAGTACTCTTATTGTCCTAAGAGCGACTACTACGCTAGCCGTCGTGGGTGTGATTCCCAGGTCGAGCAAAAATGTTATAGGGTTTTTCTATGAAATTCTCAGTAGCAGCTCGGAGTTAGGATTTGTGCCCGATGGCAATAGGCTCGCCCCCTATTACATGAAACCTAAACATACCGGCGAACTGTGGGTGTACATCATTACACCTCTGCCTAACCCTTCGGGGAATACAGGCGTGACGGTATGCTATGTTATGTGTTATTTTATTTATACTACTTTACAACCTTTAGGTAGAATTTATTTTATCTCGATTTTACATTGGTTGCGTTATTTTCTTTAATATTGTGATCAATAATTAGGATTTAAAAGTGTGAAGTGTCACAAGCCATGATCGTAATGCTTTTGACTGAAAACGTTATTTAAATTATAGATTATGTTGGCACATGGAAATGTGAATTTGTTTTTTTTTTTAATTTTAGACTATGTTCCTCATACCTGCCAATGTACACCAGTGCCTAACCCTTCGGGGAGCATTCCGCCTGCATAGGCGTGATGGTATGTGTGTGTATGTCCTTCATTTTTTAAACATTTGCTCTCTTCTTTAACCAGGTACAACAACTTAGACAATTCCAAAAATTCGAAACTTCTCGATTTCGACCACTGTGCTTCAAAAGTCTTTATGAAGCCCCAGCCACTACTTCCAATCCACTTAAACGAATCTAAATAAACATTAACTAACCAAAGCCGACATTGGCAAAGAAAAAAATAATTTGTATTCACGTAAAACTTCTATAGCATAGCCACCGTCTGTCGCCTCCGACGGTCTTGCTCAAATAGATTTGATATTTAGAGCGGATTGCGTTGGGTGGTTTAGATTCCACCCCCTCTAGCTAATACAACCCTGTTTTATATGAAAACAATGTCGATTTATATTCCGCCTGTTTCCTCCTTTGTTTAAAAGAATTTGTTCTGTTCTTAATATAGGAATATAGTATATAATATTTCATGTATATTGTGACGGAGACTGTTGGGGAATACTGTACTCATATAATAATAATATCAGTCTATTATTGCCCCACTGCAGGGCAAATGCTCTTCTCATACAGTGAGAGCACGAGCATTGATCACCACGCTTGCTCAAGGCGGATTGGTGATTTTAGACTTATATTAATAACTAGCTTCTACCAGCGACTTCACTCGCGTGTTTTTTTTCACCCGCATTAAGTTACGGCTTTGGTTACTGCACCTCTCCCGTGTGTAGTAGCGCGATGTTACAAAAGGCCCAAAGCCTTCCTCGATAAATGAACTATCTAATTCAAAAAGAATTTTTCAATTCACACCAGTACTTCCTGAGATTAGCGCGTTCAAACAAACAAACTCTTCAGCTTTATAATATTAGTACAGATAAGTCTAGGTTTCGTTCACCGATGTCAATGATGTTCAAGATATACTTAGAAAGTACAAACGAAATAGAAAAAGTCACATTGGTGAGAGATAAGGTGATTAACACACGGCACCGCGCGCCGCCGCGGTAGGCGGTGAAGCGGATCTCATGTCGCATTGGCCTCTAATAAATCCGTAGATGCCTAACACACGTACACCGCATGACCGCGCGGTCGAGCGGTGCTCTCACCGCCACCGCCCCTCCGCGCTGCCGTCCGCGCGGAGGGGCGGCGTCTCACACACGGGGCGCCGCATAACCGCGCGGATCATCGTGTGCGCAGGACGTGTTGCAATTTATAAATGGATTTCGATGTCGAAAAGTTTATTTCAGAGATTGAAAGTCGCTTTGCTATCTGAGTATTATAAGTCGTATACTTATAAGTTCCATTTAGAGTTCTGCTTTGTAAAAATGGATGAACCCAATATATTCTTATTCTTTTCTACGCCATAAAAAGCCAGATTTCTGCCACCACTTCAGCGTCCATTCTTGCCGGTGTCTGTGATAAAACTGGTTAAAACCGCGTTTTATCCATCCGCGTGGACAGGCGCGCCAACCGATTGTACCGATTGTAACCGTACATTGATTTTCCTTAATCCTTAGCAACAGAAATAGTATTCCAGTTATTCTATTGCTTGTACAACTTGCCCCAGAAAACCTGCTTGACGGTTTGTTACTAGGTACATATCTTTCATCTAAAGTTTACCTTTGACTTCAGTCTAAACTTCCTCTTCGGGTGATTAAACCTTAAGCTTATATCATTCAAAATCCGTGTTCATTCGTCACCAACTTGTATTCAATACTCAATCTATGTACCTCTACGCTTATGTACTTGCATTTCATTTACTCGACATCTCGCCTCTCTATCTGGCGCATCTTTTTTCTCTTTTCCCAGGATTTCCAAGCGCCAAATCCTACTTATAGCATCTCTTGGTTGAGCTGAAATGGATTTTTTCTGATGTATTTCATATAATAAGTTTTGATACTTTATTTATTTTTTAACTTAACTTTAACTGCCTCGTTAGCATAGTAGTCCTAAGCGCGACTGCTACGTTAGAGGTCTTGGGTTCGATTCCCAGGTCGAGTAAAAGTGTTATTGGGCTTTTCTATGAAATTCTCAGTAGCAGCTCGGAGTTAGGATTTGCGCCCGATTAATAGCAATAGTATCGCCCCCTATTACATGGGACCTAAACATATCGGCGAACTGTGGGTGTACATTGGTACACCTTTGCCTAACTCTTCGGGGAATACAGGTGTGATGGTATGTTTATTTTTTAATAAAAATAAGTTTTAATCTGGTAGGTATCTACTAGGTTTAAAATACAATTTTGTATACATATTTTGTTGGAAGGCTTCGTAAAAAGAAATACATAATCTTTTCCAAATAACAATGAAATGCACTCAAACGTTTTAACGAATTCCCATACCTTTGAAAGCTCAACAATCAATACACAAGTACTGCAACAAAAGTCAAAACTCGGTATTTTCAATTTGAAATAAAACAATGACTGACGTTCCTAGTAAACTGAAAACGAATAGTGTTTTGTAACGCGAGCGCCGAAACTTTGTATACACGTGTAGGCGAGATGCCAAAACGTTGTTTATCCACAACAGAATCATGCCATTAGGAGTCGTTACTGGCGAAACGATCGCGATTTTTGTTTACAAGTAACTTCTGGAATGTATTGGCTGATTTACGGTTATATTTACGCTATTTCGATACGCTGGAGTTGTAAACGCTTGTGTAATTTCTTTATTATGAAACAGTGCAGGAATATGTAAGGCATATGTATGTTGAGTAAATGCATACCTTTGTTTGCGTTGGTATTAATTATGTCTTTTTAATGAAATATTAAGCTAAATACGGTAGTAACTACCTCGTAAGCCTAGTGGGCCTAAGCGCGACTGCTACGCTAAAGGTCTTTGGTTCGATTCCCAAGTCGAGAAAAAAGTGTTATTGGGTTTATCTATGAAATTCTCAGTAGCAGCTCGGAGTTAGGATTTGTGCCCGGTTAATGGCAATAGGCTCGCCCCCTATTACATGGGACCTTAACATACCGGCGAACTGTGGGTGTACACTAGTACACCTCTGCCTAAACCCTTTGGCGAATACAGGCGTGATGGTATGTTATTAAGCTAAGAGTTTAATTCACACATTCACTTATATTACTAAGTATTGTGTTATACCTATTAATTGACCACAAAATTTGATTTTAAAATAGGTAACTAATAACTGAATATTAGAATGGAAAATTAATTACTTATTCTAATAATCTCTTACACCTTAAAAAAAAGACAATGCTCAGTAGTAAACAGTTGCTAACGCTTTGATGGCAACTTTAAATATTTAATTTTTGCCGAGCAGTATTCTTACCCTTTTTCACCAAGTATCAAAATCTCTCGATCGCAGTATACAAAGGAGCGACGCGCAACGCACTCGGAGTGATATTTCTTTATAGTCCGCGACACAGCCACTCTTGGGAAATATACGACGGTCTTATATTGTGAAGCGCAGATGAATTTTGTATACGTTTTACGGTTAAATAAACCTGGAAGCATTTAGGTGTGTTCACGCACTTTTTGGTAAAAGAAAAAGTGGATTTTGAGAAATCGCTGAAAATACATGCAAAGTTATACATGCCTTTGTCTAAGGAACTATATACTGTGTGTGTCGTTATTCTTTTTACATGAACGCCTTCAAATACTTATTTCCTTCACTTTTTTACACAGTTTGGAGTAGATTTTTTCTTGGTCTTCAGCTCTGAACGGATTTACGAATATTGTGGTCCTCAATACAGTAAATACATTTTCTTTTGTTGAAAATTTAATATTCTTATACATTTCAGCTAACAGCCCATGTTTAAACCAACTTTAAAATAGGAAAGGTTCTCATTTAACTCCTCTATGTTTTTTTTTCTGGTAGCTTATATCTCCGACATTTGTCAACTGAATTGAATAAATATTTTTTTCATTAAAATGCATCGGGGAAAAGGTGACCCAAATACATTTGCACGTTAGGGTAGTTAGTGTTAGCGTTTCTCAATGGAATTAAATGATTATTACTGTTTTCCACAATTACGTAGCAACCCTACCTTTCTACTTGTTCATTAATATGGCAGCACCATCACCACTTAGCGTTTCAACAATTACTTAGTCGCTTAAATTCACACAAATTTCCAAGTAGCATTGTTTTTTAAAACTATTCAAATTGAGTCGTGTATCATTTAAACATTATTATTATCTAGTCTGGTCACAGACTTTCGAGGAAATAGTCGCAAAAATTCATGTTACTACTGCAGAATTCCAAATGTGATGCTTGCAAATTATTTTGGGTTCCTTCTAATCGTTTTGAAGTTAGATAATGACAAACTGTTGGTTATTTTATCTTTAAATGGAGCCGCTTGTGCAGTTTCAAGTTTGTAGGAATACAGGACATAACATACCATCACGCCTGTATTCCCCGAAGGGTTAGGCAGAGGTGTAACAATATACACCTACAGTTCGCCGGTATGTTTTGGTCCCATGTAATAGGGGGTGAGCTTATTGCCATTAACCGGGCACAAATACTAGCTCCAAGCTGCTACTGAGAATTTCATAGAAAAACCCAATAACACTTTTTGCTCGACTTGGGAATCGAACCCAAGACCTCTAGCGTCGCTGTCGCGCTTAGGACTACTAGGCTACCGCGGCAGTCTGGGAGAAATATAGGAGTCTTATTATTTATCGAATTAACACCTTATTGGTGAGGTTCTTCAGAAAGGTCAGGTGCGCAGTACTCGTAAGCGGCGTGCTTGCATGACCAGATAAATGTATGTATGATACCTTAAAATTCTAAGTTGATAAAAGTGTAAATAACGCAATGAATATTGTTGAATTGACAAAAATGAAAGGTATTGTCAGACAGGGATTTGGAAGTTAGTGGTATGACACCGTGTCTCAAAAAGCACGTAAAGCCGTTGATTCTGGCCTGATCCCTTCTGGTGGTGCCAGATAGCCGTCCTACTGGACTATGAGACAGTGGAAAGAGACAGAGAGATCTCCATTAAGATCCACCGTTACTAAAATTTGACCGGGATTGTGGGAAATTAAAATCTATGAATTAATGTATGTACCTAAATGGTATAAACAGTAACTAATTGAAATTTTATCAAAACAACCCAAGTTTCACAGAAATCATTAAAACAAAATTACAATAGCACTAAAATTGGATTGAAGTGCAATTAATTAACGCGTTCCCTTAATTAGACGAATGACCATAAATCCTTATATAGTTACATTAAATTAAATTTAACAACATTATATAGATAATTAACAAAGTGCGTAATCTATACTAATATTATAAAGAGGAATGATTTGTTTGTTTGTTTGTAATGAATAGGCTCCGAAACTACTGGACCGATTTTAACCATTGTTTCACCAATAGATAGCTACATTATTTCTGAGTAACATAGGCTATATAACATCACGCTACGACCCACGGGAGTGGAGCAGTAACGGAAGATGTAACTTAATGCGGGTAAAGTAGACGAAGACGTGGGCGGGTCGCATGTAGTTAATAAATCGCAAAACATATTCTCATTTACATGGTAACCTGGGTTCAACTAGCTGGGATTTGAACCCGCGACCTCTCGACTGCTAGCCGATTCTATAGACGTTCGGTCATTACAACGTCTATTAGGAATAGTTAGGCTATTTGTCAATGTTGTAACTACATTTATATTCTAGTAATTACCCAACCACTGCCGCTTTAGCTGAGGGGTCCTAAGTGCGATTGCTACGCTAGAGGTCTTGGGTTCAATTCCCAGGTCGAGCAAAAAGTGTTATTGGGTTTTTCTATGAAATTCTCAGTAGCAGCTCGGAGTTAGGATTTGTGCCCGGTTAATGGCAATAGGCTCGCCCCTTATTACATGGGAGCTAAATATACCGGCGAACTGTGGGTGTACATTGTTGCACCTCTGCCTAACCCTTCGGGGAATACAGGCGTCATGATGGTATGGATAATGTGTGTAAAAAAAGAAATACTTCAAATGAAGTTTTACTCTATTTTCGATATTCGCAATCCGATTTGACACACCAAAATGAATTGCACTCTGATTAAAAACACATACGGAACCACTTACTCAAATCACTGTGCATATCAACCGACACCACTCATTCAATCATTCACCATTCGTTTTAACAATTAGCATACACTAAACGAGACAAATTTTAATCGAACTAAGTTTGAAATCACCATTACATCTTGACCCGCGGCGAAAAATGGAACTAAAGTACAAATGTACTGATTTTGACGTTAAATTGACATTTGTCTTAGCAATCAGCGCCACACTGAACGATCAAAGTATACTGGTCATATGTAACTATGCAGTTTGTATAGTGGCTTAGCCATTTTGTATGCCCCATTGTGTGGTAATATTATCGATTTTAATTCCTTTCGCGAAAATAATAATTTGTGTTAGCTATTTTCGAGTCGTTTGTTTTAAAGTTATGGGTACTTATAGATTTTTAATGGCAACTTCTGGTTATTTCTACTGCCTGCTAATAGATGACAGTGTTCATTATTTTTTTCTGAGTTATTAAAACAAAGGTTTATTAGTTACTACATTGTAGCCGGACAAGAAAGACAACGGTTCTTACAATTAAATTAATTGCTGAAAAATAAATTACGTACGACGAACAAAATGGTTGAGCTGTATAAAATAGCAATCGGGCTTTAAAAGCTTGTTATCTCTATTGTAATGGTAATAAAACCTACAGAATTAAAGGGCTCCTTCAATTTATTTATTTATTTCTATCATTATTTTTTTTGGTATCAGACTGCAGACGAACGACTGCCTTTTTTGCATACAGTTGAAACGTCCTCGTTGTAACTGCCTCGGTAGCCTAGTGGTCCTAAGCGCGACTAGAGGTCTTGGATTCGATTCCCAGGTCGAGCAAAAAGTGTTAGTGGGTTTTCCTATGAAATTCTCAGTAGCAGCTCGGAGTTAGGATTTGTGCCCGATTAGTGGCAATAGGCTCGCCCCTTACCTAAATATACCGGCGAACTGTGGGTGTACATTGTTACACCTCTGCCTAACCCTTCGGGGAATACAGGCATGATGGTATGTATACAGTTGGAACGTCCAGAGAGCCGTGAGACACCGGTACCTGGCACACATGATGGTAGGACGACAAATGTCTCTTGTCAACTGCAGACTGCTTCAGCAGAGCCCACCTCCCACGCATGAGGCTGAATATTCGCAACCGAGTATAGTACGAGTCGTGAGCACAAACTTCAAGTAAATTTTTGGGTACATTCTTAGGTTTTTTTTTATTTTGGGTCGCAGATGCTGCACGCTTTTGGTCCGACAGTCGGACCAATGGCGACACAAAAAACCCAAGAATTAACCCAAAAATTAACTTTAAGTTCTTGCTCACGACTCGTGCCGGCTATTATACTAATGTAACTTTTTCAATTCACATGTACTTTCAAAGTTTATCTTGGACATCACAGACATAAAGAAAAATATAGTGAAAATAGTGACTTACAATTAGGTAATATAAATCTGAAAACAACATCCGCCTTGAGAAGTCTGGTGGTCAATACTCGTGCCTTCTCCATATGGGAAGACACCATTGCCTTGCAGTAAGATAATAGGCTAGTATTATCAAGCAATTAATTGCAAAACCCATACAGAGATCTTCAGATCATTTAAACAAGTTCCGTAGCAAAGAAGTCTGTAATTATCTTCATAATTTAATGTCAATTATGAGAAATAAAATGTGTTATTTATTGGTAATAAATAGTGCCACAAAGTACCATAACAAAATGTCGGTATTGGTTGTTATGTATAACGTTTAACCACCATAGCAGTTTTAATATAACATCAGAATCTATATGATGATTTCTTTTGGATAAAAACAAAATGGCGTTGTTTTCTTAGTTACCTTTTTTTTACTCTTAAATAGAAGGTATATTTGTATAGATAATGTTATACGGTCATTCTTATAAGTAAATTCTTTTTTTCAAACAATATAAACTTCAATATTTATCAAATATAATGTTAATTCTTAGCTTTACAATTTGCATATTTGCCATCACCATCACGCCTATATTCCTCGAAGGGTTAGGCAGAGGTGTAACAATGTACACCCACAGTTCGCCGGTATGTTTAGGTCCCATGTAATAGGGGGCGAGCCTATTGCCACTAACCGGGCACAAATCCTAACTCCGAGCCGCTACTGCATATTTTTCCAAACAATTTAAAAACGTACGCTTTAATTAATAAAACAAAATTTCCAATAAGAATGGACAGTATTATATTGCCATACCACTAATCCACAAAGCAGAGTATAAATTATGATGCATTAGTGTACCATACTTAAAATTCCAAAGCCAATGAAAAACTTACAAATTCTAGTCGCAATCTCATCTCAGCGACAATCAAAGTCAAAGTAAATTAGAGCCAATTTTAACAGATTCAGACTGAGATTAGATTGAAATCCTTCCTAACAGTCACTAGAAATACCGCCCAGTTGGTTAAATAACCACAATATCAAAACAAAACGCCACAATATTCCCTAAAAATAGAAATGAAACAATTGAACTGTCGCGAACTCCAACATCAAAGACTCAGCTAAACTGTTTGAGTGAACCAACTTTTTAACGAGTAATAAAAAAGTATGGACGAACTTCAGCGTACGCCACAATATTAAACTAAGTTTAAAGACTAACGTTTTAATTTTTATTGTGTTTCTGACACAAGTTGTAACTTTGTAGAGAGGTTATATTACCTGAACTTTGTTTTATCGGCTCGTGTGTGGATCTTATAGTTTGATAAATAAACTTCTTGTGTAAGTAGGTAGTTAAGCCTTTGTTTGTTACGCGTATAAGTTGAAGGATTATGTAAGGTAGATAATGGTAAGGTTTTCTCGACCTAAGGCTTGCGGTTTATACTTTTTAGGGTTCCGTGTACTCGGAGGGTGTTAACGGAACCCTTTTGCCTGCCGGGGCTGCGGGTTGTTCGCAAGAGATATCGCGCCCCCGGAACGCAAAGGGCACAAGAAGGAACATGGGTGGGTTTTAGTCAGTAAAAGTCTGACACTCCCTCCCGCCCCGCCCAGGGCGGGAGAAGTTATTTGATGACTTTCCACCCACAAAAAAAAAAAAAAAACGGAACCCTTTTGCTAAGGCTCTGCTGTCCGTCCGTCTATCCGTCTGTCCGTTATAGGTAGGGACAGAGAGTTAAAATTTTCACAAAGTGTGTATTTCTATTACCGCTATAACATCATGTTTTCAATAAAATAACAGCCATGCAAACTAGAATAAAAAAACAAAAGTATTTTTTTTTTTTTTTAAAACGTTGCCCCACACTAGTAATTTCTCCTGTATCGTGAGTGCGTTTACAAACATATAAACTCACATACACAAACAGCCAGACCCGGAACAACTATCTGTGGGTCATACAAATATTTGCTCCGTGCGGGAATCGAACCCGCGACACGCAGCACAGCAGTCGATCGCTCGGCCACTGCGCCAACCGTGTCGTCATTTAAAAAGTACATATACACATTATAGGTGTAGTTTTACATTAAAAAAAAACTCAAAGTTGTGGTAACGTCGGGCAACCATGACACTTTCATATCCTCTTTTAAAATAAACATTTATTATATATATCTGTTTATTCATAATTAATAGACAGCCTCGTTAGCCTAGAGGTCCTGAGCTCGGCTGCTACGCTAGAGGTCTTGGATTCGATTTCCAGGTCGAGAAAAGTGTTTTTGTGTTTTTCTATTAAATTCTCAGTAGCAGCTCAGAGTTAGGATCTGTGTCCGGTTAATGGCAATATGCTCGCCCTCTTTTACATTGGTACACTTCTGCCTAACCCTTCGGGGAATACAGGCGTGATGGTATGTATGTGATAATATGACATAATTAACAATTTATAAACAACAAGAAAATGATAATTTAAAACTACGATAAGGACTTAAATTGAACCTAAAAATGTAGTTAAAAGGTGACTCCAATATAATTATTAATTTACATTTATTAAACAGAATGTCACGTGAAAAGATTATATTGCACTTTTTGACCGTTAATTACATTTATGAGCTTAACATTTAAACATCTATAGATGCCCTTTTAAATTCAGGCTTACGGTCATAAGACTAAGTAAAATATGGAAAAGAACTTTAGATGCGACAAAGTTCAAGAATGTTAATTACAATTTTTTGTTTTTTTATTTTCTTGCTAATTAATTTTTTCAAATTGTTTTTAGAGTATGTAGGTTTTGTAAAATAAATGATTGTTTTAAAATCCTTTAGAAATAAAAGTTGGTTAATAATAAGTTTTTGAAAATGCAAGAAAAAATTTCTTCATTGACCAAAACTGGGTTAAAAATTGATGTAAAATATCAGAAAATACTAAGATTTTAGATACAAAATTAAAAAATTTAAGTAACCCCCGACAGAAAAATAAAATTCCCTACCGCAGCTAACAAAAGAGCTGAGAACTTCAAAACCGCTGAACCGATTTACATCAAACATAGCTAAGAACACTCCCGTCTAATATACCTTTTAAACAAACACAAACTAAATCAGAATCGGTTCATGCATTCAGAGACAGACAGACACACACGCACACACACGTCAAACTTATAACACCCCGTCGTTTTTGCGTCGAGCGTTAAAAATGAACATAACCCCTCACTTTTAATACAAAGAAAAGATAGCCAGGTTACCTTCATAATTTTTATCATATTGTCATGTCATAGTTTCGTATAATAACAGAGGAATTAAATAATAACTAACAATGAAAGGACCTGAAATGTATGATTGAAATTGTAAATAAAATCCTATACCTCACTTCAACGCGCTCGAAGTTGCATGCAGGACCTGGTATGTAATACTTTTGTCTGACTACATTCGAAAACATAATTATATAGTCAGATAAACGTAATAATTAATTATTTTTAAGTGACGACTCTAAGTACCAAGATTACTCTTAATGTAAATCTTGCAATGGTCATTTACATTGCAGTTTTTTTAAGGAGCAATTTTTTTAATAACAATTTACTTTTTTAATTAGTTTGTTCTTACTTTGTAAAACGCAATTATCCAAGATAGTCAGGTAATCATATCCTACAATATTATGTGTTCGTACAACAAACATACAAATGCTTTTTCGAAAAGGAATTTTGAAAAAGGAATTCAGTGTTCCTTTTTTGCTGGTTTTTTAACTGCCTCGTTAGCCTATTGGTCCTAAGCCTAGAGGTCTTGGGTTTAATTCCCATGTCGAGCAAAAAGTGTTATTGGGTTTTTCTATAAAATTCTCAGTAGCAGCTCGGAGTAAGGATTTGTGCCCGGTTAATGGCAATAGGCTCACCCCCTATTACATGGGACCTTAACATACCGGCGAACTGTGGGTACACACTGGTACACCTCTGCCTAACCCTTCGGGGAATACAGGCGCAATGGTATGTTATGTTTTTTACTGGTAATTTTTTTTTCATTGACGATGCCCTATATTTTTATTTTATTATTATTTATAGGTTTTGTGTTTTTATGTTATTTATTACGGCAGATAATAATGTAGACAGATTTCTAATTAAATAAAGAGACAAGGAAAAAAAATATAAAAAGATTAAGGAATATTGATCGAATAATAAGTACTCTCGGCTAAGATCATTAATTCGTGCAAATCTTTGATGGGACAGACTTTCATTATTACCAGTTCAAATAATGTATGTGCATAGGACTCCACATATCGGATAATTATCTCCGTAGCAGAAAGCATCAGCTGCTAAGCTTACCGTCGCGCCGGACTGCAGCCCGTGCTGCGTCTCCCGTACCGCGCGTATTGACCGCGCTACATAAGCTTGTGGAAGTCAACCTGGCCTGCGATTTCTTCGCAGACAAGTTTGTTGATTTAATGGTGATGTGCCTGCATTTTTGTGAAAGCAATAGTATTTAATTTATAGTCAGTAATTTATGTTATACGTCTGTATTTATTATTATTATTTTCTCTTAAAAATTCTATAACTTTAACTAATGTAATTGGCCAAGAGCCGTTTTTATGTTAAAGTAAAATAAATAAATAAATAAATAGGTAAGCCTATAATCGTAACGAGAATTTTTTTTAGGCATATAGATCAATATGCCAAATATACTTAAATCCACAGTACTTTAGGTATTGCTGAAATAAGTTTGACATACATTATAAAAGATTCATTCAAGCAAGCAATCCTTCATAATTTATATCCAACTTCAAAAAGGTACACTCGAATAAACACAGCAACCAGTCACGCCGCCGATAATTTATTTTATTAGCTGCCATATTGGATTTTAAAGTCAATACTTCGACATTGCAGAGGTACAGTCGGGCTCAAGTAATTTTATAAAAAGTCAACTATTCCCCGCAATTTGTGCTCGCCACTGTACACAGTCAGCTTCGAGCTTTTTCTGTCTAGTTCCATTTAAATTTCATTTAAACAAGACAGGATTCACTCTGCGGGAATTTCCAGACATATTGGAGCTGCTGTGAAATAATTATAGCGGTGTTGCAGGTTAGTTTTTTAAAATATTGGAGCATCTAGACTTTTATGAACTATCGGTTGTTCATAAAAATGCGGTGTTTTGGATGTTTCTTATAACACCTTATACTATTATTTTGTTCGTGTGTACACTTGAATTTATTTTGAGTTTATTGTTTAAATTCTAATTTTATCCATATTTCATTTATTTGCATGAAGTGCATACATGTTTGGTAAAGATACTTACCATGCATATTCTTTCGCCTCGTCCACGTTCATACATCTAGTGATACAAGCACCTCACCAATCTCATTACATTAAACTATTGTCGAAGAGGATAAGTATTTAGTCTCTTTAAATTCTTTAATAGAAGAAAAAAAAGTATATGTAACCATATTATAGTTATGATTTTTTTACGCTTGAACAATAATTTGCACCTACCATATTATTTCCATACTACCTTTGGTTTTGGTAGATTGCTCGAGAATGCCTAAGACATAACCTCGGCCTTTGTACTTTTTAAGCCCCGACGCAAAAACGACGGGGTGTTATAAGTTTGACGTGTCTGTCTGTGTGTGTGTGTGTCTGTCTGTCTGTGGCATCGTAGTTCCCGAACGCATGAACCGATTTTGATTTAGTTTTTCTTTGTTTGAAAGGAATATTAGTCGGGAGTGTTCTTAGCTATGTTTGATGGAAAGCGGTTCAGCGGTGTCAAAGTTATCAGCTCTTTTGTTAGCTGCGGTAGAGATTTTTATTTTTCTGGGGGTTACTTATTTTTTTTTATTTTTGTTGGACAACGTTCAAACAAATAAATGCACATGTCGAATTAGGCTGAAAAAGTGTGAAGGATCTTTCAATTTATATATTTGGTGACTGCTACGGCACTGGAGCAGTCCGGTTGACCAACTGCACACAGACGGTAGTCTTTTGTCATAGGTACAGCATTTAGTGTTCCTATAACAAGACCTAAAAAGCGATAGATGGAAGAAATGCCGGGAGGCATATGTCCAGCAATAAGACAGTATGGGTTTTTTTTTCCGGAAGGGAAATCATCAAATGACTTCCCTCACCCTTGACAGATTTTTACTGACTAAAATCCACCCATGTTCCTTTTTATGCCCTCTGTGGTCCGGGAGCGCGGTATCTCTTTAGATCAACCCGCAGCCCCGGTAGGCAGGCCCTGAGTGGCCCCTCTAATAGCACAGTACGGGCTAGTTACCTATGATATAATAATACCCAATATCTATTATACGTACAACATAACATAACATACCATCACGCCTGTATTCCCCGGAGGGTTAAGCAGAGGTGTACCAATGTACACCCACAGTTCGCCGGTATGTTTTAGGTCCCATGTAATAGGGGGCGAGCCTATTGCCATTAACCGGGCACAAATCCTAACTCCGAGCTGATACTGAGAATTTCATAGAAAAACCCAATAACACTTTTTGCTCGACCTGGGAATCGAACCCAAGACCTCTAGCGTAGCAGTCGCACTTAGCACCACTAGGCTACCGTGGCAGTTCGTTTACGTAGAATAAAAAAATAAATACAAAACAACAACAACTCAACATACACTTCAATGAAAAGGTTTCTCCAAAAAAAATTAAGCTAGAATTTTCCCCGATTTCAGACAAACAATTCTCCCAGACATAGTTCTATGGAATTGTTGATGATAGTTCAAATGTACGTCTGTTCGAAAGGTATTGATTTCTGAACGAACTGGTAGCAGAAAAATATGCTTACATCATACAGCCTTTTGTCTCCGCCGCGGAGATGTGAAAGCTATGATAGTGTGGAATAGGTTTTATAAAAAAAATGTTTTGTGGGATATGTGTATGTTTTTTTAACAACATAATTTGTTTATTTAATTAAATTATGTTTTTTCTTTTGTAAACGACGTTCGAAAGTGTCTTTTCATTGAAATAAATTAGGTATCAAACTTAAAATTTGAACGCATTTTTTTTTTAGAAAATAATAATTATAATACAGTTGTAAACGTGAAAAAGAAATCTGCACCGGCGTGTTCCAAATTTAAAAATATGATAAAAGAGAACTTGTAGGTACTTTAAACTTTCGAAAGAAAAGAGATCAATCGAGTACTTCAATAAAGTTATCTTAGGTACTTAAGTTCCACCTGACACACTAAAACATAATAATTAATACTCATAAAAGAGCATTGTGACCAAGCATTAATTAGTACTTTCCACACAACACACCTTTCAGCTCCATATTTATGTTGATCAAAACATTTAATGAAGCACCAATAATAAAATAAATTACGAAGTCGTAAACACGAGAACTGAATAGAAACTAGATTTTATTGAAGCAACTTCAATCGTCGCTTTGAGTAAATGGTAATAAACATTATAATTACTTAACATAACATACCATCACGCCTGTATTCCCCGAAGGGTTAGGCAGAGGTGTACCAATGTACACCCACAGTCCGCCGGTATATTTAGGTCCCATATAATAAAGGGCAAGCCTTTTGCCATTAACCGGGCACAAATCCTAACTCCGAGCTGCTACTGAAAATTTTACAGAAAAACCCAATAACACTTTTTGCCCGACCTGGGAATCGAACCCAAGACCTCTAGCGTAGCAGTCGCGCTTAGGACCACTAGGCTAACGAGGCAGTTCGAGGGAGTAAAACTAAATAATATTTAGGTAATTACCAATTTTTTTAGTTTATCGGTAAAAAAACACTATCCTATTTTAATTAATAATTATACTAAGATAAGCAACTGCAGCTAATGTTTCTCGAAAGGATTTTAATATAAATTTTAATGCGATTATTATTATTATGACGTGCATAAAATATTTTTCGACGCATTTATTTAATATTTGCATGTTATACGCGCATTATGCAACTTATGGCATATAATTACTAACAACTAATTACTGCGTGGGTTTTGCAGGTTCTTGCGCAAGATATAAATCATCAATATGTTTAATCGTAAAACTAAGTTATACGGAAACATTGCTTATTTTATTACGAAAACATTATAATTATATTGGCACGTTAAATAAATTATAAATGTTTTAACACTGGAACCTTAATTATTATTACGTTTGCTCACTTGAAATGTAACAATTGCATATTTACATAACACGAACGCAAAAAAATCATTTTGAAGTTTATTTTAGCTGTATATTTGCATTTTGTAATTTCTGCAGTTCATACCACTTTTTTTTTTTTTGGTGCTGGGAAATCATCAAATAACTTCTCCCGCCCTGGGCGGGGCGGGAGGGAGTGTCAGGCTTTTACTGACTAAAACCCACTCATGTTCCTTCTTGCCCCCTTGCGTGCCCTTTGCGTTCCGGGGGCGCGTTATCTCTTACGAACAACCCGCAGCCCCGGCAGGCATCGGCCCTCAGTGGCCCCTTCCCTATGCTGACATCTCTTTGAGGCGCGCGTGGAACACGAACGCGCCGTCGACACGGCCTGTCGTTTCGTTAAACGTAAGGACGGTGAGCTACCCATTGCTCACCGTCCACAGGCCCGTATCTACAGTGGCCGGGAGTCGTCTCGCGAGGTCATACCACTAACATACCATCACGCCTGTATTCCCCGAAGGGTTAGGCAGAGGTGTAACAATGTACACCCACAGTTCGCTGGCGTGTTTATGTCCCATGTAATAGGGGGCGAGCCTATTGCCATTAACCGGGCACAAATCCTAACTCCGGGCTGCTACTGAGAATTTCATAGAAAAACCCAATAACACTGGGAATCGAACCCAAGACCTCTAGCGTAGCAGTCGCGTTTTGGACCACTAGGCCAACGAGGCAGAGATTTCTGCAGTACTTAGATAATGAATACATAAAATATGTAAACTGCAGTTTGTAAAAGAAAATGATGCATTTCCTGAGCTGATGTGTTAACCCACTTAATATTTTATTCAAGCGCTCAATGTGGATATTCTACCATATTTTGTATTATAAGTTATTTGCTTTTTATGAACTGCCTCGGTAGCCTAGTAGTCCTTAGCGCGATTGCTACGCTAGAAGTCTTGGGTTCGATTCCCAGGTCGAGCAAAAAGTGTTATTGCGTTTTTCTATGAAATTCTCAGTAGCGGCTCGGAGTTAGGATTTGTGCCCGGTTAATTCCAATAGGCTCGCCCTCTATTACATGGGATCTAAATATACTGGCGAACTGTGGGTGTACATTGTTACACCTCTGCCTAACCCTTCGGGGAATACAGGCGTGATGGTATATTTTTTTTTTTTACATAAATGAAAAAATCCTGTAAGTTAAAATAATATTTTGATCAATAAATAGCTCTCTCCATACTCACACACCCAAAGCATTTCAGGATTTGAAACAAAGGACAGAGCTATACGAGTGAGGGAGAAGGCACACGTAATCCACTTATACATCACGCGCGGGTTGTTCCCATACATTTTTACTAGAGAAATTTCGGGAATACCCTTAATGCATATTAAGCCGGGATCCAGAGTTATTTGCTATGAGGTATCGGGATACCTATTGAAATGAAATTTTCCGCAGTGTGGGTTTTTGGGATAACGAAGGTTCTGTACACTTTTGTAGGTAAGAATGTGACCCTTCCCGAGTTTGGCCGGCCGGATTATTGTTTCAAGTACTATATTTGGAATACCGCAAAGCTGTATGGAAAACGGCCGGCAATTTGATGAATTTATGCAAGATTTAATAAATGTTTTATGGAATTGGACATTTAATAGTTGCGGTTTTAAAATTCGTTAAGCATCATGCAGTTTAAGTAGTAAATTTTAACATTTATAATGAACGCGGTTAATAAGCAGGTTGCTACGTTCATTGCTGCATCAGATACATTGTACAGGTTGTCAAGGGTGCGAATTGAGAGCTTTCAGCATACGAGGCATAATCTGATCAGGAGCCCCACATCAGCACTGGGTGTCAGACAAGTCGATGATAACCATTTCGTCAAATTATGTTTACGGCGGCACACCTGGATGCGCGACCTACAAGGCTCAAATAGCTTAAAATAAAACAGAGTAATTTCTGGTGTTTATTTTCTTGTCTTTGGTTACTGCTCTGCTCCCGCAGGACGTAGTGTGATGTTATATACCCTATATTACTTGCTGATAATGTAGCTTTACATAGGTGAAATAATTTAAAAAATCGGTTAAGTTGTTTTTAAGTTTATCCATTACTACCAAAAACTGCCTCGGTAGCCTAGTGGTCCTAAGCGCGACTGCTACGTTAGAGGTCTTGGGTTCGATTACCAGGTCGAGCACAAAATGTTATTGGGTTTTTCAACGAAATTCTCAGTAGCAGCTCGGAGTTAGGATTTGTGCCCGGTTAATGGCAATAGGCTCGCCCCTATTACATGGGACCTAAACATACCGGCGAACTGTGGTTGTACATAGTTACAGTTCTGCCTAACCCTTCGGGGAATACAGACGTGATGGTATGTGTGTAACAAAAATAAACATCTTTTTTCTTTTTAAAATTACTTCAGTATGTATCATGGATACGAAAAGAAACAGTACATTAGCGGATGAAAAGCAGTATCTAATATTAATTAATTCGTGTTACGCTTGCAATCTTTAAGTGAGAAGTTCTGTATTTTATAGAGCCATTATAATAAGCGGTGATTGTGAGATCAAAACATCTGAAGCGCACATAAGGAAGTGATAATATCTAAGTACTTTTACCACGCATTAACTGGTTTTGCCTTTATTTTAATAGGAGTAAGCGACGTTCTTATTTTTGTTGTGACATTACTTAGAATGGTTGACAAATTAATCAGAGCCTACATACGTTTTAAATTAAACAAATATTATTACAAATAATAAAAGTTTTAGCTAAAATTACAAGTATCTCTGGTGTATTTTGTAATTTTGGTAAAATAATATATGGCTGTTGTTAATTATGTTTTAATGTCTATTACTAAATATCTTATCTTACGCTATTCGGACTCTCTATATCAAAGTCAAAGTAAAATCATTTATTTTCAAATCAGACTATTAAAAAGGGCACATTTGAAAGGTAAAGACAATAAAAAAAGAGAACCTCTTTGCCCCTTCCAAATGGTAGTTTAGTATGGAGAAGAATGGCTTTCATACTTACTCTTTTTAATAAGGATTTGTTTCATTTTCATATTAAAAAATACACTTAATTTTTTGATATCCTAAGTAAACCAACTTTAAAAATATAGTACGGAACCACGTTTCACATTAAGAACTTTTTTTAACGATATTTCATTATGAATCGACTTGGGAACACTTTGATAGACTTTATAACAAACAAACCTAGGGGTACATTTGATGCATTTAAATAAGTATTGATTATTTTTTTGGTCCTTACGGACATGACTCTCTAAAGCGTTTCTGTGTTTACCGCTTACTGTACACTTGGTCTAAATTTATGTATCTTGAGTTAATTTTTTTATGTATCAATGTGAGAGTTGTGATTAAATCAATAAATAAAACACAAAATTATTTTTTTAAATAAATCCCGACAAAAGAAAAAAATTGCTTCCGTAACTTACAAAAGAGCTGATAACTGTGGAACCGCTGAACCGGTTTTCAGTAAACAATGGTAAAAACACTCCCGGCTAATTAATTTTCAAACACAAAAAACGAAAATCAAAATCGGTTCATGCGTTCGGGAGCTACGATGCCACAGACACACACACACACACACACATGCATATATAACACCCTGTCGTTTTATATATTCAAAAATATAAAATAATAAAAATATATTTAATCATAAAGATAAAAGATTTGTATTTTATTCTTGTTTGTAATTCTTAAACACAAAAATTACTCAACCTATTTTACCTTTGGTTAGCTACATTATCAGCGAGTAAAAGAGGCTCTATTTTATTTCCGAAAAAAATAGGTATCCATAAGAAAATTCACGCTTACGAAGTCGCGAGCAAAAGCTAGTAAATAAACAAATAAAGATTAGGTTCATATTCCTACATTATAGACGAAATAGGTTTCTTAACAAACGTATTATTCACCAGAGTTCATTGCTAATTACTACGAACATCAAATCTTCAAAGAAACACCGTTGTGTTTTACCTTCATTTGTTATTAAAATTAATACGTAAATAAACTTCTGCTAAAATAATCATAGCCATTATTGAACAAGCAAGAAATGTCTTACTAATGCTTATTAATAGCTAATACTATAATAATATTAATTGCAGCCTGGTTCTCAACGATACTTAGGTTAAGACCTTCTCTAATCCGTTCAGAAACATAAGCATTTACGTTCACTTTAACGAGATACATTTGTATACGTAAACTTATAAATAAGTATAATTTTAAGCCGGATATATTGGTATTAGCTGGTATTTTATTGAAGACACAATAAACTTCATTATTTTTATGCTATGTTAAAGAATTTTAAGTAATACTTTAGTAGCTCGTAAAATAAATGCCGAAAATGTGCAAGTTCAGTTTCTTTGTCTTTGAAATAAGGACAGACAGAAACATTTTTGCCGTTTTAAAAGATTCAGTTGTTATCTTGGCATGGCATGAAATAAGAATGAAAATTAGTTGCGTACTAAACGCCATAAAAAAAAAATCCATAAAATAATTGTACGTAGGCCGGTATCATTTTCAATACCAGCCTTGTACTGTCCAACTGCGAGGTAAAACCTCTTATATAAAAAAAGACATGAGCATTGATCGCCACGTTTGCTCAAGGCGGATTGACAATTTCAAACTTAGATTCCACTTCCTATTATATTCCTCTCTACACGCTAAATTTTGTAAGAATATTTGGATGGATATTTGTTAATCTTTCACAATAGAATGGCTGAATGAAATTCGCTGAAATTTGTCAGACTTTTCGTATTGATCTACTTAATCCCATTTTTATGTTATCCTAAGATCATTTGCCTTTCTGAAACCTACTCAGACGAAGTCACTAACTAGTTGGAGCTAGCTTATTATAAGTCCAGATGTCCTCATGATGTTTTCAACTGGAATCAACGAAATATCAATTGCTTTTATTATTTTTGATGCTTTAATAACAAAAAAACCGTAAGGCAATAGGAAACACCAACACTTCCGCGTAGAATTTTTTTTATTAAAAGTACTCATTACTGCCTCGGTAGCCTAGTGGTCCTAAGCGCGACTGCTACGCTAGAGGTCTTGGGTTCGATTCCCATGTCGAGCAAAAAGTGTTATTGGGTTTTTCTATGAAATTTTCAGTAGCAGCTCGGAGTTTGGATTTGTGCCCGGTTAATGGCCATAGGCTCGCCCCCTATTACATGGGACCTAACCATACCGGCGAACTGTGGGTGTACATTGTTACACCTCTGCCTAACCCTTCGGGGAATACAGGCGTGATAGTATGTTACTCATTATTATTACATATTTTATTTCATATTACTATTATAACCAACTTCATAAGCCTGTTTCAGAGATTTATATCGGTAATGAAAGCCGTAATTAGAGACAAGATGCTAGCTTATACATAAGCGTTAATAACTCATTATAATATTCCTTAGTGGTACTTAGGTTTACGATTGGCGGGAATATTTCAATTTTTATTACTTACTTAATGATACTGATAGTCAGTCGGAGGCTAGATTTATACAGTGTATCTTTGACAGTAAAAAAATATGCATACATACCCTTTACCTACGCATACTGCCCATCAAACTAAGTTACAATGAGCAAAAATAATTGCGTGAGAAATAATACTTATTCAATATCAATGTTTAAAATGAATATCAATACGAAGTAACTGTCAAAGAATTCGTTTATAAGGAGTCAATCCTGACGGTATATTCCTAGGTAAATTAAGGTAGAGACAGACAGTAGAACAGTCATCCCGACGATGGCAGCTCAAGCTCACCTAAATTAATTGAGAGAGATTTTTACAGAATAGCAATGCAGAATAGTCTTCCCTATATCTTGAATGTTTTGTCATTGAGTTTAACTTATGAAGAAGAGGAGTGCCAAAATGATGCAAAAATCCATTTTAAAATACTAATAAATGGAACTAAATAAAAGCCTTTACGTGTTTTTAGCCGGAAACCACATTTTTGGACTATTCATTGAGTTGAAATAAGTAATACATTATCCCTTATATAGGACCGTCAATAGTTATGCAGATAACTGCATAAGTATCGACAAGCAGATAACATATCGCCTGCAATGACCATAATAAGCCGTTTCCTTAGTTAGCCACGACAAATAACTGGAATATCGATATTTTCCTAGGTAACCTAAATTAATGGTATCGGAACGGTTAAATCGAGATGCATATCGTCGCAAATCTAACAAATAAATTTTGGTTTATTATGAAAACCGAGCAACAACTTTTTACGACGCCTTTGGTCTGCAGTGGGACAATAATAGGCTGCTATTATTATTATAAAAGCCATAGGAAACCAATTCTGACCGAATTCTAAGACAAGTTTGACAAGATATTTAAACATAATGTGACACTACGAGCTCTCACGGCAAACTACAAATAATGAGCAAAATTGGAGACTTATCACATTAACAAAAAAGTGTGTTTACATTCATTTATATTTTTTTAAATTAATCTCACCTTATTTCAGTGGTAAATACTGAAAAACTCTTAACCGTTGACTTCACATCTGTTTGAATGAAAGTGACAGAATGCTTAGCAAAACATTCTGTCACATCGGTCCCACGTTCGCCTTCTAGACTACTATACTGTAGAATTATTTTCATCCGACGTTATGGTGTAATTCAACAGGAATTTATAATTACACATCGTCCAAATCAAAACAACAGTGACCTTTGCTTCAACTCTAGGCCTCAGCACAACGGAGTATATCAAACACATGTATATCAACACCGCTAGTTGTTTATTGACAACCATAGCGCACAGTCCGCCACCAAAGACCACCTCAAGAACACTTCACAAATCTTTGGTAAATCAATTAAAAACAACATTTAAATGACTTTAAAACGATTTTAAAATCAGGCAGTGTGTTCAGCACGACACCCCGACTTGCACTGGTGAGCTAAATGAGAAAGGTTTCCCTATTTCTTCCCATTCGAGAGAGAATATAAAACTCTTTTTCGCCTTTTTTTTTACTTCCAACTTCGTCTTAATATGCCACCCGCTCGGACCTTGGGGCGAAGGCTAAGGAAACGTATAGAAGGGACGACGCCAAAACATTTAAGTTGGTCCTTCGACCCAAAAGTTCAAATCCATTGCTTCTTTTGGTAGTAATCGTTTTCAAATTACTGCCTAATCCATCAATGTAAATTAAAAGCGACCCAAGATCGGTCTTTACACAGGAGTCGTTGTAATTAAAAGGGATTTTGAACGAAAACCGGTTGCATTGGTCTTGTGCACCAATTAATAGGGCTATTATCTTTTATGACATTTTTATGATGATTTTATAGCCTCATTGGCCTCGTGATGGTATGCATCGCTTTGGATCGAAATCACTTCGAAGATACCTTATGTTGTGTTGGGTGAGGTAATGTTATCAGGAATTTTGCTCACGAATTAGGAATACATTTAAATAAGGAATATTAACTAAAGACAAATAAACTTATCATTATCATGTTAAAGAATTTCACTTCTGCATAATGCGTATAAAAGCACTCGTTATTACGACTCTAAAAGGCCACGTAGACCAGGTCATATGTTGCAAAAAATCACAAACTAACACCAAATCTTATGTTATGTATAAATGACAAGCATTTCTCAAATTCTTATAACTTTTTATTTTGTATATTTTACATTTCTAACGACAAACCGTGACTAAAAACATTATATTGTTTCCCCACGTGACTCCAGGGACCTACACATCGCAATACTTATTTATTGTTTTAAAACACTTAAAACCGACGGCCCTTGATCTTAGTGTCAACAGACGTGTATTTGCATTTATATTATACATCCCACGTTCATATCGTAAATATGTCCTAAAAGGCAAAGATATTTAAACAAAAACAGAAGATTACACTGAAGTATTCAACCATCTCATATGACCTGTAACCTTATGTTTGTCTATCTGATGTCTAAGGAGTCTGCAATACACCAGACAATCTACCGTTAGATCAGTCTCTTGACTAAATCGTTAGATTGTTTACGGATATTATATAGACATGTCCACGTATTGGTGTTAGCATATGTCTTGATTTTATTTTAAAGAAAAAGAAAAAGTATTTTAATAATATTATTAATTTAATAATATTATTTAATTTAATATTTATTATTTAATTATATTATTATTTAATTATATTATTATTTAATTTTTTTATTATTTAATTTAAAGTATTTTACGAGTTACGTTGACAGTCCTATAAAAAGCTTTGGACTATCATTTTAGTTGTCCTTTAAAACAGCCAGTAATATGCCAAATGATTCAAATCAAATCAAATCAAATATTTTTATTGCGTCCCACAATGTAAATTAATGGTCTTATAAAATAGAGGTACAGAATCATTGTGGACCCTGTCGGGCACTGCAAGTTAAACTTAAGAGAGGAAGAGGGCATAGCTGGCTATGCCCTCTTCCTCTCTTTTAATTAATATTACTAATTAAATTAATATTAATTCTATACAATATCTAAAATCTCAATTATATATTTTTATGTAAGCAAGAAAGCAATTTATTATATATAAATATAAATTTTTATAAAGCAATTTATTATACTGTAATAATTATATATCATGTGATATATTTATTTTGTTTTATTATATTATATTATTTATATTACTTAATTTCTTTTTAATATCATTATTATAATATATACATATTATTATTTAATTTCTTTCTTTCTAATATTATGCATTTATGTAGTTGTTATGAATAGGTGCATGGCCACCAATACATGATCGAGCGATTGTGCAATCAATCATTTTAGCAATAAAATATACTTGATGGAACTTAAAACCACATAAATTATTATTCGCATACATTTACCAATCACTTCAATTAAATACATTATTTCCCTCTAAACATTATTGACATTATTTATTTACAACTTAATAGGGCCCTAAAGCTTTTATAACTTGGCTATAGAATTTCTGGAATATATTTTTCGGTTAGTTACAGAATTACTTCTCTTAACAGTACCTATTAAGATTATATTACCGTGCCAAATACCACCCTTTCGTTGCAATGGCAACCGAAAGTTTTTATGCTTCTATCTCTAAAACGTGGTCCTTTGATGCTCAGTCGCATTAGCTTTTCCTTCAATGAAATAAAACCAGTTCAGTTCTAATTCTTCATCAGTCTATATGAAAGGGGCGGTTGTGTTAATCGCGGCGCCACCCCCGGTCTTCGTTAGTCTAGAATTAATTCGTTGATAAGACGCCGCGCCTCCCAGCGATGTTGTCTTGAGATCACAGGGCTGCTACATAAAGGAAAATTCTCGGAAAATCTTAGTATTTTTTTATACTTTTTCTTTATTTGGAAGCAGTTCCGTTAGTGTAATTTTTAAAGACGTGCTGGATAGACTACTGGTCATTAGAACTGTAAGATAAGCCGTGGTCATGTTTTGAGTAGACAAGTAATCCGTTCAAGTTTTATCTTCAATAGTGCGATTTAATTTAGATACAAATATAATTTGTACCTTGTACAAAAAGTTGGCTATAACAACGATAGGCTAATGATTAAACCCTTAAGACCATGTCACTTGTAGCAACGGCAAAGCAGCTTGAAATTCACTGTACATCAAAGCAAAAACGTAACAGTAATGAAAAAGGAAATCATAAAATGCTACAAAGGGAAATCCCGAAAACATTTCTCGTAATGGCACAAAAGCATTCTTTTATTTATGCACCAATTTTCCGAACGTAGCCATCCCTGAAATCCAAGAGCAAATTAAAAAGACGACCACAAGATCGCCTCAGGGGGGAATAGGGAGAAATTACACCCCCAAGCCTACATTGACCCTCTTTAATGAACATTGCACTACATGCTGTCTCTCTTCCTCCTCCAGCATCCTCGCGAGATTTCTTTTTCTATCCCTCTCTAATGGTGGAGATTTCACTGTGACATCAATTGTCTGCGTTGCATTTTATACGAAAACATTTTGGTGCGGCGGATTCGCTTCTTTAAATATTTGAAAAGGATACTTTCAGGTTGAAAATTCAATATTAAATTCATTGCATTGCAAATAAAAAGTTAATACAGTGATTACGGGCAAAACGGGGAAAAGGGTTTTAGTACCGATTTAGAAAATGGATTTCTTTGTTACGTTTTTAGTAAATGGAGACTTAAAAATCGTAGAAATTTTTATTCTACTTTATTTTTTACTACATTATTTTTTCGCATCGTCAAGTCCATCGTTGCTTGAGATAACATGTTAGTAATCGTGTTCATATAAGTCAAGTATCTGACAAGATAGTGACGTCTGATAATAGCTGTGGAATTCAATATGATATTAAAAACTACAAACCCGCCCTTTACCTTTCAAACACACATACCAAAACTAATGAATCAATTTAAAAGTTCAAAAGATCATTTATCTTCGCTCAAGAAATATCTTTGTACCCTAGGACCAAATGATATATAGGTCAAAATAATGAACATGGTCCTTATTAATGATACAAATGTGCCAAGTCAACACGCTAAAGACAGCTGTGAAAAGACCACAGGCTACCATAAATACAACTTAGTGATAGGACCAAAATTTATTGGTCCTAGGAATGTGTTCATGCAATCATTATTTATGGGTTATTCAAGGTTCCTAGTGGTTGCTACGTACATCAATGTAATTCACTCTAAGCAAAGGTTACACTGTAGTGTATGGGTAGATAAATGTCTACATCATCCAACTTGTTGTGAGGAGTACCTATGACTGTTAGGACACACATACTCCTCACAACCTCACATATTTTAGGTAATATATAACTATCCGATAATATATTATCAATTATTGGAAATAGACCAATGTACACAAACAGTTTCCATTATTGTGTAACGCCCTCAAATCACAATCACTTTATTTAACAGACAAAGAGTGTTCTGTAATTCGTAATCAAGATAATAGTAAGTCTCTCAGCCCGTCAAGATTAAAGCTATTGTCATTGCAGGACTCAGCAACCATAAGCATCTTTTTAACTGTAAAACATCAGATACAAAAAAGGTGACCGCCGTTTTAACAATTCGCAATCACCTTAAAAAGTCTTACATATCTTCACATAGTCACTAATGAATCTCCTTGTTAATGACAACACGTAATTAACGACTTCATATTATTAAATGCTATAAAAGTTGCAACACGATAGCTGCACGTCATCGTTGCTAAAGGAGGTCACAATGCAATGTTTGACACCTTATGCTGCTAATAAGTTTATAAAGCGACACACAGACTTTTATTTTTGAAGTGAAAAATGTTTTTTGTTCCCGTAATTAGGACGTGGATCGTAATTTTTTTCAGGGTCCCTACTTGAAGGGCTCCAACGAGACCGCATTACTAAGACTTTGCTGTCCGTCCGTCTGTACGTCTTTCTGTATGTCAGCATAAATCGTGTGAAGAAACAATTGTTTCATTTGTAGCAAAAATTTATAATAAATAAAATAAATGTAAACAGTTTTTATTTTCACATACCATCACGCCTGTATTCCCCGAAGGGTTAGGTAGAGGTGTACGAACGTACACCCACAGTTCACCGGTATGTGTAGGTCCCATGTAATAGGGGGCGAGCCTATTCCCATTAACCGGGCACAACAAATCCTAACTCCGAGCTGCTAATGAGAATTTCATAGAAAAACCCAATAGCACTTTTTGCTCGACCTGGGAATCGAACCCAAGAGCTCTAGCGTAGCAGTCGCGCTTAGGACCACTAGGCTACCGAGGCAGTAGTTTTGACAGTCAAATTAATAAAAATAATTTCCATTTATTTCGAATGGAGTTCTACAATTATTATAAGTGTAAGTAATAATTTTCTTAAGGTTTATGTTAGTAACTTTTATAAACATTTATAATTTTCCCATAACTAGTCCGACCCAGGGTGCCCAGATGTACTGTTAAATATTGTACCGTAGTTCGAAACCCTTCGTGCGTGAGTCCGACTCGTACTTGGCCGGTTTATGTTTTTCTAGTGTTATAAATGTAGCTAATATAGCTATGGAATTTTATAGGTTGATAATACGTTAGAATGTTTGACTGCCCCGTTGGTCTCGGGGTCGCAAGCGCGACTGATGAGCGTAGGGTCTCGGGTTCGATTCCCAGGTCGGGCAAAAAAGGGTTATTGGGTTTTTCCATTAGGATTTGTTCAGTAGCAGCCCGGAGATTGGAAGATGGTGGTGTGACACCCCCGTGCCTCGGAAAGCACGTAAAGCAGTTGGTCCCGGCTGTTATTCGCAGATATTTGACAGTCGTTACGGATAGTCAGAAGCCAGGAAGTCTGTCTATCTGTTGCCACGAAGCCGGCAAAAAAAATCACGTTTGTTATATGGGAGCCCCCTTAAATATTTATTTTATTCCGTTTTTAAGTATTTGTTATTATAGCAGCAACAGAAATACATCATCTGTTAAAATTTCAACTGTCTAACTATCACGATTCATTAGATACATCATGGTGACAGACGGACGGACGGACAGCGGAGTCGGTAATAGGGTCTCGTTTTACCCTTTGGGTACGGAACCCCTAATAAAACGCAGTTATTTCAACATTATAACACGATAACTGCCAATGAAATAGGGTAAACATATTACATTTTTAATCCCCAATAAAACAAAAAACAAATGAATGCGCCTGCGCATCCAGCTCATGCTAAGCTCCTCGATCAGTGTAACAATTAACCATTTTGTCATCTTACTTTATCAGCTAGACTTATACGGACACACTTAACCTTATAACTCTAGTCTACCCATAAGGAACTCAGTTCAACATTAAGGCTGAAGTCACACAGTTAATAGCTTGGCTCGGTGTCACGAACCGTGGGGTGTGGTTAACTGGAGCAGGTGGGAAGTGTCTGGAACTATGATCTGGTTTTCTTTGCATATAAATAAAATAGATTTGTCTGGTGGTAAAGTCCAAAAAACACGTTTATATAAAATACTAATACACCACTAAATTTTAATTAGTACAGGCTTATTATAGAAGCTCTTGTTATCATATATGTAAAGTCTCAATAGAAAATATTTATAAACAGCAAAGTTATTACCGTTTGTTTATATCCCAAAATGTCACTTAATATATGGAAATATTTTTTTAAGAAGCGTGCGCGTACTTCCGCTTCTAAATTAGCATTGCTCGTAGTATTTTGTAGTAGCAATAGTTATGAATGATTGATTCAATTATGAATTTACCAATTATGACAAAATTTCGATTTGACAATTTTGGGATTTTGTTTTTTTTACTTTTGACTACACAAATATGATCAGTAACGGGTACAGATAGAGCCACATTTATTTTTGTACTAATTAAAAAATAGTGGTGTAAAAGAAAACAATGTTTAACATATTTGTCTGTTTGTTCCATCTAACCTCTGAAATAGCTAGACCGATTTTGACGTGAGTTTCAATAACAGATAGTTGATGTATAAGAAGTAACTTAGGGTCCTTTAATTTTATTCAGAATTAGGGTAACGCGCAAAAAAATCCTCGTGATAATCAACATTCACGCGAACGTAACAGGCCGGGGCTGCGGGTTGTCCTGCCGGGGCTGCGAATTGTTCGAAAGAGATACCGCTCCCCTGAAACACAAAGGGCACAAAAAGGAACATGGGTGGGTTTTAGTCAGTAAGTCTTACCCCCTCTCCAGGGCGGGGGAAGTCATTTGATGATTTTCCATACGGAAAAAAAAATCGCCTCAATATGCTTATTTACTTGTAGCTTATTAAGTGACAAATTGGCACCAAATATCAAAGTAGCTGCTAATTATCAATTTCAAAATCAATCGAATTTACCTTACATATATCCGTGCGCTCGTCTAAGCACCAAGCAGAGCACCTACGTGTGTGGCATCGCCCTTAGGATTATAAAGTGACGCTATAAATGTGTGTAATAAGTGACATTCTCATTAAATTACATACTATCTGTAAGGGTTATCTCTAAGCTATCTAATGGCTTAGTTTTGCAGATCTTTACATTAACATAACTACTAGTACTATAATTGGTGTGACCACTCCTTGGATAGGTCACCTATAACTTTAAACCATTCCCACGCCTCCTAGATGAAATCAATTTTATTTTATACTGGCATAAGCCCGTGGCTTCGCCCGCGTGGATGTCGGTTTTTCTGCAAGTTTATTTTGGTGCGGAACTCTAAAACTATTTCCATAAAAAAGTAGCTTAAGTTACTCCTTATAATATGAGCTATCTGCCAATGATAATCGGTGAAGCCATTTTGGAGATTAGCAGGACCAGACAAAGAGACAAACAAAAATTAAAAATTGTACTTATTTTGCTGAAAACATATTTATTTTGACATTTAAAATAAGCCATTCAATTTTATTTATTAGTAACTTTAATAACATTCGGAGGTTTGCCAGAACAAAAAGATAGACAGACAATTTTTTTTTTTAATTTGTTTTTTTTTTCTATAGGTTCCATTCCGTCATCATCATAACAGCCGTCAGACGTCCACTGCTGGACATAAGTCTCCCCCATAGATTTCCAATAAGTCATAGTTCCATGCTGTACCATTTACGGGCCTGTGGACGGTGAGCAATGGGTAGCTCACCGTCCTTGCGTGGCATAACGACAGGCCGTGTCGACGGCGCGTTCGTGTTCCACGCGCGCCTCAAAGAGATGTCAGCAAAGGGAAGGGGCCTGCCGGGGCTGCGGGTTGTTCGTAAGAGATACCGCGCCCCCGGAATGCAAAGGGCACAAGAAGGAACATGGGTGGGTTTTAGTCAGTAAAAGTCTGACACTCAAGAGCAGGAGAAGTTATTTGATGATTTGTCACCCCCAAAAAAAAAAAAAAAAATCCGTACCATTACACATTTATACAAACAGACAATTCAATTTAATTTATATGCATAGATAAAGTATGGTTGCTCACTAAAGCATGTATCTGCCTACTTTCAAAGGGTGTGGTGCTGTACCCTTTTGGTATGAAGTTATTAAGTGTTATTCCAATATTGAACTGGAATTGCTTTTAGTCACGTTAGCTTTGAAGCGAAATGATTGCTTCACCGCTTCTGTGGTGGGTAGAAGAAATATTTCAACAGCAACCTGTAGGAACAGCCTCATACTAAGCCTCTACGTGGCTAACAGTTCTGCCAGGGTTGCGCAATTTTGTTCGACATTCATAGCAGCCCTGGAACGCGAAGGGTATTAGAAGGAACACGAAACGGTTTAAGTCAGTGAACATAGTTGCCGCCACGAGTCGTGAGCACAAATGTCTAGTTAATTTGTGGGTTTTTGGGTTCCATTTCTAAGTTTTTTGGAGTGCTGACGCTCCACTCGATTGGTCCGTCTGTCGTACCGATCGCGTGCAGTGTCCAAACCCAAAAATTAACTTGACGTTTCCTTCACGACTCGTGGCGACTGATATATCTGACACTCGTTTCCGGTCCGCCCAGAGCGGAATAAGTCATTTGATGGATTTCATCACGATTTTTCCTAAAAAACTGGGTCTAATATATATATATATATATATATATATATGAGAATACAGACACTGAGCAGGTGCTTGTTACCTATTGTTATTAATTATAAACTGAACATACCGGCGACCTGTGGGTGTACATTGTCACACCTCTGCCTAACCCTTCGCGGAATACACTCGTGATGGTATGTATGTATGTATGGTATTAATTATATTTAATTATAATCAGTAACTTCAAACAATAGCCTCATTTTCTCTGTACTGTCTATTTAGCGGCAGATGAAAGCAGCTCAAGCACTCATTTTTTAATAAAAATCGCATTATGATGTAAATTTAAACCCGCATATCTATTAGATGTGTATCTTTCACTTTATTTGTTATTGTCTTAATAGCCCCTTAACGTTATCATCGATCTGATGGACGCAGGCGCATAATGGGTGAATTATATCCGCAATTTTAATCAATTCCTTTGGCCTTTGCAAATGTATGAGTATTATCATGAAGCATGAATTTTGTAGTACGTAATCTAATTCATTTGTTTTCAAATGACGAAGAATGGAACATTTTAGAATGACTCGGTTAAAAACCATGTTAATTTGGAAAAGAATTTAGTCAGAAGACAATAATGTTGCTCAATGTCAAAAAGCATTTATTTCAATTAGACCATTTACAAGCACTTTTGAATTGTCAAAATGTTAGACAAAAACTTGAAGGATAGGTCTCTATGGAGACGAACGAGCAAGAAGCTCAACGGACTACTGTCAGTTGCTATGAGTATTCTATTGTACTATTAGAATACTTTTACTCGTTTGTAACATTATTATCTATGTGCCTTTGATAGTAGCGAAATCTTGATGTCAATAGCGCAAGGAAACCCCGAACTCACTTGCAATCGTTATTCCATTTATTTACAACGGAATAAAATTAGATAAATAATTAATATCAGCCTATTTTTGTCCCACTGCAGGGCAAAGGCCTCTTCTCATACATAGAAAGCACGAGCATTTGATCACCACACTTGCTCAAGGAATGGTGATCTTAGATTTGCATTGCTTCATATATATGTTTCATGTAAATACTTAATAGATACAATGTGCATTTTTTTAAATAAAACTTGAATCACTATGTTGTTGATTGTACTTTCAAAGATTTTGACGAAAACATTAGCTGTGACCCAATTTACCCAGATTTAACGTGCTTGTGATCAATTCATTAATTAGAATTAATTAATTTCATTTATAAAAGGTTTTTTTTTTTTTTTTTTTTTTTTTTTTTTTTTTTTTGGTGGGTGGGAAGTCATCAAATAACTTTGTGGTGGAGGGAGTGTCAGACTTTTACTGACTAAAACCCACCCATGTTCTTTCTTGCGCCCTTTGCGTTCCGGGGGCGCGGTATCTCTTGCGAACAACCCGCAGCCCCGGCAGGCATCGGCCCTCAGTGGCCCCTTCCTTTTGCTGACATCTCTTTGAGGCGCGCGTGGAACACGAACGCGCCGTCGACACGGCCTGTCGTTATGCAACGTAAGGACGGTGAGCTACCCATTGCTCACCGTCCACAGGCCAGTAATTTATAAAAGGCTGCTGTTGAAGATGCATCATTCTTACCCCCGATTTCTCAAATGAAAAATGTATGTGACAAATTGTCAAAAGCGAGTAAACTGCGGTGATTGGTTGAATTAATTTACTATCAAGTACAATTACACACATACATTGTTGCGTTCGAGAAACCAGTGGTAACTCTGTTTTCCAGTGTTGCAGAATTTGTTTGAAAGGGTCACCACGGTCCTGGAACGCAAAAGGCATTAGGAGGAACACGGATGAGTTTTAGTCAGTAAGAGCCTGACACTGTCTTCCGCTCCGCCCAAAGCGAAATAAGTCAATTGATGATTTCCCATCATTAAAAAAATAACTCTTTTAAAAATCATCGGTCCTTTCCTACTATAACGGGAAGGCTCCCATAAACCAAGTCAAGACCACATTGCCTCGAAGCATCCAAAAATAATTACCAACCCACCTTTGCCGGTTAATTGAATTGTATCAAACATTTGCTTTAATTACTAGTTATAAGACATAAACCGTGTTTATTCGAGTGCCTATAATTACTAGGTGCCTAGATGTGGCCACTCCCAAACGCATCACGACTGGGTCGAATGAAGATTGTGTTCCAATATTTATGTTAATGTAAACGTAACTGTTTCTATCTATAGGTACTCTACACGAATATTATAAAGAGTAAAGATTTATTTGTTTGTTTGTTCCGAATAAAATTAGTTGTAGAACTCTTTGTGAAAGAGCTTGTCCGAGGAAGTACTACCACCATACCTATTACTGCCGCAAATCAGCGTTGCTGTGTACCGGTTTCAAGGGTATGGGTGCCGCTGTAATTACAGGCACATGAGACATTTCAACTTTGTTTTTGGGATGGCAACGCATTTGCAATATCTCTGGTATTGCAGATGTCTATAGGTAGCAGTGACCACTTAACATCAGATGGACGGAAAGCTTGTTTGCCATCCAATAATATAAAAAAAAATGTGCTCCGAAACTATTGAACCGATTTTTTCACCAATGGATAGCTAAATTATCAGGAAGTAAGATAGGCTATATAACATCACGGAGCGGAGTAACCTAACGACGCAACTTTACCCGGACGAAAATATCCACGTGGTCGAAGTCGCGGGCTGAAGCTAGTCGTAAATATAAATGTCAGGTTATGTATTTTAAATCCTTTTATAATAGAAGTATTTAGTGTTCTTGACTATTGAGCTATTGTTCTTGAGCTATTGCTCTAGAATTTGCAGTTGGAATGTAAATCATTACAGGCATCATTGGGAAATGAACCGTACTTTATCATTTGAAAGGTTATTATTCAATGTCAGTGACGTCAATGACGTCACAGTTAAATGGACTCTTATATCCAATAATTTAAAATATAGCATAACACACCATCACGCCTGTATTCCCCGAAGGGTTAGGCTGAGGTGTAACAATGTACACCCACAGTTCGCCGGTATGTTTAGGTCCCATGTAATAGGGGGCGAGCCTATTGCCATTAACCGGGCACAAATCCTAACTCCGAGCTGCTACTGAGAATTACATAGAAAAACCCAATAACACTTTTTGTTCGACCTGGGAATCGAACCCAAGACCTCTAGCGTAGCAGTCGTGCTTAGGACCACTAGGCTACCGAGGCCTACAAAATAAAAAAAAATAAAAAATATAGCTAAAATATAGCTGCGTATCAAAAACCATAAATACTACGAACTAGACTAAGTAAGTAGAAACTGGTTTTAAAAAGACTCATCAGAAATCCGTAAACTAAGTGACATTGAGCAAAAATTATTGCCGGGAAATGTTATTTTTTTGGTGTGAAAAATCACTGTTCATGGTAGCGCGCACAAGACTTTGTGCCTAGGGATGCATGTAATAGTACCTACAGGAGTCGTACGAGAATATTTAAAGATCAGTTATAATAACGAATTTTCTGAAAAAAAAAATGGAACTTAGACCATCAACATTTTCGTAATCAGAAGATTGACAGGTGCGGTCCGGTAAAAAATATCGCAATGACAGAAACTACACTTAAATTTCAACTAAAGTGACTTTTTACAGCCATTATAAACTGAAACAGTAAACCTGAATCAAGACAACACATAACGTCACCCACACACTCCAATATTTTATTTTAAAGTCATCATTTAACTTGTAAAAGTCAAACGTAATACTTCGACAAAATCGCACTTTCGTTGGGTAATCAAAATTTTAGTATGGCAACATTGTTAGTTATTATTAAACGTGTGGCGCAATCGAGATGTTCTCATGAGGAGGTGCAGACCTCCCTGGAGCGAGCACGATGGAGGGCAGGGCCGGAGTTAGTATTCAAATGTTTATGTAGGGTGACTGGTAGTCAGTGATTTCGTAATCAGTCAGCTGTTTGTGAAGGAGCTCGTCCACAGAAGTACTACCACCGTACCTATTTCTCTCGCAAAGCAGCGCTGCTGTATTACGGTTTGAAGGGCCAGTATACGTGAGACATTTGAACTTTATCTCTAGGATGGCAACGCATTTGCAAGGCCTCTGCTATTGCAGATGTCTATAGGCAGCGGTGACCACTTAACATCAACCGGGCATCGGCTTTTTTGCCATCCAAAGAAGTCTAAAACAAGTGCTTTTCGAGACACGAGTGAGTCACATCATCGACTGAAAAATTCATAATAAAAAACCCCTAATAACAAAGTCAAAGTCAAATCATTTATTTCAATTAGACCATAAAAAAGCACTTTTGAACGTCAATTACATGATAAAATTAAAAATATTGAATCTAGTTGCCCATTCCAAAAAGTAGTTTCGTATGGAGAAGAACAGGCAAGAAACTCAATACATACTCTTTCAAGAAAATGTATTACAATAAGTTGTACAATTCCATAAAACTATACTAATGTCAAAACGATCTATTACAAATAAAAGTCACTCAAAATACTGCAATACGTACTCAGTGCCACAAATTGGAAACGAAAGCTAAATTCATTGTAATGCTAAATACATTTATACATTTCAAAGACAAGGAATCAGTGTGTGAGGCATACTCAAATCTAGAGTTAATAATTAATCAAAATAAAGTACTTATATAATTAAATTAGCAACCAGTTGATTTTGTCAAGACTTTAATTTGTCCTATGGAGCAGGACCAGCATGTTCCCAAGCATTGTTATCTTGAATATAATCATCTAATTTGTAATAAGCTTGTTTACAAAGTGTACTTTTGATACATTTTTAAATTGTTTTTCATTTAGTTCCCGATCAAGACTCTCAGCAGTCGCGCTTGCCAACGAGACTGTCTAATTAGCTATTTATTATTTTATATCATTGTCTAATTAATTATGCATCGCAAAGATGTAGGCGTGTGCATGACAAAACAATAAAGCGATACTCCATGTTTTCCTTCCCATATCGCCATGGTAATGCACATCATAATATGTTTAGCATAAATCACAATAACTTTACACTCACATACATACAGATACAACTGTCAATCAAACAGTATTCATACCTAACATAAAAATAATACGAAAATCATTTAGCAGAACGTTGTGATACAAACAATAAATAAAATTACTCGAAAAACTACATTGTAATATATTTTTTTAATTCGTTAGATAGCAAACAAGCCTACACGACGGCCCACCTGATTTTAAATGGTCACCTCTGCTTATAAATATCTGCAATACCGTAGGCCTTGCAAATGCATTGCTAACCTAGAGACAAAGTTAAAATGTCTTATGCGCCTGTACTTACGCCGGCACCCATACCGTTCAAACCGGAACACAGTAACGCTGATTTGCAGCAGAAATAGGTTTGGTCTACCACTGTACTTCGCCAGACGAGCTCCTTCACGAAGAGCTCTACTTTTACTAAAATATGTGCAAACAATTGAGATTTAAAAAAACACAATTAGATATGTAAATGATATTCCGTCGGTGCGTTTATTGCAGTACTATTTAAAATGCAATCCGGCCCTGTCCGATATTTATCAAAAAAAAAGGTGAACAGAAAATTATTTTAGAAGGTATTACAATAATTTATGGCTTTATTCCGATCGAATGCTCGCTCCTTGTAAATATTACAATTTTATGTTAAAATCTTGATGTAATTAACTCACGTAGTTTATCAATAAACTCTCGCTGGAGTTAATTTACTAGAAAATAATTGACTGCTGGTGCATCGGTAATTTTTGCGGGATACTGAAATGGGCCACGTTGCATACATTATTTTAATTAAATACAAGTTTATTTATATAATTATGGGGTATGAGAGCACACTGTATGATACTTATTGGATACTAGCTTATTCCCGCGACTTCCTCTGCGAGAATATTTAGTTTTTTAGCGCGAATCCAATATTTTTTCTCAAATCAAAATAACCTAATTTACTCCTGATTACATCAGCTATCTGGCAATTAAAGTCCTATGATATTCGTTCCAGCCATTTGGGACATAAGCCGGAATAAACAATGAGACCGATAGTCGGACAAAATGATTAAAAACGATGTTTTTTCTGTATACATAAGAAGGTACAGTGTAAACATTCATATATATGTACATTATGTAAAAAAAAAACAAAAAATAAAGCAAAATAAAATTAGCAGTTAACATAGCCACACATACCATCACGCCTGTATTCCCCAAAGGGTTAGGCAGAGATGTACCAATGTACACCCCCATATAACAGTTAACATAGCCGTATTGTGTAATTCGAAATTGTGAGTCGCAAGTTATCAAAGAGAAAAATCTTAGGTAAGTACCTACAATAAAGTGTATTTTTCAATATCAGGAACTAAATTAACGGTTTCTAAATTTTTGGTCAAACATAAAAAAAAATGTTTTCGACACATGAACATAAAGCCCACTATTTTTAAGTTGGACACATACAGCTATAAAATCAGTATCTAAGATTATTAGATGCCTTTTAGAAAAGACAGGTTTACTTTTACTATAAAATTCAACTTACACAGTACTCCATCTTACCGCATTCACATCACGAAGAAAACAGTTCCATAAAAAATAATCAATATTTAATTTACAATTCGCTTGCGTTCGCTCGATTCGATCACGAGCCGTTCGCTTCCCCATTCATCTTTCAACTGTTCCACACTTATTATAAGACGAAATCGATTCAGCGCAAACGAGATCTCGATTCTCGATTCCCGTTCCCATAAATCTTTTTGCGGACGCTCCGGGCGCACCGTAACCGATTAGTAGGTGCGCCACGGTTATCTGACGCGAGAAACAATTTCCAATGCATTATATAAATTATGACTTCATCGGCGAAACATGGGTCACGACACGACTCACGAGGGTGAAACAACAGTGAGTTGTGTGCAAATAGTAGGCTTCGAATGACTTGCAACTTTGAGAGATTTGAACTCGATTGTTTTGTTTTTTTTTTAAATCGGCTTTTAGAGAAACTGGCAGCCCTTCGGGTATGGATTCAATTTGATTGATATATTATGTGAAAAATTAAATATTGTAACCGTCCGAAATAATTAATTTTTACCCAATGGAAATCTCTAATGAAAAAAACAAATGACAGAAGTAATCCAATAGCTAAATAACTGCAGACTTACGCAGACCTGCTCTAGTAACCTAAACTAACTAGACATAAGTACTTCTTTCTTCAAATTACACCACAATAGTAATTTAATACCCAATTAATACAAGGAGTAATAAAAATAACAAAAAATATTTGTGACAAACCCTTAACCTGGGCGTTCCCACACACGACTCGAAGAACCTTCATCTTACACAATACCGAAAGTTTCACAATAACCTTACATGATCCTAAAATAATAAAAAAACATAAATTCTCCCGCCCACTTGCCAAAATTAACTTGACCACACACGTCGAAAAAACACCACAACCGAAAAAAAAAGAAAATCTTAAGATTCTAAATTCAAACATTCTCACGATCATGCTCGGCCATCATCGTCCATCAAAAAAGGATGGCGTCGTTTCCGGTTCCTCCAGACGCCATGGTTGGTGACATTAAATTTGATGGCCGTGACAATTGATGTAATTACTTCATTAGTCTTACTTTGTTAGATAGTGGTTCCAATGAAAAACATGTGTGGTGGCTGACAGCAAGTTTGGTAGACTTTTGTTTTTATTTCTATGTGGGAAATTGGTAACAATATGAGAAGGAAGAATGTTCGAAATTTTTGTTATGTTAAATAAATCGAATCTATTTAAGTAGTGCGTTTTTTTGGTTACAGTTACCTCACAGCTGTCACCTATAATACTGTTAGTAGCCCGGTTTCTCGAATGAAAAATTAATATGAAATATTGTTGCTACCGTAATTGGTTGATTGAATTATCAATAATCAATCACACGGCGCTTACTAGTGATAGACAACTTACCAAATTTTGTAGTTCACGTTGGGCCGTAACGAGCAACCCTATTTTTCCAAATTCCCATCATACAACCATTTTATAAGAAACGGATGAATCAATTTTATTTACAAGTTCCCACTAGTTCTATAGGTATCGTTGCTTATTTATTTAATATTATGGAGAACTAACTTTTGCTCGCAAAATCATCTGCCTAAATTTCGGTTATCGTGAACACAGACAAAGTCGCGAATTAAAAAGTAGCTTATGTCCTTATACAGATCTCAAGCTACTTCTTTGTTAAATTTCATTACTGTTAGTTCAGCGGTTTTGCAGTAATGAGGTAACAAACAGATATAAGTACTGACATACTTACTTTCGTGTGGATTTTAAAAAGATTATTCACTCCATAAGCATTTCCTTTTCAACATTTATCCAGTCAGATCTCAAATTAACCTTAATTTCTGAGCATACCTTAGTCCAGCTTCCTGTGCGTTCTTAGTCATATTCTGAACCATCCTTGACTGATAGAAAAATAAATAAATTGATCGATGGTTGCTTTATTTTCGTATCCATAAAGATTGATGATCTCTGACGTCATAGCTAAGCAAAACTGATAAATTAAAAAAATAATAATTTCACAAGAACTGAACGACTCTCTCATCGATCTCATCTCAGCGACAAACAATGCCATCAAGTGAAGGTAAAAAGGGAAATTTTTGAGAAACTGAGATTAGACTGCTTTTATTCCTAAAAGTTTATGAAATAATTTATTTATATAACTTTTTAGAAATAAGTTGGTTAACGAAATGACATCATAACATTATGATACGCCACGCCTGTGTTATCGGAAGGAGTACAGCAGTAGTGTGCAGTCCCAGATTTCACCAGTAACCTTCAAGACTCAGGAAGCAACAAGGAACGATATCTCTCTTGAAAAATAAAATGCCCAATGGTCGCACTGCAGTTTTAACTTTTTATCATACTTAAAAAAAACCCGTTAACAATTAAAATGTCCGGCTTGCGAACGAAACTATTTTAACTAACTAAATATTTTTACAGAAATAAAAATTAATGAACAGTAGAAAGTACCTACCACGCCAAATGACCGGTCACATTAAACCTTGATTAGTCAGATGTGCTTAATTAGTACACAAATTGGTGAACTCCAACTAATTGCCCACGGTACCTTACAGGATCATAAAAATAAGCACAGGGAGGAATTCAACCGGTACAGCATTCCGTCAATAAAAATTAATCATTTCATTTAAAAAATATTTCTTTGGCGATTCCTCGGCTAGTTGTGCTGTTGTGCTACCATTATTGGTGTTTTCATGTACAGTCTGATACGCAATTAGCAGCTCTCACACCTTTTCTGCCGAGTTTGTTGGACGTCATTCAATTTTATCGTGTAATTAGAGTCCATAAAATCAGTGGCTGTCGGCGTCGGACGCTAGTGAAGGCGATGCGCCCGGCATTTTTAGGATAGCAACCGACATTCCGTGTACAGGGCCGGACTCGGCAAGTAATAAACTACGTTACGCTTAATAAATCTTAGTAAGTAGACACGATTTTATTACGTCGAGAAAATATTTCTTTAACTGCCTCATTAGCCTAGTGGTCCTAAGAGCGACTGCTACGCTAGAGGTCTGGGTTCAATTCCCAGGTCGAGCAAGAAGTGTTATTGGGTTTTTTGTGAAATTCTCAGTAGCAGCTCGGAGTTAGGATTTGTGCTCGGTTAATAGCAATAGGCATAATCATACCGGCGAACATTATTACACCTCAACCTAACCCTTCGGGGAATACTGGCGTGACGGTATGTGTATGGCATGTAAAATATTTCTTCTAACATGCATTCGGTTAGCAACATCACCATCTGCATTGTTACATTCTCAAAGCTATTTATTTCACAGCGTGAACTACATTCTAGTTGACCAGAGAGCGACCACATCTATGAAAGTAGAACCACAGGCACGCGGTGCATGCAATTAGGTGCAACAATGTCAGAGATGTAACTGGTACAAAGCTCTCAACGTTTATTGTCATTACCTTTTGTAGGGGTCACTTAGAAGTGAACGGGTGTAAATAGACACTTAACGAAACCACGAGTAACATATTCTACCCATTGGGGTTATTTTTTTGTAGTGAACCATACCTGGGAAACTTCTTGTTACGAAAATTTGATGGTCGAAGTTCCAACGTTTTGTTATTTTATTAGTTATTAGCGACCCGCTCGCGACTTCGTCCGCGTAGCTTATTTCACCCGCGTTAAGTTACGTCTTTTGTAACTGCACTCTCCGCTCCCGTGGGTCGTAGCGTGATGTCATATAGCCTATGTTACTCAGGAATAATGTAGCTATCTATTGGTAAAAGAATGGTTAAAATCGGTCCTGTAGTTTTGGAGCCTATTCGTTACAAACAAACAAACAAATCTTTCCTCTTTATAATATTAGTATAGATTTATTGAATGCACAATATACACAACCAATTTAACACGCTTAGCATAAAAAGTAGTCAATACATGACCCTGTTAGGGCGCAGCAAGACAACTCAAAAGTAATATTGCATAGTATCTAATAAGACTGCCTCGGTAGCCTAGTGGTCCTAAGCGCGACTGCTATGCTAGAGGTCTTGGGTTCAATTCCCAGGTCGAGCAAAAAGTGTTATTGGGTTTTTCCATTAGGATTTGCTCAGTAGCAGCTCGGAGTTAGGATTTGTGCCCGGTTAATGGCAATAGGCTCGCCCCCTATTACATGGGACCTAAATATACCGGCGAACTGTGGGTGTACATTGTTACACCTCTGCCTAACCCTGCGGGGAATACAGGCGTGATGGTATGTGTGTTATATCTAGCATTTAATTTCATTTACTTAATAAAACTATTAAAATTATGTTTGAATTTGTTATATAATATAAAAAATGTTTAAATTCTTTTCTTCTTCTTCTTCTTTCTTTCTCTTGAGATGTGATAATAAATAAACACATATATAATATACTTGAACTCTATTTTACGAAAACAAGGTCAACATTTTTAAACTAAATTTTAAATACACGGCCTCTGTACAGTTGAATGCACCCGTAGGCGCCATTTTTTGCACGCTGTAATAAATAGTGATTTTTTATAAATAAAAGTAGTTTCCGAGCTGTAATTTTGCTCAATGTTTTTTAATTTGATGGTCAGTGTGCGTACTTAACGGCTATGTAATGTGTGTTTGCACCTCGTATAAATAGAATTACGCACATTTCTGGGTGTAAAAAATGTATAAATAAAAGTATAATTGAATACTCACGGCGGGCGATTGCGTCCTACCGCGCAGCCTTGGTACATCCCTGCGCGCTCTAGGATGCCGAGCGCACCTTCCACGATATTTAAGCGAGTTTAAAACTAAGATTAAAGTTGTCGCCGCAACAGTTTTTGCGCTATTAACAAGCGTACTCATAAAGTAGTTTTTCTTTGTCGTCTCTTTAAAATAACAAGCTTAACCTTCTCGAAACTCGTCTATAAATAACAAATAGAAATCGTCGTCGAGAATATTTCATGTTTTGCGTGGGATATTTTTATTATAACGATCAGTTTTTTTATTAATTAACGAGAGTGTTGAACCGTTACTGTGTAGTTAGATTTCGTTTGGCCCACCTCTTCCTATTTCTCAACATGAATTATACATGATAGCTTCTAATTTACATCGCATCAAAAACACTTCGTGGCTCCAAATCGGCGATTTGGCCATGTCGGCGATTTGAACTGTAATTTTCCGGTTTAAGCTATATATTATCATAACCTGATGATTTAGTGGGTAACAGTTCGACTTTCCGTCGAATTTGGAACATATAAGCTTTTATTATATTGTAAATGCGCAGCTTTAAGCTCTATAGAAATAGTTGTACAAAAAAAAAAAGCATAATAACAAAAAAGACGGAACCGTCAAGTGTGGCAACATTACCATGATTTTTTACTTATATGCAATCTACTCCAACATGGAGCTAGTTTTTTAAGTTCTAATTGATTTATTTTGTAAAAAAGGTGTGTCTTTTTTGGTTAAACCATTGAATTATATTAAATCTTACATAGAAACGCTATAATAACCAGAAATAGGAGGACACACATTTATGCCAACTTTACCTACATACTACGTAAAGTTACTAGGTAAAGGTACTACTACGTAAAGTTACACCTACTTTGACAATTATAGAACTTACTAGCTTGAAAAACTTTTTAGGATACCGCAATTTATTATAAAATCCCCCACTACGTCTAAAATTGCGTTAACTGCCACAGACAAAAATATATTTAATGTTAACTAGTATAGGGTATGCTTAGGTAAAATTGATGCCACAGATGACGGAAATTGATTTCTCGAATTCTTCAGAGGCAAACATAAAAATGTACTAGCTACTGCCCGCGACTTCATGTATGTAGACAGAATAAAACCATCACATACCATCACGCCTGTATTCCCCGAAGGGTTAGGCAGAGGTGTAACAATGTACACCCACAGTTCGCCGGTACGTTTAGGTCCCATGGAATAGGAGGCGAGCCTATTGCCATTAACCGGGCACAAATCCTAACTCCGAGCTGCTACTGAGAATTTCATAGAAAAACCCAATGACACTTTTTGCTCGACCTGGGAATCGAACCCAAGACCTCTAGCGTAGCAGTCGCGAAAACGGAATAAAAATTCCTATATTGTAAATCCTATGAATATCTATCCATCTAGCTAATTTAGCCGTTTAAACGTGAAGGAATAAAATCATACATACATCCATCCATCACATTCCACAAACATTCACATTTTTAGTAGTAATAGGATAGGATAGTAAATTAACTAAAAAACTCAAAATTCTAAGTTTTAAGTAACCCCTGACAGAAGAATAAAAATCCCTACCGCAGCTAACAAAAAAGCTGAAACATTAAAACCGCTGAACCTTTCAAACAAAAAAACAAAATCAAAATCGGTTCATGCGTTCGGGAGCTACGATGCCACAGACAGACACACCCACAGACACGTAAAACTTATAACACTCCGTCGTTTTTGCGTCGGGGTTAATGCTTCTTTAATACAACAATCCACCGGGATCAATTCTAAACATCAAATTTATAGTATCTACGGTACCTATTCCCATTTATGCTTCCTGGTTCTACGCGAAATATCCATTCTGAAATTAAATTAATCTAATTTAAGATAACGAAGCGTGAATATAATAATACTAAAACCAATCTAACAAAAGCTACAACGTTACGATTCGCAAATTATACAAAGCATAATAAACATGAACTATTGATATTCGTAACAATAACTTATCGTCTTTCGACGCGCCCGCGCAGCCAAATAGGGTTGCCAGGTTAGAAAATTAATTATGAAGTGGTATTTCTTGAAAATACTTATTACTTTCTACCCAAATGCACTACACTACTTTTAAACTTTTCGCCACACTAGGAATTTCTTCTGTATCGTAGGTGCGTTTACAAATTTATAAACTCACATACACAAATAGCCCGACCCGGAACAACTATCTGTAGGCCATATAAATATTAGTGTCGTACGGGAGTTGAACCCACGACACGCAGCGCAGCAGCCATTCGCTTAACCACTGCGGCAACAGTGTCGTCAAAATCAGAAAGCAATTTTACAAATTAAAAACGTTAAAGTTCCAATTGCACTTTCATCACACGACCTTTAATGTTCCAAAAAATGTAGGATTGAAACAGAGATTCGATTGTTATCGATCCTAAAAGTAAGTAGAATTGTCCTCTTGTTTAGGCTATCGCAAAAAAAGTTCCGTAACTGATTTTTTCATAAAACTAAAATACAAAAACTAAGTTGAAATATAATTTACACGCGTTTAGAAAAAGATAAAGTAGGAAGGTCGCATAACTGGAGATGGCATAACAGTTTTAACTTCCGTGAATATTTCTACCAGTTAACTTCGGGCCAAAAAACTGCCTCAGAAGCCTAGTCTTGGAATCGATTCCCAGGTCGAGCAAAAAGTGTTATTGAGTTTTTCTATGAAATTCTCAGTAGCAGCCCGGAGTTAGGATTTGCGCCCGGTTAATGACAATAGGCTCGCCCCTCTTACATGGGACCTAAACATACCGGCGAACTGTGGGTGTACACCTCTGTCTAACGCTTCGGGGAATACAGGCATGATGGTATGTGTGATGAATATTTTTTTTTATTTCATCATTGGCTAAAGTTCCAACTGTTTTTACGGTATTTACTGGTACGAATTAAACACCTATTTTTAATCAATGCTTTCGTTAACCCAATTTTAGTGACACAGCTCTTCTGCAGGTCTGGTAACCCTACACCTAACTAATGGAACTGATTAGTGCTCGGGGTATTGTTTAATTGTTATAAATTACTGCGTGGCGATGCCACTCGTGCGCAATTGCAATTACATCGCGTTCTGCGTGGTAGTGATGGGACCTGGCGTTGTTTGGATTTAACAGCCTTGTATTAAAATTATTAATCTATGGTCGGCGTGTAGCTAATGGATAACTGAAGACAGTTGAAACTTTAGGCAATGATGAAATAAATAAAAATTATACATCACATATACCATCACGACAGTATTTCCCGAAGGGTTAGGCAGAGGTGTACCAATGTACACCCACAGTTCGCCGGTATGTTTAGGTCCCATGTAATGCGGGGCGAGCCTATTTCCAATAACCGGGCACAAATCCTAACTCCGAGCTGCTACTGAGAATTTCACAGAAAAACCCAATAACACTTTTTGGTATGTTGTATTAAGTAAACAATGTAATTTTCAAAATATTTAACTATTTATAAATAACATTATTGTTGCAACGTAATTAAAGATGAACTCATCTTCAATAGTTTATGTAAAGTTAGAACATTTGATGCTATCATCATAATTTACCAACACTAAGCTTCATAAATACTTAGTACCTACGTGGGCTGTACTTAAAGTCCACCTTCAATTTATAACTTTATGTTGTCATCAACGAGATAAAACTAAATGATGATTAGAAAATCACGACCAGCATCTTTGAGGGACACCGCAAATAAAGAGCGAGCAATTCGAGCAATTTTTTTAAACAGATTATTGACTAAACGCAGTGGATACCTGAGAATGGTTGGCGTCGCTGAGACCGGTCCAGGAAGAAGTGGAGAGATGGTCTAGACTCACACCATGAGGGCTGGTTCAAGGTGGCGCAAAAAAATAATATTTGGAAGCACGTGGAGGGGCCTTTGCCCAGAAGTGGGATAATATAGGCTAGATTAAATAAATCTAAATCCTTATATATCACTGACATAGGTGAAGGAAAACATCGTGAGGGAACTTGGACTTATAATTAATATTAGTCTGAATGGCCCATCCGCCTTAAGCAAGAGTGGTCATTAAAGCTCGTGCCTTCTGTATATGAGAAGTCCTCTTTGCCGTGAAGTGCAGGCTATCTTTATTGTCAAATTTTAGCTTCACTGGATAAATACTTTTCGAATGACCTATCGTGTTTTTTTGGATATATATTTTCTGTGCTTTGAGTCATAAGAAAAAACCATGGTTTATTATTCGAGTACCTACTATGCTTGTAATTTCTACATCTAGGTAGGTACTTATATAAACTTGGCCTAGTACTTTTCTTAAACTAAATTCAATTATCTTTAATCAACTTAAAAAAGAAAGTTAGCTACGTATGTTTTTTATACCAATTAAAGTTGTGACAGCAACTTGGCATAAGGTGTTATTGACCCCGAAGACATTAATCTAACAAGCTGGTCTTCAAGTGTGACGTTGACACCACATAAATATTCCATCTACATCCAAAACGGCTGCAATTGAGCAATTTTGTAATTTAAAAATCGTAACTCAAACGTATGTACGGACAGACAGACAAGTGGCCAGGTGCATTATTTAATGAGCATCGAAAATTGTTTCCAATATTTCATTTGGCACGAACAATGATGGACGATCAGCAAAATGAGGTGTTACATCAAACATACAATTCCTTCGTGTGAGAATCCGAGTTTTTTCGTTCGAAATTCTTTTTTAAATTCCCGATTTTCCCTCGCTTTTGTTTACTTTGAACTATTCTGTTTGGTATTCCGTACAAAAGAAGTCGGTATTTGTATTAATGATCCCAGATTGTGTTGTGCGAGACAGGTGTGGGGGAATATATTGAATTAGTGGTGTTAATGACTTTAGATTTATTGCAGTATTCCGCTGGTTGCAGTTGTGAGAAAGTTCACATTAGTTTATTGGTGGTCATTAAGTGGGTATATTTTGAACTAGGGTTCTGAACTCACACATTCAAAGTCTTTTTAGTTTTTTTGAGAGTATGCTGTAAAACTAAAAAAACAGCATCTTACTTGAACGTAAGTCAATAAGATACCATTCGTAAGACCCAATAGCGCAAAACTTCTTAACTACATATTCCCCTATCTCTTCTCAAAATTTCTGACTATGCATGCATACACAAGGGAACAAACACAGAGAGAGAGTTGCTCTGGCAGAAATATTAAAAAAAAATGTTGCCTCTCACTAGGAAGTTCCCCTGGACAAACAACAAACGTTTAACCTTTCGTACACAACCAACCAGACCCGAAACTAACTAACCCAAAAATTTACTTGAAGTTTGTGCTCACGGCTCGTGCTGGTCACTATAACCGATTTAGATTTGACATTACCCCGTGGTACTTCAACACTTCATTCATACGCTAACCTTTAACCAAGTTCGCGGAGTCGCCCAATATCTGTCGCCATACGAACCGAAGGCGTGTAACCATTAAGTTTAGTGGTCACGACGCCCAGCTTACAGCCCACAAAACATCTGACGAAAGCCTTCAATGGCCCACTCGTTAACCCTACTACAGCGGATCGTGCGAAGTCCACTAGCGCCCCCTACTATCTGTTTCTACTTTTACTGTTTTACTTTACCTTAAACTAAAAAAGAGGTTATCGTACTTATCGTTATGAACAACTTTTACTACGGAACCAAAACAAAAATTGTTATTGATAATAATGGTTTGAAATATAATTTAAATACGTTAGAAAGCATTCTGGCAAATGATGCGACTTTTTCACGCTGAGAGTAATCATACAAATCAGAGAGGTTTCTGATAAATCTATATAATATATCTATATCATTGTCTATACTAATTTAAATCTGAAGATCTTTCTGTTTATTTAAACGTGCTAATCTCAAAAACTGCCCGTTGGATTAAAAAAAAATCTTTTGTAAATGATAGACAGATTCATGACATGCTATAAAGCACGCTACGACACACAGGAGTGGAGCAGTAATCAAAGACGTAAGTGAAACCGCGGTGTATACCTGTCCTGAATACATACCAGAAAAACATACAACCGTATCTTTACACAATGCTAAATCGGTACAAAATAACGATTTGAAATAATGAATACTCTTACAAGTTCACAATCAAATGCCAACTAATTTTAGTTTTAATCAAGGAACTAGTTTTTACTACACCAATATAAATGTCCCCAATTATACACCAAGAACAGGTTAAACATTTAATTAGGAACAAATTTTCACTTAGCAACAATAATTATTGCCATAAAAAGTAATGAACAGTTCATTATTTTTTATTTCCGACATGCAATTAGAAGCGCGAACTAATTAAAGAAATCGCTTCAGTGCTCATTAATAATCTTGGTTTATTCATGATACACGACTTAAAACCTACATTATTTAATTATGGCCGAATTTATCGAATAAAGTCGATAAATAACTGTTTATTTGAGACTAGCTATACCCCGCGGTTTCGCGGTTCAGTCTTTGGTTACTGCTCCGCTACCGTAAGTCGTAGCGTAATGATGTCTTTAATATTCCTCATGAATCTGGCTATAATCCAAAAATAATAATGATAATGATTTTTCCAATCCTACTGAAAGTTCCAGGGATTTGCGCTTGTAAACAAACACAAAAAATATTATATGAGTATAGATTTCAAATTAATTATAGAATACTTTAATGGCATATTAAGTCACCTGCAATGCTCGGCATGCATGTGCCTCGGTAGCTTAGTGGTCGTAAACGCGACTGCTACGCTAGAGGTCTTGGGTTCGATTCCCAGGTCGAGCAAAAAGTGTTATTGGGTTTTTCTATGAAATTCTCAGTAGCAGCTCGGAGTTAGGATTTGTGCCCGGTTAATGGCTATAGGCTCGCCCCCTATTACATGGGACCTAAAAACATACCGGCGAACTGTAGGTGTATATTGGTACACCTCTGCCTAACCCTTCGGGGAATACAGGCCTGATGGTATGTTATGTTAGCGCTATGTTTTGTTCAATGCTGTTAATGGATTTGAAAGAAATTCTCCAACTCGTCCTCTAAAGAGCCTAATTAAAAGTGTTTTGTGAAAGCTAATTTTACTAATAAAAAACGTTTAATATCTAGTCGTAATCCCATCTCACCCACAATAAGTGTCACTACAATTTAGGTATATTAGAGGCATTTTTGCAAGACTGAGATTAGATTGAGATAGCTGCCCCGTTGGTCTCGTGGTCGCAACCACGACTGATGAGCATGGGGTCCTGGGTTCGATACCCAGGTCGAGCAAAGAGTTATTGGGTTTTTCCATTAGGAATTTCTCTGTAGCAAGTTTTTTTTTTTGGTGGGTGGGAAATCATCAAATAACTTGTCCCGCCCTGGGCGGGGCGGGAGGGAGTGTCAGACTTTTACTGACTAAAACCCACCCATGTTCCTTCTTGTGCCCTTTGCGTTCCGGGGGCGCGGTATCTCTTACGAACAACCCGCAGCCCCGGCAGGACCGCGTTCCAGGGCTGTGGTGACTCTTTCAAACAAAATCCGCAACTCAGAAGAATTGCCCTCCTGCTATTTGATCTTCTTTTGATTCGTTATACCAAACTACCTTTATTTTGTAAATCAAAGACGTAACGTAACGCGGCTGTAACCGCTAGGTTTAGCAAGTATTAATACAAAATACGGCTGGATTGAAAGAGATCTGGACGCGTACCATATAGGCTGCTTCGAAGTAGACCGGGAAAAGAGTTCCTGGAAGGACTTGGGGTAGGCCTTTGCCTAGCAGTGGGACAGTGTAGACTAAAGGGAGAAAGAACTCCTTCGCTGTTCTTTTCTAATTCATTTTGTTACGCAATCCAAGACAGCTGAATCGTTTCTCCGGGACTCGTCAAGCTTCATTGTCTCGACGCTTTTCTGGTGATCTCCATCATTGATTCCGGCTTTCAAGAGTTGCAGTGGATGAAGAACAGTGTGGTAGTTATACCATCACGCCTGTATTCCCCGAAGGGTTAGGCAGAGGTGTACCAATGTACACCCACACTTCGCAGGTATGTTTAGATCCCATGTAATAGGGGGCGAGCCTATTTCCATTAACCGGGCACAAATCCTAACTCCGAGCTATTACTGAGAATTTTATAGAAAAACCCAATAACATTTTGCTCGACCTGGGAATCGCATCCAAGACCTCTAGCGTAGCAGTTGCGCTTAGGACCACTAGGCTAACGAGGCAATATGTGTGTGAAGTATGTTTGTCCCAAAAAACAAGTACTCATGTTGGTCGTGTTCTTCAATTGTTCCTTCTTCTTGTCAATCATCGAATATATACAGGTTACTATCTATTCAATGATTATCACAAGCCTTTTCATCCTCGTAACAAATAGTAGGGGACATTTTCCCATGAGCGTGTCGCGTCGTGTTGCCGATAGCATCATGTTGAAGCGATTTCGGTGTCCAACAACCATAAGTTAAGAAGGTCCTCTCATTTAGTGCGGTATTGCTCAGCCAGTACTTTCGGAAGGAGTTTTACGAGATTTTCGTGGAAAATGAACATGAATCTGTCCGTTTAGGATAGGATTCTTCGAAGAATACTGGATCATTAATCAACCTTGACAAGATTGTAAATACCATTATGTTATGGGCACGCCTTAATAGAGGCGGTAAGTCCCCTCTTTGAGGAGTGGCTGGAGAGGCGCCACGGCGCCCTCACCTACCGCCTGACGCAGGTCCTCACCGGACACGGGTGTTTCGGGAGGTTCCTGCACCTCATCGGGCGGAAGGAAACGTCCGGGTATCACCATTGTGTGGATCGCCCCGAGGACACGGTGGAGCACACCGTGGCGGTATGCCCCGCTTGGGCGGAGCATCGCCGAGTCCTCGTGGCGGCCATCGGCGGCGGCGAACTCTCGCGTCCGTCCCTGGTGCAAGCCATGGTCCAGAGCGAGAGGGAATGGGATGCAGTCGCCTCCTTCTGCGAGGCAGTAATGCTTGAGAAGGAGGCGGCGGGACGGTTGAGACAGCGGTTCTCCCGTCCCAGCCGCCGCGGTAGACGCTCCGGACGTCGGGAGCCGCGAGACGACTCCCGGCCACCGTAGATACGGGCCTGTGGACGGTGAGCAATGGGTAGCTCACCGTCCTTACGTTGCATAACGACAGGCCGTGTCGACGGCGCGTTCGTGTTCCACGCGCGCCTCAAAGAGATGTCAGCAAAAGGAAGGGCCACTGAGGGCCGATGCCTGCCGGGGCTGCGGGTTATTCGCAAGAGATACCGCGCCCCCGGAACGCAAAGGGCACAAGAAGGAACATGGGTGGGTTTTAGTCAGCAAAAGTCTGACACTCCCTCCCGCCCCGCCCAGGGCGGGAGAAGTTATTTGATGATTTCCCACACACCAAAAAAAAAATACCATTATGTTATAATTTTAATGTTCCGGTTTGAAGAATCTGGTCTCTGTGATGGCAATACATCTGCAAGGCCTGGAGTATTGCAGATGTCTTTAGGCAGCGGTAGACAGTTAACATCAGGTGAGCCGCAGGCTTGTTTGCTATCAAATGTTATTTAAAAAAAATCCAGGACACACAACAAATGCTTAAAAAAACATATTACAGCGTTGAAAACCCGATAATGTTCAATTAAGAGTGAAACTAGATTTTTAGTTGCTTCAAAATCAATAAATACTGAGTAAATTGACTAAGCAAATATGTGACGTCACCGTTTCCAAAGGAACCAAGCGTCAAATTTTACGACGTCTCTTTCATGATGTAGACGCAAAACGTAGAAATCACAAGGATTAAAGAAGGACGCATTAGAAGGATTTTTAGAAATTAAACCCCTAAACCCCTAAGGGGGTGAAAAGGGCGGAGTTGAGCAAAAGGGATGAATGCGAACCTTAGTTCAACGTAAAAAGAATATAATTTTAGTTTTTTTATAACTACACCTCAAAGGGGGCCAAGGGGGTTCAGTCTGTAGAGGCAGTCCTAAACCAACGCGAACGAAGTCACGAACAAAGCCCTAGTCTCTAATAGAAACTACATTTTCTCTGCACATTATATGCATACAAGCCACGCATTCGACGATGTCTGGATGTTTTACGCGCCCATCAAAAATTTAATGTCCTGGCTAATATCTGTACGTGTCGTGGGAACACCGGCTATAACTTTGTTACGACCTACAACTGATGATTTCACTGGCATTATGTTTCTAGATGTCAGATTACAAAACTACAAATTTCATCAAAATATTTTCAGCAGTTTCGGGGAGGTGTATGTGTGTGTTTCAGTCAATGGGTCAGTCTGTCAAATTAATTTTTATCGATATGAATAATCTTGTCAACGGTCATGTTTTTCTATATAAAGAACTAGCCTCTGCTCGCGACTTCGTCCGCGTAGTTCTTTCGCTCGTATTAGGTTACGTCTTTGGTTACTGCTCCGTCCCTATTGGTCGTGGCGGAATCTTATATTGTCTATAGCCTTCCCCAATAAATAAACTATCCAACACATAAAGAATTTTTCAATTCCAACCAGTAGTTCCTGAACTTAGCGCGTTCAATCAAACAAACAAACTCTTCAGCTTTATAATATTAGTATAGATGTTGACAAAATGTGAACTGGTCATTTCTGTAAAAATCTTTCTTTGAATTTAGGTGACTTGAGTTTGAGGTACGCTGTCATCCTACAATGGAATCGACCATTCATCTGAACTTCCCTGATCATCCCTGAGCTTGTGATGAACTGTCAAATTTACTATGCTAATAACTTTTGCAATTTATTCTAAAACTCAATCTGTCAAAAACACAAAATTAAAAATTTTAAGTAACCCCCGACAGAAGAAAAAAGTCACTAACTTAACTTACAAAAGAGTTGATAACTTTGGAACCGCTGAACCGATTTCCATCAAACGTAGCTAACAACACTCCCGACTCAAAATCGGTTCATGCGTTCGGGAGCTACGATGCCACAAACAGACACACACACACATACATACACACACACATGCACACACACACACAGACACGTCAAACTTATAACACTCCGTCGTTTTTGCGTCGGGGGTTAAAAAACGCCTCTAATATACATAAATTATTGACATTGATTATCACTGAGATGAGATAGCGATTAGAATTTGAGGCGAAAAAGAAGATGGTTGTGAATATAATGATTTTTTAATTTGTAAAATTTACCATCTATTCACCTAATTTAAACGAGAGAGATTATTTACAGAATATCATTACCGTATTCATGTAAAAAAATTTGACGATTTTTTTGACACGGTGGCTGAGCGTTCGGTTTGATTCCCGCACGGAAAAAATATTCATATGACCTACAGATGGTTGTTCCGAGACTGGCTGTTTGCGTGTGTCTTTATGTGTCTTTATGTTTGTAAAAGAACCACAACACAGCAGAAATTCCTAGAGGGGTCAACGGTTTTTGAAAAAAAAAAAGAAATGAGAATAATTCCTCACGTCACGCCCACTACAAAACTTTCCTTATGAAGACATAACATCATGGAACAGTAAGTGGGTGCCTGAAACATCGCTGTAACCATAGCAACGGTACAAAACCGTTTAGATCGTAACAAACTGCGTAAAGTTCTTAAACCGGTAATCAAATTGTCTAGTCGGCAATTGCGATTGTCACCTTGGATGTCGAGTGCGTCGTGGTCGGCTGTTACACAGTTAGGTGCCACCTACAGTCGCCATTATGTTGCCCACACGTCTGTAAACACCTAGAGTGTTGCCAGATAATTGGTGTTTTACAGATTTCTTGTTTTAGAGAAACTGACTTGATTTCACAGCAACTATTACGTTATTTCGAAAAATTGCTAGATGCGGGCCGCTCAGGACCGGTCATTCTGGCGATCTTTAAGGAGGCCTATATCCAGTAGTGGACACACACTTACATTATTTTAAGTTTCAAAGTTTTTTTTAGGACAATTCCGCCACTACATTTCCTATTACATGGAACCTAAACATACCGGCGAACTGTGGGTGTACATTGATACACTTCTACCTAACCCTTCGGGGAATACAGGCGTGATGGTATGTTGTGTTGTATTTCCACCACTCTAATTCCTATCACTGCTAGTCCTGAAAGCAAGAATCAACAGTGACGATCCTCAGAACTGCGCACAGGTAATACAGGTCAACGAGTCCCGGAGAAACAATTCTACTCTCTTGGATCCCGGATATAAATTAATTAGAAAAGAATAGCTAGGTTTAAATTACAAATGTCTACTAGTGTACTAGTGTCTACTAGTGTGTGTACAACTCAAACTTAACTTTACTCAATTTGATGGGCAGTAAGCGTAATTAATGGCTACGTGATGTTTACTTTTAACTGACTGTGTCAGAAGGAGGGTTATGTTTTTCGAGTGTATTTATGTATTTTCACACCGTATAGTACACCTAACAAGGAAAACAGGCGTGATAGTATGTATGTATTTTTTACAAAATTATTGTCTAAGATCTAAGATATCTTTAAAGGTAGTTGCACACCAATAAATCCAGATTGTAGACAGCACAACACAACGGCTCGTTCACACCATTCAAAACAATCGTCACGTCCCACACAAGCTGTCGCAACTGCACATAAATCCAACATTTGACACGCACTCCCTAACCTTTGTCGATATCAATCGTTTGTATATTTCGCCACAAGATTTATTGCTAATCTTAACTTAACTGCCGACACTATTGTCTCTAATTTGACTGGTGCAGTGTGGAACAGGTCTAAGGGTGTATTCACATCTATCTCTTATATACCATCCAACCGCTCCTTTTGGAAATCTAAAGGCCTATTTCCAACAGTGGACATCCTATGGCTAAGATGATGATGAAGATACCCATACTGTCTACCTATATAGAACATGTAACTGGAATACCGCATACCCCCGAACACCCTAATTGGAAGATTAAGTTACAATCTTAGTCTGAGCACCGAAATTTTACAGTTATGAGCTTAAACATTGTTTATTTTATAAAATTAATGAGTATTTGAAGTTCATCAATAAATTTTATTTTTAAAATGCCTCAAGGTTTTTTTTTTGTTATTATGAATGTTTTATTACATACATACATACCATCACGCCTGTATTCCCTAAAGGGTTAGGCAGAGGTGTACCAATGTACACCCACTGTACGCCGGTATATTTAGGTCCCATGTAATAGGGGGCGAGCCTATTGCCATTAACCGGGCACTAATCCTAACTCCGAGCTGCTACTGAGAAATTCATTGAAAAACCCAGTAACACTTTTTGCTCGACCTGGGAATTGAATCCAAGACCTCTAACATAGCAGTCGCGCTTAAGACCACTAGGCCAACGAGGCAGTTTCTTTTTTATCTAATTTTAAGTTTGTCATTATCTGCTTAGCCTTTTCCCAACTATGTTGGGGTCGGCTTCCAGTCTAACCGGATGCAGCTGAATACCAATGTTTTAAATAGAGTGACTGCCTATCTGACCTCCACAACCCAGTTAGTGGGCAACACGATACCTCTTGGTTAGACTGGTTGTCAGACTTCCCGGCTTCTGACCATCCGTAACGACTGACTGGCCGATCTAATTTAAAGTTTGTAAATATTTAATGACAAAATTTTAAAAAGACTCACCACAATAAAAAAAATGCCTTATTGCCTTGATTTATGTTTAACTTTCGTCGGATTCCTCTGTTTAACGGACAGGTGAGCATAATTTAGGTAGTTTCAATTGTTTTACGAGTAAAAAAATTAAGTACCTATTTTAGAAATAGCTAATATCGATTCAGTAGTCAATTCTGAGCAATCTACTTTTAGAGTGTAAGTTTACATAATAATATTTATTTATTTATTAAACCTTTTTACACATAGTGTAAAAAAATACACCGTACAAAGGCGGACTTAATGCCTTAGGCATTTTCTACCAGTCTACCTTAGGGTGATGCAGAGACTGCCGGGGCTGCGGGTTGTTCGCAAGAGATACCGCGCCCCCGGAACGCAAAGGGCACAAGAAGGAATATGGGTGGGTTTTAGTCAGTAAAAGTCTGACGCTCCCTCCCGCCCCGCCCAGGGCGGGAGAAGTTATTTGATGATATCCCACCACCCAAAAAAAAAAAAGGACCGGTCGTTGTGGCTATCATTAGGGGAGGCCCATGCCCTACAGTTGTACAATAATACGCCGTTGCTAATATTATTTTATTTCAGATCATTGTAAACTAGCGACCTGCCCGCGACTTAGTCCGCGTAGCTTATTTCACCCGCGTTAAGTTACGTCTTTAGTTACTGCAGGTTCCGCTCCCGTGGGTCGTAGCGTGATGTTATATAGCCTATGTTACTCAGGAATAATGTAGCTATCTATTGGTAAAAGAATGGTTAAAATCGGTCCTGTAGTTTTGGAGCCTATTCGTTACAAACAAACAAACAAATCTTTCCTCTTTATAATATTAGTATAGATACAGCCTTATCCATTAACATAAGCTTATGGTTCGGTTTCACAAAGCTAATAAAAGTTACCCATGTAATGTTTTGTTGGATATCTGTAAATTTATTCAAATGCTGCGTAGGTGACCAGGTAGCTTAGTAAATCATTCTTAATAGGGTTGTTCAAGAATTAGTACATTGAGTAAGTGTATTAATTTTCAGTCTTACTGTCCAGAAGTTAAGACTATAAATTGTGTACTAATTAAGGTTAATGCCTCTATTTTGGTTTATTAAAATTTAATGGCAATGTTACAGGATACTTAATATTATTGAGAAATATGTAAATTTAACTAATTGGAATGTATTACATGAATTAATTTTACTATTATTATCTTGCGAAAGTTTAGTTGGATTGATGTTAGTTACACAATCGCACCAGAACGGCTGAACGGATCTTAATAAAATTTAGCACAGAGATAAATTGCAGTCTAAAATAGTAGCACATAGGCTTTTTTATTGGATTTTAGCTGCGTCGGTAGCCTAGACGTCCTGAGCGCGACTGCTACGCTAGAGGTCTTGGGTTCGATTCCCAGGTCGGGCAAAAAGTGTTATTGGGTTTTTCTATGAAATCCTCAGTAGCAGCTCGGAGTTAGGATTTGTGCCCGGTTAATGGAAATAGGCTCGCCCCCTATTACATGGTACCTAAACATACCTGCGAACTGTGGATATACACTGGTACACCTCTCGCCTACCCGTTCGGGGAATACAGGCGTGATGGTGTGTAGGCTTTTTTATCCGGGAGAAATGTACGGCTCTTGTGGAAAAATACATTTACTTTTGCGCGAACGATGTCGCGGGCATATGCTAGTAAATAATATATTTAAGCACTGACTTATATAAAAAAAATACAAAACAGCTGTTTTTATTTTTCATATTTTAAAGCTGTTCAAATTACTAGATACTTTGAAAGTTTTATAGTAAATTTAAAGTTAGCCTGCATCTTAACATACAGACGTATTTTAAAAAGCACTAATGAATACGAACAACTATTGCTATGGGGCCTACCCTGAAATATGAAAAAAAATATCAACATTATTCCATACAAAAGTGTGGCACCTATGATTAAAATGTATGGAACAGCCAATTTTTTCTAATAAACCACGAAAAATATTTAGCTGGAGGGTATAAAATCATGTACCCACTGAATCTGTAGTAAATGTTTGTCCTTCCACTATGATTAATAAAAGCAGGGGTAACAAATTCATTGACCATCAGACCATCATCATTAAATCGTCATTAACGAATAAAAACTAAACGGTCCTAAGTGAAACACATGTTATTGGGATTTTCTAGGAATTTCTCAGTAGTAGGTTGGATTTATGATTTATGGCCGGTCAATAGCAATAAGCTTGCTCCCTATTACATGGGACCTAAACATACTGGTGAACTGTGGGTATACATTGGTACACCTCTGCCTAACCCTTCGGGGAATAAAGTCGTAACAGTGAGTGTGTCTAAAAAAAACAAATTTACAACTACAATGTAACAACAACTTATTTCTCTCTAAAAAAGAACCTAAGAGGCTTACAATTTACCTGAATTACCGGTAAACTAATAATAAACACGTAACCATTATCCTTGAAGTAATTTGACATGATTACGTAACTAGCCGTTCGACGGATCGTAGCTACAGCTACGAGTAGTTATCAGTATAAATAACGATCGCGTGAACGTTTCTCTGACTGTCGCGGCAGAGTTTGTCAAACTTGTGTCAAAGAATAATATAAATAAATATATCTAGAAGCGACTAAGTAGGGGAGTTCATCGCTGGTCCAAAGTTTTAAAAGAATATGTTTGACTTCCACGTAGTCAGAAGCCCAAAAGTTTGACAATCAGTCTTTTCAAGGGAATCATGTTACCCAGTAACTGGGTTGTGGAGGTCTGACAGGTAGTCGCTCTAAGTTAAACTGATATTCTGATGCATCCAGTTAGATTGAAAGCCAACCTCGACATAGCTGGGAAAAGGCTAGGAAGATGATGGTGATTTAATATGTGCTAGATAATTTCTATGGGCAAAAATATTTGTTCTTCTTTTATTTTTCTGTCGATTGACTCGTTTCAAATTTTGTCCAACCATTATTGAGCAACCTGTACAGCTCTATCATTGGCCTCGTTTAGGTCTTGGATGGTGCAGGTGGTTGTGCAACTAAGGAGGTGACGCATGTCCTGAAATGGTGCTCCATACTGGCACTGCGTTTGGGATGAGTGAACAATGCTCCATTCGGCCAAATTTTTGTTTATAGAGATATTGTCACTTCTACAAATTCTTATTCTATGCTTCAGCCCCTAGGGATATGACTACTTCGTTGATTAGTGGGCACGGCAGGGAGACAAAGAAACTTTGGATTAGGAATGCTTTTGTGTTTCATTGTTTTTAAAATTATCAGCTGAGTTATGTACTTACATTAATTCCACTATGATAAAAAACATGAAAGTTCGTGTGTGAACGATTAGATTCACATACAAATCCATTTAAATGCCATCATTTATATGGATGGGTATGTTGTGTTCATACTATAAAACCGAATCTAAAGCAAATAATTAGGTTTTTTTCCTGAAAAAAGCTTAATAATCTATACTTATATTAAGAGAGGTAAAGTTTGATCGTTTTTTTTTTCTTTATAAGAGGATTTCTAAATATTTAATTTAGAAATCCTGGTCTGATTACAAAAAATATTTCCTTAATAGAAAGCTACACTAGTACCAAGTATCATGCTATGTTTTATGATATTCTTGACCTCCATGCGAACAAACTCGCATGCCAAATCTAGTAGATACCCAATAAGTATTTAGATGCAAGAGCATCTAAATACTTATTACCGAAAAATGAACCGACAAAAAAGTACCGACAAATGAAAGATCATTTGTCGGTACTTTTGTATTTATTTATGAAAGTTATAAGTACCATCACCGTTAAATCGAGCAGATATTAATTATTTTTCAAATATCTAGAGATAACTGTCTCGGTAGCCTAGTGGTCCTAAGCGCGACTGCTACGCTAGAGGTCTTGGGTTCGATTCCCAGGTCGATTAAAAAGTGTTATTGGGTCTTTCTATGAAATTCTCAATAGCAGCTCGGATTTAGGATTTGTGCCCGGTTAATGGCAATAGGCTCGCCCCCTATTACATGGGACCTAAACATACCGGCGAACTGTGGGTGTACGTACATTGTTACACCTTTGCCTAACCCTTCAGGGAATACAGGCGTGATGGTACCTAGAGAAATATAAAGATAAAATAAACTTCAAGTATAGTTTAAGAATATCTGTCTACGAACATTACTTAGAAGCACCGCGCGGGCCGACTGCTCCCCATTCCCTACAATACCCTACTCTTAAGGTAATTACACACTAGCCAGATAAGTGCCTCGATAACACTTCATAACCCGTATGCACTAAAAGTACTGACAACAAAAAAATAACGCCAAATTATACACGTAAATAATTAAGTTATTTATGTCCATTTTAAAAATTTTTAAACGTAGAATGTGAAGTTTGTTTTTAAATAACGACTTCCTTTTTTTTTTTTTTTTTTTTTTTTTTTTTTTTTTTTGTTGCCGGGGTGGAAAATCCTCATGGATGTCCACCGCCCTGGGGAGGGCGGAGGGGTCTGTCAGACTCTTACTGACTAAAAACCACCCCAGTGTTCCCTTCCCACACTTACGCCGGGGATCCCGGGAACTGATGCGCCTTCCGCGATCCCCGACTGGTGCCGGTCCGCCACTACGGGCCTCCTCAGGTCAAGGGAGGGAGTGAGGTGTTGGAACTCCCTCCACGACGTCAAATAGGGGCGCGCGTGGAACACTACGCGCCGCCGCCTCGGGTCCAGTTGAATAGGGGGTAACGGACGTCCCCAAGTCCGCCACCCCTGGACCCATTCAGGGGGGCCGGAAGAGGGCGTTGTCCGCCCTCCGCCGACGCCCGGTGCGCCTGCTGCGAGTTGGAAGAGAGGTTGTGATCTCTCTCTCCTTTTCCGCAGCCTCCTTCTGCGAGATGACCGTTTCGCAGAAAGAGATCACCGCGTCCCAGGACTCTTCACTGCCGACCATCGAAGTGACGACGGCCGACAGCGACAGGTCACTGCCTACTTCAGATATGAGGGCACGGCGTGGCTCCTCCCAAGCGGTACACTCTGATAGCGTATGCCGCGCCGTGTCCTCCCGGCAGTCCACGCAGTGGTGACACCGGGCGTCCGGCTCCCTGTTTATGCGACATAGGTACTTCCCAAAGCAGCCATGCCCCGAGAGCACCTGCGTCGCCCGAAACGTCAGGGAGCCGTGCCTTCTCCCGAGCCAATCCGCTAGTACCGGCCGGATCGCCTCAATGGTGATGAGGCCGGCAGAAGGGCGTGAAAGCCTGTCCCGCCATTCCGCCACCAGGACCTCGCGAAGCTGCGATCGACGCAGCTCAAACTGGCGCTGCATCGGCTGCTCGCCACGCGCCCGCGCTTCCTCGCGCCACCGGTACAGTGACGCGAGTACCTTCGCCTCCAGGTCCCAGGGCGGGGATCCAGCTAGAACGCAGGCCGCTTCGTAGGAGATCGTGCGATAACCCCTTATGACTCTGACGGCCATCACTCTCTGCGGTTTCCGCAGAACAGTGATGCTGCTGGCCGTCAGGTCAGTCGCCCAAATCGGGGCCCCATACAGGGCCATCGATCGCACGATCCCGACATATAGCCGCCTGCAGGCGGTTCCCGGGCCCCCCAAATTGGGAAGCAACGTTGAGAGCGCGCCAGCGGCGCCCAGCAACTTGGGCGCCAGCCGCCGGAAGTGGGGCCCGAAGTCCCACCGGCTGTCGAGCACCAATCCCAGGTACTTCATGGTAGACTCGACAGCGATTCGAGCCCCTCCAACCACGATGTGTGATCCGGGTGGTGGCGCCCGCCGGGGGCCATGAAACACCATGGCCTCCGACTTGCTGAGGGCCACCTCTAGGCCTAGGCGGCGTATGCGGCCTACCACCTGTGAGACCGCAGCCGTCGCCAGCAACGCTGCTTCCCGATGCGAGCTCCCCCGGGCAGTGACCAGGGTGTCATCTGCGTAGCATATAAGGGCTACCCCCGGACTGAGCTCGCCCCTCAGCACCCAGTCGTACCCGATGTTCCACAGAAGCGGGCCCAGAACCGAGCCCTGTGGAACACCGCACGACATTTCGACTTCCTGTGCCAAGGTAAATGTTAAACAGCCTACTTCAAAATGAAGCGGAATTCTTCAATTAGTTGTACACATTGTGACAGGCTTTACAAAATTAAAAATAATAATTAAGCTTTTAATTTTAATGATTATATTCAGGTGGTATGACTCAACGGTACTTCAAAACAGGTTTTCTTTACTGAATACAATACGGTATAATGAAAATAATCAAAACACCTGCTAGACAATGCGCCGCTGATCACAGCCAGCGCCGGGTCATAAGCCACCCATTCCGACACTACTTGACGTAATAAAGCGAAATATTACCCAACGAACCACACGTAGATATTAAAACATGGGCGGGGTTTAATTAGAAATTTAACCTGTTAATAAATTACCGATGGTCTACCGCCACCCAGGGTGTGGCAACACTCAGCGTATTTCCCTAGAGAAATAACGACGGTGTTGCCAACGCAAACTCGAATTCTGGATATTTTCGGAACGCGTTCGTGATGTTTATTATGTCATTTCCCCCGAAAACGAATTGTTACCCATTAGTGTCCTGCGCGTTTGTGTATTTCCATTTTTATTTTAACTATAAACTAATTTAAATTTTCTTATAAATGACCCTATTTTTATTATGTATACGATCGCTATTATTTTAAATTTAATGGATGTCACTATTATTAGTTTAAATAAATAAATCCATCAGGAATTTCGTTTTAAACAGAGAATAATGGGATGCATTAACGATTGTTTAAGATTTTGGGTTGAAGTTAATTTCATTGTTAGTAGTTAATTGAGTATCCAATTAAGATCGTAAAAAATTGAAGTAAAACTACTTTTAGGCGCAATTTAAAATCTAATAAAACATTTTACGACTGCGAGTGTATTTTGGAATTGTACAAGGTGTTAAATTATTATTTTTATATGATATCGTTTTGTATGCTTTCATTTAAATATTTAGAATAAGTTATATTTGAAGCGGATGTGAGGTTTTTTTTAACATTTAGTAGGGTTACAATATTTTTTTTACACACCATCAATCCCCGAAGGGTTAGGTAGAGGTGTACTAATGTACACCCACAGTTCGCCAATATGTTTAGGTCCCATGTAATAGGGGCCGAGCCTATTGCCATTAATCGGGCACAAATCCTAACTCCGAGCTGCTACTGAGAATTTCATAGAAAAAACCCAATAACACTGCTCGACCTTGGAATCGAACCCAAGACCTCTAGCGTAGCAGTCGCGCTTAGGACCACTAGGCTAAAGAGGCAGTTATATATATATTTTTTTACCATTTTAAAACATAAAAGGTTGTACAGCTTTTTAAGAATATTACTCTCGCCAAGAAGTCTGAGATTTGGTTTAATTCAAGTTTATAGGAAAAAGAACTGCATAAACTTAAAATATTTACAAAAAAAAATATACGGTCAAGTTTAGACCAATAGCAGTAATAAAAGCGGAGTAAAGTTACACTTCGGTTTAACAACACATTTTTTGGTTTAGTTCTAGCATAACTAAGATCTAAAACCTAGGTAAACTGCCGTAATTTATCTAGGTACACGAAGTCAATTGCTGATAATAAAGTGTTTAAGAGCATCCATATTAGACTCAAAACAAAAAGATTTCGATTTTCGTATTCCAATTAAAATTAGCTGTACAAAATGACATACACAGTCTTTTAAAATACAAATTAAAAACAAAAGAGACGCGAACGTTCCATTCCATTCTCGAACGACATTCAAACTTAAAAAAAAAACAATTAAAAATATTCCCGCGGCCAGTTAATTAAATACCGGTATCGATTATTCGTTTAAATCGAATAGAATCGATACCTACATGTTATACGAAGCGCCTCTAGCTTCGTTAAGGACGGTGTAATCGGTTTAGACATGCATCATGGCTAATTCATGTGTTATTCGATTTTAAGAAACGATAGCTGAATGGTTTAGGGTTCCGGTGAACAAAGATGAAAAGGTTTTACGGAGTATATTGATTTTACTTTGGAATATTTAGAAATTAAAAGTTTATTTTTTATTATTAGCTATTTTTATTTTACAATATTCTGGTAACTGCTACACTGCCAGTAGAATTAGAATAAAATATTTTTGTCTATGATAGCCAGATTCATTTTATACCTATATAACATCACGCTACTATCCACGGAAGCGGAGCAGTAATCAAAGACTTAAACGATAAAAGCGGGTCAAAGAAAAAAAATTATTGCCAAAAATATAGTATGGAATTGATTTCTTGGTAGATTATTTTTTCATAATCATTGTTAAAGAAAGCAAAACACTTTTCTTGTTTTTCCTGATACATACAACTATATGTAGCTGTTACATTTCATGAACGCACGTGAATCATTTCAATATCTATTAAACTTTATTCCAATGACATATGACTCACGCTCGCGAATTGCATATACTATACCTAGAGATCTACGTTTTTAAACGAGTATCTGACTTCACTGTTTATGCAACTTTTTGACAATTTAAAAGTGCGTCTAAATGGACTAATTTAAATAAATGACTTTGACTTTGACTACTAGAAGAAGTACTAGTTATTCAGAAAAATAAAACCTGATTTAGGTTTTTCTGAACGGGAATAACATTCTGAGAAAACCTATCATATTTCTGATAGAATTTTGATAGGTTACGGCAATATCACTCCCGTGAATACATACGTAACTTGTCCGCACCCCACAGAGGAAGATTGACGTTCAACAGTGTCTTTCTGTAATAATATTTACTATTATTATTGATTATTTATGAACGAGGACAATTTTCTTTGTTTTTGAAATGACAATGTTTTTATTTTTCACACGAACGTTCAATAGCAACGTTCGTGTGCTATTGTATTTTTTTAGCCTCGGTGGCCTAGTGGTCCCAAGAGCGACTGCTAAACTAGAGGTCTTGGGTTCGATTCCCAGGTCGAGCAAAAAGTGTTATTGGGTTTTTCTGTGAAATTCTCAGTAGCAGCTCGGAGTTAGGACTTGTGCCCGGTTAATGGCAATAGGCTTGCCCCCTATTACATGGGACCTAAACATACTGACGAACTGTGGGTGTACATTGTTACACCTTTGCCTAACCCTTCGGGGAATACAGGTGTGATGGTGTGTGTGTGTATTTTTTTGGTATTTAATTTGGAATTGAAATTGTATTGATAGTAATTCGTATTTAATTACCCATTTTTTATGTTTTATGACTGCATACTTTGGCATGAAGTTGTATTTATTGAACTGTAATAATACCTACTGAACCTTTAATGAATTATAATGTATTGTAATTTTCAAGAATATTATCACAGTTTATGCACATCTCTTCCTACCAATTTGTACGCCACGATATGCGGCTGAACTTTTTTTCTATTGGATTTCACTATTTTCTTTCAAGCAATGTACACTATGTTTAGAATAGAATAGAATTATTTATTTCAGATAATTAGAATCCATATCATGTTAGTATATATTAGCAACAATATCAGCTTATAATTATGTTAGTGTTGTTAGTACTTATAATTATGTATACTAGGTACTATATGGAACCATTCACTACCCTCATCCAGTGATTTGGAATGGGGCAGTCAAATAGAGCAGCAATAACTTTCAGAATGCCATTGTTAGCACCGCGCAAACGCTGCAGCAAAGAAGCCGATTTTTTGCGAATTATGGACTTGAAGCCGTCCGTGTGGGCTTCAACGAATAAAATTTACTTACTTACTTACATAATAATACCAGCCTTTTATTATCCTACAGCAAGACAAATGGCTCTTCTCACACGGAGAAGGCGCGAGCATGAATGACAACCCTTGTTCAGAAAAACAAAAATATTATCGCCTTTGTCTGTAAGGCATGATTATTACTAAAACAAAAAAAAACAATAAATTAAAACGTAAATTTGCCGCCGCAAGTCGTGAGCACAAACGTCAAGTAAATTTTTGGATTTTTTTGCTCGCGATCGGTCCGGCTTATGGACGAATCGCGTCCACGGCCCAAAAATCCCATAAAGGAACCCAAATACCCAAAAATTAACTTGATGGTTATGCTCACGACTCGTGGCGACTACTATATGAAAGAAGTCAAAGTCAAAACATTTATTTCAATTAGACCATTTACAGGCACTTTTGAATTGTCAAGAAGTTACTCATACAAAAAGTTGAAGCTAGTTGCTAGTTCCAAAACGTAGGTCTCTATGGAGAAAAACGAGCAAGAAACTCCATGGACACTCTTTTCAAATTGGTTTTTACAAAATCTTGGTTACAATATTCTTGTTGCTTCTACATGTGAAAACAGTGAAGTTGAATATAAAGCAATTAAAAAAAAATAAAAAAGATGATTTACTTTATGATCTTCACAAAAATTTGTAAACAAATTATTTTTTTAATTATCTTTAATTAATCATGTTCCTATCTATGATTGATTAATAAATCACATTTTCAACTTTAACAGTCGTGATCAATGGCTAGATATCTTGATATTTATTGAAATGCTAGTTTGGCGCCATAGCGAATTGGACTTAAGACTAATAAATTATTACTGCTTAACATTAATTGGCTAACCTTAGGTAAGTAAACAACTGTTTTATTTATAACTTTAGTTGCACGATATTTGTGTTCAAATAATAATTAATTATTTTACTTTCAACTTAAAAAAATGGTCGGGGGCGCAGTACTCATAATTGGCGTACTTGTAGGAGGAGTACGTAAGGGTCGTAGCAGGTGGCGTTCTGTGGTTTCTGCCTGCCCCCATGGGTAGAAGGCGTGAGTTTATGTATGTTTTAACACAAGAATAACGTAATGGATGATTTACGTTTTTAACAATTTTGTGTTATATGTCATGTCCGACGAATTATTTTTGTTTTTCTTAATGCCTTATTACGTTATACACTAACTTCTGCATGTGACTTCGTCCGCGTGGAAGTTGTATATTCATTTAGCAGACATACAGCACAGCAGCTAATCGCTCAGGCACAGCGTCAACCGTGCCGATATTAGGTATAATACATACATACAAACACGAAAAACATAACCAGTCTTTGCAGTCGGGTAAAAAGATTAAAGAACAACCTAATAACAGTAGTCTAGAATACACTTGCTAATATTCACAAAAGAAACTTCAAAACATTACATATTACAATGAAGGAAATGTACCATGAGACGTACGGTGAGCAAGAAAGTTGATTAATATTGTATATTTTTAAATTCCAATTTTTGAGCACAACATCAAAAAAAATACGAAATAGATGTGAAATGAAGATTTAAAATAAACTCTTACCTCTTCTGACATTCTGAGAATAAGCACATTACGTTACTTTGTATCTATTTAAATCCATACTTGATTTTGATAAAATTTTGCTACGGAAGTTTGAACCCCCTAGAAAAGACATAGGCTACTTTTTATTCTGCGTCATCGTCAACATCCGCGATCCGACATATACGCGAGCGAAATCGAGGGCAAAAGCTAGTCGTATATAAAAATAACAGACTTCTGTCGTTGACCTATGTCTAGCTAGACAAGCTATAACAACGATTCTCCACGCTAAACGATCCTCGGTCTCAGAAATAATTTAGAGCGCGTATAAAATAGGCGCCACTACGCTCATTAGGCACTTCCAGTAGCTTTAATGTGCGTTGTACAACTAACAAATGCCGCATAATACTCGTTGTTATGGAAACTTAATATTTGCGGCGTTTTAAAGACTTTTCCTTGAATGTTTTATTGTAATAGACGTGCTTACTGATTTGCTAAACCAATGACTTCAATAGGTCACATAACATTGGTTGCCGGTTGGTCGGTTGGGTTTTTCTAAGAAATTCTCAGTAGCAGCTCGGAGTTAGGATTTGTGCCCGGTTAATGGCAATAGGCTCACCCCCTATTACATGGGACCTAAACATACCGGCGAACTGTGGGTGTACATTGTTACACCTCTGCCTAACCCTTCGGGGAATACAGGCGTGATGGTATGTATGTGTAGGTCACATCATTTATGTAGGATCTCCATCTAAAGATATAGACAAATCTGAAATCATGACATACAAGGCAATAAAAGGCCCAAGGGATTATGTAGATGTACAGTTGTACACCTCTACGAGTTTGATATTCTCTTTTTAAAAGTGTAATAGGCCTCAATAGTTTGGAATAGAAAATTCGAAATCAATTTCAAAAATATTCAAGATAACAAGTCCAAAAAAATATATTTTTTTTTGTATGAAAATATGCGTTTGCTCTGCTGCATGATAAGCCGAAAATTTTAAAAGGATTCCGGAAACTGCAACAATATTTACCGTTCATTTTGTTCAACAAGCTTCTTTAAACAAAATATCTTATCTATACATTTTGTCCAGTTGGAACATAAATTTATGGATCAGCTGTTTTTTTTCGTGATTTCAAAATTAATACCATCCATCACCATCATGCCTGTAGTCCCCGAAGGGTTAGGCAGAGGTGTAACAATGTACACCCATAGTTCGCCAGTATACTAGTTAGGTCCCATGTAATAGGGGACGAGCCCGGGCACAAATCCTAACTCCGAGCTGCTACTGAGAATTTCATAGAAAAACCCAATAACACTTTGCTCGACCTGGGAATCGAACCCAAGACCTCTAGCGTAGCAGTCGCGCTTAGGACCGCTAGGCTACCGAGGCAGTTCAAAATTAGTCCCATAGTAAAATTTGTGCATAGTAATAAGTTCAATGACCTTTCGTCAGGTTTCTAGTGAACAAAAAACACAATTCCAAACAAATATCTTCAACTACTGTTACAAAATATAATTTATAACTGTAATAAGGTCGCCATTATTTTACCTAATTGAGTACAAACAGCGCCTGCAGGCAACTACTCACTATCTACTATGTAAGTGACGCATGCGCATCAGACAAAGAAAAATTATCCACTGCGCTCGCGACATGACACTTACAATAAAAATAAATTAACTGCGCACTCTTCTAATGAAGGAGTAGGGTGACCATGTGTTTGACGTTAGTGATATTTTATTTTTTTGTTATATTACGACTAGCTTGATACGTGTTTGTTTGTTTATGTTATCTTACTATCAAATCGTAATAATATGATTTGGTTCTGTAGATATTTATATTAATTTTTTTGCTAGTTTGGTACCAAAATATCCTCATGCTTTATATATCAAATCTTGATAGAAGTTGTCATGTTTAATCGTATCTCTTGTCGTCGTCTTTTGACATATGACCACAGATTATAAAATAGTTGCCATATGACTGACCTGATTGAATTTGATTGTTACCTGTTTTGTTTAACAAATGTGCATGTTACCTCAAGCATTTTATTTTCCTCATTGAAATGCATAACATAGAATTAACGGATGTTAAATACAGGTGTAAACAGACACATTAAAAATCCGTTAACTACTTCAGTGGTCGTCAAACTAACTATAAAATTGAGCAAAAGTTATTTTTGGAAATCGTGGACGCCGGGAGTCGTGCGGGTATTTTTTTTTTGGGGGGTGGGAAATCATCGTATAACTTCTCCCGCCCTGGGCGGGGCGGGAGGGAGTGTCAGACTTTTACTGACTAAAACCCACCCATGTTCCTTCTTGTGCCCTTTGCGTTCCGGGGGCGCGGTATCTCTTACGCGCGTTATCTCTTGCGCGGTATCTCTTTAAAACTTACACACCCTATTCGACAATCCATGATGAGCCGAGACATTTCACGAAGCATGTTGTAAGAAACGAAGTAAGATGCTTCTAATTTCGTCATTAACTCGTCCCATATACTCGTTCCCACACTGATTTTGTGACGAACGGGAACGAGACACATGGCTTAGTGAGTGATGGTCATGACGTCTTGTTTGTCTACTGAGAGGCATAAATGAGAGATGCTGAATCTAAATATATAAAATTCTCGTGTCGCAGTGTTTGTTACCAAAATCCTCCGAAACGGCTGGGCCGATTTTTATGAAATTTTGTGTGCATGTCGGGTAGGTTTAGCAATAATCTACTTTTCATAACCCTAAATGGTTGAATGGTTGATGATGGATGGTATGTTATGTGATAGTATATAATCAGCTTATCCTCTTGCTTTTTGTGGATGTTAGGTATACCCATAATTGGCGTATACATTAGAAATTATACTGTGTGTGCTGTTGGTTTACTGTATTCAATAAATAAAAAATACACACCATTGATGTTTGAACAACATCTAAAATAGATTAACGTGATCCCTTTTATGCTAATGTTCTGTTTTAAATGAATGAGTATATATAATCTACAGTTTTATAAATCCATATCAACACACCTATAAATAATAATATAAATGTCAGATTTATGCATAAAACAATGTCAATGTAGCCTAGTAACTGCCTCGGTAGCCTAGTGTTCTTAAGCGCGACTGGTACGCTAGAGATCTTGGGTTCGATTTCCAGGTCGAGCTAAACGTGTTAATAGGTTTCTCTAGGAAATTCTCAGTAGCAGTTCGGAGTTAGGATTTGTGCCCAGTTTATGGCAATAGGCTCGCACCTATTACATGGGACTTAAACATACCAAAATGCGGATGTAGGTACATTGATACACCTCTGCATAACCCTTTGGGGAATACAGGCGTGATGGTATGGTTTTTAAAAGAATGAATGCGTATAATCTAGGGTTTTTTTTTTAATATAATATCAACACACCTATAAATAATAATAAAAATGTCACATTTATGCATAAAACAATGAGAATGTCTGCCACGAGTAGTTGATTCATCAGCACTGACTCACACAACGTACAGTTCGTCATATTAATATTACGTATAACAAAGAAAATACCCTTTGTTTGTTTATATTCTTTGTCTTCGCTCTAAATAACTTGTTATATCCAGATCACGTGAAACTTTCTGTGATATGTTCAGTGATATGTCAGGAGTAGAATGGGGGTCAAATTAATCTATTATGGGGAGAAAGGGCTACAGTTGCACATGGTTTGTGTCAATAAACATATTTTCTTCCATTTTTTCTTACTTTCAGTTATTGGTTGAAAAGAGTATGCTTAGATGGTTGGGTCATGTTGAGAGAATGAGTGAAAGGCGACTAACAGAAGGGATTCATAAGGGAGATGTGAGTGGCAACGCCGGAAGGGGACGCCCTAGAAAGACCTACCCTCGACCTTATTGGTGAGGTTCTTCAGAAAGGTTGGGTGCGCAGCACTCGTAACCAGCGTGCTTGTATGACCAGATGTATGAACGCAATGGGAAGAAGGCGTGAGCATAATATGTATGTATGTGCATGTTTCACTTATATTATTTCAGTTACATTTTGCTTGACTGCCTCGTTGGCCTAGTGGTCCTAAAAGCGACTGCTACGCTAGAGGTCTTGGGTTCGATTCCCAGGTCGAGCAAAAAGTGCAATTGGGTTTTTCTATGTAATTCTCAGTAACAGCTCGGAGATAGGATTTGTGCCCGGTTAATGACAATAGGCTCGCCCCCTATTACATGGGATCTAAACATACCGGCGAACTGTGGGTGTATATTGGTACACCTCTGCCTAAACCTTCGGGGCATACATGCGTGATGGTAAGTTTGATATATATTTTGCTTATAATTAAAAAAAACTAAGGGTCATTGATATATCTAAACTAATATTATAGAATTGAAGAGCTTTTTTTGTTTAAACAGGCATATCTCCGGAACTACTGATCCGATTCTGAAAATTCTTAAGTTTAATTAACCATAGAAAATACAAAGAATCACCCTGCATTATTTTTGTATGAAAAAATCCAGGGTGATTCGTTTTATTAATCCGATAGTGTATACTTTACTAATATTATAAAACTAAAGAGTTCGTTTGTTTTTTGTTTTGTTTGAACACGCTTATCTCCGGAACTGCTGGTCCGATTCTGAAAATTATGAAACGACGCATACGTTTTTTTTATTTCCGTAGTTTTTAGTTCAGTAGTTCCGGAGATAAGGTTGGGAAATGGTAAATTTTTTGTCTATTTTTTTTAATAACTTAGAAACTATTTATTTTAAAATTACAAAAAAAAATATTTAAGATTCTCACAACAAGTCCTTTTATTTGATACGTCACATGATGCAGTTTAAAATTTTTCTTTTTAATTTTCCATTTTGGCCCTCAAAAGTAACCCCCCATATACAGATTTCGTCTATCCACATCACACCTCTTCATTTGGGTCACAGAAATTAATACGTGCGCCAAATTTTAAACTCAATCGGTCTAGTAGATTCGGAAATAATTGACTGACGGACGGACAGACGGACACAAGTGATCCTATAAAGGTTCCGTTTTTATTTTCGGACGTACAGAACCTTAAAAACAAAATTAAGTCAATAATTGTTCTTCGTTGCAGTTAATTCTTTGATATTATCAATACAGGTAGGTCCTTTACTCCGTATAAATCGGACACCTACCGTTCATAGTTGAAATTCCATTAAATATTCAATAGTTATTATAATTATCGCTTTGATCGGTATCAATAGGCTCCATAAAATATCCTGGCGATATAAGGTAACCTGGTGCAGTAAACCTTACCATACCTTGCAGGAATGGTAAAAAACATGTAGGGGAGAGTGGGGACAGTTCCAACTAATTTTATATTTCTGAACACATTGAATATTTCTACATTGTTTTTACTTATTGCGTTAACTTAGTTAGGAAAGGACCGGAAAGGACATAAAGCCGTTGGTCCTGCGCCTGAACTCTTCTCGGTCATGTCGGACTACCGTCCCATCGAAATATAATAGTGAGAGAAGAGCGAGTGCAGCTGTTTTTACGTACACACTTGTGTACTATATCTTCTGCGTACTTGGTTAGTCTCCATTAAGATAAGCCGTCGTGGCCAACATCGGTGTAGAGAATAATACATACATACCATCACTCCTGTATTCCCTAAAGGGTTAGGCAGAGGTGTACTAATGTACACCTATATTTCGCCGGTATGCTCAGGTCCCATGTAATAGGGTGCGAGACTGTTGCCATTAACCGGGCACGAATCCTAACTCCCAGCTGCTACTGTTAATATTATTCAGTTATAATTCTAGATACAAAAATCGTAATCGTGATATCTCATGTTACTTAAAAACATACCGGCGAACTGTAGGTGTACAGTGGGTACACCTCTGCCTAACCCTCTGGGGAATACAGGCGTGATGGTATGAGTACAAAAATCGTCTATAACATTGATTCTGTCAATCTTTGAATAAAACGTCAGGTATTAGTAACGCTTAAATATTTCATTATGTTTGTAATGTACATCGTTTGGCGGTAACAGTAATGTTAATTCTGACCCCTGTTACAACCAGCCCCGCTCTCCCCTACCTAGATATCGTGGCCAATCGATCTAGACTTGTAAAAATAAAATTATAAATATAACGAGTATCCTGTTTGTGTGTTTATACAAGATAAAACCACTTACTTATATGCATATCGGTGGGGTAATTTCATTATATAATCACAATATCGATCCGAAGAAGTTTGACGGGGGTGTCACACCATCAAACTGGGAATCGAAAGCAGAACTTCATGCTCAACAGTCGCTCTTGAAACTACGAGACTAACCGGGGCAAATGTACAGCGTGTTATAGAAAGGGCATATTCATACAAACGGGGTGAAGAGTGTATCCGGCACTGAATCTCTATACAAAATTTCAGCTCAAAGCAATAACTTTGAAAATGCATAATATTTTATTTTATTTCGGCAGTTTATTAATTTTAAATCATAACAAACGTGTCAGGAGAAACAAATCTTTTTTGGAGTTGTTTCTTTGTATGTAGTTAGTTGACACCGATCAGCTGACTTGGTGTAGTGATGTGTAGAATTCAATTGGAAACATTTGATTTTTTACTTAAGTGTTTCTTAATTTTATAATTTTGTGAGTATAGATATTAAAAAATGTTGCTATGTGGTTTGTTAACACCTACAGAATAAAACTGAAGTGTCTGTAATGTTAAAATATATAACAAAAAGTTTTTACTAAATGATTTTGAATATAACATACAATTAATTTCTAAAACCTTTTATTGAACTTCACTTGTATGTATGTCCTGGAATTTTGCAATCAATATTTCACCCATCGGGCTAAAAGGCACACATGTTTGAATTTTTTTGTCTATCTATCTTTTCCGGGTAATCACCGAAAAGGCTAGACCAATTTTGAGGACTCTACTTAAGAGAAGTAACTTAGGCTACTTTTATTTTAGAACGAGAATTACTGACCCACGCAAAAAAAAAACTAAAGAAAACCGAAATTTACGCGAATGAAGACGCGCGATGCGCTAGTTTCAAAATACATAAAGAAACATTTTCTAATGTTTCCTACAATTCTACACTAAATGTTTGTGAGTCATATTATAGTAAACAGACCTTTTGTTCAGTACTTCCTCACGTTACGTTTGTATTGACAAAGAGAAAATATTATCACTACGGAAACGGATTAAAAATTAAAGTATATTATTCTTTTGTCTATTTTACTTAGGGCCGAATTCACCGGTCGCTTTGAAAACTGAGTTCAATAAAACTAAGTTCTGCTTAATCCAGTTTAGATGTTGGTTCTGATCTCGGTTAACGTCACACAGATTTCACCGGCTACATTGTGATCGCGTTTACGAAAACTAAGGTTACTTCGACTGTAACTTCGACAATGACAATTCGACAATTGTAATGTCTTAAGTGTTGGTTTTACTTAAGAAATAAAAACAAAATACGGCTCTACGGTCAATTTCTTTCTATGGACAAATAGGTAGGCAATGTATTCAACTCCTTGGGATGATTTTAAGTAGGTACTACCAGCTTTTTCCCGCGGCTTCACAATATATATATATATTATATACTTCAGAATAAAGCCATATTCCTAAATTATCAAATGGGAACACAAAAATGAGACAAAAACTATGTATTAAGCAAGATTAATAATGTTTATATATTGTACTAAATTTCAGGTAATTTAATTCAGCCGTTTGATAAAAAAATTAGGGATCCGTATGTAACAATGACTACAGTAATCTATAAAAAATTATAGTTTGTTTATAACCCCTCATAGCTCAACAAATAATTTTACCTATGTAATATTAGTTTAAAGGATCAAGACTATTATTTAAATACTAATTCACAACAGTTTTTGTTAGAATATTTCTATCAAGTTCGTGTCGAGTGGTCAGTACTTAAATTGTGTCTAAGTGCTGCATGCGCTACCAAAATGATACACTGCAGACACGCTTGTACTATTAATAGACACTACAAATTAAAACGACACTAAACATACAGTACAGTCGAGATCAAAGATAAGTCGTCAAAGTGTCTACTTAATTTTGACACAGAACAAATTACATATTATGACCTTTTTTTTTAAAGATGGGAAATCATCAAATGTCTCTTTCCGCCCTGAGCGAAGCGGAAACGAGTGTCAGACTCTTGCTGACTAAAACCCATCCGTGTTCGTCCTAAAGCGTCCTCCATTTGTGTTCCAGCCTCGCAGTAACTCTTTCAAACAAACTCCGCAATCCTGGCAGGCTCCGTCTACCAAAATATTTGTATGGCCTACAAAGAGTTGTCCCGGGTCTGATTCAGTGTTTCAGTTAACATACAATAGAATAGTAACAATAATGTTATCAATGAACTTCTTGTAAGTTTGTTTAACTGTACCCTCGTCCACAATGTCAATCAACAAGTGTTTCTGAGAAACAACAATTTATTACGAGTCGCATAGTTGACAGTGCTACAGTGGTTTCCAGAACCAACTCTATTACACGGGAAGTTGATAGGCTATTTACTTTTATGTACAAACGTTTGGTAGCCGTTCCTACTTACTAGTAACTATAATGAGTGCTCATTATAGTTACTGCTAACTGTTCAATATCTTGGAAGACAAGGCCGTTCGGATTAGGATCTGTTCACATACGTATTTGCATATTCATCGACAAATAGGTTGCAATGATGGAGATAGTTTGTGCTTTAGTAAGATTCGAGATAACATTTTTCTTTTGATTTTATGAAAATGAAGGAAAACTGGAGTTAAAGCTGACTTTGGTCAGTTATTTGCCAACTCAATTGAGTAACTGTTTGTCAATTTAAAGCTACTTAAAATCTAAGTCCATTGAAATATAATTTAAAAGAATCTGGAAATAAAATAGGGTTGCTTTTTGGAGAAATTGTGTCTTGGAATTACTGGTTCTAGCATTTTTTTGGCATAAGATTTGCAATGACATAGTCTAGTACTTACCCCACGAAATTAATAACACACAGATGCATCTTTCCATTTCGTATTTTGTTACGTTCACATATCTTACAGGACTGCCAACATACAGAGTACATAAAAGTACTTACACAGCTTTGTCTGTAAATACTACATTTTCTCCATAACTTTGGTGTTGTAGCTCGTACATTTTTCTCTTTGAAACATGAGTATGGCCGCTTCTTTTAGCGACTCTGTAAGTCCAAAAAGCTAAAGCTGAGTATACACAGGGAAATATACAAGCAAGATCTATTTAACTGCACACCAGAATGGGATGTTGATTAAGATGTTTCTATGTTATTTATTTCTATTAATAGTTTACTTATCAAGTAGAAAAACTTGCGTAACAATAAACGGTTGAACCCTGCTGAATGTCTCACCAATTTCATTCTAGAATGGATTGATTCTGTCCTTGTATCAGGACCCGTTCGGTTATCATAATGCTTGTAGATAACTCTACTACAAAATCTATCGTAAACTGGAAAACTGCATAAAATCTCGCCGATACAGTTCGAAAATAGACTAATCTCTGAATTAGTCCTTTTTCGAACTGAACTAACTAAGTAATAAGAATCCCTTCTCTGCACTCACGTAAATTTCTATTCGTTCCGTTGTGAGCACTGAATCCTGGCTCACATATCCAGCCAAGAAACCCAGAAGGACAAGACCTTCCGGAGACGCCACTGGCTTTCAGAAACGACCGCTCTGCTGCAGATTTCTCTTTTCACTCAGCGACAAGCAATACTCGCACCTGCAGCGATCTGCATATGCAGTTTTTTGATCCTACCGATAATATTAAATACGGGTGTAACACAGTGCCCTTGCCGCTATGTGACATTTCATAAACCGTGACCTAAACACATCACAGAGCATTGTTAGAAATTGTAAAGCTAAACAAACCATTCAATCACCACTAGATTCCGTCCATTGCTTCCCACAGGCATTTCTTACGGGCCCAGTGTAGCCGCAGCTTACGGCGACAGGCGGTGCCGCGGTGTGGCGATGCCGAAAGCCCGCGGCCGCTTTGATCGCGATAGCGGCACCTCTGATGTCCGCACGGTCCGCCTAACGCGATGTATGGAAGCCTATTTACCGGCCAGGGATGGCACTGTTTATGTTACTGATTCGAAATGGTCTGATAGTGTTTGTGAAGGCTGGAATGTAACTGGACACTACTAAGTTGTACAGGTACTTTACTTGTTAGTTTGTTGAAGATAATATGTGTGACTGTAGCCCACACTGGATGGTACAATTAGTGTCCCGTATTACCTGACCTCTCCTTCCTCTGTTCTTCCTTCTAAGATGTCAAAAAAAATCGGCTGATCCAAATATTTTGTCGAGTTAAGCATATCTACATCATCACCATCGTCATATCAGCCAAATGGCGTCCACTGCTGGATATAAGCCTTTCCCACAATCCAGAGATCCAGATATTTCCCGCTACCTTTACCAGTTGACGGATCGTCTCGATTTATCCTACTAATGTTATAAATGCGAATTTATGTGGATGTATGGATGTTTGTTACTGTTTCACGCTAAAACGACTGAACGGATCTGGATGAACTTGGTACATTGATAGATTATAGTCTGGAATAACACATAGGCGACTTTTTATCCCGGGAAAATGTGCAGGTCGCTAGTATCTACTTAAATGTATCGATTTCTTGATTTCTTTTTCTCGATTTTTGGATTGGTCTCATAGTAAAAGTAATTCATAATGGTGAGTACAATATCCCCTTTTCAGGTTACCGATAAACAAAAAATAAGGCAAATAACATACCATCACGCCTGTATTCCCCGAAAGGTTAGGCAGAGGCGTACCAATGTACACCCACAGTTCGCCGTTATGTTTAGGTCCCATGTAATATGCAGCCAGCCTATTGCCATTAACCAGGCACAAAACCTAACTCCGAGCTGCTTCTGAGAATTTCATAGAAAAGCCCAGTAACACTTGCTCGACCCGGAAATCGAACCCAAGACCTGTAGCGTAGCAGTCGCGCTTAGGACCACTAGGCTAACGAGGCAGACATAGTAAAAGTTATTCGTAATGATGAGTACAATTACCCCTTTTCAGGTTTCTAATAAAATAAGGCAAATTTTATATTTGAAAGAACAGGACTACCAGCCCTAGAAGTCTAAACACATGTAAGTACTTACGTAAGGCAGTCATGCTAGTGCCAAAAACATCTTTATGGATATAACGGTGCTAGCCGTTGACACTGCCAGGAGCTTGCACGACCAACTGTACTTGGATATAGTGTGTGATAACACGCATTTGTTTTTTATCTTTACTTTGCGGATTTTTTTTTTGTAGCTGTTGCTGGGGCTACTGTTTTCTGCACTTTGGTTTTTAACCCCAAACGTAAAAACGACGGGGTGTTACAAGTTTGGCGTCTCTGTGTGTATGTCCGTGGTACCGCAGCTCCCAAACGCATAAACCGATTTTGATTTGGTTTTTTGTGTTTGAAAGGTTAATGAGTCGGGAGTGTTTTTAGCTTTGTTTGATGGAAATTGATTCAACGGTTTCAAAATTATCAGCTCTTTTGTTAGCTACGGTAGCGATTTTTTTCTTGTCTTAAATTTTTTTAAAGGATGGGATATCATCAAATAACTTCTTTCACTGTGGGGAAGGGAGTGTTAAACTCCTACCGACTAAGCGCTCTCTTAGCGTTCCAAAGCCGCGGTAACTCTTTCGAACAAAGTCTTTTGGATGCCTTCAGCAACAAAATTTTAATTATTTGAACATACGAGGTGTAAAAAGACACACATTGAAACACATACCATCACGCCTGTATTCCCCAAAGGGTTAGGCAGAGGTGTACCAATGTACACTAACAGTTCGCCGGTATGTTAAGGTCCCATGTAATAGGGGGCGAGCCTATTATTGTACACACACATTGGATATACATTGTATACACATACAGAAAGTTGGTGAAAAACATATGTTCTTACCATCTTTACAATATTTTCTTACTAACCATGCCTGTGACACCTCTGGTTATGGACATTCTGAAGGTTAAAATTCCAACTTTTTTTTAGGTTTTTATATAAGAACGTGTTTTAAATTTTATAACTGATTTTCTCACGGAAAATCTGGATCCTTTCCCAAGAATAATGTATGCGCCATGGTTCTTATTATGATGGGCAGTATGCGTAGTTGATGTCATGTGTTTTTTACGCCCTGTGTAAAGGTTTTATGTCGCATAACAGTGAAAATCAATCTTGTAAATGCTCTTTCTCACATATTCTTAATTTACACAAACGCATAATTGCCATTACATTCACTTATTTTATGACAATACAAATTGTGGACGAACCCACGAACCTTACAGAAACACGTACCACCAATATTGTTTTTGATTAACCAGTTAATTAGCGATTCAAAAACTCAAAATCGTCAGTTAATCACACAAATTTCCAATTACAGAACAAACAGATAAATAAAAATAAAAAACCCCTCAATAAACTCAGTCCCAATAAATAAATATTACTACATTTACGTCGTTACCAATCACTACCCTTCACCATCAATTCGATTCCTTCATAAATATCAATCAAAACAATCAAAAGCACAGTTACCAATCAGTTAAATTAACTGCTTCATTAATCTCTTCACACTCGGGTTTTACGACACACGCACATTTCCTCGCGCCATAAAACTCCAACCAGAATCGGCAACACAAACGAAAGGGTCAAACCAAGATCAATATCAAATCGATTAAAACAAATCGATAAGCTTATCTTAAGAATTCTCCTTCTGCGGGATTCATCGCAATAAATACGAGTAGCCTCAATTTGTCGACCATAAAGTCCTTTAAGATGCAATTTGTCAACGTCAACTCGCAATGCGTATCGATGCATCGGAATGGAGCGATCGAGATCGATATCTCGTCTTTGTATCGATGCTGACGATTATCCGATTGGCGATTGTGTAGTTGATTCTGCGTGCGCATGCAACATGAATGGTAAATCGAGGAAGCTATATTCAAATGCAAAGAGGACTGTTTTGTTTATTCAGAATTAGAATAACAATAACCGTTGATAGTCTGTAAGGAATACAAATGTCTATGTTAATCCTATCGGTTAAATGTACACTGTTAACTGCCTCGGTAGCCTAGTGGTTCTAAGCGCGACTGCTACGTCAGAGGTCTTTCTTGGGTTCGATTCCCAGGTCCAGCAAGTGTTATTGGGCTTTTCTATGAAATTCTCAGTAGCAGCTCGGAGATAGGATTTGTGCCCTATTACATGGGACCTTAACATACTGGCGAACTGTGGGTGTACTCTGGCACACCTCTGCCTCACCCTTCGGGGAATACAGGCATGATATTTTATTTATAATTATTAAAGATTGAAATCCTAGATTCTACAGATCTATGTCATTGTATCATGGCCAAATGTTATAGAATGAATAAGGAATATGTAGTTACGAAAATTCTGACCTTTAAAGTGACCGGCTAAAGTTATGGCCCAAGGAAAGTGTCTGGCAATGATTTTTAACCATATTCTGTAAACGTATGGAAAGCAAAGCTTTTTACTAACGGTACTAACATAAAAGAAACAATGTTTTTAAATTTTTGTCTGTCTGTCTGTTTGTTCCGGTTTATCTCCGAAACGGCTGGACCGATTTTGACGGGACTTTCACTCGCAGATAGCTGATGTTATAAGAAGTAACTTAGACCATTTTAATTTTTATTTCTTTATTTAGTTGAATTTAAAAAAAAAGCTGTTTATAATGCGAATTCAAAATGGAAATCAATAAAATAGTGAACGCGAACAAAGTCGCGGGCAACAGCTAGTATTTTATAAGTGAAAAAGCAACATCATTGCAACTAGCAAATACGCTTACCTTTTTAACAACACATGTATTTATCTTTTTATACTCAAAATTTCAGCCACACTTAACATTTCTGGTGAGCCAATACTCATGGATAACGTTAATCTGGGGGACGGAGGGTCATGTGGAACTCTTACCAGCTAACACCTCATAGTTCCTCCCACTGGCTGCCTGGGAGCTAAGGATTCACTTGACACGCGATCTAGCCAACGACTAGGTGACGTAGGTCTGATGACGCTAGACCTCAGTCCATTAGGTTTGTAACAATCATCTATAAGTATCGTAAAGGAAATTTCCATGAATATAATTTTGTCTAGATGCGTTATACAACCCCCACTGCATCTTGTTACTTTGTTTTTCTCATTTGCATTTAAAACAATACTAATATTAGGTAGGTGAATATTTCATTCATTTTCTATGACTTTATTGCTTCCACGTGGACGTAACGGGAAATCCAAGATGGCGTTAAATCACTTCTCATTAATACTCAACTCGTCAACTATCCATTTGAATAAAAACTAGCTTCTGCCTGCGACTTTATCCGCATCAAAGTTAATATATTATCCCACGGAAACTGTACATTTTTCCAGGATAAAAAGTAGTATCCGTGTTATTTCAGACTACAATCTATTTCTGTGCCTAATTTCATCCAGATACGTTCAGCCGTTCTGGCGTGATTGAGTAACAAACATCCATCCATCCTTACAAACTTTCGCATTTATAATATTAGTAGGATAGGATATAGAACTAGCAAACTGCCCGCGACTTCGTCCGCGTGGATTATTTTACTCTTATTACACATACCATCACGCCTGTATTCCCCGATGGGTTAGGCAGAGGTGTACCAGTGTACACCCACAGTTCGCCCTTATGTTTAGGTCCCATGTAATAGGGGGCGAGCCTATTGCCCTTATACGGGTACAAATCGTAACTCCGAGCTGCTACTGAGAATTTCATAGAAAAACCTAATAACACTTTTTGCTCGACCTGGGAATCGAACTCAAGACCTCTAGCGTAGCAGTCGCGCTTAGGACCACTAGGCTACCAAGGCAGTTCCCTCATTAGGTTATGTATTTTGTTACTGCTCCACTCCCGCGTGTCGTAGCGTGATGTTATATAACCCAAGTTACTCAAGAATAATGTGGCTATCTATTAGTGAAAAATGGTTAAAATCGGTCTAGTAGTTTCGAAACCTATTCGGTACAAACAAACAAAATCTTTCCTCTTTAAAATATTAAAGTACAGATCTGTTACCGGAAGATTCATTCCAACCAACTCAACGATAAACTATACAAATTGAAAGTTTTACAAATTACATAAATAAACATCGTGTGGTTCGGTTCATTTTAACTGTAATAAATATTGGTTCTAACGTAGTTAAAAGGTAACGGAATAGCAACGATATTTATGTTGAACTTCAAAGGGCTTTGACAACGTGACCAAGGACCTCGGTTCTGAGTAAATTATAACAAACTTACTTAGAACAGGCTGGACATCAAAGGAAGGTAGGAAGCGAGTTATTAGTACTCATCAAATTATGGCTTGATGGAAATTGACGGCAAGCTAAAACTGCATCGACGTGATGACGTTAGATTTTTCAAAAGACTCACCTGTCTATCGTATTAGCTGTTTTTAATTGAGTTCCGTACCCAGAGGACTACTATTACCTGGACTTAATTATCTGTGTTCCCGACCGCCCGTCTATCATACATAGGCCAGGTAAAAAGTAGACATGACTAATTTTGAGTGGTTAGAGCTGCCTATAGATATTTGCAATACCAGAGGCCTTGCTGATGCGTTGCCATTCCAGAAACAAAGTGAAAATGTCTCATGTGCCTGTAATTACACCAGCATCAAAACACTTTAAACACACAACTGTCTCGTTAGCCTAGTGGTTCTAAGCGCGACTGCTACGCTAGAGGTCTTGGGTTCAATTCCCAGGTCGAGCAAAAAGTGTTATTGGGTTTTACTATGAAATTCTCAGTAGCAACTCGGAGTTAGGTTTTGTGCCTGATTGATGGCAATAGGCCCCCTATTGCGTTTTTTTTTTAATTCTTATTTATTTAATAGGGGTTTTTATCCACATGGATACGTCAACCACATTTTACCTTATAGCCTATTTTACACACAAAGTATGAATAGGTAATAGAATCACTGCCTAGGCTTCTGAATTAAGCCATAAATTATGCTTACATACCGGCGAACTGTGGGTGTACATTGGTACACCTCTGCCAAACCCTTCGGGGAATACAGGCGTGATGGTATGTTATGTGATGGTGTAAACACACACAGCACGCTGCTTTGCGGCAGAATTAAGTATAGTGGTAGTACTTCTCCGGACGACCTTCTTCACAGAGAGATAAATCTAAGGGGTCAATTGACATTAGCCTAAAGTCATCACTTGTTAGTGATTGTCCTACTATAGTTATTAACCCAATTATGCCTCTAATAAAGATCATTATTAAACACCCCACAAAATATGGCTTCCAAACCAAATCAAAAGTAGTTTGCACTCAAAATGCAATTATCAAGTCATAATACGGTATTAGAATTTTAACTTAAAAGGCTTTGACTTAAAATCATTATATCTGTTTGGCAAGACGGCGTGCAGGTATGTACTCATAGTGTCTTATAGCTATATAATATACATAAACATATATATTAAATGTAGGTACCTACGTACAAATGAAACAGCTCCATTTAATTCCATAATATAAATGAAGTCTTGATATACTTATTTTGAATGAAGAAACATGCGCAAGAGTTCTTTGTGAGTGGAACTATGTTTAAGCAGTATTATCCATCTGGCTATCAGTAGCTTCTTTATCAAACCTATTCTCAGATAACATATGTGATGATAAAAACCATCTACCAAACGCAGTCAGAATTAGTTAGCCATAGCTTTTTTAGGAACTAAATAAAAAAATTAAAAATAGGACATGCATTAATACCGCATTAGCAAGAGACAGAAACACAGACATCGTCCGGCGCCATGTTATATAATACCCACTGATTAAATCCGGACCTAAATATGAAAGGAAAACATTAATTTACAATCAGCTGCAGATCATCCATCTTGCTATGCAACGGAGGAAAACAGTCATAATCCATTTCCTATGACTACTATATTAATTATCGTCCTAAGGCGATCGGTAAGCAACCTCATTGTGGGATTTGTGCCACAGAATAGCAAATTAATGAAGTGCTAAATGACACTGATATTAAAGTAAAATTAATTGATTATACTTCGTCTTTCAACAGTCTACAAGGTGTAAAAATACACATCATAATTCTATAATTATGATGTGTATTTTTACTACGCTTAATACCCCTCAAACTAAATAACATTGAGGAAAAAATTATTACTAGGAAACAACTCATTTTTGGAGTGAAAAATCACTATTTATGGAAGCTCACGTAAAACATTGTGCTTACGCAATATAAGCCATATACCATATAACAGTATAGGGGCTATAGGGATATTTAAAGTTTTATTAGAACATTTGAAAAAAAAAATAAAGTTGGAAGTTTGTCTTTTAATATATCCGTAACCAAAAGTTTTTCAAACACGGTCTAAAAACAAAAAAAAACACACATACCATTACGCCTGAATTCCCCGAAGGGTTAGGCAGAGGTGTAACAATGTACACCCACAGTTCGCCGGTACGTTTAGGTCCCATGTAATAGGAGGCTAGCCTATTGCCATTAACCGGGCACAAATCCTAATAACACTTTTTGCTCGACCTGGGAATCGAACTCAAGACCTCTAGCGTAGCAGTCGCGCTTAGGACCACTAGGCTATCGAAGCAGCAACCTACTCTCCTTAAAAGGAAGTATTGCTACATACCACCACTTTAACTATTTCGAAACATGTCCTAGATTTGAGATATCTAGAAACAAAAGGGAAGCGCCTGAGTCAGTCGTTGATCGGCTGCGGGATTCATATTCATATTATTTATTTGCATACCATAATGTGTGTAAAGGTGTTACATAAGGCTTAAAGCTAAAAGAACAGTTATGGACCCTGTTTGGGCACAGCTACATTTAAGGTAAAATTAAACTATGAGAAATACAATTTGAAAAATACAAATTAAAAATTAAAAAATTACATTTCTTATAAAATCGTGTAACATTTATAGTTTTTAAAGTCTCTAATTTAAAAGTTACTTTCAATATATATTTTATAAATTATTTAAAGTATTTATGAGATCATGTATCCTTATAATTATATGTAAGGATATGTTAAAAAGCTAAAAAGGTAAGGAAAATACAAAATAATTATACATGAAAAGCCGAAACTGAAGACTTTACAGCTTTATTCACACTTGTTACAGCCTGCAAGTAAGTCAAATGATTTTGAAATTGAAAGTTAAAGTCCTATAGGCCTTTTTTCTACAGCCACGCACTCTGTTCAGTCAACTCATCTGTGTCCAAATTGCTATTGTGATCATAAACTCTATACATTATTGCGGCTGCCTCTAAGCTATTCCACAATATATAGCATTGAACTAATGAACGAGCAATATTTCCAATGCACATAATGCAATAAAAATTAACGCCGAAATAAATCTTAGGACTCAAGTATTTGAGAAATGTTCATATCCTTCCATTATTTTTCTTAGGAGCAAAATCGTTACTAACAGCGCCTGATCTTTAATGGCTTACAGAGCCATATGTAACTGGAACCGGTTCGAAAACCACAATTGCTCATGAAGGAAGAAATATTAACTATCGTATAAAAGTGATTAGTGGGTAGCAAGGTAAAGAATACTAATAATATTTCCGACCGAAATTCGGTTACTGCAGCCTAACTCAATAACCAAGGACGCAAGAGATATTTTAGTGCACAAACTTAAGTACACTTCTTTGTTCCTTAATTCTCATAGTCCGATGGGACTGATAGTTCAGGTATAAAACCAAAGATCTATCAGCTTAACATGCTTGTCCAGACACACCATCTTCCAAACTCTGGGCTGCTACTAAGGAATGGAAAAATCTAATAACACTTTGCCCAATCAGGGTATCAAACTCAGTACCACGCGCTCATCAGTAATAGCGCTTGCAACCACGACATCAACAGATCAGTCATCCTCGATTCCTAATCTCGTGAGAGAGTATACTTGGTTTTTAAGAATGCGTACGTTCGAAGGACAGCTGCTGAAATACAAGTCGGGAAAAATACGCATCTAAACGGACATGCAAACGATCCACAACTATAGTAAGTAATCATAGACAGAGACATCTCGGTCATAGCTTTTTCACAAAAAAATTATCGACTAGAAGGTTCGTTCGTCCGGCTATCATTGTATTTGTGTAAATAAGAACTGTAATTGCAAATAAAATAAAACTAAATATCAAAATTTACCCTGAAATCCTTAAACACGTCACAAAGTCGATGAGTCCCATAAATCCTCAAACAGGTCCCAGAAACGAGATATCCCATAGCCAATAGATATTTTAGATACGTTAAATGCAGATTGCGAAAAATATGCCATCGGCATCCGAGAGATTTGTCGGAAGATACGCGCCGTGTCAACGTTGGCCACGTTCCTTTACTTTGCGTATCTGCATATTTTGCGTATACTACATATTCATCACCGCAATTTACAACCTTACGCACACTATTTAAAAGGATATTTTCGTTTGAGGTCGTGTTACCAACGTGTATATATAAATTTGTTACTTTATATCCAATATCGGGAATGATACGTCGGGTAAACTAGCTGCATCAGATAAAATGCGAGCGGAGACACGCGAATAAGTTATGTGTACTGCGCGTACGCAGCCTTGTGGCTCATATTACTCTACAATGTAACACAATAAATAACGCTCTTTTTAATTAGAACTGCCTCGGTAGCCTAGTGGTCCTAAGCGCGACTGATACGCTAGAGGTCTTGTGTTCGATTCCCAGGTCGAATAAAAAAGTGTTAATGGATTTTTCTATGAAATTCTCAGGTCTCAGCTCGGAGTTAGGATTTGTGCCCGGTTAATGGCAATAAGCTCGCCCCCTATTACATAGGACCTTAACATACCGGCGAACTATGGATGTATACTGGTACACCTCTGCCTAACCCTTCGGGGAATACAGGCGTGATGGTATGTTGTTGTTGTTAATTAGAAGTAGATTTTCTACTTCTAATTAATTCTAACCAATAACAATCGAATGGAACCATAAACAACTGCTCGAAATATTGAATAACGAATTAGGTGTAAATACGAAAATTGTTATACAAATCGAGATTAAGCAATTAATAATGTTTATACAATCGAGCGTTTATGTTCAATGGATCAATTTTAATTGTAGTTATTAAAATAAGTGACCAATTCAGACCACGGCGTAGCGACGTGTCTAGTTATCTTTGCCTAGTCACCTTTATCTGACTGTGGTCACATTTATCACGGAAAACAATACATCTGCCTAACTGCCTTGTTGGCCTAGTGGTCCTAAGCGCGACTGCGACGCTAGAGGTCATGGGTTCGATTCCCAGGTCGAGCAAAAAGTGCTGTTGGGTTTCTCTATGAAAATATCAGTAGCAGCTCGGAATTAGGATTTGTGCCCGGTTGATGGCAATAGGCTCGCCTCCATTACATGGGACCAAAAACATACCGGCGAACTGTGGGTGTAAATTGTTACACCTCTGCCTAACCCTTCGGGGAATACAGGCGTGATGGTGTTGTTACAATACATCCATGTCGTCATCTATCGCCGCATATGTGAACTTTAACTGATGTTTCCTATATCTTTATTATGAATCTGAGGTTCTCAAGGTTCCCAATAATATGAGCACATATAAAAAAAAATGCCAGAAATAACCGTTGGGCAAACTACTTCACCCATCTGATCAAAAGATCCTCCCTTTTCAAAGAAAACTTTTTTATAAAAAACACAAACTTCTTTAGAAACTAAAAAGTGAAAAATACCTTTGGAAGTCAACGAGCTCAAGAGAGAAGTCATTTGATAATTTCCCATCCGGAAAAAAAGGCAAAACGCTTTGGCTTTGGTTCTGTTTGTGTTTTTGTATTGCCACTACCAATTTTGATGAAATTTATATGACCACCTTTGAAGCATGACCTATCAAACAAAAAAAGAATCATTTAAATAGATTCATAATTGGCGGAGTTATAGCGTAACACACGTACAAAAGGAAAGCAGACAGACGAATTGATGACGTTCTTCTTTTTGAAGCCGGTTAAAAAATGAGGAACATTCTACGTTTTTATTCATACCTTCAAACTGGTGACCCCAGACGTGATAAGTCTGCAAATTTTTATCCATGTTTGTCTTGAAAAGTTACAAAAATAAATGAACTAAATTGCTATTCTGTAAAAATCTCCCTCGGTGAATTTAATTCAAGTTGAAGTCAGCTGTCAGTCCCTAATATCAGCTAGAGTATTCTGCAATATACGCCGTCGGTGACTCGCTAAATTAAGGTGAAGTGAGCCGTCATCTCTCCTGCAGTGCTGTTCTGTCAAAAACAGTACAAGATATTTAGTTATACTAAAAAGAAAAATAAACAAATAAAAAACACTCAAAACCGCAATAACCAATCCATCCATGTTCTTTCTTCTGCCCTTTGCGTTCCGGGGGCTCGGTCTCTTACGAACAACCCGCAGCCTTCTAAACATTTAATTTTTCAATACGGAATTGTCCTCTATTGCGGTCATCGGAAAGCCATTTTTAAGCAGCGTTCATTGAAAGGCCAAAAACCATCAGTGACCGTAGCCTACATGCCACATGCAAATGAAACCATGCAAGCATGCACTACCGTTACCTTAGGCCATTTAAAAACATTGCTACTGACATTTGGCACGTTACCACTACCTCGGATGATTCATGCAAATACATGATTAAAACAATAGTGTGACGCATCTCTTTCCTGTTTACCATCGTGTTCAAATTTATCGCTCAGCAAGTGTCGGGTACGGTACATGTAGGATGTATCTTTAGATGGAGTAAACAGTAGTAGGAATCTATGTTGATGTCCTTGAGTTAGTGATGTGTGATGCAGCGCCATGTCGATAGCAAATATAAGGTGTTAAAAAATGTTTTTTGAACATGGTAATTTTTTACATGACGTAATGGCTAAAATTTAAAATTAATTTAATCAATTAAATTTTAAAGGTAAAAATTTTATCTAAATGCCTTTAGAAATGATAATGTAACATGTTCAAAAAATTTTTTTTTTTTTGCTTTATTTTATTTTTTCGGTGCTGAGGAAGTACACATAATTTGTAAAGTTTGTGAGGTTGTAGCGGATAATCTCTGGTCCTACAGAATCGATTTCGAAAAAAATCTTTTACTCATAGAAAGCTACGTTATTTGTGAGTGTCATTGGCTATATAACATCACGCTACCAGTGACTAAATATGGGTGAAAATATACACGCGGACAAAGTCGCGGGCAGAAGCTAGTATATTATAAACTAGCTTGAACATAAGCTAGTTTTGAAGGCGACTTCGACATCGTGAATGTCGGTTATCTGAAGGGTTTTTTTATTTTGCGCTGATTCCTAATTTTATTTTCTAAAATAAAAGTAGCCTAAGTTAATCTTTATAAATCCAGCTTTCTGCCAGTGAAAATATCTTCAAAATCGGTCAAGCCGTTTAGGAGATTAGCTATAATAAATAAATATGTTGTAATATCAACCTATTATTGTCGCTCATACAGAGAAGGCACGAGTGTTGATCACTACGTTTGCCCAAGGCGGATTAGCAATTACTGACGTATATGACTTAAAGTCCAGTTTTCCTCACGATTCTTCCTTCAACGATATCACTGAAGTAAAAGATAATCAGTAAGGATAAAGATTTATTCCAGTCTATCGCTAAACGGATGCGTACGCGCATCACTACGGTGCAGTTATAACACGTGTAATATATCGGTGACTAACTGAACTCAGTTTATAGAGCAGCTCGTCAGTGCTACAAGTTCTAAGAGTACCTACCACTTGGATGCGCTCATACGCAGTGACGATTTAAATATTCTGACAGATGAGGCAAGCTTTAAATAGTATGTACTAGTGTGAGGTCATTATCTGCTTAGCCTTTTCCCAACTATGTTGGGGTCGGCTTCTAGCCTAACGGGATGCAGCTGAATACCAGTGCTTTACATGGAGCGACTGTCTATCTGACCTCCACAACATAGTTACTAGGCAACACGATACCTCTTGGTTAGACTGCTTGTAAGACTTTCTGGCTTCTGACTATCCGTAACGACTGTCAAAGATCTACTAATGACAGCCGGGACCAACGGATTTACGTGCTCTCCGAGGCACGGGGGTGTCACGACCTACTTCCAAACTTCGGGCAGTTACTGAGCAAATCCTAATGGAAAAACCCAATAACACTTTTTGCCCGACCTGGGAATAGAACTCGGGGCCCCACGCTTGTCAGTCGAGCTTGCGACCACGAGACCAACGGGGCACTAATTTGAGGTACCGACGCAAAAGCATATTTCACGAACAAAAACATAATATGCCTAATACATAAAAAAAAAATAATGAAGTCCAAACAGATTGTTTCCCATTGCATTCTACACATCACTACACCAAGTCAGCTGATGTAATAAAATGCCAAAATAAATAAAAAATTAAGCATTTTCAAAGTTATTGCTTTTGAGCTGAAACTTTGTGTGGTCATTCACTTCAATGCGCTTGCGTTGCTTGATTCTGAAAAATTTATAGAACAAAAGTTGTTGTTTATGATGATAATAATACAGTCCTGCAAGGCTGTCTATGTTTTACAAATAACCCTGTATAAATGGGATCCCAATGATACGAGAGCCCAAAAAATTTGGCCTGTCTAGAAAATTTATTGGCCAGGCTTGTTCTAGAGCTTTTCTGAGCTCCATAACAAAATATAACTGCCAACCCATCTCTCAAATTAAAATTTATTATGTCAGACTAATTCAATAACTGCCTCGTTAGCCTAGTGGTCCCAAGCACGACTGCTACGCCAGAGGTCTTGGGTTCGATTCCCAGGTCGAACAAAAAGTGTTATTGGTTTTCTCTATGAAATTCTTAGCAGCAGCTCGGAGTTAGGATTTGTGCCCGGTTAATGGCAATGGGCTCGCCCCCTATTGGACCTAGACACCTGATGGAACCTAAACATACCGGCGAACTGTGGGTGTACATTGTTACACCTCTGCCTAACTCTTCGGGGAATACCGGCGTGATGGCAATATGCCAAAATGTGTTAATCCAGCACGAACAGTTCAGTGTACATTCCAAATGTATACTTAACTAGCTTTTGCCCGCGACTTTGTCGTCATAAATTTTGTTACGTAACCCTTATTTTTTTAAAACAACGTACAGCCTAATCAATACTCCACTGGCCCCTACAAAAATTAATCAGCAGAATTTTTTTCGGTCCTTGTAAAAGGTATATGCGTAGTAAATAAAATATCAGCCTGTATATAGAAATATCGTCTTTGCAAATAAATACATAGTGTATTTATTTGCAAAGACGATAGTTCTATTTGCAAACAAAATAATAAAATTCCATTTGCAATATACGGCAATCAAAACGAGTTTTCATAACGATGAGTAAAATTATATGTAAATATTTAAATAGAACGGCGTAGTAAACGGTTGTCATTCGATGTTTACTGCCAACAACTATTTTTAGAATTATTTTTATTATTTTACCAGTTTCTGCCCGCGACGTTGTCCACGTCAAAATTGAATTACTATCCCAAGGAAATACACTACCGGGATAAAAAATATCCTATTTGTTAATCCATGAAATATTCTATCTATGTGCTAATTTACTGAATGCAGGCCGCTTCCGATCGGTCCTTTTGAAAATCTATGGGAGAGGCCTATGTCCAGCAGTGGACGTCCTACGGCGCATATGATGATTTTTTTTGTTTCGAATGGACGTCATAAATGACTTCCCCCGCCCTCGGCGGGGCGAGAGGGATTGTCAGACATTTACTGACTAAAACCCATCCGTATTCCTTCTTGTGCCCTTTGCGTTCCAGGGACGCGATATCACTTTCGAACAACCCACGGCCTCATATGATGAAAATTTGGATGAAAATTAGCACATCTCATATGATATTGGTGCGCTAATTTTCATTCAAATCTGTTCAACGGCTTACACTTGGTTGAGTTACAAACATCCAAACATCTTCACACACTTTCACATTTATAATATTAAGTAGGATACTAGGATCAGAACCTGAAACAAACGTAAAACCTTTTGAACTACTCAATAAACTAAACTTTATAGCCTTGCCATGATGTGTGAATTAAGCGATGTTTATCTTTTATTTCATGAAACGGTTTACCATTAAAATATAAATAGACTATTTTTTTTTTTTTGGTGGGTGGGAAATCATCAAATAACTTCTCCCGCCCTGGGCGGGGCGGGAGGGAGTGTCAGACTTTTACTGACTAAAACCCACCCATGTTCCTTCTTGTGCCCTTTGCGTTCCGGGGGCGCGGTATCTCTTGCGAACAACCCGCAGCCCCGGCAGCAACCCGCAGCCCCGGCAAAATAGACTTATTGAAACCAATAGTAAAACTTTTCAGAGAAAAATATATATGTAAGTAGTGTATCTATGAGCTATTTTCCGAGCTATCTCTCTAAATTTAGACCAATTTAGCAACTTTAAGTGACATAATTGCAATTTGAAAAGATCGAAGGGAAAGATGAACTAATTCCCGCAACCGTTACTTCAAAACGTGACCAGGGAAAGTGTGACAGACGTACAAATAAACCGACGGAATCCTTAAAAGGAGCGTTTTACCAATCGCGTTGCGGAACTCGAATAAAGTTGATGATATCTGTAGGTATTTGGTCGTACTGCCTCCAGATCAGATGGCTGTAATAAAATTAATAGCTGAATGTACTTTACGATTAAATATAAGGAAGTACATAATGTATACTAATAATATTATAAAACTGAATAGTTGGTTTGTTTTTTTGTTGGAACACGCTAATCTCCGAAACTACTGGTCCAATTCTGAAAATTATTTCGCTGAAAATGATGAAGCTGCGTTATCACTGAGTGGAATTAGCTATATTTTATTGTCAAAAATAATTTGCATACGTAAGAAAATAAACGCGAACGACGTCGCTGTCAAATGTTAGTATAACTGTAAATGAGGTATGGATATTAATTACATTATTGTACCTAAATGTGACTTAGCAACCTCATTAAACATGTATTAGTTACTTTTCTGCGTACACTCCAATGTTTCACTTTTTGACTGACGGTCCTAAAAACTAAGTAACTGTTTTGACATTTTAGCTTCGCCGTCGCTTCGTCGCTTATTATAAGTACCTAACTGGCTCTACAGGATAGTCCATCAATAGTCATAATTATCATGTTTGAACTAGTCGATAATAATTGTGTCTTCCCCAGTAATTGGTAGTCTGTCGAACCTGTCAATGGGTTGCAAAGACGTTTTGCTGAAGAACAATATAATTGTGGATAAGTAGCGTCATGTAAATAACAATAACCAATTACTACACTCGTCCGCTCGCACAGCCTAAAAAAGTACATTCTTAGTGCTACAATTACGAAAATTGCCTTTTTTCCCAAACTCGACCTTTGCTTGTTTGCTCGGCCGAAAGCGAGACTGTCGGGGCGGAAGCGAATGCTGGTCACGTCAAACATTATCTGCACCGCTAGCCTAAACGATCAGCTCCATAAAAGGCAGCAAAACGATACGAACAAATAGCCATATTGTTAAAATAAATTGGTGTTTTACAACGCCAACTTTAGTGTTGCGGTTCCTTATAAGACCTTGTCAATTTTACTTTTACACCTGTACTGTATAATTTCCACACTGCATTTTCAAGCTTAACCCACAATTGTAAGGTCGCAAGTCAGTTTTTCTATGAGAATTGTTATGCAAGATAAAGGGTTTCGAAAATTAAATGTCATTCTAAATGACAGTTGTTAAAGTGACATCTAGCGGTCAGATCACGAACGAACTTTGATGGACTATTTATAATTTGTACAACCGGTAATTTCAGTTTATGTTTGAACAGAAATTCAATTTTCTATTTTAATACCAGTTTCCTAGCTGACAACTATATTAAGCACACTATATTATTATCAGTTAACTGCTAACTTAGGTATCCATTTCATAAAACAGTACAACTGTAAGTTTACGATCGATTAAAAGTAACGTTCCTCTTGCTTACAACAGTCACATAATTGACTCTAAAAAACCTATTTGTAATGAGTATTGTAGGTAAATTGTTCCTAAGCTATACATTTTGAGTTTTCTGCCCAATTGACTCATGCAAGGTTATAACCAATTCTACTAACTAAATGACACTAATTCAAGCCGCAATCTAGGCTCAGTGTCAAGAACGCCAGTTATCGTAACAAAAAACGATTAAAAATCTAGTCGCAATGTCATTTAAATGACAACCAATGTCAAAAACTAGACTGGCAAATTAGAGGCATTTTTTACAAATTGCAACACTTACGGCAATTGCCCCTTAAGTCATCTTTGAGGCCTTGCAATGCAAGAATCTACTTTTAGTTCCTATGAGGAATCCCGTTTCTCTTACAGCATTTAAAATATCTTCCACTAACAAGAAAACAGAAGCCACATTAAAAACTACAGACATTTCAATAATAAACGAATAAACTACTTCGCTGCATGTGCAATGAGTGGTTTACGATCAATTTTTTACTATCTCCATCGTAACTCAACAACTGGAAGTCGCGGTCCCCTGCAAATTGTTACCGACTCCTGCGCAACAAAAACATACTTTATTTCGACGCCTCATACATTAAAACTGCGGGGTATGACAGACAGGATATAGAGTGCAATGTACCACGTAAATAATCTTTGCCGTAGGCGCCGTATCTTTCAATCTTATGTCAAATTCAGAGAGCGACATCTTTCTAACTTACGAAACAACTCATTACTATATTCGCTAATTAATTGCACCCACTCATGAAGTGTTCTTTTGGTGCTATATTTCCAAGCTACACAATTACGATATTTTAGATAATTTATAGGTACTCCTAAAATACGACTCGATCATCAAAATTGTAACTATGTTAAAAAAAAAAAAAAAACAAAAATTCTTTAATCTCGGTTACAATTTGTCAAAAATATCTTAAATCAATACTTAGTTTATAGCATTATAAACAGCAATGATTTTTTGTTAGTTTGTTTGTTTGTAATGAATAGGCTCCGAAACTACTGGACCGATTTTAACCGTTTTTCACCTATTTTAACATAGGTTATATAACATCACGCTATGACCCTCGGGAGCGAAGCAGTAACGGAAGAAGTAACTTAACGCGGGTAAAAAAAGGCACGCGGACGAAGTCGCGGGCAGGTCGCTAGTTTTCGATAAGTATAGACAATGATTGTCTCTGAGATAAGATGACGACTACATTTAAAACGTTTTTAGTTACAAGATTTAGTCTTCTTGTATTTCCTGCGCCAGGCGCTCTGCAGCTTCTTCATACACCAAGATTCCAATTCCCTCGCCCGCTGTGCAATGTTTAGGTAAAATTTATGTATGCTAACATACTTACTAGGAAAACATAAATATAATTTAAGCATGAAATGAGGCAAGATCATAAATTTGTAACTCTGTTGCCAATTAATGTAAATTTCAAAATGTCCTCTTGTAAAACAGTTAGCTCTTCACTGTTAAACAATAATAATTGAAATCCGACTTACTCGAAATAATGGGAGAACGCATTCCTACAAATCTGTACAGAACGAAGCTGTGTACTGTTTTGTACTGTTAGGTTTACCATGCGGGGAAAACTACTTGTCCTAGATTTTGAGATATTATTTTGTATGTATGAATGGCCATGAGGTGATGACTACACTACATTTAATGGAACAAAATGTAATGTTTTAGTCATTTGCCAGATACCATTTAGGGCACTAATATCTCAAAATAATACATCATTACAACGTGTATTGGAAATTACGTGATTTTTGGTGCATATTAGCAAAAATACCATGGTCTTAGTCTATCAGACTCAGTTGACAGTCCCAAGCAACTGAATAAAAGAGGTTACAAGTAAACTAAGAGCAAACGTCAGGGCTATGGGGTCCGAGTGCTCATCTTATTTTTCGGAACATCGCCAAGCGGCAAGTCGTCTCTTCACATGACCAAAGAATCAAGACATTGCCATACAATGTGGCAACGCTGCCAGCCTTTGGGGAATTGTCCTATTGACAGAGATGTAGAGGATTTTTATCGGGCAAACATGACATGCACAAATCCAGGCTCAAAAAGGATTAGGCAGGTTATATCAGCCGCATGCACCATGAGTCGCCCGAAGATGGATGGCAGCACCGAGGCCGGCCCTGGAAGAGGTAGCGAAACGAGATCGAACGCGGGTACTGTTTCGAGCTCTCACGGGATAAAGTTTATATTTTATCAAAAATACTCTGAAATAAAATTGCAAACGTTTGAACTAGATTTGAAAGTTTGTACTGACGAGAATTAGCATTCAGACCACCCAGTTTAATCTCTCCTCTATTATGATGGATTTTCCTAATTTCTGCCATCCGAACCTCCCACATCATGGCTGCCCTACCGGCTCAGATCACGAACACCTGGCTGAACTAATAATTTCGCTCACACTACTATTTCATGTTCCATTTTATCCGTCATTAGCTTTAGTTTCCGCATTACTACAGCCGGCTATAGTCTGCTGTCGTTATAGTTTCGCAAATAAATGTTTTTAGTACTAGTTTATGGTTATCGTGACAATAATTGAGTGTGGCTCTGCCATAACGAACTAAAGCTACGTAAAATGGTAATAATTGGTGTTTAACGCATATATAAGCCTTGGAAGTACACTGAATTGTTGTTGATTGATTGTAATGTAACACGTTCAGACATAATAAAATGACTTATTTCTGGCTACTCTGTTTTGAGCCAACAGGACGAAGCTACCAAGCATTTACGAACTTTTCAATTCGAGTCTAACGCACTAATTTATTTATCAATTGAGATTTTCATACAAAAATACCAGTCGACATTTCCGACGGATTTACCAAAAACACAAAATTAAAAATTTTAAGTAACCCCCGACAGAAGAATAAAAATCCCTACCGCAGCTAACAAAAGAGCTGATAACTTTGAAACCGCTGAACCGATTTTCATCAAGCAAAGCTAAGAACACTTGCGACTAATTAACCTTTCAAACAATAAAAACTAAATCAAAATCGGTTAATGCGTTCGGGAGCTACGATGCCACGGTCAGACACACACACAGACACGTTAAACTTATAACAGCCGGTCGTTTTTGCGTCGGGGGTTAAAAAAAAACTACCTATTCAATTTTTACGCAAACAACAAAAAAAAATACTAAAATAATATCAGTAGACACGTTTTCAAATGATAATCTTACCATCATGCGGCATTTGATTTTTAATTATAAACATAGATAGATAGATAAATACTTATTTCACATTTATGAATATCTACATAAACACAACAATGCGTCACATAGCTGACTCGTGCAGCCACTAATTAGTTAATCAATCATTTTAACTCAACACGTAGTAATTAAGTAAGCAATAAAGTTGTTATGAATTTATCAATTATCGACTAGAATTTCCATATGATTCTTTAAGAAGACTTTACATAATATTACGGGCATAAAACGCAATGAAGCCATATTTTATAATTCTTTCTATCATTACAATATTTTTTAGAAGGCAAGCTGTATGTTTCATACATGATTTTTCACACTAAAAATAAAAGTTCTAGTAATCATTTTTAACCCCCGACTCAAAAACAGGGGTGTTACAAGTTTAACGTGGCTGTGTGTCTGTGCCACCGTAGCTCTTGAACGGGTAAACCGATTTTTATGCGGTTTTTTAATTTGAAAGCAGGTTTCCTAGCGATTCTTTTTAGATATGTTTTATCGTGTGTTATATATTTATTCGTCTGTTGGAGGTTACTTAAAAGTTTTAGTTGTTACACTGAGTAACCTTGAGTTGCCACCACGCTTGTATTAATTATAAGTCTACCTTTAATCACGATGTTATTCCGTCACCATTGACATTGATAACATAACATACCATCACGCCTGTATTTCCCGAAGGCAGAGGTATACCAATGTACACCCACAGTTCATTCCCATGTAATAGGGTTAGGATTTGTCCCTTTAACAGGGCACAAATCCTAACTCCGTGCTACTACTGAGAATTCCATAGAAAAACCCAATAACACTTTTTGCTCGACCTGGGAATCGAACCCAAGACTTCTAGTTTAGCAGTCGCGCTTAGAACCACTAGGCTAACGAGGCAGTTACTGACATTGAAATCCACGATAAACTTTGAAAGTACATAAGAATTGAAAATATCACATTGGTACTTGCTTGAAATGACACCGTCTCTCTTCTAGCCTCTCGTGTATCACAACATTCTTCGTGACGGCAATCGGCGGCGGCGAACTCTCGCGTCCGGCCCTGGTTCAAACCATGGTCCGGAGCGAGAGGGAATGGGATGCAGTCACCTCCTTCTGCGAAGCTGTGATGCTAGAGAAGGAGGTGGCGGGACGGGAGAGGCAAAGACTCTTTCGTCCCAGCCGCCGCGGTAGACGCTCCGGGCGTCGGGAGCCGCGAGACGACTCCCGGCCACCGTAGACGCGGGTCTGTGGACGGTGAGCAATGGGTAGCTCACCGCCCTTACGTCACCTTTTGACGACAGACCGTGTCGACGGCGCGTTCGTGTTCCACGCGCGGCTCAAAGAGATGTCAGCAAACATAAGAAGGGGCCACTCAGGGCCATGCCTGCCGGGGCTGCGGGTTTTTCGAAAGAGATAACGCGCCCCCGGAACGCAAACGGCACAGGAAGGAACATGGATGGGTTTTAGTCAGTAAAAGTCTGACACTCTCTCCCGCCCCGCCCAGGGCGGGAGAAGTCATTGGATGATATCCCATCGGTAAAAAAAAAAAACACAACATTCTAAGCACAATAATAGATTAATATTTTCTGCAATCCCACTAGTCACCATGATGGATAAGAAGGCAGCTGTGTCTGATTCTTCGTGTCAATTGAGGGTAACTGATTTAATGGTGGCTCTGGCAGATGGCTCACAAATTCCATTCCACAAGGACTATTTTGATCTTTAATCTCTGTGACGTGGTTCCAGATGGACGCGTAAGTGTCTCTTGTTACATTTGCACTTTATGCATTTACACTTGAAAATGTGCCTCGGTAGCCTAGTGGTCCTAAGCGTGACTGCTACGCTAGAGGTCTTGGGTTCGATTCCCAGGTCGAGCAAAAAGTGTTATTGGGTTTTTCTATGAAATTCTCAGTAGCAGCTCGGAGTTAGGATTTGTGCCCGGTTAATGGCAAAAGGCTCGCCCCTTATTACATGGGACCTAAATATACCGGCGAACTGTGGGTGTACATTGTTACACCTCTGCCTAACCCTTCGGGGAATACAGGCGTGATGGTATATATACTTGAAAATGTATTTGTGAAACTATTATTTAATCTATGGTTTGATGACAATGTAACCAGACGTCCTGTTTTGGCGGAAAGGCCCGATTTTTAACTTTAAATTGAATGTCCCTTCGCGGGACAAGCACTGTCATGTTTTTAATGTTGTGTTTTTACGTTTGCATACCGGTGAACTGTGGACGTACATTTTTTTTTTTTTTTTAAAAAAACGTTGCCCCACACTAGGAATTTCTCCTGTGTCGTGGGTGCGTTTACAAACATATAAACTCACATACACAAACAGCCAGACCCGGAACAACTATCTGTAGGCCATACAAATATTTGTTCCGTGCGGGAATCGAACCCGCGACACACAGCGCAGCAGCCAATCCCTCAGCCACTGCGCCAACTATGCCGTCAGTCACATTGAAACACCTCTGCTTAACCCTTCGGGGAATACCGACGTGATGGTGTTTTTTTTTATTTTATAAAACGTTGCCTTCACTAGGGATTTCTCCCGGGTGCGTTTACAAATATATCAACTCACATATACAAAATATTTGTTTATAAATAATATTTGTTTTCAACACGCAGCACAATCACTTAGCGATTACGCCAACCGTGCCGTCTTTCTATAGAACAGCAAAAAAAAACGAAGAAATTATTGCAACCAGTTAAAGGTACCCTTCATGTTTGAATCCGAGCCAGCACTATCCTAGGGAAGGTCTACAATAGACTTGAACTGTCACCTATCCGTCTAACCAATCTTTTCATCACTCTTCTGAGTCACCACGCCGCTATTTCAGCATAGCCCTACACACAAGAAATACTGTATTTATGTAAACAAGTATTCACTAGCTGCTGCCGACCCCTGGTCAATGATAGGTTGAGATAAGCGCTCATAATACCATGTCGGGGCTCGCAGGTGTAGAACTAACACTAAAGCTGCGCTTGCGACACCTTGGGCTTTCTCTTTGGGAACGTGGTCATTGTTTTGTTGGATGTGGTAGTTCGTGTATTATTTTTTTGTACTTCTAATCATTTTATTTTGTGGAAAGAGTCTAACCTGAAACAAGAAATATCACATTGTAACTGTATTACAAGATGGGTAGGTAAGAGATGCAATTTATTATGAAGGCATTAGAATCAATAGCACAAAAAGACAATCAGGGAGGCAATTCTACTAATGTTTAAAAATGATAGCAATCTCCGTCTACAATGCCATAAATTTCCCTGATTTTTCTGACATATATTGTGGCTGAGATGAGGTTGCAACTAGATTGTAAACGTACTTAATAAGTAGAATGCAAAACATAACTCCATATATTAAGTATAATATTTGACGTCCTAAAGGAATATTACCAGTTGCTTTTGGTCAAATATTTGGTAGGTATTACCTGCATATAAGTAGTATTCTTTAAGCAATTTAAAACAGTAATTCCTTTTACCACACCTACAAAGAACATACATACATACATAAACTCACGCCTTTTTCCTATGGGGGTAGGCAGAAACCACAGAACGCCACCTGCTACGATCCTTACATACTTCCTTCGCCTCGTCCACGTTCATGCATCTGTTCAAAAAACCTATTCAAAACCCTTTATTACCAACAACGAATACCCTACATTACCAAATTAAAATAACTGCCCACAATGATAATATTTGCAAGTTACAACTTTGATATTTACTAAAGGTGTTTGTATATCAAAATGATTGAAGTATTTACGCCCCATGACAGCAGGCTGACAGCCATCGACCCTCAGTCATTAAGCAACACCATGTACATAATAAGTCTTGTGGTACACCAAGAGCAACAATGCTTCACATACATACTATCACGCCTTTTTTAAATGGGACAAGCCCGCCACACTATTCCCAACCACTGCAACTTCTGTAAACCAGAATCAACGCAACCGCAACGAAATTAATCAGAAAAGATTAGCGGAGGAGTAGGAAAAAATACTATCACGCCTGTATTCCCCGAAGGTTTAGGCAGAGGTGTGCCAATGTACACCCACAGTTCGTCGGTATGTTTAGGTCCCATGTTATAGAGGGCGAGCCGATTGCCATTAACCGGGCACGAATCCTAACTCCGAGATGCTACTGAGAATTTTATAGAAAAGCCCAATAACACTTTGCTTGACCTGGAATTCGCACTCAAGACCTTTAGCGTAGCAGTCACACTTAGGACCACCAGGCCAACGAGGCAGTTCAATACAGTGCTCAATGTGTGTGTGTTCAACAATGCTTCAATACTTAGTTATGCCCGTTATAGACCGCAATCAAACCACGCCGGGAGCGACAGACGTGGACCGCGCGATTGTAATCTGTCATTTTCATAAAATCAAAGCGATAATGGAATGCGTCAACTCTGACATAATTATGATAGCCAGCTCCGCAGACAATTATTTCTGTTATATATCGCACTAGCGTCCGCCCGCGACTTCGGTAGTGTGGTTTATTTTTTGCTCGAGTTAAGTCTTAATTAGTACAGACAGCGACATCAATTGTTTACCCCGTTTGCATTAAAATTCGTTCGAGAAGGGGATAACCAATTAATGACACTGACCGTACTATAAAGTTAAAATAATTAAATAAATTAAGTAAATTAAAATAATTTACCCAAAATCGACTCGAAAAGAAGAATAAGTTAAATTTTTGGTTAAAGTCAGTAATTAACTGTTGATTAAAGACTAGCCTTACACCGCGGTTTCGCGGTTATATCTTTGGTAACTGCTCCGCTCCCGTGTGTTGTAGCATGATGTTGTATGCCTATACTATTGCTCATGAATCTAGCTATCATATGGAAAAAGAATATTTCCAATCCGAGTGGTAGTTCCAGAGATAAGCACGTTTAAACAAACAAAAATCTCTTCAGCTTTATTATATTAGTACATATATTTATTTCAAAAGTTCCACGTAATGGTCGTCATAATTGTGGTAATTTTAAAATATTAAATTTCCCATTGAATTGGTCACGTTTTTGAATGTAAAGAAGGTCTTGTAGTAACGGAACGTATGTGCATGACTGTACATTACAATTGGGCAGCGCTGGAAACGATTATCGATTAGTAAACAATTTCATACTGCAATTATGAAATGATAATACAACATTCAATATAAACACGGATGACGATCTTACACCTTTGGCCTCTGACCTCTTAATGGATCATTTTCACAGCAACATAAGCGTAAATATGACCTATTAAACGGCGATCAAAGTCCGATAAATCCCTATAACCGGCACCTAGTGTACCTTGGGGGTTAATAGTCAACTAACCTGTGACATTGAGTAGGAAGGGCGATTATTATCTTGCTGGCAACGCCCTGAGGACTATGAGGCACATAAATGCAACTGAGATCATACTGCTACATCATCAAGATAGACAGGGGCGGATCTGTGTATAGGCTTTTTGAGCTGGAGCCCAGGGCCCCATGAATATAAAAGGCCCCCAGCTCTTATTGAAGATAGTAACAATTATTTTTTTTTATATGTAGGTACATATAAAAAAAAAAATTGTCCCCCACCGATAAAACAAAGCGATAAAATAAACTTATAGGTATAAGTTTATTTTATCTCTACACTTTCGACTGGGTGCCGGTGAAATTACAGGCACATGAGATATTTTAACTTTGTCTCTAGGATGGCAACGCATTTGCAAGGCCCCTGGTATTGCACATGTCTATAGGCAGAGGTGACTACTTAACATCAGGTGGGCCGGCAGATGCTTTGCCATAGAACGTCGACAAAAAAAAACAGTTATTTTACAAAATGAAAATTAGTTTGATCAACTAGGTAGGCCCCTAAGTAGTGATAGTCCAGGGCCCCACAAATTCACAATGCGGCCCTGAAGATTGATGACCTCGCATCCAACATATATGTTCTGCATAATAATAAAGATTTTAAATCGCTATTGACGTTGTCTGCACCTTTTATGGTAACAACTAGTTGCATGTAAATTGTAAAACAATTATATTTGAATATTTTTCCACCTAGGTGTGCCCTTGGCTTTGTCTTCAACTTTAGTACCAACTATGAGGTTTTAATTAAAGTTTGTGTGTAATTCGACCCAGAAACGTTGTATGATAAATTGTATGGGAACTGCACAAATGATTGTTAATTACTAAGAAGTAACTGCTTTCTCGATAGACAAAGGAATTGGATTCCTCTATATTACCATTGATTAAACGCTCTGGTATCGCGAGAAAAGTAACAAGACAGTAACACCAGTAGTTTACTTTTGATACAAACAAAATCGCGCCATTAATCGCCAAAAAGGACCACTGAAAAAACGGCAAAGGAAAACAATTTAGCCTTCCGACTACGTAGAACGTCATTATCTCCGGTCATAAATCTTCACGGAGTCAAATTGTTCTCATTTCACACCAAATAAGTTACGGGGAAGAGCCCTGCGTATGCGCAGGCGGCTTGCAATTACCCATGGTAATAACGCCGGAGGCGAACGTTGAAATACAATAATTCATTGTAGCACCGTCCGGCCTGTGGTTACCGCCGATTGGTTCAAACCTAACGATAATTGGGCTGGCTGTACTTAGCTCCTTTAGTTCGCTTCGATATCGGCCAGTTTCGGTTTTAAGTTTTGGTGGAAGGTTCTGTTGGTTTTTTTGTCGATAGTAGTTTAAAAATAGAAGACGGAAATAATAATAGCATTGGCGTCACCTTACCTAGGTGAAAAATGGATTCCTGTTAAAGGCAGAAAAAACCTTTTTTCTGGATACGAATGTAACTTGTAATGTTCTCGTAGCCAGTGACTCTACTATCAAGAAAGCGTTGTAGAATAAACCAAGATATAGTTTTCGCCAGATTATTTTATCACCCAAATAATGGAAAATTTTTAATTATCCAACCATTGGATTATTATGAACAAAATGAGCGTTTTTTTTTCATATAAAAACTACAGCTTTCAAATTTAAATGATAATTAGATTTTAATCTTTAAATTCGTCGAGTCCAATTAATTGGAACTCACGAAAAGGGCACTTTAAAGTTTTAAGCTTTTGAGTTTAAACCGACCTAGGTTTAATACACAATTATGTGAAAGGAAAAAATGATAACACGTCACAGTTTTTACTTCGTTTTAATAATATCCAGGTAATTATGTAGTGGCAACCGAGTATTACAGTGTAAGCCCCGCTGCTAACAAATTGATAAGGTTCATGAATAAAGATGATGCGCAGGCGCATGAGGTGCTTTCTTTGTCCAGTATATTACCTCAGGACTTGTTCGGAATGGCATGCAAGGTGCACGGCGACCCACATAACGTATGTAACTAAATTTTACGTTCATTTTCGACTCTAGATGTGATTATCGAACGATCAGCTTTGGTTATCCGGACGCCATCTTGTAAATGCGTGTCATACTCATTTATCTGTGTTCTGTAGAAAAAATATGGTATTTAATTAAGACCACCATTAAAAGTATAATTTATTTCCAGTTAAAAAGGTAATATATTTACGTTTGTATCTGGGAATAGCGTAAAAGTTATATAAAAAGACTAACTGAATAATTAAAAAATATCTGGGTCCCGTCCGGGCTCTTGATACTATCCAAATGGATATATAGTAAGTAAAAGACCTTTTTTCACTATTCTATTGGGTGCAAAATGGCAAAACCGTTGACGGACCCTCGTTAAATTGAAACATGTCATTACGCTCCATGATAAATGTAAAAGTCCAGCTTGCACATCAGAAATTTAAAACGCGTATTGGTACAGAATTTGAAACAAATACGACAGTCTTGAAATAAAACGTCAAGCGGAGAGAATAAATAAACTAAAATATTGTCCGATTTTAAATGCAGCCGGTCAAAAATAAGCGTGGCATAGGATTATTTCATCGTCCTATAAGTTTCCGCACGTAACCGCGATCAGTCAGCCCGAGCAGGTGCTCGAAGAACCGATCAAAACACATGATTTATACAAAACGTCTTACGGCAAACAACACTACAATAAAATACAGACTCTAACGACTACTAAGTAAAGTTTAAACTCAAGTGTAAGAGAGGCGGTCGTTCCATAATTTAAATTTCGAATTATATATTTTATCGACGTACGCGCACCAAGCAATTGCGGTAGCGACTACCGACTGTATATGCGTGAAGAATGACAAACTAGTATAGTTTTATACTTGTGATACGCCCCGCGGCTTCGCTGCGTATTTCAACGCTGACTTTATTTCGTTTAAGAATTGAAAACAATGAAAACAACTTCCTTTTATGATATCGGCTAATTGACGGGCCGACGACAAATGTCTTGTTGTTGAAAAAATGTTTTTTACACTTATTTCGGTCTCGCTAGTTGCTTTACTCTAAGCTCGATCCAATTGGCTTTAAATCCGTTTGCCAAGTTTGGTAACAGTGAAATACCTAGTAAGCGTACTTTCGTACTTAAAAATGTTCAATAGCGTAATTACCACGCTTGACTGAGATGCAGTAACTATAAGATAAAATATTTGCGAAATTATCCCAAAGGAAACTTCTACTAATTATAAACGTTAAAAATTTTATCACAATCTCACCTTAGCGAAAAATAATGTAAGCATTTGACAGATCGAGAATTAGATTAGTTTGCGTTTGTATCGTTCCTTAAAAGTAAGTAGAATTACCTCCTGATTACCGACTAGAATTGTTGCCTAACTATTATCAAACTACATATATTGACGTACCTAACCGCAGTAACTGCCTCGGTAGCCTAGTAGTCCCAAGCGCGACTGCTACGCTAGAGGTCTTGGGTTCGATTCCCAGGTCGAGCAAAAAGTGTTAATGGGTTTTTCTATGGAATTCTCAGTAGCAGCTCGGAGTTAGGATTTGTGCCCGGTTAATGGCAATAGGCTCGCCCCCTATTACATGGGACCTAAACATAGCGGCGACCTGTGGGTTGTACATTGGAACACCTCTGCCTAACCCTTCGGGGAATACAGGCGTGATGGTGTGTGTATATATTGACGTCAACAATTTAGCAATCGCAATAGCAATGCCTCATTAACAAATAGACGTACGTAGGACCTCCGCAATGTTTAATTAACTAGCATCAAATTATAAAACCAATTAATAAGCATACATTGCAACTGTGACGAATCATTGTTGTTTTATTATTATTCTCGTATTGGCAGTTATTAACACTAATTAACAACAAAACAGCTAAATTGAATTGCAAGACATTTCAACGAACAAACAGAAGCTTATTTATATTACTCTTGTAGAGATAATTAATCGGTAGGAGACGACGGCGTAGCTACTGCATCCTGTATTTGCTATTTATTTTATTGGCAACACACATGGCGTACATACACATCTTAGACACTGTAAAAGTCTATGACTGAGGAACCGTATAAATTAGAAAAAGGTTACGTATAAAATGTAAAAGAATATCGTAACTGCGTATCGTGTAACTGCCTCGTTAGCCTAGTAGCCCTAAGAGCGACTGCTACGCTAGAGGTCTTGGGTTTGAATCCCAAGTCGAGCAAAAAGTGTTAGTGGGTTTTTCTTTGAAATTCTCAGTAGCAGCTCGGAGTTAAGATTTGTGCCCGGTTAATGGCAGTAGCCTCGCCCCCTATTACATGGGACTTAAACATACCGGCGAACTGTGGGTGTATATTATTACACCTCTGCCTAACCCTTTAGGGAATACAGGCGTGATAGTATGTGTGTACAAGAATAAGAAAATTTTGTAAGCCATAGGTACCGGAGTTATTTCCAAAAATATAACGATTGTCAAATTTAAACTGATTGATTTATACCATTATTTTGCAAAAGTAAGTTTCTAAGTTAATAGTTATTAGCATAAAATATGGTATTTTTTTTAAGGGACATAAAACAGAATTCATACAATATATTGAGTATTAAAGTTCAGGTCGAGACTGAAAGACATATTTTTAGTGCAAGATACATTTACAAGACAAATGCATACACAAGACATAATAGCGGGTGAGAGAAAGTACTTAAAAGTGAAGGTTACATATTCTTTCCCTCATTGCGATTATTATTTTGTTCTGGACCATAACTGGGAACCTTTTGATTCCAGAGATATAAAGGTAAATAAAGTTCCAACTTTGTTTACAAAAACAAATTAAAATATCTTAATTAAACTTTAAATTACCCAGCAAAGCCTGTACAAGGGAACAGGCTTTGCTGCATGCACCTATGAGAATTTCATAGAAATACCCAATAACACTTTGCTCGACCTGGGAATGAACCCAAGACCTCTAGCGTAGCAGTCGCGCTTATGACCCACTAGACTAACGAGGCAGTCCAAAAATTAAAATTATTTCCCAGCAAAAAGGTTCGCTCAATGAGACTTAGTTTGATGGGTAGAATCCGTAAGTAATTAACGGCTATGTAATGTGTCTTGTTACACACCATACATTGTAAGAAAGTTTGTATTTATTAGTGAAAGGAAATGACAGTCTTCCGAGAGTCCATACATTCAAGTCATTTCCAGTGAATGTGTACTTACTCACAAAGATAGTTCTGTACTATAAATACTTTTTAATAAGCTGTAGTACGAGCTCCCGCTTCTCTATAAAATATCACCAGATTAATATAAAACCTGCCATCTGCCCACTCGTATAACAAGGTACCGGAGAAATGAACACGATAAAATCAGAATTGAAGGAAATTAGGAGACTGTATTGAATAATATAGGAGACAAAGAATGCTAATTGTTACCTATTTGTGCAGTTAAATAGTTGAACTGAAAGGTAACTTGTTAAACCTATACCTAATTATGATGTAATCATAGAGATCTTCCTAGCCTTTTCCCAACTATGTTGGGATCTGCTTCCAGTCTAACCGGATGCAGCTAAATATCCGAGTTTTACATGGAGCGACTGCCTATCTGACCTCCACAACCCAGCTACTGGGCAACACGATACCTATTTGGTAAGACTGGTTGTCAGACTTCCAGGCTTCTGAATATCCGTAACGTCTGTCAAAGATCTACGAATGACAGCCGGGACCAACGGCTTTACGTGCTTTTCGAGGCACGGGGGTGTAACATCACCAACTTCCAAACTCCGGACTGCTACTGAGAAGTACGGAATGGAAAACCCCAATACCACTTTTTGCCCGACCCGGGAATCGAATCCAGGACCCCGTGCTCATCAGTCACGATTGCGACCGCGAGACCAACGGGGCAGTCACCTAATTATGATAATAAACAGAAATTAATTAAATGTAGGATCACAAATCCTGACGTCGTACTTAAGAAACAAATCGCGTGCAGCGATCGACGGCCACAAATTGACTTGACAGTTGTGCTCACGACTTGTGGCAGCTACTATACCAGACCTTTTTTTTTTTTTTTTTTTTTTTGGTGGGTGGGAAATCATCAAATAACTTCTCCCGCCCTGGGCGGGGCGGGAGGGAGTGTCAGACTTTTACTGACTAAAACCCACCCATGTTCCTTCTTGTGCCCTTTGCGTTCCGGGGGCGCGGTATCTCTTGCGAACAACCCGCAGCCCCGGCAACTATACCAGACCTGCAGAGGTATTCTGTAAAATCTACCAAAGTTTTGTTAATTTAGGTAACCGAGCTGTGATCTCACCATACGTAGGGATTAATAATTCATCTAAACTCACCGAGGCAGATTTTTACAGAATAGAACTGTTGGAAACGATGTAATAGGAGACGAGCCTGTTGCCAATAACCGAGAACAAAACTAGGCTGCTACTGGGAGTTTCCAATTATACAATTCCTGAACCATAAATCCTGTGATACACGTGAAGCTAAACAAATAACGTGGCAACACTGGGGGCTTCGTTAGCAGCGGGTCAGAGGGCAGTGTTACACAAGATCGTTACTGTACGTACAGTCAGCGCAATATACGGTCCAAAATGATGATGATAACGATACCTACACTCATACCAAGGTAATGTTGGACAAAATAAAATGAACATAATACATAAGATGTAAAAAATGAACATGAAACTTAGCACTTAGGACCACTAGGCCAACGAGGCAGTTCAAGTTCCAAAATTTTTTTTAATTATCATTAACTAACTTCTTCCCGCGACTTAAGATAAATACGTACGTAGACTTTAGAAGTCAGTTAGATGCTAAGACTTCTGAATGAGGCAAAAGTCCAAATTTATCCCACTGGAACACAAAAATGGGACAAAAGTTATCCAATGTGTTAAGCTAAAACAATACCTTCTTAGCTACCAAACACCCCAAAGGTTATTATTCGAGATAAAGGTGAAAGGTCAAATTATTTTGTACTATATGCGGTGAACCCGGCAAATGATATCGGTCCCTTCAGATTTTGAACAGTACGATCATCAACTGTTTTGCAATTATTTTCGACGCTAAGTGTACCTGTGCCGTCTCTATTCACCGCACTAATGTTCTCCTTAAGGAGCGAGATTTACTACGTGTTGGTACACTGACCGCTTTGTATTGCGTTAATTTAAGGCGAAGTGTTAACAGTATTGTAATGTGATGTGGCTGTTAGTTCTTGTGTCCCACGCTCTTATTGTGTGGCTATGGTCGTGCTCTTATTAGTACTTCAACGCGGAAATAGTGGTAAGGTAGATCTTGAAAGGTCGGCGGATCATTCCTGCCTTTAGCCTTTTTTCTGATTACTGTGAGATAGATATCTCGTTAAAGCAAATGCCAAATGCAGACAAGGAAAAAAAGAAAGAAGAAAAAAAAGAATGAAGAGGGAAAGAATGAAGGATTTCTAAGATAATACTTTAATAGAGACCTCCAGTAGTGGACGTCGATCGGCTGACATGATGGTGATGAGGATGATTTGTTGCTGTCTGTAAAAATAGTGTAAAAAAAATGGATATTTTTGTAAACCTTTTGCTACATCTTGTTAGGTGATTACTGGTTTTAAAGACAACTTAGAAACCAGTTCCCTTTGGTTTCTAAGTTGTCTCGACATCGATCGACTTCTGATCGATGTTACCAATCGACTGTAAAAGTGATTAGTCGACATCGATCGATAGTTTTAACTACCACCAATCGATCGACTAATCTATTTTGCCATCGATCGATTGGTGTGGTAACACCACAAATTTTCACTTGATGACGTCCACAGCTGGACATGGGCTTCCCCTGAAGATAGCTGCAATGACCGGTCATACATAAATACCGGCTTTTGGTACATAATATGTAGGTTCAAAGATACACTGACATAACACATTCAGTATAGTTCCCATTCACTTAAAAAAAAACAAAAGACTACCATATAACACATGCAATACCTACATTTCACTCACGTACGAACAAATCTATCCCATTACTTTATTTCTACAAGCTAATGCGTTGTTGCATCAAATTACAACACAGTTTGAATTAGGGTTGTAACGGAATCTCGACTCCGCCTTCGTTAATGCGGGAGTTCCGCAAAAAATTGCGCCTTCGCCTTCGCATCCGCATCCGTTATTTTTTTGCGGACGTAACGGAGGTTTCATTACGAGTGTTGCGATCGAAATGGTCAAGATTTTGCTCCTATCTTTTGCACTTATTTATTGGCGTGAAATATATTTTGCCTCTTCTTAATTTTGATTACCAGTAAAATTAGTATAAATTTTATTATTATTATTTTATTATCCTTAATAAATCGTGAATTAATCTTTTTTTCACTTCCACTTCCGCCTCTGTCTCAGTTAACCTCCGCATCCGCCTACGCTTTGGCTAAGGTCTCTGTTACAACCCTAGTTTGAATGGCAAATACATGTGAAAAAGCCCTAAGTATCTGCGAAACGACCCGTTACAGTAATAACGTAACGTAGCTATATATTAAATAACCGTTATTTCCGACTTTAACACATAAATAATAATGCGTGTAGGGTTACCAGTGCAACTTTAGTTGTGGGAACCGGGAAAAAACTCCCATTCATAGATCAAGCGTTTCATTTTATGCTATAAATTTCTGACACGTCTGGTTGATCTAGTAGTTGCAAGCGAGACGGCTGAACGTAGAGTACTGGATTCAATTCCCGGGGCGAAAAAATATTTTACCTTAGGATTTCTCACCGGCCATGATTCGTAGATCTTTGGGAGTCGTTTACGGGTAGTCAGAAGCCCGAAAGTCTAACCACCAGAGTCATCGTTTTTCCCAGTAACTGGGTTGTAGATATCAGATAGACAGTCCCTCCATGTAAAATATTTGTATTCAGCTGCATCCAGTTAGACTGAAAGCCGACCCCAACATAGTTGAAAAAAAACTAGAAAGATCATCATCATCTGTTTAGCCTTTTTCCAACTGTGTTGGGGTCGGCTACCAGTCCAACCGGATGCAGCTGAATACCAGTGTTTTACATGGAGCGACTGCTTATCTGACCTCCACAACCCAATTTCTGGGCAACACGATACTTCTTGGTTAGACTGGTTATCTTTCTTCCTGGCTTCTGACTATCCGTAACTACTATCAAAGATCTACGAATGACAGCCGGAACCAACGGCTTCACGTGTTTTCCGAGGCACGGGGGTGTCACACCACCACTTCCAAACTCTGGATTGCTACTGAGCAAATCCTAATGGAAAACCCAATAACACTTTTTGCCCGACCTGGAAATCGAACCCGGGACTCCACGCTGATCAGTCGCGCTTGCGACCACTAAACCAATAGCTGCCCGGTTGGTTTGCAACATAGTTGGAAAAAAACTAGATAGATGATGGCCTAGAAAAAGCTGGTGTGGTGGCTTAGAGACGTTTATGGGAGATAAACCACAGAAGACAACGCTTAGGGATAAGTAGAAGACAATGGAGGAGACTAGTATGTAGCAGTAAGACAACACTGATTAAAAAAAAAGCTGAAGATGTTTTTCATCAAGAATTTCTCAGTAGTAGCTTGGAGACTGGTTGTGGGGCCAGTAGTTAACAATACATCACACTTGGTCCCACCTTCTCGGGGAAAGCAGAGGTGACGGTATTTTATGTCAACCATGTCTTGTACACAAAGGTGGAGAGACTCTATAAGTTATTTCCCATGTTCATAATAAAGTTCTAACTTGTAACACGGACAAAGGAAATTATTGTACACGCTGAACGTGAAACAACTTAACGTAAATCGTGAACATGGCGGACAAGAGAGTAGTGGAATTCATTTATTAATTAATAATATCCACCCCGGATCAGCTTTCTGCAGAGAATGCCTAAAGCACTAGGTCCGCCTTTGTACTTTTTGCTAGATTATAGTATGGAATTTAACATTACTTTTTATCCCGAAAAAATGTGTACCCGTGGGGTAGTTTAGAACATTTGGCTAAATTTTGATACATACGCAGACGGAGTCGCGAGCAGAAGCTAGTTAATAATAAGCGCTGTCTATACTGATTGGTTACATACATAATTATATGTAACGTAGCGTCCGCGTGGTTTATTTCACCCACGTTAAATTACGTCTTTCGTTCCTGCTCCGCTCCAGTGAGTCGTAGTGTGATGAAATATAGCCTATGTTACTCAGGAATAATGTAGCTATCTATTAGTGAAACAATGGGTAAAATCGGTCCAGTAGTTTCGGAGACTATTCGTTAAAACGAGAAAATCTTTCCTCTTTATAATATAAGTATCGAACATAGATAAACAAAAGGCAATCAAATCACAGCACAAAATATTTGGCCACATACAGTATGTATGAAATAGTATTTCAGGAACCATTAGGCATAAGTAGAGGTACGAATGACAACCCTAAGCCGAGTACACACTTATCTTACTGCGTTGCAACTTATCGATTCGCAACGGTAAGTACACTGGTGGCCGAGAAATTAACTGCATCTAAGACAATAAATAATTGTTCGAAATTATCGTCCGCAATATTGCGGACGCTGTTGCGTCCTGTGTGTACCGCACCTAAGTGGAACCAAAGAAGTAGGGTCAGTGCAAATAGAGAATGAAAATAGTCTAACATTTTTGTTTTTGGAACAACTAAGATTTACATAATATACTAAAAAATAAAATTAATAATTATGTAATTCATGCGTACCACATAGGGTACTATTTAGTGATTGTTAGCCCAGAAAATTTAAAAAAATACAGTTTTCATTAATTAATTGATTATAAACTAGAATGACAAATAGGGTTACAAATTAAAAAATGCTAAATATAGTTCCGTGTGACATTTATTATCTCGCACGCAGATACAAAATGTTCAACTTCATTTCTGTTGAATTTTAGTTTCTTATCAATTATTAAAGAAAACTGAAGAACTGCCTCGGTAGCCTAGTGGTGCTAAGTGCGACTGCTACGCTAGAGGTCTTGAGTTCGATTCCCAGGTCGAGCATAAAGTGGTATTTGGTTTTTATATGAAATTCTCAGTAGCAGCTCGGAGTTAGGATTTGTGCTCGGTTAATGGCAATAGGCTCGCCCCCTATTACATGGGACCTAAAACATACCGGCGAATTGTGGGTGTACCTTGGTACACCTCTGCTTAACCCTCCGGGGAATACAGGCGTGATAGTATGTTTATTAAAGAATGAAAAATGCTCTAGTCTTTTACCGCACTATCTACACTAACCGGTGCGATAGCAAATAGCAAAGTTAGCCTACATTTCGGCTTTCGCTATCGATACCATATCTAAAAACAATAATTTAATGATCAGAACAATAATTTCTAGCGTCTGTTTTTACGTGTACTTGTTGCAGATTCTTGTTACAATAATTCACGTTTTATTTGCAATATATTAACAGCAAAAGGCTGTTATTTAAACATAGATGTCATCTAAATGTTCTCTGTTTGTTAAGGTACATTCAAATGTAAAATGAAACAAGAAACACCTGTACCATTTGTGCTTCTTGAATTTATTTTACTTAGAATTGAATAAGTACAGATAGGTATTGCGTGGTGAGCATATTGTACACTCTGACATTACAATATACAAACATAATATAATAAAAAATATTCCGGGGGACAATTCTACTAATTTCTTTTTTCTCAGTCTCAATAAAAAATACCTCTTTTAAATACTTCTCTTTTTTTACATTAATTGTCGGTTAAGATGAGATTGCGTCTAGATTTTAAAAGTCTTTAATTAAATGGTTTTTATTTAAATGCCTTGTTAACCTAGTGGTCCTAAGTGCGACTGTTACGCTAGAGGTCTTGGGTGCGATTCCCAGGTCGAGCAAAGTGTTATTGGAATTTTTCTTTGAATTTCTCAGTAGCAGCTCGGAGTTAGGATTTGTGTCCGGTTAATAGCAACGGGCTCGCCCCTATTACATGGAACCTAAACATACCGGTGAACTGTGGGTGTAGTACATTGGTACACCCACCATTGGAATACAGGCGTAATGGTGTTATGTTATGTTTATTAAAATGGGCCGTCTGTAAACCATGGAAACCAAGAAACTCCATGTCCTGGACAATTAGGAACACAACAAAAAAAAAATAGCTATATCAGTCGAGCCGTTCTCAAAAGCTTGATTTTTATTAAAATAAATTCTTCTACCTCATTACCTCTATTTCCAATTTACTGCAAGAAGCTAATTTATTTTATTATTTTTCTTGAACATAAAACTAATGAATACCTAACTAATTACTATGACTCTTAGATTACGTAGATGTTTCTATCATCTGTTAACTACGTCACTTAAACGTAAGTCAGCAGACGACAGAAGGAAGATCTTTGAAAATTATCTGGCGAAAATTGTTTATTTTACGACTTCCCTAACCTTATATACTGCGGTGACATCCAAGCCTTAACTTACGAAGATAGGCAATACGAACTTAATTCAACGGACCTTAATTTATGTCAAACTTAGAAACCATGTAAGCTAGCCTCTGAGAGACTAACGAACAATAGGCATGAAACCTCACGGTGTTCGTACTTTATGCAACGGAGAAGGGAACTCACAACCTCGCGGTCAGAGGTCGAATCTTTATGAGTCTTGGCCAGTAGGATGAGTTATGTTCGCCAATATATGTGAGCGTGGCTTTCGTGGTAAATATAATATTGTTTCTCGTTTATAATGGCGTCATTACTTCGCTAATTTATGAACTTAGCTTCGAGAAAGCTTGTTCAATGAGTTTTCTAAGTTGTACTTAAAAGTGAGAAAGTGCGACTGTCGGGGTACCTGGTTTATAAGTAGTGATAAGTAAATTGTATAGCTTAAACTTAAAAGCAACAATAAGTAACTGTTTAGTGGTTGCTCTTACTTTAAAGCTTGGTTTACACAGTTTCTTTACGCTCATTTACACTACAACTCGCTAAATGTATTAAAACGTATTTAATACATAGTTCTGTCTCTGTCGCCTTCAAACGATTGATAGAAACAGAATGATGTTTTAAAGGTATTTAGTGACCTGTAAGCAAATGGGCATAAGACACCATATTGTTGTTAGTTATTTGTATCAGTCGCTCCATGTAAAATACTGGTGGTCCGCTGCATCCAATTGGACTGCTAGGAAATGCAGCTGGAAAATGCTAGATTTAAAAATAGTCGATAGTCAAAATTCTCAGTAGCAGCTCGGAGTTAGGAGTTGTGCCCGGTTAATGGCTAAGCATACCGGCGAACTGTGGGTCTACATTGTTAGACCTCTGCCTAACCCTTCGGGGAATACAGGCGTGGTGGTATGTATGTGTCGTAGATTGCATTTCTTTTTTTAAATAATTAAACAGTAGAAAATTCTTATCGACACACCATAATGTATTACCAATTTAGCTCATTGCCATCGATCAACATGAAGAAGAAAATTTACAACTCTCCCACAGTCGAACTTTACGACTTCTTACGTGGGAACTTAAATAAGTATCTGACGAAATCTATTTATCTTCCCTTCTTCGTCTGTTAAGCTAGTAAAACTTCCAAATTAAGTAAATAACTATGGATAATAGACAGCCATTACAGAGTTTTACATCATCGACTATAAATCGAACTGTCCACGTGATTTGAATACCATCAAAGGGGCGTCAGGTCGTCAATTCCACGTACAAGATAAAAATAAAGACATACGGCGACTAAAATATCGGTTAGTCAGCATTTTGTTTACATTTTAGGTCCACTCTACTGCCCCGTTTGATCTCGTGGTCGCAAAATCCCCGGGTTCGATTCAAAAGTTAGGCAAAAACTGTTATTGGATTTTTCCATTACGAATTTCTCAGTAGCAGCCCGGAGTTGGAAAGTTGGTGGTGTGACACCCCCGTGTCTAGGAAAGCACGTAAAGCCCTTGATCCCGTCTGTCATTCGTAGATTTTTGACAACCGTTACGGATAAACTGAAGCCAGGAAGTCTGACAACCAGTCTTACCAAGAGGTGGTCGTGTTGCCCAGTTATTGGGTTGTGAAGGTCAGAAAGGCAGTCGCTCCGTGTAAAGTACTGGTATTCAGCTGCATTCGGTTAAACTGGAAGCTGACCCCGATATAGTAGGGAAAAGGGTAAGCAGTTAGTTAAAGTCCAGTTTAGCCAAAATTCTAATTTAGCCTTATTTACTAACGCGAGGTTTAGTGACGAAAATGTCATACATAGTGGTAGGATATAACCATTTAAGTCGGAGTTAGATATAACTCTAAACTAACTATAAAAACGTTAAACAACCTATATATTTCTTGGTCATAAAGCTACTTAATTACAAAGTACTTATAGTTAAAATTAGCCTGAATCGATACAAGTTCAAAATAACATGTTATTATATGGTTATATTGTAAACAACAACTTTCTTGTACAGTCGACAAAAGAGATAGATGTCCAGAGACGTCAAATATAGTTTGAAGTTTCCTTAAAAACCGATGGAAGTCTTGGATTGAATTATGTTTTGTTAGGATATAACTATTTTTTTTAATCCTTTGGTCTGTTTTTCACCTAATTGCTATGTTAATATTTTTTTATGTCATTAGGTGGCAAACAAGCCGGCGGCCCACCTGATGTTCAGTAGCCTACCTACCCAGTACCTAATTACTTCTGTTAAATAACATATCCTATCTGCCATGTAATTAAACATGTTTTATTGTGTCTGATGGCACGGTGGGCGCAGTGGGTTCGATTCCCGCACGGAACAAATATTTGTATGGCCTACAGATAGTTGTTCCGGGTCTGGCTGTTTGTGTATGTGAGTTTATATGTTTGTAAACGCACCCACAACACAGGAGAAATTCCTAGTGTGAGGCAACGTTTTTTAAAAACAAAAATAATATTTAAAAAAAATTCATTTGGCATATGTAATTTAAAACTATCCCACCTCAGACACCTTTCTTTATTTAAGATTTCAAGTATATAAGTAATCAATAAATTATTTACATACCATCACGCCTGTATTTCCCAAAGGGTTAGGCAGAGGCGTAACAATGTACACCCACAGTTCGCCGGTATGTTTACGTCCCGTAGCAGTTGCTCTTAAGACCACTAGGCTAACGAGGCAGTTACCAGTTACGAGGTAGTTAGTTAGTTAAATAATATTCTCTATTAATTTAATTCCATACGAACAAAGACCAGTCTCTAAAAAACCCTGGTTACTTATCTCTTTTGTTGACTGTACATAAGTACTGGCAACAAAAAACAACATAAGTGATGATGTGTAAGCGATAGGTCATCGCCTATTATTACACACTTATAATATTACATACGTGTTGTTTGTCCCAACTTCGCTCGTCGCAATTATTTTAATAGAACTTCTTACAAATAACCTACTTATATAGTTTTTTGTTAGCTATACTTATTATTTTGTAGCGGTACTTATTATCTATAACGTCATGGTCGCGTTTGATACACTTCACACCCAGACAACATATAATTTTGTCTAATGTTAACAAAATGCTTTAATATGTTGATCCAAATAATAAACGATTTTAATAGAATTAAAAGTGGTACCAACACCAAACAAAGTTGGTCATAACAGAGTCAGAGTCAAACCGTTCATTTCAATTAGACCATTAAAATGTACTTTTGAACGTCATTTACAAGAACATAAAAAGAAGAGTTAAATCAAGTTGCCACTTACAAAAAGTGCTAGAACTCCATCTTAAAAAAAATGTTTTACAATCATTTGTACAGATACATTACTTAAATATTATAAGAATTTTAAGACGATGTAATTAAAATAAAAACCAACGGAACGGTAACAGATTGGTCATCTTCTGTGGTCTCTACTCCTACGTTCCTCTCTTCTAATACAGAGAAAGCACGTGCATTGATCACCACCGCAACACGTTCACTTAATGCGGATTGGCAGTTATATTATATTAATTTTGGGTCCAGGTCTCCTAACGAGGTTTTCCTTCACCGATGCCAATGATGTCCAAGATAAACTTAGAAAGAACAAATGGATTAAAAAGCCATATTGGTACTTGCTTGGGATTAAACCCACAACCAAGAGAAGCAGGCGTCATAACCACTGAATCATTACTCACTTACTTTTACCTGCAGTAAAACATTCCGTCCCACACAAAACATACAAACATCAAGTCCTCTGTACCAGCAGCCATTACTGTTATTGCTTGCAGCCCATAAGCTGAAACTGTAAGTGCTTCGAACATTAATAACTCGCTACGTGTAATTGCATTAGCTTCTAATCTGTAATTTATTGTGGATCCGGATGTACAGACCTGTTTGTCCTTAGGCGGTGTGCACATGATACGCTTAATCGCAATCGACGGAAGCAGCGACTGAATTGGTCCTCATACTATGCAACTTGATATTGCGATTTCGGTAGAGGGTTTCCGCACATCTTTAGATAAATATCGAAAAGCAAATTATGGCAAGCACCGTAGTTTTTATCCGTACTAGTATTAAAAAAGCGAGAGTGAGTTTGTTTAAGTTTATTTGTTTCTTACGCTTTCACGGCTAAACACAGAAGCGATTTTGATGAAATTTGGTTCAGACTAAACTTGAACTTCAAGAAAGGACATAACAAACTTTTTAATTTGCTGCCTTCACAACATTTATGCAGACAAAATCGCAGCTAGCAATTGAAGCTAGTTTACCAACAACCCGAGTTCTCAGCAGTATGTCAATTTTTATTTTGGAAGCAACCCTGACATCGCAAAAAGAAATTAACTGATCCATGCATTTTCTAGCTTAAATAATAGAATACTAGGTAATATAAAAAGTAATAGAATTTAAAATTTGAAGTAACCCACGACAGAAGAATAAAAATAAATCGCACTCGAATAGGTTCACCGGTTTAAGAGCTACGTTGCCACAGACAGACATACAGGCACGTTGCACTTATAACACCCTTCTTTTTGAATCGGGGGTTGAAAAGGACGCCATTTTTTGAACAGTCATGTAAAAATGGTTACAAGCTCTAATCTCAGTCACAAGTGTGTAACACGCCTAATAGAAGGACTAGCTGTTACACGCGGCTTTGCCCACTTCAATTAGTCCATGCACTCAATTTAGAGCCTTGTATCGATTTGTAATACGTTTCCTTTATGCACAAAATAATTGCTTCATTCGTCGACATTAAGCTTGCTTTTCATGCAAATATATGGAATTAAAGAAAAATGTTGTATCGGCTTCTGAGCCTACCATAAACTTCGTAGTTTTAAGGCTAGATAGATTAAGAAATATACTAGTTTTGCGACTAGAAATGGTAATTGATTCTAGTTAAATGGCTCTAAGTTATTTCTCATAGGTCAAACATCAATTTATTTTATGTTAATTACATAATATATATACATTTGTATAGTTGACATAATATTATCAATATGACTTAGTTTTTTAAAACTTATAGGGACTTTACCAATGGTACCAGTATCAAAAGTAGCCGTTAGAATTACATACCACATACCATCACGCATATATTCCCCGAAGCGTAAGGCAGGGGTGTACCAGTGTACACCCACAGTTCGCCGGTATGTTAAGGTCCCATATAATAGGGGGCGAGCCTATTACCATTAACCATAAAAAAACCAATAACACGTTTAGCTCGACCTTGGAATCGAACCCAAGACCTCTAGCGTAGCAGTGGCGCTTAGGACCACTAGGCTAACGAGGCAGTTACGAATATACATACATATTATGTATGATCAAAATCATACATTGCGTTTCGTTCTTATATGCGGTTTTTTTTTTCAACATTTAACTTTTCACTTAATTCATGAGCTACATATGAATATAAGTATGTCTATTTAAATGAATAAAAATCGTATTTAATAAATCGCACCCTTAAGATTAAAAAGGACGTAACTCAAAAAAAATACTTTTAGGGAAATACAAAACAAGTTTTAAATTTCGGAATTTAACACTTGTTTTGCTATTTCCCTAAAAGTACATTTTTTGAGTTACGTCTTTTTCATCCTAAAGGTGCGAAATATTTGTCTTTGAATTAATTACTACATAATTATGAAAACCCATATACCATAAGGCATATATTTCCAGTGTAAGTACCATCTAGGAGGGCAAACCCGGCTCCGAACGTTATATACAAAACTTTCATAACTTTTCTATTGCGATTACACCCGTACCGCCCGTTGTACTTAAATTATATAACTCTTCAACATTTAATAAAGGCCCAATAAACCTCAGCCAAGCATTACTCGATAGCACTATGGTTAGCAGTAAACGCTTGGCATTGAAAGTAACTGGTCATCACCACAAATTCGTTGCGTACCATCACCATGTAGGACAGTACAGAAGGTTCAGTTGATCTGTTGGTATGTTTGTTTGAGTTCAATATCACACACACACAATATCATATTGTTAAGCAATGTAACTGTACTTAAGTAACGGGGTGAGACTGATTGATTGATAGAGTAATACAAAATTCGAAAAAATACTACACATACCAACACGCCTGTATTCCGAGAACGGTTAGGCAGAGGTGTACCAATGTACACCCACAGTTCGCCGGTATGTTTAGGTCCCATGTAATAGAGGGCGAGCCTATTGCCAGTAACCGGGCACAAATCCATACTCCGAGCTGATACTGAGAATTTCATAGAAAAACTCAATAACACATTTTGCTCGACCTGGGAATCGAACCCAAGACCTCTAGCGTAGCAGTCGCGCTTAGGACTACTAGGCTAACGAGGCAGGTACTACTCTGAATGATTTCACTACCACAATAAAATTTTTGAAAGTCACCCTTTTACGGTACTAAAAGAATCATATCGTAAGTTAGAACAGACAAAAATAAAATAAAAAAGCCAAAAAAAAAAACAAAAAATAATTTATTTCCGAATAATATTACATTATCCAATCGTACGAGTACGTATCTATGTGCAGAAGCAGGTAGAGGTTGGGTAGAGTAATATGACCACTGGGCCAGAATATTATAGAGCTGGCAGTATGTATTTTAACAAAATAAAGCGTATTCTCCACCAGAAAGAACCTTCTGTACATATTACTTCGTATGATTACTATGCAATAAGATGTTCCAGATAAACATGGGTGTAAACGAGCCCCGTTAATTTAAACATAACTGTGTGTAGTGGAACAATGAGAATGACGTGGAATTGTGTGAGGTGAGTGTTAGTGAGACTATGTCGAGCCGGTCTACGAGGCCGGGAGCTGTAGAGTACGGGTTGGCAACAGCAGTGGCGAAACTAACAGGCACATGGCAAAAAAAAGGGTTAAGATTTTTTAGGATCGAACTAAAAACGCTGAAAAAAACAAGATTCTTTTAAGGGCATCCCTACTCCCTATCAAATCTTTTCATAGTATAAAACAAAGTCGCTCTCGCTGTATGTATGCTTAGATCTTTTAAACTCCCTAACGGATTTTAATGCCGTTTTCAGCAACAGATAAAGGTTTATACGTATAGAACATCACGCTACGACTAACGGGAGCGGAGCAGTAACCAAAGACGTAACTAAACGCGGGGTATATAGCTAGTAAATAATAATACACACTCTGTAAAACATCCAAGTGTCTACCTCTTACAGTTTAAAAGATACAGCTCCGTAACAGAGCAATAGACTGACGGATGGACGGACGAGTGAAAGTAAGTCCAGAATCATGTACTAAATCCATGGTAAAAATTTGCCCGTCGATGTTCCTTCCACCGCGTGAAATTAGATCAACAGAATCCGCCATATTTTTTTTTAAACCTTTCTAAGGACACGTGGGTTTTTGAGACGAATGCAAATTTAAAACAAAATCTAAACTGTCAAAATATATCCAGCCGTTTGGAAGATACGTGGGTACAAAGATACAAACAAACAAGATACGCGCGAAAAGCATAACCCAGTCCGGTAAAAAAACAAATAACTAAAAACATATAAAGCACCGCGTGGCTTATTTCACCACGGGTCCCGTGTATCGTAGCGTGATGTTATATAGGTTAAGTTACTCAGAAATAATGTTGCTATCTATTGGTAAAACAATGGACGAAAACCGCCGACTCGTTACTAACATACCATACCATCACGCCTGTATTCCCCGAAGAGTTAGGTAGAAGTGTACCAATGTACACCCACAGTTCGCCGGTATGTTTAGGTCCCATGTAATAGGGGGCAAGCCTATCGCCAATAACTGGATACAAATCTTACCTCCGAGCTGCTACTGAGAATTTCACAGAAAAACCCAATAACACTTTTTGCTCGACCTGGGAATCGAACCAAAGACCTCTAGCGTAGCAGTCGCGCTTAGGACCACTAGGCTACCGAGGCAGTTACAAAGAAACAAACAAAAAAATCTTCCTCTTAATAATATTAGTATAGATATAGACTAGAATAGATAAAGCAAGACTTTTAAAGTTAATAAAGCCATTCAAAGTCTTTGCACATCTAATTTATTAACTACTTAGCCGCCTATCACACCAAAACTCAAATACCAAGCCTTTTCGCAAATGTAATTCCCATGGAATCACAACATAATGCCTTTACAGCATGTCCCATTACGAATAATATACAGTTTATAAAGCAAACACTCATTGAAAGGTCGGCACTCGCTACTCGGCAGTGATTATATTAAATCCAATGATTTCCCTCGCCACTCGACCAACAGATGACATTGACTTCAAATTCCATAGAAACCCCATTTATTCCAATTAGCTTTAAATACTACACTTGGTAAATTCTTGGACATAGATCAAATACTTCCATTTAAATTATTATCTATTCAATATATATAAGATTTTATGTGGCTTGCAACTTGCAATGAAAAGTGTGTATTGATTTCAAATGTTATTCTATTCTATTGTATTGGATATTGATTTAAGACTTCGTTCCAAATACAAATTTTGTAAATAGAAAAGTTCGTTTACACCAGCTAGGATTAATTATGTTTTAATTCAGAGTTAGTCGATAACACGAGCCCAATAAGTATGAAATTATGTAATTTAACCTCATGTTAACAACTAACGCTGAGTTAAGTTTTTGGCGTAAGTAAGCCCTAAATATTCGTAATGTCGTACGCGGAGAAGTAAAACCATAAAACGTATCTTACATCACTCGGCAATAGCGTAGCTTTCTACGAATCATTTTTTGTAATCGCTCCAATACTTCAAAAAATAACATTACATACATATTAAATAATAATCAATAGTGGTGTCACTAGACTAGTGGTGTGGTGTCGATAGTAGTTTTATAGTAGTCTAGTTTTTTAATCTGTAGACACAATTTAAAGCAAGACGTCGTACCAACTTCATGAAAATCACTTACTCATTATTTTCTAACCTGCAAAACTAACCTAACCTCTCGAAACACACAGTGGGTAACCCTGACCACACCTTTTGCGATGTCTCACAGCTAGATACGCGAATATTTCAATGAATACATTACATGTACGGCCCTTATACGTGCATTATTCACTAACGGGTTGTAATAAAGCCTTATCTTCGATCGCGTATACACAATGGTCGGTGTGCGTTCCTCGGCGGAAAAACTCGATGGCCATTTCTGCTGGTGATGGCGATAATAGCGCAGTTATGGCCGTCTTGCGATAGTAATGATGATTAATGCATAAAGAGGCGAGGGTTAGGATTAATTGATGGAGCTGATGCACTTGGGACATGTGCCGGTTCCCAGCAACGTGTGATGGTGGTATAGGGTGTACGTGACACAGAATTTTCAAAAGTTTAGGTCCGGTTGTGTGTGTTTAGTAACCGCCATGAGTCGTGTTTGGGTTCGGCACAAGTTCGTTTTTGAGTTCTATTGGCTCACGACTCGTGGCGGCTACTAGATATAGATTTATAATCATAATAACTGTATACTCCGCGGTGTGACCCGCGTTCAATTACGTGTTTGGTTACTGCTCCACCCCCGTAGATCGTAGCGTTTTTTTTTTTTTGGGTGGTGGGAAATCGTCAAATAACTTCTCCCGCCCTGGGTGGGGCGGGAAGGAGTGTCAGGCTTTTACTGACTAAAACCCACCCATGTTCCTTCTTGTGCCCTTTCCGTTCCGGGGGCGCGGTATCTCTTACGAACAACCCGCAGCCCCGGCAGGCATCGGCCCTCAGTGGCGCCTTCCTTTTGCTGACATCTCTTTGAGGCGCGCGTGGAACACGAACGCGCCGTCGACACGGGCTGTCGTTATGCAACGTAAAGACGGTGAGCTACCCATTGCTCACCGTCCACAGGCCCGTATCTACGGTGGCCGGGAGTCGTCTCGCGGCTCCCGACGTCCGGAGCGTCTACCGCGGCGGCTGGGACGCGAAAACCTCTGTCTCAGCCGTCCCGCCGCCTCATCGTAGCGTGATGTTCGACATATATAAACCTTTCACTTGAATCACTCTATCTATTGATGGAAACCGCACTAAAATTCGTTGCTGAATATAAAAGACCTAAATGAACAGACGGTGGGAGACGACTGCGATTTGGGACGTACATTGAACTAGTTTTTGTTGGATGGTAATATAACACATTTGAGGTTTTTAATTAATTTGACGTAATTCATTCAATACTTTAAATCAACTGCCTCATTGGTCTAGTGGTCCTAAACGCGACTGCTACGCTAGAGGTCTTGGGTTCGTTTCTCAGGTCGAGCAAAAAGTGTTATTGGGTTTTTCTATGAAATTCTCAGTAGCAGCTTGGAGTTAGGATTTGTGCCCGGTTAATGGTAATACGCTCGCCCCCTATTACATGGGACCTAAACATACCGGCGAACTATGGGTGTACATCGTTAGACCTCTGCCTAACCCTTCGGGGACTGCAGGCGTGATGGTATGTTATGTTGTCATTTAATACTTGAGATATTGTAGGTTGGCTCATTAAAAAAGCCCTTAACCCTCTATTAATTAGGAACACTTTGAAAACGTAACCTGTTTCTCGCGAATAAGCCAGGGATACTAAGCTAGTCCTAAGATTAGCCAGCTCCCTTAAGATAGGCGTAGTGAACGTCTCCTATGACTAATTTAAGTCATTAATAAAGTGTGTGTAGCGATCTGTGCAAGTTCACACAATGGGCCATTGTGTGACGATGCTGGAATTCGATGGTCATTTGTGCTTGTAGCACGTTACGATCGCTATTTTGTGATTAAACGAATGTCTAAGTAATAACTATAGTGTACTTTTAGATTAAGTAGTGGATAAAAAAATAAAAGCTAAAGCCTAGCGGTTCTAAGCGCGACTGCTACGCTAAAGGCCTTGGGTTCGATTTCCAGGTCGAGCAAAAAGTGTTATTGGGTTTTTCTGTGAAATTTTCAACTGCCTCGTTGGTCTCGTAGTCGCAAACGCGACTGATGAGCGTGGGGTCCCGGGTTCGATTCCCAGGTCGGGCAAAAAGTGTTATTGAGTTTTTCCATTAGGATAGTTGGGAAAAGGCTAAGTAGATGATGATGTGAAATTTTCAATAGCAGCTCGGAGTTAGGATTTGTGGCTGGTTAATGGTAATATCCTCGCCCCCTATTACATGGAACCTAATCATACCGGCGAACTATGGGTGTACATTAGTACACCTCTGTCAACCCTTCGGGGAATACTGGCGTGATGGTATGTAAGTACATACTTAGAGAGCATAAATTAATTTAAAATTGGAAAGTGAGAAACTTACAGTCGACACACAAAAGCGGTGCGCTGCTGCAGCTCCATCATCGACGGTGCCATCCACCGCAATGCAAAGTGACGCACAACGCGCCGCTCAACTCGGCGTTGTGACGTCATACACGTCCAGCAACGCTCATAATTCATTATCAAAAGCGTTCGTTCATTTATAAGAATGAGTAATATTATTATTATATACTTGTGTACATTTCAATTTATTTACTCTTGTACAATAATTTACACCTGTCTTGTTATCCTTTTATCACCTTTGATTGACAGGGAGAGAATGCCTAAGCCATAGGTACTTTGAACTTCGTTTGTTGAATAAAGCATAAATAAATTTTAAATAAATAATTGTACAAAAAATGGTTACCCCACGCAAGACGATTTGCGACACAGCGTCGCAACGATACGTTCACGTTTCGTACACATGCCGCGTTGTATTGCGGCACCGCGCCGCACTACTATTACGTGTGTCGGCCCCTTAAAATTGTTAATAAACTAGGGAATTAAGTTGTAAAGTCAACTTCAAATTGCTTAGAACCGATAGAAACTGGTACAACTTAACCAGTTCATACTCAACATAGTACCTATTACCCAATTACCCCAACTTAAATAAACCCATTATTTTCAAATTAACTTCTTCCACAGATAATCTAAACAAGCCAATCCTTAGCTAAGTTTTAATAGTACTTACATCTATCGCGGCCTATCAGATCCACCCACTAGGTCGCGTCCATTTCAATGCAGCAAGGAAGTCACGCGTGACGATGACATCAGGGCACGAACCTTCGACGTGTTCCGTAGACCTGATAGGCTGATAGTGTAATGAGCAGCCTACAGGTGGATAGGTATGGTAATGGGCCTTTTGTTTGTGTTACTAATTGATGATGGACCAACAGTTTTTTTATTTCATATGAGACAAGCTTTTACAATAGAAGGTATACAAGGATATAAGGTATTTATATGGCAGATGTGAGTGGAAATGCCGGGAGAGGGCGCCCTAGAAAGATCTACCCTGACCTTATTGATGAGGTTCCAAATTTTGACTGAATAGGTAATGCAGTTTCGATAGAAACCCAATTTTATTTATAACCGACAAACCATATAGGTTTTGCACTTTTGTTATAACAGATGATGCTATTTTTAATAACCTAGAAAAATGATTACCCAGTTTGGCCTAGAATTATGTAACCGAATCCATAGCAAAAGTTTATGTCACAATATCCCCTCAACTGTACAGAATAACACTGGCCGGTGACTTTGCTTCAAAAAGCAATTCAGCAAAAAAAACATTAGTCATTTCGCTTTTATTATTGTGGACCGCCTTTACAATTCACAACACGATACCTACACCTACTAAATTTTTAAACCAACTCCAAAATGCGCTCCAGCCTGCTATCAAACGTAACTACATTACCTTCGGAGCATAATTACTGGAATGGCGTTACAAACATTGCTAATTGAACATTGAACAAAAAGAGTGACAGACGCGATCAACCCTCAAACGCTGCCGGCCGCGGGTACACCGTCAAACCTTCGTCAAGCGAACAATTATATCGCTCGAACATACCTCCACATTGTGACCTTAACAGGTTAAAATACTGCAGTAATTGTCACCGATGGAACAATTTGTATGATATAGCGAAATGTATGGGTTATTTATACTTTATCGATGTTAACTGGGCAAGCTGAAACATAGCAGCAATTCAGTCAATCAGTTTTGTAATCAATTAATAATGAACTTAAGTTACATCACAAATAAATTTGAAAATTGTATGAACTTTCACGAAACACAAGCAGACAATTTTCAATTCTATTTCTATAGAATTTTGTTAAATAAGATCTCTGAAATCTGCCAAGCTGGACAAGAAGCATGGAAACGATTTTGCAGCTTGAAACCCAAACATTTTAAAGAATGCTTGTAAAGTTACCTAGTAAAACATTTATTTTACAGCACCACACGTCCGTCTACCTTGTGGGACGACCTGATTGTCTGTCGAGCTGATTAAGGCCGTAGATAGACGCTCGATACAGGCCGCTTCAACCGGTATTTCTGGAAATCTATGGGGGAAGCCAATGTCCAGCAGTGGACGTCCTGCGGCAGATATGATGATGCTTATAATCTATTTTACAGAAGCCCTGTAAACTAAGACAATTCTGGGAAAACCCTGGCAAATGGTAGTAAAAATAATACCAGCCTATTTCTGTCCCACTGCAGGGTAACGGCTTCTTCACATACAGAGAAGGCACGAGATTTTCTTACAATGTTCTTCCTTCACCGATGTCACTAATATCCAAGTTAAACTTAGAAAGCACATATGACTAGAAAAAGTCACTTTGGTACTTCCAACACCGTCTAGGTATTGATGACAAGCCTCATTTCTTTTTTTAAGGATGGGAAATCACCAGATGACTTCTTCCGCTCTGGGGGGAAAGCGAAAGATAGTGTCAGACTCTTACTAACTAAAACCTATCCGTGTTCCTCCTAATGCCCTTTGCCCTTTTTTTTCTTTTTTTTCCTACTCTTCCGCTACTCTTTTCAGATTAATTTCGTTGCGGGATCCAAGACAGTTATATCGTTTCCCCGAGACTCGTCGAGCTTTATTGCCTCGGCGCTCTTGTGGCGGTCTCCACTGTTGATTCTAGCTTACAGAAGTTGCAGTGGTTGGGAATAGAGTGGCGGGCTTGTCCCAAAAAAAATCGTGACTCTTTCGAACAAATTCCACAAACAAATGACAAGCCTAGGTGTAAGTTAAACTTGCAAAATGGACAGTTACAACATCTTATATCTCACAAGTATCTCCATGGAGTGTCTTCGACGGTTTTATGCCTTTGAATAACTCAGAAATACAACCCGCGCAGTAAAATGTTTTGCTCGTAATTCAAAACAGCTGTAGATTTCATTACGACGCCATTACTGTTGTAAAATATACATTTCCAAGTTTTGTCTACGTGTGAGTGTTATGTTAACTTTGTATCAAAATGGCATTTCGCGTCAATACTTAAAGCTACCTTTGTTCTAAGTTTCATCATTATTCAGTAGTATACAAGATAAGCTACCTTACCTTAGATTGTCAAGGGCAGTACTACCACCATACCTAATTCTGCCGCAAAGCAGCGTTACTGTGTTCCGGATATGAAGGGCCGGTGTAATTACAGGAACATGAGACATTTCGACTTTAACTCTGGGATGACAACGCATTTGCAAGATCTCTGTTATTTATTGTATATGTCTATTAACATCAGGCGGGCCGTCGCTTGTTTGTCATCCAATGATATAAAAAGAAGTCTAAACTTACCAAACTGACTCTCTTGCTATCTTCGTCGCTTACATTCATTCTGTTCTACAGCTTCATCTGAATCACACCCTTTGAAAAAAAAACAAAAAAATATTACTTGGGGTGTATACCTATTACTGACCATTATGTCGTACTCTTTTTTAAAACAAGACCTATTTTCCCCTTTGACAGTGAACTGATATCTTCCCCCTCCCCCCCCCCCGCCCGTCGCCCGCCCCCCCGCTTTGCCGTCCATCGGTTTAATTGATATTTCCCCGTTAGAAACGCACCTAATTAACTTTCATAAACCATTAAGTTTTTGCGCCGCCATTGGACAATAACACTTATGTTAATGTATTTACAGTTGAACGGATATTACCTATTAAAGTTACTTTGCTATAAATATTTATTAACTGTCGTGATGGCCCAGTGGTTAAGGCGTCCGTCTCTCATGCGTGAGGTTGCGGGTTCGATACCTGGCAAGTACCAATGTGACCTTTTTAATTCATATGTACTTTCTTAGTTTATCATGGACATATCTGACATCGGTGAATGAAAACATCATGAGGAATCCTGGACTTATCTATCTTCTATACAAATAAATAAAATTGAAGCGTCTGTTTGTAATTTTAAATTACAAGCTTTTCACTAAATGCATATGAAAGTATACGGTAATAACATAAAAAAAGAAATTTAAAAAATTTGTCGGTCTGTCTGTTTGTTCCGGCTTATCTCCGAAACGGCTGGACTGATTTGGACGGGACTTTCACTCGCAGATAGCTAATGTAATAAGAAACTGAGGCTATTTTTATTTACTTAAATTTAAAAAAAACGAGGGCTATTCGAAAACAAAATTGAAACCAATAAAATAATGACCGCGAACGAAGTCGCGGGCAACAGCTAGTAATTAATATAAGTCTGGAATCGCCAATCCGCCGTGAACAAGGGTGGTGATCAATGCTCATGCCTTTTCTATGTGAGAAGAATCCTTTGCCCTACAGTGGGACAATAATGGACTGGTATTAACTGATATTGTTATTAAAGGCTTTGCAATTAAACAATATTATACAGGGTTATTTGTAAAACAATGACAACCTTGCAGGACTATATTACTATCATCATAAACAACAACTTTTGTTCTACAATTTTTTACAGAATCAAGCAACGCAAGCGCATTGAAGTGAATGACCGACTGAAGGATTTCCGTAAATTTGCAAATAGGTCATGTACAAACACCCCCGCCGCCCTAACCCCGCTCCCCACGCTATTTTACTATCGCTTTCGTTTGCTTCGCATAGACTTTGTAACATTTAGAGCGTTCAATTTAAATGTTTTTATTTTTGTATGAAAATCTGATGAACTAAAATATGAATTTTTTTTAAATGTCATAGAAAAAAAGTTGTTGATTATGATGTTAGTAACATAGTCCTGAGAGGTTGTCATTGTTTTACAAATAACCCTGTATAATATATTAAATATTTAACGTAAACCGTGTGTTCTATTTGTCATATTCAATTAAATATGAAATAGCTTTGGCTATAAAGAGCTTTAAGGCAAAACACTTAAGAAAATTGTTAACAAGCTATTAATAACTTAATTATGATGTACAATAAACACCAAATTAGAAGGACTGTAAACCGTTTTATTGTCGTTTTGTTATGACATTTGGTTAATGACACTTAATACCGATAGTTTGCGTTTGATATGACGACATTTTGTACGTAATGTCAGCAGAATAATGACATGCCAATTATTTAAAACGTTAAATCTATAATAAAATCCATACAAATAAATAAAATTCAAGTGTTTGTTTGTAATATCAAAATAACAGCTTTTTATTAAGCGCGTAATAATATAAATGTTTACACGGAACTTTAACTAGCATATTGTTAATGGTATAAGGAGTAACTTGGACTACTTTTGTTTTAAACCCCCGACGCAAAAACGACGGGGTGTTATAAGTTCGACGGGTCTGTCTGTGTGTATGTCTGTGGCATCGTAGCTCCTGATTTTGATTTTTTTTTATTTGATAGGTGTATAAGTCGGGAGTGTTCTTAGCTATGCTTCGTTTAAACCGGTTAAGCGTTTTCAAAGTTATCAGTTCTTTTGTTAGCTGCGGTAGGGACTTTTATTGTTCTGTCAGGAGTTACGAAATTTTTTTAAGTTTGTGTTTTAGAAAAAGATTTGGAGTACCACGCGAAAAATTAATCCCCTCAGGTAATATATTCACGCGGATAATGTCGGTGTAAGCTAGTCATAAAATAAAATAAGAGAAGACATTATTGTTCTTTCCAGCTTCAATTTCCACAGTTCCCAAGTTGGCTTGTCACAATAGCACACAGTCGTGCAGACAACCAACTGATAGATCCGAACCGATTGAAATATCGTGTTCCATAACCTTTGTACAAATATGGTCAAAAAGCCATACAATGCATCGATCACTAAACCCGTAGATAATATTCATTTTACAGTCGTTCTGTCAATGTTTAACCTTTCGAACGGCAGAGGTCATGTCTTTACGACGAAACGTACCACCACGACACCAACTTCGCTTTATACGTCAAAAACATCACGACACAAGCTTTGTAACGAGAGATTTTGCCCTCCATCATTGTTACTAGGTCGTACAGCTATTATAAGCTGATGATCGATTGTGCGCACACGCTGACACGCCCGATGTTTCACAACACCGCATTCTCGAAGGGCTCAAAATCACAAGTCATAAAGGTCACGCCCACCAATCGTAACCTTTCTATTTGATCAATCTATCGACTTGGAACTGTGGCTGCAAACAAATGATTCGAACTCTGACGCTCGGCGCAGTATTCTCGACTTTGTGCGTTAGGCACTTTGATGTAAGTACGAGAAAAACTATGTTTGTACACGTTGAGGAGTTAATGCCCGTGACGCGAGCAGGCCCGTTCATTAAACTGACAAACGAACAAACATACAGACACGCAACAGCGCTACGTGTGTGTCTATAGTACACTTTTATACTGTTAGCTTTAGAAAGGTCTATTGTCTGGTCGAAAGCGAAATGCAAACTTCATATGTTTTGAGCAAATATAAATGTAGCCAGGAAGTGTTGCCGCAAAGTGGAAGGCGGTTGCATCAGCGGTAGAGAGGCAACGACCGTGGTGAGAATGCATAAGATCACACTAAATGGAGAGGTAATCATTAACGAGGAGTAATTTGGGAACCGGTCGGCTTGGGCAACGGTAGTGAACCCCGTGCAACAAGCTGTCAGCGCACGCGCATGTCACCGCGACAATGTCCGAAGGGAGATGATTATCGCGTTCCGTGTGCGAAAAGGAAGTGTGAGAATCCGTTATTGAGTGAACGGTACGCGAAGAATTTCCGCTAAATAAATTACAAAAAGTACTATACTTGATTACTTGAGAAGCATCGATTTGTGCACGTGACGATGGCCGCGTGATGCGTCGCTCGCAATTACGGGAAAATCTACAGCTACCGGAGTAATGGATCTAAAACTAACTTCTTTTTCTTGAGAAAATTGTCGGCTAAGTATGTCGATTTAAGACGTGCCCGAACATGGATGGATGGATGTACTGGCTCCGACGACACGTGAGAACACAGAATCTCCTTGCATTCCATTACATGCGTATTTTTTAATTTCACACTAGTTTTCTCGTAGATTACATTACTTTCCCGTTTAAGCAATAAAAGCGCTTTCTTTAGCAATAGAATCCAATTAATAAAAACGAGTAATTAAGTAATGTTACTTAGTGACCGTGTGAATATCATTTAAATGAGAAATACATTCGTTTATTCACACGAGCTTTGCCGCCATCTATATCTTTTAATATTAAATCGTAAATCATAGTTAATCTTCTTCAAAAGAGCCACAGTTTATTAAGATTATATTTATAACACTTTGATACCAGAAAGGTCAGAAAAGTTCAAAATATAAATTGACCTAGTAAGAATACCTCGCACACTAGTACTAGACCCTTGTACTACTAACCTACTAGGTCCACTAGTACTAGTCCAGCCAATCCTACTCCTACTAATGTTGTAAATGTTTATGAGGATGGATGGATGGATGGCTGTGTGTTACTCTTTCAAGCTTAAACGGCTGAACGGAACGGCTCTGGAGTAAAGGGGACACTGAGATAGATAGTAGTGTGGAATAACGCATAGGATACTTTTTATCTCAGAAATATGCACGGTTTCCGTGGGATAATATGTATATTAAATTTGACGCTGACTAAGTTACGGGCATAAGCTAGTACAATATAATACATAGGTACTAAAAAACACGTTATTTGTATGAGAACCCCGAATTGTTTCCCTACTTTTTAATTATTATTTGTTATTATAAGTACCATAGTAATGCATATTCTGTGAAAATTTGAAGTGTCTACCTATTCAAAAGATACAGAATAGTCTTACAGACAGGCGGACAGACAGACAACGGAGTCTTAGTAATAAAAATTACCCCAACCAACCACAATTCAAGTCAATCGCTCCTATCAATCTTAACAACGATTTCAAAACTGGCAATCGAACTACCCGCAGACCTAACAGTACGGCTCTCGATCAGCAACCGGCGCAGGCGCAACTAATCTTCCTAGTGTAGGAGCAAGTCAGAAAGCGACAAATAACTGTGCCAGCGGCTATCTGTTCTTAATCGCAGGCCGTAAGGAAGCTGTTCAAGCCATTTAGAATAGGCTAGAGCATTTAGTTCAGTTCATGGCATGCTCGATTTGTGTCACTCCTGGACAATATAGTATATGATCGTAAATCTATCTTCTACTATCATACTAATAACAAAAAGAGGAAAGATTTATTTTTTTGTTTGTTCTGAATCAGCTCCGAAAATATTGCACCGATGCCTCTTACAGATAAAAAAAACCAATAAACGGTTGTTGCTTTAGATTTTTTTAAATCCGATTAAAAAAAATCACAGAACAACATAAAACATAACATACCATTACGCCTGTTTTCCCGAAGGGTTAGGCAGAGGTGTACCAATGTACACCCACAGTTTGCCGGTATGTTTAGGTCCTATCGAATAGGGGGTGAGCCTTACCAATCTATACTATTGCCAAATGATTTATGGTAGGTATACTTGACCAATAAATTCAAGGTCGGAAAATAGTTTCATCCATAAATCGTCTTCTTAAAACCATTTTCATTGTAACATCTAAAAACAAAACACCATCGATCTTTAGTTTTTCCAGAATAAGAAGCACACGCGTCTACCCGTCAGTTCCACGACAAATGACTGCGCTGCCGGCTATCAGTATTTAATCGCAGCCTGTAAGGAAGCTGTCGGAGCCATTTAGAAACGTTTTCCGATGATTGCGAAAGCGAATAGCTAATTATTCCGCTGAGTCGTGATGGATGGCCCACGTCGAGGATTCCCTTATGCAAATACACGTTGCAGTAAATTGATGTATGCGTTTGTGCAAAATGCAGCCTTTATTTATTGGCTAAGCTTTTAGCAAAAGATTTATTAGTAATTTGTCATTTATTGTGATATGAATCTTATGGCTACTGTGTTGTTTATGCTCGGTAGAGAAGATTTAATAATTATAAATCATTTATTTTTAAGTACCTACCAAGACTTTTAGTGTTAATAATAATTTACTTTCATAATATGTTGGTTAAACACAAAATTAAACATTTTAAGGAACACCCGATAGAAGAAGAGCTGATAAATTTAAACCCGCTGAACCGATTTCAATAAAACAAAGCTAAGAACACTCCCGACTAATTAACCTTTCAAACACAAAAAACCAAATCAAAATCTTTCATGCGTTCGGGAGCTACGATGCCACAGACAGACACACACACACAGACACATCAAACTTATAACACCCCGTCGTTTTTGCGCCGGGGGTTAAAAATTTAATATATACAAAAAATTATGCGACGGAGTGGGGAAATTTTTGTATTTAGCTATTGTTGTTCGGGGCCAAGTAGACTTAATAAACGTAAAAACATTAAGCGTAAAAGTTGTTTGTTTATTTTTGGTTTAAAAAATCGCTGTTTATGTTAGTGCGCAATGTTATGCATGCCAAACATTGTATTAACAATTACAGGAGTAGTGGTGGTATTCGGCTGCGGGTTGTTCGTAAGAGATACCGCGCCCCCGGAACGCAAAGGGCACAAGAAGGAACATAGGTGGGTTTTAGTCAGCAAAAGTCCGACACTCCCTCCCGCCGCGCCTAGGGTAGGGGAAGTCATTTGATGATTTCCCATCCGAAAAAGAAAAAAGAATCACCCGTTACATGTAACATTCCTGTGTTCAGGCAACGTTAGTCATTTATATTAATATGTCGGAGACGGTCAATAGTATGGACACGAAACGAATTGCCCGCTAGGTCCGAGAGATGGCAGCACCGTCGCAATGACGTCGCATACTCGGCTAACTTCGTGCAATGTCGGAGCCTAGTTGGTGGAAAGCGCTGGGACGAGACCGCACTTATCTTTTTGCCGCCGTGAAGATCACTACTTCCAATATAGGAACTGTATCTCGTATCGCTCAGTGCCCCTTACTTTTTAAATTTGTTTGTGAAGCTAAATAAAAACTTGATTAAAGTGTAACCGCTGTTTCTCTTGCTCGATTACCCGTTAAAACGCCCGCACGATTGATTATAGTGCCATTAATACCGACGTTCCTACAAATATTATAAATCTGAAGAGTTTGTTTGTTTGGTTGAACGCGCTAATCTCAGGAACTACTGGTTGGAATTGAAAAAGTCTTTTAGTGTTGGATAGTTCATTTATCGAGGAAGGTTATAGGCTATATAACATCACGCTGCGACACAGGGGAGAGGAGCAGTAAGACCTAACTTAATGCGGGTGGAAAAAACCACGCGGACGAAGTCGCTGACAGCAGCTAGTTTATAATAATGCAGATGCACATTTCACCTCTCGCATCCTTCGATAATTACAAAATGATTTACTACTTTATTAACTTTAAACATCACAGAACTATGTCAATAAACAGGTTTTGTTCATCGCGTACAATCGCTAACGTAACCTATTTGGAGAGATAAATAGCTGATGTAATCTACCAATCAGTATGCCAATTATCGCAAGCATCGAATAGGTGCAGCTTTAAGCTGTTAAATACTAATATTGATTTACTCATTATAGATAGACATCAGTCACTTGGCTTCATCGAAGGTAGACACCTATACAACCTTATTTATTGTTTATGCGAAACCTTAACCCATATCATCCTAGTGTTCCATTTTTAAAACGGTTACTTTTTTATTTTTTTATTATAATTTTTGAACGCGTTCTTAAATTAGTGTTTTTCAAAAATGGAACACTGGGATGATATGGGTTAAAAGAGGTAATTGAATTTATGTTCTCGTTTCTGTTGCCCCTCACTAATAATTTCTCTTGTATCGTTTACAGACATATAAACTCACATACCCGGAACTACCTATCTGGCATCATCATCATCATCTTCCTGCCCTTATCCCATGTTACTTGGGGTCGGCGCAACACGTTTTCTTCTTGCACGCTGTCCTGTCAACCGTCATGCTATCGCTGACTCCATCCATCTTTTCTTTGGCCTCCCTCTTCCCCTCCATCTGTCCACATTTATATTCATAACTCTTTTGGTCACATGCGTCTCATCCCTCCTCTTCATATGCCCATACCAAGACAAACGGTTCCCTTTCAACTTTTATGTCACTGGCGCTACTTTCAAACAAATAAAAAAATATATATTAAAAAAAAATAAAAAATATACCATCACGCCTGTATTCCCCGAAGGGTTAGGCAGAGGTGTAACAATGTACACCCACAGTTCGCCGGTATATTTAGGTCCCATGTAATAAGGGGCGAGCCTATTGCCATTAACCGGGCACAAATCCTAACTCCGAGCTGCTACTGAGAATTTCATAGAAAAACCCACTAACACTTTTTGCTCGACCTGGGAATCGAACCCAAGACCTCTAGCGTAGCTGTCGCGCTTAGGACCACTAGGCTACCGAGGCAGTTATATTTGTAAAATAATATATAATAATATTATACCTACAAATAATTCTCCGCAGCGCAGCAGACAATCGCTCAGCGACTGCGCCAATAGTATCATTAAATTCTCCTAATGCCGTGGAAACATAAGGAACTAATAATATTGTCTACAGGGAAGCCTCAACGATCGACGTAAATACGGTAGTGTTATTGATACTATCACAAGTCAGTACAATTGCGATTTTTGAGTAATGCGAAAGCTCTCAGCCTTTACTCACTGCTTGAAAGTCGAAACTGATAAAGGCAAGCAGACATTCATCATTTATTTTACCAAGAAGTCTTCCAGGAGAGACTTGGGCCTAGATGGCGCAGATGACTGGATTACGTACATACATAAACTCACGTCTTTTTCCCATGGGGGTAGGTGGAAACCACAGAATGCCATCTGCAACGTTTCTTACATACTCCTTTCGCCTCGTCCACGCTCATACATCTGGTCATACAAGCACGCCGGTTACGAGTATTGCGCACCCGACCTATATTTTGTCTAAGTTGTTAGTCACCACTCACTCAGGCCAATTCTGTACCGGTAACGGTACAGAATTGGCCACGATTGGACATGTATTATTCTCCAAACCGATTTATAGTGCACAAGTGTGTGCGCAAAACAGGTGCACTCCTCCTTCCCTAACGATAAAGATGAGGCGCAGGACCAACGGCTTTACGTACTTTCCGCCACCAGCCAACTTACAAACTCCAGGTTGTTACTGAGAAATTTCTAATGAAAAAACTCAATAACACTTTTTGCTCGACCTGAGAAACGAACCCAGGACCCCAAGCAAACAGTCGTGCTTAAGACCACGAGACCAAGGGAGCAGTCAAATTTAGACTGCTTGCTTGATTGAAGATGTACTGAATCCAATACTGCAATTCCACTATGTATGATATTATTTACTCTTGCAACTATTGCGATAGTTTTTCAATTTCTTCATTTTCCGTTCCAATCATTGCACCATCGCAATGACATTGAAATGATACCAGCTTCCACACATCAAGGAACACCGTACATTACGATATGTACTCATGCGTACTTTTAATTTTCAATTTCTCGTCTTCCGTTACGAACCTTATCATTATCGCCCACACACATGCATTATGTGTTAAAACAACACATTTCAATAGAAATCAATTTACTCACTCCCATGGAGTTTCCATACCATATTATTATAACCTTTTTTTGTTTTAAACAGCTTTCAACACTGCTACTTTTTTCAATCGTTTGCATCGCAAGCGTAACTACTTATTACTTCTGTAATTACTTGTTTCCAGTTATTTGCACTAAGAGTAAGGTTACGGACCTAGATTCCTTGAGCAGGCGCCGGCATAGGTTTTAATTCTCCAAATACTGCTAGTATGCGCATGTTCGTTCCAAAATGTATGCTTTGCCAGTTCATTCAAATTTATTCCAAATTAAAATGCAGTCGCCTATATGGAGAGCGCTTCTGACCAGTCGATGGCCCACTTACTACAATGCCCAAAGTGTTCCCACACCTGCACTTTACAGGATATTAAAAATGCCACCGATGCCATGATAAACGTGGCAAGATACAGGGCCCAAACTCTCTAAAAAAAAAAAAATATCTACAACAATAATATATGTAATTTTTCTTTTGAGCTCATACATATCTTAATACAACCATCAATTTTCATCGAACGTTACCAATCCATCTTAGATAATGTCAAGACGATAGACATGAAGATAACCTTCACCAAAAACAAATAGCCATTTCCAGTGTAAACTATATCTTAAAAGCAAGCAAAACTTGTCGCTGTTCAAATCTCAACAGATATAATATGTTCATCTGAAGCGACAAGTTATTCATTTGCTTACGTCTTATAATTTAAGAGGAACGTATTCCTAGCCTCAAGTCTTACGAGGATAAAACATGGTAATTTGTGAAGTCTTGAGGGACACTGAGCGATCTCCTAGCTAGTTATCGCTTATTTTAATTTATGTTCCAACCTCCAGAAGTATATATCTTCACTTGCATCCTAGATATTATGTTTCTAAGTAGAAGTACTATTGGAATCTGTATAGAGTAGTTTATTTTCTTATTTTCAAACCAGCTTTTAGCTTTGCGGATGGCGACAAAATCACAGATCAAAAACGAAAAACGTTACACATACCATCACACCTGTATTCCCCGAAGGCTTAGGCAGAGGTGTACCAATGTACACCCACAATTCGCTGGTATGTTTAGATCCCATGTAATAGGGGGCGAGCCTATTGCCATTAACCGGGCACAAATCCAAACTCCGAACTGCTACTGAGAATTTCATAGAAAAACCCAACAACACTTTGCTCGACCTGGGAATCGAACCCAAGACCTCTAGCGTAGCAGTCGCGCTTAGGACCACTAGGCTAACGAGGCAGTACCTAATAATGGATATTCATATTGTAAAATTACACAATAAAGTAGAGTGCTAGCTGAGCAGTGTATTATATCATTCACATCAAGAGCTAGCGGAAAAATTATTGTCTCTGCTTCGTACAAGCATATTTATGGAACGACACGTTGCATCGCTTGATAACCAAAACTATATTTGGGCACACTGAAATAGAATCGACAATAAACTCAGTGAATTATTAGGAATAGAATAATTTATGTGCTGTGATAATGGATGTCTGTAAATAAGAAGTCACATTAAATTAGTCGCAGCTAGCTCTTAGAAAACGTATTTTATGTCCTTTTTATTTTGTAGTGACAAAATTCTGAATTTTGAAAATAACTTCAGGTGTGGAGTATGGGGTGTAAAAAGATACATATATTTTAACTATCGTTGTTGTAAATGGTGGTGTGACAACCCCGTACCTCGGAAACCACGTGGTCCCGGCTGTGATTCGTAGATCGTTGACCGTCGTTACGGATAGTCAGAAGCCAGGAAGTTTGACAACCAGTCTAACCAAGAGGTATCGTGTTGCCTAGTAATGGGGTTGTGGAGGTCAGATAGGCAGTCGCTCTATGGAAAACATTGGTATTCAGCAATATCCGTTTAGACTGGAAGCCGACCCTAACATTGTTGGGAAAAGGCTAAGCAGATGATGATGATCTTTTAACTGTTATCTACGCTTACTGCCCATCAAACTAAGTAACATTGAGAAAAAAATATTACTGAGAGAAATTGATTAACACTGAATTTATAGGTAAGTACATAAGAACAAGCTATTTGGTATACAGGCAGCTTACTTGCAACTAATAAATAATATTGATTAACATCAATCTAAAGCCTAAACAAATTATAAGCACACAATAAAAAATAACAATAACTGCCGTGGTAGCCACTAGGCTACCACGGCAGTTATTGTTATTTGCTTGCCACTAGGCAAGCGTGACTGCTACGCTAGAGGTCTTGGGTTCGATTCCCAGGTCGAGCAAAAAGTGTTATTAGGTTTTTCTATGATATTCTCAGTAGCAGCCCGGAGTTATGATTTGTGCAACCGGGCACAAATCATAACTCCGGGCTGCCGCAGCTGGCGGCTGCTTTGATTTGTGCCCGGTTAATGGCAATAGGCTCGCCCCCTATTACATGGGACCTAAACAAGTAAACATACCGGCGAACTGTGGGTATACATTGGTACACCTCTGCCTAACCCTTCGGGGAATACAGGCGTGATGGTATGTAATAAAAAATAATATTGGCAGTGTAGTAAACAAATGAATATTTTTACCCGTATACGAAATTATTTGTTCGACTGTACTCCAGTCTTCAACTAACGATTAGATATAAAAAAGGCTAAACATAAAAAAAAGATCATACAGCTAAGTTGTAGATTGCAAATCTATACTCATATAATAAAACTGATTTTTTGTTTGTTTGTTTATACGCGCTAATCTCTTAAACTACCAGTCGGATTCGACAATTATTATCGCATTTGATAGCCAGATTCATGAGGATTCATGAGGCTATGTAACATCACGCTTCGACACACGGAAGCGGAGCAGTACCCAAACTTTAAACGGGTGAAAAATACCATGATAGAAGTCAATGAACAATAAGATGTGAGTATAATCTTCTTTCCTCACGAAATAAGACCACAGACAGCTGTTCAAATTGCACCTGCACTAGCCATATTTGCAACAACTAAATACAAGATATGCAAATAAAACACAGCTCACACATAATCTAGGGAATTGAAAATTTTACATCCATGATAACACCTTCATGAAGTCTTAATAACCTACAACATAGCATAACGTTGTATCATGTTGAAAAGGCCAGTAGTAACATTCTATCATACTTATTTAATGTTATCACTTTACAGTGAAGCTTATGTTTTAGTACGCCACAGTAAATATCCATCTGACCTTTAATCAACGGTATTTATGGCACAAGTTGCAACTCTAATCGCATTGAAATATTGATATTGGACAGTAAATTTCATGCTAATGAGGCTGGCAACACCGTCTAGAGGTGCGACAGCAACTAGTGGGCATTAACAAGATGGCCCGTTTAGAATAATAGCACAGATTATATTTATTGGAGCATAGAGAATGAATGAGTGGCTCGACGGACTGTTATGTTTAATCTATGCATTTGATCGGTGATTACTGAGTAATTGAAAATTTTGAGCTTGGAATAGCGGTTACGCGAAGTTATTTTGCTTGTGCAACGGGTTTATGAGCAGTATGTGTCCATAACTATAGGTACTAATATTATAAGCTGAAGAGTTTGTTTGTTTGTTTGTTGGGTTAAACGCGCTAACCTGAAGGAACTACTGGATGCAATATATTTTTTTTTGGTTGCATAATAGTCAATTTTTAGAGGAAAGCTATAGGCTATATAACATAAAGCTACGACCAATGGGTGCGAGCAGTAACTAAAGACGTAACTAAACGCGAGTGAAAAATAACACACGGACAAAGTCGCAAGCAGAAACAAGTTTCATAAACTTATTCAAAATTATGTGTTAAAGGTAATGAATGCAGACATGCCTGCTCACACATATTAAACACAGATAAAAAGATGAGAACTTTATGAGCTGATACAAACATTTTCCGATTACTTCTTGACTAAATTATCTTTTTATAACAGGACTAGCCTCTGCCAGCGACTTCGTTCGCGTGGTTATTTTTACCTGCGTTAAGTTACATCTTTGGTTACTGCTCCTCTCCCGTGTGTCGTAGCGTGATGTTACATAGCCTAAAGCCTTCCACGATGAATGAACTATAGAACACAAAAATATTTTTTCAATTCAAACCAGTAGTTCCTGAGATTAGCACGTTCAATCAAACAAACAAACAAACTCTTCAGCTTTATAATATCAGTATAGATATCGAGAATTTATCATAGGTTGTTTTAGTCTATGCTTTCTGGATGAAAAAAAAAACTTACGTGAATACAGATTTAGTTACTAACTGCAGCAACCCAAGTCGACAACTATAGTTTATAACAGCTTCAGTCCAATAAGAATGACAACAAGGTTCAATTAAGTCCAACAAGGTAATTTAGGAATATCATCTCTCAACAACATTCCCAAGCAATCATTTTAATATCGTGTAAAATGCACTAATTATTGCGTTAGAGAGCCAAGGTTGGAATGTTAATATTACCCTATAAGGGCTGCTACACAACGAAAGATTATAATCACTAAACAGATTGTGCAGATAACCAAATGCATTTTTTTTTTTTTTTTTGGTGGGTGGGAAATCATCAAATAACTTCTCCCGCCCTGGGCGGGGCGGGAGGGAGTGTCAGACTTTTACTGACTAAAACCCACCCATGTTCCTTCTTGTGCCCTTTGCGTTCCGGGGGCGCGGTATCTCTTGCGAACAACCCGCAGCCCCGGCAGGCATCGGCCCTCAGTGGCCCCTTCCTTTTGCTGACATCTCTTTGAGGCGCGCGTGGAACACGAACGCGCATATGCCGTGGAGAAAGACACGTCACACTACCTACTATTACCTATATATTTAGTACCTACAATTATTTATTTTTTATTGTTTTATATTCATCTTCATTGTTTTCACATATAGAAGCAACAAGAATTTTGTAACCAAGATTTTTGTAAAAACCAAATTAAAAGAAAAGAGTGTCCATGGAGTTTCTTGCTCCTTCTTCTCCATAGAGACCTACGCTTTGGAACGAGCAACTAGCTTCAACTTTTAAATGTAACTTCTTGACAATTCAAAAGAGCCTGTAAAAGGTTTAATTGAAATAAATGCTTTGACTTTAACATAACCGTTGACCCATCAAACTGCCAAAAAGCCTTACTGGCCGGCTTTATCCGGAGACACACACCACGCACCTCCACACCTGTATTCCCCGAAGGGTTAGGCAGAGGTGTACCAATGTAGGTACACCCACAGTTTGCCGGTATGCTTAGGTCCCATGTAATAGAGGGCGAGCCTATTGCCATTATCCGGACACCTGGCAACCCTAATCTAAGCTCTGTTTCTTATCCTTCTCTGACTATTTTGCTTATGTTATCTTCCTACAGTGCCTTTTGTACTTCATTCATTTCATTTTGTTTCCTTATTCTTTTTTTTGTTGAAAGAAATATACATGTTTGTGTAACTATGAGTTGGTCTTTGAATTACCTACTAACCACGTTATACACCGTACACGTTACCAACACATACCTTTATTATTTTCCAAGCTGTTCGATGTACAGTTATCAACAACGTTTAATTCTACGGTGGAAATCCTTGAATGGCCGACCTTTTGTAAATTGAATTATAACAGAAACCAGAATGTATTATGGTAAGCATCAAAGATGAAAGGGTTAGGCATGAACGGGATTATAAACATGTATGTTATTTGGGGGATTAGGGTCGATTCCCAGGTCGGTCAAAAAGTGTTATTGGGTTTTTCCTTTAGGAATTTCTCAGTCACATCCCGGAATTGAGAAGTTGGTGGTGTAACACGCCCGTGTCTCAGAAAGAACATAATGTCATTGCCCGGCTGTCATTTGTAGGCCTTTGACAGACGCTACGAGTAGTCAGAAGCCTGAAAATCTGATACCCAGTCTTACCAAGAGGATGTTTGTTAGCTCAAAATGAAATGTTACGTTGTTTCAGCTGTGAGGAGGCCAATTGATGCTTGATCCTTGCAGTTTTTTTTTGTAACAAAAAAGGGGCGTGTTGTAACTTGTAACTTGGCTGTGGAGTTCAGATAGGTAGTCGTCATATAAATTACATTAAGTTTCTATCTTCCATTAAAAGCAACGACACCGAAAGTAATTCGTTATAATCGACAATGATTGAGTGGTGCTAAAGCGAATCGACTCCCGTCAAAATTTCTCCTAATTCGATAAGTAATAGTTAGGATATTGGATATTTAATGCACGTTAATTTGAAATTTACTTTAAGCTAAAGCTTTTACGTATAGAAAACTGTTTTTGGTTAGTAATGTAACACATTTACCATAATTAATTGATTTGACATAATTATAGTGTCTGACCAAAATTAGTATTTACGGCCGAAACCAAAACCGAATTTCGGCTTCGGTCTCAGTTTTGGACGAAACCGAAAATTACAATGAAAGTCATGTTTTCCTGGAAAAAAAAACATTATCGTACATAGCCTTCATTTTTTAATTTAAGATTAATCATCATCGAAGCACGAAAACTGTCAAATGTATTAACGGTTTCGGCCGTAGTTCCAGCCAGATCGCAGCCAAAACCGAAACCAAGCCGAAACCCGTTTTCTGTCGATACTAGACCGAAACCAAAACCGAAAGTTCGATCGGATTGGTATTTAGATCATTGTGACAGAACTAAGGTCGTATTGCAAATCACTAATCAGCTCGAACCCTTACGGAGTAGCATACAAATTAACATCGACCCAGTTCTCAGGCCCATCCCACGAACACATTCTACTGGCTCGTTATTGGAGAATAACTATTGCATTTAATATTAATAACATCGTTTATATTTGATTGATACTGCACAGTACAACCTAAATACCGGTTGCCACGTCTGCAGTGATTTGGTTATTGTTAACTTCGATTCATTAATATTTGTAACTAGTTTCTGCCTTTTTTTTTTGGTGGGTGGGAAACCATCAAATAGCTTGTCCCGCCCTGGGCGGGGCGGGAGGGAGTGTCAGACTTTTACTGACTAAAACCCACCCATGTTCCTTCTTGTGCCCTTTGCGTTCCGGGGGCGAGGTATCTCTTACGAACAACCCGCAGCCCCGGCAGGCATCGGCCCTCAGTGGCCCCTTCCCTATGCTGACATCTCTTTGAGGCGCGCGTGAAACACGAACGAACTACGAACTAGTTTCTGCCTGCGCCTTCACCTGCGTTGAAATCAAGTACCTATGCCATAAAATCCTATGGCACTTGGCAAAAGCGTAGCTTCCTATCATTGAAAGGTGTTTTATTTAAATCGTATCTGTACTTTCTGATATTAACTTTTACAAACGTAAAAATAATTTAAACTCTTTATACTAATAGTGTAGTTCATCAGTGAAGGATAACATCGTGAGAAAACTTGGACTTGTAATAAATACATACACCATCACGCCGGCATTCTCTGAAGGATTAGGCAGAGGCGTACCAATATACACCAACGGTTCACCGGTATTTTGTTGTTATGATATGTAAGTCTGAAATCACCAATCTGCTTTGAGAAAACGTGGTGATTATTGTTAATGCCTTTTCAGTATGAGAAGAGTCCTTTGCTGTGCAGTTGGACAATTAAATAGGCTGATATTATTTATGTTATAAGTTTAAGCGTTACATCAATAAAGAATTCATGTTGCTTCAAGGCCTGAAAGAAGGCCTGTAGTTAAAGAATGGCGAATTTTTTCCTACCTTTTGTAGCCTGACCTGTGCGATTGGATGACGGCTTCGAGCTCTTTCAATGTATGCGTTTGGTCCGGACTGTTGCAGCACTGGAGCAGTCCGTTTCCAGAATGCACACTGTGTGTGTGTCTGTCTGTGGCATCGTAGCTCCCGAACGCATGAACCGATTTTGATTTTTTTTTTTGTTTGAAGGGTGAATTACTCGGCAGTGTTCTTAGCCATGTTTGACTTTGAAATCGGTTCAACGATTTCAAAGTTATCAGCTCTTTTGTTAGCTGCGGTAGGGATTGTCATTCTTCAGTCGGGGATAACTTAAAATTTTAATTTAGCGTTTTTCACATTGCTGACATATCGCAAGCGCCGTGGGATACCCGTTCAATCCGATGGATGGTCCCGATGGTTCGAGAAAATTAAACTAACTAACCCTAAAAATGAATAATAAATAACTCAAAGTCAAAATGATGACGTCATTGATGCGTGTAACTGAATAGTTTAAAGAATTTATAGCATTAACCCAACATCCTAAACATGAAATATTAATGACGACCGGCATCATTTCAACTGACATTCACTGTCTTAAATGTTAAATAATTCCAATTATCATCAAAATTACATGATTAGAATGTTAGTTATTGGCACAGACCTTTAATATTGAATAACTTTAAAGGCTCTGTTAGGCATTTACGAATTATGAATATTTAAATAATGCAAACGTACCTTCGAAGTTTATCGAGTACATCATTGCCTTTGACAGTGACGAAAAACATGGTGAGGTCTTTAACTACACATACTGCCCATCAGACTAAGTAACATTGATCAAAAAATCGTTACTGGTAAACGACTTTTATTTTTAGTGTGAAAGATCAATTTAACACACGTAAAACTTGCGGGTGTATGCAACAGTACGGGAGTCGTGGGTTTAGTTTTATCAATTCAAACTATTTTCGTGCTTAGACCTTCAATATCTCCGTAACACGAGGGTTCAGGACACGTGTGCGTTAGACCACACGACTTTACTTCAGTCGTGTCACTTGACAAGTCACTCGAGGAAGAGGGGAAGAAAATGAGCGTGCGCACTGCTCTTTCTTGCTCCTACAGTAATATACGAAACGTAACTCTCTCTCTTTCTATCTTCACTAACTTATGTCTTCCTCTCAACTTCCGTTCGCCCGATCACACTCATTTCCGTAACGCTCTCGTCATGCATTCACCAGCTCACTCCCCAATTTAAGCGCGCGTAAAGAAGTTTTACTTCAAAAAACATCACAATGATGGAAAGATCAAGTCTAACTTTCGTTTTCGTTTCATTTATGTTTACACCGTTATTTATAGATATTTAATTTTCACATAAAACAGACTGACATTTAAAATAAAGAGGTATGGTCAAGAATTTAATGAAAACCTTTAAGTTAAACCCTTAGTTGTTTCAATCAATTGGTAATTTATCATGTTACATCACTAGTAATAACTATATTCACCGTTATTTCTGCTCATACCTATGATTTTACAACGATGCTATCTTCTCGGGCTAAATACAGTTATTAATCGACTCTTCTGACCTTTAGTTAAACTACCATTTACTATTGTGTTTCAATTAAAACAAAGCAATAAATTGCTTGAAAGTAAATATTTGTTCACAACTACCTTTTATTGTTTTATTTTACAAGATTGCTTTATACCCCGGATGCGTTTATTGTGTTTCAAAACATGGCGCGTGAACACGGTGCACAGACTATTATTTAGTTTTAAATATAAGTACGCTTATTGGTGAAGGAAAACATCGTGAGGAAATCTGGAATTTTTATAAATATAAGTCTGAAATCGTCAATCCGCCTTGAGCAAGCGTGGTGATCAATGCTAGAGCATTCTCTGTATGACAAGAGACCTTTGCCTACAGAGGGACCATAATAGGCTGGTATTATTATTTTACGCTTTTATTGATATGAAATGAATAAACGGCAATCGTAAGTTATTATTTGTACAAAGTAAAAAAAATTCATTACTTTTTTCAATAAAATTGTGAACAAGACTTTTTACTTCAACGAATGCGTAAGTAATTGACAGCCAACTTAATTTGATTAAGTTATAAAGCCAGGTGTTGCTAATTACCTTAATGTGTGTTTTCTGTGTCAGTGAGTGCATTTAAATACAACTTTTACTACACGCCGAACCATGCATTTTGCATCTATTGCATAGCCGACAATCGGAGAAAAATATAAGCGCGACTTCTGGGTCCTGGGTTCGATTCGTAGGTCGGGCAAAAAGTGCTACGTTTTTTTCCATTACGAATTTCTCAGTAGCAGGCCGGAGTTTGGAAGTTGGTGATATAACAGCCCCGTGACTCGGAACGCTCGTAAAGCCGTTGCTTCTGCGCCTGATCTATTCCCGGTTGTGTCGGATTGCCGTCCCATCCAACTATGAGAATTATGGAAGAGGCAGTGCATCTATGTTTGTGCACACACTCGTGCACTAAACTATTACACACAACATACAAAAAAGATAAGGTTTTAAATAAAATAAAATTCGAACCGACAATTTCCAAAACAGAACATACAGACATACAAACACTGTCGGCAGCTTTGTGTTTTAATCTAGAGAAGATATAAAGGTGCATCGATTTACAATGTCAATTTTGTTAATCGATATTTATGTATTTTATTTTGTATCGATAAGATCAACGGTTTTGTGTCGGAGGAGTTTTTAAAGCGCACAGCTATTTGTCAAACGCCTTCTACGCGTCAAAACAAAGATCAAAAATGATATATTTTTAAATTATATTTTTAACAGTATCAATTATTACCACAGAATAATTATTTCATAGTTTTTATTAATGAAACCATTTTGTTTCGTTTGTTTACTTTTAATTATTATTATGATGAATTATGCGATATGTGCAATTATTTAAATGGCTAGCCAATTTATTGTTTCTGATTGTGTTTACCTTTATATGTCACGACTAGCATCTGCCCGCGAGTTCACTCGCGTGAATGTCGGTTATCACGGATATTTTTTTACGCTGAACCGTAATTATTTTGTCTAAAATAAAAAAAAAATCTCAGTTAGATAGGTAGTTGACTAATATTATAAGGAATAACAATAACTATCTTCCAGTGAAAGTCCCGCGAAAATCGATCCAGCCGTTTCGGAGATTAGCTGGAAGAAACAGATTTAATATTCTCATATTTATTCTATTAACGGCTTTTATTTTGGCATTATAATCATATACTTCAAATGTATGTATTTGTATGTACCTATATTTAAATATAAATAAAGAAATATTTATCTATCCACTCCTGATAACTCGTGTATGCAAGCGAATTTTAAATAGCACGCCTTTGTAATAAATACATTGTGAATTATGTTCATATTTCTAGTTCGATTTTCCTATCAGCATCTAGGGTTACCTCTGGTAATACCAGACGTCCTTCCGTCCGTCTTTTGAACTTTTGAAATTAGACGATGTCCGACCTGTCAAGTTTTTATTAGACTTTTTACATTTGATTCAATGGAAGTTGAGTTGAGTTCCTCGGTAAGCTGCCTCAGTAGCCTAGTGGTCCTAAGCGCGACTGCTACACTAGAGGTCTTGAGTTCGATTCCTAGGTCGAGCAAAAAGTGTTATTGGGTTTTTCTATGAAATTCTCAGTAGCAGCTCGGAGTTAGGATTTGTGCCCGGTTAATGGCAATAGGCTCGCCCCCTATTACATGGGACCTAAACATACCGGCGAACTGTGGGTGTACATTGTTACACCTCTGCCTAACCCTTCGGGGAATACAGGCGTGATGGTATGTTGAGTTGAGTTCATAATAAAGTATCGAAACAATTAAATACAATAATGTTATTATTTTAAAATTCAGACATAAAATCCATTTGTTTTTTTACACAATTTTATCAAAAAACCCGGCTTAACTGCTGATTCGGCTTTCCGGATTTAGGACCTTTTTTTATAAATAATGGGGAATCATCAAATGTCTTCGTTCGCTCTTAGCGGAGCGGGGGGTAGTTTCAGACTCTTACTGACTAAAATCCATCCGTGTTCCTCCTTTGAGTTCTAAGAGTCTTTCGAACAAATTCCGCAATCCTAATATAGCAGCCCTATGACTGCAACATTATGACAAAGCTATACAAAAAGACTTAATTTGGTAAAACATTATCATTTGGCCGACGTATCTGTATGTGTGTTCGAGTGTAGCTCTCACGACTCATGCATAAGTTGACTACTTAATACCGTATTAGCGTGGTATTACAAAATGTCCGCGATATTCAACGGTGGTACACATGGTGGGCAAAGTAGATATTCAATTTATCTAAATACTAATATAATAAAGCTGAAGAGATATGTGTTTGTTTGTGAATCGTTTGTCTAATCTTTAAAACTACTGGTCGAATTGAAATAAATCTTTTTTCATATGATAACCAGGTTCTTGACAATGTAATAAAGCTGAAGGGTTTTTTGCTTGTTTAAACGCGCTAATCTCTGGAACTCACAGTCGGATCGGAAAAAATCTTTTTGCATATAATAGCCAGGTTTATAAGGAATGAAATTGGATATATAAAATCACGCTACGACACACGGGAGCGGAGCAGTAACCAAAAACGTAACTCTACGCGGGCGAAGTCGCGGTCAGAAGCTAGTAATCTCATAAATGGAATAAGGTCGATGCGCCTGCGGCGGCGGCAAAGGTTAATCGGAACACGGCTGAACACGTCACATAGTATTGTGTCGTGGCGCCCTACTATTGAGAAACTGAAATCTGAACACGATTAGATTTATTGCGATATTTCGCTACGATTGATTGCAATCGATTTTCTGTGCTGTACTGCGTGTGACGGATCGTTTCGTGTGTAGCTTATGGATTATTGTTTATTTCTTCTGACCGTACCTATTGTATTCAAAGTCCCAGTTTTTTTTTTAAACCCTAGAAACTGTCTTAGAAACTCGTGTATCATTGGTGCGTTAACAAACATAGAAACTCACACACACAAAGACTAGACTAGGAACAATGTACACCCACAGTTCGCCGGTATGTTCAGGTTCCATGTAATAGGGGGCGAGCCTATTGCCATTAACCGGGCACAAATCCTAACTCCGAGCTGCTACTGAGAATTTCATAGAAAAACCCAATAACACTTTTTGCTCGACCTGGGAATCGAACCCAAGACCTCTAGTGTAGCAGTCGCGCTTGGGACCACTAGGCTACCGAGGCAGTTAATTTGAATTCAAGGAGTCGATTAATTAGTAAGAAAGTTGAAGCTAGTTACTTGTTCCAAAACGTAGGTCTCTGTGGAGAAGTACGAGCAAAAAACTTAACAGAGACTCGTTTTCAATCAACTCCTTCTATACACGACGGAATCACATCGACAAGCAAACATCTACCACATATCCAGTATGGTTCTAGTTCTAGACTTCCCCTGGTTACAGGTTTTCGCCGGTTATTAAAATCCTTAAAAAGTGAAGTACCTACAAGGTCCAAATGTATGGCGATTTTTTTATACGTCCTGAAAATTCATTACATTGTTTACTTTTAACCCTGGTACGCCTAGAATCATACACCTACTGAATCCATGGTAACACCTTATGTAGTTTACACCTACAGGCAGATAGGGCGTCTTTTATATCCACAAGAGTAATATGCAGGTGCTACTTTTAAATGAAAATTAAGTATAAAAGGAATTGTAACCATTCCGCGTAAAACGTTCATATTTTTACTCCAGCTACCGTATAACTGTCAACGCGTTGCCAACAAAAAGCATGAATTAGATGACAATGAGTCGTAAAGGAGTAGATGCCCTCTTAGACCGAACATTTTTTAACATCCGCTCCAGACAGACTCCCCGCCGCGCCACGATCAATCATCCGTGAAACAGCGAGGAAAAAACACAATTGAATAAGCACTTTTCCATTGTATAGAGGCTACATTAAAACATAAAAATATATAGTTGTCGTTAAGTGTTGACCATCTATCGGGGGTCTAGCGCGTGGAGACCGCGGCGCGTTGTATGCGGCCCTCGTCGCGACCACATCGGCATTCTGCCAGTGATCACGCGCACAACTGCATTATTCAGCACAACTCACGCGCCGCTGTCGCATTATACCGTACGATCCTTAACGCCTCGCCTCCGACTCAACCCGCATATGGAGTACCGGAAAAACTAACAATGTCGTACCTATTACATGACAAATTGCGACTATTAGCGTCTCAGCCTCGGCGCACCGGCTTTGGCATCGGCTGCCCTAACTCTGTGATGGTTATGGACACGTTGTTATGCAGTTCGCGGAAACCTTTTTACTGGATATGCCGTTTGTTCAAGTTGTGAGTTAGCCTGTCACAAGAGAGTCCGTCTGTCGATGCCATTTGTTGTAACGGGAGCTGGGCTACAGATACTTTACCATCGCCATCTAATAGCAGAGTTCTGAGATCTAATCCGCCTACAGGCGTCAAATTGGCGTTATTGTCTGCACTAACAATGCCAACATTATCTCAGAAATAGTAGGAATGAACGGCGAATTAACTTTGGCATTAGAGACAGCCAAACGCTTGTTAATACGACGAGCTACGGTATTAGTATGCCATACTTACATGACATTTAACAATCATTAAAGTAATCGATGTTTCGTAGAACAATCAATAAGAATTTTGCCTTGAAGTTTTATAGTACTCAACTACCTACTTTACTTAGACATATCTTATAGAAGGCCGATCTAGCGTTCAGGTGTATCTTGATAAATATCAAAGCTATTGATGAATTTGTAAATAGCATATACACCAAGGTGATAAACAATTAAATCACCCCACGAAAATGACAAGTTCACCCCCCGGCGACCTGTCATTATTATTTTTAAGTTTAGTTCTGCCAAATCGAGCCAACCCACATCTCAACCGTTAAGTTACCTAATTACCTCAAACAGACTAATTATGGTACTTTATGCATGCGGGCAACACAAGACCGGTAATTGTGGCAATCTTTAGGGGAGGCCTTTGTCAGGACATAGGCCTCCAGTGGACGTCGATAGGTTAATAACAATGATTATGATAATGTGTTACTTTACTATCCATCAATAACAGTCTATACATCTAAAACTTATGCTTAAAATAGATTTATTTATTTGTAAATATCCAAAATCATTGCCATGGGTTCGGTTTGACAGAACTTCACCCAGTTATAATTAACATCACAATTATTTTTACATCCATACTCCCGACCTAACTAAACCCTTTCCGGGAAACAGATACATATTACCCGTGACAAAAACATGACTTTATCTTTTAAACCGATGTTCACCAGTCAGCCCTGTTCAGTATCCCCCTAATGGCACAAAAGTGTACATTCATTTTCATCAAAACTAACAATGGGCTGCTAAAGTCGCCTAATAGACCATTACACGTAGATTTATGTCGGTAACAACGTCTTAGGATTGAGGCATAGTTGACTGCCATTACCATATAAGAAGGGGAATAAATAACATCGATTTCTGTTTGAAAATTATTCGTTAGACGGTGAAGCGAGTAATCATGTGCAGTGAGTAGGCTTCGATACGTACACGCGTTTGAATTTAAATGGTTAATTTGTGTCGTATATACGTACTATACAACATACGGGTAGGGTTGCCAGGCGTCCGGATTAAGCTGAACATAGTTAGGTTTTTCTAAAGATTGCCCGTACAAAACAATCGGTGTCAAGCCAGCCTGTCTGTTGTTAAGCTTTTTAAATTCAGCCAGACGCGCGGCAATTTTGTTTTTATTAAATTGCAATATAAACAAGACTGCTTTATTTTTGTTGTAGTATCATAAAAAATTAAAACAATTTTATGACAAAGGATCGACAAAACTATTTACTATAATTTCCTCAAAAGTTAAGGTGTCCGGTTTTCCAGATTTAGGATTTGGCAACCCTACATACATTATACTAAATGTACGTTATAAACTAGGTACCTACGAACGTATGTACCTATAGGCACATATTGTAACCTACATCGTCAACAAAGTATGATGATGAGTCAATGCTAAGAACTGAATATACCACAAAACTCAAAAATTGGTATTCAGATTAAGAATACTCGTAATTTAAACTTAAGAATTTAGGTAGGTTACCTTATTCCTAAGTAAGCTAGATCGACCAACAAAGAATGTGACCTGCAATAAATCTACGCAATAAGATTTATTATTCAAGTCGATCTAATCGAACCATAGTAAGTAACACGAATCGACAGATTTGACTTAAAAAAGTAAGTGAAACCCACCCAGTTCCATAAATCAACCAGGAATTTCAACCAAAAACTCTATGACTGTATTCATGTTCTTAAAAAAACGCTTAGTTTAAGGTTGATCCCACACCGGGTGTATTCGTCTGTACTTTTCAAGATTCATTTTAAGATTTAATTTTGAGATTTTTGTAATTTTACAAATGGTATCATTAGGTGCAGAAGGACAATACAACCAATTAAACATCTAGTTGAAATCTTTTCTCAGCGACAATTTTTGACAAAAATATGGATTAATTAGACGCGTTTTTTCAGATTCAGGCTTATACTAGATTTTTATATATTTGATTAGGGCGATTCTGATAACTTTTAGGAACGTTCGCATCGTTCTTAAATGTTGGTTTGGTAGGATTGCTACCCATATTGGGCACTGTAAGGACTCCACCAAAGCGGAGAGGAGAGGAGATGTGTCTAAACAACCAATAGGTTACTGTGTTGTGTGAAAACTAAGCGGTGTGATGTGAAAATAACGCAAGCCGTTTGGTTGTAAGGAGACATCTCTTCTCCTCTTCGCTTTAGTGGAAACCGGGCCTAATGCTCGGTTCTTCTTAGTCACTGATATAATGCTCGATTTGAACTGTTACTTACATGACAGGCGAATGCTCTCAGTGAGGGAGCGCCTAAACATTTTACAAATTCTGCTATTAGGAAACGTCAAGTATAATTTGTGGAGATAGAGTAGCCGCCACGAGTCGTGAGTACAGACGTCAAGTTAATTTTTGGGCTTTTGGGTTTCTTTCTGTTCCGTCAGTCGGGCCGATCGTGTGCAGCGTCAGCGCCCCAAAAAACTCAGAAAGTAACCCGATAACCCAAAAATTAACTTGACGTTTGTGCTCACGACTCGTGGTGGCTACTAGGCCTGCTTACAGATATTAAGAGTATCAGTAAATATCTCGAAGCACGGTTAACTGTTTTTCTAAAATCCATTAATAATTAATCATTTGAGTAGTATTGGCGACTCTGTAATGAGTTTTGCGTGGCCTTATAAATAAAAAGCGTAGTACGTACAGATCTGCAGAAGTATTTTGTTGCTAGCAAGTTTTATTAAGGATCTATTCCGGTACCCACAGTCACACAAAAGACTTACCTACATATGTATAAGTATTTATATTATGCCTATATCTAAGTAACTGAACGTTGCGTATTAAAAGAGGATTTAGTGACAAGAGTTGAAAAGAGTATGCTTAGATAGTTCGGTCATGTTGAGAGGATGAGTGAAAGGTGACTAACAAAAGAGATCTATATGGCAGATGTGAGTGGCAACGCCGGGAGGGGACGCCCTAGAAAGACCTACCCTGACCTTATTGGTGAGGTTCTTCAGAAAGGTCGGATGCGCAGTATTCGTAACCGGCGTGCTTGTATGACTTGATGTATGAACGTGGACGAGGCGAAAGAAGTATGTAAGGATCGTAGCAGGTGGCGTTCTGTGGTTTCTGCCAACCCCCATGGAGAAAAGGCGTGAGTTTATGTACACTTATATATATACTGAAGTAACTCTTTTGTCATGCATGTACATATTATTTATGTGCAAAGGTGCAACGAAAAATTAAACAAATTTTTCGTTGCACCTTTGCATTCAAATCATCGCTGGTACCTCTAGTAGGTAAAAGGTGCTGGTACATCCAAGGTATTGTATAGAGCTCTTATTTTCCCAGCCACTACAAACAATCCTGAACGACCATTTTGAATCACCATATTGATGAACGGATATTTATGACGGCCGTACTACCTATCTAGATATTAATGATATCAATGCACATTAGGATGCGTCCCGTTCTGTAGACCCCTGCACTAATCTCTGCTCTGCATGTTGCGACACGCGCCTGACTGAACTGATATACGGAGAGCTAGGTACACGCTGTTCAAAATCTATACTAATATTATTAAACTGAAGAGTTTGTTTGTTTGGTTGAACGCGCTAAACTCAGAAACATTTATTGAGGAAGGCTATAGGCTATATAACATCACGCTGCGACCCTTAGGTGCGGAGCAGTAACCAAAGATGTAACCTAATGCGGGTGAAAAAACTACGCGGACGAAGTCGCGAATAGAAGCTAGTGTCGAATATTCAAATGAGACGTCCATTTGAATATTCATGATATTGAATTTTCTGATAATTGAGAAAGAATCTCCATCGGTTATGCTTTTAAGGCTATAGCACTGAACCGATGTTGCTGAAATTTGTAACAGAATAGGTAAGCTTGAACCCCAAAAAACGACATACTTAGGTTACTTTTTAACCGTCTTCAAGAAAAGGATATATGTGCATCAATTTTTGAATAAAAATCTAAAATCGGTAGAAAGCAAGCCTTACAGATAACTCCTTTATGCCATTTACTTAGCATATCTAGAAAGCTACTCTCACGTTTCATATTGAATAAGCATAAGCCACATCACAGATACCCAGCGATTTATATTCAGAATTATTTATAACGCACCGTCCATTCCAATTCTGAAAACGTAGACATGTAATTTGTCATCTATTCAATTAACATTATGAACGCAAGTTGCCACTTTAATCAAAGTACTTTAATTTACCCTGTCATAGTAAGTATTAAATTTCATCCAAGCTATAACCCCACGCGGTGCATGTAAATGAAACATAAATCACTCCTACACTTGGTATACTTCATTGTAGCGGTATTATGCATAGGTTTAACATGGAGGTAAGAAAAAAAAACTGCAATATAAATGTGTCTTACAAAGTTCTCGAAAGAGAATTACGTATATCAAAATATTTTGCAATGATATACGCCGAATTAATGCAGCTAGATAAAATAATATTTTCAGTTTTTATTAATCTTAACTTATATTGCACGATTCAACATATAATTTACATCACATAAACAGAAAATTAGAAATTTAGCAATACCTACACTAAACTACGGAGGTTAGGTTATGTCCCCAGTCGGGGATCGCGGAAGGCGCATCAGTTCAGTGTGGGAAGGAAACACTGGGGTGGTTTTTAGTCAGTAAGAGTCTTACAGACCCCTCCGCCCCCCCCCCCAGAGCCTGTGGACATCCATCAGGATTTTCAACTCCGGAGGTTAGGTTATGTCCCCAGTCGGGGATCGCGGAAGGCGCATCAGTTCAGTGTGGGAAGGAAACACTGGGGTGGTTTTTAGTCAGTAAGAGTCTTACAGACCCCTCCGCCCCCCCCCCCCCAGAGCCTGTGGACATCCATCAGGATTTTCAACTCCGGTAACAAAAAAAAAATGTCCCGTGGCTTTTTTTTTTTTGGGTTGGGAAATCATCAAATAACTTCTCCCGCCCTGGGCGGGGCGGGAGGGAGTGTCAGACTTTTACTGACTAAAACCCACCCATGTTCCTTCTTGTGCCCTTTGCGTTCCGGGGGCGCGGTATCTCTTACGAACAACCCGCAGCCCTCGCAGGCATCGGCCCTCAGTGGCCCCTTCCTTTTGCTGACATCTCTTTGAAGTGCGTGTGGAACACGAACGCGCGCCGTCGACACGGCCTGTCGTTAATTAAACGTAAGGACGATGAGCTACCCATTGCTCACCGTCCACAGGCCCGTATCTACGGTGGCCGGGAGTCGTCTCGCGTACGGTGGCCGGGAGTCGTCTCGCGGTCCCGTGGCTTGTGGTAAGTTTTTCGTTCTAACGTGCATTCGTTGTCAAGTAACTTATAGTGAACACTTAGGGTCATGATATTCGGTGTTACACTTTTCGAAATCATATAACGCACCCTTTTAAGTTTACTTTAAAATAAAACAAAATTAATAAATGCGATTGACAGAAAAACCAAGAGATGAGAGAGAGAGAGAGAGATAGATATGTTGAAGATCTTTTTTTTATAGTGTGTCGCAGTTACACTTATAGGGTGACAAGTCCTGCCAGACCAAAAAGCAGGTTAAGTGCTTCAAGTTTTAGTTCACTAGCTACTCCTAGAAACCCACAAAGGGCCGCGGTCGAGACACTAAAGGTTTTAATACCGACGTCAGTCTTCAAGGCAAAAGAACCCAAAAAGGGCAAATTAGATTACGCCATCAACTCGTGCGCACATCAACATATACGTTTCGCAATTGATAAATGAGTACGATAACCCACGCATGTTATTTGACGCAGAGAATAGAAAAACCGACCTTGCTGTCTAAAATCACATAGTTGACCTACTGATCCATAAGCTTGTAATGACCTCTGATACTAGAGGTCAGAAACCTTCAATCATGTTTCTTATTGGTCAATGTCCATAATGACGTATATTCAGTGATAATGAGCGATGTGCGTTACTCACTTCTTGTCAACTTGTCACTCAAATCTACTAATTATTAGCGTTCAAAATCCAGTCGCAATCTCATCTCAACGACGATCAATGTCGAAAAATGAAGGTAAATTAGAAATATTTTTGATAGACTGGGATTAGATTGAGATCGTTCCTAAAAGTTAAGAGTTCCTAGAATTACTTCTCATTACAGTACCAAGTCTACCTAGGGTCGGGAATGCCGAATCGAATTGGTCGACCCGCTTAAGAGGTTCACCTACTGGCGAATGGCGTCCCGCCAAGGGGAGCCTTCCACGGTACAAAAATCCCGCACGTAGACGCGTCGGCAGTGTGGTCTTAGGCGGGTATTTTATACAAATTGAAACTCATGTATACGATGTTAAAATCTGACGCCCCGCGATACGCGTCGGCGCGCGGTGCAGTGGGATGACCGCATTAAGTGAATAGCAACCCGTAGTAATAGTATGTCAAAATTCTCACATACCTTGGTGGAATTGTGTGTGTATTAGCGATTAGCGAGTAGCGATTTTTAGTAATAAATCGCTATTATTTGACTTTATAAAGATATGTACATATGTTGTTCAGCGGCCCTACTCTCCCTAAACAAAATATGCATTAAGCCTCTGACAAAAATATTAAATAGGTACTTTTCCCCTGTTCTAATTAGTATTAGGATTGGTAGTCTTAGTTTTTCATAGTTTGTTGTGTAGACTCAAATTTTATTATAGTTTATTCGAAGCCAAAAATATGATACATTGTACGCCATCATATGGCAACACATGCAGAGCTAACTGTTTATTTTAAGACCTTGCACAAATTGATGTATACCCATGTTTTTACAATAAATAAATGTTCTATTCTATTCATATCATGGCACCAACGGCAAAAACTACAGAAATAAATGAATAAAACAACAAATCAATTCTACGACCGTTTATTAAGAAGGATTAGATAAGATAGGATTATAGAAAGTTGTTTATTAACGACATAAGTTAAGGAAAACCTACTTCTAAGATTATATTGAATACATGAATAAAGTTCTAATCTAGTACTAGGTCGATGTTGATATCGAACTTCCCCTCCAGGAGGTCGCAGGCTACCTGGTACTTCCACTTGAACGTATTGCTCGCGTCGTAAGACTTTCTCTGTAAGATAAAATAAGAGTATTATTAAATTTTATGCTGCAGGTAGGAAGCTATAGTACAAATCATGAAAGAGATGGGCATACAGGCAGGGCCCAATTGAAGAGGGGATCAGCTGGGCTGCATCAAAATGGCAAAATCGGCTGTCGGCTACTAAAAACAAATACACGAATTTTGTAGCTAACTAAACCGAAAATACGATTTCTGGAAGGGCGTTACTGCCATAAAACTTACCACTAACACTAATCTAATAATTTACTGGCCGCTGCGACCTGGTCGCCGTGAGCGGAGGCGCTCGAAGTCCCATCAAAAATATGCCATCACGCCTGTATTCCCCGAAGGGTTATGCAGAGGTGTAACAATGTACACCTACAGTTCGCCGGTATATTTAGGTCCCATGTAATAAGGGGCGAGCCTATTGCCATTAACCGGTCACAAATCCGAACTCCGAGCTGCTACTGAGAATTTCATAGAAAAACCCAATAACAGTTTTTGCTCGACCTGGGAATCGAACCCAAGATCTCTAGCGTAGCAGTCGCGCTTAGGACCACTAGACTACCGAGGCCGAGGCGCTCGAAGTAGGTAGTAGCAATAAAAACTGACTTCCGTAACAAAATTTATTTTTCGCTTGATAATCAATTGTTTCTTTTTTCGGATTTTTTTTTCTACCACAAAAACTTTTTTGCCGATTGTACTCACATAAATATGCAGTAAACATAATAATGCAGTCTTAATAAATAGACAATCCGTTTTATTACTTGGCAACAGGGAAGTAGGTTGCAGTAATCACTATGCAGGCTAGATTGCCAGTCTAATAAATGAATGTAGGTTATAATTATTTTTTATTATCCTTCTCTTGTCGAGTGAGTTTTTGCGGCCACGAATAGATATTTATAGGATTGTTTATCAAGTATATGGCATTATCCATCACCTTTACAACAGCGTTTGTATTTAAACAAGCCTCATTTCACTTGTGGTGGCTATCCAACCTAATTGGACTATGGGTGCTAGTTTTTTTTTTATAGGAGGCAGGTGTATTTCATATTATTATACACTGTGTTGTAATATGAAACTAGCTTTTGCCCGCGACTTTGCCAGGGTCGAAAAGTTATACTTTGTGCAGCCTTTTTTATGTCTTGTAATTTTTCAAAAACTATTTAACTCATGTTTATTTATTTCTTAGCAAGTGTCATGATTTTATCTTCCATGATGACGGACTGCTATACAAACTTTTATCCCCTAATTCAACCCCTTCAAGTCTTTTTTTTTTTCTACAAAAGGTAGCATATGTCCTTTTCCAAGGTCCAATCTATCTTTGTGCCAACATCAAAATCGGTTCGGCGCCTCGGCGGTTTAAACATGAAAGCGTAACAGACTCACAAAGTTACTTTCGCATTTATAATATTAGTAGGGAAGTATGGATTGTACCGCCGACGCTGTAACAAGGTCCGTCTGTCAGTGTCATCGTACCTCCTAAGGGGACAAACCAATATTAAACAAATTTAAATTTTTTGAAATTTATATTTGAAAACGTCAACTTAGAAACTAACCAAGCGTACTCCAATGACTCCATAAACCTATTAAAGGGACAACTAATGGATAATCTCTGGTGTAACTTGTGTAATTCAAAGCTGAGCTCGGACCTATGGTTTTAATCCATTAATCTCTAGCTAAGTGTAGTTTACAGACTTGTGTTATTGAGGAAGCTATTAGTCATGGTTTTCTTACATTAATCAATATTTTAAATGATTATGCAAACATTGTTATTAAATATTCCGTTGTGAATGTGACTATGGCAGAATTATTATCCGGTGAAGTGCGAGTTGTGCTTTATTTTTGGTTTGTAACACCATTTGTGCTTACATTTTTTTATTTAAAGCTGCATTTGCGCACATATGCATAGTGTTAGTGTAATAGGTAACATTATTTTATGCCAATACAAAAATGTTATTATTATCTCTACATATTACAAAACAAAGTCGCTTTCAGCCGTCTGTACGCTTAGATCTTTTAAACTACTCAACGGAATTTGATGCGGTTTTTATCGATAGATAAAGAGTGATTTAAAAGCAAGGTTTATACGTTTAGAACTACACGCTGCGGTCAACGTGGTCGTCAAAGCCTTAACTGAACGCGGGTGACACCGCGGGGCTATATAGCTATTTTCAATACGCTCAAATTCGTCAGCGTTAAACGCGCACAATTTTCAATTTAATGATCTAACGGATGGAAGGGATATGCTAACGAAAACTTCTCCCATGGATTCAGGACATGAAACAAGACCCTCAACCATAAAGAAAAAGTCCGTCAGTTATTAAAAATAATCAAAAATGAACTGAATGCATAGCAAAAGTTTTCATCGCAATGTAATTTTCACCCTGTATGATATCAAAAATGCTAGTGATGTGCCTATAGTACAAAAAATAGTCTACAGTTGGACTTCTGCTTCATAGAAAGCCGGTTTCTGTTCTATGTGTCTAAGAAACATTGCTGGGAAACCTGCTTTCAAATAAAAAAAAAACGCATTCAAATAGGTACACCCGTCTAAGAGCTACGGTGCCACAGACAGACACACAGACACGTCAAACTTATAACAACCCGCTTTTGAGTCGGGAGTTAAAAAAATACTGCTTCGTTAGTCTTGAGTTCAATTTCCAGGTCCCGCAAAGTTTTATTGGGTTTTTTATGAAATTCTCAGTCGCAGCTCGGAGTTAGGATTATGCCCGGCTGCCCTCCCATTAAAAAGGACCTAAATATACCAGCGAACTGTGGGTGTACATTGGTACACCTCTGCCAAACCCTTTGGGGAATACAGGCGTGATGGTATGTTTTGTGTGAGTTATAAATCAGCTGTTACGGAAGAAGAGGGTACTTACATATATCTTGACAGCCTGTCTAGTGTGAGGGTACCATTCCACTCTGTGCCCTCTCATTGGAATTCGAATGGGCCCCGAACTATCTAGCCCGGCGACATCCCACATTGCCCACATTGCGAAGCCATTCACCAGTTGAATCTCTCCATCTCTAAACACTCGTTTACTGAAAAATAAAAAATACATATTATATTCGTTACTGCCTCGTTAGCCTAGTGGTCCTAAGCGCGGCTGCTACACTAGAGGTATTGAGTTCGATTCCCAGGTCGAGCAAAAATAGTACATACTAGCGTCTGCCCGCGATTTCGTCCGCGTCAAATTTGACATATAATCCCACGGAAACCGTAAATTTGTCCGGGATAAAAAGTATCCTGTGTGTTGTTCAACACTACAATCTATATCAGTGCTCAAATTTCATCCAGATCCGTTCTGCCTTTTAAGCGTGAAAAAGTAACAAACATCCATCCATCCTCCATCCTCCCAAACTGTATTATACATGCGAAAGTTTATGATAAAGACCGCAGGAAGACGCTGGATGCAGGCCGCTTCCAACCGGTCCACTTTTGGCAATCTATGGGGGAGGCTTATGTCCAGCAGTGGACGTCCTGCGGCTGATATGGTGATGATGATGATGATGAATCATTGTGTGAAAGGTCGCAGAAAATCGCTGGATTCGAGCAACCCAGGACCGGTCATTGTGGCTATCTGTAGGGGCCTATGTCCAGCAGTGGATGTCGATTGGCTAATATGATAATGATAAATTATTAAAAAATTCTTACACGACATCAACCACGCCGTTCGTCGCGTACTTGCGCCGGACGTGGCCGAAGTGGATCTCCAGCAACTTCACTGGTTCTCCGCGACACTTGCAAGGATACTCCCATAATGGCTGTGATTCTATCTCTGCGTCGCTGATAAAGCTCGACGACTAAATTTAAGAAAAAAAAACTGATTATAATCGCCGTAGGATTTTGTAAAGGGTTTGGGTAGCAGTCACCAACAATAAATAGCATCACCACCATCGTTGACTTTGTCTTTGTCACCACTGACCTAGACTAGAATCACGAGCTTACCCATCTCGAATAGAAAAAAAATTACCTAAAAATACATTTTATTTTAGCCCGAAATCATTAACTAAATGTAAAATTAGATTTGCAGTTGCCTTGAAATCAATAAATAGTTATTCAATTGAATTGACAAATAGTGACATCAAAGTTTCATATCGTACAAATACCCCAAAATCGCGGTTTTGAGAACTCATAAAAAGTCAATTAGTGGTGTCTACTTCGAAATTATGAAGTATTTAGTAGCTATTTTGATTCCGTTGCGAAAATGAGACAATGCTATTTGTCTTGTGTAGCTCTGTCTCTTTTCCTCACTAGAAGGACGATGGCTCACACAGAGGCGCGACGCTGCGCACATTACTCAAAATATAACTTAATTAACTACACGAAAAGATACACATAGTGAGTGAATTGTGAGAATTCAGAATACGTTGCAACATGCAGCGCTGAATTCTCACAATGAAATGTGTATCTTTTCGTGGAGTAAATAGTTATATTTTGAATTCCTCTATTAAAATGTGCGCGCAGCGTCGCGTCGCGTAGCGTCTCGGTGTGAACTGACCCTTACTCGCTATGTTCCTATAAAAGTGACGCGCCTGTCACAATTTATTTTTATGTATTTCAGGGAGGCTCTGCTTGTAAAGAACTTTTGGCAACAATTGAGTTTGGTACATATAGCCAACTAATACTATATTTAGCCCAAGTGCTTATTTAAGTGACGTTATTTACTTTCTATCATATCGAGTAAGGCCCCAAACCAGTTTTCTGAATACTTGAGTACTGGTTGGTGTATGGAATTAGTATTGGACAGTAACTGGATCGACATTGGAGCTCTTGATCGGTGAATATCGTAAAAGGTGATGAAGACTTCTCAGTACTTTGAAAACCTCGTGAGACGGAGGATTGCACTAAAATTCTGGCAGGCGCTTACCACAAAGGTAAAATAATAAGTAATTTAATTTTTTTTTGTTACCGTCTCCGCACACGACCGATTTCTTGACCGATTATTGGCCCGATTTTTGACAGATTTCTTCTCGCCGACGAAGAAATCTGTCAACAATTGGCCCGATAATCGGTCGGTAGGACGCTTAACTTCCAAAAATCGGGGCACATAACACGCCTAACGGTCTCGTACCGATCATGAACGCAATGTCAGATACCTACCAAACTGCCAAACACACAGAAAGTTACCAGGCTCCTACAATACGGGGGGCGTGTCGTGGCGGTTTTGAAGTAAGCAGATTTGCTGCGCAGTAGACAATTTTGTTCCTAAAAGATACACTACACAGCCAAACAGCTAACTTCAGGACCGCTAAGATACGTCGCCCGGGACCGGTGTCATTGAGTCGAATTCCGATACAAATTGGACTCACAATTAACTTAATGTCTATAATAATTATTACAAATAAACATATTTATGGAGTGTAAAAAGACAACCCGTAGCCGTTAACTGCTTATCAAATTAAGTAACATCGAGCAAATATTACTCGGAAACCACTTTTATTTTTGGTTTGTATCAATTATTATAATGTCAGCAACAGAAATAGTACAAGAGTCAAAGAAGTAAGAAAAACGTAAAATAAACTTGGAACTTTCAATATCTCCATTACCAGGTTTAAATCTATGAACAAAATAAATGAATGCAATGCCGGGGAGAACATGTCATGTTCGGCTATGTTATCTTTTTACACCCGTTACACTTACACCCACCTCAAGTAATTTGTCAAACTCTGACATGTCGACTCCTTCACACTTTCCTAATGGTAATTTTATTTTGTGCAAGTTTTGGAACTCGACTGGCATGGCCCAGATCTCGCAACTCCACGGTGTGACCGACACACATTTAGTCAATTTATCTTTATGTCGATACATAATGTGTGCCATCTTTAAATTATCCCACGGCAATATTGCACGCGAATAATCTGGATCTCCTATCACATGCGTCACTTGCTTTAATATCTCATCTGTGAGTTCAGGTATAAAATGGATATTTTTGATATAGTTACAACATGAATACTCGTTTAAAATGCGAATATTCACAGTCACACTCTCTAGAATGTAAATCGCTTTCGCGCCAATTACTCCTGCAGCCAAGCCCATTAAACTGCTTCCATTAACGTCTAAAACAACTGCATTGCTGTTTAGTTCACCTTTCAAGTGTTGTACAAACTTCATACTTCGTGAGCGATCATTCAAGTAGGATATGTGAGTCCTTGAATAGGCCATATGGACGCCGCAGTCGCAGAAAGGCTTCTGGTAATTAGTTATTTTGTTCTTTTCGTTCTCCAAAAAGAACCACAGTGAGTATTCGTCTTGGCATGAAATGAGGGTAGCTTGAGTGTCTTTTTTGACCTTCACGCTTTTGGAAAAGTAGTAGACTCCTTGCATCCAGTGGTCCCGCCAGGGTATAGTGTCTTGTGGACGTTCAGCATCCATATTTGCGTCAGGGTGACACCACCATGGAGCACAGCTGATACAGATTTTGCCTAAAATCAAAAGCTTTGTTATTATTACATAACAAGCAAGTTAAATGTTTTAGGGCCTTTCAAATATAACAAACTAGCTTCTGCAAGCGACGTCGTACGCGTGGTTTTTTTTCACCCGCGTTAAGTTACGTCTTTGGTTATTGCTCCTCTCCCGTGTGTCGTAGCGTGATGTTAAGCATAAAGCCCTCTTCGACCAATGAACTATCCAACACAAAAAGATTTTTTAAATTCAAACCTGCAGTTTAATGCGTTCAACCGAACAAACAAACTTCAGCTTTACAATATTTGTATAGATATAAAAGTAAATATCTTGGCACCTACTGCCCAGGTCCTTCCTTTAGATTTGTATAAAATGGGTCCCCACACACTCCCAAAAGACGAATCAAGTTAAGAAATACTCAAGTTACATACATACCAACATACCTGTATTCCCCGAAGGGTTAGGTAGAGGTGTACTAATGTACACCCACAGTTCACCAGTCCTATCAAATAGGGGGCGAGCCTATTGCTATTATCCGGGCACAAATCCTAACTTTACGCTTTTACGGAGAATTTCAAAGATAAACCCAATAACACTTTGCTCGACTTGGGAATCGAATCCAAGACCTCTAGCGTAGCAGTCGCGCTTAAGACTACTAAGCTAACGAAGCAGTTCAAGCTCAAGTTAGGTTAATCAAGTTATTTATCAAGGGCTGCTTAAAGAAACAACTGATATCAGTCAACAATAGTTCTAAGAACACAAGTTAATGTTATTTTTTTTAAAGTTTGAAAAGGCTCCGTAACTACTGAACCGATTTTAACAATTGTATCACCAATAGATAGCTACATTATTCCTGAGTAACATAGGCTTTATACCATAACGCTACGGCCCACGGGCGCGGAGCAGTAACGAAAGACGTAACCGCAGGTGAAATATGCCAGGCAGACGAAGTCAAGGGCACGTCGCTAGTGTTATCTAAATTATTAAAAGTTAGATAATACAGGCACCACATCAATCATATCTTTGAACTCACCTTCAGTATCCATATTAAGTTCCCACCACATGAACACAGCCTCTGCCATCCCCTTATTGGTAACAGTAAATTCTTGCTTCACCGTCCGTTTCTTAATAATTGGTGAACGTCCAGACCAGTCATAGTAGAACACTGGGATCTGTTCTGATAGCTCACGGAACTGGTCACGTGGTAACTGGGACAATTGCAGATCGTGGATAGCAGCGGAACCCTGGCAATTCTTCATCTGAATGCAAAAATTTGGATTATAACGCTTTTTAGATAAATTAGTAGCTTGTGTCCGTGAGTTCATCCACGTGAAACTGAAAATACTATTCTTAGGTAACAGTGTAACAGTACATTTTTCCAGGATAAAAAGTAGCCTATGTGCTATTTCAGACTACAATCTACCCATGTGCCATGTTGCATCCAGATCTGTTAAGCCGTAAAAGAGTAACAAACAAACATCTATCCATCTATTAATCCTCACAAACTTTCGCATTTAGCATATTAAGTAATAAAGTAGGAATTAGTAGGATTTGTAGGATATTAGTGGAAAGTAGAACTAATCAAATCACTTGATACCAGTGGCTGCTGCTCTACGTGTCGCGGGTTCGATTTCCGCAAGGACACATTTGTATTGCAACAGATAGTTGTTGCGGGTCTGTTTGTGAGTTTATATGTAGCGCACTCACGAAACAGGAGAAATTTCTAGTGTCCGATCAATATTGAATAACATCCGAGAAATCTGGGATTAGCGTACTAAGGTTTCAATTCATTTGAGAGCCTCATTCTAATTCAATTACATCATCAGCTTCTTTTCATAACGTTGCATCAATAATATCTTACACTACTGGGACCCAGTAGCTCATCATCATCAGCCTGGATGATGATATTAGATAAAGGCAGAACACTTTGGCAAAAACTTAATTAATTGTATTAAAACAAAATTTGCAACCATTAATGGGGTCACCAGCACGAAACGCTGTTCAGCATCAATAATATGTTGGATTTGGTTCCACTTGCACAAGGTTGGGCACTCTACCACTTGTGCGTAAATTACAGCGGAGTCTGGAATTACTATACAGTCGGCCTCTAATAAGTACTTGTGTGCATGTTCAAATGTTGGTAAAGCCCCTGAAAATAGTAACATAAATAAGTTATTCAATAGATTTGTGAAATATTTTAAAATATTTTACTCTAAACTGTGAAGGATAGGCGAGATGAGTACTTTCTTGGTTAAAATTCACATTGCACAAATCATAATTACAATTTAGCTCAAAGTTTGGAGATTTATAATTAATACATAGACAGTAATTAATGAGTTCTTAAATGTTTCACCCATAAATAAAAGTACTGTATTTTATATTGACCCTTAGAGTATAGTAATAGAGTAGAGTATTTCATGACAAACACCCGACTTACCTTCTCCAATCAACTCTGTATCAAATACTTCAGTAACCAAGATGTTAGCTTTCTCCTTCATGTCACCATTTTCACCCACAGTGAGATCCGTAGACCTCTTCGGTATCAGTTTAATCTTGTCAGCAACTCCATTAACTTGGAGAATCTTGGCACAGCATTCTGCCATTGGTTTGAATGCTTCACAGGCGACTATGGAATCAGCTCCAGCTTGAGCTGCCATTATTGAAAGGAGACCTGTTCCTGTGCCTGAAATAATATCATAAGCGGGTTTAGCATGGAGTCATTACTGGCAATTATATATTCAAATAGTATGTCTAAAGCTCTGTGGTGTGTTTTTAAAATAAAATTTTAATTCTTATGAAATAGAGGAAATTCTTATTTTATGTACAATCCACAAACCTATATCCAAAACATTCGCTGGCTTTCCGAGACTATGCATTTTTTCTATAGCAAGTTGCAGGGCTCTTTGATACTTTTTATTTCTCTCAGTATCGTGCAACATATCGGCAAAGCCAGAGCGCGCTATTTCCTGGTGATAATCGTAGGTTTCATCACTGAAATACCACTCCATACTTCCTACGATTGCATTTGACCTATGCATAAACACCTTCATCTCTGAAACGGAGCTTTTTAACCTGAAACAACGAACTATAAGTGACATTCGAAAAAAGGCCGACCGACTTTTTTATCTTTCTATCCCAAACTTACCTTTTCACGGAACAAACTACAGAAAAACTACTTATTCTGACTAAACGTAGTATTCTCATTTATGATAACATCATTTTGTAATGAAATTTGTATTCTTAGCAGACCGACTGAAATTATTGAACAAAACTCATTATTTTTTTAACATAACCTAACAATTTTATTGTATTTCTTTTTTGGTCTGACGCTTGAGCCTGACTGTGTCTAGAGGTGAGACGATCGGTATAAACTGGGTATACGTATAACACAGGGTTTTGTAATAGGTTTTTGACAGGACCCGGACGCAAAGAGACTTAGATAGAGACGCAAACTCGCTACGCACACTCCTGGGTTGGTTTCGGACACATTAATTTGGCCGCGTTCGTCTCAGCACTCAACGTTGCAATTTGTATTGCAAGTATAAATATACCTAGATCGTAGCATATGTTTAAAATCTATAATGAACGGGGCGGTGGCTCGTTGTCCATTATCATTTGCGGGGGCGAGGGGATCTGTTCGCAAGGACCGCCCCTAAAGACCTATTACATTACACGATCTGCCAGACCCTGTCTATCGACTATCGTGCCTGCCACTGCCCTGCCAATCGCAGTCAATCGCTCCCTGTCTCACAGTGTTGCCAACCGTACGATCGTATTCCCGTTTCGTTTATATCGTAATATTTTATCATCGTAATATTTATCACTGTCAGATTGGTCGGATAATTTTAGTCCTCTCTAATACTAAAAGTACTTTCTGCTTCTTTCTTTCTTGTAGAAATATAATTAGTTTGCTTTTTCATTATATTATTTTTATAAACATATAAATTATATTCTACTAGTTTCCACCCGTAAATTTCGCTCGCGTTAAGTTACATCTTAGTTACTGCTCCGCTCCTGTGTGTCGTAGCGTAAAGTTATGTAGCCCGTTACTCAGAAATAATGTAGGTGAAACATTTTTAAAATCGATCCAGTAATTTTGAACCTTAAGCGGTACTAACAAAAAAATAATTCCTCTAAATAATTACTAGTACTTTTAGTATTAGAGAGGACTAAAATTCTCCGACCAATCTCAGGGTTTGATGGTATAACGTAGCCCACGTGATATTTATTTTTTATTGACAAAAGTTGTAGGCATGGCCTTTTCGGATGGTTAGTATTTTTTTTTTCAATTGGATGATATTCTATGCAGTACCTATTTTTAGCGCTTAATAAAGCCAATAATATGGAAACAATCAATAAATACGCAATGTTTATTTACAACTCATTGTCACCAACAAGATAAAAAAAAGGTGATTGTTTACTATGCAAAAACAACTTTGTGGCCACTGGCCAGTTATTTTATTTGAGGGCTGATGTCAATAATTATGTCGTTACATTACATTGTCGTTTTGATGTGAGATGTCACTCAAAAGTAAACAACCAAATATATTTACGACAAATCTAGATAATAGAAATATCTAATATTTTTTTGGGATTTTTACAAAATACTTTATTGACAATATTATTTTGTAATGGCAGCATGACCCGCAGTTGTCACTCGATTCAGTTTTCATCACGACGTTTTTCTATCATGGCGGCCGCCGTCGGTAGGATTTGTGGGGCCCGTCTTTTGAGAAATAATTGCATAGTTGCACCCCAGGTACTGGAAATAGTTCTAAACAATTTGTTATGTAGTATACATTGTTAATAGGTACCCTTACCGTATCCAATATGTTACCAATGACGGAGAAGTTCAAGTTCGAAGTGTCACGAAAAACTGCTGTATTTTATCAATTTGTGCAATGCCATGAGCCTCATAACGTGTTAAAAGAAACGACGTGGTGTTCTGGACTCTCTGGAGCGATAATGAACAGGAGTGTTTAAAATAAATTTTCATGGGCAAAAGTGATAACCTATTCTGCATTATGTAACAAGTTCTGAAATCTAATGGAGGCTGTCCCTTGCAGGTCTGTCAGCTGTCCACGGGGGCTCAAGGATGGACAAGGAATAGAAAAATGGTAAGTTTTTTAATCAACCTATTTTTAACGAAATAAAATAATTTGAAAAATATGCACACGTAATCTTCGAATGTATTCATTGAAAGTAAGTGTAGTATTGACTTTATTAATGTTGTGATATTTCAAGAATACCAGCAAGTATAGTAACATTTTTTTTTTCAAAAATGTTTATTATTTATTGCTGAATACTGTCAATGAGTGTACCTTGAACCTTGAAAAATAAGTCAAATGATAGCCAATTAATTGTGTTGTGAAATAATAATAACAGGAGAATAATAGGTCTAAGGATTCCAATGACTTCCAGTGATACACAGACAGTATACAGCTGTTTGTTTTGTTGTGTTAAGATAGTATTACCTCCTACAGACAGGCCTCAATTGCATGGTTTTTAAATGTTTCAATGCATTTTTTGGCTACTCACAAAGAAGTGTCTCAGAATTATAATAATAAGGAAGTAAGAAACATCCTTCGATTACATTATCAACCTTGGAATAAATCTTCATTTATTTGTTTTTTTAATTAATATGAAAGATTTACAGCTAAAAAAAAACAGATTAACAACAGTAAATTAGGCTGACAGCCAACTACAGGTCTTCACTTATAAAATACAAAACCTTGCTGTATTCTATGGACAACATTAAATATACAAGGCAAAAGAAACCATTAACTCATAATATTCACATCACTATTCAAAAATGATAATTTCCTTCAAACTTTTTTATTTCTCTGTATAGTGGCTCTCAACAATGGGAGTGATTGGTGGTGGGGTGGGAGCACTCCTGTTCGCACTTGAACAGTCAGTACAGGCTTCAGGTTCTGAAGCCCACCCAGTACACCAACCTTGGAGTCATGATGGCTGGTTCCAGTCTTTCGACCATGCCAGGTAAGTTCATAAAATACTTGCAAATTTGCCAAGTTCATGATGTTTTTTTTTGGTTTGAATGGGAAATCATCAAATATTTTCGGGAGAGTGTGTCAGACTTTTACTGACTAAAACCCACCCATGTTCCTTCTTGTGCCATTTGCGTTCCGGAGGTGCGGTATCTCTTTCGAACAACCCACGGCCCCGGCAAGCATTAACCCTTAATGGCCCCTCCAATAATTGCTGACATCTTTTTGAGGCGCGCGTGGAACTCGAACGCGCTGTCGACACGGCCTGTCGTTATGCAACGTACGGACGGTGAGCTACCGCGAAGTTCATGATGCTTGACTCTTAGATTTAGAGCGTATTTCTTTGCTTCCAACTGGGCCCTGTCTACCAGGTAATGTTTAACCAGGAAATTATAATATAAACATGGTGAAACTTGCCTTAATATAACAACAACGACATGCCGTGTCGACGGCGCGTTCGTGTTCCACGCGCGCCTCAAAGAGATGTCAGCAAAAGGAAGGGGCCACTGAGGGCCGATGCCTGCCGGGGCTGCGGGTTTTTCGCAAGAGATACCGCGCCCCCGGAACGCAAAGGGCACAAGAAGGAACATGGGTGGATTACTGGAATGAAAAAACTCAGCATTTTTAGTTAGTTACAAATAAATTGAAAAACACAATACTCAAAATATTATACAAGTGTAGAGTATCATACAAGTATCCTATCATAATTACACCACTCACTACATTTTCTGCAATGAGACAGTTTTTTAAGATAATAGTCTAAAAATTCAGAGTATCTACAAAATTCTATATGACCTAGATTTGTAACTAGAAGCTAGGTTTATGAATAATAGAAGTTTACCTCGGGTTTTAAATAATGGTTAAATTCTCTAATATGAGCAATAAAGAACATGTGTGGCACTGTATGGTGATAATATTATATTCACATTGAATATTGTTAATTTTATCATCAAAGTGTATTATCTGTTATCTATCCAGCAATGTAAATAGATATAAATTTAATATCAGAGCATATTATAATCACATTTCAAAAGAAATGTATTAGACTGTGAATGACATAATGTATCTAATTCTATTGTATCATATTGCATAGTTTATCAATCCTACTTCCTATGAATATTATAATTGCAAAAGGTTGTGAGGATGTATTTATGTAAAGATGTTTGTTACTTTTTCACGCTTAAAGGGCTGAATGGATTTGGATGAAATTTGGCAGATAGTTTATAGTCTGGAATAGCAATTAGGCTAATTTTATCCAAGAAAAATGTATGGTTCCCGTGGAATAATATATTGACTTTGATGCGGACGAAGTCGCGGGCGAAAGCTAGTATGATATGTTTTGTATCATAGTTTTATGTACACACAAAAATCACTCAAATACTGCATTTATCTAATGTAAATATTTATGTAATCAGGAAACGATAACAGTACTTAACACATTTTATTGCAGTTAAACTAAGAATGTACTTTATAACTGAATCTACCAAACCCGCCAACCCACAATCTTTTAATAATCCAATGAATTCCATCAAACTGAATCATTATGCTAAATAAGCATACTAAATATTTTTTTTCTTTTTTAATTAATCATAATTCATCATACAAAACTATAACAAGTATGTTGAAAAATTGTAATATGGGATGGTTTGTTCTGGCAGAACCCAATTGTAAACCTCACATCACAAACCAGATGTCAGATGTTATATTGATAATCCAATGCATATCTCTCCTTCCCCGACAGTGTTCGTCGTGGCTACGAAGTATACAAGCAAGTGTGTAAAGCTTGCCACTCATTGCAGTACATCGCGTTCCGAAACCTCGTCGATGTGAGCCACACTGAAGAAGAGGCGAAGGCCGAGGCTGCTGACGTGAGTACATCACTAAAACTACAACACACCATTCAACGGGAGGGCAATTCTACTAACTTTTAGAAATTATCACAATCTAAATCTGCCAAAAATGCCTTAAGATTACAGTATTTTTTTTTTACATTTACAGTAAGACAGCTTTAAAGTGAGACTACATTTTAAATGTTTTTAATTCATAGAATTGGCCTTCAGAACGAAGAATTGCTCAAGTAGGGAGTTTTGGCTATGTGATTCCTTATTGTACAAAACAAGTGAGGCAATATCTTCATCAAGACAAGAAGTCTACTATCGTAAATTAATCAATAGTTTATAGAAACCCTTTGTTCTGGTTGGAATAACGACCAATGTGGCTCATGCACAAAGGTCCTCAATTGAGGACTTCTTCCGGAAAGCAAACCATCATAATATATAAGAGATAGAACCCTTCAGTCAGTTAGTCTATCCTGATTGCTACGCCACATTCACTCGCCTTACGAGAAATTCCAAAGCTTTTCACGCAAGCTTATGTAACACGTGTGGCGAATTTTCGCGAGATCACGTGCCTCCAATAACCTGCCCCAATGGAAAATTCTCTGTACTAGATAAATACTGGCATCAAGCCAGAATAAGAACAAAACTTTATATGTACACTTACTATACTTCAACAACTAGCAGTGCCATAATGCAGTCATTATTACTCATTTTATTGCAATGCAGATAATTTTATAATTTGATTGCCAAATAAGATCAGTACATTGACCCCAACAGAAGAAAAATAATTAAATTTGGTTTGTTGATGCAAAATTCAACCCTCTTTCTCAGAATTAAGGAGGATATTATCAGATCTGGTGATTAACCTCCTGTGTCAATACCCAGAATTTTCTGAAAAAAATACATTATGAAATAGCTCATAAATCACGTAATACTACATAATTGAAAGTAAACATACTAACAGTAATGAGAACATTAATCCAATCTATGATGGAACTAATTAATTTAGTCAAAATCCAATGTCGTTGAATCAATGATTCACTTTTTATGATTGATAGAAACTAAAATATTATTAGTAGATAGGTACTTCTACAGACTAATAAACTTTAGCAGAGATATAAGGCTGTCTTTCGTGTTTTTATTTTTGTGTATTTCGTGAAAACTGGTATAGAATAGAAAGTATACTTACAGGCCGAATTTTAATTAAATCTTTCACGGGACCAACTCTGAAATATGACTTTGCTAATGTTCGGTATAAAAATGTAATAATACAAAATGTAGGTTAATTTTTTATTATATTAAATTTATGTAGGTTTTTTATTTTGTGGAACTGGTAAACGGGACATCTTAAAGAAAACTTTTACCATGGATCCAGTACAGGATTCGGGGACAAACCGATGACAAAACAATTCGCCGGTTATAAAAAAAGACCAGGTAATCAATAAAAAAATTAACTTCTACATGGTTAAAAGGTACGGAACCACTGTTTTTTTTTCCTTTCCACCTTGTATAATTTGTGAAAATTTTCTTGTACACAGGTGATGATCAAGGACGGGCCTGATGAGGAGGGCAACTACTTCGAGCGGCCCGGCAAGCTTTCGGACTATTTGCCGTCGCCGTATCCCAACGAAAATGCTGCAAGAGCAGCCAACAATGGTAAGATTTTATTAATCTTCTATAATAAAAGCTATAGGTCACTTACTGACTAAGCACAAAATCTCAAAAAACACTTGACCTATAAAACTAAAATTTGCCAGTTGATAGCAGAAGTCAGCTAGAAACGGTTTTGAGTATAACTTCCAGGCGCGTCGAACTCGCGGGCAACAACTAATGCCCTGCAATCTTAGAATAATGTGTTTTGACAATGAATTCAATTTTAAATTGCAAAATAGTACTTCTTTAAATCAAAATTCACTCATTGTAGTACGCTTCAGTAACAATAAAACAAAAATGATTTACGGTCTAACGAAGCTGTGATCACGGTATGATGTCATCACTCCATTTGAGATCTTAGCAACACTATTTTTTGTGACCATCATGGATATTTCTCATACAATGATTATGTATAACTACCTTCTGCCAGCGACTTCGTTCGCGTGGTTTTTCATCCGCTTTAAGTTTCGTCTTTGGTTTCTGCTCCTCTCGCGTGTGTCGTAGCGTAATGTTATGCCTATAGCCTTCCTCAATAAATGGACTATCCAACACAAAAAGAATTTTCTAATTCGAACCAGCAGTTCCTGATATTATCGCGTTCAACCAAATAAACAAACTCTTCAGCTTTATAATATTAGTATAGATAATAAGGAATTGAGTACATAGTTTATTTTAACCGTGATTATAGCCTGGATAATAATATTAGTTTAGTTTTACTTTCCGTAATTAGCCTCTTGATTAGACTGTTTTGGTATTATAGTAATACCCCCTTAATTTTAAGGTCACAAACCTAAACAGCTATCAGCTCGACTCCAGTCTAAGCTTAAAAAACGAATGATCTAGTTTCTAATTTAACAGCACACTCTTAGAATATCTGAATGTCTGACATAGTGCCAGAAAAAACAAATGCTAAATCGTAGGCGACAATAAAAATTGTAACATTTATTTTCTGTTTATTCTGTGCATATTTACTTTTTGAATTAGTAAAACGCAATTTAATAATATTTGAATAAGTGAACTAAATTCAATCCTATTTCTTAATTCTACCCCATTATGATATCATAAATTAATTAAATAATTTATTTTTATATTGGCATAAAAAAGAGGAGATTGATAAAAACATGTGGATGTCACTGAACTTAAAATATATTCTAACACTTATGATATGAATAGTTTTAATTTCGACAAGCCTTTAAGCCATGGCTTATTGACTAACTGAGTTATGATTAAATAATTCCGTTCACCATAATATCTCTATTATGCCACATAAAGATTAATTATGGATGTATGTATGATATAAATTCCGTTAGCAGAGATACGAATGGCTATTTGATAGGGAATGATTAACATGTGCAACAAGAGTCCCTAAATTTACTGCTACCAACTGGTCCTAGAAAATAGACACTCAACTAGTTTCTCGCTGTACACAAAAACTACTCATCAATAATAAATTTGTACTTGGTCAGGTGCCTATCCGCCCGATCTATCGCTGATCTGCTCGGGTCGTAAGGGTGGCGAAGATTATATCTTCGCCCTCCTAACCGGCTACTTGGATCCACCTGCTGGACTGGTGCTGCGCGAGGGGCAGAACTACAACCCGTACTTCCCTGGTGGCGCCATTTCTATGGCACAAGTACTTTTTGACGAGGTACGTAACTTGAGTTCTTAATTTAGTCTCCTTTTTATGTGATTGTGGCTACATTTATTTAATGCCCTATACATATATTTCACTTGCCACTTTAACTTATGTTTTATGAAATTTTCAACAGTACTTGACATTCTGAAATCAACTTTATTTACAGGGTTGTATTTACAAGTTGATATTAAAATAATTTCAAAAAATTTGAAATTAAATATAAGATAAAAACAATTATAATTGTTTAAATTGTACATACTTTTAAACTGTAATCTTCAAAGAATTTAGCCGTGAATGTGAACTGTTTGTTCCTTACTACGACTTAACCGTTACAGGCGGCTGAATACTCTGACGGCACGCCTGCGACAGCTTCGCAACTAGCCAAGGATGTGGCGACCTTCCTGAGATGGTGCTCAGAACCAGAACTCGACGACCGCCGACTTATGACCATCAAGTCCATCGGCATGTTCTCTATGCTTGCCGCCGTCGTCTATTACTTCAAACGACACAAGTGGTCTACACTCAAGTCTAGAAAACTAGCCTACAAACCCGTCTCTAAGAAATAAATCACCACCATAAAAACAGTAGTATAAACAAAACATTTTAGAGAATTTTTTTTTCGATAGGCACAGTAACATGTTATTTGTTTATAAATATTAAATTAATTTATTTTATATTTCGTCGCGTTTATTTCTTTCCTCAAGTTTCATGATAATGTTGCTTCGCTGTGACCGCTGTTACCATACATAATAAGGTGTACGCGCATCTAGGCAGGAGGGGGAATAGTCGGGTGCGATACTTTATGTATAAAATATTGATTATAGAGCATTTCGTCATCGCGTATGTTGAATGATGTAGCACAGTCAAATTACTTATTAATCTTAGGTAATCCGATTATAACTGTGCTTGTGATTTTCCATTAAAGTTAAAACTGTGAATCAATGTACAGTTGAATAAATGAGTTAATGAAAATCAGACTTAGTGGCATTTTAATTTTTCTTTTTTTGTCTCACCTGTAATCCCAAATTTAACTTTCCCGAATTCCCAAAACAAGAAATCAAATAAAATAAATACTTTTATAATAAATGGAATTCTAGAAAGTCACGATTTACGTTACGTGACGTTTAGGTTACGATGGGGCTGGCATGGTCTTGTTGTGACCAAAAGTCCCTAAATTTATGAAAGATAATAAAAAAAAAAAAAAATAGAAAGTCACGATTGAAACAACTGAGTAATGTGGTTCCTTCTTGTGCCCTTTGCGTTCCGGGGGCGCGGTATCTCTCTCAGGGCCGATGCCTGCCGGGGGTGAGTAATGTGATGGATTAAAGATTTTAATTGAAACACAATTCAATTATACTTATGGGAATCTCTAAAACTTAAGCGGCTATAGGTCTGAAGAAAATTTTTTACATCAAGTTTTAGTGTTAGTTGGGGTGGGATCCAGGCCCTTTTGTTTGCATCGACGCCAAAGAACATAAACAATACCAGCCTATTATTGTCCTACTTCAGGGCAAAGGCTTCGAAGATACATTCTAACTTATTCCATACTTTAATATTTAGGTCTAGGATGTGGCCATGGGTACGCCTGCGTCAGAGGCGTGGTTCAAATCGGCAGGCGTGATGGTGGAAGAATATTCCAGCAAATGAGACAATCTAATCAGTAGTTTTACACTCACGAGGTGTCGGACAGATCACGAGATGGGATATTAGTGTTGAGATTCTAGGTCTAGTAGTGTATATTATTAGAATTTTCTAGTACAGGCCTAGATTTTATCCTGGTTATTGACAATAGGCTCAAACCCTGTTACAAAGATTTAAACGTAACTAAATTTTACAAAATGCTATGCATACACTCCCTATATATTATATTGTAGTCTGTTCTTACACTTCTCCTCTATTGTCAAGCGCGCGTAAGCTTCAGTGATTGGTCGACTGAATTTTCAACCACCAATACATCACCAGCTTACGAGTGCCAAGTGCCAATGATTATTATTACTTTCATTCGAAAAACCAGGGTTAAACACTTATTGCTACTTTTAACCCCCGACGCAAAAACGACAGGGTGTTATAAGTTTGACATGTCTGTGTGTGTCTTTTTGTGGCATCGTAGCTCCCTAACGCAAGAAAAGATTTAGATTTTGTTTTCTTTTTGTTTGAAAGGTAAATTATTCGGGAGTGTTTTTAGCTATGTTGAATGGAAATCGGTTTAGCCGTTTAAAAGTTATCAGCTCTATTGTTACCTGCGGTAAGGATTTTCATTATTCTTCAGTCGGAGGTTACTTAAAAATTTTAATTTTGTGTTTTCACAAACGATAAAATTAATAAATGATTTCTCATAAATTCTATGTACGCACGGCTACATATCAAGCTACACATTTCCAGTTTATGCTGATCCCTCATTTTATAGGATTTCCATATGTAGCCGTGTGTACACAATCCTCTATTCTCAAAAATCAGCTATACTAAAATTAATTACGTATTTCTGGCGAGTCTGGGACAGAGTACTTTTATTTATATAAATGGAATGCTGAGATCTCAGTAGGATTACTTGCCAGGGTACTAGACTGACTGCTTGAACCTTGCACTGGTGTTAGATTTGTGGTCCATGATCGTCTTAGGTTCCTGTTAGTTTGAACTTTTTTCAAGTGTCCAAACTGGAAAAAAAGGACCCCATGGGGTATGCACATTATCACAATAATGATGACAAAACTATTTTATATTACTAGCAAGTTCCAAAAAAGCTAGTGAGCTAGCTATGAGTATTATAACTTCCAAAAAAAATCTGTTATTTATCGGGTAATAATACTTACCAAGAAACCTGTATCTATTTCTGGCAAAGTGGCAACACCTATTATCAAATTTGTCACTGTCAAATCAAAATGTCAATGTCAATTTGTCGACCAGCTGATGTTATTGGAATTACTTTACTTAAATAAATAATTAAATTAAAACAACACTTTCAATTCTTATGAAATGAACGCAATAGTCGGTTTGTGCCATTTCTGTGAGGCTCATGGGCCGCGGCCTTTGCTTTGCACCTTCACAACAGACAATGATAAAAATACAACTGAATCTTCAAGCGCCAGTGTCCAATGCAGCGGGTGTACTTCACTGGGTCCAGAAACGGTGTTTGTGTCTCGAGAGGATGATGGCACAATATACTGCAGCAGAGAATCAGTTCCTAATGCCGACGTCACATCGTTTCTGAGACAGGCCGCTATTAGGAGCATTACTTGTGAGGTAAGTTTATAAACAGACTCCGGACTCAAGTTGTTTGAAGCAAGGCAAACCTGCTCAGGTGGAGATTTGTACATATTGCTGTATCTCAATCAATCGGAAATCTATATATACCTATTTTTATATCCTGTGTGTACTTCTGCCTATACGCTTCAGGAATTGATGGATGCTACTGTTATTGCCAATATGTGGAAAAATTCTGGACCAACTAAATATAGAGTGCCATTAACACGCTAAGAGGAATCAAATGGTTGAAGTGTATGTACATACATATGGCCAAAAATACATAATTTATACATTTTTTATTAAAGGTAGATGCTGAATCACAGTAATGTAACTTACAGGTAAATTGGAGCAAAGAAGGTGGAGTGGTGTACTTCAATGACATACATGGCCATGTCCTGAGCCTCACATTCCAGGTCAAAGACACCTGGGCCAGGGGCTTGAAGAGGTGGTTCTCAATAGTAGTACTTATGAAGGACAAAATGTTGTTGCTAAATATAACACCATTACTCTCTGAACATATGCAGGTACTTGCAGTTTTAAATTTAAAATGTGATTTTCATGCTCATTTCATTCAAGCAAACCAGTACAGATAAAATCTTTATCTGGATAGCACTTTAAAACAATTTTTTTTCCACAAATCATTTATAATTATTTAACTATTTCTCCGAAATTCTTCTCTTATCTTTTATGTATTTTTGTTTTCTAGAAAATATCAAAAGAACTCCAAGAGCTAGCTGAAGTTGTGTTTGATGCTGAACAAAAAGTGTGTTCCCAGAGAGCTCTTAGACTAAGGACTGGAAGAAATGATTTTGTTCAGTCCAGGTCACTGATGCACTTGACAGGTAAGTCAGAGATCAACTAAATATAAAGAATTACTCTCTCATGACGTCTCTATAATGTAACTTTATTTGCAGGAGACGATAATGTATTCAAAAGGCTACACTCACATTTCACATGGATGCTAAAAGCTGGTGCTCACACCTACTCAGAAACATTGTACACAAGCCAGGATTTACTCAAGAAATTGCAACCGCAAGCAGTAAAGAAATCAATTACTGAGCTTGGCACTTGTACAGTCACCAGTGACCATGATTGTGTATCACTCAGGCTGCTGGAAAAGTTGCTTTCAAAAGCAGTATTTCGGATATTGATGTACTGTACTTTGACTGGAGTACATGTAAGTTCATGTAATCATGTTTCGTTCAGATCTTACAAACATAAAGTGAACTAATTCCTGTAGATAATTTTTTACCTGACTACGGCAAAGCCAAAGGAGGGTTATGATTTTGACAGGCTATGGATGTGTATGTTCATCTGTTCCCTTATAGCTCCTAGACTACTTATCGGAACTCGACAAATGAGGTATCATTAGAACCGTTTTAATCAGAACATTGCAAAACAGGCGAAGCATTGAGTCACAAAACTCAATGTGGCGCCTTCTGGCGTACAAAAAGTAGTGTTTAAAAAAATATATAAGATAAATACGCCGTGTTTGGTATCATTTGAAAGGGCATTTCCAAAATATTGGTCAAATTTAAAGTGGCGCCCTATAGCGGACAAGTCATGTGTAAAAAAAACGTTAAGATAATGTTTGATATCATTTTTAAAAGGGCTTCACTTGTTTATTAATACAAGTTTGATGTTTTCTGTGCAGACAGATAAACCAGTATGCAAATTGTGCAACCCCATACTACTGGTTTATCTGTCTGCTGTCATGTTTATTGCTCATTTATTTACCTAGATCTACAAAGTTGGTTTAGAAGTCTGTGATGTTACAATATTACTCTGCAAACAATATCCAAACTACATAATTAAAAATATTTTCGTTTCAGATAGTTATAAGGTCAAGGAATATTGATGCAACAACAATTATAAATGGCTTATCAAGACTACTACCGGTGAATGTTGCTGATAATCCTAGAATTAGGAAATGCAGAAGTGAGGAGCCGTTATCACCCACAGTTTGCGTTTTGGAAGAAACAGAAAATAGTAACTTTTGTCCCAAATGGGCAGGGACTTTGCCAGCTAAATGTGAGTTGAATTGTATTTAGCAAAGAAATGAATGTGTTGATGTAAAGTATGTCATGATTTATAAGAATATTTGTTTCAGGTCCTACATTGATGAATAGAATAGAACATTCAATGAGTAATGATAAGTTCAATGATGATGTTCTACATCAGCATGTCAAATCTCTACAATTGGAGTGGCTTGGGTCAGTTATACACATGCTTTCTTTGGTTACTTTTTACAAAAATGTGTGACGTTTCAGGGTTCACTTATTTAAGTAGAGAGAGCTTAGATCTGGAAGCTCATTTGCTTTCTTTTTTTTACAGAATATCAAAAGCAGTGAAAGCAGCAATAGATTCCTCAGGATCGAGGTCTGATGCTGTGACTAAACTAAAACAAGTTTTCGGAGTAGCACAGCATGATGAACCATTGTTGAATTACTGGATGTATGCTTTTTGCAGTTAGATAAGTAGATATTTATTATAGAAGTAGCAATAAATCTGTGATATTTATTAAGTTGTTTCATTGTTTACCAGTCTGCCAGTTAAGGCTTTAATGAATGATTTTACTTGGTAACTTTTTGAGATACTTGTGTTGTGGTATAATTATATTTATAATCTAGAAATAATATCACAGAATTAGATTTGTAGTCCTTATATTTAAAGATTACACGTTAGAACGACGGCTAGGCCGCGCGCGCTCGTGTCCCTTTGTGCGCACGTAGGGCTTCGTGTGCGAGCGTGGAGCACCAGGAGCGGGCCCGAAGTGACGGACAGCCTCACGCGCGTTGCGGCGACCCTGCAGAAGTACGGTCTTGGCGCCAGTGGGGGCGCGCAGAGCCAGTTGATCAAAAGTCAGGATCTCTCCTGAAAACAACAATACTTAATGTTAGATTCATGGAAAATTAAGACATATTCCAGGAAAACTGCCAGGAAGATCAATATCAGCTGTCATAAATATTGCCTGCCTTTTAATGCAGCATACAGTAGGATAATTATACAATTATATTCCTGGATTGCTTGTCTTAAATTCGGTTACAAAACATATCCCCCTTTCTCGAAAAAAAATTGATGTAACAAATTGTCAAGCATGGTAAGTGACTATGTTGTTACTTGTTGATAATTCAATCAATGTACCACAGCTTATGTGCACTTCATGACAATTGATATAAGTAGCTTAGCCATGTGGTTTTAAATTTTGTTCATTCATTTTTGTTATTTCTAATATACTTAAATATTAGTAGTATTTAATACAGTCATGAATTGCATTGAATTTACCGTCAAAGCTTACTTATTACAATGGTAACTTATTTTTAAATTATTGAATATTGTCTTATTCATAATTACATAGTAACTAACTGAGCATGTAAATATGTTCACCATCTTACAAACGTACCATACCATCACACCTGTATCCCTCAAAAGGTTAGGCAGTGGTGTACCGAGTACACCCACAGTTCGCCAGTATGTTTAGAGCCAATGTAATAGGAGGCGAGCCTATTGCCATTAACCAGGCACAAATCCTAACTCTCGAACTGCTACTGACAATTTTATAGAAAAACCCAAGTACACTTATGCTCGACCTGGGAATCAAACCCCAGACCTCTAGCATAGTAATTACGTTTAGGACCACTAGGCTAACGAGGCAGTTACAAAGATATTTTAATATATTTTGCTATAAAGCAAGGAAATGTTCTATTATGGTCACTTTGATAGAGGCTGTTATTTAAAACTTTGATTGTTAATTTAATCAACTCTCTCTGTAACAAAGAGTGGGCCTTTGTGGCAATGACTAAGTCTAAATTAGGGTTGTTAGTTAAAATAGACAGCTTTGTTGAAACTCTACTTTTTGTTTGAAAAAGGTTCATTGTTCTAATCTAAACAAATTAATACAATCCTACTCCAATGTAAGGAAGTTGAGCATAACATACTTGATATGTAATACCTAAATCAGAGAATTATAGGCCTAAAGAAAGGTAATTGACTGAAGCCATAGATAAAATGACAAATGAACAGATATTACAACACCAGTGCTGAATACATGGTATTTAACACAGAAACAACAAATATAAGATATGATTAAAAAAAAAAAACAGATGGCAAATTTATTGACGATTGTTCATGTGAAGTGAAGTTAGAGAATTCATTGTTTATAGGTCACTTGAGTTAAACCCTTGTATTGTCATTGTTATATTTACATGCATGCTTCCTAACCTCAACTCAATAAATAATAACACCAATACATACCTCCAGCAGCCAAGATGCGGGCACGGGCCTTCTCAGTGACGTGTAGAGCGGCGACTGACATCTTAGGCACTTTGTAGAGCCTTACATCGTTGGTGATGCTACCAACTACGACGGCAATCATGCCCTCGCGAGTGGGCTTCTTCATGTGACGAGCCAACCGCGACAGCGATAGCGGAGGCCGGTTGATGCGGCTCATGAACAGTCTACGTAGAATAATCGTGTTAAACTTGGCATTTGTACGCCTAGCCAAGTACCTGTATAGCTGGAAACAACAAGTTTAGGTTATAAACTGAAGTACTTAAAGTACTCCTTTAAAAATTAATAGGCTTAACAAAGAGCTTAGTGGAGATGCAGTAATAAAGTTCTACTTACTTTTACAAGCAATCTCAGGTACACATCCTGAGACTTGACTTCGGTGCGCCTAACTTTCCTGTCGTGTTTATGGTTGATGTCGATACCCTGAAATATGTAAAGAGACACATGTTGATAACACTGTTCTATGTAAAAACCACCATGAACTCGCACAACACTTGGTAATTATCACGATTTTCATAGATTTATTTTATTTTCACGGTAACAAAACTCACCATCTTGACAACCGGAAGAAAAAGAGACTATAGACAAAAATGATTGTTGACAGCTTGCTAGAATGCTGCCAGTCCAAAAAAAGGGGATTAAAATATTATTTAAATTGGGTATAGATTTCAGCATAGACAATGTTACGTAGGAATAAAGTTAGCGAAGGAAAAAGCTACATAGTTACGAGAATAAATATTTTATTTTCCCAGAGACATTTGCACCATTATACATAATTTTATCACTGATCTTTTGCATGAATAATTACCTGCTGCTACTAGCAAAGTCCCTCTATAGGGAAAAAACTTTTTAAACAGAGAAAGCCCGAGCATTAACCGCCACGCTTGCTTAAAATGGATGGACAATTTCAGAGAGTAAGTATGTTATGGAGTAAAATTGGTACTTATAAATATATTTGTATATTTATAAGTACTGCTACGCTAGAGGTCTTGGGTTCGATTCCCAGGTCGAGCAAAGTGTTATTGGATTTTTCTATGAAATTCTCAGTAGCAGCTCGGAGTTAGGATTTGTGCCCGGTTAATGGCAATAGGCTCGCCCCTTATTACATGGGACCTAAATATACCGGCGAACTGTGGGTGTACATTTTGTTACACCTCTGTCTAACCCTTCGGGGAATACAAGCGTGATGGTATTTGTATATTTATTATTTCAATAACTGTACACACTTACACACACTCACATTTACAACCGGCACATGTACCTAGAGTCAACAATTAATAATATTAAAACTAATAACCAGTCCATATAAGCCACCAAACCCATAGTCCAGATCTTTATTTCCATATCCTGTAATAGTCCTGCGCCAACCGGGGGTTGTCCTTGGTTGCATTTATAGTTCATACCTACAGGCATAGTTTATTGTCGGTTGGTGTTTTATTTCATCATAAAGCTGTCTAAGGGTCCTCTGCGAGTTGGTTTCGGCTCCTCGTACGCCTTTCAAAAGCATACGAATTAAATAGAGTTAAAAACTAATATTATATACGCAATCAACAATCATTCTATGAACTCTAATACTCCAATTTAATTGAAAAAAAAAAAATACATTGCCCGCATTGCATGTGTACTTGCCTGATATTGAACTCGAAGCCACATGTGAGGCAGGCGCCTTTACCACTGGGCCATCTCGACATAGTACCAATCTATAATTCTTCTCTTTGTATGTCTGTGCTCTATTCTAACATCAAAGTTAAGGCGAAGTGGCATTTCCTGGTTTCGTAAATATTGTAGTTATATTATATTATTATTAACTATCACAGACTATTTCTATAAAAATGTGTAAATATTAAATATGTATTTATTTATTTGATGAATATTGCCTGTTCTTTTGTCCCTTGTTGATTTGGTGTCGTAAAGTCAGCATGGAAAAGTATAGCGCTTGCATAAATGGCTCAACAAAAGTGGCAGTTGATCTAGGGTAAGTAGATTTGGACGATCTCGCAGAAGGAGGCTGCGGCAAAGGAATTGGAGATCACGATCTCTCAGATGCACCGGGTGGCACTCTTGGGGATATCTGTCGCGCCCCATACAATTGGACTCGAGCAGTGTAGGGTTACACGGGCGTTCTTTGGACGTCGTAGGGAGGAGTCAAACACCTCACTCTCCTCCCTGGCTTGAAGAGGCTCGCAGAATTGGGAGCTGCGTACTCTTCCGGGACCGTCAGCATAAATATTGGTAGGGAACAGCGGGGTGGCTTTTACTCAGTAAGATTTAGACAGACTCCTCTCTCCTCCCCTAGGGTTGACGACATTCACGAAAACTTTTAACCCCAGAATAAAAATAATGGTCAGGTGGATTTAGTAATAAGTCGATTAAGAATAATGCTGCGTTTTCGGAGCGACGACGTCACTTTTTAAAATATGTCAGGCAGCAATAAAATAGCGCAGAAGGCGCTCAAATTTAAATTTGCATGCCACAGGGAAATAGAACAAATGAATCACAACTGTCTCCAAGCCTGTCATCACGACAGATCAAGTTTCGACCGCCGTTTTTTCGAAAGGAATGGAATTTAATTCGAAACATCGAAAATTATCAAAAAATAAAAATTCTGTTCGTACTCCTTCATCCTCGAAACCCAGATTAAGCAAAAAAAAGATTGTTACACGAAAACGAAAATGCGTGTGTCTCCCTGAAAATTATTCAGTTGTAGAGTTTCCTACAATATGGAATGAGCTGAGACAGAACGGCCAGCTGTGCGATGGCACTATCGTCTGCAGGGATATGAAAACAATCCGAGTGCATCGGGCAATCCTCTCTGCCGTTAGTCCATATTTCAAAGCTATATTTATTAATTCGTTGAAGAAAGGAGAGCCAGAGGAAACGGAGATTTTTGTCGATGTCCCCAGCTATTACATGACCTTGATTCTCGATTATGCTTACACAGGAACATGCACAGTTACTGCAGAAAACGTTGAATATCTACTACCATATGCAGACCAGTTTGATGTAGTGGGTGTTATTCAGCTATGCTGTCAGTTTCTTTTGCACGAGCTGAGGCCGCATAACTGTCTCGGAATATTCAAATTTGCGAGATATTATTTCTGTAGTGAGCTAGAAAAAAAAGGGAAGTTGTATATAAGACAAAATTTTAGCAGAATACTTAAGGAATGTATTGAATTTAAATCACTTTCATATGATGAATTAGAAGATATTTTGAGAGATGATGAACTGAACGTTCGAAACGAAGAAATAGTATTCCAAGCAGTTAAAACATGGGTAGAACATGACATGGAAACCAGAAGAAAGTGTATTCCACCGTTACTTTTGTGCGTACGGTTCGGTCATATCAGCTATAAATATTTCAAATCGAAAATATTACAGTGGCAGCCAGTTGCCGACGACGAGGTAAGAAGTCGAGACATTCACTAGCAGTGCTCGAGTGAATAATTTCTGAATGAACTTTGATATATTTTTTGTTACACAGAAATGTCAAGAAGCATTGTATCCTGCAGTGGTATTTCTCACGTTGTTGGATTCGAGGCCGGGCACAGAAGCAGATCTCAACGATCCATTAGCAAGGCCTCGAATACCTTTTGAGATACTTTTTGCAGTTGGTGGCTGGAGCGCTGGAAGCCCTACTAGTTTTGTTGAAACATATGATACAAGGTATTAAACCATTTACTACATAACTATTTAGTTGCATTCATGATGAATAGTTTCTGGAAAAGTAGTCGATAAATGTTTGTTCTATGTTTGATCCCCTCTAATATTGTCCATGTCTTAACCGAATTACGGCGCGAAATTCAAATCCGCTGAAGAACTGCAGATGCTCATTTCGGAATTATGCTAAAAGTATAGAGTATTTATTTTATATTTTGAATAATAAAATTAATTTTGAACAGGGCGGACCGTTGGTTTCTTTCCATCCATATGGACTTGACGCCTCGTGCATATCATGGTCTTTGCACACTGAATAATTTAATCTACATGATTGGTGGCTTCGACGGCAGTGACCATTTCAACACAGTTCGGTGCTACGACCCAGTGGCAAACACTTGGCATGAACGCGCCTGTATGTATCAGGCGAGGTGCTACGTTAGCGTTGTGGCTCACGGTTAGTTACCTTTGCTTGATTTTTTTTACTTTATCAAATTGACGACTATTAAATAAAGTACCTATCGAAGTTTGCCTTCCGGAAATGTATTTGGGGATGCCAGAATAGCGGAGCCCTTTCCGTTCAAACCAATTGCTGCGTCTGATATTACAAAATTGTGTGATATAACTGTTATTAAGCTTGCCAGTCTAAAGTAAACAATATTAGGATTAATTTGCTTTATTTATTTGTATAGATGGTCTAATCTACGCGTTAGGCGGATACAATGGGCGCACGCGCATGTCATCAGTTGAGCGCTATTACCCCGACAAGAATCAGTGGGAGATGACGACCCCGATGAACAAGCAACGCTCCGATGCAAGCGCCGCTTCCCTTACTGGAAAGGTAATAAGAAATTGCCTACTCAGAGTCAGACCGTTTGAATGTGGAAACACATGAAAAAAAAAAAACTTGAAGATTGCTTGCTTCGCTTGTACCGCTTGTCCTCTCGTACGTGTCAGTCAGCTAGCCCTGTCGCTTACTTCATTTCTATTTATCCAGATATACATTGTGGGCGGATTCAACGGCCAGGAAGTTTTGAGTTCTGCCGAAGTGTTCGACCCTGACACGAAACAGTGGAGCTTTATCAGATCGATGCTCAGCCCCCGCTCTGGTGTGAGTCTCATTGCTTACAGAGACTGCCTGTACGCGCTCGGGGGGTTCAACGGATATAGTCGATTGAATACCGGTTAGTATTATTTCGCATGTTTTTTGTAAAAAATTGCCTGTACGAGTACAAGAAGTGTATAATCTCGAGTCCCCGTATCATCGTTCATTCTTTATCTTGTGCAAATTTTTAAAGGCGAGAGATTCAACCCCCAGCGCGGCGGGGACTGGCAGGAGGTGACGGAGATGTTCAGCGCACGAAGCAACTTCGCCACAGTGTTGCTGGATGACATGATCTTCGTAATTGGTGGATTTAACGGTAACACTTTATCTAACTCTGAACAGACGTAATACATATATTAACGGTCATCCATTACTGTTTTGTTAAGAAATGTTGTGATGTGATTATCAAGTTTCATTTTTTATCTTTGCAGGATCAACAACAATACCCCACGTAGAGTGCTATGACGGTGATACGATGGAGTGGTACGACGCTGCACCCATGAATCTGAACCGATCAGCGCTTAGTGCCTGTGTGTTAGCCGGGCTGCCCAATGCACGCTCTTTCTCATATCTCGCCAAAGCTGTGCCCGCTGCTGGTGCAGATCAGGCTCACCACTCCTGACCACTCCTCAAAACAAAACCAACCACAGAAATACACTCTACACAAAATGCAGCTGCTTCACATCAATCCTTCGCTTCGTCAAAACCTGCTAAAACATCGAAGATCTTCAAGATATTTTCAGATACATTTCGAAGAACTTACCCAAATTGGCCGATTTTTGCTCTGGCCATTGCGTGCTTTTATGATTGATACTTGCCTACCTATGCACTGTGATATTGATTGTACATAGTTTTGTGAATCTATTTTATGTAAGTATAGTTTATCATGGTGGGATGGCCATATTTTATTGTACAAATCATGTCCGAAAATATTTTGTATTTTATTGTTTTATGTAAGCGTAGGCAGAGTCCACGTTAATTAATTAAAGGGAATGCGAGTCCCTAGAATAATATTGGTATTTTAGAAATTATTTTAAAGCGAGGGATTTGTTGTAAATTTTCAAGTTTTTTATAGTGTAGTTTGTGAAAAATTTTATTTTCGTATATTTGTGTACAGTACGCGTCCGTGGGAAATCAGAGTGGTCGCGTTTTGGATGATGTGTGTACGATATTGCGGTGGGCGGAACCTTCGTGATATTGTTGTATCTGTGATATTTTTCACTTATTACTTGAGAAAATTCAAAAAAATGTAAAATTGTTAATTTTATTTAATTTACTGAAAAATTTACTGTACCTGACTGAAACTTAAATAAATTGACAAATAGAGAAAAAACTACGACTATATTTGGTTTTATTTTCTAACAAAAGACACTCCACTCCACCTCTCTTTTACAAACTATGAACAAACAAGATCACACATTCGGCACAGTGTCGTATCTTAGTAAGCCATGTAAATTATCATCCCACACAGCCGGATACAGCAGAGTAGCCGGCAAAAGTATACATCTGTATAACGAGCCTGAATCAACGGGTAGGCGAGAGTGTAGTGCAATCGTGCGTATATTTACTACCGCAGGGGGAATTGGGGAGAAAACGGGAGACCGCCCCCTCCCGCTGTGCGGAGTTCCCGTCGCGATCGAACCACAACGAAGGCGGTAGTGAACGCGGTCGCTTCGGGGCGCGGCACAATAATATCCGTAAAAAAAAATATTTAGATATGGAGCTCAAGGGGAAGGTAGCCCTCATCACCGGCGCCGCGGCCGGCATCGGCCTCGCTTACAGCCAGGAATTGCTCAAGCAAGGTGCCAAGGTAAGTTATAAACACACATCCTCCCAAGACATTATCTGCGCATGGCGTAGTTCCTAAAGTAATTTTAAGTTCAACGTAAATAACAATAACTGTTGAATGGAGTGTACTGGATATTCGCCAAAATTGTCCAAGTGTCGTGCTTATGTGTGGAATAAATGTGGGTAATTGATAGTAAGCTGGATCTCTCTACAACCGGCACTCACTTGTATTGATTTTTGCCGGCGCTCCGGTCATTGGCGTAATTGTCTATGAAGTTTCTTTGTGCCACTCTAGATGCTATATTCACTACTATACCAATACTTACTTATTCATTTAATGCGGTAATTAGTTATAGATATCGTGTTGACTCAGCTTTCTTTTGTTTATATTACCTACACGTTGTTTTTATTTATAGGATAGATGACACGCCTCTATAGCGCACGGAAAATGTTTTTTTTTCCTTTTCCGCTCACAAGATAGTGATTCAATTGAAATAATTTATTTTATTAAGGCCTACCATATGTTAATCACTATTCTATAAATAGAATTAGATACATACCTACATCTCAATGTTTAACTGCTACGTAGGTGTACGCAATTACACTAACTACGCACTCCGATTTGAACACACTTAGGAAAAACAAGTATGAATCACACTTAGGTACGTCTCTATGTCTTCAATATAAATAGACGCAATAAAGTTGTTCCTATGTACGTCTATTCAGTATAATTATTTTCATTTCCGACTTCATAGTAATCGTGCAGACACAAATACTGATTACCCAGTACTGAATGATCATGTAGGTACTACCATGTACCTACATAGATAGTATAGTGTACTTGCTTGACGGACTGCGGAGTGTAGGTCCTGGGTTCGTTTCCTAGGTCAGGCAAAAACTGTGATTGGGTTTTTCCATTAGGAATCTCTCAATAGCAGCCCGGAGTTTGAAAGTGGATGGTGTGACACCCCCGTGGCTCGGAAAGCACGTAAACCCGTTTGTCCTGCTCCAGATCTCTTCCGGATCGTGTTTGATTGCCATCACGCGCATCACACATGAGCGAAGAGGGGTCCACCTGTGCTTACGGACACACTTGTGCTCTCTAATATCTCGTGTATACTTGGCTAATAAATGTCCATTGATATTGACCGCCGTGGCTGGAATCAGTCGGGAAGATTAGTGTACTTAGGTACTAACTAAATGGTTCGCTTAGAAAGTAGATCAACATAACACCATGGCTGTATTCAGAAGTAGGCAGAATTGTCGGGCATATACGGGTGCAGTCACATTTCGCCAGTGTGCCCGATAAATTTCCAGTACAAGCTGACCTCTCATTGTATGGAAATCCTATACAATGAGAGATCAGCATAAACTGGAAATGTATAGCTTGATGAGTAGCCGTGTGTGCCGTTCTACGAAGCTTTACTTTACTGTTTTGAATTAGCACAAGCTTACTAGCTCAGAAATAAAGCTAAACCTAGAACTAGGTATAGTATACAACATGTAGCCAGAGTACCTACTAGCTTCGTAGAACTATTGTATGCTTTACTAGGCCAAAAGGGTCAATAACCGGGCCACAAATATAGCCAAAAGTAACAGAGAATTAATCAATATTTAAAAAGAAATTGTTACCGCTCGCCTATTCCGGACTTCATTGTCGTCATCCTCTTTATATTTCCCAGGTTTCGATATGCGATATCGACTCGGAGATCGGGGAGCAAGTGGTTGACGACCTGGGCTCCAAGTATGGTCGGAAGAACGTGTTGTTTTGTCGCTGTGACGTCACTGACTATCCCCAATACGAGGGTAAGTTACTGGCATTGCGTGCAAATATGAATTGTAGCTCTTCACTTTGCCGTATGTAGTTAGTATGAAGTTATTTTTGGACACTCACAGGGCGAAGTTACGTATTGTAATATACTAGTGACCCGCCCCGGCTTCGCACGGGTGCAATGCCGATGTTATTATACATATAAACCGGCCTCTTCAATCGCTCTATCTATTAAAAAAAACCGCATCAAAATCCGTTGCGTAGTTTTAAAGATTTAAGCATACATAGTGAAATAGGGACAGAGAAAGCGACTTTGTTTTATATACTATGTAGTGAAGTACCTACGGTTGATGAGAGATACGAATGTGGTATTTTATAGAGAAATCGTTATTTTACCGTTTCAAAAGAAAAATATTCGTCAATCATTATTTTACTAAATAAACGATTTATTATTTATTCCTTTATTAATTTTAAATATGATATACAAATTATAGTGCCCTAGTTTTTGTCCTAATAATTCTTGGTTATTGCGGACGTAGACAAAGTAGCGAAATAAAAAGTCCTTTCGTTCCTAGTCGAGAAAGCGTGACAGAGTTACTTTCGAATGTATAATATTAAGTATAAAATGGAGTATTATTATTATTTATTACACACACACACAAAAACTCAAAAAAGCTTATTGATGAATTACAGAGGCATTCGAGATGACAATGGAAGTGTTCAATCGCTTGGACATCGTGATCAACAACGCGGGTGTAATGAACGATCGATTCTGGGAACTCGAGGTGGACGTTAATTTAGTAAGTTTTATCTAATTATAGACTCACTTTATAGCTTCCCAACGATATTTGTGAGCGGCGGAAGTCGCTTCTCTGTTCCTTCCTACGTTATAAAACTATTAGAAATTAATTTAGAATAATGTGTGGAAGAGGACATCGTAAAGAAAAACTTTTTCTTGGATTCAGTATATTATTCTATCTATATACACCCAAATTTCAATACCAGAGACTAAATTTTTCTTCGGAGATTTAAAAAAAACTACTGTTTTGTACAAAAGCAACACCTGCACGGTCAACATTTATGGGACAGCAGACTTTTGTATGAATCATGTAGGTATTGAATCCTGAAAAAGTTTTATAATACCATCACTGATAATAAATAATAAACGTTTTATACTGGTGATTCAAATAATTAAATAAAATACAGAGGTCATGGGGATAAACGGTACCTAATGGTATCACTGATATAATATTAGACGGTAAATAACTGCTGGGTACTGCAAGTTGCAATACAAATTAAGGCAAAACAAGATAATATTACTCAAGACAGTCATTAGTCATTATAAACAGTGGAACACTAACTAAAGCCCCACTTTTCTAGAACGGCGTGATACGTGGCACTCTGCTGGCTTACCGGTTCATGAGCAAGGACCGCGGCGGACAGGGCGGCACCATCGTCAACACTGCTTCCACTGCCTTCACCAGGCCCCAGGTGTCCACGCCCATCTACACGGCCACTAACTACGCTATCGTGGGACTCACAAGGGCTTATGGGGTAAGTTTATGCAATTTACGTTTTATTTCCAGGCAACCATTTTTATCTAGTAGGGATAACAGGGTCGAGAGCGAGCGATGTTATATGGTGTTCCACAAGGAACGCTTCTGAGGCCACTTTTGTTGGGCTCTACACAGTTTTGGGGAACCGTCATTCGTCGTAAGCCCAATGATCTTTGCACTCTCTGTATTAAGTAGCCATGTCTTCATTCCTCAGGATCAATATCACGTAAATCTGACCGGAGTCCGAAGTATGGTGATTTGCCCCGGCCTGACCGACACGGGCCTCGTCAAGGAGATTCGCAAGCAGCTCATGTCGTCAGACTATGAAGCAGCTTGGCAAAGGGACAACGCTAGCTGCAAGATGCAGAGGTAACCAAGCAATTTTATAAATAAGAACAAAGATGGAAGTGTGTGAAGAAAAAGCTCATGTACGTACTTAACAATGCAGTTGGTGTAAGTACACTTAAGTTAGTCAGTGCAGTCGGCCATCGGGTCGTGTAATGGACGTACCTACCGGTCGCCCGTATCTGCTCCATGGTGTCTTGTCTCCTTGGAAGTTTATTAATTTACCGGAAGGATGGAAAACATGATTTAACTGAGCTAGTCGGTAATTATTCCCAGCTCAACTAATAAATGCTGATTCTCGCCCTTATTTAAAAAAAAATATATTGTTTATATTTGCTATTAGTTAAAATACTTATGAATATATTTTCCAGCTCGGAGCACGTGGGCCGGTCGCTAGTGGAGATCTTGGCAAAGGGTCAGAGTGGCTCAGTATGGATCGTGGACAACGGCACACCGGCGCGGGAGTGGCGTGGTTAAACTAGTCAAGTTAATAACCCTTTATTTTAACAAACTACGCGTACTGCGTGACACGCATATTCCATTGTGGGGTCGGGGCGTTAGGTAGCTCGTGAAATGATTGTTGGTTACTGTAGGTTGTTCAAGTAACGCAGGGAGAAATGGATGGATGAAGGAGCCCTTGCTTGGTAATAATAAGTATTTAAATGTATTTTACCTATTTTTACACTTTCCCAGTTTTTCGATCCCAATGGAAAATTATATCTATCTGATACTAGGCATTCATTTTTCTTATATAAAGATCGTGAACTTTCATACTGTGAATGGGCCTAGTATTTTTTCTTACTTCACTTAGAAATTGGGGCATATTATGTAAGCTCAAGAAATACGATAGACTAGGAATATGCTTCGGATCTACTTATAAAATAATTCCTTGTTATTTATGTACTTATATGATTGAACTGGATACATAACACGTAAGGGAGGGTTGGTCGTGGTTGTGTAAATATTTCGTTTTCTTAAACGTAAAGCCTGCCGCGCGTAAGGCATTATATTTTTTAAGATTTACTTTTAAAAACAAAAAATATAATGTAATATGTATAATGTCGTACGTCGTGACATATATCGTGTACTTTAATCTACCTATATTGTATACAAATAAGTATGTATGTATATTATAAGCGCATACTTTGTATTTTACCTGCTTTGGAGTGTAAGTTACGGATGTCAAACATTTTGTTTATGTATAGACATTTGCATTAATGGAGGTAACCCTTTTTTTGGTATTTAAATGCGCAGGGGCACGCAATAATGCAGGTATCTCTACTCTTGTCCAAAGAATAATGTATGAATGATTAATTTAATGATTTGTAACATTTTGTAAGACATACCTATTGTTGATTTATTTGGTGACAAAAAAGCTACGCTACTTTGCTTATTTGCAATAAAATTGGAAATTACAATTATGGTTGTTTTAAATAAAATTACCTTTTGGAAGATTTGTAGTAAAGTTATATTTTTATATTGATACAATCACCAGGTACAGCTTTTGAGTTACAGGTTTTTACAAATATCATGTTCTTTGTCAAAGTTTATTTCGGAATTTTGCATGAAAAGGACTCTCCAATACGAACACAATATAGGTAAAATTAATGATTCCAAATTAACTACAAGGAAATACAATAGTCCCTTTCGTAAACTAAATATTACAAGAATTTTATTGAATTGAATAAACATAGACTTTACTAGTGTTGATACTGTGTTATCAATCAGTGGGAGGTGCGGGCGGACCGCGGGTGCCGCGGCCGGAGCCCCTCAACACATCTCCGACGTTACGATGTGGCAGCAGTCCCTCTATCACATTTATTTAGTACTAACTACAAATGAACGACAGTCAATAAACACTTTACATTTAATAACGTGCCGAGGCAGCCTCTAACCCACAATGATTTATATAATTACACATGAAAACATCTGGCCAGCAGGTATTAGAAACTAATGTAACCTCGTATTATTAATTTACTAACACTTAGCAGGACTGCTGCGTAGACTGTCGCATGTCATCGCAAGTAAATAAATAAAATGGAGGCGCAATGACCGTTCGAGTGATAGCAGACCATTTTAGTACTTTAAATATTATATGGTTTAAAACTAAATAGGCACAAATAATCATAACAGGTGAGGAGGTAAGCTTTATGAAAATATTTATAATTCATTGCATAAATAAAATGTCACCTATGCAACTTTCATTGCATAGCCTCCCTGAAATTTACAAGTGGCCTCTATTTTACTCATCGCTAACATTGGCATCTCTGAATCACATAAATGAGCCTAATATCATCCAGCTATTGGTCGACTTGTGACATTATACAATTCAATTTAGTCGATGCCAACGTCCTGCCTAATTGCGTTATCGCTCACGACACTCCTATACTTACATTATACTAACTGTGAGCCTTCTCAATGTACCGACATTTTGTTCTGTCGCGCTCTCACGGGAAATTCCATCTTTACCCTTCCATTATATTGGATACAACACTATCATACCAAAACAATGTCCATCAACTGTAATCTGCTCAACATTTAAACTTCCCGCAAAGACATTACTTTTCAAATCAATACAAGACACTTCATCACCAAACTAACACTTTTCCGTCACTTATCCATTTTTGAATAGTCCCTGCTGCGATAAAAAATTCTTTCGGTGTAGCGGACGCTCTCCAACAAATCCTACTTAGCTGTAAACAAAACAACGGCTTCATTAGAAACTTGTCGGAACCAAAATATAGAAACAGGGCCGAGAAGAATGAAACACGAGAGGTAGGTAGCACAAAGACGAAGGGTATAAACAATTTCTAACATTGTCGACGCAATGTAGGAAACCTTACTGCGCGCGTCTGGAAAGTTTTGTTGGGGTAAAAGCTGTTGACGACAAAACGTGATCAACGTTTTGGTGTAAAATGTAGAAATAAGAAATAAATTATCACCAATCGGGTTTATTATTTTTACAAATTTTAAAAGAGGCAATGATATTTATGTTATAGCAAATAAAATGATAACTTATTGATCTGAATTTGACGTGAAAATATTGTTACTGATGCTGTTTAATTGGAAATAAATAATAATTAGAAATGCGTACCTGCAGTAGGCGCTGGCTGCGGCTGCACGGGCGCGGGCTGCGTGCTGGGCGCGGGCCCCACACGTGGCCCCCTGGGGCCTCCGCGCGGTCCGCCTCGTGGGCCTCCGCGCATTGCGCGCCACCTACCGTCATCCGAGAAATTGTGCACGAAGTTGCTGCAAAGAAAACACAAGATATGTTAATTTTTGACCATGTTCAAGTTATCAACACGATAAACGAACCATGATTATCTAGTTGGAAGATTAATAAAAAAGTTTGTGACTCACTTGTACTGCTGGTGCTGCGGGTTGTGATGGCGCCAGCCGCCCCGGCCGCGCCAGGCGCCGCGCCTCGCGGACGCCACGCCGAACGTCTCCGAGTTAAGTTTCCGCTCCGTCCTCCAGTCTGTCCTCTGGCTCCTGCCCTTGGACCTGCAAATGTTGACCGATTACAAATAAGTCTCACGGTATACTAACACTCTTACAGTAAGCTGATAACGATTCTAGGTTCAATAGATTATTAGTAATGTTGCGACGAAATAATATATTTCTTTCTCAGAAAAAAGTTAAAAAGCCTAAGCCCCTATTGTATTAGATCAATATAATAATCTCACCTTTCCACAGCTTCACAGGAGATGTTGTCAAAGAAACTCTTGGTCTTGTCATACCCTGTGTAACCATTCTGGTCCTCGTCTACTTCCGGTTCGCCTGCGCCCGTCTCATTTCCTGAGTCATCTTTCTTGTCAACCTCACCCTGCGTTATAATAATTACTTCAGACTCCTGCGATGTCCAGAAAGTAAAAAAAAAATATATTAAAAAATTTGACAAACACATTCAAGCTAAATATAAAATAGGTAGGTACACAAAACAATATGACAACAAAAGGAGAAGGTTTTAAAGGGCTTCGTGAAACTTTTTCAGCAGTTCATTATTCATGAACACAAACAAAAGAGTTAGGAGTAAGTATTACAAGAGGACTTTTTGGCTGTTTTTTGAAATTTCAAGCACGTTTTTTCTGCTGATCGACTAAACATCGAAAACGTGTCTTTTTCCTCGCCCAAATACGTTTTTCTGCTTTAAATATAGTCTATCATTTGTTGATGTAAACAAAAAAACCTTTTATATTGTTGAGAATATTGGAAACAACAATTGAATAGAAAATCCGCGTCGGATACGTCAGTCAACACACTCTAGGAATGTTCGCACTAGTACCTGTAATAGAGTGGACTATGTTTACCAAAACTTGATGTTTACTAGCTGACAAGACGATGAGGAATATTTAGCTACATTACACGATTTCTCTCTCGGAAAAACACCAGAAAAACAAATACTTATTCCGTAGTTTCGGCCGAATTCTTCGTGTTTACCTTATTATGCAATTGTTAACTCATTATGCTGACAAAAAATGACCGTAGTGCAAGTTGATTGAGCGTGACGAAAACGATCGCGGAAGGATCGATAAATTGAAAAACAAGAACAGGAAATCTGTTGGTTTATAGGTATACCTGAAATGTTCTGCTACCAATTTTTTGTTAATCTTAGTTCTGCCAACCCACTATCTATACTAATATTATATAAAGTTGACGAGTTTGTTTGATTGGTTGAACGCGCTAATCTCAGGAACTATTGGTTTGGATTGAAAAAATATTTTTGTGTTGAATAGTCAATTTATCGAGGAAGGCTTTAGGGTTTATAACATCACGCTACGACACATGGGAGAGTAGCAGTAAACAAAGACGTAACTTAACGCGGGTGAAAAAAACCACTCGATCAGTCTACTAAAATAAAACTGAAGTATTTTTCGTTTCTTACTTCAAACATGTTGATCTCCGAAACTACCAATCTGATTGGTGAAATGAGGTTTGTATATGACCGACGGGCCTGGCAAATGTGGCGGGAAATCGCTGGATACGGGCAGCGCATGACCAGTCGTTGTAGCTATTTTTACGGGAGGTTTTTATCCAGCAGTAGATGTCATTTAGCCAATATATGGTGATGATGATTTTGATAGCTGGATTAATGTAGATAAAGGTTATATAATATCACGCTACGGCACACGGGAGCGGTGCAGTAACCAGATGTAATATAACGCGGGTTGGTTGTGAGATTTATTTAGTTTTCGATGTATGTAGTATTCGTTTATATTATTATTATTCTTACTGCTAAGAGTTCAGCCATGTCTGTGAGAGCAAACGGGCCGCGTGAACCAATCGCAGAACTAAAACAATAACTAAAAAATATTTCAATAACATTTATGATTTATTTAATCTACCAAGTGTGAAAATGGTTCCGTATTATTACAGCACTCTATTTTCATAGCAACGTTTGATTGCGTAATTGAACGTCATAATTTCCCAATGAACGTCATCTAATAATTGTTTCAATTTGCGTTCAAACGTAAGCTTAAATCAATTAGAGATTGCAACCGGCATGGAACATAATATATCGCCCATATTTTTTTGTTGTCCTTTTTTATTAAAAAATAACGTTACCCCACAGAATTTTCTTCTTTATCGTGAGTGCGTTTACGAACATAAACTTGCATACACAAACAACTAGTTTCAGAATAACTACCTGTTGGTTGTATAAATATTTGTTTCGTGTGAGAATCGAACACGCGACACGCAGCGTCGTAGCCTATAGCTACGCCACCGCGCTAACCGTGTCGTCCGGTAATAAAAAAAGTGACGATACTTTTATAGCTGTTCTGATCATTCATTTCATAAAAGGCAAGAATGAAGTATACCTAAAGTTTGTAGCATAGACTTGTCAGCTAATAATTATAATTTTTACTTCACGAGTTGAACTATGAGAAAATTTTGACAGACTTTTCAATGATCAGTTATTATTTCATCTAATGAATAAATAAAATGGTTTAACACAATATTCATTATATCTGTACCATTGTTAACTGTCATATCTTACTCTCAGCGTAAAAAATATCTGACGTTTGAAAAATCGACCCTGAACCTAAGAGTGAGTATTTATGCTGATACCATTAAGCTTGTTTTAAAAAAATAATAGTACCGGAAAAAAAGATTTTACAACTTTTTTGATTTTTAAATAAGTTGTTTTTTGACCTTTTTGAGAAGACTGCGTGGTCATGTCACGACCATTGTTCTAAACATCGTGGTACGGGTATTGTTAACAACCTAGTATATCTCACCTCAACTTTCACCTCGCCATCAGAAATCTTGGCCTTAGCAAGTTGGCTGCGCAGCTCCTCAAACTCAGTATTGGCTTGTTCGAAGTCGTAATCCTTATCAAACTTGAGGGTGTTCTTGTTGCGGGGAACGAAGCCACGTCCGCGACCACGGGGCCGGCCTCTCCAGCCACCGCGGTTGTAGCCCTGTCCTGCTCCGGAGAAGTTACCTAGGCAACCAAGAAATTTGATTTAAAATACGGAAGGGAGTGTCAGACTTTTACTGACTAAAACCCACCCATGTTCCTTCTTGTGCCCTATGCGTTCCGTGGACGTGGTATCTCTTTCCAACAACCCGCAGCCCCGGCAAAATAGCTTAACCCATATCATCCCAGTGTTCCATTTTTGAAACGGTTACTTTTTTTTTCTTTTATTATAATTTTTAAACGCATTTTTAAATTACTGTTTTTCAAAAATGGTACACTGGGATGATATGGGTTAAGCATCTAAACATGCACACTTTTCCTTATCACCTACGAGTCACAAGATGGTTGCCGTAAAACTTACCAGATTGGTGATGATGATGGGGCTGCTGGTTCGTGGGCGCCTGGTTATGCTGATTATGTTGGTTATGTTGCTGATGCTGCGAATGCTGCTGCTGCTGCTGCGGCTGATGCTGATGCTGTTGGTGCTGGGGGTGCTGGGGCTGGTGTTGTTGATGCGGCTGGTGCGGCACCGGGGCGCCCCCGCTGGGGTAGCGCTGACGGTTGCGCGAGTTGGTGCGGTTGCGATTCGCCGGCCCCTTCTGCGCCTGCCCGTTGCTTCCACGTCGGCTATCCCGTTGCTGGCTAGACCCACTAGCCACAGAGCCGACCTATACACACACGTATCTTAGTGTCAAGTCTTTCTTTAATATTTAAGCTTATTTATGAATTTCACCATGAGATTATGCAGTGATAATGGTACCTAGCTGTTGATATCTTGCATGGGGGTATTGTGTGACTCATAAACTTCTGTTTAAGTTTTGGCAAAACAAACCAACCCACGTCAAAATTTCTCCTATTTTACGTAGTAATTGTAATGGTTTTGGACATTCAACGTAAATCTATTCTAAGCATACGTTTTAAAGTACATTGAACTGTTATTGATGGATGTTAATTTTACACATTTAGAATATTTAATTAGTTTGACGTAAATAATTAAATTATTGTGACACTTGTGTGTGTCGGTCTGTGTAACAAATGTAATGTGCCGTATCAACAGCCGCGTACTTTTGGCAAAAGTATGTCTGATTAAAGTTGAGTAAATATTATACAGGGTGGATTTTTGAGACGGATCACTAAGGGCAGGTACCTTAACCGTTATAGTTACAGGAAACGTTCCTGGGAGACCATCCATAACTTTTTGTGATATTCTAAAACGCATTCACAGATTATGGAACAAATGTACAGTCAGCGAAAAAAATGCTTATACACGAAAATATTTTTTTTTTACACCAATCGATCCTATTTCTTGTAAGCATCAAAAGACTCTATGGGTCCATTTAAGTATGAGTACTAGACATTACAGAAATCGCTAAAGTATTTTTCTACACATTTTGTACGGGAAAACGATCTCAGTACCTACAAGTGAAAACGGCGGTCATTTTGAGCAATTATTTCGTAGATCACCTAAATATATATGTTTTTAGTTCTAATGTTGTAGAAGATTATCAATGCAACTATGATTTTCTACTTACATAGGAAGGCACTTTTGCTTTTAGGGAGCAACAAAGAATATTTCGACTTGATTGATCCTTTTGCCGTACAAAATGTATGGGAAAAGTTTTTGGAGTTTTTTGTAATTTCTAGTACTCTTACCTTAAATGGTCCCATAAAGTCTTTTGATCCCTACATGAAAAAGGATCAATTGTTATTAAAAAAAATATTTTCGTATTTTAGCATTTTTGTCTATGACTGTCCCTTTTTTCCAAAATATTGGAATGCGTTTCAGAATATCTCAAAAAGTTATGGATGGTCTCCTAGGAACGTTTTCCTGTTACTGTAACGGTTAAGGTAGGTACCTTAACCGTGGCAGTTAAAGGGCAGGTGCCCTTAGTGACCAGTCTCAAAAACCCACCCTGTATAGTTTATTTTATTAAAGTAATGAGTGAACAATCTAATTAAACATGATTAATAGTAATGAATGGAGTGGAGAATGTTTCTTGTAATTAAACAAAAAGAAATTGCATCACTAAATTTTAAGAAGTATGGGCCATAAAAATTATTTTGTAATAATTTGTACTAAGCAAGCAGTAATTTGCACCCTTACCTTAAAACATTGCTTCAAGTTACATAATTATTAAAAGTCTGCATAAACATACATTTTTGATGTGTAAACATAATTTATGTCAATTTTAAACAATGTTTATTTGTAAGAGGTTAACGTTCACTTGATACAGTTTGAAATTTCAATTATTCCATTATTTAAAAATACCTATTTCAAAATAACTTTTTTGTACTAAGTATTCTTGCAATAAATTGAAACAATAAGTAAATAACGAAATCAAAGTAATTCAGGAATGTCAACTTGCCTTAAAACATTGATTAACATTCATACCACTGCATGAATATACAAACAATATTCAAATGGGGGTCAAAATCAAACACTAATTAATAAACAGATTCTCCAGCTCATCTTTTTCATAAAATAATATCAGAAGTGAAAGATTTCTAGTCTAACGGGGATATAATCAAATAAGCAACAATCAATTCACTTGCCACATTTAATGATTGCGAGTATACCCCTCCAGAATCTGCTGTAGTGGTCTATGGCATAGCCGCATCCAGAAAAACATTTATTATGTATTTACTATTTTATAATTACTGCTTAATTAACTTAATCTATTGCCTACAACACACATTGGGGCTGTTCAGACCCTAAGATCCTGACTTACTTATACTTTATTGCTAGGTTTATGAAATGGTAGCTGACATATTACAAGTTTCATATTATATTGATTTATAAACATACCTGCGTGCCCTGGTCAGCCGTAGGGCTCTTCCTGTGCGCGCCGACAGCGGGGGTTCCCGACCGGGAAGCGTTTTGCTGAGATCCTCCTCCAATGAGGTCAAGCATCGAGCCTACAACACATTTCTTTGTACACACATTGTAGAAAAAAGAAAACAGTACTTCTCTATGCTAGGCATAAGCTTTGATGATTTACAAATTGCTAGTTCATAGTTCTTTTTTTTTTTTCAAATTTCATACAAGCAACAGACCAAGGACAAAAATGATAATGCATGTTGCGATTTTTTTTGGTTGTTATTTTTGTAAATGCATGCTGTCTATTTGTTATTATTTTTTAATTTTCTTGCATGCTCGTTGTGCGGACAATAATAAACCACCACCTGTATGATGAGATTTTTTAATGGATTTTAATTCCAAAACTGAAGGTAGGTATTAAAAGATTCTAAAAAAAAATATCCTTAATCTATCTAGCTAGTTTATTAGGTATGACTATGTAAAATAAATATAATACTGCAAAATATAATTAGACTGGTCTCATCTAGTGAGTGGTGTTAAAAAATATTAGTTGTATTATGTAAGGTAAGGGGACAAAATATAATGAAAACCAAAAATAAACCAAAAAAACCTAATTAGAAAAATAATTGTGGGATTCTAACTTGAAAGAGACAGATTTATATGAATTAATTGAGTTAAAATTATGTTATGGGTTTTGATTTTTTCAAGTTAGACATAATAGTTACTGAAATAAAATAAATGTAAACAAATACAATATTGAACAAAAACATGAAAGCTTTTGAACTGTTATCCAGTAAACCCATATTAGATTAGTTTGCATGCAAGTTTGGTGAAAGTGCAAAATGTTAATCATAACTAGATACTTTATTACATAAACAAAAATAGAATTAAACTACAAAAGAGACAAGAGATTCAAAGATAAGAAAAGTATCTTTTTATGACACTGCAAAAATCGCAAAGTAGCATGTATTGAAGCAGAAGCTAAAATTATCCAAGAGCAAAAACCTTGGTCTTTCACTTGATTGGCGTGATGCGCCACTCCTGAGCCAATCGGACCCGCGACAGGCGGGGGCTGGGGTGCCAACTCCACTGAGGTTTGCGGAGACAACTCACTGGTCTTGTTGAGCTGAGCATGGACACCTCCAGGGAAGCCAGCCATCGGGTGGTACTGGGGGTAAGGTGTCTGGCCGACCACAGGGTGGTTGTATTGTGCTGTGAACTGGCCCGGTGCACTGCCTGCGCCGAGCGTCGGCGGCACAGACATCTGCATGATGGCCGGGTCATTGGGTAGAGAGGGAACATTGTTCAGCACGCGAATATCCTTGATGTCAGAACCACGGAACAAGATGTAATCGTACACTTGGCTCTGAGGTGCAACAGGGTACTGCGTCTCACGATCCTCCGTACCAAACGAACGCACTGTAAAAAAAAATTGTAGATTAAGATCAAAACCACAACAAGTATAAAAATATGTAGGTAGTTATTATTTGAAAAAAAAAAAGAAAAACATTTTTCTTACACCTATGCTACCCTACTTTTACCCTGGGAGTTGATTAAATATTTTACATCTAAGTCAAAATTTTGCCCATTGCACAGGACATCTTGAACACAATAAAATAAAAAGAAGGTAGATTGATTTTATTGCAAACCTATCTATCTTAGAATAGTAGTCTCTACAAGTACAAATTTTTTTTAGGACAAAGACGGAGTAAGTACCTTCAATTACCTGCTGAAGAAAACAAAATTGTAGCATACATAAGACGATATCAACGTCATCAATGTGAAACCGCGGTCATAGGCGGGACCAACAATTTCAATTTGACGGTAGAAGAAAAACAATGTGTTTAATGTGTTAAAAATCATGGAAAATTACAAGAAAATGCCTAACAATAAACATATTAGACGCTTTCCCAAACAATAAACAAAGATGGGCATAAATCGGGAGGGAAAAAGAGAACAGCTTTCTAGAGACGTCGATCAAAGTTCCTACAAGAAAAAATAATTACCGCTAGAAATTATGAGAAGAAAACATCAAATTGATGACGATTGCTGGGAAAGGGGACCTTGTAATAAGATAACAGTATCCATTTGTCAACTTACCGCTAGCCAAAGCGATGGTACATTCCTGAGGATCGACGGTGAAAAGCCGGCCTTCGTAGCGAATGTCAGCTTTAGATATTAGGCTTATCTTGGAGCCCAATTCAGGCATTCCAGAACTCATAATGTCACTTTGGAAATAACTCGCCGATGTTAAAGATTTTTAACGATATCGTCGACCATAGAAATCAGCCACCGAACAAAATGACTGACGGGAAGTTGGCAACAAGCGATGCGTTTACAAACAGCTGTAATGAGTGGGGGAACTTCGGAAACACACTATTTGGCTATTAAAAAAAAAACATCCATGAACGAAACATAACATATGAATAGCATTTTAGTGAATGTAACATGTAGAATCATGAAATTATTTGATGTCGTATCATTTTCAAAAGTCAAGGAATAAAAGCTCTTATCAGAAATTCATAATCAAAATCGCTGAATCATCAATAATCCGTCAGATTAAACCCGAGTGCCAGAGGCCGCACTACAGATTTTGCCAGAGTCGATTTACCACCCGTTCGCCATAAAACCGATATGGAAATGCTACTGAGTCAATCGTTAAATATATTTTATTCTCTAATATTCTTTTTCCAATATAGAATTATTATTATTTTTGAATTTTATTAGCCTATTTTGATTGACACCTAGGGTATCATATCTAATTACTATATTAAATCGTATTGGAGAATGATATTTGATCAGGACTGGAGCATTTTGCCCGATGCAAGAAAAGCGAAAAGTTGAGACGTGCGTACTCTTTTCATTGCATTAATCTTTTCATGTTACAGAATCTTGTATTTAGAAACCGAGCAACTGTGTGTGACTGCATTAAGGCCTAGTAAATATAACAATAAGTTAAACATATAATATAATTATTCGAATATTTTATTAATAACTTAATTAAAATAATTAGATAAACTTGCCTAATATTCTTTACTCCTTCCATTTAGTCGATTTTTTATTTATCACCATAGACCAGTAGAATTAATTTCTTATAAAAAAATTAAAAACTGTCACGACAACTCTACGAATGTCCGTTACGTTTTGATTTGACGCTTGACGACAAGTAATATTAATTCTCGTAAAAAAACGATTTAATCGTTTTTATAGTGCGGTGTAATTGTTAAGTGTGTGCACTTGTTTAAGAAGTCGTTTATGCGCGTGTGTTATAATGATAGAAACTCCTATAAGTTCTACGCCTGGGTTAGGCAGGCTAAGTGTTGGCGGGAGTAGCAATAGTTCAATTAGAAGGCGAAGTCTCATCCCGCAGACACGACCAACTAGCTCTAAAAATGAGGTTCGTAGGCTAATAGATAGTAATAGATAACGTACATCGGTTCATCAACATTTGTTGAACCATTAAACATAGTTTTCCTACCTTGTTTACAAACTTGAGCACTTGTTGAACAAGTTAGAACTGGCGTTTTGAACGCATTGGGTTGTTAATTTTTTATTTTCAGAATTCTGCACTCTTACTAATTTGGCTTCCTGCTCATATTTCAATTAAATCGGTTTTAGTTAACAATGCGGCGCAATTTGCGAAAAGGTTGAATGGTACCGAGTACACTTAATGCCCTTTTACATGACTGAGAAAATATACATCAGTTAGCGTAATACTGCACATTCAATTATTATAAACTAGCTTCTGCTCGCGACTTCGTCCGCGTAGTTTTTTCACCCGCATAAGGTCACGTCTTTGTTTACTGCTCCGTACCTATTGGCAGCGGAGTGATGTTAATAGCCTATTGCCATCTTCTATAAATTGGTTCGGTCATGTTGAGAGAATGAGTGAAAGACGACTAACAAAAGGTATTGATATGGCAGATGTGAGTGGCAATACCGGGAGACGACGCCCTAGAAAGACCTACCATGACCTAATTGGTGAGATTCTTCAGAAAGGTCGGGTGCGCAGTACTCGTAACTGGCGTGCTTGTATGAAAAGATGTATGAAAGTGGACAAGGCGAAGGGAGTATGTAAGGATCGTAGCAAGTGGCGTTCTGTGGTTTCTGCCTACCCCCATGGGAAAAGGGCGTGAGTTTATGTATGTATGTATGTATAAATTCAGTATCCAACACAAAAAGTATTTTTTAATTCGAACTAATCCTGAGATAAGCTTGATCAACCAAACAAATAAACTCTTCAGCTTTATAATATTAGGTATAAATTAATTAGCTTATCAGAAAGACTGATATTAGTAACTTAATAAAAATTGTATTTCTGGTAATACAAAAAGTTAACAGTACCTATCATGCCCCCATGATAAATATTGTTTTCGCACTTAGTCCATGATAGCAGACCATTATACGTAAGCCAGTTCATACAATTATTATTATGGTTTTGGTTACTCATTGCAAAATATGTAACAATATAAAAGTAAAACCCTTCTAAATAAAATTACTACTTTAAAAGAAATGTGTAACGATTGATCTTATATTTTAGGAGCGAAATGATGACGATGCTGAAAGGTCATCGCTGGTGGCATCTGAGCGTGCATTGGCAACGTCAACTCCGCAAACATCATCACCGAGACAATGCAGAGACACCATGTCATCATCACCACAAAAAGAGCATTTTCAGGGATGTCTCAAGCTTTATGCTGAAAATGTGAGTGGGAATTATTATAACAAGTTGAATAGTGTTTGAATTAGTGTAGAAAATGCCTAAGGCATTAAGTCCGCCTTTGTACTCTGTATTTTTTTACATTTGTGCATAAACTTTTAATAAATAATAAATAAATGTATGAGAAAAGGTCTTTGCGAAAGTAGGACAATAATAGGCTGGTATTAGTATTCTTTTATAACACACCTCTGGCTACATAAACGTGGATAGACATGCTTAGCGTAGAGTTGTGCATATTGAGACTACATCGGGCTGCAGAGCATCACATTCCAATAAAACGTAGACCACCACAAAAAAGCATTCATAGTTTGTATAATTGCACAGTTAAATTTTTTCAGAAAATAACAAAAGACAATGCATGGAACCTGCAGCTGATAGACTTCATGTCGTCAATGCTACGGAGACATGACTCGCGCATGGATAACTTACAGACGGCCTCAACAGTCGTGGATGCGTCCGCTAGAATATACTCGTTAAGAGTTGATGCCGTGCACTATGATGTGTTGAAGATTGCTGGTGGGCTTAGTAAAGCTGCTCAGGTGAATTCTTTTTTATATTTTTCAGCACAAGATAGCGATTCGTCTCTGTAGCGTGGTCGTAACAATCTCAATATAAAAAAACCAAATTATTTTCCACATGTTTTTGTTGTTAGAATTTTTATTTTTATACTTGGTGCAGTAATTAATATATTTTGTAGTTTTTTTTTTAAATCTATGTCCCATAAAACTCTTCATCAAAGTCAAATTATATTTCAAATATGTAGATAATTAAAAGAGACTTTTAAACATCACTTACAATAAAAAGGAACTGAATTAAAAAAATCTAAAGTATCATACTTCTCCGTCACTCGCTACAGACTAAAAGAGGAAAGAAAGATGATGATGACAACGTACAAGACGAAGGCGCAGCAGACGGTGACGTTGCAGCGCCCATCAAGAAAAAAAAGAAGAAGATCAAAGGCGCCATTGCTTCAAACCCTGCGGTGTTCAATGGAGATTTTGATACTAATGATTGTATAGGTAAGGCTTACTTTATTACTGGTCTGGGCGTTTGTTTGGAAGTTGGTGGTGTGACACCCCCGTGTCTCGGAAAGTACGCAAAGCCGTTGGTCCTCCGCCTGATCTCTCCACCATTGTGTCAGATTGCCATCCCATCGGACTATGAGAGTTAAGAGTTAGGGAAGAGGGAGTGAACCTGTGTTTGCCCACACACTTGTGCACTATAATATCGCCTGCGTACTTGGCTAGTCTGCATTGAGATTAGCCGCCGTGGCCGGGATCCGTCTGGAGAATACATTTTGGTTTGTTCAGCCTGTCTCCGCACTTAGCCTCTTGATAGAGTCATTTTTAGCCAGGGCGTATCATATGCCCTTTTTTTTTTTTTTGTTGGGTGGGAAATCATCAAATAACTTCTCCCGGGACGGGAGGGAGTGTCAGACTTTTACTGACTAAAACCCACCCATGTTCCTTCTTGTGCCCTTTGCGTTCCGGGGGCGCGGTATCTCTTGCGAACAACCCGCAGCCAGGATCATACGCCCTTAAAGTGGGGTTTAATAGCGAGTTTTTGAATGAATTCAGAATGTGTATTATCATTACTATCATTCAATCATTAATTATCTAGCTTCTACCCGCGATTTCGTCTGCGTGATTATTTTCACCCGCGTTAAGTCTTCGGTTGCTGCTCCAGTCCCTTGAGTCGCGTCCTGATGTTATTTAGCCAATACTAATCCTTAGGATCTTGCTACCATAAACAAAAACGTTTTCCAATCGTGACTTGTAGTTCCAGAGACTAGTGTGTTTAAACAAAGAAACAAAATAAATAAGATTTTAATGTCTTTTAGTAACCATTGTTATAAAGTTAAAATATGACAATTTTCTGAAACATGATCATTCGTTTCGTTGTTATTATTGTTGCTATTTGCAGATCCATTTTTCGAGAGGCTGGCGGCGACGACTGGCGATGTGACGTCATCAAACAGAGCGTTCAACGCGACTTTACCCATACACGACAAATCACTAGCTCTGATATTGAGGTAAAACACAATATTATGAAGATTTTTTATAAATAAATTGGAATAATTTAACGACGCTGACTTATTCTCAAAGTCAAAGTAGTATTTGTAGGTACAATAGGTTGTAAACTTATAGGTATGTATCACTATATTTTGACGTCTGGGGCATATACATAAATATTAAATTAATGTAATTATAAAAGAAAACAATTAAATTAATGAAAAAATAGGCACTATAATTTCAAAATTTTAAACACGACGAAGTTTTTAGCGGTACGGTTGGCGCAGTGGTTGAGCGATTGGCTGCTGCGTTGCGTGTCGCGGGTTCGATTCCCGCATGGAACAAATATATTTATGGCTTACAGACAGTTGTTCTGAATTTGGCTGTTTGTGTATGTCACTTTATATGTTTGTAAACGCACCCACGATACAGGAGAAATTCCTAGGGTGAGTTAACGTTTTAAAAATAATAATAAAGTTAATTTCTAACCAACTAATTCTTGAAACTATGTTAAATGAACCTTTTTCTCTTCTAGAACGGATGACTTATTTCTAGATGAAATAAAAGAGAATATTCCAGAAGAACAGAACATAGATCTATCGGAGCGAATCACTTTAGCTGCCAAGCTACTGCCCGCCTTTACAAACAGCGACCATATTTGTGAACCTTTCACTGGATTCTCCATCGCCAACTGGGACCCCGATACTGAAGAAAGGTAAGTTTTTTAAACTATTATTTAAAAAACTAGCTTTTTTCAGCGACTTTGTCCACGTAAATGTCGATTATTGTGGACGCAGACGAAGACGCGGATTACAAAGTAGCCTTTGTCCTTTGGGTTCAAACTTACCCTGTGCCAAATTTCATCAAAATCGATTTAGTGGTTTAGTCGTGACAGCGTAACAGACAGATATCATTTCTTTTTGTGTAGTCTTCATGTCCTCATGATTAAGATTATACATGAAGATAAATATGCTACCTTCTTCAAGCTTGAAAAATGTTAGGTTAAGGTTTTTTAATTCCCGCCTCTTCGCACTAGTGCAATAACTATTGAAGAAAATGAAAAATGCGCTTAGCAATTATTGAAATTTTCATACAATAATTATATCCAAATATCCGACTTCACTGGTGGATATTCCAAAAATAAAGGTGTACGTGTTTGTTTCCCAGTGACAATCGTGTAAGCAATTGGGTTGAAGAAAACCGACTGAACTTGTCGCAACAAGCGCTTGCGTTCGACGTGAACGCGGAGGTCGAGCCGATACCAGAGGACGAACACCATAACGACTTGTATGGTATGTACTTTGAAAGACACTAGCTGCATGCCGTGACTTCGCTCCCATTATTTTTTTCTCTGACCAGGAACGTTTGTACGCAAAACAACCCACTAAAGTTTCAATACAATGGAAACACAAACATTCATTTTGATGCCTTCGGTTGTACAGAGGGTAGCACATCAAGCTACCCAAATCTGTCTATGAACTAACAAAGACATATGTGTCTTTGTCAGTTCTTCAATTTTATTACAAAAGAATAAGGTGTTCAATTGGTTAAATTGTACAGTTTGGGATAGCTTTGATGTGCATCTTTGTCTATATGATTTTACAGACAGTGCTACATATAAACATAACATAACATACCATCACGCCTGTATTCCCTGAAGGGTTAGGCAGAGATGTAACAATGTACACCCACAGTTCGCCGGTATGTTTAGGTCCCATGTAATAGGGGGCGAGCCTATTGCCATTAACCGGGCACAAATCCTAACTCCGAGCTGTTACTGAGAATTTCATAGAAAACCCAATAACACTTTTTGCTCGACCTGGGAATCGAACCCAAGACCTCTAGCGTAGCAGTCGCGCTTAGGACCACTAGGCCAACGAGGCAGTTAACTGCCTCGTTGGCCTAGTGCTACATATTCGGTCACGAAAGCCAGAGCATGGAGTGTAACAGCTATGTCCTCTCACATTATCAGATGACGAGCCGCTGGGCGGCATCGACAGCGCGGAGGAGGCGGACGTGGCGGTGGCGGCGTGCGTGGCGCGCGCGGGCGCGGCGGGCGCGGCGGCGGGCGCGGCGCGCCTGGCCGACATGCGGCCCGCCGCGCACCACGACGCGCGCCTCGAGTACTCCTACTGCGGGGCCATCGTCGCCGCTTGGGCCGGGCCCTCGCACTGGAGACTGAAGAACAATAGAGGTGAGACTAATCTGTATTTAACTGCGCAAGACCCACTTGATCCAAATATGTAACTTATGAGTTGATTGCTAACACGCGGTTAAATTACAAAACATAATTATAGATCCGTGTTGACAATTAACAAGTAATAAATTTAAAAAAATAAAAGTTGCCCCCGACAGAAGAATAAAGATCACTACCGCAGCTAGCAAAAGAGCTGATAACCTTGAAACGGCTGAACCGATTTTGATGAAACGTATCTAAGAACCATCGCTTGAAAACCTGCTTTCAAATAAGAAAACCTCATTCAAATCGGTTCAGCCGTTAAAGAGCTACAGTGCCACAGACAGACACACAGACACATCAAACTTATAACTGTGTTTGATTTAAGCCAGCCTAATACAATCAAAAAGTCAGTACCAAATTCGTTATACTTATTTAATAATGTTACATAGTTAAAAATACTACAATGCATGGTACTGTCTAATTATTCATATCATATTGTGATGAGGATCACCACACTACCGAATTGGGAAACTGTAATGGTAGATGTAAGGTCGTTGTAAATAATAATAATGCACACCTTTAAGTGGCAAATTCACCCTAGAGTTTAAGTTTGATATTGTACCCCTAAAATGTTCAAGTGAATAAGCCGTTGGAGTGCCGTAATGAAATAAATAAATAAATTTTCAACCTCGCTGACAGCAATAGAAACCTCATTAACTCTGCTAAAGCTGACGGTTTTCCTTCAATTAGATACCTGAGCACTTAAAACAAATTATATAAATATATATTATTTCCACAGCATCAAAAATGTCTGAACGTACCCAATCCATGGCTGGCCGGCTCACCGAAGGCAAGAAACCTCCACGAACGAAACGACAACTAGACTTTTTAGGAGCCGGCTTAGCGTTCGACTGTCGATCGGACCCAGTGGGCGAGTATGAACCGACTCAGCCTGCTAAGATCATGATCAGCAGGAAGACGCTCGCTACAGGACATACTTGGAACGAGGCTAACTTTAAAACTCCTATTGATAGGTAAGTGGAAGTGCAGCAAATTGTCGAGTCCCGGCCTCAAGTAACCTGGTAATCACTAAGCCTGATAGTTTGAAAAATCCCATTTATACGATAGCAGTCGTAATGTCAAAGTCAAATTATTGATATTAGTTACAGCACATTTGCAATAAAAATGAATTGAATCTAGTTGCCCTGTCCAAAATGTAGTTTCATATGGAGAATAATAGACAAAAAACTCATTACTTACTCTTTTAAAATTTTTTTTACAATATCATATGGCAGTCGTGAGCAAAACTGGTTTTATTATCATGAGTATGTCGGAACTTCGGAAGCGGATATGGCAGGGGCAGTTGTTCTGATGATGTATGCTTCAGGGAAGCGGCTTTCGGCTAAGATCGTTATAAGTATGCTTGCAGGAGCTGAACTTATTTTAGGCTATTTCTTATCTTTTTTCCTAATTTTCATTTGGATTGTGCACAAGGAAATCAGCATCATTATTGCCTTTTCACATATACACTTATGTAAAGCTTCAATATCGATGTGCATAATCAACATATATACACACCACCACGCCTATATTCCCCGAAGGGTTAGGCAGAGGTGTACCAATGTACACCCACAGTTCGCCGGTATGTTTAGGTCCCATGTAATAGGGGGCGTGCCTATTGCCATTAACCGGGCACAAATCCTAACTCCGAGCTGCTACTGAGAACTTCATAGAAAAACCCAATAACACTTTTTGCTCGACCTGGGAACCAAACCCAAGACGTCTAGCGTAGCAGTCGCAGTTAGGACCACTATGTTAACGAGGCAGTTCGTGGCAGTTGATTAATCAAGAGGTGACTAATTACTCTATAACTTAATTCTATTTCTTTTACAGAGGTCTAGATGAGTCCCACTTTCGCAAACTGTTTCTCCGTCAGAACGTGATGATGCTGCGCAAACGTGACCTTGAGCAGAGCAAGCAACCGGAGCCGGAGCCGGTCACAGTGGAAGAAGCCAGAGATTATGACTATAATAACGAGAACGATGCATCGTACTGTCCTAATAATATTCCAGTAAGTATTTACAAGTGAAAAATTTGTCAGCCAACAAAAAATAAGGGAAAGTTCTATTTTCATTTGATAATTTTTTCGTCAATTGTCGACACATTTTCAAAATTCTATTTTCTTTGAATGGATATACTTCTGAGGAAGTTCTATATACATTTTGTAAAGATCTGAACTAGATTTTTAAATTTACTAGACATTGGAACTCCTCAATAAAGAACAGTATACATAGGTGATTTGGTTATTGTACTGATGATCAAATATCAGCACAACACGCATGTGCTCGAACAGTACATATTATTATACAGTAAAAGGTATTCCTTTCCGTGCGGAGGATTTTATTCATTCTTTATTCTAGGACGGCGATGACTGGGGTAATGAGGACGCGACAGCGGCGGGAGACCTGCACGACCAAGTGAAGACAGCCGAGCCAGAAGAGATTACCGACATGTTGGAACCTCCCACTAAGGTAACAAACGATATAGATATAGAAAAAACCGGCCAAGTGCGAGTCGCACTCGCGCGCGAAGAGTTTCGTACCATTATCTATAAAAACGGCAAAAAAATCATGTCTGTTGTATGGGAGCCCCCTTAAACATTTATTTTATTATGTTTTAGTATTTGTTGTTAATAGCGGCAACAGAAATACATCATCTGTGAACATTTCAACTGTCTAACTTTCATGGTTCATGAGATACAGCCTAGTGAGAAACGGACGGATGGGCAACGGAGTCATAGTAATTGGGTCCCGTTTCACCCTATGGGTACGGAACCCTAAAAAAAACGAAAAATCGTTCATTCACCCACTGACTAAGCACGAAATCTCGAAAACTACTTAGCCTACGGAGATGAAATTAGTTAGGTTGGTAGTGTAAATTCTAGGTAGGGGACGTCCAGCTAAACACGAGACAGGAGACATTAGGACAAAGTTGCGGGCAAAAGCTAGTACTGGAATACATATATTCTTTGTTATTAATACACTAAAATGTAGTACAAGTTCTGTGTTATTCTAACTTTGCCGGTTTACGAAACACTTCTGTTCACCCCAGGGAGGGAGAACGGCATATCGGTAATTTTTCTTCTCTTTCTAACTTCAGCTTTTTTTCCTCAGGTTGCAAAAATCTTCATACCTTACGCGATGCGGGCAAAGAAAGTAGACATGAAACAGTTGAAACACTGTACATGGAATATGTTAAAAGGGGAGACGTCAGAAGGAGAAAAAGAGGATGTCCCGAAAACAACCTTCTTCTCAATCTACCAGCAGTTGCCAAACAAACTAACGCCGAACATGCGAGAGTCCCTCAGTGTGCCCTTAGCCTTACTCTCGCTCCTGCATATAGCTAACGAGAAAGGACTGGTTTTGAAAAAACGCGATGAACTGGATGATATCGACATACTAGGCCTTATAAAATAGATAAAATAGTTAGTGATATATACTTTTTTTTTAGGTATAATATGTAGCGATAGTTTTGCCAAGACTACAGTTATAATGAATTTTTAGTATAAATTGTATTTGTTTTTCCAAACTCAATAAAAGCAATAAAATTAAAAAATGTAAGTAACCCTCGACAGAAGAATAAAGATCCTTACCGCAGCTAACAAAAGAGCTGATAACCTTGAAACGGCCGAACCGAATTTGATAAAACATTTAAGAACCACCGCTAGGAAACCTGCTTTCAATTAAAAAAAAAAGCGCGTTCAAATCGATTCACCCGTTTAAGAGCTACGATGCAACAGACACATCAACTTATAGTTATAACACCCCTATTTTTGAGTCGGGTGGGGGGGGAGGGTTAAAAATAATATGAGGCGTGATTCTCTCCTAAATAAACAGAGACGCGGTTTATGAGGTATGTAGCAAGCATCTCTTTATTTTGTCGTGCTTATGTCCCTAAACTCAATTAGGAACTAGTAAGGCGGTTATCCCACTGCACCGTACGCCGACGCGTAGCGCGGGGCGTCATCATCATCATCAACATCGTATACAAGAGTTTCAATTTGTATAGAAAACACGCCTAGGCCCACACACTGCCGACGCGTCTACGCGCGGGATTTTTGTATCGCGCAGGGCGCCCCGCGGCGGGACACTGCCAGTGGGTGAACCGCCTTAGTGTAAGCTAGTGTTATGATCATCCATCGCTTTTGATAACATCACCGCAACACGGCAACAACTGCCTGACCGGAATCGCTTAGAAAATTACAACCGTTTGCTAACAGCGCCGACCCGCAAGTCGTCAGCTTTTTTAATTTGTGACTATAAAAAAATATTTGAACGCTCACGATTTAAAGGCCTTCCTTGGGTACTCTGTTGGTTTACTTTATTGAATAAATAAATGAGTTTCGGGTCTAAAGCACGACTCACTCCCAATACAAGATTGTATACACTCATTAGTATGTTAGCAAGTAACTCTTGCATAATTAATATATTCTAAACTTCATAACGCATGACTGCACATGACGATGCACGATGCATAACAACGTTGCATGTTATTGGTCGGTAATTAAATAATTCGAAATCGACGCGATTTCACTTGCAATACTATTGGGAAGAATCGTACCTCATTTTTGTTTGTTTGCTATTTTCTTTAGCCAATGCAGAAAATAACAACAGATTTTAATATTTTGTCTAAAAAACAGTGAGATAACTGCCATAGTAATATTATGTATGTACATGTTTTTGTAATAATCTCTATTTTTATATTTTTCTACGTACCTAATATTGTAAATGTAGAATAAAAGTGTTCAACGTTTGTTCTTTTTCTGTTTAAACATGTCCCTTGTATTTCCCGAAGGGTAAGCCAGTGTCGTATCTGTTCGGTATTACGCAACTTCCAGAATATTATCTATGATTGGTCGAGTAATTTGCCTCATTAGAGATTAAATACACTTATTCAGCTCCATTCAGTTTTTGTCCGTAGGAAACACTATTCTAGTATGGAGACGCGTACGCATGCGTTCAGTTTTCCGCGTCTGAACAGATGCCATACAAAACTGGCGTAGACAAACGCTGAATGTAGCTGTTGAATAAGTGTATTTAGTGTCTTAGTCTAACTGTCGCAAAGGGGACTGCTTGTGATTTTAGGTTCAATTCCTTGGTCGGTTATTGGGTTTAAAACAATTCTCGGCCCAGTAAAAATGTTACATCAAATTACTGTCATTTTATGTTCCTAATGCGGCATGGTGGCATATCTATCCGATCGCAGATTATTCGTCTGCTGTCGCCACTACAATAGATGCAAAAGTGGGGTAATTAGGGTCAGAGCACCGGGACGGTTGAGGCAGTCTTTCGTCCCAGCCGCCGCGGTAGATGCTCCGGGCGTCAGGAGCCGCGAGACAACTCCCGTCCACCGTAGACGCGGGTCTGTGGAGGGTGAGCAATATGTAGCTCACCGTCCGTACGTTTCATAACAGGCCGTGTCGACGACGGCGCGTTCGTCTTCTGCGCGCGCCACAGAGAGCAGTCAGCAAGTGGAAGAGCCACCCAGGGCCGATATCAGCCGGGGCTGCGGGTTGTTCGTAAGAGATACCGCGCCCCCGAAACGCAAAGGGCACAAGAAGGAACATGGGTGGGTTTTAGTCAGTAAAAGTCTGACACTCTGCCGCCCCGCCCAGAGCGGGGGAAGTCATTTGATGATTTTCCATCCTAAACAAAAAATAGGTTACACCAGTAGGGGTAGGAGCACACCAATCAGTAAAATACTCGCTCAATATATTTTTAACTCATTAATCTGAGCTTATTTTGGTATAGAGATTTAATGGTATCAAGGTGCAATAAAAACAAAGTTCGCTTTCTACATAGCTTTATTTAAAAAAAAACGAAACATCTTTCTTTTTGCAGGGCATGTGTCCTGAACCTTACAAGATGATTACTAAACAAAAAATAACGACAATCAATATACCTTCGGTATCAATGGTTGTGGTGACGTGAAACTAACTAAATGAAGGGAATGTGTTTAATTACAATAAGTTATGTATGTACATTATAACGGTAACATACTTGAATGAATAAACTAATATTGTAGTGATGAAGGACTGCTTTCCCAAAGATACCGATAACATAAAGTAAAACATACAAATACAAAAATGAGTATTTATAATAAGAAATATTTTCGAACCTTTAATGATACAAAAGTTAATCTTTTATTTCTCATTTTTCTTTTTAGATAACTCGAAGCGATCAAATCTTAACGATAAACATTATCTCTGGTAACGTTCAGCATGTCCATTAAAAATCAGCTATTCGAGAAGCGAGTTATTTAACAAGAATATTAAAAAATCAACACGTTAAAACTATATACGTCAAACCTTAACTACTTCTTTTTTTATGTACTTCGTACAAAAATATATAAAAATAAACAGCTTGTTACCACCAATACGGTATTGGCACTTGGTCTAACCAAAAAACAATGCAAACTATAAATCATTGCATGTTTCAAAACAGCTGTAAAGACACATTATGTCGGTTTAAATCTAAAGACCCTAATATAGTACAATGTGAGAATGTTTTATTGTATTGCCATATTACAAATACTTTATTTTTATTATATTTACAAACTCTTAACTTGACTCAACAGTCTCTTTTTTAAATTCACTGGGTTCTGTAACCTTTTCTACAGAATCTGATGGCTCGAGCACTTTTTCAATAGGACTTTCTGTTGTCTCTGGCACTTTTTTAACAGGGCTTTCTGTTGTCTTTGAAGTTTTAGCTGCAGGCTTTTCAGTCTCATTGTTAATTTCTGTCGTCTTTTCTGGGGGGCTCTCTGCTTCATTGACACCAGGTGTTCCCGTTTCTTTCTCGACAAGACTTTCTGTTACGTCGGCCGCTAGACTCGCTGTTTCTTCTGCTGCAGGCTTATCTGTTTTTGTAACTATGTCTACAGGTTTTTCAGCAACAATCTCGGCTGCTTTTTCTGTAATTTCCTTTGTTGGTTTTTCTGATTCTGTCAATTTCTGCTCCCTTTTGTCAGTGTCAGATACTTTGTCCTTTTCTGGTGCAGTTTCTGCAAGTTTCTCAGTTTCTAATATTTTTTCTACTGGTATTTGTTCTTTTGATTTATCTGTCGATTCCGGCATTGTATCTGTAAGCTTTTCAGATTCCGGGCTAGCATTTAACTCAGGTGACATACAATCGGTAAACTCGTCGTCCTCGAGTGTCTTTATGGTATCGTGTGAGTTTTCTAGAGTTTCCGAAGATATATCTTTCTCAGGACTAGTCGGGGTGTCATCTTTTTCTTCACTGGCGCTAATCTCTTCGTTCAAACTGTCAGGCTTAGCCTCAAATGATTTGTTCTCGATTACCGTGTGGTTACTCTCCATACTTTCATCAAGATCAGCTTGTGATGTATTAAGTTCAGACTGTTCATTTACAGCTCCCTCTAACTCATTTGGTTCTTTTCCTAACTCATTTGTTGCTTCTTCAATTTTATTACCCGCTTTTTCTGTTACCTCTTCTCCGGCAGTCGTGGCTGGTTCTTCTGTCTTTGGTGTTGTGTTCTGGTCAGTAGGTTTAATGTCAGAATATAAATCTTTACCATCAAATGTCAATTTAACTAAAGCCGGGTGAGTTGTGCTATCCAGAAACTCTATACTAATTGTCGCGTCATCTAATGTGAGCTCGTCTAGCTTTGTTTTGCCACTTTCAATAAAAGCGGGATCGTCATTTGGTACGACTAGACGGCAGCATCTAGCTAAAGGTTCTATTGAGGCTAGATCTTCAGGCAGTTGCCTGAACTCTTCACATTTAGCTTTATTTCCATAATCGATAAAATGTACATGATAACCGACGTCACAAAACTCCAAGATTTTCGCTCTGTACCATTGTTCGTCTTCAGCCCAAAAAGCAGCACATATTGACCCTACTTTTAGTTCTGAAGCAGCCTCAAAATCGTGGCTTTCATTCATCTTTACCGTAACTTTATCAAGATTTGAAATAACGTCATCAAGGTGAACGTAGAACTCATCCACGCCCATGACGTAGCAGATTTTGCCCGTGCCATATGTTTCTTGTCCGACGGGAGCGACTCTCACAGCCGCCACTGTGTCGCACAGTCCAACAAGCTCTTCAGTCACAGATTTTCCTTCAAGGAATAATTCCACGATGGATATGTCACCTGACGCGATGAATTGCACATTAAATATAGTGGCTCCTTCTGCCGCTAATTCATTAAATTTAGTCTCTGACTGGCGCGACCACTTGATGTCGCGAGGTTTCTGCAAAGCACATTTTCTCGAAAGAGCAGGTTTCACTTTCAGTTCATCTGGCAAACTTCTCAATTCGTTCGCGATGGATGCGTTACCGTAATCCATAAAGAGTACTTCAGTTCCCTCTGATCCGTCCACGATTACTTGAGCTCTGTACCACGCACCGTCTTCAGGGTACTTGGCTGCGCAGATAACGCCTTCCTCCTTATCTATCAGTTCTGGGAAGTTTTCTGCGTCAACCATAGCAGCTTCCATAGCTTGTAACTCTGGAGTTGCTGTTTCTAATTGAATCCAAAACTCGGAAGGCGAGTTCACATGGCTAGCGAAGCACGACGGCAAATCCCCGCAGTCCGTGTCTTCAGATCTGGTCGCGTAACCCTCAGATACTAACTTATCAGTCAAGTTCTGCCCATTGACAAAGATGTCGACGTAAGTTGTAACATCTTTGAGGACAATCATAGCGTCTACTGGATTAGCCAAATCACCGACGAGCTGCGTGAAGTATTCAGAAGACGACTCGGACCACTGGCCTGTACCGGTGGGGACGGCGTTGACGCTAGACTTGACGGCGTATCGTTCAATTGCTTTAAACTTTTCTGGCATCTCCTTTATCAGACCGGGCTGGTTATCTAGCACGTCTGTGTTGCCGTAGTCGATGAAACGAATTGTTGTTATGTCGGAATCAGAGTCGAGTATTTCAGCACGGTACCACTGGTCGTCGGCCAGATACTTGGCAATACACCACGTACCTAATTCAGTGTTCGCAATGTCGGCGTATTGGCTAGCATCGGTTTGGAGCTCAGCTTGAATAGTTTCGATTGCGTCGACTTTGTCGGCCATTTGCAACCAGAAGTGTCCAGGGGTGTCAATATGACTGATGTATACTTGAGTACAACCGTCAGGCAACGAGGTCGGTTCGGCAAGTGTGGGAGCCTGTACTTCCTCAACTTTCTGTTCTTCTTCTGAACTTATCTGTGGCGTGGCCAATTTTTCACTAACCAATTTCATAGATAAGTCAACGCCATCTAAATGCAAGCTCGCGAGCCAGCCGTCTGTGCCCACAGCCAGCGTGACTTGCACTTCCTTTTCATTGGTCCATTCTTTCAGCTTAGAAAGCGCATCTTCTTGAAGGGCTACAAGACCTAGACTGGCGACTAACGCGAGTGCACAGGGTTCGTAGAACTTGGGATCAAGCACTTTGAGAGATTCTTTGGGAAGTGTTTCAGAGTTTCCATAATCAGGATACTGAATTTTGACTTGCGTATCTTCGACGCTGACGATGGTGGCGCGGTACCAGTTCCCGTCGGCGGAGTGCGCCGCGCAGATACCGTCCACTTCAAAGGTTGTCAGAGCTTCGGGAGTTCCTGTAAGGAAAACAAACATTTTGAGACTTAATAGAACAAACACAAGTAGCAGTGGGTGGTGATGGGCGGGTAATGAGAAGCCAACACCTATTTTTTTTGTTACAAATTACCTTATCTACATTCCCTTAACTGGTTGCCGACAAATAACCTTCGTCTCGTATATTTCGTTTAATTTTTTTTGTAGGATAACAGTTTACAGTATCCACATATTTTATGAGTGGCGAAAGTAATAAATTGATGGAGCATCGATTTGAGTCGATCAACCGAACGACCGCTTATCCGAATCAATATAGTTCGGTTATCCGAAAAACCGGTTTTCCGAACACCATGTCCCGGATCGACGCTCGACTGTAATTTCTTACCTTCTTCATAGAACTTAAAAAGGTCATCAAGCATCAGAGCGATCCTGTCGCCGTCACTGGCCTTCTGCAGATAGAATTCGTTCAAGTTCTCAGTGTGAACGATGTAGGCCATTCCAAAGTTGTAGTTGAAAACGGCCCTCGTGCATAACTGGATAACTTCATCGTATGCGCCCTCGTCCGGCTCGAATATGGCGATCTTGTGACCGGTCACGCAATCGTACAGAGTAGTAACCAAGCTGGAACAAAATGTACTCTTATAATTTATTGATATCGAAAACTTAGTGAATGATTGGTAAGGGCTCTTTAAATTTATGCGTGGGGTGCCGGACCGCAGCGGTGCCGGAGTGGTGCATTTTGCGGACTGCATAAGGACGTGATATACGGACCTGATCCCTTCCACGTAATTAACGTAGACAATGACTTTGTTGCCCGTTAGCTTCGTCTGCATCTCCTCAAGAGTCATCAGCTTGTTGGATTCAGCCGTGTAGTTGTTCAAACAACACTCCAGTGATTGGTAGTAGTACACGCTCAGTTCCGTTGGTAAGATCATTAGCTGAAATAATAATGTAATAAATAAATAAATCTGAACTGCAATGCTACTTGATCAAAATATATGGAACAGAAGTTCGTTTATTTTTCAGATTCAGACAATTTTTTTTTTATCTATACTAATGTTATAAAGCTGAAGAGTTTGTTTGATAGTTTGTTTTAACGCGCTAATCTCCGGAACTACTGGTTTGAATTGAAAAATTCTTTTTGTGATGGATTGGAACATTTTTGCGTGCACTTTGAATGAAATCGCAAGGGTTCTATAAAATGTATGGTAGTTATATATGGTTATTATAGTAAAACATTATGTATGTTGTTCGGTATATAAGAATATTATTTTTTTTTTTTTTTTTTTTTTTTTTTAAACAAAACGTTGCCTCACACTAGGAATTTCTCCTGTATCGTGGGTGCGTTTACAAACATATAAACTCACATACACAAACAGCCAGACCCGGAACAACTATCGGTAGGTCATACAAATATTTGTTCCGTGCGGGAATCGAACCCGCGACACGCAGCGCAGCAGTCGATCGCTCGGCCACTGCGCCAACCGTGTTGTAATATTTATTTTTTATTTTAATAATATTCAATTAAATTTCAATAACTGTCTCGTTGGCCTAGTGGTCCTAAGTGCGACTGCTACGCTAGTGGTCTTGGGTTCGATTCCCAGGTCGAGCAAAAAGTGTTACTGGGTTTTTCTATGAAATTCTCAGTAGCAGCTCGGAATTAGGATTTGTGCCCGGTTAATGGCAATAGGCGCGCCCCCTATTACATGGGACCTAAACATACCGGCGAACTGTGGGTGTACATTGTTACATCTCTGCCGAACCCTTCGGGGAATATAGGCGTTATTTCATTAATATCGTTAGTACCTACTAACAATATTATTGAAATAAAAAATAAGTTAATAGTATTTTGTTTATTTGAAATATTAGTTGATAACTACACTGTTGCAGTAGGTTTAGGCCTGCAAAGATAGTTGTAAAGATATAAATAAATAAAAGTCAGTCTGTATATTTTTTCAGATGATTCTAATTTAACTGATTGCCGAACAGCTGCAAATTGGGTTTGCTGCTAATGACCAAATATCTATTGCATAAAATCTCCGCTCTGCCCCAGTTATGCAATCATATTGGTTAATATTTCTCCGTTTCGCCGCTCCGCTTCTGTGGACAGGTAGCCTTTACAGGTACTTACATTTTCCAAAGTAGTGGTGATGGATTTCCCGTAGTCCGGCATCACAGCTTTAATATTCGCTGGGTCCGAGACATCTTCTAATATGGCTCGGTATATTTTATCATCGTGCTTCAACGTGCAATGGATACCGTCCGCGAGGCTGTCGGCGGTCAATGGCGTCAGCTGTGGGAGAAAGAACATAACTTTAAAAACATAGATTGATACAATTATAAAATACTAGCTTCCGCGTCAAAGCGTTTTATTCCATGTGTAGGTACCATATATTCTACCTGGAATAAAAAATAAGTTACGTGCTATTTCAAACTATAATAATCTGTGCCAAATTTCAACCAAATCCGTTAAACCGTTTTTGCGGGGTTGAGAAATCAAACATCCATCCATCCAATCTAGTTACACATCTCTTTTGTCGACTGTATGACGGCCTTATACGGCTCAGTGCTATTAAAAAAGTCACTCAAAACCTTTTAGTTTTGAGAATAATTAAACATACAAGAAAACATAATAGTGGTATAGGCACGTCACTTACTTTGCTAGTATCAAACTTGGCGATAGCTTCCTCAACCAGTGTTGCCTTGTCCATGTCAAGTTGTACATAGAACTTCTCGAAGGACTCTATGTGGGTCACACGGCACAGAATCTGCTGGCCGACGATGATCGTCAAATCGATAGCTTCGTCTAAAACAAAAATATTAGCTGTTTATGACTGTTGATATTAAGAAATTGGGATACATTTACAGATTTGGCTGCAATTTCAACTACCACCAGGTGAGGGGCAGGTACCTACCAATAATAATTAAAGGGTTAAGTTATCGATATATTCCAGCTTGACTTAGACCCCCTCTAAATGGCCCACGCAACAATACGTCACGACTTCAAGACCATTGCGTATCCTCTTACGGGCAAGTAAGGAGCTAGCCATAAAAAACGCCAATGTACATCTTACCTTTCAAAGTAACAGTCGACTGGTGCTCCGATAGTTTAGCGAGCTCTTTCTCCACCAGCATATCAGCGACACTGACGCCATTGTTCCACAGCGACACCTTGTACACACCATCGAGCTGTTCTTGGAACACGCACTGGTATCGCGGCGCATTGAAGCACAAGTCTACCAAGGTGTTCGGCTTCCATTCCCCGTCTACAGGAACGACGCCAGACAACGAACAACAGACGGCCATCTTGGGCAACTCCATCATCTGCCTATCCATCTGCCAAATGTCCTTCGCATCGACTAACTGCTTGTTGCCGAAGTCAACGTACCGCACGATAAACTTTGAAAATGGTTGCACCGATTCTATTGTCGCACGGTATAAAACTCCGTCGACGGGGTAGCGCGCTAGGACGGACCCTCCGACGGGCACCTCACCAGTAAAGGACTTGACGCCTTTGTAGATCTCTGGTATTTTGTGCATCATTTCAATGAATTTAGGTTGTAGAGACATGATTTGGGCGTAGAAATATTCGGGGGATATGATCCATGTGACAGAGACCTCTTGTTGCGCGCCGGGTTCTATGGGATCGGAAGGCGGGAAGGGGGTGTCTAGTGGCACCGGCTCGGCCAGCTCCTTACAATGCACCTGTGTAAACTTGCTGCGGCTCTTGTACGGCGGCGCCCGGCCGCTTTCATGAGACTTAAAGCTCTTGTCGGACTTCTTGTCGTCAGATCCGAACGAACGATCGGCGCGGTCTCTAGGTGAGAAGTTGCTGCGTGGCGGTCTGTCAGAGTTCGGTCGGAATTCTCTTTTTTGATTCCAGTTTTCTTTCTTGTCGCCCCAGTTATCGCGTCTATCGCCGCGGTTATCGCGACTATCCCGGTTGTCCCGACGTTCCGGGCGGTCAGGGCGTTCGCTTCGATCGAAACGGTTCTCTCTCTTGGGCCTGTTGCCCCAGTCATCAGATCCTTTCTCTGTACGGTCATCATGTTGACTGTATTTATTATCCCTGCAACCAGGAATAAGATTGTAGGAAAGGAAATATTGTTCTAAATTACTTTGTTGCGTGTTAAAAAGAATTAAAAAAACAAAGCATTGAAATTAGTTCTAATGAGAAACGCTAATATTACTTATTTTACATGATTTATTGAAAATTATTGTGCTGACCACACCAAGCATCTATAGTGTTACAACATCTGAAGAATTAGCTGTGAAACTGTACAACAATGGAATGACGAAGAGTGTATAAAATGTGCTGAAATAAAAACGTACGACACTGTAAGGCATCACTGTGCAATGGAATGTTATACAAGAGCCGACAGATATGCAACGTATTGAGAACGCTCGATACGAATGTGCGGCGCAAACCAAGCGTGGCAAGCAAATAGGGCGAGACAACGAGGACGACGCTGATTCAACTATTAATGCTTTACTTCATAATTGCTTGGCATCGCGCAATCTAACGTGCTGCAACTGTAGTCTGGTTACACACAACAATTAACTATTAACTCTATTCAGGCGAAGAGAAAACTTAAAATCATCAGGCATGTTATGTTAAAAAAATATGAAATCGCAAACCAAAACGAACACTCAGGTATATAGTGATTACGGACACAAACAATGGGTCACAATGATCAGTCGATAAAGCATTAATGTTGATGGGCCAGTAAGCGAAACAATCGTTGTCAACAGGTGTGTGACTTGGCGGGTTACACCACTGTACCGTTTGAGTCTGTCCTGTATTGAAGTACCCTTGGCTTGGGCGTTTTGAGCGTCGAGGGAGGCGGCTTCAGCGGCCTGCCTTAACCTCTTCCCGACCCCACTCGAATCTTTCTTCCAGCCAGGTTTTTGTCCCGGTTTATCGTGCTGATGTTCCGACCTAGGCTTTCTTCTGTCGAATCATTGCAACTGTTTTATCAAACAGCCTAATTCAGTAGTTAACGCATTGCATCGGGGAAAGTTGCGTGTAATTTCTTTTACTTATTATGCGTTCAATTTTTTGTTTGTTAATTACATATGAATCGTAAATGGGCAATTTATTGCTATCGGAAAGAAAACTACACTTTCGGAACGAATTTTAACTGTTTGGTAAATAATATTTGCAAATTAAAGTAATCAGAATGAAGTTAGAATTTGTTGTTACATACCTCTCTCTTGGATTATTCTCTCTGTCTCTTGGGGTGTATTCTCGTTCCCTGGGGTTATTTTCTCTGTCTCTGTTTTGCCTGTGGGGGGGCTGGAATGTCGGTTGCGCAGGAGTCGATTCCCAATCGTCTTCACCGACTGATGTCGGCGCTGCGTTCTCACGAGGTTTCGGTGGTCCTCCACGTCGTTCATTGTAAGGAGGACTGTCCAAAATGACAATATTACTTAATCATTTACTTATTTTACCCACAAAGCACTAGTACATAAAAAAGTCACCTACCGAAACAGGAAACTCATTCTAGTGTAGGAGTAATGTATTATAATAAGCACGTTTATTTATTTAATTAAAATGTTTTTCTTTAACACATTAGATTCAATTGGAATAACTTCAGACGAATACCGTTTAAAATGAGCGTACAGACCCGTTTAGCACCACTGATCACTTTTTTCTACTGAGAATTTCTCTTGAAACATACATACATATTAATGTATGGTCTTTGCTGCGCCGTACGTTGGTAACTTGATATAATGCATACTTTGAATTTTCGCGGGACGCATCAGCAGTTTTATGTCGTATATTATATTATCGTTTTACCTACTCGTGGTCCGTGAGAAATCCGTTGTAATATTCAAGAATTTTACTTCACATTGAGTATAGTGATTAAACACCCCCACAATACAAATTCTAACACATAGACAGCTTTTTAATCCTCATGAAACATAAACCAAGGATAATGCATGAAGCCATGAAGACAATACATAATTATTTAAATTGAACGTGTTAATTAGTAACATTTATAGATGACGCACGTGCCGCATACGCTATATCGATCGGCATTCCGCCATTCTTTTCACGGCTTCCTCGTATAAATAGAACTAGATTTTAAATAACTATAAACTAGGTAATATAAGTTGTTATTTCATGCAGTAAGTTGGTATTATGTAGTAAGAACTACTCACCGTTCGCCTCTTTCCGGTCTGCCACCAAACTTCTCGCTATGTCTGCCCGGGCCAGACCTATCGAACCCTTCCTTGTTGTCTCTACACGAAAAAAACAAAAGCACATATTACTAAACACACTTCCTACACACAAAAACATTCCTTAAGAACACACGGAATAATAAATCATTTATTTAATCACTAAATAACAGATTACCTATACATTTCTGTAGCTAGACTCGCTTCGACTAAACTCATGGGTTCAAAGAACCGACATGAAGGTCAAACCGTCCATGAATCCTGACTCACGCTCTGTTATTACTTTTTTGTTAGAAAATAAAAACTAAACTATTACCTACGAATTGTGTGAGACTGCATAGACTCGATGGTAGAGCTACTCGATGTTCTTATCTCGATTATAGAGCTGTCCGTTTTGGGATTCTGTCATATGGATTACGGACACTATCACGGTGAAGATTTGCACGAGATAAGCATTGTTCGGGTCGTCACTCATGAGCTAGTTTTCATGTAATAGATGATAATGCGTTAAAATTGGGCTTTTTTAAGAACTCCATACTTAATCTTTTTTAATATAAAATTAGTTAAAATAATTCATACAGATACATTAATTGAATAATTATAAATAAATGTGCAGACTGATTATGAAAAGGGAAATATCCGTTTCGTGCATTTGTATTTCTTTAATTTAAAGGCTTTATTTATTTCGACGGGTCGTATTAATTGCGTTTATCGTTAATAATGTAACCAAAATGCTATGTTAACTGCCCCATTGGTCCCGTAGGCGCATGCGCGAATGATGAGCATGGGGTCCTGGGTTCGATTCCCAGGTCGAGCAAAGTGTTATTGATATTTTTCTATTAGGAATTTCTTAGTAGCAGCTCGGAGTTAGGATTGTCCCCGAGTAATGGCAATAGGCTCGCCCCCTATTACATGGGACCTAAAACATACCGGCGAACTGTGGGTGTACATCGGTACACCTCTGCCTAACCCTTCGGGGAATACAGGCGTGATGGCAAAATGTTATAATAATATAATAACAATAATGTTAATGTTATGTGTGTTATGATAGTCGTTTTTCCAATACTTTTAAAAATCGAATACTTTAACGACAGACGATGTCAGAAATTCTGTACCGTAGACTTGATTTGAGCATTTTTTACAGTTTTCATATAAAACAGAGATTTGTTTGCAACAGATTATCTATTATTGTAAACATACACGGCTTTTATCATGCGATTGCTGATTATTTTTAACATACAATCTATCGATTACTTTCAACGAGAGATAACAATAGCAACTGAATAGGTACTAAAACGCAACACAATTTTAAAGTCTCTGTCTCATTATATCCCTTTAATTTTATGGGAATACCGGCATTTATTTGCCAGGAAAGCGACAAAAAATATATATTTTAGCAAAAGTTAAAGTCAAGTTATTTATTTTAACTAGGACCATTAAAATACACTTTCGACGTTTTTTACAAAAAAAAATTGAATCTAGTTGCTTCTGAAGGCAGTTTCGTATAAAAAAGAATGGATATTTTTAACCGACTTCAAAAAGAAGGGGTTATCAATTCGTCTGTATGTTTTTTTATGTGTTAAGCGATATCTCCGCCAATTATGAATCGATTTGTGATCGATAATGATTCTTTTTTTTGTTTGATAGGTCACGCTTTAAAGGTGGTCCCATATTAATTTTATCGAAATTGGTTCAATAATTGGAAAAAAAAAACAAAAAAATACATGTCATCCAAGTAAACAGATCAGCGTATTCTGCTTTCTTGTGACTTAAGTGGTGTCTTGTTAATTTACGTAGTGTTTCCTTATGGATTTGGATGACAGGAAATTAATACTAAAAAGCGAAAAATAAAAACTTAAAAAGTAAAAAAAAAAAGCTTTGGAAGTCGGTAGCAATACAATCCGCCGACTACTCCAGCTTTTTATTTTTGTTCAGGATGGGAAATCATCAAATGACTCCTCCCCTGAGCTCGTAGACTTTCAAAGCTAAAGTAGGCCATGTTTATAATATTAAGCATATAAACAAAAAACATACATATACACAAACAAACTCTTCAGCTTTATAATATTAGTACAGATACACGAAATAATACGTGGATTAGATAAATTAGATTATTCTCTGCATATCTATTTATGCAGCCTTTTCCCAAAGTTCAATGTACCCACTGTTGTAATTGTAAAATTATGTATACAAAGGTATCTTGTGTGAATAAACTATTTTTATTTTATTTTTTATTTATTTATCTACACGTCGTATATCTCGTTCTGTCGTATAAAAGACTTACTAGAGGCAATAGAAATTTTGATTGTGTCTATAATTATTATTATTGCGGCTATCTACCGCAGATAAGAGGAATTTTAATAGAACAAAGAGAAAGTTCTCTACTATGGGCTGAATGTCTGCAAGTTATCAAAATAATGATACAAGACATCTAACGTAGCAGATGGCCAATTAAGAGAAAGGTACTTGAACTTCGTTATATACTCACGTTAAGGCAAATAGGTACATACCCTTATTGGTAACTATATTTCCGAGCCGTTTGGGGTGGAAACCCTCGGGCCGTGGGGTCCGTGTGCCCATAGCCTTTTTAGGGATTTACCTAAACGGTTGGTTGACACTTCCCGCGACCCAAAGGCTGGCTTTTACCTTGGCCAGAGGTTAAGCATTGCCATCCAACGTGGCAATGCCGCCAGTCTTTTGGGCACTTTTCCGGTTGACGGCGATGCGGAGGAATTTTTTGATGCCATTTAGTTTTAGTTTCTTTTTTATTTTTATTAAGGATTTCTTATTTTAAGGCTGTAAATATAAATGTTAAATAATAAAAAAGTAGGTACATAATTGATTTTATTTATAAATATTTTTAATGTCTTTCAGGCCGACTAATCTAGTCTAGTCTATAGCCACAAATGGTCAAGAAATTGCGACGAAAACCAACAGTGAAACGATCCATGAAAAAACGCATTTAAATTTAAAATTTCATACTTCTTGTTTGCAATGAACAAATAATTTGAAAGCTTTTTATGCCGTTTGAAAGGTGGCACGCACAACTTTCCAAAAACTTGTGACTTTTTTATTTTTGGAGTTCAAAAGGAAAAAACGGTACCCTTATAAGATCACTTTGTTGTCCGTCTGTCTGTCAAGACACTTTATGTCGGAAATGCGTGGAAGTAACAAGCCGAAATTTAAACCGTATACTCAGGTCGACGGTCCCATGAAGTTGTGAAAAAATCAAACTTCTAAGTGTACGTAAAAAAAAGATGCGGCCGTTTATACAGCAAAAAACGCATATTTCGACACTATCATGGGAATCAAAACTCATAAGGTAGTTCCCGTTGACCCAGAACTATGAAATTTGACAAGTAGCATCGTTATAGACCACAAGTACAAGAAAATGTCTCAAAGCTATACATTTTTAATTAAATTTGAGAAAATAGGAAGTCTATAAAAAAGAATACGGCGACCAGTACAAATGGGGTACCATTTAAAAGGGCTTGATGTGCACATTGCAGAATATATTTTATTATTATTTCCCGACGCATAATTTCTTATTTATAATGATAAATATAAAAAAAATACCGTTACTCTCTGTCTCCGAAATCTGTGGAACTTTTTTTTTAAATTTATCATTTATTTATTTCAATAAACTAATTGAAATTCAATAAATTTAATTCTGTAAATTATAATGATCTTACGTACGGAACCCTCTGTGGGCGAGGCCGACTCGCACTTGCTAAAAGTAATGATAACTGAAGTGTCAGATGTTGAGAGAAAAAAAGCCAGGTTAAAGTTGGTGTAGGCTACCCACGTCACGCAAATAATGCACCCGGAGAGATGGGAAGAAAATTGTCACTCACTGTACGCCTAAAGGACGACATTGCCGTCGAGATCGACCGCAACAACAAAGATGATGTGGTCTGAGAATGTTCCCCAGCAGTGGATTACCAAATACATAAATACTATAAAGCCTCTATTCCTCCAAGAGTTAAGCAGTGGTATACCACTGTACACCCACAGTTCGCCGGCATATTTAGGTCCCATGTAATAGGATGCAAGCCTATTGCCATTAACCGGGCCCAAATCCTAACTCCGAGCTGCTACTGAGAATTTCATAGAAAAACCCAATAACACTTTGCTTGACCTGGGAATCGAACTCAAGACCTCTAGCGTAGCCGTCGGGCTTAGGACCATTAGGCTAGCGAGGCAGTTACAAATAGGTTAACGTAATAAATAAAAAAATGACTATTGTCGAATGATTTTACCAATAACAGTTATAAATGACTGTTGTAAATAGCTTGTGTGTGATTACGTGCTTCGATAAAATCAATTTATCACTTCGTAGAGGCGAAATGCTGACAGTGGAACAAAGGAAAAGTAACAACGCACAAGCATTCGGTGCAGATTACTCTCAGCCATTCGAGCGATGTACGTGAAAACGCAAACATCAACTTTTCCTTTTTGTTACAAGAATTGTAGTATGACTAGCTTCTGCCCGCGACTTCGTCGTAACTGGTGGTTTTTTTCACCAGCGTTAAGTTACGGCTTTGGCTACTGCTCCGCTCCCGTGGGTCATAGCATGATTATGTAGCTTAAACTGTTTCTCATGAAACTGGCTATTATATACAAAAAGTTTTTTTCTAACTCCCTCGTTGCCCTGCCTCGTTGGCCTAGTGGTCCTAAGCGCGATTGCTACGCTAGAGGTCTTGGGTTCGATTCCCAGGTCGAGCAAAAAGTGTTATTGGGTTTTTCTATGAAATTCTCAGTAGCAGCTCGGAGTTAGGATTTGTGCCCGGTTAATGGCAATAGGCTCGCCCCCTATTACATGGGACCTAAACATATCGGCGAACTGTGGGTGTACATTGTTACACCTCTGCCTAACCCTTCGGGGAATACAGGCGTGATGGTATGTTATGTTAGTTTTTTTCTAATTCGACTGGCAGTTCCAGAGATTAGATAGAGCGCGTTTAACCAAACAAACAAAAAAAACATATCGCCGGTTTTATTACATTAAATATAGATTAATTGCCGTAATCAAAGGATTCACTTAAAAAATTAATCATTAATTATTTTAATTGACCATTATATACCTAGTTTATAAACGATCACCGTGCTTTAATTACATACATGAGTTTGTAGTAATTTTTTTCTTACTAGAATATTGTAAACATATATTTTTAGAATAAGCTTATTCTTTTCGTCAACAATCCAGTGCAACGCGCATTTTTTACGAGGTAAACGTTTCCAAAAATAGTTCATGTTGCGTAAGAAATGTACCGAATTTTATACAAAACAGCTGCACATGATGCGATAAGTATTGAAATAAATTAAGGGGAGCTATATACTAATATAAAAAAGCTGGAGAGTTTGTTTGTTTGAACGCGTTTATATCCGGAATTCCTACTCGGTCTGAAAGAAATCTTTTTGCATATTATAGCCAGATTCATGAGGAATCAAGTAGGCTATACGACATCACGCTACGGCGCATGAGAGCGGAGCAGTAACCAAAGACGTAACATAACGCGGGTGAAAAAAAATAACTCGCGGGCGAAGTGGCGGGAAGAAGCTAGTAATAATATAAACGGAGGGTCTTGAAATGTAAACATTGGCACCGGTGTCGGTAGTACGCACTACGCAATCAAGAGACTATTGTCCGAACCATCTAGTTATGAATGGTGCCCTTTTAATAATACCAACTTATTATTGTACCAACGGTAGGACAAAGGCCTTATTTTATACAGAGATGGAACGAGCATTCATCACCGCGCTTGCTTAAGGCGTATTGGCCATTTTAGATTTAAATTAGTGAAAAGTCCAGGTTTTCTCACGATAATTTTGATGTCCAAGTTAAACGTAGCAAGTAACCCTTAACTCTTTTAGGATTACATATTTTATTTTTATTCGTTACTAGTCGTTCGCGTTCACTATTTTATTGGTTTCAATTTTGTTTTCCCAAACCTTTTTAAATTAAAGTAAAAATCCCAAGTTACTTCTTATAACATTAGCTATCTGCGAGTGAAAATCGGTCCAGCCGTTTCGGAGATAAGCCGGAACAAACAGACAGACAGATATTGTTTTTTTTTTATGTTAGTTCCATATATACTTTCATATGCATTTAGTGAAAAGCTTATAATTTGAAATTACAAACAGACCCTTCAATTTTATTTATTTGTATAGATGTAGGTATATAGATAAATCCGCGGGCTTGTACTTAAGTGACGTTGCCATAATCCCAATAGCGATAAGAAATTATGTTCACATGGCATTCCGTGAGCTTGTTAGGTCAGCAATTAAGTTTTCGTCGCTCACAAAAAAAAGGTCAGCCAATTGAGTGTGTTGACAGACGTGGGTTAGTATCAATAGCGTTAACTTAAACACACATACAATCACGCCTGTGTTCCCCGAAGGGTTAGGCAGAGGTGTACCAATAAACACCCACAGTTCGCCGGTATGTTTAAGTCCCAAGTAATAGTGGGTGAGCTTATTGCCATTAACCGGGCAAAAATCTTAACTGCGAGTTGCTACTGAGAATTTCATAGAAAAACCCAATAACACTTTTTGCTCGACCTGGGAATCGAACCCAAGACCTCCAGCAGTAGCAGCAGTAGTAGCGCTTACAACTATTTTGGTTTGGATTTTTTTCTGTATCTCTACATAAAACATAGACGACGCTGAAATCTTTTAAAGTAGGCAATGGATTTTATGTGAATTTTAGAGTTAGATAGAGTGATTCAAGAGGAAGGTTTATTCGTAGAGAACATCACGCTACGAGCAACGGGAGCAGAGTAGTAAACGTAACTAACCGCGGGTGACACCATGATTTAAGTTCTTTATAAAATAACCTTTTGTTAATTCTTCTGTTGAACTACATGTCACATAAACATTTTTCCTTACTTTCTTTAATTCTGTCATTAACTATCATCAAAATAACACTCGTATACTTTCAAAATTCCTCCTGGGACCCTCCCGATACTTAACTAGGTACTTTGTTAAGAGTATATATACTCACCGACCTACTTGACAGTTGTTAATCGTTGTATGGTATGTTACTAGGTCATTTTAACTATAAAAATACTTTGGGATCTCAGTCCATAGTGATACAAATCAGTATTTTATAAACACTTAATTGAAGCGTCCTTGGAGTTTCCTGCTCGTTCTTCTCCAAAGAGACCTATCAATGTTTTGGAATGAGCGACTAGCTTCAACTTTTTGACTAACTAATAGACGCCTTGACAATTCAACAGTGCTGTAAATGGTTAAATTGAAAAAAATGCTTTGTCTTTGATTCGATTATAAGTACCTACAAGAATAATTATCACTTTTTAGTGATCCAATTTTCGTTGATAAATAATTGTACCTACCTACGTAATATGAAAAGAAGATTATGTATTTCCCCGCTTTTATTGATACTGAAAGTACATACGTACTTATGTGACTAGCTTTTGCTCCCGACCTCGTCCGCACAAATATCGGTAATCGCGAACACAAAGTCGCGGAATAAGAAGTAGCTTATGTCCTTTCTTGGGATTCAATCTCACCCCGTACCAAATTTCATCACAATCGGTTCAGTAATTGAGTCACTAAAGCGTAACAGACAGACAGAGTTAATTTTGCATTTATAATAGTAGTACATATGCAGTGATACGAGAACATTCAATATCTGTATCATGTTCTTTTTCATCACACGATTACACCTTATTGATTTTCTACTGATAAAATCGAGAAAAAAACTCGTTCAGTAGTTTTACTACAGTTAGAACATCGTGTGTTATAAATAATGTTATTACTCGATCATTCGTGACGATGTTCGATAAAGTCAATTAAGCGGAAATCACCTGCTAAGGTGTTGGACCTGAACAACAGTACAGATATAATATTTCTAACTTCGTATTATTAAACGTAAAGAATTAGGACTTCCAGTACCTAAACAAATCATATAGGTAGCCAGTTCTAGTTGAGTTTTTTCCGTAAAATATTCTCAAATACTATAATATATTTGGGGTGGCCATATTTGATACAAATAATTACTGAAACGAAGGAAAGATCGTAATCGTACGATGAAGTTCGCAAAATACAGTGCGGGAATTCCCCGTTTTTCTGGCGACAAAGGGCGCGTTCCGTTTCATGCAACATTCAATCAGTAATAGGTTTTTAAGTATCGAAAAGCCATGATTTCGTGATAGTCACCTAGGGTATGCATAAAATATTGTTTATAAAAATCTATCGGTAATGTCCGCAATTATCAGGGTCGCTAGTTATCAGATAAACACTGTTTGAAATTAGAAGGGATAGGGAGTTAACCGAGTTCTAATATTTCGGATGGAGTATAGCCTTTGCAGTACTAACCTGCCGCGAAAACTCCCGCCTCTTTGCGGTAACTCCTCATTTCCTTCCCGAGGTGGTCTCCATTCGTCCTTGAAGCTCTTCTCGCGTCGGAAACTCGTCTTCTTTCCGTCATCAGACACGCTTTCAGGAGAACTGAAGGATTCTGGCGCGTCTTTGCGTACGGGCGTAGTTGCTTTGGTCTGGATGAAAAACATTGCATTAAAACTTACTGTATTTTATCTATATTCATATTATAAAGAGGAAAGTTTTTTTTGTTCGTCTGTTTGTAACGAATAGGCTCCGAAACTACTGGACCGATTTTAACCATTCTTTCATCAATAGATAGCTACATTATTCCTGAGTAACATAGGCTATATACCATCTCGATAAGGCACACGGGAGCGGAGCAGTAACGAAAGACGTAACTTAACGCGGGCAAGTCGCTAGTTTTTGTATAAAAAACGAATGATTATGTCAAATGTTTTTTATTCATACGTATTTTACAACAAAAAAAACTGCACTATTTTATAATTCTACCTTCTATTTCCGGTAATAAAAAGTAAAATCAGAGAGAATTTTGTTTTTCAAAGACATTCTATTCATAAAACTAATGTTTAGCCAAATAGTTGTATCAATAAGTCTGGTAGGAATAGTTACATCAGCTGGGACCTACTTAGGCAACCTGAGTCACCATTGATTACAAATTAATGCAAATATAAGTTTCTATTATGACTAATGGTAACATAAACATACTAGTTTCTCTGTTATGTCTAAGTAATCCTCACAACAGCATGGCAAGAAACAAGGTCAGCAGATAGAGAGGTCTTTATGCCTAAGTAAGCACTAGGTAACTATGTCAATTATTTTGGTAGATAAACAAAAACTTGTTTTTATTACAAGCTTGTTCATTAGTTCAAGGTTGTTGCCTAGTGGTCCTAAGCGCGACTACTACGCTTGAGGTCTTGGGTTCGATTCCCAGGTCGAGCAAAAAGTTTTATTGGGTTTTTCTATGAAACTCTCAGTAGTAGCTCGGAGTTAGGATTTGTGCCCGCTTAATGGCAATAGGCTCGCCCCCTATTACGTGCGACTTAAACATACCGGCGAACTGTAGGTGTACATTGGTACACCTCTGCCTAACCCTTCGGGGAATACAGGCGTGATGGTATGTCGTTGTTCATTATTAAACATAGTACTTTTTAATTTCTTGTTAGAATAAACAAAATGTTCTGTAATAATAGTGTACACATTATGTTATTAGTAATTATTTAAGTAATTGCAGAAGACCTAGAAACATAGACAAAAAGCCATTGGTGCCAGCTGTCATTCGTAGATCTTATAGTCTTTACAGATAGTCAGAACCCAGGAAGTCTGACAACCAGTCTAACCAAGAGGTATCGTGTTGCCCAGTAACTGGGTTGTGGAGGTCAGATAGGCAGTCGCTCCATGTAAAGCTCTGTATTCAGCTGCATCTGGTTGGACTAGAAGCCGACCCCAACACAGTTGGGAATAGGCTAAGCAGATGATGATGAGAAGGTTTAGAAAGTTATATATATGTACGCTACTATTTACTATTGCAGTTTCGAGTTTTAGAATTCCAGATAATAATTTCATAGAAATGTAGTATTTTTAAGCGTGTTCATGAATTGAAAGACTATAAATATATAAGTGTATCATTAGAAATACATACATTATAATTGTGGTGTATTAGAGCCATATAATAGATGTAAAATCTTATTCATTTTCTTATTGATCCAAGAGCCTACAGTCAAAAGATGGCAAATAGTGATTTAGATTAGGTACAATCTTATTGATTAAAGCAAGTTGAAAAAAAAACCATTGTGAAACTTACTTTATTTATGAGCTAGAGCTTTATATATGAATAGTTACCAGCAATACATACCTCATGGGAGCTTCTAGGTTGTGAGAGCTGGGTCATCTTCCTGGCCACGTCCAGCGGTGGTGTGACAGTCTCATCGATCAGTGACACAACCATGGTAGTGGACAGTATGCCTACTATGTGAGCAGTGAGGGTCTTCTCTAAAGCTAGCATCTCCAGTTGGTTTGATGTCTTAGTCTCTACTGGCTTGTTCTCATAACCCTAGATGGAGTAAAAGATTTTAGTGTAAATAATGCATAGTATACTGAAAATTTGAAAAAGAAAAAATATTTTCAGATGAGGGTATTTTCGTCATACAATTTAAGAATCATAACAAAGCCTAGATATAGGATAATACCAGCATGTTCCTGTGCCTTTGTCTAAATGGAAATCAAACATCGTCTAAATTCGTGCCTGTTGCAAAATCTGTTCTTAGGATTTATATAATGTCAATTTAGTAACAGTGTAGTGAACTCACCTTGAGAGCACATTTCATAGCCTGTGCTGGTAGTTTTATCAGTTCTGGTGTGATGGTCCTCAGGTCTGACACCTCAACCTCTTGCTCATTGCCATAGTCAACATAAACTACAACCACTTTGTTCCTTCTGGTGTCTCTGACTCTTGCTCTGTACCAGTTGTTGTCGTCAGGGAAGCGCGCGCAGCACGCCGCGCCAACCGGCAAGTCACCAGGAGAAGAACTGTTCTCGCAGTGTGCACGCACAGCATCCATTACAGCATTCAAATCATCAATACCATCAGACAACTGCACAAAGAACTTGATGCAGCTATCCACATAGGACACCAGCACTGAATGCCTTGACCCCAAAGGTAGCATTTCAATCCATTTGAATTGCAGCTTGTCTTTCATGTTAGCCATCAACAAGTCAAGCACATTCTTGTTGTCCAAGTAAAGCTCTCCATACTGTATCAGTGGAGGGCCTTCAGGTGGTACCACTTTTAGAGTCAACACCTTCCCATTGACTAGCTGTTTAAAGGCTTCATTTAAATGTGGACCCTTCTCCAATTTCTTCACACCGGATAAACAGAATCTCATAGCAAAGACATTTGGCTTTACAAACTCTTCAGGTATATCAAAAATATCATAGTATGATACCATTTCTGTGTCACCAAAGTCAACAAAAAATAACTTACATTGAGATCCGGAGAGATTCATCACAATAGCCCTGCATATAATGCGGTCGCCGGACATCCTGCCCAAACACACTGTGCCAATCATTGGTGGTTCTGTTAAACTACTGTGAGGTCTCTTATTAATGTCATCCATCATATCCTGCAGTTTCTTAGCATCAGTTACTAGCTGCACTGCAAATAATTCTGGCCCCTCCTCAGCATATGACACAAAAACTTTATGTTGAGAGTTGGCTTCCAACAGTCTGCTTTTATAAGTAGAGGATTTCTTAGGAGAAGTAGGTTTAGCAGCAATCATTAAAGCAGGGGGTGGTGTCGAGACATTCACTGGCGCACTTGCAGGGGCATGCTGAGGTTGACGCACTGGAGCTCTTAAATTCACTGGATTTCTAGAAGCCTTGTTGACTACCAAGCGTTGACTGACCAAGGATGGAGTCATCTGCATACTTCCATTAAAAGATAAAGATGTATTTTGTTGGATACGCATTGTTGATGCAGGATTTGAAGGAAAGTTTTGATTCATTAAAAATGGGACATGTTCTGGATAACTTGAAGACTCACTAACAAAACTAGGCTGCCAGTTCTGCATTTGTTGATTCTCACTTGACAGCTGAAGTAAAAGCACCTCTTGCTTAGCTAAAGGTAACGCTACGCCAAAACGGATGGATACTAGATGTGAAGACAGATCGGTGCCTTTGAATTGAACCGAAATTATAGGCAATGTCCGAGTTTGAGCGTCGACCGTCGCCGAATATTCTGCGTAGCAAAGTAGACTCTGAAGTTTAAGTAAAAGAGGCTCATCCCACCGCCCCGACGGATTCATAACTCCAGAGAGGTAATAATCAGTTGCTTGGCCACGTAGCTGCAAGAACAGTGGGTCGTAGTTGTCGAAGAAACGTATAGCGCTTAGAGAAATCATATCTTTGTTTCCAAAGTCGATAAAGTGTACTCCAACCAAGCCAGTAGTTAAACTATGCGTGTTTATAACTTTTGCGCGATAGTACGTTCCATCTTTGTATTTGGCGGCACAAATGACACCTTCGTGAATAGCTGCCGGTGGCACAGCTCCTATCCCTTTTTCAAGATTTTCTCTGGCGGCATCAAATAGGCTCTCTATCATTAATGAAGCCTGATGATCAACCTGCCCACTTATTTTAAGAAAATGGCCTTCACCGTCTACATGGGTTACAAAAAGGCGAAAAGACCGAGGGGGTTCGGATGGCATAGCCATTTTTCAAATTTATAATTCTATTAGAAACAACAAAAGTACGACTCACACACCTTATTAGAAACACGAATATAAAACTCAAGTAAATAGCATCGCACTTTCGCTAAACTTATTTATAAAAAAACAACACAGCCAGCTTTCTTTTCCGATAACGTTACGTTTTCTCAATAAACATGGCGCTTCGTCCGCCGACTTCCGCTCCTTTCAAGTTTCAACAACCATTTTGAAAAAAGAGATGACATTTCAATTGACATTTAGTCGATTTTATTGTTTGTCTTTAATCGATTATCGCAGCCCTAGTTACTATCAAAGATTACTAAATAAAAGCAGACCGAGCCTCCCATTAATGATAAAATGTACTCAGAATATAAAAATATAAAAAATCGATCGCGTTTGCAGGCTAAAAATATATCTCTAAAATTCAAGCTTAGTTATTAGTCGCCACGAGTCGTGAGCACAAATGTCTCATTAATTTTTCGCTTCTTGGATTCCTTTCGGGGTTTTTTGGGACGACGTTTTTGGGACGGGTTTTTTGGGTGGTTGTTGGTAAAATACCCAAAAAGGAACCCGAAATCCCGAAAATTAACTTGACTTTGTGCTCACGACTCGTGGCGACTATCCTACGACAGTATAGACTAGAGAAACTTTCGTGTGCACACGGAAGCTTCACTAGTCTTATACTGGCAGTCTTGACACTTGCATAATTGACACGATCCCGCTTTGCTTTGGTTTACTTGAGTTTGTAAGGATGGGTTTTTTGATACTTTAACAATGCCATTAATCGAAATCATTAATAAAAGTCGAGTGTTAAGCTTCCTTATTAATTTTCCAAAAATAGACAATGCAGTTTCCATGTTCTTTTTCATATTTAGGAAGTACACATTTACTAGAATAACATAATAAATCATGAAGTAATTTGAACACGAAAAACTTAAAAGAATCAATTGACTAAATTTTGTCACGGAAATTCGTCAAAACCGTCGCGGCAATATCATAGTTCAAAGTTATATTACCCGTATATTTTAACTACCTACCGCGATCGAGAGAGCACGCCTCCTTTCCTTAGTCTTTCTTACAAAGCGGTATTTATTAAAAAAAAACAGTTTCAATTTTCTGAAGTTGTGTAATTCGTAACCAATGGTAACCATAATCATCATTACCATTCGTTCTCAGTTAATGATAATATGTGAATGGTAATGACACACTGTGTGTTTATCTCTTACAAATTCCGATGTGATATTAACTTTAAAAACAAATTCAAATAGTTCATATAAGTCTTAGATGGCGATACAACTGTAATGAAAAATAAGCAATAGTAAGTATATTATCATAATTGATCATCATAATATGAATTTATTTAATTATTATATTTTATTTATTTAGTGACTCTACATTCCGGCTCGCTACATGCTTGCGCTTGGGCGCTCCTTGTAGGGCTCCGCACCGCTGTTAGTGCGGTGAAGCTGTCGACTGCCTCGGACACAATGGTTTGTCATGCAGTAAGAGCGCTGGCTGCATAGCACGAAGGAGCGAATTGGCTTGGCACGCGACGATAGGAAGACACCAGATGGGATGACTATAATGCCTTGGAAGTTGGGTAGGCCTTTGGTATGGGATGCAACATGCGTTAACACCCTTGCGCCATCCCATCTTCCTAGCACGACGTGTTCTGCTGGGGTGGCTGCTACTGGTGCCGAAAACCTCAAACGGCGCAAATATAATAATCTTCTTGGAAGCTACATGTTTGAGCCGTTTGGAGTTGAAACACTAGGGCCATGGAGTCCGAGCGCTCATCTAGTTTTTCGTGACATCGCCAAGCGACTGGTCGACTCTTCACGTGACCAAAGGGCTGGCCTTTTCTTGGGCCAAAGAATCTGCTGCCAGCCTTTTGGGCACTTGTCCCATTGACAGCGATGCGGATGAGTTTTTTGATGCCCTATAACCTTCCTTTTTGTTTTTTATATTAACTGTACATACTCGTAGTTTGTAATCTAATTATTATTTAAGTATGTTTTATGATTGAAATAAATAGTGATATATTCTGCATTGTCACATTGACTGTCTGTCACTTGTCACTGTCACCACCACTATTTGTCAATGACTTGTCACTTGTCATTGTAGTGATGCAAAAGTTCCAGATATTATATTATTCATCAAACTGAAAGTCTTGTTGTTTTTGTATAAAATCAATTTTTTTTAAAGCATTTGATTTTTTTAAGATTTACATGTAAAATGAGCTTTTATTGAAAGTAAGAAGAAACGAGATTACCTTGTACTGTTAGCAAAATGATTGAGACTTGTTCGAAAAAATGCATGTTATTTGGAACCGTCTGTTTAGGAGTGTAAGTTCTGACTTTATTACTAATTCTATTTAATAAAAATCTGTTGAACAAACCATTTCAATGCAAAGTCGACCTTTTGACTCTAGTAACAAACCAAACAATGCAATGGTTAAGTAAAGATATGTGTCAATTATGTTGTACTGTTTCTTGCAGGTTGACGATATTAGTGCTAATATTAGAGTCCCATTTAGCAGACTCAATGTCCGGCAGTTACAGAATGAAGAACAAGACATTTCCAACTGAGAACAACTCAACGTGTTGGGTACATCAACCATACACTATTATTAGTGAATGTCATCCTTGTTCAGGTAAATTTAACATTATTATCTAATATACAAGGAGTTGTATACTTTGTCATGTTTTCAATATTTTACTTGGATCAAAATCTTGATTCTCTTGTATTTTTCTTGTTGTTGTTTTGTTTCTTTGGGTTTCTACCTGTGATGTCATAGAATTAATTTATCGGGCTTTAAAACTTATGCAAACGCCTAATTTCAACACGATAATAATCATTTAGTCTGGTTGTTTTCGTTTCAGATTTCGAGATACGAAGTAAGAGCATAGGAGTTTGCATCCATACAAGTTTCAAAGAAATACTTAAATGTCAAAATGGTGAAACAGTAACCAGGAGGTGGGTGGTATAAATTTGTTTGTTTTAGAAAACCACTAGGATTTCAATTCTCATTCATTCAGAAATGAATTTTACTATTTAAATGTCAAAATTTAAGGCTTCATCTTAAGCAAAAAAACCTGTATTATTTTTGAGTAATAATTATTTATGTGCGTATATTACTAAAACCGTTTATTTTTCATATTTTCAGTTGTGACCGAGTGGCCTACTTAGATGAGAGGGCTTACTGGAAGTTCACAATATGGTCATTTGTGATTGGAGTGGCTTCTTCAACTGTTGTCTTATTAAGATTACGAGTGCTCAACTACCAAGCGAAACGACGGGCGAGACAAGTTCTCAGTAATGGGGCTATTTAAATAATTAATAAGCCAATATCTTACTAGCACATCCAATGTGGTATTCCTTGTGTTGTCAGCCTATTATTGTCTATCGAGCTATCATAAGCCTAGTCAGGCACGTAATGCAAGAAATAAGCAGGCACTAGTGGCATTATTCTATGAAATGACTGATGCTAGATTAGACAACTGTGGCTGTTCCATTGTTTGCCAAAACTTAGCTATCCTAATTGTTAACCGAATAAAAAAAAAGGTGAATATTTTATCCCTATTAAATATTACCAAAATATTGTCATGCAAACTATGACACTCTTAGGTAGGCATGGAGTATTATATCAATCTAACATCAGACTAGAAATATAGAGCTAATGTAAGAGCTAATCTCCAAGATGTACTGATTGAATTACAAATATTCCTTCACTGATAGAAAGCTACACTATTGCCAAACATCATAGGATATGTTTTACAAGTATTCTTGACTTCCGCATGGACGAAGTCACAGGCGTAACCTAGTTACTTTTGATTTGTAGTGTAAAAAAAACTATTGTAAAAACATTAAATAAATATTTATTGTTCAAAAAGTAATTTTAACAGTTCACTTATAACTTTAACATTAACACTATTACCTAATAATCGATAACATTGCTTCATAGATATATTATTAGGGAAACTGTAACTTTTAGGGAAACACATCAACATTAACACTTCTTTAGGAGTGAAATACCTTAGCTTCAATTCCTTCAACGATTCTACGAAGTCATCACTACCAACTTCGTTTAAATTAGCCTTCTTGTAACATAGTTGTACCATTTCTGGACTTGCATCAGTGTATACGGATCCTGTGCCTTCAGTATAATGTGTATAAGCTTTTGTAAAGCAGCAAGACCTTTTTGAGTTTCTGTAGCAGATATCTAGTACCTTTGCACGTCTCAGTGTTTTATCAGGCACTAAGAATTTTGCAGGAACATTATCTTCAATTATGGACTCCAATGAGTTTGGAATACCAAAATCTTTTGGTAAACATGTAATCTGGAAAAGAGTGGAAATAGTTTCGTAATTAGACAATTACACTTTTTTTTCTCAACAAAGTTGAAGAATATTTATTTAATCAAGCTATAAAAGTATAAATAACTATTTTATAAATCTAAATAAAATAAAATAATTTAACTTACAATTTCATCTCTTCTTTTAAAAGGCCAAGTCAGGTTGTTCCTTCTTGCTGTACAGTAATATCTAAGTCTAGAGTTAGGCACACCAACATTTGATGGACATAGTAAAAACTCTTGGTAAATAAAGTTGCATTCTTTTAACTTATTTATAAATAAATTTCTTACAGTAGAACTTTCAAAACCTTTAACATTTTCCATAAGAATATAATCCACATTGTCTAATTGTTCTAATATATCAATTAAATATAAAAATGAATTAGTTCTAGGGTCATTGTCATCTAAATATTTTCCATTTCTTGTAAATGGCTGGCATGGTGGTGACATAAGTATTGTATTAATGTTTAATTTTTTTAATTCTTGAGGAGACAGTTTTTGAATGTTCCTGGTCATCAAGTTTATTTGTGGAAAATTATGTTTGTAGACTTCATTGGCCACTGTGTTTATGTCCACTGCAGCAACTATTTCTCCTTTTAATCCTGATTCTGAAAATTAATACAAAATATTATTTCAAATAATTAAATGACATTAGTTAGTGCCCCAATAATGAATATCAGCATAATATTGAGAAGAATCATTTCTGAAATCATAAAAGCAAACGTGGTACTCATCGTGTAAACATACCTTTCCAGGCGCAGTGCATGCCCCCAATGCCACTATAGAGTTCTAAAATATTGTGTGACATAATGAATTATACTTGTATAAAAATCTTTAACACATTTCAACAATAAATTATTTTCTGGTTGTTTATTTACGAAATCAAATTTGTTTGATAAATTGCATGTGCGAGAACACTACAACAACGACCACCGTGCATGACGAAATAACCCTGTTGGCATTTGGCATTTGATTTTGACATTGACAGTCAAGGTATTGATGTCTATGACAACTTGTTTGCTACATTAGCCAAATTACCAACCTTGCCAGCCAAGATTTCACCAAAAGATTTTTAAGGGCCGATTTTTCAATTGCCAGATAACTTTTACTGAAGAATATGTTTGATGTTTTGACAGCTTTTGTATCGAAAATATGTCAAACCGCCATATTCATTCCTCAGATAGAAGATAACTGATGATTGAAAAATCGGCCCTAAATTATATTGCCATCCTGGGTTTGTGCACATTTGGGAAGTCTACTCTCTTATCGTGTATTTTTTTTTTTAAACTACGCTTTCTTACATTTACTTTTAAGCTGAAGGCGGGCTAGGGATTTCTTTCTGTAATGTGTATAATATGCGCTAGTCTATTATTACATTATCCTAGAATAAATACAAGGGCAATCATTTTGCTAAACAAAATGTAAAAAACAACGGGAGTGCACCTATCGTTAGCGCTGCAGCCTATCTTAAGTGTTGTATCGTTTAATTCCAAACATGGATAAGTGCTAAAAAGCTCTCAGTTTTCTTTTGCCTGGGTTTTTTAGCACCGGTACAACCTTCTAGTCTGATACTGTGACGTAAAACATTTTACATTCAAAAGCTACGTTTGGATACATAATATACGCGTTCAGTGTTGTGATAAGTGAAATAGTGACCTTGATAAGACTCTATGGTCTGTGATGATATTTGAACTGCGAATGCGATAAGTGCAAAAAAAAGAAAAATCAGTCATGGCGGACCTAAAGAATGGAAAGGACGTGTCAAACGTCGGCGAGGGTGACTCAGTTTCGAAAGATGTTGTTTATCTAGAAGAAACATTTTACATTCTTTCCAAGAAGAATTCAGTATTTCGTGTTCGGCTCACTCCTAAAGGTTTATCTCTAACAAAAGAAACAGACGGTAATTCAAAAGAGCAGACGATACTGTTGGGCGATATCATTGGCAGCAAATGTATGAGAAGCAAAAGACGACGCCCCGGAGCCGGCTCGTGTGTCTGCAGCTCCTTCGTTGGGAACCATCAGCTCAAAGTTGTAGACGAGAACAGCGGCGATCTTGACGAGAACGATATCAGTGCTTATCTATACATTTATGCTTACATACTCAAACGAAGTCGCCGTACTTTAAAAAGGGAGAGGACAACAATAACACTGCGCTTCAGATCTTTCGATAAATATGAAGATAATAATAAAGAAGCTCAGAAATGGAGATCCACAATAAAGTGTTTGATAGCCTGTCAGCCGATTACGTCCATGCCGCCGACTAACGATAAGAAGTTACTCGTGCTTCTAAATCCGAAATCAGGGCCAGGGAAGGCTAGAGAGCTGTTCCAGTCTAAGGTGGTGCCTATATTACAGGAGGCTGAGGTGCCCTTCGACCTCCATGTTACTAAATATGCTCAATACGCGCGTGAGTTTGTGCGCACTCGAAATGTTTATGGTTGGCGCGCAATCCTGGCTATTGGCGGTGATGGAGTCCTGTATGAGGTGATGAACGGCATGTTTGAGAGGCTGGACTGGCAGCAGGCGCTAGTAGAAGTGCCCCTAGCCATATTACCTTGTGGCTCTGGCAATGGATTGGCTAGAACAATTTGTCATCTTTATAAGTGAGTACAATTTTTTAAATATAATTCCTAATTATGCACACACATATTTGTGCAAATTGACACTTGCACAAGTCATTATGCAGTTGTGCTTAGTATCCCACAATTAGCTACTATTAATTTTACTGTTCAATTTTTTTGTTCCTCACAAGTTTATCCATACTTGTGCAAGTCTAAAACTGCGCAAGTATATCACACTGTTTAAAAAAAAATGATCAAGTTCAGTTTGAGGAATGTCCAGGAATATGATTAACTAGTAATTATTATTGCTAGTTGATATAAAACCAGGTGAATATAAAATCTGCTTGATTGTTTAATTTTCACTAAACAATTACAATATATTATTATAATACAATTTTTTTTTAACTCATATTTATTTTGAACAGGGATTTCTACTCAGTAAGATATTCATGACAATTATTCAGGTAGGTATCTAAATTCCAATTAAAAATACATTAATATACTGTATGATAATGCCTAAATACACTACCTTTATCATAATGAATGTTTTTCTGATAGGAATCATGTTACCCTGTGGCATTCTTGTTAGCTTCTTCCTGCTATGCAAGAAATGTGCACCATCCTACTGTTCCATTTCTGTCATCTATAATTCTCACAAACTAGTACTATGAAACATTACGTAGTCATTTTTTACTTAAAACATCTAAGTAGGTGAGTATTGGAATACAACATTCTAAAATAATATTTGTGTGCAATCCATTTATTTTCCTGGTTATTTATACATTTATAGCAGCAAATTTCATTATTATCTGATAGTTTATAACACATGACTCTTACTGATAACATTGTTAAATATGTACATACTATTAGACATGAAGGATCTAGATGAACAATAAAGCAGTGAAGCAAGAAGGTCTTATTGTGTTAATCATACATGTGGTTGGCTTAATCATTATACCAATGACCTGAAACACTGAATAATTATATGTGTATTGTTTACTGTACTATTTCAATATCAAATATGTTATTTTTTTATAACATGTTCTGTAGTGAATGTGGTGGAACTTAAACAGATAGCCATATACATATTGTTGCATAAATGCCATAACACATGTATTTATGTGGACTCTATTGTCTGAAAGTCCATTAGTCCTGTCTGTTGCGCATGATTGGTCCTGGCTAGCCACATCTGGGTACTATAAACACCTTGATGACTCAATAAAATATTAACATGCTTAGTTCAGTATTAGTTTTTATAGATAATTCAGAATGTTTTCAAGGACTGTTACAAGATAACAGTGTTGTTATAACATGTAGTCTATGGCTTATAAATCCAATTTAACATTTGGTTGTACAGCTTTGTCTTTTGAATGGTACTTAACAATGTCAAAGTCTAATTTTAATAATACATTCATCATACTTTGTCAGTATTTACCTATTTTGAAATCTACAAATCCCGTGATAAGAACATATTGAACTGATTATGTCTTAATTGTTTCACAACCCGTCTACAATAAAGTTACAAAATTATGAAGCAAAACTATGTAGAACAGAGTAATGCAATGCAATCATGTAGTATTTTTACCTGCACACATATACTTTATAAATAAAAAGAAACATTGTGGCAACGGTACGCAGTGGATAAGATTTGAATAATTTAAATATTAACATTTTATTTTTAATACTTTCATATGTACTTCACATTTATCATTTTAAAATAGGTAATTTATGCAAAGAACCTTTAACAAACATACCTTAGATCTTATATAGGGGCCGTGTCGACGGCGCGTTCGTGTTCTACGCGCGCCTCAAAGAGATGTCAGCAAAAGGAAGGGGCCACTGAGGGCCGATGCCTGCCGGGGCTGCGGGTTGTTCGCAAGAGATACCGCGCCCCCGGAACGCAAAGGGCACAAGAAGGAACATGGGTGGGTTTTAGTCAGTAAAAGTCTGACACTCCCTCCCGCCCCGCCCAGGGCGGGAGAAGTTATTTGATGATTTCCCACCCACCAAAAAAAAAAAAAAGATCTTATATAGGTATACATATTTTTTCATTAATTGAAGACCCAACATAATATTTTTAATGAAATAGGTAGATATATGACAAATAGTATTCTTACATAATAATTAATCCTTTCATGAGTCATAGATACATACCTACATAATACATAACATTTTTTGGTTGTAAAACATTGGTTGAAAGTGGTCATAAAACTACTGTGCAAGTTAGTTCTACAGAAACATATTGTTGTCATACATAATGCATTGCACATAATTTATAGTTGTTGTACAAGATTGATGATTTAAAACTTGCATTGTATTCTAAGGATTGCATTGTAGATAATTTTCCAAAGTACTAAATTATAACGTGCTTGTGGATTATATAATATCCTGATTGAGAGTTAGGTATTTTGCTTGAGCAAACAGTTGACTTTTTTATTTTATATCTTAGCCTTTTCGCCCACAATTGATTTTTTGTAGGACCGATTCAATAAATTCATAGTTTCGTAGGACCGACTTTTTGTAGGACATGTTCGTTAGTATATTAGAATTCATGAAGTAGCCTTGACTTGACGCTTCAGTTGATTTGACGTTTGTGCTCACGACTCATGGCGGCTAGAACACCTATGTTCCATTCTCGCCGACAAAAAAATCGGTCATCGATTATCTGTCGTGAGCGTGGGTAGCGTAAGCCTGTTCATGACAAGGGCTGCCAGTAACATATGGGCAGTAAGTCTGCCTGATCACTAGGCGAATCTAGTGCCTGCCAGCTCGAGTGCCTAATCTGGTATCTGACTGAGCCATCCATACATTGTTATTAGCTTTTGTCCCCGACTTCGTCCGCGAAAAATTTCTTACGCGTCGCAATTAAGAAAAAAAATATATGTAGCCTAAAGCACTCAGAGATAAAGTAGCTTCCTATTAGCGATTCGCGCGATTAGAATTTTCAGAATCGGTCCAGTAGTTCCGGAGATTAGCGCATTCAATATTAAACAGATATACTCCAATTTTATAATATTGGTACAGGTGTACAGTCAGTCCAGCTCCTGTGTTGCTGACGAGCTAATATTTCGACCATGGGTGGCATAAGATATTCTCAAATAGATTAAGTGCATATACAAGAGAATAATATTTGGTTAAAATAATTACTTATGCACTCTTTTTAAAGTGTTTCTTAAGTCAACAGACATTATCCTTATTATTTGTTAATGTTATTTGTTGTGTGTTTGTGTTTTAGCATTATTTTGTGGGTGGGTCAATGCACTCAAAGATTACGATAGCCATACATGATACACTATTCGTATTGCATACCATCCATGCATACCATCACGCCTGTATTCCCCGAAGAGTTAGGCAGAGGTATACCAAAGTACACCCACATTCCGCCGGTATGTTTTAGGTCCCATGTAATAGGGGGTGAGCCTATTGCCATTAACCGGGTACAAATCCTAACTCCGAGCTGCTACTGAGTTTTTCATAGAAACACCCAATAACACTTTTCGTATTGCTATTATTGTTATTTTATACTAGCTTCTCTCTGCGACTTCTTCAGCGAAATCAAGTACATCATAAAATATATCCTATGACACTCAGACAATACTGTAGCTTTCTATCAGTCTTGCAAACAAACAAAGTTTAGGAACCTCTTTATATTGAGCTATATTCCGCTCCAGTGTGTGGCAGCGTGATGTTATATAGCCTATGACACTCACAAATTACGTGACTCTATGGGTAAAAGACTTACCTCCTACAACCTTACAAACTAACAAACTTTATATACCTCTTTATAATATAAGTATAGATAGATGTAGGTAAGTAGTCCAAGTAGGTTTTTAAAGCCAAAGGAGCAATTTATGCTTAATATAGCTATGTTTTGCCATAAAAATGCGAACAGGAAAGTGCACTAAGTTTCGCCGCGTCTGACCTTTGAGAAACTAGTTCAATCAGAAATTACTAGTTTTTCATTAATTAACGTGATGCTTCTTCTATTTCCAAAGGTTCTTGATAATTTGTTAATAATTACGATGAAACGCAGGTTCCTAATTACCTTTTCGACATAATGAGTTACCTATTAGTGATAACCTAGTTTATTTCGTTATCTAACAGTTATTGTTTCTAATAGATTTAAGAACAAATGTTCTAAATTACACAAATTGTAGCTACCTATCCTGTTTATTGTCCTTGAACACCTTGCGCATGCGCACACAAATTATGATAATTGTCAGCGTTAAGAAATTTTAAATTAAGGAGGTACCTAGTTAATGGACATTTTTTTTGTGTTGTCTAATTGGTTCCAAGGAGAATAATATGCTCATATTTGTTTTTTTTTCTGTTATTGTATTAAGAAGTGACGTCGTCGGTCAGTGTTATATCGTATAATTTGGTGCGCAATAGCACACTTGGAAACACATAAGACTCATCATTGTCCAAAAATAGTCTAAAACGTGTTCAAACACACATTTTTCTAGGCTTAAGATTCAAAATAAGGTGTGAAATGTTCATTTATGTAGCTAGATGACTGCTTTACGCAATTATTTGCAAATCCAAGGGTAACTTCACACCGTAACGCGACACGCACCCGACTTGTCATTAAGAGGCAAAATTATTGTTGTTTTGCCTTGCCCAAAGCGGCCCGGTCGGCGCGCGGCGCGGCTCCGCGAAACGAATCTCGACATCGCGATGAGACTTTGTGAGGCGCAGCACGGATGTAGTAAACTCTTCTCTCTCTCTTGTTCATTCTTAGAAAGAAAGAAAAACTGTATATTCACGTGAAAGTGACGCACATACACTTCCCGCCACGTCAACATGTCAACAGCAAAGCATTGCTACGTTGCGCTTATTCGAGTGCTGTCATTGAATTGTGTAATTACAGTGCTGTATTGTATCTTAAAAACTGCCCCCCTCGTTACGACGCGTCGCGCCTCGGTGTGAACTTACCCTTAATCTGTTCACTGGCTCGAATCAACATTTCAAATCTCCGGCCTACGCGTATTTAATGGCCAAATCTCGTGTTAACTTCAATGATTGGTTCAGATTGCTAATTTTGGTCAATCAAGCAAACACGACAGTTATTTTTGTAGTTCCTAAATATGTTCATACTTTCACACAGGTTTATATGAAAATATAGGTATAATCATAATGGTTAACTTTGTTTGGCCACATGGCGCTGCGGTTCTTTGTTTCAGAGCGATATTATCGTACCCCGCGATGTCACCCACGTTCAGTTACGTCTTTGGTTACTGCTCCACTTCTTTTGATCGTAGCGTGATGTTCTAAACGTATAAACTTTCCTCTTGAATTACTCTATCTAAATCTATTCATGAAAACATTATAATCTGTTGCGAAGTTTGAATAATCTAAGCGTACAGAAGAGAAGAGCGGACGTCGGGAAATAGGAGAAAAAGGAAAAATAAATTCTGCTGCAGAAACAAGTGATGGTTGCATACCATCACTTGTTTCTGTAGACCGCGACAAATTGGTCGTGCTATCAAAAAGCGCTCACGCAATTATGGCGTGTGATGCAAGCAAAAGGGGGAAATGAAGCGAAGGCAATTGCTTGACGTTGCGCAGTCATGGCCGCTGCTTGCTACTATTTTGTATTACAGTTGTACTCTACCGTTTTTTTTCCAATTCAGTCTACAATTTACTACCGGTTTAATTTATTTTTCGAGACGAGTTGGCTTCTGCAGATCATATAGTATTGATGAGCTATAGTTACCCAGCAGCGAACATTTTGTTAGGCTTAGGGCTTGAAGACTAAAACTTGGCTTTGATTACAAAAATTGAAAATTAATTAGGATTTTAGATAGACTGAGAGAATACATTTTTCTCCGGACCTTACCTAACATCAACCTTGACTGGACATGAAGCATGATATTATCCGTGCAATTTAGTGCTCATTGTCAGATTGCGGGCAGGATAACCCGCTATTATCATAAATCTGGGAAGAATTTTGTCCTTGTGCTACCCTTTCGCCATGGGTCTCTTCTTAGTATTCAGAATAAGACCTAGATCACTCGGGATTGGGACAAATTTATTAGAGTAGGTACCAAAGGTTGCCAAACGAGACGCTATTACTAAGAATCCTCTGTCTGTCTGGCTGGCATGGCTGTATCTTTCAGGAAGACACTTGAATTTTTTTTAGATTTTCTTTTTAGTGTTACGGTAAGTAGCTGTTATAACAACAATTAGAAATAAAATAAGGGTCCCCCTTTATTTTATATACATACAAAAAGCAAGTTCTTTTGTATATAGCGGTAATTATTGTAGGGTGTGAAGGGAACCCTTCGTGTGCGTGTCCGGTTCGCACTAGACCGGTTTTTTTTCTTTGCATAACTAAAGGCCGAGACTAATAGTGCAACTGCAAATATAGTTTAGGTACAATACGAGTTATGATAGTTTCGTAATCTGCAGATAGGTATTGACTAACTCCTATCAGGTCTGCACAGATATTTTGTCAACCATTATTATCTCCTGTATAGTAGTGATAACAATTTCTACGCACGTTTTTTCAATTACAAATCTTATCATTTTGGGAATACGATCGTCAAACTCATTACTGTATCTACCTACATGTAGGTATTCGTAAAGTCGTGTGTAATTCTCACATTTTATTATTTTGCGAGGCGATTATCGACCGCTTTATTTAAAACTCGTGCACTGTATGCAAATTGCATAGATTAGCGCTTGCTCTAGCCTCTAAGTATCACAAGGTCTAACTATATCTGTACGTACTTATAATAACAATGTAAATTCCTCGATTCTACCCATATTTGCAAACAAAAGGAATTTGGAGGACTGAAAATCAATAAAATGAGAAAGTAACTTTTACTGATGTCTGTCTGTCACGTTTTCACTGCTTAACCACTGAACCGATTTTGATGATATTTGGTATTGAGTAGGCTTGAACCCCAAGAAAGGCCATAGGCTACTTTTTATTTGTTATTATGGTTATACCCACACACTCTGTGGAAATTGTCTTCTATCGTCTATATGCTTCTGCGCCCACGAACGACTTTTTGACAGTTTTTTTTTGTCGGTGAGAATGGAACATGAATTCCAATAACCAACGCACACGGCCGACAAAAAGTCAGTCCTACGAAACTATGGATTTATTGAATCTGTCCGATAATCAGTCCTACAAAAAGTAGTCGTGAGCGGACAGATTTTTTTTTTAGGGATGGGAAATCTTCGAATGAGTTCCCCTGCCCTGGGCGGGGCAGGAGGGAGTGTCAGACTTTTAGTGACTAAAACCCTTCCACGTTCCTTCTTGTGCCGTTTGCGTTCCGGGAGCGCGGTATCTTTTACGAACAACCCGCAGCCCCGGCGGGAATCGGCCCTGAGTAGCCCCTTCAAAAAACTGCTGATATCTCTTTGAGACGCGCTTCGACACAGCCTGTCGTTATGCAAAGTACGGGTGGTGCATTACCATAGTCGTCTCGCGGCTCCCGACGCCTGGAGCGTCTACCGCAGCGGCTGGAAGGGGACACTCTCTGCCTCAACCGTCCCACCGCTCCCTTCTCTAGCATAACTGCCTTATAGAAGGGGGCGGCCAGGCTCATACGGTTCACAAGATACAACTCTGTGACAGACGTACGGACGAATATACAGCGGAGTCTTAGTACCCAGTAACAAAAAAATCTTATTGGTTGCCTGAGGCAGGAAACTTAATACAGTAACCTCTATGAACCTTAGAGAGGACAATACATAACGTAATACGTACAGGCATAAACATAAGGTATGAGTCGTTAATTCTAATAATAGTTTCAAGATTTCCTGTTTTGAAGAAAAAACGCGAACAATACGTACAGATGCTACATCAATTTTCCTCGTGTTGAATGGACAAATGATGTAATGTGATTAGTGAAAGTATAATTTATCCGCTTTTGTGGTTTAAATTTGAGGTAGCAGAAATGTGTTAAAAAGTTGCTTGCGAAAGAACTCGATTTTGTGATTATGCGATTTGTCATTTCACAAACTCGTTTCAATTTTGTGCTTCGCTGTATGACATTAGGATGTTTTTAGGTAGATGCCTATTTAAAGAGAAACTATACGGAATGATAAGTGCTAGCTTTTGCACGCATCTTCGTCCGCGTGGAAATCAATTATACCATAATATGTTAAAACACTAGCAGTACCCCGCGGTTTCACTCGCATTAAGTTACGTCCTTAGGTTAATACTCCTCCCCCGTATGTCCTAGTGTGATGTTATATAGCCTCTTTCTGAGGATAAACGGGCTATGTAAGGGCCTTTCGTCACCTGGCACACCAAGTTTTTTAAACGCGCCGTTGACGCGCGTTTTTAGCGATACAGACGCGATAGACACGCGAGTTTGACAAAAACAAACTGCAATCTGGAAAGAAAACCGCGCTATCGACACGCGTTCCCAAAACGCGTGTCAACGGCGCGTTTAAAAAACGTGGTGTGCACAGGCCTCAATACAGGAGGACCAGTACTTCCTAGATTACACTTACAAATAATCAAACAAGCGTTTTTACCTCTGCCTAATGTTAGTATAGAATAATATTGATTACTAACTGTCTTCAGTCGCTAATCACCTTGGAATCCTATTAATATCGCTTCATTTGGACGGCAAAATTGCTAAATAAGCAGTCAAGTCTATGGTGTGTACAAAACAATAAGTGAACGGGAATCGCAAATGTCATGAGTGAGAAAGTCAGGCGTCGCGTAGACATGTTTAGTAGCCGCCACGAATCGTGAGCACAAACGTCAAGTTAATTTTTGGGAATTTCGGTTCCTTTCTGAGTGTTTTGGGGCGCCGACGCTGCACGCGATCGTGCTCACGACTTGTGGCGGCTACTATACCTACTTCAATTTTTCCTTCCTTTATTAAAAATCCAAAATAAATGGATAGAGGCCTCCGCTTTTTTACACCTTAATATCGGACCCTCCGCCTTCCCCCAGATAAAGTTATATTAGCAGTTTGAGATCTACACTACAAGATTTCCTGTTCCTTTTTCTAATAAGTACATATTTAAATCACATTGATTCACTCTTCATAATTATGCCGCTTGTAATTAAAATACACCATGATATCTAACTGCGTCACCCGGCCTTATAAGTAGATATAAAGTTAATATCTATTGTCTAAGCAGGCTCCGCTTAGCACCTACTGTCAATCTGGTTAACTTTGAGAGATAAGTGCGATATTTCATACGATATCTTGTAAATTTAATCATAGCACACGAGTGTCTTTTAGATTTTACTTTTCACTCATTGACAACAAATAAGGAAAGTCTATAAAATCCATCAGTATAATAGAATAATCTTATTTTGTAATTTGTCAAAGCAATCTTCATCACATTCATAGAAAAGTAGTAATAATTATTTTTGTATTAATCTGGGTAACATTGACAAAATTAAAGTAACCCCCGACAGATGAAAGAAATCATTACCGAAGCTAACAAAACAGCTGATAACCTTAAAACCGCTGAACCGATTTCCATTAAACAAAGCTAAGAACACTTCCGACTAATTAACCTTTCAAACACAAAAAACAAAATCAAAACCGGTTCATGCGTTCGGGAGCTACGATGCCACACACACACACACAGACACGTCAAACTTAAAACACCCCGTGGTTTTGCGTCTGGGGTTAAAAATATCCAAAAAGTTATTCACTGGTTTGTAATTAGTTCATCTTCCGGTGTCAATGTTACCCCAACGAATCAAAGATACTCCAGATTGACTGTACTTTATGGAATATCTGCGATTAGACTCCTAAATTACATAAACCAGCATATTATTAGTAGCTTAGTTGAGCTCTGTGAAGGAGCTCGTCCGGGGAAGTACTACCACCACACCTATTTCTGTCGCAAAGCAGCGTTGCTGTATTCCGGTTTGAAGGGTGCCGGTGTAATTATTCATCATTAGGTATTTTATCCTTGTCTCTGGGATTTTTTTTTTTTTTGGTGGGTGGAAATCATCAAATAACTTCTCCCGCCCTGGGTGGGGCGGGAGGGAGTGTCAGACTTTTACTGACTAAAACCCACCCATGTTCCTACTTGTGCCCTTTGCGTTCCGGGGGCGCGGTATCACTTACGAACAACCCGCAGCCTTGTCTCTGGGATGGCAACACATTTGCAAGGCCTCTGGTCTTGCAGACGTCTATAAGCAGCGGTTACCACTTAACCTCAGGTGGGCCGACAGCTGTTTGCCATACAATGAAAAAAAAAATGACATAAACCAGCTTTACACTACCATAATAACCAGAAGAAAAAACAATAATACGAGGTACACAGACGATAGGTAAATGAGCAAAGGTCTACAATGACAATTCAAAATAATGACTTGAATTGAATAACTCATTTGTTAGTTTTAACCGAGTAATAATGAATATAGCCGAAGTAAGAACAACACAAAATATTAATTAACTCCTTTGTTTTAAGTTGATAACCTACATACTTCATAACTCAATTAGTTACTGCAAAAAAACTGCGCAGTACGTAAAAAGAATAGGAATAAAATCAATCATACGTTTATAATTTATATTAGATAAAAACAAAAACATCAATAAAAGACAAATAAAAAAAAACGTACGTAGTTAATTCTACAAAAAAGATGGCTACGCAACTTTGAGTGAAGTGATAAATGTGTAATTTACCGTAAATTAAAGTAACTAGTAAAAATATGTAAGTAGGATATTGAAGTCTACGTGTACGAATCGGCTGCCCGTTGGACGCTATCTAATCTTTATAGTTAATACATCATCATACTAATATCGGGCGTTCATATCGGTCAAAAATAATGTTCATTGTTGTTCCTACATTATTTTTCATCCTCCAATACTTTCTCAATTTTGTGGCCAGCATTTTCTCAATTTTGTGGCCAGTATTTTCTTAACTTTGTGGCCAGTATTTTCTTAATCAATTTCGTGGCCACTATGTTCTTAATCAATAATTCGAGTATGCTCCTGGGGTAGATTGTGCTGATGGACTCGGGAGACTTTATCTTTTTGTATTGGTCCATCCATTGAGCCGAATTTTCATTGGCCGTTAACTTAGTCGTTATACATTAGGTGGGGAATCCCCGAATACGTGCCATCGACTAATGAAAATGATTACAGCATGCGGTGCCTATGGCATGCGTGAACAGAAATCTTCCGCACCCCGAAAGTGACCAATGAAGATACGTCTTTATGTTTATAAATTTTTACCGACGCTTTCAATTCTCTCGCTCTCGCTTTTCAATTTTATTTATTTTGAAATACTCTATCGCATTCTTGACGATTGTAAGTCATCTGACGTTCAATCATTAGTAATAAGTATTTTTTTATTTTCCCTGGAACTGCTGCTGGTGCTGAACTGCCTCGGTAGCCTAGTGGTCCTAAGCGCGACAGCTACGCTAGAGGTCTTGGGTTCGATTCCCAGGTCGAGCAAAAAGTGTTAGTGGGTTTTTCTATGAAATTCTCAGTAGCAACTCGGAGTTAGGATTTGTGCCCGGTTAATGGCAATAGGCTCGCCCCTTATTACATGGGACCTAAATATACCGGCGAACTGTGGGTGTACATTGTTACACCTCTGCCTAACCCTTAGGGGAATACAGGCGTGATGGCATATATATTTTATTTTCCCTGGACAATAATATGTACAATAATTTGTAATAGCTTATCTAAATCATGGTTATTAGCACATTGTTTCGAAGTGGAAGGGGAAACAATTGAGACGGACAGAGCAGTTATAGGATATTATTATCATTTTGGTAGTACCTACAGCTTAGCGTATTACACGTAAATCAAAACTGTGAACAGCGGAGCATGACTGTGCATAATTCCGTATGTGGTGAGACGAATCTCGCGACGGGCTTCAAGCAATGTTACCTCTTATCGAATTAACTCAAGGCCTCAATTTACTAGTTTCATATGCGCATAGTAATACCGTAGGTAATGAGAACTTTACATTTATTGTCTTTAGTGAGACATTAGAGATGCTGCCTTAATTCAAGGATTTATGAACTATGTTTTAAGCCTTTCTGGATTTGTCCGAAATGACTTAAAAAATTGTGATCAGCTCCTCATAAACAAACAACAGAGTCACCCTTACCATTTACTTTCAGAATATATCACTAATCTTGTTTGTCATTATAAAAGTGCGTTAAGGCGTACCCCACATATGACCAATTACATCTATCCGTAGAACAAAATCTTTTTTATGTCGTCTGCGACATTATCGCCCTGGTGATAATAGTGGTCGTGTGTGGAGACGCCTTTAACAAAATAAGATTATTTTACTTTGAGAGGTTTAAATATTTGAGCAATTATAAGATTAACAAGGTTTTTGACCTCGTTAACGTACAAAGAATAATCTCATAAAGCAAGTAATGCTAATATGCAAAATAACATGCAACATACGGCAAGATATCAGGTAATTGCCTATCATTTTGAAATAACAAACGATATTATCTTGATGTGTAGTTTACTTGCAAAAAAAACTATCATTTTAAGGGTTCTTTACCCGAATGGTGCCAACGGGTAGGCACTAAATCCTATTACTAAGCCTCTGCTGTCCGACAGTCAGTCTATCACAGGGCTGTATCTACTAAACTACAATTGGCAGACGCTTGAAATTTTACAGAGTGTGTATTACTATGGCCGCTATAAGAACAAATAAAAACAAAACGAAGGTAAAAATGAAAAGGATTGGAGTGTTAAATATTGTACGGTGGTACGGAACACTTCGTGTACCAAGTCCGACTTGCACTTGGCCGGTTCTTAGATTGCCGTCTGCATCTTCAATTTAAACTCGTATTTTAAACGTGCAACTGACATTTCACTAATTCATTTGACTCTTGCGCATATCGTGCGTCATTTTCAGTCTCATTTGCATATGAGTCTTGCTTATTCTTATCCTTACGTTTAACTCTTTATAATGGTAAGTATTCTGGGAGGTTCAATACAAGTCTGTTTCTTTAAAAGGTTTTTATTTTACCTTTAGTTGTTATAATGTAACATATTTTTCATTCTTAAATATTAAAAGCAAGTCCTGGGTTCTTAATTCATGAGGTCATACTTGTTTTCTTTGTTCATTCATACAATTTTTCCATTCCAAGAAATGTTGTGGATGTATCTATGTTAGGGCTGCTATCTGTGCGAGATTCCGAATTTTGTACTAGTTTAGAGAATTTTTGGGGGTCGTCCTGAAGGGGTTTTAAAAGCATCCAGGTCAAACCCGGACACTTTGTTTAAATAGGAATTTCGATTAACTGATATTTAAGATAGAAAATGTAAGTGAGTTTTTAACCCCCAACTCAAAAAGAGGGCTGTTATAAGTTTGACGTGGCTCTGTGTCTGTCTGTGACACGGTACCTCTTAAACGGGTGAACCGAATTGAATGTGGTTTTTTATTTATTTGAAATCAGGTTTCCTAGCGGGTTCTTATTGATTCAGCCATTCCAAGGTTATCAGCTCTTTTGTTAGCTGCGGTAGGGATCCTTATTATTCTGTCGGGGGTTACTTATTTGTTTTATTTTAATACTTGTTATTTTTATTCTTAAAATATTTCTCTCATAGGCGTCTGGGAAAGTATCTTAATTTCACTTGTTTGTCCGGCGTCGGCAATTTAGGTGATAGCTGCCCTAACCTAAGCTAATACCTATTTATTTATGCAGACATAACCAGCTTTTACTTGTGAAGTGAAAATATTTTGTTCCGGTGGGTAACTCATAAATTATAGAATATTCGCGACTTGTGTTTAAAAATGAGAATTTTGCACAATAATAAAACAAGAAAGTCGGACTTGTACTTTTGCGGTTCCGTAACAAATCTATTATTTTTTTCCTTATTCATTCATTATTTGTTATAATCGATGTAATAGAACAGGACTACAGTAAACGCCATAGTAACAAGTATTCTCTGATTAAAGTGATTCTGCTTGAACTTGCTGTTGTAGTTAAAGGCTTTATGGCTTAATGATGCACAGACAAACACATCGTAGGAATTAGGATTAGTAATAGGGTTACGTTAGCACAATATAGTATAATAATGTTTGTAAGGGTATCGTAGGCTGTACCAGAATCATTCGCTCCCTAAATCGCACCAAACACAATGGCAGTGGGCAGTCTTCCTGACTATGTCTCATCATTTCAATCGAACGACGCTCAAGCGCTGATCGTAGCCTGTAAATACACCAAACTAAACCCTAAGCCTGCTTAAGCTATTGAATAGTAAGGTTTCATAATCGGATAACCTAATTGTGTGTACTACTAACCTACTATTTCTAAGCTGCGTTCTTTTAAATATCAGTACCTACCTACTTACCTAGTTTTATAACGGTTTTTAGAAGTAAAATTGAATACCAATAATTGTCTATTCAAACGGCTACATGAATCTCTAGTTTCTCTTGGCTCTAAACGTAGATGTTCGTTTCGTCACGTTTCACGAATAGATCTATGTTGGAGTAATACTTAAAGGCTAAGACCCCTCTCCATTTTCTCGAAATATTCTGTTCATTTCTATTGCTTGTCCTTTCGGTAGGAGTCAAGGACGTCCATCGGATTTCATATCGGATGAAATAGGGAAACTATCCTATTTCTTGTTCGTTCTTCTTCTTCAAAGAAACCTATCTACTGTTTGAAAACGACTTTCAAGTTTTTGACTGAGTGACTCCTTGACAATTTGAAAGTCCCTGTAAATGTTTTATTTAAAATAAATTGTTTTAAGTTTGATTTTGATGTTTATGATAGATAGGTCACTAGTATTAGTCGAACAGTTTATGAAAATTGACAACCCTGTAAAGAGGTTTGATTACTTTTTAAACAAACCACTACAGTGCTGTGGATATAGCAAAAGGTACTTTAACATTTCGTAGGCAAATGGTGTTGATAATAACTTAATAATAATTTAATTGCGTCTGTGGGTAAATCCGAGGTAATTAAAACACAATTTTGGAGGCCTCTCGGAGATTACCGCAATGTTTCAAATTTGTGATTACGGAAGACTTTATTGAGGTTTAAGCCTTTTCTTTTTCGGTTCATGTATTTCTGTATGTATTAAGTAATTAACTGTCGGTACCTATCATACCGCTGAGGACAGACACCCATAAAAAATTCTGACTCCTTTAGTACAATAACTTCGTTCAAAGTTTTTTATACCAAGCTGTTACTGACCTTAAAATAAACGAAATTATTGTCCTTGTAACTTTTTAAACTGATCTTGTGCAAATACTATCAAAGACGTTAATAATATTGTTTTCCATTTTTGACTATCGGCTTTCTTTTATTGTTTCAGCGAACCATACATTCCTCAAAACCTTACTGGACTTACGATGGGAATAGTGAAGGGTCAAACGGCGCCAATGGACGTAGTCAGAATTGAAACGAGAACCAGTGTAAGTACACATCAGATGTGCAGTTTATGCAACACTGTGGCGCACAGTGCCTCGCTAACTACCGACGGCGACGTACTTACGACGATATGTTACGTTACAATATTCAATTGAGCACGTCCGTCACAACAAACAACGAGTGACGCCTCGCGGATACAATTAGCCGCATGTTGATACGCCACTGTTGATATTTACACTTGCATATTATCTTATAATTTAACTTCGCTCCACCGCCAACCCATTCTTAGCACTTAAAGGCCAACGTTAACTCGTTCTCTCGACACAATGACGTCATTAGATCCACTTGTTTTTCTCATTTAGTCATTTGAATTAATGAGCGTTCTTTTTTGTTGCAGATAATGTTTTCGTTTCTGTCCGTCGGCTGGGGCCTCCTATCGGACATCGATATCGAAAGTGAAAGATTACGAGCAATCGGAGGCCAAAGGTTCGCTGTTTGGGCACTCGCAAGACTCGTCGGACTGAGGACGTACAAAGGTGTAGTGAGTTACGCGAAAATTAAGGATGTAAGCAATCTTCCTAAACCAAAGCAACCGCTCACCCTCAGTCACAGCATCAGTCAGGACGGCGCGCTCGACTCCCCTGATGCGGAAGCGTTCATTGACGCGGATGAACATTCTGAAGTGTTCGTCAACGCTATTAACGGGAAACAACATCAAAGGGTGGACTCATGGTATTCTGTCAATTCACGGAGGAGCGCCTTTTACAGTACCCGCGGCTCAGAGTACCACAGCGTGACGAGTAGCGGCTCTGAAATGCGGTCGCCCGTGCACGCGTGCATGCACGGCCCTGCTTCCCACCTGCCGTCGCTCATGTCTCACTTGCCGACGCACTGGGTACACGAACATGGCGAGTTTGTCATGGTCCACGTATCCTATCAACCATACATCGGGGAAGACTTCTTATTTGCCCCGCGATCACAGCTTTCCGATGGAATCATGTGGATGTTGATCATCAAAGCAGGAATTTCTAGATCTCAATTACTATCGTTCCTTCTGGGTGTGGGCCAGGGCACGCATGCCGATTGGAATAATGAATACGTAAAAATGGTTCCTGTCAGTGCGTTTAGAATAGTTCCGGAGGGGACCGCGGGTAACCTCACGGTTGACGGCGAAGTCGTCGAATACGGACCCATACAGGCTGAAATATTCCCAAACATTATTAATTTATTAGTGCCAGAAATGAAATAACATCACATTAAATAAGTAAGAGGTAATCATGAAATGACTGATATAATTATTTAAACCATAACCGAGCCGATGCATGTGCAATATACGGGAATATAACGATTCCAAGCAAAGGTGTAAAATAATGGTTGTGTAAGAGATGATATCTAAATTATTAACTATGTACCAAAAGTGATTGATTGCAGAGGCAATTGAGTTGATCATTCCATGAATGTTGTGATTTATGTTATACAATTTTTATTTTAAATTGGTTCAATAACTGAAAATGTGATATAATTTTGTAAGTGTTAATTACTAAAAGCCTAAATGTGAGCATATAGCAGCTAGTCGTGTCTTGCACGAATACAATGAATCAGTGCCAAATATTAGCACTCTAAACGCATTCATTTTTTGAATTCTAACTAGGAATTGATCACTTACACTACTTGCTCAATTAGAGCAATTGTCTGCACGTTTATTCTTGCATAGGATATTATTTCAGCAACCGAGTTACTTATTAACATGTTTGAAAAATGTATTATCTAATAATATCATAGTATGTAGCTCAAAGCAAATTTATTATTAATTGTTGTAAACTTTTAATTGCGGTTTAATATTATAGAGAACATAGTTTATGCTCTCTCGATATCATTATTTAGAATAATTTTGAAAATCTTACTTTCATGTTCAGAGTAAGTTTTCAAATCAAGTTTCTTTAGAGAATGCTGTTGCATGCTTTGTAAAAATTATCTATTTGGATGTTCAATAGTGTTTTGTTATTACAACAATAGCTTGCCATATTTGTAAATTGAAATTATTTAACTTGCCTTTACCGATTCCTTTGCGGTGTTTAGGAGAATGGGGTATGGTAACTAAACTAGTTATAGTTAACTATACTACTATAGTTTATTTAGTGAAAATGGGTTAGGACTGCTGGTATAACTTAATATAATTTATTTAGCAGTATTAATTATTATTTATTGTAATAGCATTTTCTTTTTCTGTGATAATAACTATTCTGCCATATTTCATTTGGATGTTCCAATGTTACTACTTTTTAAGAATGCGAACTGTCTAGCAAAACCCCATTTATATAAGTACATTGTATTATAAAGTTTGCATACTTTTGAAACAATTTATACTTTCAGGTTTAATGCATTATTTTCCTTAAGGTATTTTAATGTTCAAAAATAAGCAGTTGTCTATATTCTATAGAATTGAGGTTTTAACAATGTAAGGTTTTTAAGCCAATACCTACCTACTCGTTTTTCGTACAGCATTTTATTGGCGAGATTTACAGACTAGCAACGAGTTTCAATAAAATATGTTTTTTTTTTTTTATTGTAAATAACTTACATAAGCTAATGTGAACAAGTGTTTCATACATAATACTAACCTTATAATTAAAAAAATAATGTTCATATTTGTATGAAATGCTCACTTTACTTTTTTAAGTCAAAACGAAGACTGTGGTCTCGCCCTGTTCTGCACAAGACAATTATTATTTTATATATGAAATTTATGAAAGATCAGTGTACATTTACACATCAATCATTATTATTTACTTTATTTACATTGTTGGTTTGTTACTGGATTATAAATCTTTTATTTTATGCATTCCATAGTTTAAGGTATCTTTGGGCTTTTTAATACTTATTGAATGTAATTATTCTAGATAGAAATTTAATACAGTAGCATGTTAGCAAATTTTTAATAGATAATGTTGTGAAAAAAGTTATATAATTTTCAATTTTATGAAACTGTTGTCAATAAATGATAAATGCAAAGAATTTGGAGTTTTTTTTAAAATGAAAAATACAGTGTGTAGATGCAATAACTTTATTATATTCTATATATGTTTGATAATTAACTAAAATATGCTTAAAACTAATGTGACAAGGACTTATTCCAAATGCAATATAATGAAAAACCAACACGCATTACAAAATCATAAAATAAATGATTATAGTTAACTTATATGGCAATTTATACAGCTTAACTATATTAAAATAATAAACAAATTGCCAAAGAACATTAAAGTGAAACAATAAGCTATTATCTTATTATTAAACTCGGCTCATATGCAAAAAAAAAACATGTTTAGAATATCCAAACATTGAACTGAGCTCTTAACTTCAGACAGTTTTAATTCATAAATAGTCTTTGTAAAAACTTAATGTAATTTATCTCAATTTCAGAGAATCTAGACTGTCAAGTAGGTTCTGTACTTCAGAGTCCACCTGCTCGCGAGTGCTCACACGCTCTAGTCTCTGGCAGACAGACTCCAATTCTCCAGCATCAGCTTTCTGCATCTTCATGTACTTCACCATCATTTCAACAACTAAACATATCTCTCCGATAAGTTGTTTGGTCTCTTCAAAATGTCCAGCTCCACTTGGACGCATCTGAATGAGTTTCAATTTGCTCTGTGCCAGCTGTATTGGGTTGTGCCCATTCTTATCATGAGAACTCACATCAGTGCCAGCATCAAGTAGTTCTATGACTACTGGAATGTGATTGGTGCAAGCAGCCAGGTGCAGTGGCGTGTTACCCAATGTATCCTTGATGTTAGGATTGGCACCATGTCTCAGCAAAATTCTAATGACATCAACGTAACCGCGACATGCAGCCAAATGCAGTGGACTTCTTTTGTGCTCATCTGAGGAATTTGGGTCAGCCCCTGACAACAGAAGTTTCTCAACAAGCTCTACGTTATTAGTAGAGGCGGCAAAGCGCAACTTGTGGTTTCTTGATGAACAAATAGTGCCTCCGTATCTGTATTTCAGTCTACAGTGTCTAGCTTTAGTAGAACACTTGATTTTTCCAACATGGTCGTGAGGCTCCGATAAAAACTCGACGGGCATCGGTTGGCCTGCTTGATTTATTGGTATAGCAGGTGGGCTGAATTCTAAAATACACTGAGAGTGATCAAATATTGGGTTATCGCTGCTTTCATTACTGGTGTCTACCCCAGAATCGGCCATGGTTCTTCTTCAAGAAAATAAATGTGATGAAAGTAAACACCTATAGAAACTAAAACGCTCCAACTAGCCTTATGTGTCACAACACTTAAAATATACGCACTTTATTAATGGGGACAAGCGAAGAAAGTTATCTACTCGACTTGTTTATACTTGGCGATAATCTGTCATTATTTCTTTCTTTCTTTCATTCACCGACCAAACCAAAGCAAGAAGTTTCACCTGATCATTTAATTTTAACTGTTGCAACTCAGAGTAGTTTGGTAAACAGCATAGACAACATAAGGAGCGTTTGCGGAGTGTATTCGCTTTATAACCAAAAGTTTAGTTTGTTGCCATCATTTTTGAGACAAGCTGTTAAAATCAATGTAAAGTTTTGTAAAATCACGAAAGGAACGCATCTGGTCATTCCTCAATGACTGACAGGTGGCGAGTTGACAGCGTATTCGGCCTCGGAAGAAATTTCGAACGTTATTTTTACCAACAATACTGCGTAAATTGAAGATAAAAACATGCAACAATTAACAGTATTCATGGTAAGTTAATGAATCAGATGTTACGATTTGGGACTATGTTTGGCTTGGGATTATGTTCTTAACCTAAAACGTTTTTGCCGATAGGATATTGAAAGTTCACGTTCGTATATCGACGAGCTGTATTCGTCAGATGTACCGAAGGTTGTGGAGGCATTAGTGACGCTGAAGAACTCAGTAATAGGGAGCAACAGACAGAAGAGCTCAGTGATACAGCAAGGAGTAGTGCCGCGGCTTCTGCAGTTAATGTCTGATGAAACATTGGACCCTAATATAAGACTTGAAGCCACTATCACAATCGGTAATGTTTGTTTGTATTGCACATAATATTGAAAATACGTATTTATCCAGTACTTGCGAAGACTTAATTTTCAAGTACATAAGGCTGTTCTGAAATTGGGTTAAGTCACAGCATGAGTGTCATTACCAAACAGGTAGATTTAACTAAACATATTGTCTATGGTTCACTTTTATAACTTTCCTTATAGTTTTACAGACATATCAAACATTGAGTCTGTGTTTACTGGAAAATATAAATCATATAGCCATAGTTTACTGAATGAATTTTCATTAAAACCAGGTTCACTCGCAAAGGGCACACCAGAAAATGTAACCTCACTAGTAGAGCAGGGTACAGCAACAGCTCTTGTGGAGCTCCTTAAAACGGCACCTGTTGGCACAAAGTTGGCAGAGGCAGGACTATGTGCCCTACGGAGCGTGTTCATGCATCCACCTGCTCCGATATCTGCCTTACCAGCTGACATGAGGCTACTGGCAAGGCTGACACGTAAGTTTCATTCATGGTACTTCTATTTAAGTTTTCATATTTGGAAAACAAAAATGCACTATCTTACAAAAATTGTTATAATATAATCAAGTTCGTAATTCTGAGACAGCCTTCAATCAGTTTTACATTAATTAATTAATACTTAACATTAAGGAGCCTATTATACAATTTAATTTTGAATAGAATAGTAGAATGTCTTTACAAGGATTTTAATAAGAAAGTCTATAGCCAAGGTGATACATTACGTAAGATGTATGACACACAACATCTCACAGAAATCATGCTAATTATTACTCAAGTACTCGTATGAATGTGTGAAAAGTACCACATTATAATGCTGCTTGTTTTATCGGGCGGTAGTGTTATTTGTTCAATACCATGATGTTTATTGTTAGAATTCTAAGTAGAGGTCATATACATGTGTGTCAATTCAAGAACAGTAACTGCACATGTACAGAGGAGAGTTTCTAGCCTGTCGAGAGGCGGGAATGCCCTTGTGAATTTAGTAGTCAAGAGGTGATTTTCGCCTTTCAACATGCACAGTATATCATACCTTTATCTTTGTATAATTTTTGTAGTCGCGAAATTTTTCGTGACAATTTTGCTTCAAGCTCACACACTCCACACGCGTACAAAATAACATGTGGCCTTGATTGTAGAAATTAGGTCAAATTAGTCACACTAAGAATGGAGCAGATTTAAACTCTTAAAATGTATATTCTGATTTCTGAAAATCTGAACATAAATCATGATCCTTGATGATATGATATGATGATTGGTCTATTCATGTGCGTTTGTAAGTATAATATGTGAGATGCGATCTGAAACACACAACCACACGGGGATAACCCGCATGCATGTAGTTTCCAAGTGTAAAAACATAACGAATGGAAAGGTGCTTTGCGGGTGCCATGAGTACTGTGCTCTTAAGCAAATCTGCATGACATTACAAACGCCCTAATCCCATAGCTGTTTTTTATGAGGTCTTGATAATCATACAGTTACTGTTTTGACTGTTTACAGAAACAATTGAAAAAAGGATCTGAGTAGTATTATCAAAACAAACACAAAGTATTTATATGTCATATCTTTGTCAGAGATAGCGCGGGAGGGTTCAGCAACAGCTCGCGCATGTGTAGTCCGGATCCTTTCCATCTGGTGCAGTGGGGCGGGGGAACAAGAGGCGCTATGTGCGGCGGGTGCGTGCGGCGCGGCGGCTGCGCTGCTAGCCGCCACCCCGCCCGCTGCGCCAGCGCTGCCGGCCCTGGACCTATTAGCTGCAATGTGCTTTGAGAACGCCAAAGTGTCGCAGATTGCTCTGGAAACGAGGTCAGTTTTGATGGTAATGATGTTATAGACATGCTAGTAAATAAAAGATCAGTCCAGAAATACTCTAGATCCCTTTGTATAGGTAGTGTCAAAAGTCTAGAGTGAACATTCAAATTCAGACAGATATGGTAAAAATAAAATACATTCTATCAAAAATGTGCTAGCCAGATAATTGGTTACAAGATAATTTCATAGAAGTTGGCCTTGTCGTATCATACTTATACCTATTGCTGAGTACCAATATTTTAACTGATTCACCATAAGTTTTTGCAACATTTGGGTGACCTTGACCTTGAACAAAATGAAGGCATGTTCTTAAAATACTTGAACTATGTTAACCTTTTCGGTGTTTAGTTTAACCTCTAATGGTGCTATATTTGCATGGCACACTATCATATTCGCCTATATGTCAGCTGAAGCTACAAGTGATTTTTGTTTATTTTACAATAGTCTTGTCCTGTCCTTAAAGTCATTCGGTGATATTTTCGAGAAAATTATTGCTTTTTTTTTTATTAAAGCCAGCCAGAAATTTAGAAAAAAAACATTTTAAATATCAATTCTTCACATTTCTAACAGTTTGCTTAGCTGACATAGTAATTCTTGATCAAAAATTCAACCTGTATTGTGTGTAGCAAATGCTACCCCCAAATGGGGCCGGCGCAGATCTTGTCAAGCGCAGCGCGATTTTCATTGGCAAACAAATACCAATCGTGCTACAATTGAAATAAAGTTGACAATAAATAAACTTAAGGTTGTTAATTTTCGTCTTTATTTTAAAAGAAGCAAAGTTGATATTTGAATAGAAAACCGAGCTTTAGTGCGCGTCTCCTGATCTTCGCCGGCCCTTACTGCAAAGCTTGAGATAATGATTCACTGATCCATAAGTCAAAGGTGACTTGTCTACATCACTGTCCATAGAATCTCACAACATGTGTCTCTGATAAAGAACGATGTTGCAGGTGACACTGACATGGGACCTTTGACCTTTGTCATAAAAGTTACGTGACTCTTGATCAATGGAGCTTAGTTCTGCGACAACGAAGTAACCCACAGTCTCACAATTTTACATACATACCATCACGCCTGTATTCCCCGAAGGGTTAGGCAGAGGTGTAACAATGTACACCCACAGGTCGCCGGTATGTTTAGGTCCCATGTAATAGAGGGCGAGCCTATTGCCATTAACCGGGCACAAATCCTCCAAACAACTCCGAGCTGCTACTGAGAATTTCATAGAAAAACTCAATAACACTTTTTGCTCGACCTGGAAATCGAACTCAAGACCTCTAGCGTAGCAGTCGCGCATAGGACCACTAGGCTGCAGTTTATTATTTAATAAATTACGACAAACTAATTCAATATGCCCAATGTGTTAAGTTACTATCTAGCAATAACTGTCCAATTCTTGTAACTTTTAGGAATGTTTGCATTCTAATCTTAGTTTCAATCTATCAAAAATGCCTCAAATTTACCAACATATTTTGACATTGAATGACATGGAGATGAGATTGCATTTAGATTTTGAGCATATTAATTATTAGAATTGGCCTTCAGTTCAATGTATGTCTGAAATGTATGCATAGGTGCAAATAAGTCGGCATAAAACATACAAAACTATTAATATTTTATTTAAAAAATGGGATATATTTTGGATGTTGGTTAGTTCATTTTAGCAGAATTAAACTCAATTGTGTCTCAGTTTTTTTATAAATATCTTTGGATGGCAAACCTGCCGCGGTCCACCTGATGTTAAGTAATCACCTCTGCCTACAGAAATCTGAAATACCAGAGGCCTCGCAAATGCGTTGCCATATCAGAGACAAAGCTAAAATGTCTCATGTGCCTGTAATTACACCTCTGAGTCTTGTCTAGCCATCCATCTTCCTATATCATTGGGATATTTTCCGTCACAGAACACCTAATAGACATTACGTCAGAATTGTTTACTTAACTAACGCTAATGTGGATAGTTAATAGTTTTCTCCATTGACACCGCGATAATCATGATAACTCTAGTTACTAAGTCATTAAGTTATTAAATTACGTTGTAACTTTATGTCACTGAATATAATGGTAAAAGTTATTGAGATAATAAAATTCTAGCTGTATAAGTGTATACCTCGGGGTGTCACCCGGGTTCAGTTACGTCTTTGGTTACTGCTCCGCTTCCGTTAGTCGTAGCGTGATGTTCTATACGTATAAACTTTCTTCTTGAACAACTGTGGGTGTACATTGTTAGACATTTGCCTAACCCTTCGGGGAATATAGACATGATGGTATGTATGTATTTTTCAATAAAAAGAGTACATAGGCGGACTCCATGCTTCTCCTTTCCTTTTTTACATTAAGTTCTTAGACTTCACAAAATAAAAGTGTGTTCGTCATAGCGCTTCACTTAATATTTATTTTTAACATAATGGAATATATGGCTCTTCCATTATGTACGAGGAGATTAAAATAATACATAATACAATAGAAAGGCTAAATCTTAATGTCTTACTGCACTGTCAGATGTATTATGCATTATTATTTTGTCATTGCTTTGACTTTGACAAAGTTCATTGTTAGTTGCCAAGAAAAGGAAGAGAAGTGAATACAAATGATACGATTGGCAAACACAAGTACATCTTCATGCTGATAATCAATCAATCATTTATTAATCAATCAAAAATAATATCATATTTTACTCAATGATTTAGAGAATTATTCCAGGTCATTTGTTTTACTGAAGAATAAATCGGCTCCAACATTCCGCACCCCAACCCCTGCTGAAATCAGCCCGGACCGCTAAGCCCTTATAGCTTTAAATTCGTCCCTAAATAATCTAAATCTAGCTTGTGCCTTCCTGTCTTGCCCCAGTAACGTCCTAAGTCTACGTCGTATTCCCTTAATTTATAGGTTTTATGCTTTAATTTATTCAGACCACACAGAAAAGTCCGGTTAAGCAACCCACAATGTCCTAGGTTGATCTCCAAGATACCAAACGGAAAAAATAACACTCGACACATAACATACCATCACGCCTGTATTCCCCAGAGGGTTAGGCAGAGGTGTACCAATGTACACCCACAGTTTGTCGGTATGTTTTTTTGGGTCCCATGTAATAGGAGGCGAGCCTATTGCCATTAACCGGGCACAAATCCTCACTCCGAGCTGCTACTGAGAATTTCATAGAAAAACCTAATAACACTTTTTGCTCGACCTGGGAATCGAACCCAAGACCTCTAGCGTAGCAGTCGCGCTTAGGACCACTAGGCCAACGAGCCAGTTATACTCGAATGTTCTGAAATCGTTATTACGTTACGTTTACGTTTTGTAGTGGTTCTAACCTTTTTAATGTTGTCCACAGGCACGATGACAAATCAATCCCGGAGCTGTTATCATCTCTTGTAAGTCGCGACAAGCCGCTGCCGGTGGCGATGGGTGCTGCGCGCTGCCTCACTTTCATGCACCGCGCGGGAGCGTTACCTGCCGAGGATGTGCGGTGAGTATACAACACTGGCCCCACAGCTGGGCAAAGGTCTCCTCTAAGTTCTGGTAGGTATTCTTTTCCGGCTCTCGCAGTTGCTGTCGTCGCATTGTCAGAAAGATATCATCATCGAACCCACCTTTTCCTAACTATATTGGGGTCGGCTTCCAGTTTAACTGAATGCAGGTACATGCCAGTATTTTTCATGGAGCGACTGCCTACCTGATTACTAAAACTTAGTAACTGGGTAACACAATACGATACGCCTTGGTAAGACTGGCAGTTAGAATTTCAGGCTTCTCACTACCAACGGCTTTTCAAAACATGGAGGGGGTCTCGGTATGAAATGGATGATCACCCATCTTAATACCGACCTAGGCAAACGTTGCTTAACGTTGATGGATTGATTTGTGTAGCTTTTAGTAAGCTACAAGCCCACCCACATATATTCATGTCATGTATAGTAGTCGCCACGAGTCGTGAGCACAGACGTCAATTTCATTTTTGTATTTTTGGGTTCCTTTCGGGGTTTTTTGGGGCGCGACTCGGCGGGACCTGGCTGGTTATTGGTCCACCTTTCTTGGCCGGTTAATATTTTAATAGACACTTGGTGCTACCGATTAGTGATTCGTTATTTTATTTTATGTACTTATGGAGACTAATAATATACAGTTACTGTTACTTTGTAGAAAAGACAACACTGCAGTATACTGTGTGAACGTTGTGTTTTGTTCATGGTGCGTAATATTAGATAGGTCAACTGTTAGGTTATCTATTAGATACCAAAACAAGTATGCATTTCACACATAGACCTGAGTTTGTATATTATTTTATAAGTAGCTACAGTAGTCGCCACGAGTCGTGAGCACAAACGTCAGGTTCATTTTGTGTACGTGTGTACGTTTCTGTTTTTGCAGCACGCCATCGGTCCGATAGACGTACCAATCGCGTGCGGTGTCGACGACCCAAAAAACTTGGGAAGGAACCCAAAACGGATATTTAATAAAATTCCAAAATGGTTAAAAACTTTAAATCTTAAAATATTTAAAAATAAACTACTTTTATGGTTAAGCACTCATAACTTTTACAGTACAAAAGAATTTTTCGAAGTGAAACATTTTGTATTGTAATATTTGCACGCTGTGATATAAGCAAAACATGTATGCTCTATATTGTCTGTAACAACTTTTACACCATGTATTATGCAAATAAAATTATTATTATTAAAAAAGTACTTGACGTTTGTGCTCACGATTCGTGGCGGCTACTATACTTAGTAGCAAATAATCAAAGTTTAAAATATTACCACAACAATTTAGTTTAAAAAATAATATTATTTGGTGTTATTTAAAATCGGTTCTCTTGCCAGTCCTTTTCTTAGCAAAACGACAAATTGGGACTGTGAATTTAAATTCTGACTTGCCCAAGGTCCGTATTCAAGAATGATATATAAACTTCTGTATTTACAACTCGATTCAATCAAAAGGCTTTATATCTGTTGTTCCCAAGGCCAGATCTACGATTGGGTGTCGTTTTGTAATATAGCTGCAGCGCCATGTAATTATATTTTCATAATATTTTTGACATTTCTCCATACCATTACTTCTCTACCACTACTGTGAGTGCCATATTCAGCAAATAATCTCTACACATTATGTTTTATATTCCAGGGTGGTGTTCGGTGCGCTCCCGTGCCTCGCCCGGCTCTGCACCAAAGACATGCCGGAGGACATCCGCGCGTCGGCGGCCGAGACCTTAGCTTACTTAGCAGAGGTATGCTACAGTTGCCTCACGTAAGGGAACACATTATTCATGAATATACCAGCACACACACTCCATTGTATAGGTATATTTCTACACTAGTTTGTGCCAGCGACTTCGTTCGCATGGTTTTTTTCACCCGCTTTAAGTTACGTCTTTGGTTACTGCTCCACACCTATTGGTCGTAGCGTGATGTTATATAGCCCATAGCCTTCGTTGATTAATGAATAATCCAACACGAAAAGAATTTTTCAATTCAAACCAGTAGTTCCTGAGATTAGCGTGTTCAACCAAACAAACAAACTCTTCAGCTTTATAGATGGTATAAAACAAAGTCGCTTCTCGCTGTCTGTATGCTTAGATCTTTTAAACTGCTCAACGGATTTTAATGCGGTTTTCATCAATAGATAGTGATGCAAGAGGATGGTTTATAACATCTCACTACGACCAACGGGAGCGGAGCAGTAACCATAGACGTATCTGAACGCGGGGTATATAGCTAGTTTATTATATAAGAAAAAAGATTATCTCGTTGGCCCCTCGTGTAGCTTCCTCGTGTACTTTATCTGTCGAGTAGTTTTCGGGATTTCGTGTTAAGTCAGTGGGTGACCTTTCGCTTTGATAATAAAGCTGTTCCATACGTTTTGAACGTGTAGGTGTTTTTTTAAAACCAAAAACAATTTTGTCTCTAAAGGTCTACAAATCTATGGTAAAAGATTTAGTGTCGACGTTGTTTCCACTATAAGATTGAATTGACACCGCGACGTGCATATACAAGACTGACAAAGTATCAAACAGCTGTTTTACATCCATCTAATTTGTACAATTTCCTACATTTCTAGGTAGACACCTCCCTGCAAAGGCTAGCAGCGATCTCGAACCACCTGATGACGTCACTAGCAGAGATCGTCAACTGTCCGTCACCGGCCGCCAAGCAAGGCGCTTTCAAATGTTTCGCGTCCCTGGGAGCCAATGACGAGGATATACGGAAGAGGATTATTGAGACTCATGGCTTGATGGTGCATGTTGTCAATGGAATGAATAATCCTGAAGCTTCGGTGAGACTTGAGTTCAAATGCTGAGAAGCCTTTAGGGTCAATAATGCAGGCTTTTTATTTGTTTTCGCTGTGCTTTAGAAAAATGTTCAGGGTTTGTATTATGGTTCTCACAGCATACAATGTGCTATTCAAAATAGGGCTTTAAATCGTATGCTTTTAAATATGTTTTAAAATGACAATATAAAAAAAACGTGACGGCTCGCGGGCAGCGCGCTGGTAGCTAACGGCTGGATTGTTTGAGGCAATTTCGTATTGTGCCGTATTTTCTTGTCACGTTGTTAAAAAACTCGTACTTGCATAGGTTGATATGAAATATTATTTTTAGGTAAGATTAGCAGCTGTAAGATGTTTACACTCACTTTCAAGATCTGTGCAACAATTACGAACGACATTTCAGGTGAATATTTTAAAATTATGCAATTGGTAATTCACAAGCAAGACTTTTGACACTTATTTTTGCGTGGATAAGGTTCAAATTTGAATAGACTAAAATGTTTTGTTAGGACCATGCCGTGTGGAAGCCTCTCATGCAACTGTTAGGAGATTCACCCGGAACAGAACTCCTCACAGTTGGATCTTCAACGCTCTGCAATTTACTACTCGAATTTTCGCCAGCGAAAGAACCAATGTTAGACCAAGGTTTGTGACAAACTTTGTTGCCAATCATTTGTCCCAAATGTTTGTTGTCTAGGTAATTAATTGATCCTTTTTTCTAGGTGCAGTAGAAATGTTATGTAATTTGACGAAGATGCCTGAGGCTGCGTTGAGATTGAATGGAATTTGGGCGCTTATGAATATGGCTTTTCAGGTAAGATAATTGTTACAAAATTCAGAATTTTCTCGGAGATACTGTAAATTTATTTATGATGTTTTATAATTTGCAAAAAACGGCACTTACGTAGTAATATAACACTTTGTGACCGCTACTGCCCTGACTATCGCGGTCATGACGTGTGAGAGCAGGATCTTGGCATTTGGCAATAAAACATTATTAAAACAACATAACAAACATAACATTATTATTATTCCATTTATTTATTTGTATATACATATATATTACTTTTTTAAATATTAATTTACACAAAAACATTTAAAAATATAAAAAATTTTAGCGCACCGGGATCGGTAACAGGGTCCCGAGAACCAGGGCTCCTGAGAAAGGAATCCTAACAATACGCGCTGTGTCTAGGAGTACTGCTTTCTGAATCAAGCCCTTGATCTTTATTATTATTATTATATTATATTTCTAGCTATAAGAATAGCATACTATTGAACCACTGCAGGGCTAAGGCCTTGTCTCGAAAGGAGAAGTCACGAGCATTAATCACCATGCTTACTCAAGGCTGATTGACGATTTTAGGCTAAAATTAAGAGTCCAGAACTGCTTCGGTAGCCTAGTGGTCCCAAGCGCGACTGCTACGCCAGAGGTCTTGAGTTCTATTCCCAGGTCGAGCAAAAAGTCTTATTGAGTTTTTCTATGAAATTCTCAGTGGCAGCTCGGAGTTAGGATTTGTGCCCGGTTAATGGCAATAGGCTCGGCCCCTATTACATGGGACTAAACATACCGGCGAACTGTGGGTGTACATCGTTACACCTCTGCCTAACCCTTCGGGGAAAACAGGCGTGATGGTATGTTATGTTATTAAGAGTCCAGGTTTTCCTTATGATGTTTTTCTTCACTGATGTCAGTGATGCTTAAAATAAGCTGAGAAAGTACATATAAATTGGGAGCGTCGGTTGGTACTGTCCCGGTAACCAAACCACAACCTCACGTTTATTATTTTTAAAATTCCAGGCTGAACAAAAAGTGAAGCAGCGCATTCTAAGCTGCTTGGGCACGGAGCAGATGTTTCGGTTGCTAGGCGACAGCGACACGCGCGTCATCATGAAGACGTTAGGGCTACTGCGCAACCTGCTGTCCACCAGGCATCATATAGATGCTATCATGAGCGAATACTCCTCACAAGTTATGCAGGTAAACATAATTATTATCAATACTTAATGTAATAAAGCCTAAGAGATTTTTTTTACATAACATACCATTACGCCTGTATTCCCCGAAGGGTTAGGCAGAGGTGTACCAATGTACACCCACAGTTCGCCGGTATGTTTCGGTCTCATGTAATAGGGGGCAAGCCTATTGCCATTAACCGGGCACAGATCCTAACTACAAGCTGCTACCAAGCAATTCATAGAAAAACCCAATAACAATTTGCTCGACTTGGGAATCGAACCCAGGACCTCATGCTCATCAGTAGCGCTTGCGACCACGAGACCAACGGGGCAGTTTAGCCAGATCCATTGAACCGTTCTGGCTTGATGGAGTAACAAACATCCGTCCAAACTTCCCCATTTATAATAGTTGTATGATGTAAGATCCGTGCAGTGTAAAATCTCTTAAGGCCGCCATGTTGAATTTTCCTTTCTCTTGTCACAGGCTGTGATAGTAGTGCTAGAGGGTTCGTACCCCGCGGAGGTCAAAGAACAGGCGTTGTGCATCCTCGGCAATATCGGCGACGGCGAGAAGGCGAAGGATCTCATCATGGCAAACGAAGATGTACTCAGAAAACTGGTTGACTACCTGGTAAGAACATTCTTTTATAATATACTAGCTTTTGCTCGCGACTTCGTCCGCGTCTAAGTTGGTATACTTATATTATCCCACGGGAACCGTAAATTTTTCCGGAATAAAAATAATCCTATGTGTTATTCCACATTACAATCTATCTCAGTGCCAAATTTCATCCAGATCCGTTCAGCCGTTTAAGCGTGAAAGAGTACTAAACATCCATCCATCCCATCCATCCATCCATCCATCTATCCATCTATCCATCTATCCATCCATCCATCCATCCATCCGACCATCCATGCATCCATCCATCCATCGATCCTTCCATCCATCCTCACAAACTTTCGCATTTATAATATTAGTAGGATTTTTGTTTTATATTCAACTACTACTCAGGATTGTATAGTCGAGGAATGACAAGGTTAAGAATATTTAGGTTAATTTTTATTTGCTATATATGTTTTATCTTGCTTGGGTTAGTCTTAATAGTGTGTGGAGGGTTGTGGGTGCATGCACACATTGTATCTGTGTGCGTGAGGTGACTCAGCCAATACTGAGCTCGCCCGAGCGTGCACACATAGAAACAGCGTGCACGGAAATCATACACACACAAAATAATGACAAATTCGCCTTCATGAGATAAAAGACGTATCTATTTCTACTATAAAATGGCCACTCGAAAAGGTGACACGTTGTTGTTCCCGCCGTTAGGAAGGAACGATTTTGGAAATAGTCAGCCTTGAAGTTCCTCGAGTGTATATTCGAATCTCAATTTGAGTTTAGAGCTGTGTCAATTTAAAATGCGGCCACTCGACTATCGTTTTTTTTTTAAATGTGTCGCAACATAAAATGATAACTAATGAATAGTATTGTTACACGTTTGGCATATTGTCTGACATAATTAATTTAATTATGGAAATATTGTGGGTCGGCAGAGCTAAGCTTAGTTCAAATAAAATGAACAAGGGGAATGAGTGATTAGTATTCTTTAAAAGGTCAGTGTTAGGCTGCTTGTTCACGGAAGCGGAGCGGAGAAACGGAGAAATATTAACCAATAGGATTGCAAAACTAGGGCGGAGCAAAAACGTTATGCAATCCTATTGGTTAATGGTTCTTCGTTTTTTCGCTCCGCAGCCTCGCTCCGGTTCTGGACAGGGTTGTTCTGCCTAAGGGTTGCATCAGCAGCACACACAAGTTATCCGGACCCCATTACATTCGTTTTCACTTGCCAAATGATGAAACGACATAGAAGTATATCGAATGAGCACGCTACATTGACGTTGTACTGCATGGCATATTACAAGCCGGTTTCCGTCCCCAGAAAGTTCTAACCGTCATTCTCTAATTAATTCTTAGTCAAGCCCATGCCATACAAAAATCTCCTACCTCCCTGCGTTCCTTGTAGCCGCGTAAATTTATTATAACATTTAGTTTTTACTATTTATTTCAGTCATTTGTTACTTTTTATGAAATATCTAGCAGTATCGCAGTATATGGACAGTGGAGGAAAAAAAATGTTTGAGCATTTATAGAGTTTTTTTACGGGAATGTATATCGACTTATCATTTTTCCGTTTAATTCTGTTTGAAAAGGTATTATGTGCCCGCTTCTTGGTAAATTAAAATTAAAATATTGCTGAACCTTTTCGTTCTGAGACTCGATTCAAGTCAAGTCAATTTTCAATCAACTTACAGTGGATCATACATGTACAAGAGAATGTTAAAAAATGAAAAACATTTATCTCAAAAATGGATGTATCAAGTTGAGGTACTGTATTATTTTCTTTTGATCCATTATCGAGAGAAACTTGCAAAGAACCATTTGTCCTCTTAATAAATTCCAACATAAATTACATTTCAAATCCCCACAAGTACATACATTTTTTACCTGCATGATTGCTTTGCGTCAAAACCCGCGTTGATCTACTGTAAGGCATAAGATTATGGTAGACTTTGCATTTAGTTTGCGTATCTTGTTTTTCAATACACACTGCTTATTTTTTTTCCTTTAGATATTTTGTTTTTCTCCTAATCCTGCTAACAACGATGTATTGCAACTTGCAGTGCATATTACTGTGTGGAAGGAGATACTTCAATAGAAATTAGTTAAATATTGTTTGAATGCGAGAAGTGTGGCTGTGATTGTTTTTTTATTAGCTAGCTCCTTGGTCCCGTAGCAATATTGGAAATGAAATGCTATTGATATTAATACAATGTTATATTTGATTATTCTTGTATCAATCAAATATAGTTTTGTCATAATATCAATAGTGATACAGTAAAGTCCAATGCAAATCGGTGGATTGGTCTGCAAAAGGTTTTAAATTTATCCATTTATATTTTATACTTATCCAATTGAAATAAGGTATATATTTCAATGTTTTCAAATTAAAATCCTTTGCAGTCCCGTCTAACAATTTGTGCTGGACATAAGAAGTGATGGTTATGAATGAGGGATTAATGCTAAGAGCCACCATTTTATGAAAGACCGTGTAACAGATTTTATCCATGGTAGAAGTTCACAAACACTTTTGAGGCACTCTTCTGAATTTAACAAAGTTCCTTATCCTGCAATCATTAAAGCTAATAATTGAAAATGATGTGACGTTTCTGTTAAAATGACTCAGTGTTCATTTTTGCAAGAATGTCACAGATCATATTGGGATGTTGGCCCTAGGTCCAAGCATCCAAACGGTCCTGGGGGCAAACATCGACCGAGTACGTGACGAGAGCGATACAATGGGCGATGCAAAAGACGACGGAAGGTATGTGCTTATGTAAACAGAGTGAGAGAGCGAGCGCAAGAGTGAACTGTGTCAATTACACTTGCCAATAAAAAATCGACCATAAGGCTTAAATGCACTCCTGCGCATCAATGTGCAAGAGCCCAAATGGAAAATTACAGTAAAATAATGTTGTGTGTGGCGCGAAAGGGTGTTGCTTTTTGTCTGTGTTTGTACTACTATGTAACATAATTTAGGTCACGATTTAGCTTCGTAATGCCGCGTATATCACCGGTCTCCCGCTTTCAAATGTACGTAATATTTCTGTGAACTTAGCGCCGTGTTCTTCAGGAAGGACAAATATTTACTATATTTAGCCGTTAATACGGCAGTTTTAGATAGGGTCTGTCACCTTTGTTAAGGTGGTTTCAAATTGGCGGTGCGTAAATTGAATAGTCGAGATTTTTTGTGTATTTATTTTACAATGTAATAAATTGTATATTTATGCATCTATACGTATATTTCAATGTTGTACAAACAATTATTTCAATTATCACCTTCTCACATCCAATAGTCTCTTCGCCTCGCTAAAGTGAAATCACCTTAAGGGTATCAGACGACATTCTACCGCCCTATTAATAGCTGGTACTAAACGATATATTTCGATGGGTACGCAGGCCCATCCGGAGAGCAAGCTGCAGGAAGCGGCGTTATTCGTGGCGGGGAACCTGGTGTGGCGCGGCGAAGCGGGCGCCGGCGCTCGACAAGCGCGGCTGGCAGACCTGGGCGTGTTGCGCGCGCTCAAGCTGCTGCGCGCAAGGCACGACGCCGCTCATCTGCACGACAAGTGAGTGCTGACCTGCTAGCAACCGACTACTGTTGCACAAGTAGTGCGAGGTGCACGAACGACGAACAAGATGGAAAAAGTTAAACTTAGTGCACATACTTAGTCTTTTACGTGAATTCGGATGTTGTCCAATTCTTTAAAGACGCCAATTCCTTATCCTGTCCCCGAATTTGATTAAACGCATTCTGAGACACCAATGCGGGTTAAATTGTAACTGTAATACCGTTTGCAGTTAAAATTGTTGAAATGGAACGCATTCATACGACAATTTGTTAAAAAGTCACCTGTCAGCTGTCACTTATCTGACAGCTATCATTCAGCTTTTTGATTTTTGAAATTTTAATCGCTCCTCTAGGCTTGACACTTGGCTATTGGCTTGGGTATTGGTCCGAATGACGGCCTAATCGCGTGCAGCGTCGGCGGCCCAAAAAACCCAGAAAGGAACCCAAAAAATCAAAAAATAACTTGACATTTGTGCTCACGACTCATGGCGACTACAATATTATGTACAATATACAATCAGATATTTTCCTATAAACATAATATGTTTGTTGCAGAGTGAAGACGGCTCTGGCGCAGTTTAATGACTTCACATAATGCCGCAAGGGCCACAGACACAAACGTTTGAGACGATAGTGTCTGTTTAGATATAGTAACGCTTGTGATTCAGTCGAATGTCGACAGTGAGTTATCCAGTCATAAACCTTATGATATTACGACACTACGTGTAGCAGTAAGTATTTAATTGTACATAAATAAGTTCACAAATTGTTATATCGACGAGGAGTGTTATTGTTATTTTTTTGTTTAATTTGTCCCGTTAACGTCATCGCTCATTTTCAGTAACTGTATGGGGAAAGAGACATCATAACAAAAATATTGTACAAAAAATCAGCTGTTTTACATCGTGTTACGGAAAGGGTATATCCATACAAATGCGGTGAAGCGTATCCGGTACTGAAACTCTATACAAAATTTCAGCTAAAAAGCAATAGCTTTGAAAATGCATTATATTTATTTTTTTCGGCTGTTTATTAACTTAAAATCATAACATAGTTTATCATTAGTTATCATAGTTTATTGACACAGATCAGCTGACTTGGTGTAGTGATGTCTAGAATTCAATTGGATACATTTGAATATTTATTTCAATATTTCTTAACTTTATAATTTTGTGAGTATAGGTATTAAAAAAATGTTGCTATATGGTTTGTTAGCACCAAAAGAATCCGAGACTTTGATATGTATGTACCCTTTTCATAACAACCTGTATACATTTTGCTGTTTTATTCTTGTATGAAACAGCTGTTTCTTTCTTTCTTCTTCTGTCTTGAGTCATGTACTGAGACCATGGTTAAATTTATCGTGACGATGTCTGTTGGGCCCTTTATTATTTTCTTAGCGTGTTTATGTAACATTTTGACGAGTATCTCTCCCAAAGAATACGCGTTTCTAACGACAGAGGTGCTAGAAACCCTCGCAAAATTAATATTTTTGTGAAACTAGCTGAATGTAGTCAAACTACAATATTGTAATTTAGTATGTTGTTGATATTACGGGCGTTTTTGTGTGTATATTGGAATTAATCATGTTTATTGGTGTATGTTGTCCGACTGTGGATGTCAGATAATTTTGACGGTTTTCTTGATTTTTAAAAATCAATAATAATGGTATTATTGTAAGAAGGTTCAGATTGTTTTGTACTTTTTACAATTTCATGCTACTTATACTAATACGTTTTTAATGTTTCATATTGGTCAAAATTCAAAGTTTGTTGATCATATTCGATGACTTAGTGATGGCTGTTGAAGTGTGGCTACACAATCAGTGTTACCAGATTTAAATAAATATTTTAAATCAAAATATATTTAAAAGCTATTGATGTTTTCTGCGTTGTCTGTCTTGTAAATTGATAAGATAAATTGTATCTTATATGAGTTAAAATATAGCTTATAGTTATTTTTTTATATTTAATAACTAGTCTCCTTTTGTCCTCCAGGCTATTATTAATAGTGCGATTTCTCATATTTTTTGCAAAATAGACAAATATCCATCAAATATAATTTCGTGAGTTATATTGATGTTTATTATGATGCTAACTTAATAAATAAATCATTATTGCACTTTAAAGCGACCGTCGTATGTGATCACATCACTAGTGAAAGCGATTCGTGCCTGAATTGTAGGTAATTATAATCTGTGGTAAAAAAAAATGACTACTGTGACGGTAACGGTTACAACAATAAAAATAATAATTCAAAAATGTTTATTGACAACTTAATTAACTTACGCTAGTTACAATGAGGAGCCTAGTTTTAAGCAATTAATTCGCTTGTGTCAGGATGCTCCGCCCTTCCCAAGTTACATAATTTTAAATATTTATTCAGGAAATTTGACAAGTATTCTTACAATAAATAAATCTATAAATATCCACCGTCGGACTGTAACAAATTAAATTGAATACGGAAGTACGAAATCTTAATTCCGTGTTGTGTACTAAAATTATTGATGAATTTGTAAATAAATGCTACAATGATACAAAAATAGGAAATGAGTTTCGTGCTTTCCCAAGAGTGAGTCTCATGTGATGTCAGCGGTATAAAACAGGTAGCTTTTGATAACGTATTGAATGTATGACTGTAACATATTGAATGTATGTAGATAATTAATTCTAATACTTGTATCTTTGGAGTAATGCTTGTGGGCTATAATTTTAATAATATACTTGATGCCAATGCTGTGCAAATGTAATCTTCCATTTCCATAAAACTATTTATTGACATATCTGGTTGGGCTTTGAAAAATTTGGTGGACTAATGATAATGATAGTATAGAGGTGTTATGTAAACGTTTGTTCTGTTATACAGGGTGTTAGGCCAAAAGAGGAATGTACTTTAAGGGAGTGAACTGTCATCATCATCTGATTAGCCTTTTCCCAACTATGTTGGGTTCGGCTTCCAGTCTAACCGGATGCAGCTGAATACCAGTGTTTTACATGGAGCGACTGCCTATCTGACCTCCACAACCCAACACATCACGATACCTCTTGGTTAGACTAGTTGTCAGAGTATCCGTAACGACAGTTAAAGATCTACGGATGACAGCCGAGACCAACGGCTTTACGGGCTTTCCGAGGCACGGGGGTGTCACACCACCAACTTCCAAACTCCGGACTGCTACTGAGCAAATCCTAATGGAAAAACCCAATAACACTTTTTGCCCAACCTGGAAATCGAACCCGGGACTCCTCGCTCATCAGTCGCACTTGCGACCACGAGACCAGCGGGGCAGTTGGAGTGTACTATTCATGAAAATTAACAGTTTTTAAAATGGAACCAACCATGATATCGCGAAAAAAAAAATGCTGGTACCTACATTTTGTCGAGTTATAACATCGTTTAAGTATGAAATAGCTAGGAGGTGCCCTAAATAGTGTGGCGCTATACTGAGGGTGTCGCGCGACGGTACGCTCATTTCGCGCCCTTAACATTGATTGTAATACATTCACTATATTATAATCATAATAAAATAATAATAAAGAAATCTTAATATCTCCTAGAGCTACAGTGCAGTATAAAATAAGATTGGAGACCTCTGGCATAGCTGTTTTTTTTGCCGATTGTTGTTCCTTTAGTAAAAGTTATTCATTTTCACGAGTATGTCACTCACTTAAAGTACCTACTAACTATTTAACTAACACCAGTATATGATTCTTATAGAGAATTAACATTTTTGCAGTAATTAACTGCTTATCCCACAATCAGAGTTTGATCCGAAGTAACTTGAATTTTTGATTAAGAAAAAGTTGATCGATCTATTGGTCTGTAGTCAACCGTTCTCCACGTATATTTCAAAGTCCAACGTATCGTTTAGATTGGTCTGATATCGACTTTATTGATGTAACTGTAAAGGCTTTGTCTTCAAAAAACAACTTTATATATTAATTCACAGTGTTCATAATTCCGGTGATGTGTGCTTTTCTACTTTTCGAAATATGGTTATAATAATTGCTCCAAAGCAAGGAAAATAAACTGAATCTATTGTGAATTAATTTGAAATGTTGCCAAAAGCGCTGATGATCATTATGAATAGTTAAGTATTTTGAGCAAGGTAGCTTACGAATATTATTATTTTTTGCTCATTTAATTATGTTGTAGAATTGACCCGTCGACCGCGACGGCAGAATATTGTACATTATTTTGGTACTTTTATTGGTATAATTATAATTTATAGATTGTTAGTGCTTGTATAAAATGTTTCGTTCGCTTCAATATCTTGTGGTGTTTTCACACTTGGTGTGCTTGCAGATTGAAAACATGTTACCTTACCTATGGGGGAGTAAACTATGTCACTATGTGTACAGCGATAGAAACCTCTGTATAGTAGTCGTCACTAGTAGTGAGAACAAATGTCATGTTCATTTTTGGGTTTTTGGATCCCCTTCTGGGTTTTTTGGGTCGCTGATGCTGCACGCGATCGGTCGGTCTGACGGACCAGTCGCGTGCAGCGTCGGCGACCCAAAAAACACGAAAATCTAAAAAATAACTTGACATTTGTGCTCACCATTCGTGGCGGCAACTATACCTTGAATAATATCGTTTAATTCCAAAATGTACCTTATACACACGGAATAAGTATTTCAATTATTGTAAACTTGTATTTCCTGTTCGTCGTGTTCAAGTTAAGGTCGCAGGTACACGTTCCATTTTTGACCGTGCCATAGTTTTCTTGACATGCATAGACAAACCGTCAGAACAGGCTCTAAGTGTGAAAAGACAATATTCATTTTGATGCCTTTTTTTTTATAAATTATATACAAATTATGTTCAAATGACTGATAGATTAGGCTAATTGTTTTTTTTAGACAATGATAATATCAAAATGATTAAGGATTATTTGGAATTTTGTTTGTCATTAACGATACTGAATTAACATTTACTTAGTCACCCATTGTCCAGGCTTTATACTTGCTCCCTGAAGGATCTTATTGACAATTTTTACTCTCTTCTCAATCACAGATGTTGGGTATTCTTCGATAAGTTCAGGATTCAACTTTATGTTGTGGATCAAACATCAAGGTCTCTTTCGAGAATCTTCTCTAGAGTTTCCAATCTAAAACATAGACCTATTAATTTCCCCAATCTGTGACCATTCTGACCCAAGGCAACAAACACAACTTCTCGTGTAGAAGTAATAGTGAGGTCCCTGTGAACGGACCTGTAACTCTTTCCTTTTATTAATTTTAACGTCTGACCTATATTCTGCTCTTGGTTGATCTTAGAATGCACTGATGGGGTAACCTGTGGGTAAGTTGGAGACATTTTTGACATACTGGAGCTCTCAAGGAGCTTTTTGTCACAAGCCTCCATAAGGAGAGCTATGCTTTGTGTAAGTGCATTCCATGTGTTGGACATATAATCTAATGACTTTTGTGTGGACTTCTCCTGCTCGCAGGCATAGGTAGCAGCCATTCTGAGGTCATCTGCTGAGGTAGCTATAGAGGGGATTGCAGCTTTGGCATAGTAAGCAATTGCCAGAGTGTACGCAAATAATGCAGCTTTGATTGTCCAGTGTAGCACTTTTGAACCATCCTTTATGGCATCAGTCATTAGGGCTTTAATTGACGTTATGTCATCCTGGGATCTCTGAACCAAAGTTTTATATTTCTTAAGCATGTCCAGCCCCGGATCCCCCATTAACGTGCAGATCTCTTCCAAGGTCTGGATAATCCTAGCATCATGAGGGTCTGGGAATTGTATCAGATAATTCTTGAGAGTGCACAACAGATGCTTTACCGCTGGTGTATCATCGCAGTAGCAGTGTCCTAAAGCAGGGTCTTCACAGATAGACTGTTGGGCTGTAGAGGCATCTCTTATCTAGTCCAGACGACTCCGGGGTGTGCTAATATATAACCTGCTATCAGTTCCTATATTGACAGCCATGTTATCTTTAGTCAATAGTCGTCTGATAAGGGTTCTTGAGAAAGTTGCAAGAGGTCTCGAAAATTTGTTGTTTTATATTTTGACGGCTATACGACTTTAGATTATTTCAATTAATCGTTACCCCTTCCATTTCATTTTCACTCTATTTATTGTAATCTGTAAATCATTTCTTTACGTATGTTCTGTAACCAAGATGTTTATTTACGCTCATATTTTTGACGTTGCGAGTTCTGAAATGTAAAATAATATTATTTATGACAAGTTACGTTTTTCATGTTAATATGAAGATAATGCGAAAACTTTTGTTTTATTTTCTGCTCACTATTCCCCTCGCCAGTCGTCGTGTCTGGCTGTATCACGTAGTCTTTTAGCTGTCATTGCTATTGGATATTTTATTACAATCATACTATCACGCCTATATGTATATCCCGAAGGGTTAAGAAGAGGTTTACCAATTTACACCCACAGTTCGCCGGTATGTGTAGGTCCCATGTAATAGGGGGTGAGCGTATTGCCATTAACCAGGCACAAATCCTAACTCCGAGCTGCTACTGAGAATTTCATAGAAAAACCCAATAACACTGCTCGACCTGGGAAACAAACCCAAGACCTCCAGCGTTGCAGTCGCACTTAGGACCACTAAGCTAACAATTTTATTATTTAAAGTACTGTCAGAAGAAGTATTAACACAGTATAAAAAAAAAAATAATAGAAGCATTAATAGATTAATTTTAATAGATTAGAATAGATAAAATAGAGTATTATTCAAATATTAATAATTAAAACTAGCTAAACAATCCAATCAGACTATATTCTATCTCTGTGCCAAATTTCATCCAGATCCGTTCTGCCGTTTAAGCGTGAAAGAGTAACAAACATCCATCCATCTTCACAAACTTTGGATAAGTCCAGGTTACATCATGATTTTTAACGTGAAGTTCTCGACGTTCAAAATACAGGTAAAGTTGCAATGGATAGGTGAAGGATAGTGACGCACATGTCTACCCTCCAAATTTTCCAGTAAAATTACGAAATAAAACTATACCTACTTATCTATTCAAAAGTCTACAACATTGTCCAACAAAGTCTTAACAACAACATAGAGCAAATATCCTTTAGGCGTATACCCACCCCTCAATGATTATAATATTCAACAGCTCGACTCCATCCCCTTTCTATGTAAATAGAGTTTTCAGAAAAAATAACTGTTTAGTTACATTGACCTCATTTTTTATCTACGTTGACCAGGCCGTCATATTTTTTCTGTATGTCGATAATGGCGGTACCGCGGAAGGAGGAAGCGATTATCACATATTATCGGAACCGGGAGGTGCGACCGTGCGAGCCATGTAATAATCACTAGTAGGTAAGTTTGTTTATATTTTGATTAAAGGTATATAGACTATTGAAATGGTTTGATTACTCATTTTGTCACTGTAGTGTAGGTATCTACCTACATTCATGGTTGTGTGTTCATGTACATTCTTGGTTGTCGGGGGGACAATTCTGCTTACTTAATAATCGCAATCTAATCTTAATGTTTAATGTTAAAAATGTCTAATTCACCTACACATTTTGTCATTGAGTGTCTTAAGATGGCTTTATGTTATCAGTAAATTACCTATTTACTGCAATCCTTATTTAGATTTCACTCTTCGTAAAAATTTAGGATTCCGAGACCCCAAGCAGCAGAGGCAAAGTTATTTTAGTGAAAACAAAAACTGAACTTTTAACATTTGCAACACTTTCTAGGAAACTGTATTAGGTAGGTGAGCTGGTGTAATTATTAGTTTTCTATATGGAGAGAAGTAAACACAGAACTGCCCAGAAGTCGACACTCGCCACAAAAAGTTTAATTAAACATTTCACTGAATTCAGTTTTCCAGGAGAAAAACTGGGCGAAAACTTTTTAGAGTTGTGGTAGAAATATTTCAAAGTGTAAGCAGCTAAGGAAACCGTGACGGAATTACGTTAATTAGTTCAGTTATTTTTAGAACCGTAGCTTTCGTAAGGTTACACTCGAGGCCGGCGGCAATGCCTCCGGGATTCTGCTTATCTTAACAGATGTAATGTCCCGCGATGTCAACATGCGTGCCAACGGCTTTTCACACTCTTAATAGGAAAATGATTGGTGACTTATTTTTCCTAGCCGAATTTCTGAAGTTACTTGCTCGTTCTTCTCCATAGAGACCTATCTATGGAACGAGCAAGTAGGTTCAACTTTCTGACTAACTGACTGACTCCATGACAGTCCAATACAAAAGTGTCTGTAAATGGTCTTATTTAAAGAAACGTTTTGATTTTGAAGCCGTAATTAAAAACGTTTAAAATTTAGTCGCAATACCATCTCAGCTACAGACATTATCAAACATGGTAGATTTCTAACATACACATACCATCACGCCTGTATTCCCCGAAGGGTTAGGCAGAGGTGTACCAGTGCACACCCACAGTTCGCCGGTATGTTTAGGTCCCATGTAATAGAGGGCGAGCCTATTGCCACTAACCGGGCACAAATCGTAACTCCGAGCTGCTACTGAGAATTTCATAGAAAAACCCAATAAGACTGCTTGACCTGGGAATCGAACCCAAGACCTCAAGCGTAGCAGTCGCGCTTAGGACCACTAGGCTAACGAGGCAGTTAAAGTAACATATCATATCAGTTATATCTCACATGTTCAATAATGTCTGCTAAAATACCTGTAATGCATATGCATTGTGGGTATCTTGATACCTACTTTGTAAGACCAGTTAAAATGCGATCTCACAAAAATTTTATATGACAGTACAATTGATAGGCGCGACTGCTATGCAAGAGGTCTTGGGTTCGATTCCCAGGTCGAGCAAAAAGTGTTATTGGGTTTTTCTATGAAATTCTCAGTAGCAGCTCGGAGTTACGATTTGTGCCCGGTTAATGGCAATAGACTCGCCTCCTATTACATGGGACCTAAAAACATACCGGCGAACTGTGGGTGTACATTGGTACACCTCTGCCAAACTTTTCGGGGAATACAGGCGTGATGATATGTGTGTGTGTGTACAATAGTTACTGTGATATCATTTATTTTCCAATTAAATTGATTAGTTATTTATTGATTTCTAAACAACAAAAAACATTACAGTTATTTAAAATATTATCGGGTATTCAAGGCTAATTAAAGAGAGGTTATTTATTATAATTATTATCCCTCTATTACCTTAGATACAATTATAATTATAAGAACTCATTTGTGCTAATTATAAGAAACTATAGGCTATCGATCAAGTTTAGGCCTACAAAATACATTTAACCTTCAACTAGAAGCCTTAGTGATTTGACAAGCTTCGTAACCTTCTAACAATCTCGAGATCTGCATCCACTACAGAATAGACACGTTTTGTAATCCATCGCTATTGTCAAGCAGTTCATATCGAGAGCTCTTCTCATATCTTGACTTCTTGGCCTTCGATGAATATCGGGGAATATAACTGGCCTTGTCGGCTGTTTTCATTTTTATCAGACTTAGGTACTGATCATATGACGTCAACTCTTTGGATTTTTAAACCATAATTATTAAGTGCGATATTCAAGGAAGTGCAGAATGGATATAAAATCGAGATATAATCGTATTATTCTGTGTTTATATAGACGTAAACTGCCCCGTTGGTCGCGTGGTCGCAAGCGTAACTGATGAGCATGGGGTCCTGGGTTCGATTCCCAGGTCGAGCAAAGTGTTATTGGGTTTTTCCATTAAGAATTTCACAGTAGCAGCTTGGAGTTAGGATTTGTGCCTTGTTAATGGCAATAGGCTCGTTCCCTATTATATGGGACCTAAATATACCGGCATACTATGGGTGTACATTAGTACACTTCTGCCTAACCCTTCGGGGAATACAGGCGTGATGGTATGTTATGTTAAGAGTTTTCCTGTCAGGAATGAATTAGGCTAAGTTGAAAGCTAAAAAGGTAAAAAAAATCGGTTCTTAAAAATAATATACAGAAAATTGCTGAAACCAAAAGGAAACAAGATTAGTGTACCTTTTGCCTGCCGCTGCTAACCGGCGTCATTAGTGTACCCATTACAATAGGGCGAGAAACTAAACCTCGGGTCGTAATTGAGACTTTTAGCCGAAAAATTGGTTCATGTCCGTAATTGGTTATTAGGCCCGGTCCATACATCGATAAAAGCGGGTAAGTGCGGTCTGTCAGGTAGTCGGTAGATACTTGAATAGCTTTTCACTAACCGAACAACTATTAATCATTTATTTCTTGACAATCTTCTATAGTAACCAAAGCCCTGACATCTATGCTTTATGGTCTAAGTTTGTAAGTTCTAGAGAACTTAAGTAGTCAGCGATGTTAAATTCAATATCTAAGTTGTGATTAAAACGAGTTCCATAACTTTGGGCGGTGCTTGTGGGTAGAGGAACATTTTGAAGACAACTTTAGAGTCGGGGCGAAGTTCACGATTCTGTCATGTGAATTTGAATGTGAATTAGCTATGTTATAGTAACTTTAACTACATGAAATTTATAGTTTGAAGCACCTTATTTGAAACCGGTTTACTGGGGACATTTGCCTATCTCGTAGATTCCAAGCGCAACTGCTGGGCGGGGGTCCAATCCTGAGTTGGGCAAAGTGTTAGAACTAAAAGTACACATATTCAGCTCAAATTTGGTTTTGTCCATAGAAAACACCAGTTTAGTATGGAAATGAGTACCTATTTGTACAGATTTAAAAGTAAAGCTGGTGTTACTTATTTAGAGACCAAAGCAGAATTGAGGTGAATAAGGCTTGTTTTTTTTTTTTAAATAATTATATTGTAAACAAGCTAACTTAACGGCCCGCGTTAACGTTAAGTGTTCACCACTGTCTATGGACATCTGCAATACCAGAGATCTTATTGTATTGCCTAATCAGTTATAGTAGTCGCCACGAGTCGTGAGCACAAACGTCAACATATTTTTTTGGGGCGCCGACGCTGCACGCGGTCGGTCCGATTGATGGAGCAATCGCATGCAGCGTCAGCGGCACAAACGACCCAAAAAGGAACCCAGAAACCAAAAAAATATCTTGGCGTTGTGCTCACGACTCGTGGCGACTACTATACAAAGTTGAAATGTCTCGTGTGCCTGTAATTACACCGACACCCATACCCTTTGAACCGGAACTCAGCAACGCTGCTTTGCGGCAGAAATAGGAATGTTGGAAGCACTTCACAAAGAGCTCTACTACTACTAGTTAGTCACTTATTGGGAGTTTTGTCAAGAAACTCTCAGTAGCAGCCCGGCCGATACGATTGTATACCTACATACCTATTTGTACCAAACTGCTTCCGAACATTTCGAACTCGCAATTTCCTGACCGGAAATCTTTCTGTGTTCGTTAAACCAACATTGATTTTATGCATTAAGGCGATAGCGCAAGCCTTGTAACATTATGGTAGCGACTGTATCAGCTGTAAGCTAAGAGCTATAGGTATATAGCCTAGTGCATCATCCATGTCTATCTAATGGTGTGTGCGGCTGATAGACGAATATTCATTAGGAGGTGTCGTGTAGTTAATTAGTCGGTAATTGGACATATAGCCGACATTACAGCAGGTGTTAGGTATATCTACCTAGTATGGACCTATATAAACGGGTCGGCGAATTCGGTTCGCCATTTTCAAGTTTTATTGAGAATACCGCACCGAATAGGCCGACCCGCTTAAGTGTATAGCGACCCTAAAACCGGTTATTGACGGGTTTCCCATAAATATATCGAAATGAGAAAGCACATAATAGAGAAATAAATTAAACTTGTCAACGGTGAAGCTAATCGCAAAATTCGCGCCATTCTTCTCGGCTGTTAGATTGCAGTTTTTTTTTATCTATGGAACCATAAACAAAAAAAAACAGTAACAAATGCGCTGTTCCTATTAACTTCCAAATTGTCAATAGCAAACGTTATCACCACAAAATGTTTTTTTGCCAGGAATAAAACCCATCTAGCAGAGACAGAAAATAATTATGGTTTAATGCGGCCAGACAAAGTAAAGTGATTTCACTCTGGGCGTGAAAACTAAGCTTTATAGTGGTACATCTCCAGTGCCCGCTAATGGAGTACCGGGTGACTCTAAGCTGACTAACGAATGATGCAGCCGAGTTGAGCTAAGCCGTCAGTAAATGTGTGCGTTATGTAGCTCAGTTCGAAGGATAATATATGGTACAACTTGTAATTGTATATTTGAGAAATGGAATTGGAATGTAATTAGATTGGTATCCAATTACATTTATAGTTGCTCTCGCAGTGGTTCTGGGCTTAATATGAATGTTGATTTAGGTACACTGGAAGGTTCCACAATCTTGCCATGGTTTATTATTTAAATTAATTATTCTGTTACATTTGTGATGGGTATAAAAATATGAGTTATTATTTTATGGCTTTGCTAATATTATAAAGCTGAAGAGTTTGTTTGGTTGGACGCGCTAATCTCAGGAACTGGTTTGAGTTAAAAAAATATGTTTGTGTTGGATAGTTCATTTATCGAGGAAGGCTTTGGGATTTATAACATCACGCTACGATAGACGAGGGAGGAGCAGTAACCAAAGACGGAACTTAACGCGGGTGAAAAACCCACGCGAACGAAGTCGCTGGCAGAAGCTAGTTATAAGCTAATAAGCTTTTGAATTCCGTGTAATTGTGACATATCAATGCTTGTGACTGTATCTAAATAAGACTGTTTATACTTATCTACTCCGTGTTTTAGGAAAGATCAATAACAAAAGTGAATAAATATTCAGTGGCCCAGAAAAAGGGAACAAACTTTACATTCATAAAATATTTAAATAACGAAGTATATTTTTAAACACGCAGACCTTTTTGATTATTAGGGCGAAGTTTCCTCAATAGCCAGCCTTTTCAGCCGAAAATCGGAAAAACAAAACGGATTTTCTTAACCCTAATTCTGCCAGTCAAACCGGTGGAATAATAAAAAGGTTTCCGTCATCATTTTTACCAAAGATTTTCCCGCGAATTCTTTTATTGTTTACAAAATGGCGTGGGTGCGTTCGCCGATGGGCCAGTCTGGGCCACAGCCATTAAAATAACGGCCAACAATATTTTTAACGAGCTGTAATGGTTAAAGTTAGGTAATGCGTTTAACTTCCTAATGTTCGTTTTCTCTCTCTCACCCTAGTTTTTCGGAATTTCTATATCGGATCGCAGAAAGTTTGATGTTTTATATTTTTTCAGACTAATCGAATTAAGAAGTTATGAAACTTGTTAGTTTTTTCCGATAGGTACACTCGGTTCTTGTAAAGTTTTTACTCAACAGGGAATTGGGTTCAAGATTTTTACCTTATGTAGTTTTCATGTAAGATTACAGCTTTAGGTGCGAAGTACTTGTACAAAGAATAAGATGGTAATTTAGACTAAAACTGTTAAAAGATGAAGGTTATCTTTTTTTGATTTGTAAGAGGTAATGGAAGTACTTATGTATGGAAGTGAATGTTGGGTATAGCAAACGAGGCATGAAAGTAGGATAAATGCTGTGGAGATGCGTTCCTTGCGAAGTATGTGTGATGTAACTTTGAACGATAGAGTGAGGAGTGAAACGATACGAGAACGTTGCGGATTAAAAGAGGATGTAGTGACAAAAGTAGAAAAGAGTATGCTTAGATGGTTCGGTCATGTTGAGAGGATGAGTGAAAGGCGACTAACGAAAGTGATTTATATGGCAGATGTGAGTGGCAACGCCGGGAGAGGACGCCCTAGAAAGACCTACCCTGACCTTATTGGTGGGATTCTTCAGAAAAGTCGTGTGCGCAGTACTCGTAACCGGCGTGGTTGTATGAACAGATGTATGAACGTGGTCGAGGCGAAAGAAGTATGTAAGGATCGTAGCAGGTGGCGTTCTGTGATTTCTGCCTACCCCCATGGGAAAAAGGCGTGAGTTTATGTATGTAAGTATGTAATGGAAGTACTGGTCTCACTGGTAAAAAGTTACACTATTGCCGCGTGCCATAGACTATGTTTTATGGCATACTTGACTTCTTCACTGACAACACTATCATAATCTGCTTAGCCTTTTTCCAACTATGTTGGGATCGGTTTCCAGTCTAACCGGATACAGCTGAATACCAGTGTTTTACATGGAGTGACTGTCTGCCTGACCTCCATAACCCAGTTACTGGGCAACACGAAATCTCTTGGTAAGACTGGATGTCAGACTTCCCTAGTCTACACGGAGTACACTAGTAGGTAGTAGAACATATTTTTATTGCTACGAGTCTACGGCGTAGCTAACGCGATGAACTAAAACGCCTACGCCAGCTACGACATCGTAGCAGAGAAATAAACATCTCAAGCGACTTTAAATAATTAAAAGTCAAGTTTCTACGCCTCTGATACCGCAATGTCTTCTTTTTTCAAAAGCCACAGTAATTGAATTCTATTATTGACCGTTACACGTTGGTGGAAGGTATAGTGCGGGTAGGAAACACGTAGGTTCGTGAGCGTATCTTGCTACGTGTAGCCGCCGTACGTGCGACTGCCCCGGAGGATCGTACCGCGTACTTACGTAACTTGTCCGGCCACGGAACCTCTAGCGGCGGAATATTTGATGTCTTTGTTTATATATCTGCACTTTTGGGAACGAAATAAGTGCCTATGCTATACATATTTTGTCTAAGAAACGTGGTATGTCTATATAATATGATATTTAAAAGCGGTCCCTCATCCATTGAGTCGCCGACTAAGGCACACGTCAGACAATCGGTGACCGTTTTTTTGTCGGAGAAAACGGAACATATGTATTCCAATATACTCGTACCAATGCAGAATTCCTACAAAAGATCGGTCCCACGAAACTATGGAACTATTGAACGGTCGATAATCTGTCCTACAAATAGTTGGACGTAGGCGCAGGCCCTAAACGTTTAATCTCGACAACTACCTGACTTATAAATCTGTTTGACAGGTAGGAAACGTCAGTTAAGAATTTGCGACAGGGCCGTATTTAAGACCCGAGATAAAGTCGCGGGCAAAAGCAAAGGTTTTAACAAAGGTACATAAACGTTTACCATTTCTATGGAAGTTCTCAAAATGTTGTTTACAGTTTTACATTATGTTTTCAAATGTATTTGATGTTGATGAATAAATAACATTAATGTGATTTAAATAAACAGTGTTTTTTTGTAGTTCAAAAGCAATTCATATTACCTATCGTTCCATTTTTGAACGCCTAATTACTTGACGTTTCATTTATAAGTAGCAATCGAACGGCGAGCGCAAACGATAGCCGACCTTCGTAATTCTTCATCCGCTGAAGTTGCTATTTAAATTTCCTCCAAGATCCCGTGAAATAATCACTGCGGTCGAAGCTACATAGCTGTGACCTAACACCAGTATTTAGTACATAATCCTATATATCGCGCTAGTAAACTGGGTATTTGCGGAGCACACGAGAGCCGTTACAGTGAATATTCACCGCAGTAGACAGTATGCAAATGGTTGCAAGCACTCCGTGACTGCGCATAGCCTGCTTGTTCTATCTGTATACCTGCAGCTCTGCCTACCCGCAGATTAATGTGGCGTGAACATAGCCCACGTCCGCGGAATAACGCTGAGTTAGCACGTGCCTTCCAGCTATCTGAAATATTGCAGTGTGTTTTGTTTTGACAAAAAAATGTTAGTCTAAATGTCTGTCTGACTTCAACTAGTGGAATAGCGTTTCGTATGAACATGATTAAACTTAAATTGGGTTTTGAGATGAGTATTTAAGAAACAATGGTAGGTTCATCATATATACGTGCTTATGCAAAAGGCAAAATACCTAAAACTCGGGTTACTTAATAATTGTGACACAGAAAATACTACTTTCCTTGAAATTCAGTTACGCTTCTAAATTGGTATTTAACCTAAAAATTTAATACTGGAAATTTTAAGAAAATTTGTTTTAGCGAATTTTTTTAAATCTTTTTTAATCTTTTATCAACGATAGTGTGGTGGTGGTGGTGTGTGTTCGATATCAGTATGTTTGGCTTTTTTCCGACTATGTTAGAGTTGGCTTTCAGTTTAACCGAATAATCCTGAACCGAAGCCGAACCGCATATATCTACAGGAAAAGTTTTTAATATGTGTGATTTCTTTTTGGTAGTTCTGTTGATACAGAACTACGTCGTTATCTGATGATAACGAACACATTTCAATTAATCGTTCAATACTTTTTTTGTTTTATGATTTGCATTTTGCAACCGAAATCGGAGCTGATGATATTAGCGGTCAGAAGCACGCGCTAGCGCAGGGACCGAGCGCACAGTCAATACCTATTTACCGCGACACTATCGAACACCGGTGGCGGCGATTGCCCATAAGATAAGTTTTTAAGCAGACATCTTTCGTAAAACAATAACTTTATTTTTTATACTGAACTATATCAAAATAAAACTAACTTATTTATTAAAACTCCTTTTAAATGTGGTCTAAATTTGCGCTGTGATAGAAGACTTTTCCTGTCTAGAACTGAATAGCTGAGTATCACTGTTTTACATGAAGTGATATCTGACCTGCATAATCCAGTTACTGGGTAACACGATTCCCATTGATAAGACTGGAAATGGACTGGATATACGATCGAATGTAATATATTACAGAGATTACCTTTGGAATACGGCTAGCTCCGGTTATTTCAACTTCTTGTGAGAAACTTGCAACCCGAGAGGAAACTGTACATTTGAGTATAAATATGACAAGGGGAACCTAGACCGCAAACCCTGGGCATCGCGTGACGACTCCCGGCCACCGTAGATACGGGCCTGTGGACGGTGAGCAATGGGTAGCTCACCGTCCTTACGTTTCATAACGACAGGCCGTGTCGACGGCGCGGTCGTGTTCCACGCGCGCCTCAAAGAGATGTCAGCATGGGGAAGGGGCCACTGAGGGTCGATGCCTGCCGGGGCTGCGGGTTGTTCGCAAGAGATACCGCGCCCCCGGAACGCAAAGGGCACAAGAAGGAACATGGGTGGGTTTTAGTCAGTAAAAGTCTGACACTCCCTCCCGCCCCGCCCAGGGCGGGAGAAGTTATTTGATGAGTTTGCTTTATGAATGATAAATATAACAAATTCAACTAAATAATTATAATTAAAGGAAAAAAAACATGTTCGCATGTACACTGGAAAAGATTTTTTTCAAAATTAGCTTCTCATAAGCACGTATTTTCTGTGTACATAAATAGTTAAATACTATAATAAACAATAAAAAAAGTCCTTTGATTTTATTTTAATTTAGGTCCCTAGCCTAAATTAACAACACAACCACTCTACATCTACTTTATACTCCAAAGTGGATTGTAAAACATAGGTCACGTCTAGGAAATATGCAGACGCTACGTGACGGCTACGTAGCACCTACATATTGGGGCGTAGGTACACACTCGCGACCGATTGCCCTGATAAAATATTAGCTAGCCTATGTGAACGTTATGGTCTAGAGAATTACAGAAATATGTCTGCGTTTCGGTATATTTTCAGGATAGAATCTTTTGGTCAAGAGTATATTGGGCTATATAAAGTCAAAGTCAAAGCATTTATTTCAATTAGACCATTTACGGGCAATTTTGAATTGTCAAGAAGTTACATTTAAAAGTTGAAGCTAGTTGCTCGTTCCAAAGCGTAGGTCTCTATGGAGAAGAACGAGCAAGAAACTCCATGGACACTTACACTAAAAGGCGTGAGTTTTTGTATGTATGTACATTGTATACTTGCTTCTCCCCGCATCTTCGTCCTCGAGACAGTCAAGTATGACGTAATCCTATCCTACTATTCCTACTAATAAACTACTATCCTACTTTAATATAATATATATAATATAACATAACGTACAATCACGCCTGTATTCCCCGAAGGGTTAGGCAGAGGTGTACCAATGTACACCTACAGTTCGCCGGTATGTTTAGATCCCATGTAATAGGGGGCGAGTCTATTGCCATTAACCGGGCACCAATTCGAGCTGCTACTGAGAAATTCATAGAAAAACACAATAACACTTTTTGCTCGACCTGGGTATCGAACCCAAGACCTCTAGCGTAGCAGTCGCGCTTAGGACCACTTGATGGATGTTTGTTATTCTTGAATACTCAAACGGCTGCAACGGATCTGAATGAAATTTGGCACTGAGAAAGATTGTAGTGTGAAACATCTATACATCCTCTCAAAATTCGCATTTATAACATTGGTAGGATAGTAGGATATTACCATCACGCCTATATTCCCCAGAAGGTTAGGCAGAGGTGTCCCAATGTACACCCACAATTCGCCGGTATGTTTTTAGGTCCCATGTAATAGGGGGCGAGCCTATTGCCATTAACAGGGCACAAATCCTAACTCCGAGCTGAGTAGGATATTATGGTTTTTTTTTCTGTATTAGTGTGTAGGTCCCAGTTTCTCGAATGTAATAATAATGCGCGAGTAAGCTGCTGGTATTGGTTGACTAAATCATCAATTACCAATCACACTTGTGTTTGTCACAACAAAACATTTATGTCGAAAAGCGTCAATATAAATATTCCGTATGATTATGACGTTTTTATGTCAGTTTAACACGATAAAACACAAGGGTACAGGACACGGAGTGTACTATTTTTTGTTCCCATGCCAAAACTAAAAATGACCAATAGAAAACACATCTAACATTCTCCCCACTCAACAACAATAAAAAAGGTGCTGCCCATTCTTCAAAAACTCCTGTGATTTGTTATCCTCTCAGCATTTGAAGCAGCTGTGTGTTTTCTTGGATGCTCTTCCGTTAGCGGCCACTTCCGTTGCAATAAGTCAGCGCGAACAAAAACACCCCAGTCGAGGTGTAATGGTCCATCACCGAGATAAAAGGCATTCACTATGATTTACCACCATCACTGAGGAAAACACAACACGCAAATTTTCGACTCGATTGTACAGATTTTGACTAAAAAAGATTTTTGGTTTAGTTTCCATTGCTCTGTCGAAACCGGGTTGTTTTAAGCATCGGTGGTAAATGCAAACAGATAGCTCAATGTAACGTATATTAGAAATTAGCACGGATATTTTTGTAAAGTAATAAAGGTCGTTGTAAGTTGGCAGGGCCACATAAATTGTTGCAGACAAAGGCCTCAAAATTGTTGTGATGTGAGTTAATACTCACGAGGAATCTCCGACGTTCTTTTGAGATTCATTGTTGCCCCAAAAATCTCAAATACGTTGGATTTTATAAATGAGTTGGTTAGCCTTTTTAGGTTAAAATAGGTATTTTTCAGGCGCCCTTTGTGCGTGAAGTAATATTGGCTATTTTAGGATCATAAAGGCTGAAGTATTCAGGCCAGTGAGCCACAGTACACATATTCCGGCGTATGGTAACGTTGGTTGCGCGCGCACTGATGTGTTTCAGGCATGCTTATGTTCGCTAAGTGCCTAAGTTCTCATTTACGAAACTCAGAATATTCGCGAGTATTGCCTAATTCTTAACATCTTTAAAACGGTTATTATGTGAAGCGTGGTATTTAACGGGTATTTTGAAAATAAACTGGTAGAATAAGACTCTTAACGAAAAAGAAAGTTACATATTCTTGCCATTGGGATATTTTTTTGTATACAAATTGTATACCTTACCTGGGATTCTTCTGGCTACGGTTATATTGAAGGAGAAATTTGTATGTTCGACTGTGTGTATTTTTTTTAAGTGTGTTCATCGATTTCTCCACTAATTACCAACCGATTTTCAAAATTTTTTTTTTTTATTTGAAAATGTGAACTCCTTGGTTAGTCCCATATTATTTACAAGGCAAATTGTATCCGTTATCAGTTATAAAAGTATGAAAAGTTAGAAAGACCTACCCTAGAAAGACCTACCCTGACCTTATTGGTGGGGTTCTTCAGAAAGGTCGTGTGCGCAGTACTCGTACCCGGCGTGCTTGTATGAACAGATGTATGAACGTGGTCGAGGCGAAAGAAGTATGTAAGGATCGTAGCAGGTGGCGTTCTGTGGTTTCTGCCTACCCCCATGGGAAAAAGGCGTGAGTTTATGTATGTATATTGTATGTATGAAAAGGTTTGGTTTTGATCCTGCTAGTAGCTAGCTACTCAAATTGCCATAAACTAGTCTAATACAAAAATATTTATACACGAAAACTTTCCCAGTACGTGTAAGCGGCCGCATATTTACATAATCCATTATCGCTTGAGCATCAACAACAAATAAAGGGTTCGGTAATACGCGACCCAGCGGACACTGAACTCGTCATAATCCTTGTACAATACAGATCTACGGGATAGGCTTACGTGATATAGGTTTTACGGTCCCCAATGGCTTATGAAGGTGTTAATCTGTCTTTAAATCATAGAGGGATTCGGAATTGTGGGCAGGTTGTGTTTGTGAAGCCTTAGCTTTTGTGTATAAAACTATAATCCATACTTAAATTATGCCGTGTCGACGGCGCGTTCGTGTTCCACGCGCGCCTCCAAGAGATGTCAGCATAGAGAAGGGGCCACTGAGGGCCGATGCCTGCCGGGGCTGCGGGTTGTTCGTAAGAGATACCGCGCCCCCGGAACGCAAAGGGCACAAGAAGGAACATGGGTGGGTTTTAGTCAGTAAAAGTCTGACACTCCCTCCCGCCCCGCCCAGGGCGGGAGAAGTTATTTGATGATTTCCCAACCCCCAAAAAAAAAAACTTAAATTATAAATGCGAAAGTAACTGAACCGATTTTGATGGAATTTGGTACGGAGTGAGTTTGAACCCCAAGAAAAGACATAGGCTACTTTTTATTCCGCGATAACCGACATTTAGGCGGACAAAGTCACGGGCAAAAGTTAGTAAGTAATATATTTGCTTGTCATCTGAGTGTCGGTTCTTCTGTCCTAAAATAAATAATTTGTAATCTATTTCTGTAAATGTGACTTTGAAGTATTCGGGAGACAGTTTTACTTATTAATTAATCGTGTATTTATGAGAGAATGGTAATTTGAATGCTCCTTCCTGCAAGCATGATGATTTACGTGCCTTACATTGCTCGCTACTATACACAGAGATTTTCACACCAAAAATAAAACTCATAATTAAAAAACATAATTACCATCACGCCTGTATTCCCCGAAAGGTTAGGCAGAGGTGTACCAATGTATTCCTACAGTTCGCCGGCTTGTTTAGGTCCCATGTAATAGGGGGCGAGCCTATTGCCATCAATCGGGCACAAATTCTAACTCCGAGCCGTTACTGAGAATTCCATAGAAAAACCCAATAACACTTTGCTCGACCTGGGAATCGAGTTCAAGACCTCTAGCGTAGCAGTCGCGCTTATGACCATAAGGCTAAAATAAAACTCATTTTCCAGCAATCACTTTTGCTCATTATGATACGTAGTTTGATGAACAGAATACGTAGTTAACAACTATGTCTTGTTTCTATTCACACCTGTGTAAAGGTATTGTGTACCAATTGGGAGTTGACACCATTTAATAATAATTCCAAGACATGACTTCACAAAATAAAAACCAGTTTATTTCAGCCCTAGCAACCCGATGAATTTATAAATAAAATTCGATTTTTAATCGATTTGAAATCAATAAATAGTTTGTGAATTGAGATGTCAAAAGAGTGACGTCATAGTTTAGTATTGTCGTACAAAATCTGTGAGGGAATCACGTTTTGACAGCCCATAAAAAGTACGTCAATTAATTAGTGATGTCATCTACCCAATTAAGGCCCTCAACTGCACAAGCGACCCAACATGTTGACGTGTTAGAAAGTTTTAAAATCTTAAACCGGGTGTACAAGAGAGCTGCACTTAAGTATCGACAGGCGTAGCTGCACTCTTCCACTACAGTTGCTAGTTATTAGAACTGGGTCACGCCACCACCTGCGCACGGAACACGCGAGCGTGTGCACGTGTAATAGGGGGTGTGAGTGTGTGCAATATCTTGGGTGTGAGTGTGTGAGTGATTTGTTTTCCTCTTCATAAAATATGTGGGTCGAAATCAGGGTGATATGCTAAGAGTTTTTAATGCAAGTCTTTTTCTTATTAATGGTTACAAAAATGCACCACAGGCAGTCAACCTCTCTCCTTACTACTATTCCTTACCTTACTACTATTATAATTGCAAAAATTTTGGTGAAATCACACCAGGACGACTGAACGGATCTACATTAAATTTGGCACAGAGATCTGGAATACTACTTAGGCTTTTAATCCCGGAAAAAAGTAAGGTTCCCGTAGGATAATATATCAATTTTGATGCAATCGAAGACGCGGGCCGAAGTTAGTAATATTTACCTAAATTATGACGTAAAGGTAACGGTATCAAGAATGATCCAGTTGGCCAAGAGTCCCTTTTAAAGCAATTAGGTTAAGACAAATTTAAAGCCACAGTGGGCATCCTTAGTGGATTTTAATTAAGAGCTTTAATAGAAAATTAGATGAAGAAAAAGGAGCATGTCTAGAAAGCTTTTAAAGAGCAAAAAAAAAAACAGATATTTCCCGCAATGCTAGCCAGGGGAACGAGTGTTCAAAAATCTCTGCAGTGGAGATTCAACTTTTTCAATTTTTCATTTTCACTACGAAATTCTCTCTTTAAAGTTCGCCGAAGGTAGAAATAAATTTGAAAATGTTGGATGTTCATGTTTATGTTCCAATAGCTGCTGAACTTTATTGAATATTTTATGTAGCACTTAGCAGATTATTAACCATAGACCAGTATGAGACAGGAATTTGAAACCAGGAAGTCAACATGAAAGGGACTCGGACCAAACAAGTTTTATGCAATATTAACTTCTGCCGGCGACTTTGTTCGCGTCAAATTAGATATTTTATTCCACGGGAACTGCACATTTTTCCTTGATGAAAAGTATTCTATGTGTTATTTCACACTACAATCTATCTCAGTGCCTAATTTCATTCGGATCCTCTCAGCCGTTTAAGCGTGACAATAATATGGACATTTTTTATTGTGGAACTACCATTGAAATGTGAAATTGTGTTGTAGAGCATTTTTGTAGGGAATAGCCGATATTTTTTTGTTCATATTTCAGAGTTGGTCCTATAGTAAAAGTTGTTTGTATTCATGTGTACTTTCATGCCCTGAAAGATGCACAGTGCATTAAAGTCAACTTATCAACCAAGAGACTGGTCGACTTTTCACGTGATCAAAGGGCTGACCTTTTCTTGGGGCGAAGAATCAGCATTGTCATACTCGTACAACGTGGCAATGCTGCCAGCCTTTTAGGCACTAGTCCCAGTTACAGCGATGCGGATGAGTTTTTTGATGCCCTATGAGCTTCCTGTTTTGGTTTTATATATAAATTGTACATTGTAATTTAATTATTATTTCAGTAAATTTTATGTTTGAAAAATAAATGCAACAGTTTAGAGATAAATTAAATTAATAATAATGAAATAAATCCATATTAATACTCATATTGAACTTGTATGAATCTTCAGTTTATGTATTATTTACTCTACTAATATGTACAACAAGTATACAGGTAGGTACCATGACATACATTTGGTTCAATCTGGATGGATAAGATCTCTTGTTAACGAATGGCGCCGTGCCAACAAGAAAATCTTTCACTTTGCCAATACTTTTCCATATCGAGATATTTCAAGCTTCATACTTAGCCTAGGTACCTAAAATACGAAAGTGGTTTTTCCTTATTTTCTCATTTCCTTATTTTAAAAGTAAATTACTTTTAATGATTTGTCGTGAATATATGAAAATAGTCAGCTTCAGTTCTGCCCGCCGACTTTTTATAATACCGATTATCAAACCAATAGATCCATAGTTTCGTGAGACCGAGTTTTTGCAGGACGTGTGCGTTGGTATATAAGAATACAACTGATGAGATTAAAGCAAGAAGTTGACAGAAAGCGGCCGGTATTAATCAACAGAAGAGGTGTGGTTTTTCATCATGATAACGCTAGACCTCACACATCTATAGCCACTCAGCAATAATTAAGAGAGTTTGGCTGGGAGGTGTTAATGCATCCGCCGTATAGTCCTGACCTTGCAACTTTAGATTTCCACCTGTTTCGGTCTCTTCAGAATTTTTTAGGCAGTGTCAGGTTAACATCACGAGAGGACTGCCAAAACCACTTGTCGCGGTATTTTGATCAGAAGTCCCAAAATTTCTATAGCAATGGGATCATGTCCCCTATCTACAAGATGGCATAAAGTTATCGAATAAAATGGTACCAATTTTGATAAATCATATCTAAGAATCACCGCTAGGAAACCTGCTTTCAAATAAATAACCGCATTCAAATCGGTTCACCCGTTTAAGATCTACGGTGGCACAGACAGACACACAAACACACAGACACGTCAAACTTCTATCACTTCTTTTTGAGTCGGGGGTTAAAAACAATACCAAGTAAATAATAAAAAATCGGCCAAGTGCGAGTCGTACTCTCGCATGAAGGGTTTCCGTTCCATTATCTATGAAAATGGCAAAAAAATCACGTTTGTTGTATAGGAGCCCCCTTATATATTAATTTTATTATTTAATATTAATTAATATTTTAAGTGCCTACTCTTCAACATTTCAACATGATGCCTCCAGGTGAGACAGCCATTATTGATATTGAGCAAAAAAAGGCAAAAAAATCCCGTTTGTTATATGGCCCCAGTTAAATATTTTTTTTTTGTTTTTAGTATTTGTTGTTATAGCGGCATCAGAAATACACAATTTGTGAAAATTTCAACTCTTTAGCTATCGCGGTTCTTGAGATACAGCCTTGTGACAGACAGACGGACGTACAGATATCGAAGTCGTAGTAATAGGGGCCCGTTTTTACCCTTTGGGTACAGAACCCTAAGTACAATAATCCCCTTCAGCATTCTCGTAAACAAAAAATAATACTTCGTCTAAAATGGTCAACATAAAAAAATTACAATAAAACATTCACGATGTCTTCAGATGGCGACAGCTGTTTGAATCATGGAACGTTTAGTACGGACTATGGACACGGACTGCTTTATGTATGTAGCCCTTGACCCAGCTACATTTTGAAGTGTCTATTCGAGTCTCGCACGTTAGGATGAGCGTGAATACATTAGTGATGACCTTCATTAAGTAAAGTCAGCGACAAAAGTGGTTAAACGTTGTTACTTTTACATGTCATCTGAATATGGTATACTGTACGCTTTTTTTTTTTATGGGAGGTGAGAAAACATCAAATAACTTATCTCGCCCTGGGCGGGGCCGGAGGGAGTGTCAGACTTTTACTGACTAAAACCCACCCATGTTCCTTCTTGTGCCCTTTACGTTCCGGGGGCGCGGTATCTCTTACGAACAACCCGCAGCCCCGGCAATACTGTACGATTGGCGCAGTGGTTCAGTGATCGGCTGCTACGCTAAGTGTTGCGGATTTAAAACAAAAAAAATATATAGCCTAAGTACAGGTAGATGTTTCGGGTCTGGCTGTTTGTGTATGTAATTTTATATTTAAAAAAAAAGCACCTATGATCCAGGAGAATTCCCAGAGAGAGGGATCGTCTTTATTTTATTTCAAATGCGCTACTTTTCATCATATCAGTTAAATATGGTTAAGAATTTATTTTATCTTCATTTGACATCAGTTCCGTTTTTTGTTATGCTTAAAAACTAGGATTCAAAAATGTAAAGTGTTAATCTATTTCGTTGCTGACCGTAGTAACCGTGACTCATATTATTTTATTAACTTACTAGTAATTTAGCAGTTTCAAAAATACGCCTTTGGGCAAGTTCGCTTTTGCATTTATGATTTTATGTATATGCATGAAGTTATGATCTGTTTGTCAAAGCGATGTGGGGACTATATCAAGGTGAGAGGCAGCTTAGAGTACAAAGCGACCTAGTACTCCCCCGGCTTAGCTCGAATGTACCGCCGACAAAGGTGTACATGCTGGTAACTACAATAAAATCTTAGGCACCTTGTTTTTGAGTGTGTGCTATTACGGGTGTAAAAATAGACATAATTATCAATCAACAGATTTTACAGAATAGCCTCTAACTTTGACATATTTGCGCACCATTGTTATGGTAGAATGTGTTAGGACTACAATTACCACTATGTAACCACATTTCTTGTAAATACAGGATTTCTTGTGAATTTACATGTTCTTTGCATCATTTCGATTATTGTTTTGCTATGGACTATTCCTTCTGATTATGGACAAATTGAAGGTTCAAAGTGCCAACGTTTCTTACGTTTTTTCCCAAAAACCAGCTGCAAAAGTTATAAAACTAAAGTAAAAGAAATCTTCACCTACCATAAACAGTGTATTTTAAGACCAAAAATAAAATTAGTTTCTTAGCAAACATTTATGATCAATATAATTCAGTTTGACGGGCAGTATGTATAGTGCGGGTACGAGATAATTTTATGTACAGTCTGTATTTTTAAAGTTACACTATTGGTTGCGTCCTCCCAGCAAAAACGCTAATTCAATGCCTGCACACCAAATTGTCTAGTCACGTGTACATCTAGTCCCTGCTCACCTCGATGACACAAAAGAACCACAATAAAACATTCATATACGTGATAACAGAACAAATCCGGAACCTGGCTTTTACGGCTCAACCTACTTAACCGGAAAAGGAAATGCTTTGAGGACTTGAAAGCGGGTTAATTTAAATAATTTGGGACCGGAACAGAGCCTGTAGCGGCGAATGGCACATAAATAGGTTTAATAAAAATTATAGGCCCGTTCCTAAGGTTTATTTTATTATGATTTGTTGTAAAACTTCATGGCACGCTGAGAGACGCTGTGCAAATTATTGTTATCTCGCTCTAAAGCATGTTATTGCGATCTTTTGTCTTGAGTAAGCGATTTGCGGGCTCAGTGTGGTGTCTTGGCAGCATTGTACGGTGTTATGGGATGCGCAATAAACGTAAAAGCTTTCCTTGTATAAATACCTATAGATACGGGTTTAACTGTAGGTACGTTTGTTATGGTATGTGTTTGGTTGTTACATTCCGTACACACAAAGTCATCTTCTGGGATTTAGAACGTAGTAGTCAATTTTGGTGGAATATTCAGTAGCAATTTCAAACTTATATTAAAGTTAAAGTCAAAGTCAAAGCATTTATTTCTATTGGACCATTAACAGGCACTTTTGAATTGTCAAGAAGTTACATTTAAAAGTTGAAGCTAGTTGCTCGTTCCATAACGTAGGTCTCTATGGAGAAGAACGAGCAAGAAACTCCATGGACACTCTTTTCTTCCAATTATTTAAGTTTATTATTAAGTATAAGTCTAAGTTTCCTCGAGATGTTTTCCTTCACCGTTGTGAGTGATGTCCAAGATCACTTGGTAAAGGTCATAATTATGTTTTTTTTCTTGAATAAAAACTTTCCCCACACTAGGAATTTCTCCTGTATCGTGGGTGCGTTCACAAACATGTTAACTTAGATACACAAACCGCCAAACCCGAAACAACTATCTGCAGGTCATGCAGATGTTTGTTCCATGCGAGAATCCATCTTGCGATACGCAACGCAGCAACTGATCACTCAACCAGTGCACCAACAGTGTTGTCAAAAGAATTGAATTAGTCACATTGGAAGTTGTTCACCATCAGACCAGCAACCTCACACATGCATATTAAAATCTCCAAAATAACTCCAAAGTATTCTGTGGGCATTCACTGTTTCACACGACATAAGAAAACAATCACTACCGTAGCTAACAAAAGAGCTGATAACTTTAAAACCGCTGAACTGATTTTAATCAAACAAAGTTAAGAACACTCCCGATTAATTAACCTTTCAAACACCAAAAACAAAATCAAAATCGGTTCATGCGTTCGGGAGCTACGATGCCACAGACAGACACATACACAGACACGTCAAACTTATAACACCCTGTCGTTTTTGCGTCGGGGGTTAAAAATTAACATTAATAAAATTGTAGTAGCCACAGGTACCCTAGGCAGTAACCGCGAGCCCATTAAAATAAAATTAAATACGTTTGGGCCGTGACTCGTTTGTTTTCCATGAATATTCCATGGCTCAGACTTGCCTCAAACACTTTAATCTCGGGCCTTTGCACTTAAATTTTAAAAGGGATTACTAAATTAAAATGCGTCAAACATTGGTGATACGTTTGTTGTGGATTATTTTGTTGTTTGTGGTTCAAAGGTGGTTGTGTGTGTAATCTATTTTATGACTTATGCATGTCGTACTTAATCTTCTGCTAACCGAATTTTGGTTGCAGCGGACAAGCTTAATGAAGACTAGACGAGTACGCCGGAGGAATAATAGTATACAAATGTGTGCACAAATACGGGTGTACTGACTCTTCCCTCGCTCTCAAAGTCTGATAGGACGACACGACCGAGGAAAGGTCAGGCTCAGGACCAACGATTCTACGTCATATCATATTACGATGTCATACGTCGATGTCATATTACCAACTTCTAAACTCTGAGATGCTATTGAAAAATTATAATAGGGAAAACCCAATAAAAGTATGCCCGACCTGGCCATTGAAGCCAGAACCCCCAAACTCAGAGTCTGGTTAGTAGTTGGTTACGCATACCTTCCTAACGACATACAGGGCTACTTTTCATTCACCTGCCATCTTTTAAGGGTGAAAGTACTCACAAATATAAACAACTTTCATAATGAAACCAATTCTGAAATATGAAAAAATATATATATGCACTACAACACTATATAAATGTACGGAACAGCGGATTTTATTTTCAGATTTCTGGGTTGGTTCTTTAGCAAATTTTTTTCGTATTTATGAGTACTTTTACCCCAAGAAATTTGGCAGGTGATTGAAAAGTAACCTCGTATTCTGCTATGTAATCACATATCAGCCATGCTAAGATGACAAAAGTGTTATAATTCTGGGATCTTTCAATATTACCTATTAATTAATAGTTACAAGTGGTAATAGAAAAATCGGCCCATAAACACCACGATTCCTAAAATAAAATGGTTCATGAAAGTTTTGGATCAACGGAGATTATTCCGCCATGTTGAATCCGGAGGTGCAGTTCCAATAGTAAGTGGTCCAAACCGCATTGAATTAGTGACGGCATCAGCTGGTGTCTGTCAGCATCGATAAATTGGGCCACATCTAAATTTAATATCGGCCTAATCCCGGTAGTGAACAAAAAAATTAATTTAAAAAGTGTTGGCTAATAAGAAATTTGTCCAAATAAGAATTTGTATTTTGAGTTTGCTGAGAATCATACTGTGATAAAATACTTAATGTTAAGGAAATATTGACTTGTTAGAATGTCATATTCATGTATGTAGTTTGATGTACTCGCGCTGAACTAGTGTCTAAGTTTTTATAATTATTCTTCTTGGTCGTCTTTTTGACAAAGTTGAGAATACACGCAGTTGTGTCGAGATTTTAAAGTACTGTTCTGATTACAAGGAATCTCACGGATAGAAAGCTAAACTATTTCCAAGAGCTATGAGTTATATTATACTTGACTTCTTTGCGTACAAACGTAGGCAGAAGCCAGAGTGCACTTCTGCGCAATACCGTTCACCGTATATCATAATATTCAATTCCAGGATTATGACAGAATCCTGCACCTGCATACCTCGATATATATCGATTGGATAACTCTGAATCCACTTAGTGTCGCTTTTGGAATTACCATCATGGATTTTATGATCAGCAGTTATTCCTTAGTATTATTCGATTTCACAGCCCCAGAACCCACAGAAGCCATGACTGTGCTAATGTCGAAAATTTGTGTCTAGTTAAGGAACCTGTTAATGAACACGAGTGCAGTAACCTAACTAATCCCTTGGGTGATTTCCGTGGTCGCTATTTGTTTTAAATTAATATCAATGGCTCCAATATCCAACAAATTATATTTGGTCGTGGTCAATGAGAGGTACCCACAGTAATATGACTGAGCCCTTGCGGTCTCTGGTCGGTATTGATTCAATGACTCGCTCGGACATTTCATTTGCGTGCATCCCTCGGTGGCTCCCCACTACACGCTCCTGTAAAGCCTTTTACGAGACTTGAAGAGTTTTGATATTTACGCGTATATTTAACGTCAAAGTAAAAATCGACTAAGATTAATGGTCTTTCTTGTCCATTCTTCTCCATACGAAACTACCTTCTGGATTGGGCACCTAGGTTTAATTTATTTTTTTTATCTTTTTTGGAAATGGCGTTCAAAAGTACCTTTTAATGGTGTTATTGAAATGAATGATTTAACTTTGACTTTGCGAATATTATGTCGCCATCTTTTGTTTTAAATTTACTGTTTGTATACCTATACGATTTGACATTTCAAGAGAGTTAATATTTTTTGACAACGGCTTATCCTGTGCGCAAATCACTTGAGATACGTCTGTTCATTAAAAATGGTTTAACTTTCAAATGCCGTTCTCATTTTTTTCTCTCCTCTTGTGGAAACTCTTTACGAATTAATCTTTAATGGAAATTTTTAAATTTTAAATTACACATAGACATTTTAAATCTAAATGAAAAAATTAAAATAAACGGGAAAAGTGCAGTTAACAATCAAGTATCAATACTGTTTAATCGTAGTACAAATTGCATCTATTTTGGTGATGGCAACGGATAATACGATTGGAATCCAGATTGATTATTGGAATTTCCGATCACTTTATTGAAGTTGACGTTGCCCACGAACGACGTCAATATTACCTACGGCTTAGCCCAACCAATGGAGGGCTGCGTAATAATTTAATGGAGAAACACCCTTCTATGCGAATCCCACGGAAAATTGGCTAAAAGATAATGGGTTAAATAACTTTGTTTTATTACATACGCATTTCTGAATAAAAGATTGATGGTCTTTGTTTATTTAATGATCAACTCAAGTGTTTTAATAGGACAAGTACAGAAGCGTCCCTGTTTCCTTTTAATGATCTTGATACTTGATATAAATGATACGACAAACATTTTCAACGTACATTTACAATATACGTAGACACTTGCCAACGTGTTAATGACAGCTTCAAAATCCTATTGTTCTTTAACAAATACAGATCTAATTGAAATCACAAGCAAAGTCAAGTACTCCGTTCAAGTAGGTACGTGTATCCGATTTGTGGTGTACAATTAATTTGGCGCGAAATCTGTCAAACAAGAGGATGTGCTGATGACGTCATGTCGCGTCAAGTCTCGCCTAGTGGGCGTTCACAAACAGCTATTTAACCCTTTGACATGTCGAGCTATTAATTTTATGTAACAAGAGTCATCTAAACATATATATACTTATTTAACATACATATATTGCAGAAGAGGCATGTCTAGGGTTATTAGAGTAAAATTGTTAGTGTGTCCTATTTTAAGTTGTAATTAAACTACATTAAAGTTGATTTCGAAATTCCTTCGTTGGACGACCGGAAGGACTTAAAATGATACATACATACGTACATACATAAACTCACGCCTTTTTCCCATGGGGGTAGGCAGAAACCACGGAACGCCACCTGCTACGATCCTTACATACTTCTTTCGCCTCGACCACATTCATACATCTGTTCATACAAGCACGCCGGTTACGAGTACTGCGCACACGACCTTTCTGAAGAACCCCACCAATAAGGTCAGGGTAGGTCTTTCTAGGGTTGTGTGATGATGTTTTTCCAAATATTCTTTTCTTGCGCCACCTCGAACCAGCCTTCTCGGTGCGAGTCTAGGTCATCTCGCCACCTCTTCCAGGGCCGGCCACGGACACCGACCATTCTAATTTATTTATGTTTTCAAATTAAAAGCACCAACAAACTCACGCAGATATAAAACATCGATCACATTACTTCATATACTATATAAGAAATCCCGTTAGCTAACCTTAATACCGCTTAGCACTAGACCCATCACAGCAGATTAACACAATGAGATTTGCAGCCTTACATCCTACGCTACAATTGTAAACGCGGAAAACGCATAGTGCCAATTAATAGGATGGGCTGTTTTTAAAAACGTGCGCATTCTAGTTTCATACTCAATCTGTCAAAACAACCTCTAATTTTGACAAGTTTTTGACGTAGATTGTCACTGAGATTGCAGTATAACTAGATTTTTAACCCCGGACGCAAAAACGACGGCGTGTTATAAGATTGACGTGTCTGTGTGTCTGTCTGTGGCGTTGTAGCTCCCGTACGCATGAACCGTTTTTGATTTAGGTTTTTTTGTTTAAAAAGTGTATCAGTCAGGAATGTTCTTAGCTATGTTTGATAAATCGGTTAAGCGGTTTCAAAGTTATCAGCTCTTTTGTTAGCTGCGGTAGGGACTTGTATTCTTCTGTCGGGGTTACTTAAAATTCTTAATTTTGTGTTTTGAACGTTTTTAGTTACGGGTAATATCTTAGCCGTGTGTTATTTCAGTCCGTTATAAGTTTTCGGATCATTTTGACTTGCTTTGTTGGAGCGGAATTACGGAACGGAATTTATATAATTATGGACACACATCTGCATTTTTCCATTCGAATCTGTCCCTCCCTACTTTACATTTCAAGTGATGCCTGGTGCTAGGTATATAATTAGGATGTGCAAAGCTTTACATAGACGAGGTGTGTGTTCAACGAGTGGTTTGTTGATGACAGCGTTTCGTCTGACGGGGTCTAATTAAACAAACTTCTGGACGTATTCACGTATTGCACTTGTGAGTGAGAGGGATAACGCGTTAGCGCAATGCAAAGTTTCGCATGCATTTGCGGCACCTGCTGTTAATTTGTGGTGTTTTCGCCTACCTACATGAACACCTGCAGAACCATAAAGTTCTACTTGCATTCAAGCAAGGTATAAGGTTCTACTTGCATTCAAAAGAGGCTATTTCGATTGCCTTCGTTTTTTGAAAGCATTTATCACGTGGCTAGTGATTTGATTGGCTGTCTTGCTTTCGGACAACCAATAGAAATATTAGCTTTTTAGTATAATAGTTGTGTTCAATTTTTTTTTTTTAAACCAAACGTCACCGAATTCTATGTTACGCGCTCTCTCTTTTAAATGATGATTGCGTGTGTTATGAAATAGAATATGAGTAACTAGGGACCTAACTTAATTACTTATTTATTTTAAAAAGTAAATCAATAGCATCATTCATTGTCTTCTACTACGCCAAACGTCATCGTGTTTATATGTCAATCATAGATACCACGTAGTAACCACGTAGGCAAAACTAAGCAACACTACAGAAGTTCTACAAATTACCTATCCAGTATTTCAAAGATCTCTGTTCCCTCTTGGAACAGGACATCTAAAACTGTAATCCAAGATAAAGTTTCAGTCTTCAAATATCTGTTTGTATTTAGTTTGTAAACAGCAGTTGTTGACAGAAGCCTGGTTTTTGTTTCAGTCTTTAGTGAAGGCGGAATGGACTCGAGAAGTGTTGGGCGCCATTGTCCTTTCATTGTAGGGTTGACAAATGTCCGGTATAGCCCGGACGTGTTTGTGTTTACCTTTGCCCGGATGATAATAAGTGCCTCCGGTTGCGCTGATGTTGTTAGGAAAAACATTGTTACTTTTTGGCCAAATAATAAAATTTTTGACAGTTGAAATTAATAGTGATATTAATGATGGTCTTTAACTAGACAAACCCGCTTTTTTATAAGTATGTATTTATAATATTAAAAAGAGGTAACGTTAGTTTGTTTTAGTAATATTGGAAATCGCGGATCCGATTACTAAAATGCTTTTACTGATCGAAGTTACACTATTGCTGAGTGAAGCAGATGAAATCGCGGGCTGGTTTAAAAATAAATGTCATTTTTTGTTAATTTTTCTTCAGCCTAGATTGTGAGTTTGCGAACCACTAGGTGAGCTTGTGAGCGTGTGATTTGTCGAACAGTTTTTTCTGTAATTGTTTTACTAACATAGTTTCTAAGTAAGTTGTTACTAACACAATTAGTCTTGGTACCCGAAAATAAATTATTTATTTTTTTGCTGGTGGCAACCCTATGAGAACTGGGGTTTAACAAGGATACTAGATAGCGTCATTACTCGGTAGTCAGTACTCCTTATACCGGAACCGGAGCCTACACCACTACAGTATCAACATTCTACGTTGATGGCGCTCGGCCTACATTCAGGCTAAATAAATATTTATTTTAATTTTACTGCCTTCATTTAGAATTCAGGAGAACAAAGGACGAGAGGCGACTGAGAGGATTCAGAAGGCCAATTCTCGTAATTGGATAGATTACACTACAAAACAACAAACAAAAATTCCAAGACACAACTTTACAAAAAAAAAGTTTATTATATCCCTGAACACCCGAAATAACTATTAAATACGATTTTTAGTTGCTTTGAAATCAATAAATAGTTACTGAATTGAGATTTAAAAAAACTGACGTCATAGTTTAGTATTGTCGTACAAAATCTATGGGGGAATCGCGTTTTGACAGGTCATAAAAAGTACGTCAATTGATTAGTGGTGTCATCTACCCAATTAAAATGTTACAAAATTTTGTCAATTTTGTCGCAATCTCCTCTCAGTGACAATTAATGTCAAAAACTTGACAATTTGGGTTAATTATTAGGTGGATTTGATAGATTGTGTTTGCCGCTCAGGTGCCGATGGAGGATATAAAAAAAGTTAATTTAGCATTGTAACAGAATGAAGAGAATATTATTAACGTAGGCATAACGAGTTTAGGCTGAAGAGTACAAATAAGGTGGTACAACTCTTCTTTAATGACTACGAAAAAAGGAAATAGAGATATAACTAATGTTTTTTTTATATAATATACACCACTCATTTTTAATTTAAATTAAAGGGTTTATTATAGAAGGTCTTGTTATCATATATGTAAATGTCTCAATAAGTAATATTCATAAATAGCAAATTTGCATAAACGCAAAATGTCACTCAATTTATGGAAATATTTTTTTAAAAGCGTGCGCGCACTTCCGCTTATAAATTAGCACTGCGCGTTGAATTTTGTAGTAGCTATGGTTATGAATGATTGATTCAATTATTTATTTACCAAGTATGACAAAATTTTGTGGACAATTTTGGGATTTTGTTTTTTTACTTTTGACTACACAAATATGATCAGTAACGGGTTTAGATAGAGCCCCATTTTTTTGTACTAATTAAAAAATAGTGGTGTATAATTTGTTACACTAATTATACTTAGATTAGTTAGTTTGCATGTATCTATAAATAGGTCCTCTACCTTCAAATTTATGTTTTGCTGTGCTCAACAGGATCCATGATTGTTAGAACAATTATGTTTTACTTACCATCTCAGTATATACATTGTGGAATGCAATAAATGATTGAGTATTGAGTATTAACTTGCGACTTTTAGAGGTTCCAGATAATTAAGTGAAGCCGGTCAAATAAAGGGAGATTGAGGCCAGTTGTCAATCCCATCATCACGTGGGATGACAGCTTACCTCAAGCCTAAATAAAATCTTCGAAAGAACATTCTTTATGTGTCATTATAAAACATATTTTAACGCACACGATTTAAAGCGCTTACTTGAATGGCAATTTGCTGTGTCGAATCCGCACGTTTAACTAGTAATAAAGGGATTAAAACATTCCTATAGCTTCTCTCGAAAAACCAGTAACCATCAAACATTTTGATATAATAGTAAAAGAGGAAGTCCAAACACGAACACGATTCCGGTCCGCGCCGGCTCGCGCGGCTTAACTAGTTAAACTAGTTTCGCTAACTCTGAGGCTTTCCAATTTGTCCTCACCCATCTACGTAGTCATTTATAAGTGAGTTCGGCCCTATGTGTAAGAAGTTGGAAATGAGTTAGTGCTAGGTTCTGTTACCGCTGAACTTGGGTTACTTTAGCGAGGTAATCAATTTGTAACGTAATTGAAACACTTATTTAATTGGGTAGATGAGATCCTAATCAGTTGACGTACTTTTATGAGCTGTCAAAACGCGATTCCCCCATAGATTTTGTACGACAATACTAAACTATGTGTTCACTTATTTGTCAACTCAATTCACTACTATTTATTGATTTCAAAGCAGCTAAAATCGAATTGTATAGTTATTTAAAAATTCATCAGGTATTCAGGGCTAAAATAAACCGTATAATTGTAATTTCGTATTGGGGTTATACGTTTGACGTGTCTGTGTATGTGTGTGTGTGTCTGTCTGTCTGTCTGTGGCATCTTAGCTCCCGAACGCATGAACCGATTTTGATTTAGTTTTTTTTTCTTTGAAAGGTATATTAGTCGGGACGGTTTCACAGTTCATCAGCTCTTTTGTTAGCTACGGTAGAGATTTTTAATTAATTAACAGAAGCTAGTAAAAACATAACATAACATACTATCACGCCTATATTCCCCGAAGGGTTAGGCAGAGGTGTACTAGTGTACACCCATTCGCCGGTATGCTTAGGTCCCTTGTAACCAGGGGGCGAGCCTATTGCCATTAACCGGGTACAAATCTTAACTTCGAGCTGCTACTGAGAAGTTCATAGAAAACCCCAATAACACTTTTTGCTCGACCTGGGAATCGAACCCAAGACTTCTAGCGTAGCAGTCGCGCTTAGGACCACTAGGCTAACGAGGCAGTAACGAGGTAGTTAGAAGCTAGTATTGACATAAAATACGGTTGGAATAAAGAAACCCGTTGCATGACCTATCTCCGGCATGACTATTTCGATATTTGAATAATCACAAAATCGCTTATCGCTTACAATACCTACCACGGCTAGTTGTCCAAAAGTTTCAACAAATTCTTTGGGCGCCAGCCAGGCGGACATCACGGATCGATGCCAAGATATCAAGGTGTTTTTCGCCCAGTGCATCATTTTCATGTTGGATGAGTCTTTCGTCTCTTGTATCTGCAGGCGTAGTTTCCTTTATTTTTTTTCCGGATGGGAAATCATCAAATCACTTCCCCCAACCTTGGCGGGGCGGGAGGGAGTGTTAGACTTTTACTGACTGAAACCTATATTCCTTCTTGTGCCCTTTGCATTCCAGGGGTGCTGTATCTCTTTCGAACAACCCGCAGCCCCCCGATAGGCATCGGCCCTGTGTGGCCCTCCCAATTGCTGACATCTCTATGAGGCGCGCGTGGAACACGAACGCGCACAGGCCCGCGTCTACAATGGTCGGATGGAAAACAACCCCACTGCCCCTGATATGAAGTGGTCACCGCTACCTATAGGCATCTGCAGTACTAGAGGCCTTTGCAAATGCGTTGCCATCCAAAAGACAAAGTTGTAATGTCTCATGTGCCTGTAATTACACCGTCACCTATATCCTTTAAACCGGAACACAGCAATGCTGCTTTGCGGCAGAAATAGCTATGGTGGTAGTACTTCCCCGGACCACCTCCTTCACAAAGAGCACTACTACGTAGAGTGCGTAGTGCTGGTCTATTATCATTATGATATCAAAAAGATAATGATCAACTAAAGTGAATTATTTTTGGCATGAAAAATCATTGTTTATGGTAGCGCGCGAAGTAAAACCACACAAAATATTGTATATATAGTGCAGCTGCGGAATTTGTTCGAAAGAGTCACCGCGGTCCTGGAACGCAAAGGTCATTAGGACCGTCCTTACGTTGCATAACGACAGACCGTGTCGACGGCGCGTTCGTGTTCCACTCGCGCCTCAAAGAGATGTCAGCAAAGGAAGGGGCCACTGAGGGCCGATGCCTGCCGGGGCTGCGGGTTGCTCGTAAGAGACACCGCGCCCCCGGAACGCAAAGGGCACAAGAAGGAACATGGGTGGGTTTTAGCCAGTAAAAGTCTGACACGCCCTCCCGCCCCGCCCAGGGCGGGAGAAGTTATTTGATGAATTGCCAACCACCCAAAAAAAAAAAAAAGAGCATTAGGAGCAACACGGGTGAGTTTTAGTCAGTAAGAGTCTAATACTCCCTTTTGTTCCGCCCAGTGCGGAACAAGTCATTTGATGATTTCACATTCTAAAAAATAAAAAAAAACCTATCATACTCCCACTGCGGGACACATGTCTCTTCTCATACAGATAAGGATTATGATAGGCTGGTGTTATTTATCATTCTCGTAAATAAAAATGTTGGAATTTTGACTTCCAATATCTCCGTACCCAAAAGGCTCCCAGGTATGTCCTGGAACGATAAACGGAACGCAATGATGGGAATAACATTTAACTTTCCACTTCGTTACGTGCCTTTACACCCTTTCGATGTTTAGTCTAAGCTAAAGGTTAAGTGGCCACCTCAGGCGATAGTTAGGCATCGTGCCAAGTTTGACAAAAGTAATATAAGTTTGTGAAAGCCAAGTGTTGTTGGTTTATGTTAATAGTTTTGTTACACTTGAACTTGGCAGCCATTTGCATTTTGTTGACGTTGGCTTCGGTGAAGGACAGTATTCATCTACCTATCTTCTATACTTATAATAAATCTGTAGAGAGGTCAATTCTGTACATGAAATATATTTCCAAAATAACTATAAGGGGGTGATTAGGGATCGATACTGATGCCAAAAATGCAATCAGTAAAATTTTTGTCTGTCTGTCTGTCTGTATAACCGCTATAGAAACAAAAACTACTCGACGGATGTTAATGAAACTTGGTACAATTATTTTTTATACTCCTCAGTTGGTTATAGTATACTTTTCATCACGCTACAATCAATAGGAGCAGAGCAGTGAAGGAAAATGTTGGGAAAACGGGAGAAGTTACTCTATTTTTTAAGCTTCCGTCGCGTGTGCAACCTTAATGGTTAAAGCTACACAGAAATCATGTATGACGGAAACGTTCTCCTTAAAATTATATAAAAAATACCCCACGACAGCATATGTCTATCTTTTATGGTTGACTCACAATATCACGTGTAACTCCCAATAGCTTAGCAGTTCGAAGCTCTCTGATTATATTTGTCTACTCTTACTACACGCTGACGGAGTCGAGGCACAGCTATCAACAATAATATTGTGCGGTTCCGTATTGCGATATTTTTCAACAGTATTGTAGATTGACATATTATATTTCCCTACTAAAATATGAAAGTTAATCTGTCTGTTACATCAAAACCACTGAACCGTGAGGTAGGACATAGGCTACTTTTTTTTACGAGAAACGACGGAAACGCGGACGAAGTTGCGGGCAACAGCTAGTTTAATATAATAAATGTTACCTGCCTATATCTTGTGAGATATTGTTTTAAGGTATATTGTTTTAAAGATTTTTATATACTCGTACTTAGGACTTAGGCGTGCTGATGCTTCGCTCACGTTGGCCTAAGTGTAAATAGCAATGCCTGTACAAAATTACCAATTTCGATTTTTCGGCTGTTTCACTGGGACTTTTTAATTTTCTTTTTCCGAAGCCACTTCCGTATCGAGGCGCACAAAACAAAATATAATTGTTTTTTATTGGTCAAGCCATTTGTGAGACTAACTTATGACAATTGATATGTTAAAGATAGATGTAATAACAGTTTCTTTTCATAATCATAATCATAATCATTTATTTGCATGCCATAATGTCAGGTAAGGTGTTACAAACATGCTTAAAGCTAAGGTACAATCTTTATCTTATCTTTAAACAATGGATTTCGATTCCATTTTTTTTTTAAAAGAGTATGTATGGAGTTTCTTGCCTGTTCTTTTCCATACGAAACTACCTTTTTTGATGGGCAACTAGATTCAATATTTTTAATTGACGTTCAAATGCCTTTTAATGGTCTAATTGAAATGAATGATTTGACTTGCTTTGACTCCGTGATGTTGGATTAAAAAAAAAATCGGTTTCAAAAGTCATCATTATCTACTTAGCCTTTTCCCAACTATGTTGGGGTCGGCTCCCAGTCTAACCGGATGCAGCTGAGTACCAATGTTTTATATGAAGCGACTGCCTATCTGACCTCTACAACCCAGTTACTGGGCAACACGATACCTCTTGGTTGGAGTGGTTGTCAGACTTCCTGGCTTCTGACTATCCGTAATGACTGTCAAAGATCTATGAATGACAGCCGGGACCAACGGTTTCAAAAGTAAGAAGTGCAAAGACTTGATATTATTCAGCCTCGTGCTTACAAAGGCTGCCTTTAATATCAACACCATCCCAGCCTTCTCCAACAATATTAATTATATTTTGTCCAGAACTTTATTTTATCATTATCTGAGTTTGAATTAAAATCTATAAACTGTTATTGTTCCTAAAATATTGAAAATTGAAAACGCTTGATGATATTTTAAACTTTATCTTCTAGCAGTTAAGATTGTAAGTTGTATACGCATGTCTGCTCATAGATACAATAATTCCATACGAACTTTGTAACAAAATTTTAATATTACGATTACGTTGGCAGAACTTTGTTGTACAATAGGAAGCAATTAATTTTGTCAAGAGTTGAACGCTCGCTTGTTTTATTAAAGCGAAAATACCCCGAAACCCTCTTTGGGTATCTCTGTTACACAAAATACCGTTCTTTTGTGATAATATTTTCATTCTCTCAACTTTTACGGTGGTTTTTCGGAAGGACTAATGTTATTGTATGCAGAATTTTCATACTTTTACAAGAATTTCTCGGAAAGTATTTTTTTATTAAATGCTTGCTATTTTAAGCAGCCATTGTATCGCTGGGGAGCAGAAGTAAGTTTAATTTCATCAGAAGGTACATTTTTATAATGTAAAACAAAAAAGAAACATCTTTGAATCCGCTGTGCACTTGTAACATCCCTTATTGGTCATGTGACAAAGAGTAGCTTCACGAAATGAATTGTGGCTAATGAGTACGCTTTACTGACAATTTCACGTGGCGTGGCGTGTTATGAGTCGGTTTCCGCCCTTATTTGGAGGCAAGCAAATCGCCTCGTATTCGAATCACAAAAAAAACGATTTCAAAAGTCGAGAATTTTGTGGGTAGTTTTATCATAGGTTGTAAGTAGAACGAAAAATAATGTTGCTTTGTCCTAATGCTTTAAATTGAGTTGATCCAACTCATGATGATGTTAGGCAATAGTACCTACAGTATGTAATAAAGGGGTTTCTTGAACTCATTATAATGCTAGGCAGTGTACATAATGTGTGATAAAAACTAAAGTTGAAAACTTAAAACCCAACTACCACAAAATGATCATTGCCCTGTGTAGTGGGGTAAATAGGCGAAATTTGTGTGTAATACGAAGCAAGAGGTCGGGATGTGCAATGTTTGTACGTGTGGGCGCATTATTTGATAACTAACAGTGAGTATTGAACTATTTATTGGATCTATATTATGATTTCGCAGAGCTGATGGCCGATGGGGCCGCAAAGTTGTCGAATGGAGTCCACGCACTGGCAAGTGCTGCGTAGGACGCCCACCCACAAGGTGGACGGGCGTCCTGATAAGAAAGGCCGCTCCTAACCGGTCCTTTTGGAAATCTATGGGGGAGACCAATGTCCAGCAGTAGACGTCCTGTGGCGTATATGATGATGAGATATGATTTATGGCATAAAGTGAATCATCTTATAATGCATCATAAATAGCTTTCATAACTGAATACAATGATTGGTGCAAGAGCAAAGTAAAAAAATAATAATTCAAGTATTTAATACAATTTCCTGTCTACATATCTAGGTGCAACGGGTTTCATATCCGGGTCCGCTGCCGAGGCATCAGCTGCTATCTATACACGGTGAGTGTTTGAACAGAATTGCTAAACGTTTTGAGAGGAATATTAGATGTTAAAACTTTATTTATAGTTTGATATTGCATTTTTCTTAAAAACCACCGATATCAGTGAAGGAAAACATCGTAAAAAAGCCTAAACTTAAAATAATTAATATAAGTCTGAAATCGCCAATCCGTCTTGAGCAAGCATGCTGTTCAATACTCGTGGCTTCTCTTTACGAGAAGAGGCCTTTGCCCTATAGTGGGACAATAATAGCCTGGTAATTTATTTAGTATTTAGGCATGTATTTTTAAAACTATTACTACTACTACCCCTATCGTCTATTAAATACATAAAAAGTTACTTTTCTAATCGTACATAATGGCCATACTCTGGCTAATACTTCATTTATAAAAGCATATGAAAATAACCTCCAAATAACGGAGTCTCTTTGATTACTGCTTCGCTTTCGTCGGTCGTAGCGTGATGTTCTATACGTATAAACCATGTAAACCATATTAAAATCCGTTGCATAATTTTAAACATCTAAGCTTACAGATGACAGACAGCCGGAAGCGACTTTGTTTTATACTATGAAGAGATAACACAATATTTTACAAATATGTATAATTTTTTTTTTAATGGCCGATAGTTAACTTTTCTTTATAATTATCGCGAAATAACGGAACTTATTATACGCTAACATTGAACGTATTGAAATAATAGCTTCGTAACGTTTATCGTAATCTATAGATTATTAATAAATGAAGTATTTTTTTTAATGCGTCGTTGGCCTAGTGGTCCTCCTGCTACGTTAGAGGTCTTGTCATCAGTCAAAATGCGGTCTCACAAAGATTTTGTATCACAATACAATAGGTAGACGCGACTGGTTCGCAAGAGGTCTTGGGTTCGATTCCCAGGTCGAGCAGTGTTATTGGGTATTTCTATGAAATTCTCAGTAGCAGCTCGGAGTTAGGATTTGTGCCCGGTTAATGGCAATAGGCTCGCCCCCTATTACATGGGACATAAACATACCGGTGAACTGTGGGTGTACATTGGTACATCTCTGCCTAACGCTTCGGATAACACAGACGTATGTTTGCCCCTGCCGGGGCTGCGGGTTGTTCGTAAGAGATACCGCGCCCCCGGAACACAAAGGGCACAAGAAGGAACATGGGAGGGTTTTAGTCAGTAAAAGTCTGACACTCCCTCCCGCCCTGCCCAGGACGGGAGAAGTTATTTGACGATTTCCCGCCCCCCAAAAAAAAAAAAAGACGTATGTTTGAAGCAATGTGTTGTTTTTTACTGTTTGTCCTGTGTCTCCAGTGTAAATGTTCAATAAAGTGTAAATCGATATTTAAACGTTTCAATAAATATTTTACTTCTGAGAAATATTTTTACAAAACAATTCCGGAATGTTATTTTTATTGTTTTCGCGTTTCACCTCAGTAAATTATCGATGAAAAACTACCTTCACCAAAAAGTAAAAAGCACTGTGGTCCGAACATTGAAAATTTATGGGCGGGATAAGCCGAATCGACAGCGCCGCTTTTTTATATATTTTTTTTGTTAAAACGATACTGTTTTAATAAGAGTTTTATTTAATTTACTCGCTTTGGCCCGCTACTTTGTCCGTGTATATGTTGGTTATTGCAAACTCAGACGAATCGTGGATTAAACAGAAGCCTATTTTTTTATTTTACTTTAACATAAAAACGGCCCTTGGCCAATTACATTACTTAAAGATATTGAATTTTTAAGAGAAAATAATAATAATAAATACAGACATATAACATAAATTACGAACTATTTAAATACAGGCTTTCACAAAAATGCAGGCACATCACCATTAAATCAACAAACTTGTCTGCGAATAAATCGCAGTCCAGGTTGGCTTCCACAAGCTTATTTAGCGCGGTCAATACGCGCGGTACGGGAGACGCAGCACGGGCTGCAGTCCGGCGCGACGGTAAGCTTAGCAGCTGATGCTTTCTGCTACGGAGATAATTATCCGGTGCGTGGAGTCGAATCAGCTTATTATGGATGTCAGGGGCATCCCTTATCCCTCTGCAAATTTTTAGCATTACGCCTACCTGGTCGCATGCCCTTCGGGTCTCGAGCAAATGATATACCAGACATCCTATGTCCTTTCTTGAGGTTCAAACTTACCTAGTATAAAGTGTTATTAAAATCGGTTGAGTGGTTTTGTCGTGAAAGCATAACAGACAGAGTTACTTTCGCATTTATATCGATACTAGTTTCTGCCAGCGACTTCGCTCGCGTCGTTTTTTTCACCCACTTTAAGAAACGTCTTTGGTTACTGCTCCTGTCTCGTGTGTCGTAGCGTGATGTTATAAAGCCTAAAGACTTCCTCGATAAATGAACTACCCAACACAAAAAAAAAATGTAATTCAAACCAGGAGTTCCTGAGATTAGCGCGTTCAACCAAACAAACAAATAAAATCTTCAGCTTTATAATATCAGTATAGATTAGTATGGATTTTTTTAAACCTTTTTTTGCCAATGTTATTTTGTGCCGTGTTGTCTGTTTGCATTGGAAATATTTTATTTATCAACACAGATCTTCTTTTAAACATTTTCGGACTCCGCATGAAATATTATTTGACCCCTAGAACCAAATATTTTTCATAATAACTCTATAAGACGTTTTTTGCTGCCCTCTTTAATATTATAAATTACGTGGTCACTCTTTGCGAGGGTACAAAGCGACCGCTGTGCAACCACAGCGCTACCTCCTCGCGTGACCACTAAGTAAAAAATTCCCGGATAGGCCCAGGCAACCGTCGACCTTCGCCGCTATTTAAACCGCATCAAAGGTACGAAACAAGACTAACAACGCGGAAAAGTCGACTAGCGTGGATATTGCTTGCCACTGTGCGGTATATTGGACGACTGAAATTATTGTCATAACCAATGTCTGTATTCTTTTTTTTTTAATTTCTCCGGTATCGGTGGTGCGTTTACAAACATCTAAACTCACATACATAAACAGTCAGACCCGGAACATTATCTGTAGGCCTATACAAATCTTTGTTGCGTGTGGAAATCGAACTCGCGTCACGTAGCGCAGCAGTTGCTCAAGTCGTCACTTATCTTGACACTACATTAATTACTCATATTATATTACTCTCATTACTATAATCTGCTACACGATTTTTCTTTTTTATCATGTCCAGTTGCAAAACAACGTCAGGCACGAGTGGTCTGGCAATTTTGCTGAACTGAGCCTATTTTGCGCAGCTGTGGGATACTCAATACTGTATTTTTTTTTGCATTTTTTATTCTAATTATTTTTCATTATTTTTGTATTATATAAATTATAAAAAAAACTAGTTAGGTATTATATAGCAGAACATCTCCGCTTTTGCATAGATTTTTCTGAACATTTTAGCAACAAACCAATTATCCTTAAACCGAAAATATTTAAAAATGAATTACTTTATTTCCCGAAAAATTTAATCGGAATCTCAAACAAAAAAAAAACGTCATAAAAATAACCTTCAACTTTCTCTGCAACAAAAAAAAAAACGCAAAATCGCGTCTCCCTCGGTGGCCTAACACACAATTTATGCGCGTACATAGGCAGAGGTAACAAAGCGAGACAACAGATGGTTGCATGAATAAAACAGTGGAGGCCGCCCTGAATATTTGACGTAGTGTGGACCGCGCCGCCGCTGCCCGCCGAACAACAGTTGTACGATCTAAGAGGTACGAGAGAAATCTTTTTGTGTTTCGACATTTTGTGTGATGGAGGGATACAGGTGTATTTGGGAGTCAAATGTGAGACTGATATTGTCAATATTATATACTGAAAATAGTATCTACAATTGACTATTTATTTATTTAGAGCCAGTAAAACAAAACTTATGAATCTATTTTAATATTAAGAGGTAAAGTTTGTCAGGTTGTAGGAGGTAATCTCTGGATCTACTGAACCGATTTCGAATATTCTTTTGCCCATAGAAAGTTATTTATAAGTGCCATAGGCTAGATAACATCACGATACGACACACGGGGGAGGGGCAGTAATCAAAGAGGTACCGTAAGGCGGGTGAAATAAGCCGCGCGGAGGAACTCGCATTCAATTCGTTGTGTTTTATACTTACAACACGAACGAACTCGCTGGCAACAGCAAGTGATAAATAAATTACAAAGTGTGTACAATTAATTTACTAATTATCTTAATTTGAGTTTGTCATCCAGTGTAACGACGGACCCAATAATCTGAGATGACTAAAGATTGGTTGAAGTTTTTAACTCAATCAAATCTGACAACATCCCTGGCGGGTTCGATTTCCGCGAGGAAATATTTGTTTCGTACAGTTATATGTTTCGAGTCTGGTTGTTTGAATGTCCTGTAAGTGATAAAAAAAGTCTAGCAATAGATAAAAAACCAAGGCGTTGACATTATTTCTATAAATAATCCTTACAGAGACTAAGAGTTAGCGCAAAACATAGCAGCAAAATGCACGAGCAGATCTCATTAATTAAATGATTTTTTTTTTTTTTTTTGGTGGGTGGGAAATCATCAAATAACTTCTCCCGCCCTGGGCGGGGCGGGAGGGAGTGTCAGACTTTTACTGACTAAAACCCACCCATGTTCCTTCTTGTGCCCTTTGCGTTCCGGGGGCGCGGTATCTCTTGCGAACAACCCGCAGCCCCGGCAGGCATCGGCCCTCAGTGGCCCCTTCCTTTTGCTGACATCTCTTTGAGGCGCGCGTGGAACACGAACGCGCCGTCGACACGGCCTGTCGTTATGCAACGTAAGGACGGTGAGCTACCCATTGCTCACCGTCCACAGGCCAGTATCTACGGTGGCCGGGAGTCGTCTCGCGGCTCCCGACGCCCGGAGCGTCTACCGCGGCGGCTGGGACGGGAGAACCGCTGTCTCAACCGTCCCGCCGCCTCCTTCTCAAGCATTACTGCCTCGCAGAAGGAGGCGACTGCATCCCATTCCCTCTCGCTCCGAACCATGGCTCGCACCAGGGCCGGACGCGAGAGTTCGCCGCCGCCGATGGCCGCCACGAGGACTCGGCGATGCTCCGCCCAAGCGGGGCATACCGCCACGGTGTGCTCCACCGTGTCCTCGGGGCAATCCACACAATGGTGACACCCGGACGTTTCCTCCCGCCCGATGAGGTGCAGGAACCTCCCGAAACACCCGTGTCCGGTGAGGACCTGCGTCAGGCGGTAGGTGAGGGCGCCGTGGCGCCTCTCCAGCCACTCCTCAAAGAGGGGACTTACCGCCTCTATTAAGGCGTGCCCAGCACGAGGTTGCGACAATCGCTGTCTCCATGTCGCCATGAGATCGAGCCGGAGGTCGGCCCGCCGAGCGGCAATTTGCCGCGGTATTAATTAAATGATAATGTACTAAAATACACTACAAATACAATTGATAATGGTGTGCACGATATAATTACGCACGGTAGTTATCATCTTAGTACAATTTCCAACTCTATTTTTGTCGTATTTAAGTTAATTATCAACACTCAATAAATGCTCTTTGCTGACCGCGCGCTGACCGTAAATACTCTAGCCAAACCTTCTCTTTCAAGCACTAAAGACAATACTAGATGACAGAAAGTGCGCAATTTCCTAACAAAAACCCTGTCCATCGTCTCGCGGAGTCCAAATAAAACCATTTGCCCATCATATGGGTCAACGCGCTCCAATCCATCGGCCAACAAATCGACGCCTCTCCAAAAGATATTAATTTCGCTTCAGTTACACTTTATTTCGGTTATTGGGAGTAAATAAAGGTTGATGACAATCGATTTAGGTGTCTGGATTTTGAAGTCGTTGGTGTACTGTACTTTTATTTGTTTTAGGCTTTATTTTGGCTGTGACACATGGGTATTTTGACACATAACAAGGTCACTTAGGAGAGTAGGTCATTCATGTGAGTGGGCAGGGAGATTATTTTTAGAATAACCCTGCTTAGCCAGTATCTAATCGTAAATTGGACATTATTTGCAAAATAAATGCGTTTATTAGTTCTAATTAATTCCTATGTGACGGATGTTGTCAAACCTAAATTAGTTTTCAATCATGTAATTTTTTATGTTGGTCGAGCAAAAAGTGTTACTGGGTTATTCTATGAATTTCTCAGTAGCAGCTCGGTTAATGGCAATAGGGTCACCCCCTATTACATGGGACCTAAAAACGTACCGCACTGTGGGTGTATATTGGTTCTCTGCCTAACCCTCTGGGGAATACAGGCGTGATGGTATGGATATGTAATATTGATTGTTCTCAAGTAAGCGATATGTTATGTTTTTATTGAGAATAAAGTTTCTTTAAACCTAATAAACTGAATTCATTTGTCTACGGATTCATTTGAGTGACCATTGAGTTGGATATTGATGAAAAATTGGTTAGTTTTGCTAGTTTGTGATAAACATCACAATTGGCACAAGCATTGGTGATGATACCTTGTAGTTGTACTTTGTTGTCGTTGACAACATTTATCAATAATTATAAGTCAACATTTCCTTACAGAAACAATTTATTTTATTCCCGATTGATTTTCAATTAACAGTAAAAATATTTTTTTTGGTTGCTTTGAAATCAATAAATAGTTCATCACTTGATTTGGTAAGTATCATCACTTTTTACCTACTACCGAACAGTTTATAAAAAGTATGTCAATTGATTGATAAGGTCAAGTACTTAAGTTAAAAAAATTCGTTAAAAAAAAATAACAGAATGCTCTAAAGAATTTCAAATTTTATAAAGAAAACTAGTATCTTTAAAAGTTTTGATGTACTCATCGGTCTAGACACAGTAAACAGACATAGCAAATATTCGAAGAGACAATACAGACAGTTCCCATTTCTTTCGAATAAAAAAGTTTAATTACTTACGACGGCCATGGAGTAACGAGAACAGAGTGCTAAAATAATAATATATGTTACTTGTAATGAAAACGCAAGCTGTTCAACAAAGGAAATATTTTATTGTCTTGAAATATTGTGTTACGCGGAGAACTAACAAAACACGATCATGCAGATAAATATGGAGTCAGAATTATTTTTTTTTAAACTATAATTTGTTTCTTATGGTTCTTTAAGTGTAATCGAGACGCAGGTCAGTGTACCGCGATAAAAAACACACATAAATATTTTCAGTATTTTTCTTTTTTAATTTGAAAAATGGTCTGACTCTCACTGATACATATTCCATTCACACTGAGATACACTATTTATTAAATTATATGTCCAATATTTACATACTGCATAAAAATTATACCATAAAAAACAATAATAATAAAAAAAGATATTAAAACTTAACGGTATCAGAAAATTCCTCCGCATCGCCGTCATTTGGAAATGTGCCCAAAGACTGGCAGCATTGCCACGTTTAGCTTCTGATCAATTGCAATTGGCTAAAGTAACATAAGGACTCCATTTCTTCATACTCCGTGTACACAACAGACGCTGCCCAGGAAAGTCAGTAACTGGATGCGAGCAGTAAATATTGCATCGCACGTGGACACAGGGGACCCCCAGGACAACATCCAGGGGAATATCAGGTTTAGAACCATTAAAATAACGTCTAGACTTTAATGTAAATATGCTTCTAGTGTTACGATGGTTTTGTATTTCTGTTTTATATATAATCGTGAAAGTAGTAGCTTTAGATATTTTTGTTGGGTGCGGACTAAAGTGTGGGTACTTCAATAATGTAATAAACAAGTTATGGGTGAGGGTTAGAAATTAGAATAGTTAGCTTAGTCCTTGGCATAAATTTGAATATTCTCCAGACCGATTGTGCTCACGGCGACTAATCAAAACTTATCTCAACTAACTAAGTTCGCAGGAGATTATTGTGCACAAGTGTATGCACAAACACATTTGCACTCAGTCTTCCGTTACCCTCATAGTCCGATGTGACGGCAATCCGACACAACAAGAAAAAGATCAGTCCCAGGACCAACGGCTTTACTTGCTTTTTGAGACACGGGGGTGTCACATCATCAACTTCCAAACTTTGGGGTGCTACTGAGAAACTGATAAAAAAAACATTTTTTTTTCTAGACCATATCATACCAAATTTTTACCAGGACCATACTATTAACTTACAGAACTTTATATTCTTAATATCATTTTGATCTGTAGGTACCATATAATAGCTTAGATCTATAGCTTCCGCCCGCGATTTCGTCCGCGTGGATTATTTCACCCGCGGTCACTTACGTCTTTAGTAACTACTCCGCTCCCGTGGGTAGCGTGATATATTTTATAACCTATATTACAAAGAAATAATGTAGCTAACCATTGGTCAAAAAATTGTCAAAATCGGTCCAGTATTTACGGAGCGTATTCGGTACAAACAAACAAAAAATTCTTTCCTCTTTTTAATATTAGCATAGATTTATGGAAGCCTAATTTTAACAGTATTTCATGGTGTTATTTACCGTAACAACAAACAACGTAGGAGACAATAGTTGCCACTATCATGTGGGAGTAATAAAAGGTTTAATTACAGCATCCGAGAGCACGTGATGCCGACAGTAAACATTGAAACCCACTTGTGCACACGGGGGAGGCAGGCGCGCTCGTAAATATATAAACATCTCTGTTGGGTACACGGCTTTACATTTTTTTTCTGTTTAATCTAGACTGAATTATGTAGTTTATATTTGCGGGGTTATGTGGGGTTAATAGACTGTTTCATTTGTAATTGTAGGTACTAATGTTTTAGACTCATTTTAAAAATATTGGATGGAAAAGTCTGACCCAAATATTCATTTAGTTCTTAATCAATATTACTAGGTCCATATTAACTACCTCGTTGGCCTAGTGGTCCTAAGCGCGACTGCTACGCTAGAGGTCTTGGGTTCGATTCCTAGGTCGAGCAAAAAGTGTTATTGGGTTTTTCTGTGACATTCTCAGTAGCAGCTCGGAGTTAAGATTTGTGTCCGGTTAATGGCAATAAGGTCGCCCTCTATTACATGGGACCTAAACATACCAGCGAACTGTGGGTGTACATTGTTACTCCTCTGCCTAACCCTTCGGGGAATATAGGCGTGATTGTATGAGTTTGAACCTTTGAACGATAGAGTGAGGAATGAAACGATACGAGAACGTTGCGGATTAAAAGAGGATGTAGTAACAAAAATAGAAAAGAGTATGCTTAGATGGTTCGGTCATGTTGAGAGGATGAGTGAAAGGCGACTAACGAAAGGGATTTATATGGCAGATGTGAGTGGCAACGCCGGGAGAGGACGCCCTAGAAAGACCTACCCTGACCTTATTGGTGGGGTTCTTCAGAAAGGACGTGTGCGCAGTACTCGTAACCGGCGTGCTTGTATGAACAGATGTATGAACGTGGTCGAGGCGAAAGAAGTATGTAAGGATCGTAGCAGGTGGCGTTCTGTGGTTTCTGCCTACCCCCATGGGAAAAAGGCGTGAGTTTATGTATGTATGTATGTGTATGAGTTATGTAGGTCCATGTCGTAACATATTAATGTCTTTATCTGTACTAATATTATAAAGCTGAAGTGTTTGTTTGGTTGAACGCGCTAATCCCAGAAACTATTGGTTAGAATTGAAAAAATATTTATGTGTTGAATAGTAAATTTATAGGAAGGCTATAGGCTGGGTGAAGAATGCCCCATTTGGCCAAATTTGTTTTACAACGGCCAACCTGGGACTCTAATCGGTTAAGAGATTTCTTAATTTATTTAGATTGAAACTCAAATAAATGTCAAAAACTGCGAACAGTCTTAAGAACGGCTTTCGTGCTCAAATGAGGAAACACCGATACAATAACCGCCGCATGAACATTTAGTAAAACAATACGCTAAACAAAATATACCGACTTAAGTGATAATACGAATCGCGGTATGTAGGAGTACAAGTTTGCCAAAGAAAAATAAGTATGTCAATAAATTATGTTATATGGAGAGAGTTTCTTTTGGATCGCGGATACTTTCCTGATAATGCTTATTTATAGGATAAGGCGATCGTATTTTGGCTGAACTTGTATAAAAGTCAGGTGGTAGTGGATTTTCATATTGATTTTGTAAGTAAGGAAGACCAGCAGTATTTTCGGGATTATCTTTAAATCGGGATTAAGCCTTCGAGCTAATTTTAACTTAATTAGTACAAAGGTAAAGTTCTTAATAAAACACAAAATTAAAAATTATAAGTAACCCCCAACAGAAAAATAAAAATCCCTACCGTAGCTAACAAAAGAGCTAATAACTTTGAAACCGCTGAACCGATTTCAATGAAACAAAGCTAAGAACACTCCTTACTAATTAATCTTTCAAACACAAAAAAACAAAATCAAAATCGGTTCATGCGTTCGGGAGTTACGATGCCACAGACAGACATACACATACACAGACACGTCAAACTTATAACACCTCGTCGTTTTTCAGTCGGGGGTTAAAAATTTAAACATTAACACTTTGAAGGAAACTAAACGAGACACAATAGACGTTTTATTGTTATGACGCCTATGTAAGTAAGTAAGTAAGTAAGTAAGTAAATTATTTATTTGCGTAAAACATGGTATACATTGATGTTAATATTATTACAGTAGCTCAACATGTTTCGCTAAGATATAACATAGCATGCAAAGGCGTTTAGTGTCCTTCATAGTGTTAAACTCGCCTGTAAAATTAATATATTGACTTCAAAATAAGTATAAATTAAATATCGGACTTTTTTCTTCAAGTATCAAGAAAATAAACTGTTCTGCAAATGAAACGGTTATATTAAAAAAAATATAAAGTCAAAGTCAAAACATTTATTTACAAAATATGGTGCCTAAGTACATTAATTGCTAGTGTATATCACAAATTGGCATGAAAAAAAATTAAGAAGGTAACCAATGAAAATTATTCAGCATTTTTTTCCTACAAAGGGAGGGTATCCTCCTATATTTTACTATACTTAATCTTCACTGAGGGTAGGACGGAGCTCAGATAATAAAATTTGGATCTAGTCCTGCGAGTGTCTGCAAGAAACAACGCGATTACCAGGAGTTATTAGCGGCATTAAAAAATTGCTTGTCACAGTCTGATGAAACAAACGATTTTACTCTCGGATAGCATGGAGCTGATGGATTTGGAAAGTAATTCGTTAAGATTTTTGATCATGGTGTCGGTCGTTTGGTTATTCCTCTCCCTGTTTCATCACTGTTGCAGATTTAATAAATAGACCAAATACTATAGTAGTATTACTATAGTAGCATGACAGTAGTTTTCATTCCGTGATCGACTTGAATCGAAGTACTTTTTAACCTCCGACGCAAAAACGACGTTGTGTTATAAGTTTGACGTGTCTGTGTGTGTGTATGTGTGCATCATAGCTCCCGAACGCATGAACCGATTTTGATTTAGTTTCTTTTGAATGAAAGGTATATTAGTCGGGAGTGTTCTTAGCTATGTTTGATAGAAATCGGTTCAGCGGTTTCAAAGTTATCAACTCTTTTATTAGCTGCGGTAGGGATTTTTATTTTCGTCTCGGGGTTTACTTAATTTTTTTTATTTTGTGTTTTACGTTGGCGCGCTTGTGTTACGCTTTGTGGACTATGATATGACCCGCCTTGTAGTGGTGACGGGTCAATAGGTACCTGTCCGAGTTGCGGAAGAATGCTCTGGCCAAAGGCAGTTGAAGGAAAACCGTCAGTGGGGTTTTAATCAGTAGAAGTCCGACCAACGCCTCAGCGGAGGCAATACATGAGGATTTCCCCACTAAAGATAGGCCTTGTAGTATCAGCAATAAACGAAATGAGACAAACGTTACACGGTAAAAATATAGCATGTTACACAACAAAATCTACAAAACTCTTTTTTGTAAGCTCCTCAATTAGCTGTATAAAATGCTAAAACACTCGAGACCAAATCCTAACAACAAGAGAAAATAAACATGTAAATCCACAGACGCGAACCAACGGCTAAAATTAAAAATAAAACAATTTAAATAAATGCAGACTTCAAATAAAGCTTCCTATGTGCTTTGTGTTATGAAGAAAAATTTTTTGAAAATGGAATGTTTCTCTCTCATTGGTTCGGACGACTCGCTTGAGTGTTGTCCTGCATTTTGGAGCGACTGCCGTTTCTTAGTAAGGAAAAGATGGTTTGTATCATGGAAATTAGACACAATTATTTTTTTTAACAACGCGTAACCATCAACTTTTTTCTTTCGCCCCTGGTGCAGCCGAAGGTAGTGTCAGACTCTTACTGAGTAAAACCCATCCGTGTTCCTCCTAATGCCCTTTGCGTTCGAGGGCCACGGTGACTCTTTCGAACTAATTTCGCAACATGGAAACTCGACTCTAGTATCCTGTCAAGAATATTAGGTACTGTTGTAAATCTTGGACTGCTACGCTAGAGGTCTTGGGTTCGATTCCCAGGTCGAGCAAAGTCATAATCATGATCATTTTATTTGTGTTATTAGGTTTTGTTTTTTTAAGAAATTCTTAGTATCAGCTCGGAGTTAGGATTTGTGACAGGTTAATGGCAATAGAGTCGCCCCCTATTACATGGGACCTAAACATACCGGCGAACTGTGGGTGTACATTGTTACACCTCTGCCTAGACCTTCGGGGAATACAGGCGTGATGTTGTGTGTGTATTTATTTTCCAATACGTTTTTAAAATCTAACTCCACCACCACAGCACTGAACATCTGCACAGACAGGAGTAATCCTGTTATGTGTTGCCATTTTTTAAATGAATTCACGGCAACGTTAACGTCAGAAGCGACTTGTGAAAAGATTTTTTTAAATAAAGAACGGGAATAAACTAGTGTAGGATCAACTAAGTAATATGTAAAGGGTGGACTACACGAGCGCTTTATCAACGTAATTTATGAAAGTGCAGTTTGTCGTGAACATTTTGTTCTCTTTTCCTTCTGATTAAAATACGCTCTTGTGTGTTGCGCCTTATAATAAATCTTTGCACGAGTAGTGTTTTACACACACTTTTTTTTTACGACCCAAAGGTTGAATGTAGTATAACATACGAATTATATGATGTGATGGGACATCCCATATTCTAGCAAATTAATTTATCATTCATTCATTCATTCAATAAAATATGAGGACACTACTGTTGACTGACACTATTGTTAACTACGCTTACTGACCATCAAACTAAGTGAGTTTTTTGTGTGAAAAATAAGTTTTTGTCTAAGATACTCAGGGAAAACATTGTGCTTTACAAATGCATGGAACAGCGCAGGGATTGTGGGGATACTTAAAGTTGAGTCGGAACATTTATAACTTCTTTTCTAAAAATACTTAAAAAATTGTTGGATCTTGGACCTTCAATATCACCGTAACCAAAGGTTCCCAGGTATAGTCCAGTTAAAAACCCGGCCAAGTGCGAGTCGGACTCGCTCATGAAGGGTCCCATACCATTATATATAAAAACGACAAAAAAAAACATGTATGTTATATGGGAGCCCCCTTAAATATTTATTTTATTATGTTTTTTTTGTATTTTTTTGTTATATCGGCAACATAAATAGATCGTCTGTAAAAAAATTAACTGTCTAACTATCACGGTCCATGAGATACAGCCTGGTGACAGACGGACTGACGTACAGCGGAGTCTTAGTAATAGGGTCTCGTTTTACCCTTTGGGTCATCATCATCTGCTTAGCCTTTTCCCAACTATGTTGAGGTCGGCTTCCAATCTAACCGGATGCAGCTGAATACCAATGTTTTACACGGAGCGACTGCCTAACTGACCTCCACAAACAGTAACTGGGCAACACGATACCCCTTAGTTAGACTGGTTGTCAGACTTTCAGGCTTCTGACTATTCGTAACGACTGTCAAAGATCTACGAATGACAGCCGGGACCAACGGCTTTACGTGCTTTTCGAGGCACGGGGGTGTTACACCACCAATTTCCAAACTCCGGGCCGCTACTGAGCAAATCGTAATGGAAAAACCCAATAACACTTTTTGCCCGACCTGGGAGTCGAACCCGGGACCCCACGCTCATCAGTCGGCCTGGCGACTACGAGACCAACGGGGCAGTCGTTTTACCCTTTGGGTACGGATCCCTAAAACAAAAAACCATGATGATGATGACGATGATGGAAAAATTTAACATTTGGCTACATTGAGTGTCTTTTAACAATCAATATTCAACTTTACATTATTTAACTTCACAGTTTTTCGAAACAAAATTAGACCCAATTTTATCTCCAGCAATACCATCAGTTACTGAGAAGCCGGGAGTTGGTAATTAACCAGCGCAGTACCGGCTTGGAACAAAACTCATTAATTTCACTAATTCCTTAGTTTACTGGCGCGAGCTACTGACCTAGTGTGTAGCGACACTTGGAACATTCCGACCGTTGCAACGTTCTCCCTACTATACGGCCGGCACAAAGGGACATTGTTCCTTAATTTAACTAGATTTAGAGCATGTAGTTAACGAGAATTTGTGTCTGTTTAATGAGTAGGCTTTTTAAATTAAATAGGTTTATTTTTGTAAGCCAATTGGGTAGGTGTTGCAAAATTGTGGGGGGTATCTGTTGTGTGTTGTTACAGTAATTGACATACAAATATTAGTATGACAGTAAGAGCTCTTACGCGAGCGGTATATTGCTAACAGCATGGGTAACTGCTGCCGTCGACGCGTCAATGGCAGCCGTCGACATATCAACTTCGCGTTGGCAATATGCCGCTCGTGTGAAAGAGCTCTGAGGGTATTGAATAATAGTAGAAAGGTTAACCTGGCCCAAAAAATATATCCACACACATACAGATACGCCTGTATTCCCCGAAGGGTTAGACAGAGATGTACCAATGTATATCCACAGTTCCCCGGTATGTTTAGGTCCCATGTTATAGGGGGCGAGCCTATTGCCACTAACCGGGCACAAACCTTAACTCCGATCTGCTACTGAGAATTTCACAGAAAAACACCATAACACTTTTTGCTCGACCTGGGAATCCAACCCAAGACCTTTAGCATAGCAGTCGCGCTTAGGACTACTAGGCTAACGAGGCTGCTCTCTCTATCCACACACTCAAGTACATACCAGCAGAGGTAAAGTTTATTTAATTGTTAGAAGTAATCTCTGGGAATGGATACTGATCTGATTCAAAAAAATTGTTTTCTTATTAAGTTTTTTTTAAACGTTGTATCGCGGGTGCGTTAACAAACACATAAACATACATACACAAACAGCCAGACCCCGAACAACTTTCTGTAGGTCATGCAAATATTTGTTCCGTGCATGAATCGAACCCGCGACACGCTGCGCAGCAATCGATCGCTCGGCCACTGCGCCAACCGTGTCGTCAACACGCACAGTTACACTATTAACGAGTGCCATGGGATATTTTTTTACGATATACTACCGCTACAAGGTCACGAAAACAATACTGCAGCAAGACAGAAGTAAGACTTAAATAATTCACAAAAACACCTTCAATCGCTGAAACATGTCACAATTAAGAGGCAACGGCATGAGTAGGGTAGAACCTGTTGACGAAATCACTACACTCTGCCACACAGTAATATAATTCGCAGGAATTTAATAAATCTTCGCTTAATTAACTTTACCCGTGCGCAATAATGAAATTGTTAATTATGAATAGAATCATTAGACCGTTTTAATTGGTTTTGTCGTAACTGAAATGCCACCGATACTTCGCTTTAGTAACGACTATTGTAGCAAAGTGTTACTGAAATTGAAATTGGTAATTTCAATTTCAATTTTCAAAGTGTGTTTCTGATGCCATAGATATTATTTAATATCTAGCTGTATTGCAAGTGCCCCATAGGTCTCGTGGTGGTAAGCACGACTGTTGAGCGTGGGGTCCTGGGTTCGATTCCCAGATCGGGCAAAAAGTGTTATTGGGGTTTCCATTAGGAATTTCCTGTCTCGTCGCGACTGCTACGCTAAAAGTCTTGGTCCAGCAGTGTTATTGGGTTTTTTTTATGAAATTCTCAGTAGCAGCTCGGAGGTAGGATTTGTGCCCAGTTAATGGCAATAGGCTCACCCCCTATTACATGGGACCTAAACATGCCGGCGAACTGTGGGTGTACTTTGGTACACCTTTGCCTAACCCTTTGGGGAATACAGGCGTGGATTTTTTAATTTGTCAGTAATAGCCCGGAGTTTGGAAGTTGGTGGTGTGACACCCCCGAGCCTCTGAAAGCTTGTAAAGCCGTTGGTCCTACGCCTGATTTCTTCCCGGTTATGTCGGATTGCCGTCGCATCTGACTATGAGAGTTAGGAATAAGGGAGTGCACCTGTGTTTGCGCACACACTTATGCACTATAATATCTTCTACGTACTTGGCTAGTCTGCATTAAGATTAGCCGCCTAGCCGAAATCGGTCTGGAGAATACTTATATCGGAAAGTAGGTATTCATGTTTCTAGGAACTATTAAATGGTGAATCCGTTTCCATGACGTGTAATTGTTTATCAATTGCTCGATTGAAGCGATTGATTGATGGGACTTTGAAAGACGGGCTTACGAAGAATGTTGGTTAAGTTTCTTGTATGTTGTATATTATCATACACGGTGTAAGTACTTAAGTGGTTCTTAATGACACGCTTTCCAAATCCACAGTCTATACTTATCAGTACTAATATTTTAAAGCTGAAGAGTTTGTTAGTTTGGTTGAACGCGCTAACCTCAGGAACTACTGGTTTGAATTGAAAAAATATTTTTGTATTGGATAGCCTATTTATCGAGGAAGGCTATAGGCTATATAACATTACGCTACGACCAATAGGTGCGGAGCAGTAACCAAAAACGCAACCTAATGCGGGTGAAAAAAATACGCGCACGAAGTTGCGAGCCTCGTTCAACCAAACAAACAAACAAACTCTTATATAATACTAGCTGTTGCCTACGACTTCGTCCGCGTTTCCGTCGTTTTTCGTAAAAAAAAGTAGCCTATGTCCTTCCGCGCGGTTCAGTGGTTTTGATGTATCAGACAGATTAAGTTTCATATTTTATTTGGAAAATATAATATGTCAATCTATTTCTATGATTTTTTTTTATGGAATAGTTAATAATGTTAACTTTTTTAATTAGGGATGATTGAGAGTGTTATAAACGTAAGAGTAGACAAAAATAATCAGAAAGCTTCGAACTGCTAAGCTATCGGGAGTTACACGTGATATTGTGAGTCAACCATAAAAGATAGACATATGCTGTCGTGGGATATTTGTTATATAATTTTAAGGAAAACATTTCCGTCATACATGATTTCTGTGTAGCTTTAACCATTAAGGTTGCACACGCGACGGAAGCTTAAAAAATGGAGTAACTTCTCCCGTTTTCTCAACATTTCCCTTCACTGCTCTGCTCCTATTGATTGTAGCGTGATGAAAAGTATACTATAACCAACTCAGGAGTATGAAAAATAATTGTACCAAGTTTCGTTAAAATCCGTCGAGTAGTTTTTGTTTCTATAACGGTTATACAGACAGACAGACAGACAAAAATTTTACTGAGTGCATTTTTGGCATCAGTATCGATCCCTAATCACCCCCTGATAGTTATTTTGGAAATATATTTCATGTACAGAATTGACCTCTCTACAGATTTATTATAAGTATAGATTAGTATAGATGTGAAAGTGAGTTTGTTTGTTATGCTGTTACGGCTAAGCCACTGAACCGAAATTGATGAAATTTGTCACTGAGTTAGCTTAAACCCCAAGAAAAGGCAAAAGCTTTTTAATCCGCGTCTTTATCTGCGTCTGCTGACATTCAAGCGGACGAATTTAAGAGCAAAAGGTACATGAAAATCCTATTGAATGGTTTTTAATCAAATCACATCACCAGAAACCAATTCACAATTAAGCTTCCACTACCACTTGCATAATGAAATATCGGGAAAAACTCCGGCGACAATTCTTATTTATAAGTTTGTACCCTGTCTTCGTCCTGCAAAGTATCCCCGAGTATTTTCAGTCACGTTCTCAATCACTGGATTGCTTGCGGTCCGCTCGGTCCTTATTTATTTGCCACTATATTTTTACTACAATGCAGTGGGGGGTTGGATGTCGTATCTCGCTGTGAGCTAGTGTTGCGCTCTGATTTTTATTGTTGTTGTTAGTTTATGGAGATGCAAGTGGTTGTAGGTTCCCTGTTAGTGTTGCTAGAAGTCTAACAATCGCTAGTGTTTGTTGTTTTTGTAGTTAGATATTTGTATTTATTCAGATGGCAGATCTTACGTTAGAATATTTCTTTGCATTTTTTGGTTTGGTGACTGATATATAGGTGAACTTACTATTTTATTTGACCATTCTTTAATCTTGTAATCATGATTAATTTGTATTATTATTTCGACACAATCAAATGGTTGGACATGACAGACCATAACGCATTTGTCACAAATCCATTGAATTACATCCTAAATCCATAATTAACTAAAACACAACTTATAATACAATCTTATAATTTAACTAGACTAACTTAATTTACGTTTTTGGTTACTGCACAGCACCTATTGGTCGTAGCGTGATGTTATATAGCCTAGTGCCTTCCTCGATAAGTGAAGTATCCAACACAAAAAAGATTTTTTCTATTCTATCCAGTAGTTACTGAGATTACCGCGTTCAACCAAACTAACTTTTCAGCTTTGTAATATTAGTATAGATACTGACTTTATACATTGTGATTAATTCTCACAGAGCACAAAATATATGAGTAGGTAGATATGTATCTACCGTTTTTTTAGGTTAACTTAGAAACCCATAGATATGTACCTACAGTTTTTTTTAAGTTAACTTTAATAATCCATTCCCTTATCATTTGGGTACCTACCCACATATTCGCCGTGGTCCAAGAAGCGTCGTCGTAAGATTATCCCGCGTATATCACATCTTCGCAGCAAAAATAATCCAAACAGTAATCGGATTGCTCATTAAAAAGCGATGTAATCAGATCTCAAGCCAAATGAAATATTTGCGCAAAGAAGATTAAGAAACAGGATCGCTCGCCCTAGTAATCTTGCAAGTTCCGAGGCGGGGAGAACCGGAGAGATTCCGTTTAAAATATTCAATACCGGCAAACTGGGATAGGTTTTGAACACGTATTCAATTTCCTGTTAACTTTTCGAAAAGCATTTGAAGTGGACGAATTAGTATCCCCTCCCGCCCCGCCCAGGGCGAGGGAAGTCATTTGATGATTTACCATCGATAAAACAAAAGAAGAATTGGTGCTAAAAGAGATTTAATGAAGGCGAAAGGTCCGACAGGTGAACCAATCGCGTGCAGTGTCGGTGACCTAATAAACTCAGAAACGAAACCAGAAACCCATAAATGAACTTCACGTTTGTGCTCACGACTCGTGGCGGCTTCTTTACCCATTGGTCTGTCGCCAACTTTAGATTACACCTAACCTTTTTGGTTAGCGTAGTGGTGTACAAATTCTCCTGGCCCGCAGCAGGCGCACCGGGCATCGGCGGAGGGCGGACAACGCCCTCTTCCGGCCCCCCTAAAATGGGTCCAGGGGCGGCGGACTTGGGGACGTCCGTTACCCCCTATTCAACTGGACCCGAGGCGGCGGCGCGTAGTGTTCCACGCGCGCTCCTATTTGACGTCGCGGAGGGAGTTCAACACCTCACTCCCTCCCTTGACCTGAGGAAGCCCGCAGTGGCGGACCGGCACCAGTCGGGGATCGCGGAAGGCGCATCAGTTCCCGGGATCCCCGGCATAAGTGTGGGAAAGGAACACTGGGGTGGTTTTTAGTCAGTAAGAGTCTGACAGACCCCTCCGCCCTCCCCAGGGCGGTGGACATCCATGAGGACTTTCCACCCCGGCAACAGAAAAAAAAAAGTGGTGTACAAATTGCTGTTACGCCATTATCCCTCATTAATGTACAGCTCATATTATTATAGTCTTTAATCTAAAGGATATTTAGATCACTGAACTGCCTCGTTAGCCTAGCGGTCCTAAGCGCGACTGCTACGCTAGAGGTCTTGGGTTCGATTCCCAGGTCGAGCAAAAAGTGTTATTGGGTTTTCTATGAAATTCTCAGTAGCAGCTCGCAGTTAGGATTTGTGCCCGGTTAATGGCAATAGGCTCGCTCCCTATTATATGGGACCTAAAAAATACCGGCGAACTGTGAGTATACATTGTTACACCTCTGCCTAACTTCGGGGAAATACGGGCGTGATGTTATATATATTAGATCACTTTAACTACATTAACATGCTGACGTAATCATTGCTGAGATTATGATGTTAGCTTTTCCAATATACAGCTATTCATCTTAATAGAGTAGTGTAGTTGTTTGAACTGTGTTCTGTTAAATTAAATTGTATTCCCTAATTAATTGATCTTAATTGTATCAAAGCGCGTCACACTACAATGTCTCAATAATTAAATTCATTACGTACGTCAAAGTAATCCAATTTGTCAAATGTGTAACGTTACTCTTCAACAATAACAGCTCAATATGTACTAGAAACTTACGCTCAGAATAGAATTAATATTAGTCAAAACTTTCAATGAATAAAGACCTTTATTTAGAGCTTCCGCCCGTGACTTCGTTCGCGTCAAAGTTAATAATACATTATCCCACGGGATAAAAAGTATTATATGTGTTATTCCACACTACAATCTATCTCAGTGCAAAATTTCATCCAGATCTGTTCAGCCGTATAGGCGTGAAAGAGTAACGAACATCCATCCATCCTCACAAACTTTTGCATTTATAATTTTATTAGTAGGATTTTTTGTCTTTTTTGTGTCTTTTTTATTTATTCTTTGTTGATAAGAGACCATAAAAATACACACTCTTTAAAAAATTCAAGTGGTTACCTATTACGGCTCAAAAGATCGGCGGAGTCCCGGACTAGTCGAAGCGGAGTCAAGAGACTATTGTGATTGATATCTGTTAGTTATTATTGGCAGAATCCAAATTTGTATCGAAAAAATGCTCATTTTCTTATTGTTTTCTTGGTTTTGTTTACAGTTTAAAACTGATAATATTGTTTTGTTGTATGTTATTTTATAGTATATCACTAACACAGCAGAACAACAGGGAGGTAATCCACTTACTTCGATTACAATCTAATTTCAATCATCTGTCAAGAATGCGTCTAATTTACCTACCTATTTTGATATTGATTGTCGCTGAGATGAGATTGCGACTAGATTTTGAACGTTTTTATTACAAGAATTGATCTTCTGAACTCGTATTCAATACTAGTTTCAGCCAGCGACTTCGTTCGCGTGGTCTTTTTTCACCCGCGTTAAGTTACGTTTTAGGTTACTGCCCCTCTCCCGTGTGTTGTAGTTTGATGTTATAAAGCCTAAAGCCTACCTCGATAAATAAAGTAACCAACACAAAAAGATTTTTTCAATTCAAACCAGTAGTTCCTGAGATTAGCGCGTTCAACCAAACAAATAAACAATATCTACAGCTTTATAATATTAGTACAGACAGCCGCAATCACTTGGTAGCTTTTCCTATCTCACAGCTTCCCACCTAGAGGGCGTCAAACTTTATGAATCCGTATCACTGGCGGACAAATCGGCTAATGGCCGCTGAAACAGCAGCCCGTGAATATTGCCAACAGCTCTTGAATATTGCCAACGTGCTACCAACAGTTATGCATTCATTCAGCATGAGCTGAATATAGATAGTTTGTTGATTGTCGTGGTAAATTTTTTTTTCTTTTTTTTAAAAAACGTTGCCCCACACTAGGAATTTCTCCTGTATCGTGGGTACGTTTACAAACATATAAACTCACATACACAAACAGCCAGACCCGGAACATAACTGTAGGCCATACAAATATTTGTTCCGTGCGGGAATCGAACCCGCGACACGCAGCGCAGCAGCCAATCGCTCAGCCACTGCGCCAACCGTGCCGTCAGTTCTAAAGAGGTTTCAGTTTGTTTGTAGATTTGGTTTCTATTGAAAATGAAATCGGTAACTGTAAAACACTCTTATAACGGGTGATAAACACACCTAACGAAGTTCAAAAGTTACATGGTCGTTCCATTTTTGTGATCATTTTTAGGGTTCCGTACCCAAAGGGTAAAATGGGACCCTATTACTAAAACTCCTATCCGTCCGTTCGTCTGTCACTAGGCTATATCTCATGAACCGTGATAATTAGACAGTTGTTTTCAGAGATGATGTATTTCTGTTGCCGATATAAAAACAAATACTGAAAAAACAGAATAATATTAATATTTAATTGGGCTCCCATACAACAGATTTTTTTTTGCCGTTTTTATACATAATGGTACGGAACCCTTCGTGCACAGGTCTATCTCGGATTTGGCCGGTTTTTTTTCTTGGTTACGGAAATATTGAAGTCAACGTTCTAACTTTTTATTACTCAAGCATGTTTTAAATGTTAAAGACATAGACATACCATCACGCCTGTATTCCCCGAAGGGTTAGGCAGAAGTGTGTATGTACACCCACTGTTCGCCGGTATATTTAGGTCCCATGTAATAGGGGGCGAGCCTATTGCCAGTAACCGGGCACAAATCCTAACTCCGAGCTGCTACTAAGAATTTCATAGAAAAACCCAATAACACTTTTTGCTCGACCCAAATCGAACCCAAGACCTCTAGCGTAGCAGTCGCACTTAGGACCACTAGGCCAACGAGGCAGTTAAACTAAACATCAAATACCGCTACGTCCTCTGTACTGTTGCATACACGTATAAGCACAATGTTTTAAATGCGTAAGATTACACGTTATCATAAGCAGTAATTTGTCTCACCAAAAATAATTAGCTGCTTAATGTTAGTTTGGCGGGAAGTATCTGAGTTAACGGTTATGTATAAAAGTTATACAGTACGCAGAATGAATACTGTTGCAACCTTTATGATAGAATCGTACCTATTTTTAACCTCGGACGCAAAAACGACGGGGTGTAAGTTTGGCGTGTCTCTGTGTGTGTGTCTGTCTGTGGCATCGTAGCTCCCAAACGCATGAACCGATATTGATTTTGTTTTTTTTGTTTGAAAGGTGAATTAGTCGGGAGTGTTCTTAGCTATGTTTGATGGATATCGGTTCAGCGGTTTCAACGTTATCAGCTCTTTTGTTAGCTGCGGTAGGGATTTCTATTCTTCTGTTGAGGGTTACTTAATTTTTTTAATTTTGTGTTTTTAAAATAAAACAACATTTCGGCTTATGTGCTTTCTAGATGTATAAAAAACAAATACCCGTACACACTTATCGTACATATCACAGTACGGGTTTTAGAGTCAATCCACCTTGGACAAAAAAATAATTTTATGCAATATTGAAATAGAACATCCTTAATGGACAATGTCACACTTACCTACTATTAAATCTAATGAAGGTGGAATGACAAGCATTTTGTTCGTATTTTCTCTCCGCATCACTTTTTAAGCGTTAATATCCGCTGGCCATCGGGTAATCCCGCTGCGCCGTGTGCCGGGAATAGGTCACAGAGCGTGCCTTCGTTGCAAACGACGCGCGCTATGCATTTTAATTCCTTGGATTTTTATAGCTTCTCTCTGCACTTTGAATTGTTCATGTAGTTTAAGTACCAAATCATGTAAGTTACCTATCTTGATTAAATTACGATTACGATGGCCATTCTCTTTGGAGATTAACCAACTACCCAGGAAATAGCATAGTGCACAAGTGTGTGCGCATACACAGTTGCACTTCGTCTTCAGTCTCTCTCATATTTCGATGGGACGGCAATCTGACACGACCAGAGAGACATCAGGCGCAGGAACAACGGCTTTACGTGCTTTCCGAGGCACGGGGGTGTGACACCACCAACTTCCAAACTCCGAGCTGCTACTGAGAAATTCGCAATGGAAAAACCCAATAACACTTTTGCCCGACCCGGGAATCGAACACAGGACCCCGTGCTCATCAGTAGCGCTTGCGACTACGAGACCAACGGGGCAGAGATTAACCAAGTACGCAGATATTGTGGTGCACAATTGTGTACGCAAACACAGGAGCACTCCCTCTTACATCACTCTCATAGTCCGATGGGACGGCAATCCTAAATGACATGATTCTAGATTTAAGTTAAAAAAGATTGCTTTCCCACATGAAAACGTAGGTAGAATCGTGAAGAACCTACTAAGAAAACCAATTTATATAAAGATTAGCTTCTACTCAGAAATGGTCTGGTTTATACGGTTTCATTCATAACTGAGCGAGCACAAAGGGTCGGGAACTTGAGAAGTACATGGAAGGGTCTTATTTCTTTTATATAGCGCGTCATAGATCAATGGTTTAGGGACCAAATAGTGATCAATAAGTGGGTTAGTGTTGAGGCGATTGGCTCATAAATCACTACTTATTCATTTTCGTTGTGTTTTTAGCCGATTACAGCAACGCTAGGACGGTTATGATTTTAGCAGCCTATGTATGTTCATCTGTGTGCTATATCTCTTACACTATCCGAATTTTAACGAATCAGATGCCGTTGGAAGCGTCTTAATGTTACATTGGTTATAGCAACCTTTATGACGTCATAGAAAATACAAAATTATATCGTAACAAGGTAAAAATGTTCGTTACTATAACCCGTATTTATAAGTTAAATTATATATTGGAAAAAAAAAAATAACTGCTTCGTTTGTCCTATGGTCCTAAGCGCGACTGCTACGCTAGAGGTCTTGGGTTCGATTCCTAGTTTAAGCAAAGTGTTATTGGGTTTTTCTATTAAAATTCTTAGTAGCAGCTCAGAGTTAGGAATCGTGCCCGGTTAATGGCAATAGGCTCGCCCCCTATTACATGGGACCTAAACATACCACCGAACTGTGGGTGTATATTGGTACACCTCTGCCTAAACCTTCGGGGAATACACGCGTGATGATATGAATGTATGTACTACGAGATAAATAGTTGTAATGAAAGTCACTCAAAACTCATTTCAAAGAACTACAGTACCAAAGGGTAAAAAGGATGACACGGATATACTGAAACACTCCATGTGTAGAGACCGATATTTGATCGAAATATTTACTTTCCCGATTTGTCTTTCACCCCTAGCCGGAGCCTCAGAGGTCCATTAGTCTTCGCCAGAGACACTAGATGGCGCCACTTATACATTAAGCCGAGTAAAAGCAAAGTGATTGGTAAAAAGTTCAGACCACTTTTTTTGTTCTTGAATAAAACATAATTAATGGTTTGCAGAAGTTTTGTGGGCGGTAAAAATAGCAGTCATTGAAAGTTTTTGTAACCATAGCTAAGGTAACGTAACTCCGAACTTGTTTGTATAATTTGAGAAATGTATTCGTTAGATTCCACTTCTTTGTATGAGAAGAGGCTTTCACGCCGTAGTAGAACCTAAATAATACAATAGTGTTATTATTATGAATAATAATAATGCCCTGACACACTTAACATAAGTGTAATCTTAGCTTGGGTGCCAGAGGTCGACCATTAGTCTTTTATGCAATATATTAACCTAGCACCCTCATTTTTTTTTTTTTAAACGTTGCCCCACAAAGGAATTTCTCCTGTATCGTGGGTGCGTTTACAAACATATGAACTCACATACACAAACAGCCAGACCCGGAACAACTATCTTTAGGCCATACAAATATTTGTACCGTGCGGGAATCGAACCCGCGACACGCAGCGCAGCAGCCAATCGCTCAGCCACTGCGCCAACCGTGCCGTCTACCACTTCTGTTTTCCCCGAAGGGTAAGGCAGAGGTGTACCAATGTACAGCCACAGTTCGCCGATATGTTTAGGTCCCATGTAGGGGGCGAGCCTATTGCCATTAACCGGGCACAAATCCTAACTCCGAGCTACTACTGAGAATTTCATAGGAAATCTCTAAAAACACTTTGCTCGACCTAGAAATTGAACCTAAGACCTCTAGTGTAGCAGTCACACTTAGAACCATTAGGCAAAAAAAAGGCCACCCATTCTTATGTAAAATTGTGAACTATTATCATCATCTTAGCCAAACAACTCCGTAGCCACTGCTGAACATAGGGCCTTAGCTAATCGCTATGATGATCGGTCCCGCATCCAATGGTGATTCTAGCGTATTATTGCAGAAAACTCTCCTTACAAACAAAAGAAATTGTTTGTAAGGGGTAAATGGAAGCTCTTAAATAGTAGGTCAGCTGTATAGTTATTATATAATAATATGCATATAATATAAGGGCTGTTAACCTTCTTTACACACATTAGACTACGGTACTTACTGTGTGCGGTCGTAGGGAAATATTGACATTATCACCGCGCTTACTGAGCGTATTAGGGACCCGCATAGCGAATACATAAAATAATTAATTTCTGGCTAAGGTCACTGTACCCACAGCTGGCTCTAAACTAAAGTAGACTAGTCATATTTTGGTCAATAAGTAATTAAAGTTCGAAATTTTGTAGATAGGAGGACATATCATACCATCACGCCTGTATTCCCCGAAGAGTTTGGCAGAAGTGTACCAATGCACACCCATAGTTTGCCGGTATGTTTTAGGTCCACTGTAATAGGAGGCGAGCCTATTGCTATTAACCGGGCACAAATCCTACTTCCGAGCTGCTATTGAGAATTTCGTAGTAAAACCCAATAATCCTGCTCGACCTGGGAATCGAACCCAATATCTGTAGCGTAGCAGACGTGCTTAGGACCACTAGGCTAACGGGCAGTCATTTAGATGGGAAGTCTCCCTCTGTAGCCGTGCCAACTAATGAAGCCAAACAACTAATAACATTACTACTAGTGTCTTGAAACTTATTAAAGGTCTTTAGCGATGCTTCAAATGTACAGTCGAATAAAGAGATTGGTATACAGGCAGCTTGCGAAGAACTAAATATTTTAAGTGCACTGATAAATCAAGTCTTACATCACTCTTATGTGCGTAAAAATTCAAATTTCCAACATTTTTCCGAAAACCAGTGTTGAATGAGAATTTTAAATACCTTTTGTTCTGTTCTATGTACCTGTAATCACAATGTATTTCGCGCGTTTCATCTAGCTCTACTAAAAACAGTGATTTTTTCGCACTTAAAACAAAGGTCGTTACCCAGCAATAGTTTATGTCTAACAATACTCAGTTTGATAGGCAGTATGTGTAGTTGATGGCTTTATCATGTGTCTTTTCGCACCCTGTTCACCAAACGTTTTGTTCGTCTGTACCTAGGAAGAGAGAATTTCAATTAAAATAAGTAAAATGCAAATGGTCAGGCGTTCATGGACTCTCAATAATCTCGGCTGCCGCTGAAAGGCGTCGTTAACAAAAGTCACGTAGTTACCAACAATAAGGAACTTATCTTCACAAGTATATACGTGCGGCAATAAAAACGAATAGCCACTATAATTTGACCCTTATCTCTTTCCGATAAGGGTGTTAATGTTCGTGCTTGACTGTTTGTGGACGTGAGAGCCCTTGATGTCCTTTGAATGTCTAGACTGAATGGGATTGTTAATTCTATTTTTTGTTATTCAGAAATTAATTGTGTTTTATTTAGTTTTTGGATTTAAATATATTTGAATGATCCCCGCCCTATTTGTGTTGGAAACTAAATCTAGAATTCAGTAAAGAACAGCTCTTGTACCATTTACGTTTCTATGAAGTCACTATAGCTTCTACCCGCGACTTTGACCGCGTCAAAGTTGGTATATAAGGTAGACTGGTAGAAAATGCCTAAGGCATTAAGTCCGCCTTTGTACAGTGTATTTTCTACATTATGTGCAAGGAGTTTTAATAAATATATTATCCTACGGGAACCGCACATTTTTCCGGGACAAAAAGTGGAATAAAAAGGTTAAAAGACCTCGTGTGCTTGTAATTACACCGTCACCCATATCCTTCAAACCGGGACACAGCAACGCTTCAAATAGGAATGGTGGCAGTACTACCCCAGACGAGCAATAGTTAGAATAAAAAAATAATGAAGAGTTAAACGATTTTTGACGCTGACTGTCGTACATAGACAGAAACCTACATACACACATTCCTCATGAAATATTTCCACGCATAGTTTTTCGTTGCTTCGCATAAAAGTTTGTAGAATCGAATTCCGAAAATCCTGAAGTTTTGAAACTCGATAACATACGTTTAGAGAGAAACACGTAAGTACATTACAATATTCTTCTTCAATCCCTGAAAGTCAAAATCAGAATTACTTATTCTTTAGACTATGGAAAAGTACCAACCTTATAAATGGTGAAAACGGTATTATGTGTTGCGAGGGACTATGGGACACAAGCTTTTAGCATGGATCCAGTTTACATTCGAAATACCCAAGTGATAACATTATCTGTTGGTGATGAAACTAATTGAATCAGCTGTTCCATACAAAAACGCTACTACGAAACCATTACGCCATTTTAGATGAGTTAACATAATTAACATACATTAACATACCATCACGCCTGTATTCCCCGAAGGGTTAGGCAGAGGGTAACAATGTGCACCCACAGTTCGCCGGTATTTTTAGATCCCATGTAATAGGGAGCGAGCCTATTGCCATTAACCGGGCACAAATCCTAACTCCGAGCCGATACAGAGAATTTCATAGAAAAACTCAATAACACTTTTTGGTCGACCTAGGAATCGAACCCCAAACCTCTAGTGTAGCGGTCGCGCTTAGAACCAATAGGCTAACGAAGCAGTAAGCCTAGTTAGTTGAGTTGTCTAGAATTATGTACTGAATCCATAAAAAAAAATATATAAAAAATATACCATCACGCCTGTATTCCCCGAAGGGTTAGCCAGAGGTGTAACAATGTACACCCACAGTTCGCCGGTATATTTAGGTCCCATGTAATAAGGGGCGAGCCTATTGCCATTAACCGGGCACAAATCCTAACTCCGAGCTGCTACTGAGAATTTCATAGAAAAACCCTATAACACTTTTTGCTCGACCTGGGAATCGAACCCAAGACCTCTAGCGTAGCAGTCGCGCTTAGGACCACTAGGCTAATCCATGGTAAGTATTTGTTACGATGCCCCTTCTACGACGTATAGTTACTGATCTAGCTCAACACAGAGTATTTTTTATCCCGTGTTTCTATTTTCTGTTCCCGTAGACAACTTTCACTTAATTCTGTAGTTATTGTCGTTATTATGTGTCAAAGATCTGGGCAAACACCCATTGAGGCTGGAGGAAATAATGGAGATTGCCCGAAAGCTAATCCTGCAGTTAATTTCAGCTGCAAGGTTTGGTGGCGATCTCTAACCAAACAAGCGGCGATCACAATAGATCATTGATTGGTCGCAGTGACAGCATAGCCGTACCTTGTAAATAAAAAATAATAATTATAATAATTCTGTAGTTTACACAGATGAATTCAGGGGTTGAAACTAGTTTACGAGCTCCCCCTCGCGGGAGCTTCGTTTTCGATAACCATTGATCTATTATTGTATAACAGGGGGCAATCCTACAAGTCAAATCAATATCAAATCTTTTATTTTTGCAAACACGGGTAATTGGGACATAGACGTTATCTTAAGATATAGCCCTCCATATTCTACCATCTCATGGGCATGCAAATAATATTAAGATAAAAAACTTTTCTGCATAAGTGCGGTTTTACATTTCAATTGGCATAGTTTATGTAGATATTGAGTGCGTATCGAATTTTTTCGAACTGCTGACAATTTTTCAAACAACTGTGGATTGTTTTTTTACAAATAGAGCTGTTTCCAGAATGTATAAACAAGGAAAAGTTACAATTTTTAAAGGTCAAGAATCCTCGGTGTCTCGGTGGCCTAGTGGTTTTAAGCGCGACTACTACGCTAGAGGTCTTGGGTTCGATTCCCAGATCGAGCAAAAAGTGTTATTGGGTTTTTCTATGAAATTCTCTGTAGCAGCTCGGAGTTAGGATGTGTGCCCGGTTAATGGCAATAGGCTCGCCCCCTATTACATGTGACCTAAACATACCGGCGAGCTGTGGGTGTACATTGTTACACCTCTGCCTAACCCTTCGGGGAATACAGGCGTGATGGTATGTTTATGTGTTATCAAGAATCTCAATTTCAGTCTCAATCTGACGTTGATTATCGCTGAGATGAGATTTTCACTAGATTTCAAACGTTTTTAATTAGTAGAATTGGCCTTCTGCTTACATTGTTCTGTGGTATATAACAACCTCTAAAAATGCTAAACCCGCAGTAAAACAAATTTTTTACCAAAGAGTTCGTACCTTATTACGGCCAAAAGAAATTGTTATTAAAACTCCATAGCCTTATATGTTCACATATTCGCACGAATTCGATAAAATATGTTTCTTGCAAACCAAACTCAATTCCGAATTCCTATGACCCAGTTCCTTTGGTTCAAACAAAAATTATTTTCTATATTTTTATTCGTGGGCGACTTCCAAATCATGATCTGATTCTTTGTCTTTGAAATGTATAAATGTATTTAATATTACGATTAACTTAGCTTTCATTTCTAATTTGTGGCACTGAGTACGTGTTGCAGTACTTTGAGTGACTTTTTTTAATAGATCGTTTTGACATCAGTATAATTTTATGGAATTGTACAACTTATTGTAATACATTTTTTTTTTAAAAGAGTATGTATGGAGTTTCTTGCCCGTTCTTCTCCATACGAAACTACCTTTTGGAATGGGCAACTAGATTCAATATTTTTAATTTAACATGTAATTGACGTTCAAAAGTGCCTTTAAATGGTCTAATTGAAATAAATGAATTGACTTTTTGACTTTTGACTTTTTGATGAATTAAATTATTTTCTGTATATGTTAAGATTTGAAGAAAAGAACACAATTTCGAATATATTTTGCTTATCAAAGAAGTCATTTAAGATTTTATTTTTTCTGTGGGTGTATATTGTTACACCTCTGCCTAACCCTTCGGGGAATACAGGCGTGATGATATGTAAGGCATACTTTCCGGAAGAATTTGAAATTTTATTTCAAAAACATTATTCGAAACAAATTGCTAAAGGATGTCTACGCCATAGCGGGCTACGCCGTAGCAACCGTCGCCGATCGTATGCCGCTACGATGAGAACCAAGTGTCTATTTTAAAACCAGTTTTATTTAATGATGTTTCTCTTATTATTATTATTTTAATAAAATATACTAAACTTTTATGTAAAATGGCGTCGTGAACTTTAATATGTTAATATTGTCTGCAAGCTAAAGGTGTTGTTGGAAATTTTTATGAGTTTGTTTTTCTTCTGAAAAATTAATCTCCTAACTTTTAATATTAAGATTTAAATGAAAGCAAATACTTAGTGAAAAGCAAAAATAAAAAGAGTGGGGTCACTGCGCCGAGAATAGGTTTAATATAAGTGGGTAAATAACGGGTAAAATATTTAACATCGCAAAGTCATTACTTTTCGAGTTATACACAAATATGCATAATGTCTGTGCCAACACGTTTTATATATGTATTTACGTAAGGAAAACGTTTTTTAGAAAAACATTTTAAACTAAATTGATTGAATTTTTATTTTATTTTTTTTAAACCTTGCCCTGCCCTTGCAATTGCTCCTGTCTTGGGTGCAGTTACAAACGTATAAAATTCACACACACAAACAGCCAACCCGGAACAACTATCTGCAGGCCATACAAATATCTGCTCCAAGCGGGAATCGAACCCGCGACACACAGAGCAGCAGCCAATCGCTCAGCCACTGTGCCTATCGTGTTGTCAAAAACAAATAAACAATTTTCAATAAACTGGTAATTATTCCGCAGTTTCATTTTAGCCCAAAAATATGTTGACTGCCGTCCGATATTAACGACTTGACCTCAATACCGGATAAAACCGGCTCGATCCGGACGAGACCGGTTATCTTTTGATTGGAATCGTCTGCGTTCTGCCTTATTGACTACATATGGCTCAAAGAACTAACTGCCTCGGTAGCCTAGTGGTCCTAAGTGCGACTGCTACGCTAGAGGTCTTGGGTTCGATTCCCAAGTCGAGCAAAGTGTTATTGGGTTTTTCTATGAAAATCTCAGTACCAGCTCGGAGTTAGGATTTGTGCCCGGTTAATGGCAATAGCCTCGCCCCCTATTACATGGGACCTAAACATACCGGCGAACTATGGGTGTACATTGTTACACCTCTGCCTAACCCTTCGGGGAAAACAGGCGTGATGGTATGTTATGTTTATTATTGAGCAGGTGTCGTGATTTTCTTTTGATGACGTTGCAACTTTGTATTTACTGTTACTAAGTAAGCTGTTAGAAAACTAGCACTTCCTCAACAGAACATAGAATACAATCTCCGAAGGGTTAGGCAGAGGTGTACCAATGTATACCCACAGTTCGCCCGTATGTTCTAAGTCCTGTGTTATAGGGGACGAGCCTATTGCCATTAACCGGGCACAAATCCTAACTCCGAGCTGCTACTCAGAAATTCAAAGAATTACCCAGTAACACTTTGTTTGACTTGGGATTCGAACCCAAGACCTCTAGCGTAGCAGTCGCGCTTAGGACCACTAGGCTTACGAGGCAGTCCATAAAAATCCTTTGAAACTGAAATTTGGCAGTTAGGTAGTTTATAGGTAGGGAACGTCAGCTAAGGACAGATTTAGGAGCCGAATTAAGTAGGTCATTGACTTCTATGCGGACGAAGTCTTAAACAAAGCTAGTGTGGGATATAATCAAACCAAACAAAACATAAATAGATTGGCTGCTTGTTCAAAATTATGTGATATTGAAACCGGCACAAGTTAGATTAGGTACGTTCAAACTAAGGCGACATGCACACTGGATGCAGGATGGTGCACGTTGATCTTTTGATTTCAAACTAGACGCGGAAAATATATCTCTCATTTTCGTCATTGTATTTACACAACACTGCCCCGTTGGTCTCGTGGTCGCAAGTGCGACTAATGAGCGTGGGGTCCCCGGTTCGATTCCCAGGTCGGGCAAAATGTGTTATTGGGTTTTTCCATTAAGATTTGCTCAGTAGCACCCCTTAGTTTGGAAGTTGGTGGTGTAAAACCCCCGTCTCTCGGAAATCACGTAAAGCCGTTGGTCCCCGCTGTCATTCGTAGATTGACAGTCGTTACGGATAGTTAGAAGCCAGGAAGTCTGACAAACAGTCTAACTAAGAGGTATCGTGTTGCCCAGTAACTGGGTTGTGGAGGTCAGATAGGCAGTCGCTCCATGTAAAACACTGGTACTCAACCGTATCCGGTTAGACTGGAAGCCGACCCCAACATAATTGGGAAAAGGCTAAGTAGATGATGATTTACACAGGAATGCGACTGCGTTGGTTTGGAAGTCAAGCATACAACAAAACATAGCCTTAAGACTCGGCAATAGTGTAGCTTTCTGTCAGTAAATGTTTTCTTTTATGTCATTGGATGGCAAACAAGCCGACGGGCCACCTGATGTTAAGTCATCACCATTACCTATAGACATCTGCAATACCAGAGGCTTTGCAAATGCGTTGCCTTCCCAGAAACAAAGTTGTAATTTCTCATGTGCCTGTACACCGGCGCCCATACTCTTTAAACCGGATCACAACAATATTGCTTTACTGCAGAGCCTGTACTTAAAGAGATTATCAGTTACAAATAAAAAAAAAACAAATTTTACCTCTGTATTAGTACAATGATAGACACATAATATAATAGTTTTTATCATACACCAAATCACCATCACGCCCTTATTCCCCGAAGGGTTAGGCAGAGGTGTAACAATGTACACCCACAGTTCGCCGGTATGTTTAGGTCCCATGTAATAGGGGGCGAGCCTATTGCCATTAACCGGGCACAAATCCAAACTCTGAGCTGCTACTGAGAATTTCATAGATAAACCCAATAACACTTTTTGCTCGACCTGGGAATCGAACCCAAGACCTCTAGCGTAGCTGTCGCGCTTAGGACCAGTAGGCCAACGAGGCAGTTAAACACCAAATCAATTTAAATAAAAACATCCGTTTTTTCTTTCCTTCTATAGTTTTCATTTCTATGAAACTTAAAAGTCTTAAGGAGCTTCACATACTCAGGCGTGGTGCTTAAAAAAGCAGTCGCTGTGCTTTTGTGTTGCTTGTTGTTTGTGTTTTCACATCACAAAGGTTTAGAAAAACCTAAAGCACAAGTCGAACGACCATAAAGCGCCCGGTGTGGGGAGGGCTTTACAGATTCATTATACACAGTGATTCTGTTCTGTTGTATTTGAGTTTCGGCCTGGTGGGTTGTTTAGTGGAACCCAAAATTCAGTATTCTGAGCAAATCTGAGATAGATGGCAAACCGAGCGGTTTTTTGCGAAGCCAACGGCTCGTTTACGACTGCTACGATTTATATTTTGTTACTATCAGTAAATATACACAGTCTTATTAACGCTGGTTAAGTGCGAGTCGAATTTGTTCACGATGGTTTCTTACATACAAGAAAAACACGTTTCTTTTATGGGGATTCGCTTTTAATTTTTGACCGTTTTTTAAATACTATATTTTTTTTTGTATTTTTTTCTTGTTATAGCGGCAACAGTAATAGATACAACTTCAAGTGTCTACATTACGATTCAAAAGATACAGCCCAGTGACAAACGGATAGATGTACAGATCAAAAGCGGAGTTTTAGAGTGATAACGGAACCCTAAAAACAACTTCTCACTATACTCCAAGCTTAAACCTTTGAGCCAATTTATATATTTTGAACTTCATTCCAACGAGCGTAAAGTTCTCAATACAAATGGCAATTTAAACAATTTTGAAATCAGTTTTTGTATTAAGAACTTTACACCTGTAGAAATAAGGTTCAAAATGCATTGACTGGCTGTAATGTTTAAATTTGGAACAAATTTCCAACTCGTTTTCTAATAAGACATCTATTGATCAGCCGACCCAAGCAAAGTAGGTTCTTTTGAAGAATCTATCGTGCGTCACCAACTCCACGATCTTTGTCATTTCAACAATTCTATAAAAGCACATTCTAATAATATCCACAATATAAGAAAGGATATTCAAAGATTAATATGAAACATGGTAATCCTTTTAAAGCGAAATAAGTCGTATACAAAAATCATAAGGCAATATAAGGCTGGTATTATCAAACACTAGCTACTTCCCGCGAATTCGGTCGCGTCAACTTTGATATATTATCCCACGGGAACCGTATATTTCTCCGGAATAAAAAGTATCCTATGTGTTATTCCACAGTTTTATCTATCTAAGTGCCAAATTTCATCCAGATCAGTCCAGCCGTTAAACCGTGAAAGAGTTACAAACATGTATCTGTCCATCCATTCATCCTCAAAAACTTTCGCATTTATAATATTAGTAGGATTGTTACATACGTATCTCCGAACTAGCTTCTGCTTCGTACTTTTTCTCTCTCGCTAATGGGTAAACGCGTTCTAAATGCGTTTCGCACCTATTGGTCGTAGCATGATGTTATATAGCCTATAGCCTTCATCGGTAAATGAACTATCCAACACAAAAATAATTTTTCAATTCAAACTAGTAGTTCCTAAGATTAGCGCGTTCAACCAAACAAACGAACTCTTCAGCTTTTTAATATTAGTATAGATAGAAATACCCCGCGGTTTCACCTGAATTTACATTTTTGATTACTGTTCCGTTCTATTAGGTCGTAGCGTGATGTTACGTAGCCTATATCCTTTCTCGATAAACGGGCTATTTAATGCGATTTTTTTTTCAAATCCGCCTAATTGTTCTTGATATAAGAGCGTTCAAATAAACAAACACACTCTTCAGATTTATAATATTAAGTATAGATCGTATTCAAGAGTGGTTCAGCTTTTTATGTTGCCTTTATCTTTAAACTAGTTTCTGCCCGCGACTTCGTCCACTTGGTTTTTTACACCCGCGTTACGTTACGTCTTTGGTTACTGCGCCGCACCCGTGAGTCGTAGCGTGATGTTATATAGCCTAAGTTATTGATTTTCCTCATGAATATTTTCTCTAACCCGACTGGTATTTCCAAAACGTGTTTAAGCAAACAAACATTTCAGCTTTATTATTTTAGTATAGATTTAGTGGCACATACCAAAAATATCAATAAATAAAAACAATACACGGAAAATGTTCGAACATAAATCCAAGACTCGGCGATTTATCAAAATGTCAAAAGATGCACACACCTGTGTAGCTTCAACCTAATTCTAGTTAGAGGATCATCCTTATTGGTAGCCCTAACAAGGTAAAATGGACCTTAAAACTTTCATGTAACGTTCATAATGTATCTTATGGGGTGTTAAGAGGATATTGGAACGTAAAATGTAGCCGTGAACCCCCAGAGATGAGCAGCGTCATCATATTTCTGTTTTGACGTTTATTCTCAAAGTGATTCAGTTTAAAAAGAGTAGGTATTAAGATGTTTTCTTGTTACATTTGGAGATTGGTCGATATGGCTCAGTGGTTTAGGGACCTGCCTGTAATAAATGAGGTTGTGGATTTGGGGCTGGCAAAGTATCAATGTGACTTTTAAATTTATATGTATGTACTGCCTCGTTAGCCTAGTGGTCCTAAGTGCGACTGCTACGCTAAAGGTCTTGGGTTCGATTCCCAGGTCGAGCAAAGTGTTATTGGGTTTTTTTATGAATTTCTCAATAGCAGCTCGGCGGTAGGATTTGCGCCCGGTTCATGGCAATAGGCTCGCCCCCTATTACATGGGACCTAAACATACCGGCGAACTGTGGGTGTGCATTGTTACACCTCTGCCTAACCCTTCGGAGAATACATGCGTGATGGTATTTTTATGTTCTTAGTCTTTGTTCACATTACTGACATCGGTGATGTAAAAAATAAGTCGGAATTCGCAACACTGCTTTGAGCGAGGGTGGTAATCAATGCTTGTGCCTTCTTTTTGAGAGAAGAGGCTTTTGTCTCGTTGTAGGACAGTACAAGGTTGGTATTACTGGAGACTAGTTTTTGATTACGACTTCGTCCACATAAGAATCGGTTACCGCCGAATAAAAAATACCCTACGTGCTTTCTTGGGGTTTAAACGTACCCCGTACCAAATTACATCAAAATCAGTTCAGTGGTTTAGTCGTGAAAGCGTGACAGACAGACGGAGTTACTTTCGCCTTTATAATATTAATATGGATAGATATTAGTCTGAAATCGCCAATCCGGCTTGAGTAAGCGTGATGATCGTGTCTTTTTTGTGTGAGAAGTGCCTTTACCCTGCATTGAGACAAAAAGAGGCTGGTAATATAGGAGTCCGACGTACAATCGATATTAAGGTCAAAGTAAGCTCGTAGATCAACGTATTCCTAAAGAGTCTAGACCAAACATATTCAGGTTAACGTGAAATATGTACCTGAAAAAGGTCTTGGGAATTTGCTGTCCAAAGTAACGTGAACGTACGATAGTAATAGATTTGTTTCGTTTTACTCTTAGGAACGATTTTCCTTTGGAAACCGTAGCTTGTAATTCCCAAAAGGTTTGAGAACTTATTACTATGTACAAGCAGTGTTCTCTGTATTCTTAAAATATTACGCTTCGTATGGTCTAGGCTTCTGCGCTGAATATATCGGGTGTAACTGCCTCATTAGCCTAGTGGTCCTAAGCGCGACTGCTACGCTAGAGGTCATGGGTTCGATTCCCAAGTAGAGCAATATTATTATGTATTGGGTTTTTCTAAAAAATTCGCAGTAGCAGCTCGGAGTTAGGATTTGTGCCCGGTTAATGGCAATAGACTCGCCCCCTATTACATAGGACCTAAACATACCGGCGAACTGTGGGTACATTGGTACACCTCTGCCTAACCGTTCGGGGAATACAGGCGTGATGGTATGTTATGTAAATTAATAAAAGATTATTTTTCCTCCATAAAAGTTAGACGCTGTAAAAATAACCGCCATTAGAAACCAATTCCGCTCATTCTTTAACTTCAGAACATAGTTTGGTCGTTGAGCAATTGATTCTGTTCAATTCCTTTTTCTTCCATTCTCTGTCAACCGGGAAGCGAACGTACAAAGTTTTAAAAGTTCCAGTAGAAATACTTGTACGAGAAAATAAGGTAAGAAATCTTTGAAATGTCTTAACCTTAAGTGCATTGTAAGACGGTAGCTTATTAAAGCAACAGCGGGTTGACTGTGGTTTTTGTTTGATAAGCGGAGTAGGGTCGCGGGTTCGATTCTCGCAAGGAACAAATATTTGTATGGCCTACAGATAGTTGCTCTGGGTCTGGCTGTTTGTGTATGTGAGTTTATATGTTTGTGAACGCACCCACGACACAGGAGAAATTCCTAGTGTGGGGCAAAATTAAAATAAAAACTTATTACAGTAGACACTACTATAGTACAGTACGAGTAATAAAACCTGGTCTCGTAGTTGTAGTGGCTGTTGCTGCTGTGGGTTCTGGGTTTGATTCCCAGGTCTGACGAAGTGTTATTGGTTTTCCGCCCTTGACGAAAGTCGGTCGGAAGAACATATAAAAAAATAGTTTAGGAAATATACAGTACACCTACCTACTTCAGGCCCACTTGCACCAAAAACATAACCTGGACTTACTTATTAACATGAGGTCAAATTAAAAAATGTCATATACAATGGTACGGTGTTAGCAATTAACTCAAAGTTAAAAGATAAGCTAGGGGAAGCGGGCGTATTTCTAAGGGAGTATTTCAAACCGCGAGTCACATTGAGCGCGCATTTATTACGGGCTAAACAAACTGCGGACTACTTATACATGGATGAGTTGCGCGGAAGGAAACCGGACCGAGAGAGTCCCTGTAATGTTATTAGGACGTAGAATAATTGCAGGAACTGTACTCGTTACTTATGTAACGTTCAAGGGGCCTAGCATAAGTATGTATGACTGACTGAAGCGTTTTACTCCGTAGAAGATCTGACTGATAGTCAATTATAATCTATACTGACATAAAAAAGCTAAAGAGAATTTTTGTTTGTTTAAATGCACTAATCTCTGAAACTACCAGCCGGATTGAAAAAAAAAACATTTTGAAAATGAGAACCAGATTCATGAGGAATAGCTTAGGTAATGTAACATCACGCTACGAGTTGCGGGAGCGGAGCAGTGACCAAAGACGTAACGTACGCGGGTCAAAAAAACCAGGCAGACGAACGCGCAGGCAGAAGCAAGTGGCTTATTAAATTAAATCTGATTGTTTATACGTAAATTCGATAGACTTTAATAGCAATAGGCTCGCCCCTTATTACATAGGACCTAAACATACCGGCGAACTGTGGGTATACATTGGTACACCTCTGCCTAACCCTTCGGCGAATACAGGCGTGATGATATGTTTGTATTGTCGATCGACTTTTAAATTAAAAATAACAAACAGAAATCATAGAAAAATTGCAACAAAAGCAGCTATAAACAGAACTGATTAAAGTCCTCCATACTCGTATTACACAAACCCAGCAAACAATTCTATTTATTCAAGTCTTTCTAATTTCCCTAGAGAGTTTAATTTTTTGTAGGATTATTATGAGGTACCTTTCTTCTATTCTGCTATGGCTAAATTGGAATCAATCTTATAAATGTATTAAATTATTAAAAAAAAAGAAACTCCGTCCGAGTTTTTATGCCTCTTTTTACCGGACATGTCCCAAGTGACGACCAAATAATATAAAAAAAAAAACTGTCAAAACAAACATTGTTTACCACCGCATAGCATGCCATTGCCAGATCACAGAATACAGTATTATCCAGAAGTTCCTATTCTTGCATCAGTGCAATGGATGTTTGCACATCCATTAAACTGATGCATGAGAAGAAACTTTTACATAGTGTAGATTGACATAAATTGATATCTCTCTTTATTTACGGATAAACATTTATAAGAAATGGTTGTCGCTATTATTTTAAGTACTGTACAGTGTTTGTATGCAATGAGTGTACAAATTTCAAGTCAATCCGTCGACTATTTTCCGAGTCTGTCCATTTCCATTTCATTTATTTTATTTCCAAGTTTTAAGATTACATTTCCAAATACATAATAGCTTACGTTCTTAATAAAAAGGTGATTTAGAAAAATGTTTCTAATTGGGCCAAAACGCAAGCGGGAAGAGAGACAAGTGTTCTGTTATGAGCGCAGTGGAAACATGTTCGTGTGCGCCTTTTGGTTCATTTCATACTCTGTGGTCCAGGTACGCCAGCCCCCCAACAGTTTCGCAGGTCCGCCAGACTATTGCAATCGTCCGGAGCGTCCCGCCAATCATCTCAATCAGCTTTCAATCATGTTCAAGCCCTCCCTCGCTAATACGTTTTGACGGCAATTTTTCTATTTTTGTTTTCACATTTCGTTGAGTTTTCTTTTTCATTCATAATTGCGATTCATTATGGCACCCGTTTCTCGTCAATTCATTGGAATAAATGCGAAGTGAGAGTTTTGTGAATTGCTGTTTGGCCAAGTGTAATGATTACAGAAAAGATTTTTTTGTAGCTGAAGGAGGTTGTTGTTTGTTTAAATACTGTAGCGGTTAAGGTTGTATTCATTTCGGATTCTGTTTTTTTTTGAACGTGTTATTGCAAATTAACGTTAAATAGTTATAAGGGGATTTTAACGAAAGCTCCATACAAAAATATTCTAGACCTATTTATATTTAGTCAACAAATAATTAAACTCAATGAAATTTTGTAGATAGAATAGGCACATTCATTAATCTTGCCTTGTGGCTAGGCAGTATACCAACTTTCTAATTAATATAAGCCTAGATATTAACGCTAATAAGTGATTAATTACTTGTTGGGTACCATAGCTTTTATCATTATAAGGACAACCCGTATAGCGGGTTGTCCTTATAATGATAAAAACTATGGTCCAGTACATGATAGCCGGCTAAATGCCGCACGTTTGTATAATACGCAGCTGTATTTCTTTACCCATTTTATATAGAGCAAGAAGTCGGTATAATCCCCTCAAACCTACTTTCCAAACATTTGCTCTTATCTCCACTAATCGTAAACCACGAGTCCTGACGTAGGTAGGTCCAAACGACTAAATTAGACTACGCCGTAAATCAAGAGGGTCCCGACACGTGCTTTAATTAACTAATTGCCTAGTTAATAGGACGTGGAATTAAGATGTCTATCTAATGCCACAGGTGACCTTTGGAAATACTGAAACTTATTTTCTTTCTATTTTTAAAAAAGAAGTCTTGGCGCTCACTTTTCAATCTTTTCTGACTAATTTCGTTGCGGGATCCAAGACAGTTATATCGTTTCTCCGGGACTCGCCGAGCTTCATTGCCTCGGCGCTCTTCTGGCGGTCTCCACTGTTGATTCTGGCTTACAGAAGTTGCAGTGGTCGGGAATAGTGTGCCGAGCTTATCTTGCCGCTCCCTTGGAATGTCTCCTGTATCAAAGGTGCGTACTAACATACACAAACAATTAAATCCGGGCCAACTATCAGTTAGCCATACAAAAATGTTCCGCGCTTTCGTGTTAAAAATGAACCGTGGGTTCGATTTTAACACTAAACATTTAGCAACATTCAGCATATTTCTGTACCATCATTATCATCTGTAGCCTTTTCCCAACTATGTTGGGGTCGGCTACCAGTCTAACCGGACACAGCTGAGTACCAGTGTTTTACATGAAGCGACTGCCTATCTGACCTCCACAACCCAGTAACTGGGCAACACGACACCCCTTGGTTAGACTGGTTATCAGACTTCCAGGCTGCTGACTATCCGTAACGACTGTCAAAGATCTACGAATGACAGCCGGGACCAACGGCTTTACGTGCTTTCCGAAGCACGGGGGTGTCACACCACCAACTTCCAAACTCCGAGCTGCTACTGAGCAAATCCTAATGGAAAAACCCAATAACACTTTGCCCGACCTGGGAATCGAACCCGGGACCCACGCTCATCAGTCGCGCTTACGACCACGAGACCAACGGAGCAGTCTTCAGTCTCAGTTTTTGTACCAATAACAAATTAATTAAATTCATTGACTTGTACAGAAAAAAAATTGGCATGTTTTAAAGAAAACAATATTTTTGTGCTACATTCATCATACATTACCTACCTATGTTACCTACTCACGTAACACAAATCTTTGATACAAGTTCCAGGTTTCTTAAGTTCTGAAATATAAATTCGTCTTGCCTTACATTACAGTATTCATCCATCAAAAATTTCATAATATATATATCAATATTTTTTTTCTAGCCTAGACTACTTTAATCTACTAATATTATATTAATAACTGCCTCGGTAGCCTAGTGGTCCTAAGCGCGACTGCTACGCTAGAGGTCTTGGGTTCGATTCCCAGGTCGAGCAAAAAGTGTTATTGGTTTTTTCTATGAAATTCTCAGTAGCAGCTCGGAGTTAGGATTTGTGCCCGGTTAATGGCAATAGGCTCGCCCCCTATTACATGGGACCTAAATATACCGGCGAACTGTGGGTGTACATTGTTACACCTCTGCCTAACCCTTCGGGGAATACAGGCGTGATGGTATATATTATATTAATAACTAGCTGCTGCCAGCGACTTCGTTGGCGTGGTTTTTCCACCCGCATTAAGTTAGGTCTTATTGCTCCTCTCCCGTGAGTCGTAGCGTGATGTTATATAGCCTATAGCCTTCCTCGATAAATGAAATTATCCAACACCAAAAGATTTTTTCAATTCCAACCAGTAGACCGTGAGATTAGCGCGTTCAACCAAACAACCAAACCAACTCTTCAGCTTTATAATATCAGTATAGATGATCTGATTCTGTTCCCAATACCGGTTAAATATATAAATATAGAAAAAGTAGTAGCCGTACTACTTTTTATATATTTAAATGTTTTTATTGGTATTTAAAAATGTATTTAATAGGTAAAATAAATAAATGAGAATAATAATATTAATTTTAGCAACTATTGGCGCAATTTAAGAATATAATGTCGCGGAGGGCTATAATATCACGCTACGACTCACGGGGCCGGAGGAGTAAGGAGTCACGTAATTTAACGCGGGAGACACCGCGGGTTATACTTAGTGTAAAATAATATTAAATTCCGTTATACTTATGGCATTAGGCTCGCCCCCTATTACATGGGGCCTAAACATACCGGCGAACTGTGGGTGTACATTGGTACACCTCTACCTAACCCTTCGGGGAATACATGCGTGATGGTATGTTATACAAGTGTTACATAGAACATTACCTGTGATAGACGGTAGAATAAAAGTCACATGAATACTGTCCATTTAGCGATTTCAAGTGTATCTTGTACAACACACACACTTAAACATACCATCACGCCTGTATTCCCCGAAGGGTTAAGCAAAGGTGTACCAAAGCTTATTGCTATTAACCGGGCACTAATCCTAACTCGGAGCTGCTACTGAGAATTTCATAGAAAAACCCAATAACACTTTTTGCTCGACCTGGGAATCGAAATCAAGAGCTCTAGCAGTCGCACTTAGGACCACTAGGTTAACGAGGCAGTTCTCTCTCTTGCACAAGTTCACATTATTCTTACCTAAAACATATTGACATTTTGTATTTAATTTTTTGTCATCAACACGCAAAGAAAAAAATACAAAATATTTCGTCACAAATTCTCGACATTTGTACGTAAGGTAACCACTCACGTGAGAGTCACCAATCATCTCAAGTGCGGCACACGTAACCGCATCGCTTTGATCTCGAGAGTACTACTCGATGGAGCAATTAGCGTCCTTGTCAATGTTTGTGGCACTCTTAGTATCTGAGCATCAGATGATGGAACCCTTCACACCGGCACGTGGAGTGCTATTCTGTAAAATGCTCTCTCGATAAATTTTGGTGAAATGAGTAGTTGATACTATTAACCAACATCCCCAAATTCAACAAATAACTTCCGAAAAATAACAGCCGATTCAAAGAGTATACTTATTTATTTGTATAACTAAGTACAAACTTTGTATAACTGCCTCGTAAGCCCAGTGGTCCTACGCGCGAATGTTACGCTAGAGGTCTTGGGTCATCACATTTTCTTATTTCAGTGTTGGTCCCATGATAAAAGCTGTTCATACTTCTAAGTAGGTGCTTTCACCTCCCGAAAGATGCTCATTGAATTTAAAGTCAGTCTGTATATTTTTATGGTATATTATTCGCCCCTTCTTCCTGCAGAGGAGGCCTGAATCCCAGCATTGAGACCATTATAGTCCTAACGGTTCCCACAGCTCGGATTCAAGAGTATAATCGGCTGATTATACTTATGTCATGGTAAGGTTAATATTATTCGTTATTTTGCCCATGTGAGGTCCTTAGTGTGTTACATATCATCACGCCTGTATTCCCCGAAGGGTTAGGCAGAGGTGCACCAATGTACACCCACAGTCGGCCGGAATGTTTAGGACCCATGTAATAAGGGGCGAGCCTATTGCTATTAACTGGGCACAAAAACTAACTCAGAGCTACTACTGAGAATTTAATAGTAAACCCAATAACACTTTGCTCGACCTGAGAATCGTACCAAAGATCTCTAGCGTAGCAGTCGCACTAAGCTAACGAGGCAGTGAATATAATGATAAATAATCCGTTAAAGTTTCCACATGCGTGCATTTAATAAGGCGCGCCGGAGAGATAAAATCCCAGCAATATCTTCATTAGCTACCCTTGTACTTGTCGCAGTTCAAAGCGTAGACGTAGCGATTAGTGTACTTCACGTGATTGGTACGTACCTACGTAAATACGCGTGTATGGAGCGTTTAAAAAAGTGAAGCATTCTTGAGATAAGTTGTTTCTTTTATGTAAATATGGCTATAAATGTATGGTACGAATTTATAAGGGTACGATAGACTCTTGTGTTCAATTGTCTATTGTGTGATGTGGCGTTGGTAAATGTTATTTTTGGAGTCTTATAACTTCGATGGCCTTAATTCGATGGCCCTAAGCGCAACTGCTACGCTATAGGTCTTGGGTTCGATTCCAAGGACGAGCAAAAAATGTTATTGGATTTTTCTATGGAATTCTCAGTAGCAACTTGGAGTTAGGATTTGTACATAGTTAATGGCAATAGGCTCGCCGCCTATTACATGAGATCTAAAACTTATCGGCGGACTGTGGGTGTACACTGGCGTACCTCTGCCTAACCCTTCGGGGAATGCAGGCGTAATGGTATGTTATAACTTGGATTTAGTAGGTCATACTGGCCCATTATGTTTGATATATTTGTCATTCAACTAGGTCAATTATCCTAACTTTTAGGAAGGATCGCAATCTAATATCACTTTTAATCTGTTACAGATCCTTCTAATTTACAGACATATTTTATTCAGATTGATTGTTACTAAGATGACATTGCGAGATCTGAACGTTTTTATTTGTTAGCAACCAACTCTGCGTTGAGTCTTTGACACGTAAAAATATTTAAAATATAAAATCTGAATCTTTTACAAGCATTGAGTAATCGGATCAGAAAATGCGTTTTTCAGTAGATGAAGCTTTCGTAACTAATTTCAGTTTACAGTTTTATATTGATTAAAATGTTTGGTTAGGGACTACATTTAAGTAGTACCTACCTCGTAGCACTGCCTCGTTGGCCTAGTGGTCCTAAGCGCGACTGCTACGCTACAGGTCTTGAATTCGATTCCCAGGTCGAGCAAAAAGTGTTACTGGGTTTTTCTATGAAATTCTCAGTAGCAGCTCGGAGTTAGGATTTGTGCCCGGTTAATGGCAATAGGCTCGCCCCTTATTACATGGAACCTAAACATACTGGCGAACTGTGGGTGTACATTGGTACGCCTCTGCCTAACCCTTTGGGGGTGATAGCATGTTATGTTATTTAAATAGTAAATCAACCCTTTATCACAAGTTAGGTACGAGTCAAGACAGCGAATAAAACACAGTACGAGCAACATTTTTTAAGTACCTAAATACAAAAATACATAATATTACCGTCTACAGGCCTTTGCGGTTAACTCAAGCGTTCATAGAAGTAGCACACACCGCGTGCGATGTCTGGTATCTCCTCCTCGCTTCATTGCACAAGTCGTATTTATTAGAACACGAGTGGAAGTTTCCTCACAATGTTTTCTCTTACAGCAAGACGGAAAAGCAAAGGAGAAATACATGTAGACAATGTTTTTTAAACAGAAATCTGTTTTTTTTATTTATTCCCCTGACGCTAGTAATTTCTTATATATAGTGGTTGCGTTTACAAACATATGTATGTGTTTACGTACACAAATAACTAAGTAAGGAACCGTTGGTCATACAAATATTTATGACTAGTGACCTTCGTCTGCGTGGCTTATATCACTCGCGTTAAGTTACGTCTTTGGTTACTGCTCCGCTCCCGTGGGTCGTAGCGTGATGTTATATAGGCTATGTTACTCAGAAAAACTGTCGCTATCTATTGGTGAAGAAATGGTTAAACTGGTCTAGTAGTTTCAAAGTCAATTCGGTATAAACGAACGTCAGACTTCCTGGCTTCTGACTATCCGTAACGACTATCTAAGATCTTGGAATGACAGCCGAGATCAACGGCTTTACGTGCATTCGGAGTCATGGGGGTGTTACACCATCAGCTTCCAAACTCCGGGCTGCTATTGACCAAATCCTTATGGAAAAACCCAATAACAGTTTTTGCCTGACCTGGGAATTGAACCCGGGACTCCCACGCTTATCAGTCGCGCTTGCGACCACGAGACCAACGGGGCAGTATTCTCTAAATCTAAGAGGATAACATACCATCACGCGTGTATTCCCCGAAGGATTAGGTAGAGGTGTACCAATGCACACCTACAGTTCGCCGGTATATTTAGGTCCTACGTAATACCTGGGGCGAGACTATTGAGAATTTCATAGAAAAACCGAATAACACTTTTTCCTCGACCTGGGAATCGAATCCAAGACCTCTAGCGTAGCAGTCGCGCTTAGGACCACTAGGCTAACGACGCAGTTACAACAAACATTTAATTTCACTCAAATAATACCTCTGAATTTTCTACAATCTTCCTAAAAGAGTGAGTTGCGCAGTTTTACGAGGTGAACGACGTTTTTTACGTATCATAAAATCTCTTCGTAAGGAACCGTGTGGGAAGTAATTTTCATTTTCTTTGCTTTTACAACTGTGTTTGTATTCATAATGGGTTTTTAAGAGACTTCTTAATAAATTTGCGGATGAATGGTTTTATTAGGAACTAGCTTCTGCTCGCGACTTTGTCCGCGTACTTTTTTCACTCGCATTAGATTACGTCTTCGGTTACTGCTCCGTACCTTTTAGTCGTAGCGTGATGTTATATAGCCTATAGCCTTCCTCGATAAATGGTCTATCCAATACATAAATATTTTTTCAATAAAAACCAACAGTTCCTGAGATTAGCGCGTTCAATCCAACAAACAAACAAACTCTTCAGCTTTAAAATATTAGTGTTAGATGTTTTGAACCTCGCCTCCTTCTGTGAGGCAGTAATGCTAGAGAAGGAGGCGGCGGGACGGTTGAGACAGCGGTTCTCCCGTCCCAGCCGCCGCGGTAGACGCTCCGGACGTCGGGAGCCGCGAGACGACTCCCGGCCACCGTAGATACGGGCCTGTGGACGGTGAGCAATGGGTAGCTCACCGTCCTTACGTTGCATAACGACAGGCCGTGTCTTCGGCGCGTTCGTGTTCCACGCGCGCCTCAAAGAGATGTCAGCAAAAGGAAAGGGCCACTGAGGGCCGATGCCTGCCGGGGCTGCGGGTTGTTCGTAAGAGATACCGCGCCCCCGGAACGCAAAGGGCACAAGAAGGAACATGGGTGGGTTTTAGTCAGTAAAAGTCTGACACTCCCTCCCGCCCCGCCCAGGGCGAGAGAAGTTATTTGATGATTTCCAACCCACCAAAAAAAAATAAAAAATCCCATTCCCTCTCGCTCCGGACCATGGCTTGCACCAGGGCCGGGCAGGAACAATATAGTAACAGTAACATTAAGTAGATATCCGCATGCCCTGAGGTCGAGCTAAAATGTTTGGTCCTCTACGTGACCAGATGTCAAATGATCTTTAGGATCCTCTATTCTCCAAGTGGGTCAACGGCTGCGTAAAACAATGCATAGAATATTTATGTACTGAAGTAAGTTTTACTGATGCACCTTTCCTTTTAAAATAGGTTAGAGTTGTCTATGGGTGACCATAAAGTATCTTGTTTAAAAAGTGGAACAGTGAATAAGTAATGAAGGGAAGTGGGTCCACAGCCCTTGGGCCACATATAATGTTTTACGAGCATGATGGAGGAACGACTGAAACCATTTAGTTTGCTATGTCTTCGTAGAATCTTATATCACCAAATCAATATTCAAAACTAACTTATTCCCGCGGCATCGACCGCCTAAAGGTCGGTTATTGCGGATGCAGACAGCAGAAAAAAATAGCCTATGTCCTTTATTGGGGTTCGAACTTATTCCGTACCAAATTTTATCAAACTTGGTTCAGTGGTTTAGTCGTGAAAGCGTAATAGACAGATAGAGATATTTTCGGATTTATTATATTAGTATGGTTTTTTTTTTGCTCAATTTTACCTATTAAAGGTGTAAAATGGCACTTAACTAAAGCGAAAGTTATGTGTTCTTCCCTTCGTTATGATATTTTTTTAAATAAGTAATAATAATTCACATATCATCACGCCTGTATTCCCCGAAGGGTTAGGCAGAGGTGTGTGTGTACAGAGGTGTATAATAGGGGGCGAGCTTATTGCCATTAGCCGGGCACAAATCCTAACTCCGAGCTGCTACTGAGACTTTCATATAAAAACCCAATAACACTTTTTGCTCGACCTGGAAATCGAACCCAAGACCTCTAGCGTAGCAGTCGCGCTTAGGACCACTAGGCTAACGAGGCAGTTAGATATTTTTGGTTACGGAATGTTGAAGTACAAAAATCGAACTTCATTTATAAATTATTTACTAGCTATACGCCCCGAAATGTCACCCGTGTTCAGTTACGTTTTTTAATAACTGCTCCGCTCCCGTTAGAGCTAGCGCAATGTTCTATACCTACAAACCTTCCTCTTGAATCACTCTCTTCAATCCTCTATTTATGAAAACCAGACTAAAATCTGTTGTGGAGTTTAAAAGATCTAAGTTCACAGAGGGACGGACGGCGGGAAGTGACTTTGTTTGATACTATGTAAAGATAAACAAGTTTTAAATATTATAACTTAGCCTTTAAATGTACTCAGATACCGCTGTACTATTGCATGCAGACCAAAAACAAAAGTTTACGAGTAACAATTTTTGCTCTATGGACCTCAGAAGTAAGAACAACGAAACAAAAAAAGAATCTTTAAAATCAATTCATGATTGGCAGAATGATCGCGTAACAAACATACCATCATACCATCACGCTTGTATTCCTCGGAGGGTTAGGCAGAGGTGTACCAATGTACAACCCACAGTTCGCCGGTAACAAAAATACAGTGATTAGAATTAATTTTATTTCAATCATAAAACTTACTTAAATAATAATTAGATTACAAACTACGAGTATGTACACTTAATATTAAAAAAAAGAAGATTATAGGGCACCAAAAAACTCATCCGCATCGCTGTAAATGGGACAAGTGCCCAACAGACTAGCAGCATTGCCACGCTGTATGGCAATGCTGATTCTTTAGCCCAAGAAAAGGTCAGCCCTTTGGTCACGTGAAGAGTCGACCAGTCGCTTGGTGATGTCCCGAAAAACTAGATGAGCGCTCGTACCCCATGGCCCTAGTGTTTCAACCCCAAACGGCTCAAACATATAGGTTTCAAGAAGGTTATTATATTTGCGCCGTTTGAGGTTTTCGGCATCTGTAGCAGCCTCCCCGTGGAATTGAGAAACTCCTCCTTTTTTAAAGTCGGTTAAAAATAAAAGTCGTTTCTCAGCAACAATTTTAGCTCGATGTTACTTAGTTTGATGGACAGCATGCGTCTTTAACGGCTATATGATCTGTCTACCTACACCCCGTAGGTATAAAATTTATAACGCTGATCTATGGCAATGCCATGGTTAGATTTATTATCACCGTCAGGGCAAAGCGTAGGTAATTTGTTTCTGACTGTAAGACGACACGTCATGTTGACGTGGTGACGTGGGTGTCGGCAGAAGGTAAGCTTAATTAACTTCGTGAGTGATGATTGGCCGCTCTTGTAATATGTTAGTGTCTGCATGTGTCCTTATTAAGGTCTTTAGTAAGAAAACGTAATATTTAAAATGGATTATTTGATAACTGTTTTTGGAGAGGGTCTGAAGAGAGATAGGAAGGTACTTCGATAATTTTAAAATTGCATGTTTACATCGTTTACTGTTTGTAATTTAAAGAATATATTTAATTAAGTAGTATAGCTCTTTGTGAAGTAGCTTATTTGGCAGTACTATCACCATACCTGTTCAGCAGCGTTACTGTGTTCCGGTTTGAAGGGTATGAGTGCCGGAGTAATTACATGCACATGAGACATTTCAACTTGTCTCTGCATTTGCAGGGCCTCTTAATTGCAGATGTCTGTGGGCAGCAGTGACCACTTAACACCAGGTGGGCCCGCGTCGGCCTGTGTCCCATCCAATTACTTAAATAAAAGTCTCTAACGAATACTTCAATAATTATTAAATGCATGTTTATTCTGAACATACAAAGGTACCCATCCACCTCAATAATTATTAATTATTATAATCACACGATTACTTCTTAGAATTCTATTCACACTGCCGTATTTACACAAGAATAGAAACAGAAATCAAATACAGACACAGTAACGTACAAGTTCATTTTCCATCAATGTTTCATAATAAATTATTCACATTTTCACACCAGAGCGACTAAAAAAATATTCCGCAAAAATATTTTTACATTTTAAAAGCCTCCGTACACTTTACATGTTTACCATGAAAAAGAATAACATAGCAAGTATATTTTTTCTGAAAAGCTTTTAAACTGGTATTGAATAAAAATGCGCTGAATGAATGTATAAAAAGAATAAAACGCGGTGTGAGTAACAAAGTTCCCAGCAAATAAAATGTATTCCGTTGAAAGGTAAAGTTAAAAACAAATCAACACTAACTGGTGTTGTTAATGCTAGTTTGTTTTGTAAAAATACTTTTGTGACTATCGTTTTAGTTTTGACAATGTTTTGTAGTTTGTGTTTTATTTAAAACTAGTTCCTGCCCGCGACTTCGTCCGCGTCCAATTTGATATGTTTTCATTTTTCCGGTATAAAATGTTTAATATATTATTATGCTATCCCACATTACAGTATATTTTAGTGCCAAACATCCAGATCCGTTTAGCCGTTTAAGAGTGAAAGATTTACAAACATCCATCCATTCATTCTCGGGCTGCGGTTTGTTCGTAAGAGATACCACGCCCCCGGAACGCAAAGGGCACAAGAAGGAACATTGGTGGGTTTTATCCATTCATTCTCACAAACTTTCGCATTATAATATTTATTAGTAGTACTTACAAAGGCTGAAAAACACACGGGCAATGTGTTTTTCAGCCTCTGTATCGCGCAGTCGAGTAAAGAAATCACCTGTTCCCTACCAAAGTACAACCTCCAGCATCATCATCATCAACTTAGCCTTTTCTCAACTGTGTTGAGGTCGGCTTCCAGTCTATCCGGATGCAGCTGAGTATCAGAGTTTTACATGGAGCAACTGCCTATCTGACCTCCAAAACCCAGTTAATGGGCAACACGATACCTCTTGTTTAGACTGGTTGTCAGACTTTCTGGCTTCTGACTATCCGTGACGATTGTCAAATATCTACGAATGAAAGCCGGGACCAACGGCTTTACGTGCTTTGCGAGGCACGGGGGTGTCACACCACCAACTTCCAAACTACCGGCTGCTACTGAGCAAATCCTAATGAAAAAACCCAATAACACTTTTTGCCCATCCTGGGAATCGAACCCAAGACCTCACGCGCATCAGTCGCGCTTGCGACCACGAGACCAACGGGGGCAGTAGTGTATTTATATTAAATATAATATTTTTTATTACCTCAGACATCAGCCCGACTAATTAATAGCTACATAGAATACCTACAATTATTGCTAAAGCAAAAATATCGTTTTACTTTTGCTAATATTAATTAGCAAAAGTAAAACGATATTTTTGCTTTATTATTATGGCCTCACAATAATTATATTGTGAGGCCATAAGTATTAAGTAAAAAGAAGTCTTAGAGTAAGCCCTTCCAACGAATCGAGATATAATGAAAGGTAAAACCCTTATTGATAATTAACACACATACACTTACCATCACGCCAGTATTCCCCGAAGGATTAAGCAGAGATGTACTAATGTACACCCACAGTACGCCGGTATGTTTAGGTCCCACGTAATAGGGAGCGAGACTATTGCCATGAACTGGGTTTAAATCCTAACTCCGAGCTGCTACTGAGACTTTCATACAAAAATCCAATTACACTTTTTGCTCGACCTGGGAATCGAACCCAAGGTCTCTAGCGTAGCAGTCGCGTTTAGGACCACTAGGCTAACGAATCAACAATGCTGATAATGATAATGAAACCTTTTAAAATTAAATCCTATAATAATAATATCAGGAGGGAGAAAAGTCTCTTCTCATACAAAGAAAGCATGAGGATTGATCACCACGGTTAATCAAGGAGGATTGGCGATATACATTATTATAAAACTTTTAAATTGATTTTAAGTCAAGATTTCCTCACAATGTCTTCCTTCACTGATGTCCGTACGATAAACTTAGAAAGCATTTATAAAAAAAGGTTTATTAGTTTATTAACTGCCTCGGTAACCTAGTGGCCCTAAGCGCGACTGCCACCCTAGAGGTCTTGGGTTCGATTCCCAGGTCGAGCAAAAAGTGTTATCGAGTTTTTCTATGAAATTCTCAGTAGCAGCTCGGAGTTAGGATTTGTGCCCGGTTAATGGTAATAGGCTCGCCCCCTATTACATGGGACCTAAACATACCGGCGAACTGTGGGTGTACATTGTTACACTTCTGCCTAACCCTTCGGGGAATACAGTCGTGATGGTATTTATGTATGTTTATTAGCATCAACAAGTTCACATCTTACATCAGCGGTGATTGGAGCCTTTTTTAAGCGTATAAAGCTTGTATTAGGAGACACCGCTCTTTCATGTGCTAGTAGTGTTTATCAAATACTTGTTTATATCTATTTTACAAATAAAAAAAAAATAAAAGTATGAAAGGGATTACGTGCGTTAGGTGTGTGTGTTGTGTATGTGAAGACCTATGAAATGAGGAAGTCACATTAGTACTTGCCAGGTATCGAATCCATGAAAGGCGGATGCTTTAACCACTGGGCCATCACGATATCTAAATTAAATCATATTAAATGTATTTATAAATCGTAGTATTCAACCGACAAAGGGAATGTTTGTGACGGCTCACCGCGGCTGTGGTGTGGGCATGGAATTATGCGATTCATACAATATTACAAGCTTTCCGTTCGTTTGTACATTTTGTATGAGGTTGGCATAGAACAGATTTACTGTATTTTGAATGAAAAATTTAAAGTTGAATGTATTTTTTGCATGTAAAGAGGGTTCTAATAATCTTTCGCGGTGAGTGTAAAAGGCTTGTTTTAAAAACACTGATTTTTATCTGTTTTACATACACGGTGGATTTTTGAGACGGGTCACTAAGGGCAGGTACCTTAACCGTTATAGTTACAGGAAAACGTTCCTAGGAGACCATCCATAACTTTTTGAGATATTCTAAACTGCATTCACAGATTTTAGAAAAAAAGTCACCGAAAAACTGCCCCGTTGGTCTCGTGGTTGCAAGCGCGACTGACGAGCACGGGGTCCTGGGTTCGATTCCCCGGGTCGGGCAAAAACTGTTATTGGGTTTTTCCATTACGAATTCCTCAGTAGCAGCCCGGACTTTAGAAGTTGGTGGTGTGACACCCCCGTGTCTCGGAAAGCACGTAAAGCCGTTGGTCCCGGCTGTCATTCGTAGATCTTTGACAGTCGTTATGGATAGTCAGTAGCCAGAAAGTCTGACAACCAGTCTTACCAAGAGGTATCGTGTTGCTCAGTAACTGGGTTGTGGAGGTCAGATAGGCAGTCGCTTCATGTAAAACACTGGTACTCAGCTGTATCTCGTTAGAGTGGAAGCCAACCCCAACATAGTTGGGAAAAGGCTAAGTAGTGTCGCCAGACTCTATCGACAAAAAAATTGTGTTTTACGATGTCCTGTGTTCGGATAGCCCCTTAAATAGGGATACAAAGATTTATCTCTACGTATTATTTATTTATTTATTAAACTTTATGCACATCATGTAAAAAAATACACTGTTCAAAGGCGGACTTAATGTTTGCCTTAGTTATATGAATAACGTTTCGACTCCGATCGCTTTCCGATGGTTAGTTCACCCGCATTAGGTAAGTTACTTCTTTGGTTACTGCTCCGCCCCCGTAGGTTGTAGCGCGATGTTATCTACTATTCCTCATGAATCTGGCTATCTATACTAATATTATAAAGAGGAAAGATATTTTTGTTTGTTTGTAATGACTAGGCTCCGAAACTACTGGACCGATTTTAACCATTTTTTTCACCAATAGATAGCTACATTATTCCTGAGTAACATAGGCTATAAAAATCACAGACGTCACTTAACGTGGGTAAAATAAACGACGCGGACGAAAACACGGGAAGTTCGCTAGTACAAAATAAAATTTACAATCCAATTGTAAGTTCCTGAAATTAGCGCGCTAAACAAACATACACACAAAAAATCTCTTCAGATATATTGTATTATTATGTAGTATAAAAAACAATTCTTATTTTGAGTAAATATTTCACCTACCTGCCCTCACTCAAGTATAGGTAAAACAAGAAATGTACACGATATTCTCAAAAAATCAAGTAGCAAAAAGGCTCATTACAAGAGACCTACAGGAAATTACAATAAAAAAAAATATCAGAGATGATCAACACACTCGTCCATCTGACAGGAAAATAAATGTGACTTTTCCAATCAACGTTACTCGAACGCAGTAGGAACAGTTTGTTATCGGCTAACTAAAAGTTGTTTGTGCCGACAAGTTGGCTCGCTCGCCGTGACGCGCTGTGCTGGATGTTGCAAACATGTCAGGGATACACAGGGACCAAGTTGGAGTACGTACGCAAGTTACATTTTACTTTAGTGTAGGTCTCGATGTGTTGGGTCGGTGGGTAAGGCGTTAATAAGCTTACAGGTTCGATATTGGGCAAATACCATAATTGCGTAAGTTCTTAGTTTATCTTTTACACCACTGACATCAATTAAGGAAAACATTGTGAGGAAACCTGGACTTATCTAAACTAATACCATAACCTGAAGAGTTTGTTTGTTTGAACGCGCTAATCTCAGAAAATACTGGTTTGAATTGAAAAAATATTTTTGTGCTGGATATTTCATTTATCGAGGAAGCCTTTAGACCTTACAACATCATGCTATGATACACGGGAGACGAGCAGTAACCAAATACGTAATTTAAAGCGGGTGAAAAAAACGCTGAAGTCGTTGCCGATCCGCCTTGAGCAAGCGTCGTGAAACGTGATCAATGCTTGTGCCTTCTCTGTATAAGAAAATATCTTTGCCCTGCCCCCCCGACAATAATATGTAACAGTTATAAGGTGAAATTATAAGGTACTTCTTCTTATGTTGGTAACGTGACAGTAGTTATTTAAGTTACCACAAAAAGTGAACTACAACTTTCATTAATTCTTTAATATTAATTACCTACTGCGTGGACAACGGACCTGGTTACATATTTGTTATTTTAATTGAAGGTTTCTTTTGTTTCCATAGGATATAACCATTTTATGTCGCTAATAAATAAATTGTAAAATAAAAAGAAACGGCTTATCGTAGTAGTAGTAGTAGAGCTCTTTGTGAAGAGGCTCGTCGAGAAGTACTACCACCATTCCTATTTCTGCCCCGCAAAGTAGCGTTGCTGTGTTGTCCTTTCCAAATCGTAATTTGAAAAGGGTAGGGGTAGGGTATGGGTGTCGGTGTAATTACAGGTACATGAGGCCTCTGATACTGCAGATGTCTATAGGCAACGGTGACCAGTTAAAATCAGTTGGGTCGTCGTGTGTCGGCTTGTTTGCCATCCTAACACCAAACATATAAAAAAAACGTGGCTTACTGCCGAGGTTGCTTTGTCATTGGGAAAGTTTTGTAGATGTTGGATTGTCCAATAAGCGTCGTTGATCAATTGATATCAGTAGGGCCGCGTTGTTGTTCCCTATAATATGAACAGAACTTGGGAAAGGCACCGTTCACGAGCAGATCTTAACCGGGTCTATAATAAATCATAAACACCAATAAAAGCCGTCTAATACCCCGAGGCGTGTCCCTCTTGTTGTAAGCGCGTTTTCAGCCGAAACGCACACAATGTTAGGTCGTGTATTTACTCAGGTAACTTAGAGCCACGCGAGACCGACGATTTGGTAAATAATGTTTTGAAACGATCGCTTATGGTGACCAACATTTAGTAAAAATATGGGACACGCATAAATATGACACAGGTAGGGTCAGGGTCAGGTAGGGTTCCCCGCAGGGTTAGGTAGAGGTGTACCAATGTACACCCACAGTTTGCCAGTATGTTTTTAAGTCCCATGTAATAGGGGGCGAGCCTATTGCCATTAACCGGGCACAAATCCCAACTCCGAGTTGTTTACTGAGAAATTCAGAGAAAACGCCGATAACACTTTGCTCGACCTGGGAATCGAACCCAAGACCTCTAGAGCAGCAGTCGCGCTTAGGACCACTAGGCTAACGAGGCAGCAAGTAATAATAATTATTTTTTGCGTATATGACATAAGTATCGAAGACGCAGCCCAAGTCGCGGACTAAAAAGTACCTTAAGTTCTTTCTGGGGGGCTAACCCGCAGAAAGAATTGCTTCAGTGGTTTAGTCGTGAAAGCGTAACAGAGAGCCCGACAGAGTTACTTTCACATTCGTAATAACATACCACATACCATCACGCCTGTATTCCCCGAAGGGTTAGGCAGAGGTGTACCAGTGTAAACCCACAGTTCGCCGGTATGTTAAGGTCCCATGTAATAGGGGGCGAGCCTATTGCCATTAACCGGGCACAAACCTTAACTCCGAGCTGCTTCTGAGAATTTCATAGAAAAACCCAATAACACTTTTTGGTCGACCTGGGAATCGAACCCAAGACCTCTAGCGTAGGCCGTCTGCGTCGTTAGGACCACTATGCTAACGTCACATTCGTAATATTAGTATGAATGACATGTTGTAGACTTTAAACCGTCAATCTTGTTTCATAAAACCATTTTTTCTTTGAAAAGATGTGCTATGATCTTCTTAACGTATCGATAGTACATACAGGTATATAATAACTAGCTGCTGCCAGTGACTTCGATTGCGTGGTTTTTTCCACCCGCATTTTTGGTGGGTGGGAAATCATCAAATAACTTCTTCCGCCCTGGGCGGGGCGGGAGGGAGTGTCAGACTTTTACTGACTAAAACCCACCCATGTTCTTTCTTGTGCCCTTTGCGTTCCGGGGGCGCGGTATCTCTTACGAACAACCCGCAGCCCCGGCAGACATCGGCCCTCAGTGGCCCCTTCCTTATGCTGACACCACCCGCATTAAGTTAGGCCTTTGGTTACTACTCCTCTCCCGTGTGTCGTAGCGTTATGTTATATAGCCTTCCTCGATAAATGAACTATCCAACACATTAGTATTTTTTCAATTCAAATTGTTCCTGAGATTAGCGCGTTCAACCAAACCAACAAACTCTTCAGCTTTATAATATTCGTATAGATATAATTTTGCCAGTGGACTGCTTGACTCTGAGGATGCCCGATTAGATCAATTTTATGATATACTTTGCTACTAAGTTTTACCACTTTATACATATACTAGCTTTTGCTCGCGACTTCGTCCGCGTAGTTTTATCACCCTCATTAAGTTACGTCTTTGGTTACTGCTTCGCATCTAATGGTCGCAGCGTGATGTTATATAGCCATCCTCGATAAATTGACTATTCAACACATAAATATTATTTTAATTCAAACCAATAGTTCCTGAGATTAGCGCGTTTATTATAGTTAAACGCTTGAATCACAGACAAGATAGTTCGTCGTAATTTTCACAATCACAGCGTTAATTACAGTTTATCTCAATCTGCAAAGTCTTTTTCCACTAGGAATGTCCAAGAAATTTGCAAGAAAAAAACTGAGGCTGGGGCCCACATAACCTATTATAGTTAAACGCTTGAATCACAGACAAGAACTGACTTTATTTTAAAACAAGCATGCAGTATTACATACTCTATAATACATGGCGCTTCTAGTTTGTAATGTGTGATATTGTCGATATAAAATGGACATTAAATAACAGCGTTCAACCATAAAACCAAATTTTTGAGCATTATAATATTAGTTCAGATTATTATAGAATCAAACTTCAAGATAACATAATTAACTATTGTCTTTACAATGACATGAAAACCTTACTAATATTTCATCAAGTTATGTGTCAAAATTGTAATTATAAGGCGTGTCATTAGGGAGAGTGACTATGGCTGTTGAAGACGAGACTGTCTCGTCTCATCAATCTTGTGTTGTTCGGTGACACGCGACATCTTGATAACTTATCGCGCATTTTGGTAATTACATGTATATATGTAGGTTGTATGTTTGTAATGGGGTAGATGACACCATTGAACAATAATTCCAAGACAAAACTTCTTTAAAAAATAATTTTATTTTACCCCTGAACCCCGATTCATTTTTAAATCACTATAAAATTAGATTTTTAGTTGCTTTGAAATCAATAAATAGTTTATGAATTGAAATGTCAAAAAAGTGACGTCATAGTCCTAACTCCGAGCTTCTGCCGAGAATTTTATAGAAAAATCAAATGACACTTTGCTCGACCTGGAAATCGAACCTAAGACCTTGTATAGTTGTCGCGCTTAGGACCACTAGGCTAACGAGGCAGTTAAAATATTAAGTTAATAAGTATTGTTCATATTATTGTTCTAGAGAAATAATTCAAAAACGAAGAAGTACACTACGATAGATATTATTTTGGTATGTTAAGGCTAATTTGAACTGAAACAAAAGGTATGTAGAGAACATTGTGCAAACAATTTTTCTGGCTTGTATACTTACTTACCTAATTGATAACTATTTTTTACGAAATTTATTGGTTATAAACCAAATATGACAAAAATAGACACAGAAATTGCGTGCAAGGTTGCCGCACATAAAAAATTTAATTACATTAATTTACCCAGGACTGTCCCCAAAGACTATGGTCACCCTAACCCGCATCTTTTAGTCCGCAACCTTCCGAGCGCGTTTTAGATAAAGCAATCGTTTTAAAATTTAAAAGCTTATACTCCTTCCCTTCTTACAGTGCTTGATAAGGCTAATCCCGAAGATGTAATGGTTTTATCAGTTTAGTGCTTGAAGTGCCGATCGATCTTACTACTATTATAAATGCAAGAGTTTAGATGGATAGATGTTTGTTCTCAATCATGTCAGAATGGCTGAAGGGATCTCGATGAAATTTGGCATACAGATAGATTCTAATCTGGAATAGCACATAGTATACTTTTTTTTTTGCTTACGGATGGGAAATCATCGAATTCCGGGGGCGCGGTATCTCTTACGAACAATCCGCAGCCCCGGCAGGCATAGGCCCTAAACGGCCTCTTCTAAAATTGCTGACTTCTCTTTGAGGCGCACGTGGAACTCGAACGCGCCGTCGACACGGCCTGTCGTTATGCAACGTACGGACGGTCAGCTACCCATTGCTCACCAAAGGCCCGTGACATAGACCACTTTAACAAGGGAAAATGTACGGTTCCCGTGGGATAACTTAGTATAAAATAAAGTAAGAACACCATCGTAAAAAAATCTGGACATTCAATAAACATATGTCTGGAATTGCCAATTTGCCTTGAGCAAGCGAGGTGATCAGTGCTCGTTCCTTGTCTGTATAAGAAGAGGCCTATGCTCTGCAGTGGGGCAATAATAGGCTGGTATTATTTTTATTATTATTTAAGAAAAAACAGTTTTGAAGTAGTGCCTCGTTGGTCTCGTGGTCGCAAGCGCGACTGATAAGTGTTGGGTCTTGGATTTGATTCCCAGATTGGGCAAAAAGTGTAATTAGGTTTTTCCATTAGGATTTGCTCAGTAGCAGCTCGGAGTTTGGAAGTTGGTGGTGTGTCTGTCGGAAAGCACGTAGAACCGTTGGTCCCGGTTGTCATTCGTAGATCTTTGCTAATCGTTACGGATAGTCAGAAATATAAATCATTTGATTATATTCATAATTTTACGATGTATTGGTTCGGCTTAGAAGCCAAATTATTCGTTGAGCATTTTATTTTTGGAACTGTTATAAGTGACGGTAAGAAATGTGATTGGAAAGTAAAATACATCAAACAGTAATTTACATTAAAGTTCAGGCTATTATTAGCTACACCTCCCCTCATAAGTACGTAATTGACGATCTTGTAAGGTTTAAGTATCGACTACTGAAAAAACTTGGTAATTACATCTGCCCACATATTCCACGTGTTCCACGCGGATGAAATCGTCAGATTAATCGAAGTTCTTGTTGCTATCTGACAAACTTGGATTCAGATAGGTACCTGTATCGATGGTCGGACATAATTGGTTATAAACTTTTATTGAAGTGTGTACCTTTATGCGCTGCTTGTATAAGAGTGTGGCTGGAAAAAAGCCATCTTTTATATAAACACATACCTACTTAAACTCACGCCTTTTTCCCATGGGGGTAGGCAGAAACTACAGCACGCCACCTGCTACGATCCCTACATACTTCTTTCGCCATGTCCACGTTCATACATCTGGTCATAAATACGAATTGACCAATATATGCCTACTTTTGACTGCCTCGTTAGCCTAGTGGTCCTAAGCGCGACTGATACGCTAGAGGTCTTGGGTTCGGTTCCCAGGTCGAGCAAAAAGTGTTATTGGATTTTTCTATGAAATTCTCAGTAGCAGCTCGGAGTTAGGATTTGTGCCCGTTTAATGGCAATAGGCTCGCCCCCTATTTACACGGTACCTTAACATACCGGCGACCTGTGGGTGTACATTGGTACACCTCTGCCTAACCCTTCGGGGAATATAGGCGTGATTTTATGCTCCTTCTGTATGACGAAGAATTCCCGGCAGCACGTTTTATACAAACATATCTATTTGTATGAAGCGCGCTGTCCGTAAAGTCCTCTTAAACGAATAATATGAATACCGTTACCTATTCATGAACAGATTGTTCGTGAAATTGTGTACTTATAACTAAATCTAGGCATCCCACCTGTTCATAACCCAAACAATAGGCCTCCTTCTGATTTAATCTCGCCCTGCCAGTCTCCATGGGGCGTCCCATAGGCCTGGCACGGTATATCGATCACGTCACAGCGTATCCCACGTCGTGTCACACAGGGATCACCGCCGACGTCAGGGGTGTTGCAACAGAAATGATTTGTCATTTACTAATTCTTGTACACGACTTCGCCTGTGTGGAAGTTAAAATGTGTAAGTTTGAATGGATGTTTGTTTTTCAATCACGCCAGAACAGCTAAACGGATCTGGATGAAATTTGACACAAACATAGTTTATAGTCTGGAATAGAGCAGAGGGTACTTTTTATGCTGGAAAAAAATACTGTTCCCGTGAGATAAGATATTAACTTTGAAGCAGACGAAGTCGCGGGCAGGTGCTAATATACTGTAACACTTATGACACTTTTCAATTAAGAAGCTTTCTATTAGTGGGAGTTTGTGATAGATATATATATATATATATAATACAGGTTGGATTTTTGAGACGGGTCACTAAGGGCAGGTACCTTAACCGTTATAGTTACAGGAAAACGTTCCTAGGTGACCATCCATAAGTTTTTGAGATATTCTAAAATGCATTCACCGATTTTGGAACAAATTGGATTGGATTTTTGGAATTTTGGATACATACATAACATCCCGCGTATATTTCACGAAAGGTTAGGCAGAGGTATAACAATTTACACGCACAGTTCGCCGGTATGTTTTTAAGTCCTATGTAATAGGGAGCGAGCCATTAACCGGGCACAAATCCAAACTCCGAGCTGCTACTGAGAATTTCATAAAAAAACCCAATAACACTTTTTGCTCGACTTGAGAATCGAAGCCAAGACCTCTAGCGTAGCAGTCGCGCTTAGGACCACTAGGTTAACGAGGCAGTCAGCTGAGTGATTAGTTAAGTATTTTTATTATTTTTATTAATCTACATATTTGCATAAAGTCTTCTATTATTATTTTATGCAAGTCTTACTTACATTACATAGATCACAATAAACATTTGAATTTTAAAAGAAAGATTCCGAAAATAAATTCACAAAACTAAAAAAAATTTGCGACTGACGAGGGCCAACCCTATTCCCTTCAGATGACTGATGTTTGGGTCCCAGAGGAACACAAGTAGTTTGAGTAAATACGTTATTTTAACCTCAATCACTCGAGGGATCTACTCTGAGAGGCTGTGAGGTTACATGAGGCAATTTTCTTTCGAAACTGAAAAGTTAAATTGATGTACGAGTATATATAGCTGGGAATATTGGCATAATGTACAACAAATTCTGTGCATTTTATATTTTATCTTTTAGGGATTATGGGTTTCGTTACTTACCTACGCTGTTTAGACTTTTGATTGACCTTTAGTTGTGGCAAAACCGACCAACCCACAGTGTCTCAATAATTACATTAATCATGTTAAACTAATTAAATGTGCTAAATGTGTAATATTATCTACAGTAGCAATAGTTTCAACTTTTTGTGTGAGTAACTTCTTGACAATTCAAAAGTGCCTGTAAATGGTCTAATTGAAATAAATGTTTTGACTTTGACTTTTGAAGGATGATAAGATTAGCTTAGGTTTTAGAATTTATTAAGCTAAGATTTAAAATCAATCATCTTTAATTATCCACAATCATTACAATATCTCCTTTAAGTGGAAGTCATTTTTACGTGGATTGGTTCATTTTAGCATTTTCTTGTTTTCTAAATGGGAAAAATACAGTTCCTAATTTAAACAATAACAATTTATCAACATAGTATTATCCAATATGACAACATATTTACGGACCCCTAAACCTGTCATCTTAACACACTACACATAAAAGCTCTTTAGTAAAATTATTTCAAACTACTTGACACACCTTCACATGAGTCGTGACAAATCTCTTGCATATTAAGATGACAGCATGACAAGAGATTGGCGTTGTGTCACGCCAACTCTTTCACAGACGTGACATCTGCGAACAGGCTTAATTGTATTGGTTTGACGCTACCCTCCTTCTATTTATGTATATGTTACAGGAGAATTTTAGTATTTATTTTGTATGTTTAAATTGAGCAAAAAGTGTTATTGGTTTTTCCATTAGGAATTTCTCAGTAGCAGTCTGGAGTTCGGAAGTTGGTGGTGTGACACCCCCGTGTCTCGGAAAGCACGTAAAGCCATTGGACCTGGCTGTCATCCGTAGATCTTTGACAGACGTTACGGATAGTCAAAAGCCAGGTAGTCTGACAACAAATCTAACCAAGAGGTATCGTGTTGCCCAGTAACTGGGTTGTAGAGGTCAGATAAGCAGTCACCACTGGTTGTCAGCTGTATCCAGTTAGACTGGAAGCCGAGCCCAACATAATTGGGAAAAGGGTAAGCAGACGATGATGATTTTGTATGTTTAAATTTAAAAAACGTGATGACTCTGTAGTTCGGTACCAATGTAACTTTTTCAATTCATTTGTACTTTCTAAGTTTATCATGGACAATACATGAAGGAAAACATCTTAAGGGAACCAGTATTTATTAATGAGCAAACGTGGTGATCAATGCTCATACCTTTTCTGTATGAAAAGGGGCCTCTACCCAACGGTGGGACAATTATATACTGGTATTCTTATTATATTTAATATTATCTCTCAGTTAGCATGTTAGAACATTTCTAGCTGTTCTGATTATTGCAATATTGATCTGAAAACCTACTTGACTGAAATTATTATTAAAAATCTTTATTAATTAAGAATAAGAGGCTGTTATTCTATTATTTATATTGAAACTGAAACTTGCCAAGAAACATCGTGACATTGACAACAAGTTGACGTGACAGCGTGAAGCGAGAGATACATCAATGACAGATATAAGTCAGACAGCAACCTCTCACACTTTGTTCACGTTAAGAGCTTTACATCGGCCACACAATAATTATTAGTGTGTGCTTTTTAATTATTTATCGCCTAATCTGTTAAGCCAACCGTAAATTATAATTCAGTAGAGCGAACAAATACAATAATGTTACCCAATCCTTTGATGTAACATTGACAGCATTTTGGAAAGATTAATATAAAAATACGGTTCGCAAATTGCTTTAAATCCCGTCCAAAAGCGAGCCTCCGGCGTGAGGCGTGACACGAGATTGATATGTGACGTGTCACGGGAAATCGCTGCAGCGGGTTTTTAGAACTTGATGTTTACATAGAGAATTCGCAAAAAAGAGTGTTTAAAGTAATGGTTTCATTGATTTTAGTGTACAGAGAAAACTGTGTTTTTATCCCCCGACGCAAAAACGTCGGGGTGTTATAAGTTTGACGTGTCTGTGTGTGTGTGTATATGTGTACGTGTGTGTGTGTCTGTCTGTGGTATCGTAGCTCCCGACCGCATGAACCGATTTTGATTTAGTTTTTTTTTGTTTGGAAGGTATATTAGTCGGGAGCGTTCTTAGCTGTGTTTGGTGGAAATCGGTTCAGCGGTTTCAAAGTTATCAGCTCTTTTGTTAGCTACGGTAGGGGTTTTTATTTTTCTGTCGGGGGATACTTAATAACATAACATACTATCACGCCTTTATTTCCCGAAGGGTTAGGCAGAGGTGTACCAGTACTCCCACAGTTCGCCGGTATGGCAGTTGGCTGGTATGGAATAGGTCCCATGTAATAGGTGGCGAGCCTATTCTAACTCCGAGCTGCTACTGAGAATTTCATAGAAAAACACAATAACACTTGCTCGACCTGGTAATCGAACCCAAGACCTTTAGCGTAGCAGTCGCGCTTAGGACCACCATGTACAGGTAATATGTATATATATTATTAAATATATATATATTATATTTTACCTGTACACCAAATATATATATTCTCATTACAACATCGTCTATTAAAAGTAGTTGAAAATTAGACATCTTCGGTCTATTCTGGAAAAATCTCTCTCGGTGAATGTAGGTGATGTGACCTTGAGGCGAGCTGTCACCCCCCACTTATTCACATCTCATTTGAAAGTCACGTAACTTTAATATATTGATATTTTTTTTTACGGAATAACACCGCTGTATATCAAATAATTTGTTCTTCTGTAGTCTGTACATTGATGAAGGTGAAGATGTTTTTCGACATTTGATTCTCCTTAGTTAACGCAAATTGTGTTTACTTATTACATTTATTATATTTGGTAAAAAAATTAGATGAAAAGTAGAGATTTATATCGAGTTATTTAAATACAGGCGTTTCATAATTTATTGCACTTTAAATCCAAAATTATATTTAAATGAGATAAATATATTCTCTTTTATATATTTTGAAGTAAGGTTGCTATTTCTTTGGAAAATTTAAGTAGGTACACAAAGGTAATTTATGCAGCACTTTCTTCGAAGTTGAAAATTCGTAGTCAAAGTGAACTGTAGTACTAAAGAGTTAATTATAACTATGCTATTAGTATAGTACAGTCTTACAAAAAGATGTGTAATTGTCAAGTCAGTTTCAGATATCAACTCTACGCCACCCTCTCTCTCTCTCTCTCTCTATCTCTCTGGTTTTACTCTTCTTATTTTGGTACACCTCTAGCATCTCATCCCACTGTAACTAAGGTAACAATTAGTGAATTAAATGAAGTGTTTGTTGTAATTAAGAGCATTTATCTCACACAAGCTTACAAGTTTTAAGGCAATTAATGAATAATCAGATTTTTAATGAACTAGATACGCATGCGCGAGATACGATTGAAAATTGAGTGGAGAATTTTTAGAGAAATTGTTTTGTAACTATTTCTCGAACGGAAAATTAATGTGACATATTGTCAAACGCGAGTAAACTTTCGTGATTGGTTGACTGAATTCTCAACAACCAATATCAGCAGTTTACGAAACAATTATAAGATTAATTTAGGGCTGATTTTCGTTAAAAAAGGACGAGTGCTTCAATTTGAAATTCCAACCCCCTATAAAAATATAGACCCCCTATTTTTTAAGATTTAATTACAAATGTATAGTTTTGAGAATTTTTCTTGTATTTGTGGTCTATAACGATGTTACTTGCCAAATTTTCTAGTTCTAGGTCAACGGGGAGTTACCTTTGGGTTTTGATTCCCTTGAGAGTGTCGAAATATGCGTTTCTTTTTTCTGAATAAACGGCCCTATCTTTAATTTAAGTACACTTAGAAGTTTGATTTTTTCAACAACTTCATGTAAATGATCGAACGAACGAATTTTAAAATTCTGCATCAAATCTTCCAACGGTTATTACGAAGAAAATGTTTTTCCCCGCTCTGCTACCGGTTGTTAGTCCCGGCGAAATCAGTTTGCAGCACTAATTACAGCGCCCGGACCCCGGGACGGCTGGGAAAGTCAAACGTGACGGCTGTTCCCGACGTTTTTATAGAGAGGCGCTTACTCAACGCTCATTGAGCGCTTTCAAAGGAGGTTTTATTACGATGTTATGATTCAAAGGTTGGGTTTAGGTAATCGTTAGTGTGATGAATATGAATGTGGGTATTAAGGAAACTAAACATTTTTTTTTAATAGAGTATTGGTATTACACCACTTTCTTGTGAGTGATTACGTGTTTCTGATTTATATTGTAATGTTTATATCCAATGACATTTATACAAGGTGTTATTTTTAAACAAGGGACATACATCAAGGGAGTGTTGTGCTTATGAAAATAAACCAGTTTCACTATGAAATCAAACTTAAAATTGCAAAATAAAATCAGCTGTTCCTTACATGTTGTCGAGTTATGCGAACATAAATGTATGGAGCAGTTAATTTTTTATCTAGATTTTCCGGTTCGTATTTATAGTAAAAGTTGTTCGTTTTAATGAGTACTCCATTCCCTTAAAGTATGTCTCTTGTTTAAACTAACACCTTGTATAACTTTAAAATTAATTTATACCTAATATTGATGCCCCGTTGGTCTCGTGGTCGCAAGCGCGACTGATGAGCGTGGGGTCCCAGGTTCGATTCCCAAGTCGGGCAAAAAGTGTTATTGGCTTTTTCCATTAGGATTTGCTTAGTAGCAGCCCGGAGTTTGGAATTTGCTGGTGTGATACCCTGTGCCTCGGAATGCACGTAAAGCCATTGGTCCCGGCTGACATTTGTAGATCTTTAACAGTCGTTACGGATAGTCAGAAGCCAGGAAGTCTGACAACCAGTCTTACCAAGAGATATCGTGTTGTCCAGTAACTGGGTTGTGGAGGTCAGATAGGCAGTCGCTCCTTGTAAAACACAGGTATTCAGCTGCATCCGGTTAGTCTGGAAGCCGAACCCAACATAGTTGGAAAAAGGCTAAGTAGTAGACTTAATATCGTTAAATTAATAGTGATTTTTGAGTTACTATAAAATGTCTATGAAACCTTTTTTATTACCAAAAATTCGTACCAATAAGTATTTTGACTTGATTAGGTTTTTTTAGCTTCATTCCGGCAGGGGACAGATGTGTGTGGGACAGAGATAGGGACTTTTGCCCAATAGTGGAATATTACAAGATGTTAGTTTTACGTTTAATTAAAAACGTTTTATTTGTGAAAAATTCAACGTACAGACACATGTACTTTGAATTTTTTCAAATGAAACATTTTTATAAATAACACAACCTGCTTCAAAAACTAAAAAGTGAAAAATAACTTTAGCTTTGGAAGTCAACGAGCTCAGGGGAGAAGTCATTTGATGATTTCCCATCCGGAAAAAAGAAACAAAAAGCTTTGGAAGTCGGTGGCAATACACAGCAACAAACAGAACTAAAGCCGCCGACTTCCAAAGCTTTTTGTTCTGTTTTTTTAAGTTATTTTTCACTTTTTTTTAAATAGGTTGTGTTTTTTGCAAAAAACACATACCATCACGCCTGTATTCCCCGAAGGGTTAGGCAGAGGTGTAACAATGTTCACCCACAGTTCGCCGGTATGTTTAGGTCCCATGTAATAGGGGGCGAGCCTATTGCCATTAACCGGGCACAAATCCTAACTCCGAGCTACTACTGAGAGTTTCATAGAAAAACCCAATAACACTTTATGCTCGACCTGGGAATCGAACCCAAGACCTCTAGCGTAGCAGTCGCGCTTAAGACCACTAGGCTACCGAGGCAGTTAAAAAAGTTTTTATTTTTCGCTTTTTGGTATCAATTTCATGTCATCCAAATCCATGAAGGAACAGTTATACTACAAGACACCACTTAAAAGTCACAAGAAAGCAGAATACGCTAATTCGTTTACTTGGATGACATATGTTTCAGTATTTTTTTTCCAAACTTCTTAACCAATTTCGGTAAAATTTATATGGGACCATCTTTGAAGTATGCCCTATCAACCAGACAAATAATTATCAAAATCGATTCATAATTGGCGGAGTTACCGCGTAACACACATACAAAAAAAATAAGAAAAACATACAGACGAATTGATAACCTCCGTCTTTTTGAAGTCGGTTAAAAAATTGCGCTCATTTCTTTATGATTCATAACGCAATCAAAAAGCTTTTGCTCATAAAATACAAACAGAAATATTTATTACATAAATCTACTTTCTCTCAATACTCTCTCGCTCTTTGTAAAAGTTAAATTTTAATTAACGCCATAAAAAGATCCTTGCAACGATTCACTGAACAAAACGTAAAATGGATTAAAAATGTTTTTGTGAAAAAGTTATTTTTAATAAGAATGTAGGTATTTCTTTAAAAAAGAAGTTAATAGACGAGGTGATACTGGGGCTTGGAATTGGGTGAAGTTTTGCAATTTGAGGAGAGGTTCTATTTGTACTGCCACGTAAGAAGTTTATTATGAAAGTTCGGCTTCGACTTTGGCTTGTTGTTTCAGGAATTCAAGCATCAAAAGTCTAAGACTTTCGGGTTTACATTGAAATGTGATCTAGATATAGAAAGTGCCATGACAAGTCAGAAACATAAAGAAGGTACTCAAAAATGTTAAATTACATATTCATCTGAAAAAATATTGTCCCAGATCCGAGATTTTTCAACTCAAAAATATTTTTCATAAAATATTCATTGAAACGTGACGTCATTAAGTCAGGTTTCGGCAGCGACTGGCTGTAGATTACATTAATGACTTGTCATCCGAGGCCCCAAGTTTTCGGGAACCCAGTTTTGATACAAAAAAATTGGCTTTTACATTTTTGTTCGGGTCTCCTCGATTAATTATGTATTCACTTCAAAAGAAGTCAGCAAGCCAATAATTCTTTGGAGTGCCGCCTTAAGCTTCCTTAGGCGATGAAATATAGAAACACGGTCATTCATCTTTTTGTTAATTTCTGGTTTGTTCCTCTTTGAACTGAGGTAACCTAGTGTGTGGTATTTAGTGGATCGTGTGAGGGAACAAGTGGTCCTTCATACTGAGGGGAGGTAAAGCTTCGTATATTTTGCGTAATGCTCACAAATAAATATAAAGCAAGCTCTCGAGTACCTCCGTACGCAAGCTGGAGCACTGGTAATATATATGTTTACTGAAAAAGGAAAACATGTTGATACTCTCGGAAATATTTTTATAAACTTTGATGTTTTTCCGTGCGAAAATACACTCGCATTATATAAATCGTGCCACTTTGCGTTATTTGTGAAACTTTTAGACAGTCGTGAATTCTTCGGAACAATGATGACCCTTAAAATGATAGCTGGCTCATTATTTTAGCTTCAAACTTTTTTTTTTTTGGTTCCGTGCCCAAATACTCCAGATAGAGCCCTATTGCTCTCGCCCAGCCCTTTTGTCCGTCTATCTGTCCCTATATCACAGGACTTTATCTTTTGAACCTTTACTGATAGACACTTGAAATTTTCACAGAATGTGTATCGCTATCGGTGCCGATCCACACATCAAATAATACATATAATGAAATATAGAAACAAGAAACATGTATTCTCTAGGAAGGAACTGACTTACCTCCCTTATTCCTTAAAGGAGGTAAGTGAGTTCATAAACTAAAACAAACAAAGTCTTCTGCATTGTAGTAGTACGAACTATAGGTATATATACCTCTCGGTATAACCCGCGTTTAGTTACGTCTTTAGGTACTGCTCCGCTCCCGCTGAACGTAGCGTGATATTCTACACGTAAAAACTTTCCTCTTGAATCACTCTGTCTATTGATGCAAACTGCTTAAAAATCCGCTGCGTAGTTTAAAAGATGTAAGCGTACAAACGGCGGCAAGCAACTTTGTTTTTAACCTCCAACGCAAAAACGACGGGGTGTCATAAGTGTGACGTGTCTGCGTGTGTGTGTTTCTGTCTGTGGTATCGTAGCTCCCGAACGCAGGAACCGATTTTGATTTTATTTTTTTTGTTTGAATGGTGAATTAGTCGGGAGTGTTCTTAGCTATGTTTAATACAAATCAGTTTAGCCGTTTCAAAGTTATCAGCGCTTTTGTTAACTGCGGTAGGGGTTTTTATTATTCTTCTGTCGGGGGTTACTTAAAATTATTAATTTTGTGTTTCATACTAAAGGAGACATTCTTCCATCTATACTCAATTTATAAAGAGGTAAAGTTTTTCAGTTTGTGACGACAACCTCACAAAACTATACCTCTTTCGGTTTAGTATCGTTTCAGTATCGGTTCCGTATATACAGAGATTACAATGGGGGGGTAATCTCTGTATCTACGGAACCGATTTTGAAAATTCTTATACCCACAGAAAGCCACCTTAATTGCTAGTGTCATAGGCTATATAACGTCACGCTGAGACACATGGAAGCGGTGCAGTAACCATAGACGTAACGTAATGCGGGCGAAGTAGCGGGCAGTTCGCTAGTACTTTATATAAATGAGTAACTTATATGCTGCAGAAATATTTAATTTAGTTACGTAAGAAAATGCCGAGATGAGGACAAAGATTAGGGTAACCCGAGGTGATCCTCCTCGCGTCCTCGTCCGGGCCGGATGAACGCACACGAGCAAAGTACCAGAGATTTAATCGTGAAACACCCTCCATCAACTGAGATAGGGATATGTAGGGAAATATTACCGAAATAAATCATAAGCATACAATTTATATCATGTATTTTTTATACTGGGGTACAAGATTTTTGTATGGCATGATAATCGGGAGACATTTTTTAGGCTAGACTGTAGGTTACAGTTTCATAAAAATAAAAACGTGCTATAAAAAAATACATTTAGGCACTAACACACACGAAATCTCAAAAACTACTTAATGTACTGAAATTTGGCAGGTATAGTGGTCGCCAACGAGTCATGAGCACAACGTCAAGTTATTTTTTGTATTTTTGGGTACCTTTTGGGTTTTTTGGGTTACCAATGCTGCACGCGATTGGTCCGTCAGTTGGACCGATCGCTTGCAGCTTCAGCGCTCCAAAAAACCCGGAAAGGAATCCAAAAACCCAAAAATCAACATGACGTGTCCTCATTACTCGTGGCGGTTACTTTTCGTAATGTATACGAAGGAAAAGTCAGCTAAGAGATGGTTTTTGCGAGTGCGCTGGATAATATGGGAGTCTTTGACTTCCTCGCTGATGCTATAGTTGTATTTTGTAGAAGCTATAGTTGGGGCGTTTAAGAATGGGAATAGCGATCTTGATCCTTTCCCTAACTCTTCTCGTGTAGCTAAACTGACCGAAAGAAAAACTATTATATCGAGTTTCATCAGTGAAACATATTGTCAGATATGATAGATATCGATTCAGGACCTTAACGACGTAAGTTACCGTTTATGAAAGAAAAAAACACTAGAAAAAACCGGCCAAGTGCGAGACGGAATCGCGCACGAAGGGTTCCGTGCCATTATTTATTAAAACGGCAAAAAAAAATCATGTCTGTTGTATGGTAGACCCCTTAAATATTTATTTTATAATGTTTTTTTAGTAGTTGTTGTTATAGCGGCAACCGAAAAAGATCATCTGTGATAATTTCAACTGTCTAACTATTACGGATTATAAGATATAGCCTGGTGATAGACGGACGGACGGACAGCGGAGTCTTAGTAATAGGGTCCCGTTACACCCTTTGGGTACTAAACCCTAAATACTACAAACCAGACATACATACTATCACGCCTGTATTCCCCGAAGTGTTAGGCAAACACTTACACTTGTAAACTAGCAAACTGTGGTTCGCCGGTATGTATAGGTCCCATGTAATAGAAGGCGAGCCTATTGTCATTAATCGGGCACAAATCCTAGCTCCAAATTGCTACTGATAATTTCATAGAAAAACCGCTTAGGACCACTAGGCTACCGAGGCAGTTAAATAAATAAACAAAAACTTAAATATTAACATAAAATTAATTCTGACAAACACGAGCAGTACGCGCTCGTGTTGCGATCGTAACATAGTCATAGCGTACCATGCAACACGAAACTGCTTACATAAGAAGTATCACCTATTAAAGATCCTTTTTTGATCTCCATTGTGTATAAGCATTAGTTTAAGTACCTGTAACTTAATCAAAGCGCTAAAGAGCATCATTATTATCCACTATCCAACACTTCACTTTTCACACAAAAGAAAACTCCACAATAGAGATCTTTCAACATTAACAACGTGGCGTAAACCTTAAGGTGATTCGATAAAAAGCTTAGTACAGTGTTGCCAGTAATCACAGATCAAACTCCCGCAATTTACCCGATAATGAGAGTAATCACCCCTGTACTGGGGAGCATTGTTGATGAACGAATGAATGAACGAAAATTATTGAGAGCGGACATTACAGCGTTCGCCAAGGGTAGGGGGTAATGGGGTTCAGTTTCCCGTTTGTCGTACCCCTGAAATAGGTGTTGAAGAATAATGAGTGCGTGATTTATTGAGTGGTGATTTGTAATTGGTTTTTAGGTGTCATGATGAGAAAAGGTGTTTGAGCGTAATGAGGCTGATTTGTCGGTGTTTCATGTGGAAAAATCCCTCTCAGTTAATTTAAGTGTGAAGTGAGCTGTTGCTTCTAAATATTGCTTATAGTTTATTATACAACATACATACCATCACGCTTGTATTCCCCGAAGGGTTAGGCAGAGGTGTACCAATGTACACCCACAGTTCGACGGTATGTTTTAGGTCCCTTGTAATATGGGAATAGTTTACTATTAGCCATTAATATTTCATGTTAAAACATGTGTTAACTTTCAGCAACGTGAATTCGAACAACCAAGGATGCTATATAGAGCAAAATCAACCGAACGCATTTTTTTCACAAGCATATATATTATCACGCCTGTATTCCCCGCAGGGTTAGGCTGAGATGTAACAATGTACACTCACAGTTCGCCGGTATGTTTAGGTCCCATGTAATAATGGGCGAGCCTATTGCCATTAACCGGGCACAAATCCTAACTCCGAGCTGCTACTGAGCGAATCCTAATGGAAAAACCCAATAACACTTTTTGCTCGACCTGAGAATTGAACCCAAGACCTCTAGCATAGAAGTCGCGCGTAGGACCACTAGGCTACCGAGGCAGTTAACGCATTTTTATGACAAGATTGGTATTATTACTACATTCGGCGATTACTACGGCTCACAACTGATTCATTATCTTTTGGAATGTTAGGAGTCATCGATTATGCTCACAATATTGTAAAAAAGTGAGCACCATGTTTCTATATACATAATTAATTTAGCTAGGTACTCTAAACGATCACTCCCAACATTTCAGAAAATAGCAACCTTAATTTAAATCTCAACCGGTACAAAACAAGCGGCCACGATAGCAACATATCGGCGGCCATATTGGAACAATGATCGCTCGCATTGTCCGTATTTGTCGTCTGTTACGGTATGTACCGAATCCCCCCGGGATTGCAGTAACATCACTACAAGTTGGGCCGGGATTGCAGTTCCTAAGTACAATTGGCAGTGACTTAGTTGGAATACCGTGAGAGTCAGCGAGATGCGGTAGATTTAAACTTTGGAATCATGTATGTGTATTAAGAAATACGAGTTTGTGTAATCTTCTGCATTGCAGTATTATAAACAGAATAATATGTTTTTAAAAACTTATTCTGCATTGCCGTTGGGATAAAAAAGGATTAAATATACGATATTATACATATAAACTTAACTGCAATTTTTTTATTATTTGTGGTGGGAAGTCCTCAAATGACTTCCTCATACCCTGGGCGGGGCGGGAGCGAGTGTCAGCCTTTTACTGAGAAAAACCCATCCATGTTCCTTCTTGTGCCCTTTGCGTTCCGGGGCCGTGACATCTCTTTCGAACAATCCGCAGCCCCGGCAGAACTTAACTGCCATGGCTTACATGTTTAGTAGTATTATTTTTTGTATTGTTTTATATTCATCTTCATTGTTTTCACATATAGAAGCAACAAGAATATTGTAACCAAAATTTTGTAAAAACCAAATTGGAAGAAAAGAGTGTCCATGGAGTTTCTTGCTCGTTCTTCTCCATAGAGACCTACGCTTTGGAACGAGCAACTAACTTCAACTTTTAAATGTAACTTCTTGACAATCCAAAAGTGCCTGTAAATGGTCTAATTGAAATAAATGCTTTAACTTATTTAAATTTAAAGATAGCTGTTTCGGGTCTGGCTGTTATTGTATTTGTTGTAATAGGGGGCGAGGCTATTGCCATTAACCGGGCACAAATCCTATCTCCGAGCTGCTACTGATAATTTCACAGAAAAACCTAATAACACTTTTTGCTCGACCTGGGAATCGAACTAGGCTAACTAGGCAGTTATACTTTATTAAAAAAACTTTACCGCGGAACGGGGTCCGATTTAATTCCTCAATGCGAACATCTAAAATCGATATCTATTATATTATCAATCCGAAGCATACATACTTATATTCGCAAGAAAAAAGTAAGAGGCATACCGACTGAGGCGAGACAAATTAAATTGAAACACTATACCTATATAAGGCGATGAACAAGGGTATTACGGGAGGAATGTCAAACGGATAGCCCCAGGGGAGGGTGGACACAACCTACCCTTATTTTATTATGCCCCTGAAACGTATTTTCTGAAGTTCAGAAAATTATGGACTTACCATACAGTAATCGCTTTACAGAGTTTGTTTTACATCGTTTAGGGTTACGACAATGTATGGGGCTTATGAGAATTTATAGGTAGTAAAATATTACAATGTTTCAGTTTGTCTAATGCTCTTGTTTACAATCTACTCAGGTAGGAATTGCTCGTAAACTCCAAATGTATCACGTTCATGTTCGAGTGAAAGATGTGAATTCGTTGCGATTCGTAGCTGTGTGGCTACGGCGTAGCAAATGCTACGAACAACCACGTGATTGTTTCACTTCATTGCCAGCTAAGCGTTGCCGTTAACAAATTTGTATAGTTCTCCATCTGCCCAACTTTTGTACGGGTGTTTGTCACTGGACTTCTCCATACGGCTGGAGCGATTCGAATGATTTACGGTTGCGTTTATAAACATATAAACTCACACACACAAACAATTAGATTAGGTTTAGATTCCCAATTGGACCCGGTAGGTGTCGCTTCAAGCCAATGTTTGGGCAGAACACCGTCTGACATGATTGCTAGTATAACTTATTTATTTGTTCAACAAAAAGTACAAAGGCGGACTCAATATCTATAAAAAAATATATTTAATAATTAGAGCTAGAGAATTGTCGTAACAAAAAGCAATGTTAAACTTAGTAGCACTGGCATAAAATTGCCAGATAAGTATAATTCTGTATAAAAGACAAAATTAAAATTTTTAAGTAACCCTCGACAGGAGAATAAAAGTCCCTACCGCAGCTAACAAAAGAGCAGACAACTTTGAAACAGCTGAACAGATTTCCATTAAACATAGCTAAGAACACTCCAACATAATAACACTCCAGACTAATTTACCTTTTAAAACAAAAAAAAACTAAATCATAATCGGTTCATGAGTTTGGGAGCTGCGAAATCACAGACAGACACACAGACAAATGTCAAACTTATAACACCCCGTCGTTTTTGCGTCGGGGGTTAAAAAAAAACAATAAGATTTTAATTTTTAAAGTGAGTTTTATTATCAAACTGAGCTACTAAGTTTCCAAGGTAATTTTTACAGTTAACCCTAAAATAACCTCATAAAATAATCCGGCAGCCTTACCAATAAAGTAATAAAAAATTAAGGTGTCGTATTTCAAACAGGTAACCCTCTCTCTCCTCGGGGTCACATCGAGTGTACCTATAATATATTGTCGTAGGTAACGGGTTGACTATAACATTTAATATTTATAGCACTACGGAGAGATATAACCTACTATTTATATTTAATATCTATGGTCTTATATTTTTTGTAAAGAACAGACAAGTCTACGCAAAAACGTATTTTTTTGGTAAGCGAGATATTTTTTTGTATGTAAGAGAATGTGGGACAATACAGGTGAGAAAAAGAAATTGACAATATTTTTTGTTTATAAGGTCATAAAAATAGTCTGTAACCAAAATATAATATAGCTATTTGTGTTTCTTTACATACCATCACGCCTGTATTCCCTGAAGGGTTGGGTAGAGGTGTACCAATGTACACTCACAGTTCGCCGGTATGTTTAGGTCACATGTAACAGGGGACGAACCTATTGCCATTAACCGGGCACAAATCCTAACTCCGAGCTGCTACTGAGATTTTCATAGAAAAACCCAATAACACTTTTTGCTGAACCTGGGAATCGAACCCAAGACCTCTAGCGTAGCAGTCGTATGTATGTGTGTGTGTGTGTATGTATGTATGTGTATTTTCGTAATAACCTTTACAGATTTTCCGTAATCGTAGACGAAGGAAAACAATATAATTACTTGCTATTTTTACGTAAGGAAAAATATATATAATCTTTTTCTGCCTCATCACTAGGCTTGAGATTAGGATATTAATCATTTTAAATCGAGCTAGCGTTGTAAGTAGGTCAGCAGAGGTCACAGTAGCGTCGTTCGAGAAGGTTTGGAGAAAAAGAGGAGGTTTGTGGCGCTTACTTGCAACATTTTCCTTTTAGAATGCATTTTTTTTTTATAACTAGCTTTTTATACCGGCGAACTGTGGGTGTACACCTCTGCCTAGTCCTTTGAGGAATACAGGCGTAATGGTATTTATTTATTTTCTAGCTTTTGCCGTGTGAATGTCCATTATCAGGAAGGATTTATTTTTCTGCGCGCAATCAAAATTCTTTATACAAAATAAAAAGTCGAAGCTACTACTCCTTAAAACATCTGCTATCTGTTAGTGAAAATACATTTTTTTTATAAATCTAATTTAACCGTTTCAGAGATTAACCAGAACAAATAGACAGACAAACGACAATACAAAAGTACACTTTATTTGTGTTACTTAGACAAGCTTAGAAATAAAAATGAAAATATCTATTTCACATACGTATCAACGAGTGATACTAATAGTGCTTGACATTTCAAATGACATCAACACGCTATAAGACCCATATTTTCAATACAAAAATAAACTCAAATCGAACACTTCCACGATAGCGCGCTAAGCTTACATATCAAATCACACGGTGACGTTCAAATTGCCTACAGCCTTTGAAATAACCTTAATTCCTTATTAAAAATGAACTTGAAAGTAGCGAGTATTGTTAATATTAGATGCTTTTAAGCTTGAACTAGACCCGGTTGTGAATATGTAAATATGTCACGCGAGGCAGCCCTATATTTTCTGTTCAAGTATCCAAGCATCGATTATAAAGGTCACAGCCCTGACATAATGCTTGTTAATATTGAATACAGCATTGCTTGTTAATATGTTACTGAATCATCATAAAACCAGACTATTGTTTGCCACTGCAAGGCAAAGGCGTCTTCTCACACAGAGAAGACACGAGCTTGATCACGTTTGGTCAAGGTGGAGAGGCGATTTCAGACTTAGATTAACTGTAAGTATCGATTTCCGGGGTCGATTCCCAGGTCGGGCATAAAGTGTTATTGGGTTTTTCCATTAGGATTTGCTCAGTAGCAGCCCGGAGTTTGGAAGTTGGTGGTGTGACACCCCCGTGCCTCGGAAAGCACGGAAAGCCGTTGGTCCCGGCTGTCATTCGTAGATCTTTGACAGCCGTTACGGATAGTCAGAAGCCAAGAAGTCTGACAACCAGTCTAACCAAGAGGATAGTGTTGCCCAGTAACTGGGTTGTGGAGGTCATATAGGCAGTCGCTCCATGTAAAACATTGGTACTCAGCTGCATCCGGTTAGACTGGACGCCGACCCCGACATAGTTGGGAAAAGGCAAAGTAGATGATAGATTTCTTCACCGTTGTCAGTTCGGCCTTTATTAATAATAAAATCTGAAAATATGGCAAGGACATTAAGTATTTGTTTCTATATATGTATAAACAATGTAGTTCTAAGAACTCTAAAAAATATTTTTGTAATCATTATTTGTTGAGTATTTCTTAACTATACTTTTTTTTCGTAAAATTAATATCTACATATTTCAATTTACATATTTTCCACTTATGATATAATCGTGTTATAAAACTAATGCGCTGTGCGTTTATACGCATTACAACTGCCTCGTTAGCCTGGTGGTCCTAAACGCGACTGCTACGCTAGAAGGTCTTGGGTTCGATTCCCAGGTCGAGCAAAAAGTGCAATTGGGTTTTTCTATGAAATTCTCAGTAGCTTAGTAGCAGCTCGGAGTTAGGATTTGTGCCCGGTTAATGGCAATAGGTTCGCCCTTTGCTACATGCGACGTAAACATACCGGCGAGCTGTGGGTGTACATTGTTACACCTCTGCCTAACCCTTCGGGGAATACAGGCGTGATGGTATGTCGGTTGCGATTTAGTACTGAGTTAACAGACATAAAAACAATACAAGCGAATTGAAAACCGGATCCTTTTTTTGCCTTATAACTAAACATGCATAGCATATTAAAGACAAAAAAAATAAAATACTTTTTTTTTTTTTGGTGTGTGGGAAATCATCAAATAACTTCTCCCGCCCTGTGCGGGGCGGGAGGGAGTGTCAGACTTTTACTGACTAAAACCCACTTGCACCAGGGCCGGACGCGAGAGTTCGCCGCCGCCGATGGCCGCCACGAGGACTCGGCGATGCTCCGCCCAAGCGGGGCATACCGCCACGGTGTGCTCCACCGTGTCCTCGGGGCGATCCACACAATGGTGACACCCGGACGTTTCCTCCCGAAATGAATGAATGATGTGATGAATGAATGAGGTGCAGGAACCTCCCGAAACACCAGTGTCCGGTGAGGACCTGCGTCAGGCGGTAGGTAAGGGCGCCGTGGCGCCTCTCCAGCCACTCCTCAAAGAGGGGACTTACCGCCTCTATTAAGGCGTGCCCTTCTAAAAAATAGTAGTTAGTATTTCTGAAATAGATTCCAATTTAATCTAAAATTTCTAATTGACATCCATTTCAGATTCCAAATCTATGAGTTCTTTGTAAACATTTAAATAATATCTTAAGTCTATTTCTGTTAACACTTATATAAAACATTTCGCTGTAGAAATGTTTTCCTTCCAGTTTTCTGTTGTCGGAATTGAGTTTTCATAAAAAGGATTTCTTCATTTAGCTTAAAATTGCTAAATAATATAAATAAATAATAATTATTAATAATAATAATTGTTAAATTGCTTGGTTTTATGAGTTTTTGTAGTATTCAAATCAAATCTGATCATTTGTTCATACAAATAAAAATTAGATGTCAATACATTGCACTCAAACAAAAAAAAAGACAATAAAAAAAATGTTTGTCTGTCTATCTGTGCCGACTTATCTCCAAGACGGCTGAATCAATTTTGCCAGAACTTCATCGCAGAAGCTATCGTTACGGAGTAACTTAGACTAGTTTTATTTCAGAAAAAATATAAAATCTCGTGATAATCGACATTCAAGCGAACGAAGACACGGTCGTAAGCTCAGTAACTAAATAAAAATAAAATGAGGTCGCGTGTCTTTGCATCGTTAAAAGAGATTTGAGGTATTACGAGTAAATTGAGGTTGGTAACCCGTCAGCTCCAAGTGTTGCCAGTAACCAATTTACTTTCACGTCGTTTGACAGAACCTGTTACCCACTGTCACGAAATGAGTAATTGAAACTGTTACGTTCCTTTTTCAACCGAAGTAAATAGTAACATACCATCACGCCTGTATTCCCCGAAGGGTTAGGCAAAGGTGTACCAATGTACACTCACTGTTCGCCGGTATCTCTAGGTCCCGTGTAATAGGGGTTGAGCCAATTCCATTAACCGGGCACAAATCCTAACTCCGAGCTGCTACTGAGAATTTCATAGAAAAACTCAATAACACTTTTTGCTCGACTGTTACGCTAGAGGTCCTGGGTTCGATTCTTGGGAATACCAACATTTTTAATAATGTTTGTCGTTGAGATGAGATTGTGATTAGATTTTGATCGTTTTTAATTACAAGACCACCAACACTAATTACCACTACTAATCCTTTACACGACTTTTATAAAAGGCACCTTTCGTATTGGTCTCGTGGTGGCAAGCGCGACTGTTGTCCTGGGTTCGATTCCTAGGAATCCCAGCTCGGGCGAAAATTGTCATCGGATTTTGACATTAGGAATTTCTTAGTAACCGCCCGGGATTTGGAAGGAGGTGGTGTGACATCCCCGTGGCTCGGGAAGCACGTAAAGCCGCTGGTCCTGCGCTTAATCTCTCCCCTGTTGTGTAGGATTGCCGTCCCATTGGACTATGAAAGTTAGGGAAGAAGGAGTGTCACTGTGTTTGCGCACACATTTGTACACTACAATATCTCCTGCGCAGTTGGCTAGTCTCCATTAAGATTAGCTACCGTGACCAAAACCGGTCTGAAGAAATCAAACATATGCATAGGAAGTAACTTCTTAGGTACTATTTCCATGACTAAACCTAAAAGAAACTTAGAATCATTTTAGTTAGGGCAGTTAAAACTAAACTAACAACTAATTATCATTAACGAATACCACAGGGTATTCATTAATGATAATTTTAAACTAAGATAATACAACTTTTAAACTTTAAAACAACTATTTCCTTCAAAGGTAGAACTCAATCCAAGTTATTAAAGAAGTTAGGCGTTTGTTTGTCAAAGTTATTATAATCATCGAATTTTAATGAAGTTTCACTACAGAGGGCTAATCCGACGCAGATAACTGGATTTCGATCGCATTGTGCAAAGCTTTCAGGATGGCACTTAGTTTTAACCATACAGCTTAGAAAGAGTGGGGATATACTTACTAAATTGCCTGATAGCTATCGTTTTTTTTAAGCAAATAATAATCAAATCTTTATTGCAATCCATTACGTGACAATAAACCTGTATTGACAGGTGGTGGGTGTTAATAAATAGAAACAATTATGGATCCTGTCGAGCACAGCAAAAATAATAAGTAAGGAAAGAGGAAGAGCGCTATCATTATTTATTTATTAATAGGTATATATCTTTATCACTTACTTATTCTGTTATCAAAATAATACCAGCCTATTTTTTGTCTCACTGTGAGGCAAATGCCTCTTTTTATACAGAGAAGGCACGAGTATAGATCACAACGTTAGTTCAAGGCGGATTGATGATTTCATCTTTATATTAATTATGTCGGCCTAAAAACTGCATAAAAATGGTTTCCTTTGGCTCATATTTATTTATGTTTTTGGCTTCTATAGGGATTTTAACACTGTGGTTGTAAAATATAAAGTTTAAGCTTAGTTACTGTTAGAGTTCCAACGGAGCCTTATTGTTTTTGCTTGCGTTGCGTGTTTCCTTCGGAGATTTTTACTTGATTTTAACATTGTACTGCGGTACAGAACAGTTTAAATGCAAGGCCGACTCACACTTAAGCACGTTGATGTTATATTATTAATAAATAAATACGTATCATTACGCCTGTATTCCCCGAAGGGTTAGGCAGAGGTGTACCAATGTACACCCACAGTTCGCCTGTATGTTTTTAGGTCCCATGTAATAGGGGGCGAGCGTATTGCCATTAACCGGGCACAAATCCTAACTCCGAGCTGCTACTGAGAAATTCCTAATGGAAAAACCCAATAACACTTTGCTCGACCTGGGAATCGAACCCACGACCCCACACTTATCGTTGCGCTTGCGACCACGAGACCAACGGGGCAGTTAGTAGAGCGGGGTAGTTTTGAAATATAAATTATTATTTGTTAAAAAAATACGTTTCGTTGCCACATCTCCCTTATTTCAACCATCTATAACATAACCCTCGTATACTGCGTACCGCGTGAGATATCCTAGATACAGGCATTGTTACTTAAGGGTTAATTGATCCAACGTGATTGGTGTTTTGTCGTAGCTCTGCGCTTAACCGCAAAGTAATTGATTTATAGACTGTTGCTATAATATTGTTTGATTCTACCTCGGTTTAGGGTAGGATAGCCGTTGCGTTTATAGGATTTTTTATTTTTTTTAGGGATGGGAAATTATCAAGTAACTTCCCACGCCCTGGGTGCGGCGGGAGGGAGAGTCAAACTTTTACTGACTAAAACCCATCCATGTTCCTTCTTTCCCGTAAGTCGTAGCGTGATGTTATAAAGCCTAAAGCCTACCTCGATAAAAGAACTATCCAGCACAAAAAGAATTTTTCAATTCTAACCAGTAGTTCCCAAGATTAGCGCTATCAACCAAACAAACAAACTCTTCAGCTTTATAATATTAGTACAGATAATTTGCAATATTTTTTTTGGGTTATTATACTACCCAATTATTAACAAGTAATTTCTCTTTATTTATGTACGCAACCCCCTCTTATTATTGGTAAATTTAGCACTTAATAAAGACCCCTTACATTGAAAACGCTAATAGGCTTAATTTTAACACGATGAACGAAATAATAATGTTCACAAACACCGTCTCGCGTTCACGGAATGCAATAAAAGTCTACATTAACTAAAGTAACAATCAATTAACGGTAGCAACCCCAAGATTACTTCCTTTTGACTTCCCTTTAATTTAACTAATCAGGTAAAAATATACTTAAAAAGTATGGAGCTAAAGTTCAAAATCGAGTGGGGAAAAAGTACAATTTCAATTGGTTTTCCAGACTTTGATTGTACAGTGAGGCTTTTAAAGCCGAATAGTAAAGCTGTCACTATGTTTGGTTCAGTTCAAGCTTGGTTGGTACAGTGCCCCTTGTTTGTTGCGTCCGGGTTCAATTTCAGATACCTAAGTACCTACTTAATTTTCAATTTGTTGAAGTTATGTTTACAAGTGACAGTTATAATACACACACACTATCACGCGTGTATTCCCCGAAGGGTTAGGCAGAGGTGTAACAATGTACACCCACAGTTCGCCGGTATATTTAGGTCCCATATAATAGGGGGCGAGTCTATTGCAATTAACCAGGCACAAATTCTAACTTAGAGCTGCTACTGAGAATTCCATAGAAAACACCCAATAACACTTTTTGCTCGACCTGGGAATCGAACCCAAGACCTCTAGCGTAGCAGTCGCGCTTAGGACCACTAGGCCAACGAGGCAGTTACAATACTAACAGTTATAATACTTCACTGATTATAGGTGTCCTATGAAATAAATCAGTAGAAATTTTGAGTTATGATTCTGGGTTCGAGACCGGGTAAATACACATATTTAATATTCCATTTATTTATTTTTGTTTACATATAAGTTACATTTTTAAATATTAATATAAAAATTAAAAACATTAAAAAAAAAATACTATGATTTTGCCTGTTCTGTCCCACTCCTGGGTCTCCAGGTCTTTGGCCTCTCTCCACTCCCTCCATCCTTCACGCTTTCGTGCCTAATCCTTCTAGCTTTGGAGGAACCCATCCTGCTTCTAAATAAGTATCAATATGACATTTACTATTTATATCGAATACTTTCTAATCTTGTTCTAGATATCACAGAAGGAAAAACATCGTGAATTAATCTAGACGAAAAAGAATTAGAAATCCGCGCCTGAATTGCCGCAGAACCACCATATATACAAACCAAATTGCGAGCTTAATACTATATCTGAAGTAGGCAGCATAAATACAAAAGTCTTCAAACCCCAAAGAGAATTTCTTCCAATTTTAAATTCGACAAATCAAGGGTCCGTCGGTGCGAAGTAAAAAGTATTGTCAGCAGCCCGGGGCCTGTTGTCGCGCACTTTGATATGCAAAAGCTACTTAACGACACCAGTGTCGGACGCGCGTCTTGTTCTCGAACAGTTTTTGTTTAAGTAATCAATTCTAGAGTTACTTCCTTAACTGTGGTTACTTATATTAAAATGACCGTTGGGTTCCGCAACTTGGTAGGTACTGTGGGCGTTTTAAACTCTGCGGAATACTTTTGGGTACGAATTTATGTTAAATCAAACGCAGGTATCTATATATCTCTGCTTGAGAGTCATGTGACTCATAGAATTTTAATAATTTTAATTTCATTTAAATAGCAGGCAGAATTGGCAGATTGAACCTCGAATGGACTCGACGAGTTTCATTGCCTCGGCGCTCTTCTAGCGGTCTCCACTATTGATTCTGGCTTACAGAAGTTGCAGTGGTTCGGAAGAGTGTAGCGGGATTGTCCTATTTAAAAAAAAAATTCAAATGATCATTTTTATTATTATGTTTTTTGTTATGTAGTTGATAATTTGTTATTGTAATTGTCGACTCTCTGCATGTGGTGGTGTTAACTGTTAGTGCAGAGTAATAATTCTAATCCTGCCGTCCGTTCCTCTGTACGCTTAGTTCTTTTAAATTTCGCAACTGATTTTATTGCGGTTTTTATTAATAGATTAAGAGTTTGGCTATCTTATACAAACAACATTTTACACATTAACATCATGAAATTCTCAGTAGCAGCTCGGAGTTAGGATTTGTGCCCGGTTAATGGCAATAGGCTCGCCCCTTATTACATGGGACCTAAATATACCGGCGAACTGTGGGTGTACATTGTTACACCTCTGCCTAACCCTTCGGGGAATACAGGCGTGATGGTATATATATATATTTGTTTCTTCTTTTGTAGTATTATGTATGAAATAAGTAAATTAGTAAAAACGTTAATCAACTATTGTCGTTGACTGTACAGTGACAAAAGACTGTGCAGTTAACTGTCGGATATTGATTTGGCAATCGAATTTGAACTCAACTGAATTTGAAGTCATTGACAACTTGTTGTTACTTTTAGGACATCATGTATTTTTTTTATGTTAACCTGTTCTGTCCCTCTGCTGGGAAAACTCCACTCGTTCCGTGCTTCACGTTTCCGTTTATCGTCCATCCAGTTGGCAGAATCATCATCTAAATATGTAAATACGAAATAATACGATGCCCGGCATTTTAAGCTAAGAAATTATTACACATCCATTCTTTATTTCCTTTAAAATTGTGCTCAATAATTAGAATTAAAAAATTAAAAGTATCAATGATTTACTTATGTTTTTATTCAACTTTAAACGGTAAACTAACATATCTACCGCAAGATAGTAATAAGATTTAGGTACACACTTAATATACCTACTTCAAAATTACGAAAAATGTCCTAGTACCAAACTAAGCAAGAATATTTTGCAAAAACAGTCCTTAATATCAATGAAAAACATCACATAACTAACAATAATAGCCATATATATTAATAATAGCGGCACAAAAACACACGTACTCTCGTCCTGAGCAGACGACCTTATTTTTTTCAGTACACAGCCTAAAATACATCTCCACACAAGCGGCACAAATTACGCAGTATACAAAGTGTTAATGAAGGTTTCTTGTTATGCTATGGTGTTTGAGTTATGTGGGTGTATGTTGGCTGTAAGGGAACTTAATAAAATGGCCCCATGCTACAGTTTGTCGGGGCAACTCTCGCAGAATATTGATGAAAACATTGTGAATAGGCGAACTGGCGCGATGGTTGACGAAATTGCACGGTTATTGTGCTATAAGGCAAAATATTTGTGCTTGAATACAGGTGTAAGTTTGAGATGTAGTAGTGATAGAGCTCTTTGTGAAGGAGCTCGTTCGGGGAAGTAGGTACTACCTCTATATCTATTTCTGCCGCAAAGCAGCATTGCTGTGTTCCGGTTTTGAAAGGTGGCATGAGACATGAGACATTTCAACTTTGTTTTTGGGGTGGCAGCGCATGCAAGGTCTCTGATATTGTAGATGTCTATAGAAACAGAAATATATATTTTTTTGACATAACTATGTGAGGGTGCTTTACCAAGATCTAGCATTATGATAAAAATTAAATTCCTACGTCACATAGATCTTGAGAAAAACCGCTTAAACAGCAAAAAAATGATCTTACACTCGAGCATTGAAACCCTAAAAATATATACAAGCAGAATATAATAAACATTTCTCCACAAACCTATTTACGTAACGCACGTATCACAATACAATACATTTCATATTTATTCCAAATGACAGATTTCCTTGTTTTCAACAGATTTCAAACGTACGGAATCTATTGTTTTATACACATCATGAATAATTACAGACACGTCGACATTTAATTAAACGTTTGTAAGGTAAACGTTACCTACCTTGATACCTTAATTTAAGAGATTACCACAGTTTGGAAAATAAAGAATTTTGGAAGAATATTAAGGAGACGATAACATACAAATCGGTTTTTTTTAGGGATGGGAAATCATCAAAAGACTTCCCCCCGCCCTCGGAGAGACGGGAGGGAGTGTCAGACTTTTACTGACTAAAACCCAACCATGTTACTTCTTGTGCCCTTTGCGTTCCGAGGTCGCGGTATCTCTTACGAACAACCCGCAGCCCAATACAAATCGGTTGACATTGATATTTGAGAAAATACATTCTTTGTTTCCTTCTTTCTTTAAAACAAACGTTGCCACATTAGAAGCTTTTCCTGTATGGCGGGTGCGTTTACAAACACATGAACTCACATACTCAAACAGCCAGTCTCAAAACAACTATGTATCTGAAGGTCTTACAAATATTTGTTCGCTATCGAATATCGAACCCAGCGCGGCAACCAATCGTTTAGCCATTGCACCAACAAAAAAACAATTGTTGTTTAAGGCTGTTATTTTCGAATTTCGGAAATCAAACGAAAAGTTGTAAGTAAAACCTTTGAATACATTTATTCATTAAAAATACAATAGGGATACGGCGTATGTACTTGATTTTCATTTGAATCCGTTTTAACAGAACGAGTTCCGATATGAACCAATCTTTCAGCAGCATTTTTATGTTTTCATTAATAAGTTATCTATTACAATTAAATACAGTTAAAGTTTCTGTCTGTCTGTTTGTTCTGGTTAATCTTCGAAATGGCTAAATCGATTTTGACGAGACTTTTACTGGTAGATAGCAGAAGTTATAAGGAGCAGCTTAGCCTTTTTTTAAGGATTAGAATTCCGCGCAAAAAAAAGAAGAATACCCGTCAGATAACCGCTATTTTTATGAACGAAGTCGCGGGAAATAGCTAGTATTGTATAAAATCTCCCTGACTTAGTTTACAGAATGATATAAATACTTCATAGAATAAAAATGGCGGCTAGATCTCTAGAGCTAGACCACTATATTATCTGGAATGCCATTAATATATTTCTTACCTGAGTATGATAATAATTGATAGCGAGTGTAAGAGGCCAATAAATGTCTCCCGTAACACATGTACTATTTTATTACTATGAAATTGTATCTATACTAGTACAAAAAAGCTAAAGAGATGTTTGTTTGTTTAGGCACGCTAATCTCTGGAACCAACAGTCGGATTGGAAAAAATCCTTGTCTATATCATAGCCAGATTCATGCGGAATAATATACGCTATGTAACATCACGCTACGACTCGCGGGAGCGGAACAGTAACCAAAGACGTAAAAAAACAGGTAAAAAAACCACGCGAACCATGTCGCAGCAGAAGCTAGTCTATGAGATAAATTGATACACCCAAAATTACGTCATTCGTGACGTTACAGTATTTATTCGAAATTGCTACAGTTTTAATATCACACACAATTTATGAGTCTCCACAATGGTTTTCACTCAAACAAGATATTAATATTCGGCTGATGCCAAAGGGTTTTCATATGTAAATTCTTTCGCACCATTTATCCGGAGGGCAACGCAAAATGTAATAAAATGCAATAAAAACGATTTAGTGCAGTTTTTTCACCCTTTCGAGGACTCGTACACACCCCAATATTTTTGATCTTTGTCGTTACTCAACCCTTATCCGCTGTGGATTTATTTCTCTGCTAAGAGGCTTCGCGGGTTGTGGGAAGCGAGGCAGTACGTAAAGTGGCGGCAACGAGCGGGTTGTAAAACAAAAAAGGACTTTTAAGTTTTAAGTTTGTTCTTTTTTAAATAACGTTGCCCTATTCTGTGAATTTGTGCAGTATTAAGAAAATCAGCCGTTTATCGAATCCAAAAAAAACTTTGTTTTAAAACAAAAGCATGGCAAAGTAAAGCCAAACTTTAGTACGATCAAAACCATTACTTTGAATTTTCCTAAGATAGACTTCTATCGTCTTATCCTTCAAGAAAAGTTTCAGAATTTTTTCAGGAGTCTAGTCAATATAATACTTTAATAAATCCATTTATCAACTTCAACGGCCGCGCTGAAGACGAAGCTGCTTCAACTAACACCATTTTTCTCCTAGCAAACGTCGCGTGAGAATTAGACAGTTGTAAGTAGTGTGAGTACCAACAAATATTTATACTGGCCGTATCTGAGCTAGACGCTAGAGGGTTATCCCGGCTAAGAGGCAGACTGAAATTGCTTTCCCAAATACCTGCCCGCAATAAATATAGAGTACCTCCTTGTCTATAAGTATACGTCCTACAAAATGCCGCGCCCACTCGAAAATAATGATGCAAAATGGAATTTCATGCACACGCCGTCTTCCCGGGCCCCAGCTAGACAGAAAATGTGAAATATTGACTGCACCGGGATGCGCCCCGAGCTAAAAGACGACGGTCTTCTATAACCGCGATATTTCATGCAAATCGGAAGAATCCGTTTAAATTCTCCGATTGAATTCTTCGTGATTGTAGTTTGCATTCCCTTGGATTAAAGTCTAGAGAGATTCCATCAGGATTTGTGCAGGAAATCAAAAAGTATGATAGATTTTGTAAATAACAATTTGCATACATAGCTTTTAGAGTTCCGTGTAAGCTTATGGATGGAAGAAAATGGAATTTATCGGTTGCACGGTCTACTAACTTATATTGGACTGCCAACTTGCTGAAACTCGGTCAACAGGGGGAAATGGGGCTAAAGGACACTACATCACCGGTGTGAAAGTGTTTAGTGCTTCACTGGAAACCTATTATACATTATGGAATATTCAGACTTGACTATTGAACGAAACTTTATCTTCATTCAATACATCAATTGGCGTTTTGGAAAATTCCCGAAGCAAAATAATTACAAAAACCACTCAAATAAATATAAATGCATCCGTCTCTCTTACACCATCTTCTTCATAGTCAAGCTTATGATATGTAGACGTATTGCATATTCCTTAAGGCGGAAGTGGCTCATTTATACAGAATATAGCAACCGTAAAATCTATACAAATAAATAAAATTGAAGGGTCTGTTTGTAATTTCAAATTACAAACTTTTTCACTAAATGCATTTGAAAGTATATACGTCACAACAATTTTTAAAATTTTTGTCTGTCTGTTTGTTCCGGCTTATCTCCGAAACGCCTGGACCGATTTTGACGGGACTTTCATTCACAGTTAGCTGATGTTATAAGAAGTAACTTAGGCCATTTTCATTTTAATATTTCTTTTGCTTTAATAAAAAAAAGGGTTATGCGAAAGCAAAATTGAAACGAATAAAATAGTGAACGCGAACGAAGTCGCGGGCAACAGCTAGTTATATAATAAATTTCTTAAAGTAGATAATGCAGATGCCAGTAAAGTAGGGGAGTGCTAGTGAAAGAACTAGTAAAATAGTAGAGAAGATGGATAAGTGCAATCTCATTGCTCCATTGAGCCATCAAAGTGTCAGCAGCAGGAAATCTCGCTGCCGCGGAAACCGCACCTGCCCCCAGGACACTATATAAAGCCGTGTAAAGGGTTGGCTGTTAAGGACGGGTACACATCGGGAGATATTCAAATCACGAAAGCTAAACGCACGAAATAAAACCACGTTTCGCAAACACATCATTCATTTTTCGAACTGCGGCGTGCGAAGACTGAAATGTTTCGTTGCCAATGTGTGCGCAGCCTTAACTCTATTTATTTTCCGTCCGGGGGACGAATATTGAAAATAACATTGTCCTCTGTAGTTCCAGTGGGCGCAGTGATGGCGCAAACGACGTATTTATGCAGGTTAAATAACTTTTCTGCATAATCTGTTTGTGTCACTCAGAGTTTTATTTCGGTTTTGGTGCAAGTATTTTTGTAACATCAAGTGTAGTGTGTTTATTTATTTTTGTTGTATTACGGTTAGTTTAAGTTTGGACAGGAAAGTTTTTAATATGTGCGGCTTTTTGTTGTTAGTTCTGTTAGGTTGTTGTATAGCCGCACCTCGTAAATAAATATTAAGAAAATAATAATAATGAAACAAATTTTCGTTAATTGTTCAATACTTTAACATACCATCAGCACGCTTTTATTCCCCGAAGGGTTAGGCAGAGGTGTACCAATATACACCCACAGTTCGCCGTTATGTTTAGGTCCCATGTAATAGGAGGCGAGCCAAAAAATAAAATTATTATTATTTTTTAATTTTTTATATTTTATTTTTTGCACTTTGAAACTGAAATTATTATTAGCTACTAACTATTAGTAGCTGATGAAATTAGCGGTCAGTAACCCGCGTCGACGCCGAGACCGAGCGCACAGTTAATACCTGCCTAAGGCGCCACTGTCGCTCGCCCGAAGCGACGAGTGCCCATAACGCTAAAAGATATCAAAACAATAGATACGTATTTATGAGAGCTACTTTAAGTTTATTTTGTCCTTAGCAACCTGCCCGCGACATCGTTCGCGTGGCTTATTTCACCCGCGTTAAGTTGCGTCTTTCATTACTGCTCCGCCCCCGTGTTTCGTAGCGTGATGTTTTATAGCCTATGTTACTCTAGAATAATGTACGTATGTATGTAATTTGACGGCACGGTTGGCGCAGTGGCTGAGCGATTGGCTGCTGCGCTGCGTGTCGCGGGTTCGATTCTCGCACGGAACAAATATTTGTATATGACCTACAGATAGTTGTTTCGGGTCTGGCTGTTTGTGTATGTGAGTTTATATGTTTGTAACCGCACCCACGATACAGGAGAAATTCCTAGTGTGGGGCAACGTTTTAAAAAAAAATAAAAAAATTTGCTATCCGTTAGTGAAAAAATGGTTCAAATCGGTACAGGTTTCGGAGCCTATTTGTTGCAAACAAACAAACAAAATCTTTCCTCTTTATATTATTAGTATAGAAGTTATGCACTAATAAAAATCTTATCCTGTAATACGTACGTTTGGCGTTTTCTGTTTTCGATTATATGGAGTACTAGCTGATGCCCGCCACTTCGTTCGCGTTCACTATTTTATTGATTTCAATTTTGTTTTCGCATAACCCTCTTTTTTTTAATTAAAGTAAAAAAAGCCTAAGCTACTTCTTATAACATTAGCTATCTGCGAGTGAAAGTCCCATCAAAATCGGTCCAGCCGTTTCGGAGATAAGCCGGAACAAACAGAAAGACAGACAAAAATTTTAAAAATAGCTATTTTCATCTTAGTACAATATGCATTTAGTGAAAAGCTTGTAATTTGAAATTACAAACAGACACTTCAATTATATTATATGTATAGATAAGTTCTTGCCAAGGCGGGCAATTTGGAAGAATGTAGTCTACATGTACTAGAACTACAACGGTGCCAATAATATTTTCAAAATAACCTAAAATTTTATGGTTCACATTGCATGTGCAGTTTATTCCGTAAGAACAATCCACTTTTGTTATTTAATATTTTAGTGAACCAATCTGCTCACCCAAGTCCAAGATAAGAGAAAAATGTACCGAGAACATTTTAATAAAAAATAATTACATAGTTACATCTGGAGTAAGCTGTGAGGATATCTAAAAGAAAAATTAAACTAATGAATTCCTATGTCCTTGCTTTACAATCTAAACTAATATTATAAACAGAAAAGATATGTGCTTTTCTGTATATTGGATAAACTCAAAAATTACTAAACAGATTTTAATAATTATTTTACCAGCTTCATTATCAGTGAGCGGTAGGTTTCATTTATTAAAAAAAAAAGTAGGTATATGTAATGAAATCTACTAAAGTTCGAGCTGATCTTTAGAAATAGTAATGAATCTATATAACATACCATCACGCCTGTATGCCCCGAAGGGTTAGGCAGAGGTGTAACAATATACAGCCACAGTACATTGTTACCTTCGATAACCTAGTGGTCCTAAGCGCGACTGCTACGCTAGAGGTCTTCGGTTCGATTCCCAGGTCAAGCAAAAACTGTTATTGGGGTTTTCTATGAAATTCTCAGTAGCAGCTCGGAGTTAGGATTTGTGCCCGATTAATGGCAATAGGCTCGCCCCCTATTACATTGGACCTAATCAGACCGGCGAACGAATTTATTTCTACAAGGTGTTAGTTTAAACAAGGGACTTTCTTTAAGGGAGTGTAGTGCTTATGAAAAGAAACCACTTTCATTATGAAATCAAACCTAAAATCGGGAAAATACATCATCTGTTTTGTTCTTTACATGTTGTCGAGTTAGGGTCAGTTCACACCGAGACGCGACGCTGCGCGCACATCGACTCAAAATATGACTTTATTTACTACATTAAAAGATACACATTTCATTGTGAGAATTTACACGACGCAGCACTATCCCAGCACCGGATTCTCACGTCGCGTCGCGTCTCGGTGTGAGCTGACCCTTACGTGAACGTAAATGTATGGAGAAGGAGAATTTTTTTTTCGCGACTACGGTTCTTACTATAGTAAAAGTTATTCATTTTCATGAGTACTGCACTCCCTTAATGCAAGTCTCTCGTTTACCCTAACATCCTGTATACTATCTATACAAATAGATAAAATTTGAAGTTTGAATTTGTTAGGGACCCGGCCAAAAAAATATAACGGCGGGGTTTTTTCGGAACCCTAATTCGCGAAGTCATAAGCTAGTATTAGTATAAATACCAAAAACTCTCACGAAATTCACGTCTCAAGAATGCCATTAATTAGAAAAGTTCAACAAGAATATCCAAATATTGAAAAACTTTTCTTTCAACTAGACTAGAATAATTAGTTCTAAAACTTTTTCCAAGAATTCTCAACGTCGCACCATTGTGCATTGGCATAAAAACATAACGTAAAATGTTTAATCTATGGCTAGGCGAGTCCACACGCGGCGCCCGGTGCGATTAACTGTACAAGTTGTAGGTAAAGTGAGTCATTATGTGCCAGTCGTGCCCACTCTCCTCTATAAAATCAATATTTAATTAATTTGTTGTACTATATAAGTATTTAACATTTAATTTACTTGACCCATCGGACCAAGCAAGTTTGAGCAAAAAATATTGCTGAGAACTGACTTTTATTTTTAGCGCGCAATGCAACTAATACCAGTTTCAAATGTTACAACAGACTATCACGCCTGTGATCCCCGATGGGATAGGAGAAGTGTACCAATATACACCCACAGTTCGCCGGTATGTTAAGGTCCCATGTAATAGGGGGCGAGCCTATTGCCATTAACCGGGCACAAATCCTAACTCCGAGCTGCTACTGAGAATTTCATAGAAAAACCCAAATAACACTTTTCGCTCGACCTGGGAATCGAAGCCAAGATCTCTTGCGTAACAGTCGCGCTTAGGACACTAGGCTAACGAGGCAGTTAAAATTGATATTAGAATAAATTATTAATATTATAAATAGGTACGTCAAGTTTGTTTGTAAAAAAAAAACTGATTTAAAGATATAATTTCCGAGTGTCATAAGCTTCGTTTTATGGTATAGGGTACTTGATTTCCACGCGAGCAAAGTCGCGTGCAGCAACTAGTTATTGAACAACAAGACATAGCAAAACATTTTCACTGTTCTTTAACTTTCAGGGAGCAGGTTCGTTGTGTTTCAGTTAAATGGCGACCTAGTGCTCTTGTTAGTAAACTTTGGACACAAAAATATATAACGACTATGCAGCGAATTTATCCTTGAAACTTTGTTATTTCAATTATTCCAGTGCATTTTAATGCAGCTTTTTATCCAAAGCTCAGTAACATAATATACCATCACGCCTATATTCCCCGAAGGGTTAGGTAGGGGTGTAACAATGTACACCCACAGTTCGCCGGTATGTTTAGGTCCCATGTAATAGGGGGCGAGCCTATTGCCATTAACCGGGCACAAATCCAAACTCCGAGCTGCTACTGAGAATTTCATAGAAATATCCAATAACACTTTTTGCTCGACCTGGGAATCGAACCCAAGACCTCTAGCGTAGCAGTCGCGCTTAGGACCACTAGGCTAACGAGGCAGTTACCAAAACTCAGTGACTTTTTTAATCATAGTATTACGTAAGTAGGTTTGAGTTTTCTTTTTTTGTAAGTCACCGCTTTGTTTATTCTGGGATTTTGGAATTACTGTAATTGGTATCTCTTATCAAATGTTGCTAAAGGCATGGGCTAGGTACCTACTTGTTTTCAAACAACACCAATAGCATTGACGTTTAGTTTCCGTTAATTACCTCGATAATTTCTGCAACTAGAGACGTTTAATAAAAGGTAAAGTCGTGTAAAATTGTCTTCTAAGTATCAACAACAAACCAGTATGTTACGTTCCAAAAAATATGGATCGAATATTTTTGATCTGTGAAGTGAAAAAGCTGTTTACTTCATTTATTATCGCCCGTTTAACAAACGTACTACAAGAGCGAGCACGTAGTATCAATGATCATGTGACCACTTAGCATAATTAGTACATATATCAAATTAACTACGGGGTAAGTTAAATAAACGGAACAGAGGACTAGAGGGAGTGTTTGTTGTCAGGTAAATAATACTTACCCCTTTTTTTAGGGATGCAAATTCATGACATGACATCTTCTGCTCTAGGTGTAGCGGAAGGGAGTGCCAGACTGTTACTGACTAAAACCTATCCGTGTAACTCCTTAATGCCCTAGGCGTGCCAGTGCCGCGGTGACTCTTTGGAACAAATTCCGCAACAAATAATACCTCTAGACTATTCATAAAAGCAGTTCTTTTTTGCTGAAAATAAGGTCTAATACATGAGTATTAGACCTTATTTTCAAAAAATATAAAAAAATATAAAAATATTAGTTTAGATATGAATCTAAACTGCCAAACCTTTACCTAACACAATTTATTAGGGTTCGGATTCCAGTCTAACCAGATAAAGTTGGATAAGTGTATTTTACAAAGTCCAACTTCCACTTGGCCGCAAAGCCGATATCCTAAATGTTAAAAATGTTGGGTTTCTGAATGGCTGTAACGAGATTTTATGACAAGTAGTACCGAAGCAAAAACCTACTGACCTTTAAATGACTCTTGTGCTACCCAAAACAATATTCAGGAATAATCTTTATATGTATACTAGCTTCAGCTTGCGACTTCGTCCGCGTAGTTTTTTCACCCGCATTAGGTTACCTCTTTGGTTACTGCTCCGCACCTATTAGTTGTAGCATGATGATAAATACCCTATATCCTTCCTCAATAAATGGACTATCCAACACAAAAAGAATTTTACAATTCGAACCAGCAGTTCTTGAGATTAGCGCGTTTAACCAAACAAAGAAACTCTTCAGCTTTATAATGTTAGTATAGATATTAGCAACCGCCTGTTCTCATACAGTAACGGCACGAGCATTGATCACCAGGCTTGCTCAAGGCGGATTGGCAATTCCAGACTATTCATTATAAGACCAGATTTCCCCACGATGTCTTCTTTCGCCGATGTCAGTGATGAACTTAAGAAAGTACATCTGAAACAGACAGACACATGAGTACTTTTAACAAGAACCTCGTACATAATATGGCGGTGCCTGAATATACCATCACGACATAGTGTTTTTCAAACCTGCCTTTTGACAATCAACCTTAATTTATCAAAACAAGATTAAAAATCAAATATCTTCTCCGGATCCATGGATTTGCACAGAGGCAGACGTCTAGGAAGCGAATATTTCCTGTCGTTGATCGATTCAGCCAACAAATTGAATTATGAGGAGCACACGAGCACCAGACGAGACGCCAAATTAAATGTTCAAGCTGATTTTCACGCTCCGATAGTTCCATAAAGAATTTAAAATAATATCTAGTACAAGTTTGTATCGCGTTGTAGTGTAGACGGTAACTTTGTGGCTGACCAAACTTAAACCCTATTAACATGACTTTAGCGTTTAAACTTAAGATGAAGTTTAAGGAGTCAAGTTTGAAACAGTAGATTTAGTAACTTCATTTCAGTACAGCATCTAAAAAAATATCTTACCATTATTATAAAAGCGAAAATTTGGATAGATGAATGTTTGTTGTTCAATCACGCCGGAGCGGCTGAACGGATCTGGATGAAATTCGACAGAGAGATAGACTACTTTTTATCTCAAAAATGTACGGTTCCCGTGGCATAATATAGCAGACGCGAACAAAGTCCCGGGCACAAACTAGTATGATATAAAAAGTGTGTAACTGGTAATCGCAGTACACTGCCAAATAAAATTACATACATGCAAAAAGTTTTCATAATATTATTCACATACGAGTACCATCACGCCTGTATTCCCCGAAGGGTTAGGCAAAGGTGTACCAATGTACACCCACAGTTCGCCGGTATGTTTTAGGTCCCATGTAATAGGGGGCGAGCCTATTGCCATTAACCGGGCACAAATCCAAACTCCGAGCTGCTACTGAGAATCTTATAGAAAAACCCAATAACACTTTTTGCTCGACTTGGGAAACAAACCCAAGATCTCTAGCGTAGCGTAGCACCACCTAGGCTAACGAGGCAGTTATTTTATTCATTTCATGCAAAAACCCAGTGAATACCGACAGCCGACACAAATCTATTGTGTACAACTAAGTATCAGTATCGTAAAACTTTCAGTTTCAAATTCAATAGGGTTGTATTTGCATATTTTTTGTGTACACCAATAAGAGTTCCCATTCATCCCTACTCAATACACTTATCAAAAATAAATTTCGCGTCAGAGGAAAATATATATTTTCGTATCAAAGGGAAGTGGGTGTTTTTTAAAATTCCTTTATTTGCCCCGGAAAGGGCAATCCGTGGAGTCGCGTTGTGCGGAAACCGTTTTTTTAAGGGATAAACCTCTTTAATTTTCGAATTCAAAGGGTATATTTTAGTACTCATATTACTTATGTTTTAATGAGCAATCTGTGTTTGTTATGTGGCTTTTGCGAAAATTTGAAAAACATGTTTAATTAGACCTAGATATTTATTTTTAGAAGAGTCCGTTTATTTAGAAAACAGAAATATGTTACAAAAAGATAATATAATTATAATAATTAACTTGTCAACTCTACGTCATGGAGTCATTACGAGTTTTAAGAAATTTGCGATTACGGGGTCTATAGTGTAGGTATTCTAGTTATTTATAACATGTTATAAAATTCATCATCATATCATCACGCCTGTATTCCCCGAAGGGTTAGGCAGAGGTGTACCAATGTACACCCATAGTTCGCCAGTATGTTTAGGTCCCATGTAATAGGGGGCAAGCCTATTGCCATTAACCGGGCACAAATCCAAACTCCGAGCTGCTACTGAGAATTTTATACAAAAACCCAGTAACACTTTTCGCTCGACCTGGGAATCGAACCCAAGACCTCTAGCGTAGCAGTCGCACTTAGGACCAATGTGTTGTGTTTATGTTTTAAAATTGAAATTTTAATTTCGTCAGATAATGTATAAAATCGCTAGACAATGTTACTATGTTGTTATTTGTATGCGTTTTACATTATTCACCAAAATATTAATAACAAAGTTCTATTTTTAAATGCGAGGCTCCAGTTTCATGTTACAGATTATGACAAAGAGGACGAGGAGCAATATCATTGTAATTACGGAACTACGTTATATATTCACTTTTTGACCAACTTTGACGCCAACACTGGCGTGTTGGTTGATTAAAATTTTATTACAAAATGTCGGGGCGTCTGAAGTTCGGCGAATTGCCTTATAATTGAGTTCGCCGTTAATTTGTACGTGATCGTAATTATTACATTATTTTTACATTGTTTAAGAGGCTCGTCGCTGATTGACTGGGCTAATGGCAGACAAGTTGAGAAGAGAGAGAAGAGATTTTGCTCAATGTTAATTTGATTGGCAGTAAGCGCAGTTTACGGGTATGTCATTGTCATGTGCCTTTTTACACCCCGTAGGTAAGTATTATTAACATTGTAACATTTCATAATATTAATAAAATACGTATACGTATTTCTTCAAAATCCACTGCTGGTCTTAGGCCTCCTCTAGCGATAGCCATTATGACCGGTCCTGTCTAGCCCGTATCCAGCGATTGTCCGCTACCAAAAACGACCTTATTTCTTTCCACTAACACATTTTCCCCTTAACTTTATATGCCACTTGTATACCTCTACAAACTATAATATCCTTCGGTTAAGTTGAAAAGAACAAAAGAGCGTCGCTAAGTTGAAAACAACGCGTCAATATGAAAAATAGATCCACAGCATTATTAAATAGGGTGACACGATGAAAACGTTAACGGAGCGGAACGAAGCGGTGCTGAGCTGTGCTGAGCGTCGTTTTCCGCATTTCCTGTATATAATAAAAGTAAACCGCGGATGTAATAATATTTTTCGTATCATAAACTTGAGATGAAGTCTTCCCAACTTTTTCGAAATGCCTAAGTTGTGAGGATATTACTTACGAGTATGTAGCATGTTATTTAAGAGAAACATCTACTTATCCATCGCTGCTTTTGATGTTTGTACCTAAGTTTAGAAGGTAACTAAGCCTGTTTTACAGTCATGTACCTAACATTATAGGTACAGTACTTAACTTATCAGTAGGTTAGTTAAAATATTATCAACAATCGACTGCCTGAAAATTTTAGCCAAGCTACGTTTCACGTATTTCAATGCTATCCTAGAAAGCTGCCTCTGCTAAAATATTACCTTTTTAACTTCTCTAGCTCATGCTACCGTATGGGCCACTATGGGCTACCATAGTTAGGCAAAAGCCTCCTCAAGTTCTACTATGAACCCTCTTCCACCTCAAACCAGAAACATTATTAGCATATGAAAATATTAACTAGGTAACCTACATTGCGGAATTTGTTCTAAAGAGTCACCGCGGCCATAGAACTCAAAGGGTATTAACAGGAACTTGGATGGGTTTCAGTCAGTAAGAGACTGACACTACCTTCAGTCCCTCCAGTCATTTGATGATTTCCCAACCTTAAAAATAATACTAGTCACCTAAATAAGTGGCGTAAAAAAATTAGGAACGCAAGGCAAGAAATCCTGAATAGCTTCTCTTAAGTCGTACAGTACCTACGTACGCGAGAAGCCTCGCGATCCCCGAGGCGATACAGAACCCACTGACTTACAAAATACTAAGAATAAAATCATAAATAAGTGAACAGCAATCTGCACAGCGACCTTCTTTCCCACTTTATCATTAGACTGGGCGATTTACTCGTAGGAGGAAAATACGAAATAGCCATGCAAACATGTACAGACAAATATTAGGTAGCTGTATTTTTGATAAACTTAGCTTTTTCATACGAATTCCCACTGAATTCGGATTAGCAAGTTCCGATTCAGGTTTCGTTGTTTTAAGGAAAATCATTATGAAGAAAAAAATACATAGTTTAATTAGAGTAAAAGAATTGTTAGCTAAATTCTTCGTGTCTATGTCCAGATTGTTAATCCACAGACTTTTTATTCATAACTTAATACTTTTTTAGTTTCTGAAATACGTTGTGTAACTCAATCATAATCACAAAAAATTATTAATTTTCTCGAATTTATATAAGATTGAGATTCCCTTTTATTAATTCGCTGTGTGCGTGCGGTCTAGCTATCAAGTGGATAACTGCGGGATTAACGACACGTTCTAACCTACAACGCTTTATTAGTTTGTGTTGCCATTATATTATCATCATAATGGGAATGAGTTCGTTCGTGTTGCCAGTAAATGGGTTGTCCGTTAAACAAACTACTGCAATCGTCACCTGGAGAGTTCCTAACCATAATAAAATGGATTTATATCCTGCTGTCAGCGTGAAAAGATATGAAACTATTACATTTTATTGTATTTTTTTTTTCTTTACGCATTCCAGTATTTCTCGGAACAAATTCAAAATGGCGGCCAAACAAAGGAGTGAATGAAATCAATGACTTATCGTGACATTACAAACTTTAGCTTTCAGATACAAGATGAAATGAGACTGGAGATTCTACAAAGAGCGCAGCGAACTGGATTAGCCACTATCTCGTCTATCTGTGAAAGTTAGTAGACGCCTGAATAATTATGTTCAGTGAGATTCGTTACTTTGGGAACGGATCACGATCGGATCTTGTTAACATGAAGTCTAATGGTAAGCCGCTATAAAAGTTTTAATAATTAACTTTGTAATACTTAGGTCGCTATGCATGGACCCTACTTTGAAGGTGAATAGGAAATCTACCCGACGTTTCGCAAGAAAACTAAGGCTGCCTTAGTAGAAAATGTAAGTAGTTAAAAAGAAAAAATCCTAGAAAGTATGTACCTACTTAGCAAGGTAGGTAGAGAAACCCAGTTGCACAGTTTTTTCCCTGTTCGTTCATGCCTAAAAATATGTGTTCAGGATAATATACAGATACCTATATTTTATATTTAATTTTTTTATTTAGTCATGTAATCAGTTGTTTCAGTGAACTAATTAACAAGTTATAATAACGGTGGTCCCCAAATTAGGCAGAGCCTGTTTCGTGGGGGCCAGTATATAGCGGTAGCTACTTAATATATTGTGATTTACGGCTGTATTATTGAAATTATATTTTTTTTTTGTAAGTGGTTTATAGTCTACATTGCTTTAAATAACGAAGCTTACTATGTAACGCTAACATTAAATTAACAATAGCGTTATAACGTTATTTTTCTAACGTTATATTGAATGGAGTTTAGGTATTGACAATCACTAATGTAGGACCTACAGCAATCAAATATTTACAAATTACTTAAGTACCTACTAACATATGTACGACAATCGATCGTAAGGTATAATTAGGGAGAAGTTTTCTTGGAAATCCGTCTAAATGTATTTCAAACCGATTCATTTCCCGTAAAAATATTGAGGGACGAGACATAATGAAAACCATAATATTTTTCCAGTTAATAACTGCATTTTCATCCTCCTTTCCATAATTTGAAGGGGAGACAATTAGGGCGGAATCTCATTCAAATTGCGATGGGTTTTGATTGATAACGTAGCACCCCTGCCTGGCCAGAGGTGTGATAAATGCTCACTTTTTAGTCACAGACTAGGAGATTAAACTCTAAGGAATTCTTGGAGTAACTGTGTAGACTGGAATGTGATTAAAGTCGTTGCTATGCGGCTTACTTGAAAGATATTTACGCGTGACTTATTTGCCGTAATTCAGGCACTACTTTTATACAATGTGTCCTAAGTGTTCGTCCTACTTACCTACGTATTTGCCGAGTTCTTTTATTCTGTTTTATATCTGCCAATTTGGATCAGTACGTTGGCCATTAGTAGACCCTGGCTTTTGCAAGCACAGCTCGTAGGTAATTATCATTGTGTTTAAAGGGCGATGTACGGAAAATGTGCTACATTTAGTTAAAGCCGTACCTATAGTCATTTTAATTAAACCATTTACAGGTACTTTTGAATTGTTAATGAGTCGGTTAGTTAGTCAGAAAGATAAAGCTAGTTGCTCGTTCCAAAATGTAGGTTAGCTTTATGGAGAACACACATACCATCACGCCTGTATTCCCCGAAGGATTAGGCAGAGGTGTAACAATGTACACCCACGGTTCTCCGGTGTGTTTAGGTCCCATGTAATAGGGGATGGGCCTATTGCCATTAACCGGGCACAAATCCTAACTCCGAGCTGTTACTGAGAATTTCATAGAAAAACTCAATAACACTTTTTGCTCGACCTGGGAATCGAACCCAAGACCTCTAGCGTAGCAGTCGTGCTAAGGATCGTTAGGCTACCGAGGCAGTTAAAAACTGGTTCACTTTATGGAGAAGGGGCAAGAAACTCCATGAAGTCTTTTCAATTAAGTGTTTTTGGATTTTTATTGCTGCCATATATTATGTGAAAACAATGTAGGTAAAGAGCAATACAAAACAACAAATCAAACATAAATTTTAATAAAAAAGAAGCCTTCAGGGAAACTTACTATGAATACGCCCAAATTAATTCATTAAGCGGCCACCTGCCCAACCCTTAGCTGATGTAATATAAGGCTTAGACTACAGGTTCATTTATACGTGGCGCCGACTTCCATTGGCCGAATTATATGGCTCAAGCTTTGGCGTACAGCCAGCAGGCGCCAGAAATTTTACGGCTGTCTTCACATTGTATGAGATAGATACCTACCTATATATCCACACATCTTTTTTTTTTTTAATAAGGAGTATATAACTACGCATAGGTAATGCTCAACAAACTAAGTTTTATTGAACAAATAATATTGTTAGGGAACGACTTTTTGTAAGTGTGAAAAATCACTTATTTTGGTAGCGTGTATTGTAGCACACGTAAAACATTGTGGTTTTTGTTAAAAATATTATAAAAATGTAACCCCCGACAGAAGAATAAATATCCCTGCCGCTAACAAAAGAGCTGATAACCTTGAAACCGCTGAACCGATTTCCATTAAACATAGCTAAGAACACTCCCGACTAATTCACCTTTCAAACAAACAAAACTAAATCAAAATCAGTTCATGCGTTCGAGAGCTACGATGCCACAGACACACACACACACACACAGATACGTCAAACTTATAACAACCCGTCGTTTTTGCGTCGGGGGTAAAAAATAGTCTGTTTGATCTTCAATCTCCGTAACCAGTAGATTCCCAGGATCGGTCCTTACAAAAACAAACTCGCAATGGCGAAAAGAATCGGCTTCGTTTAGTGTCTTTTTATACCCTTTATAATTCATGCTGTGGTTACCTTTTTTCAGCAACTTAACAGCAAAATGAGATCATCAGAAATGTGGTAACCTTTAGGTTACCTACCACATTTCTTTTAACGAATCTCATTTCACCGTACCGTCTAAGAGTACATATGGGCATTGGTGGACACGCGGGCGAGCACGATAATGGGAGCTTTGTGCCGTCGCTCCAGGCCTTATGGGCCAAGATTTTGTTGCACACCGTGAGTTTTTAGTAAACCGGAAAAAATACGGTTAACGTATGGTTTTAAATTAACTACCTAAAGTGAGTTGTACAAGGATCAACATCAGTTAGTCCCGAAGTGAAATCTTGAAAGTTTAATTAGATACGAGTAATAATATAAATTTGGTAGTAATTCAAGTATTATTATTGCTTACCTTATCAAATAATTTGAGTAATAATCATTCTTTTTTACCCCTCATAGAATACGTAGGTCATTTTCGGCTATTACTTCATAGAAATACTTCAGGATTCAGCTGACTGAAACCACAAAGGGACCGACCACAGACCTAAGTACCCCACATTCTATTAAAGTGGCGCCAAAAACCTCTTGGTAACAACTATCGGTTGGAAACAAAAACGTTGTAAACAAACCGCTAGAAACGAACATGTGAAACAACACGGGGACGCCCTGAGAGGAAACGTACCCGTTGGAAACATACACTGAACCCGGCCGTGAATATGTCACATCGACCATTAGAAAGAGATGCGTACGAGTGACAGAGACAACGCTATACAAAACCGAACTTTTTCTAAAACTCGATGTTCCATACATACAGCCGCGTACTGACATGGGGCACTGCGGAGGAAACAGTACGATAGAAACCAACACGTTGGATACCAAAACGTTGGGAACGTTGCACTTTAACTATAAACAAGGGGCTTTAAGTTGAGGTCAGTCCCTGTGTAGTGGTATGTACGACTCATAGCATCTCATTTAGGTATATATCGACCATTCTGTCCGTCCCTTTGTGAAATACAGACCTGATGTGTGTCAATTAATATGGGTTCGATTCCCAGATTGGGCAGTAGGTTCTCAGCCCGGAGTCCGGGTTTGTGCTCCGTTGATGACATCAAGTTAGTCCTTGGTAGTTGCAGCTTATGCCCTTAGGGGCAGCTCACACTAAGATGCGACGCGACACGACGATGCTTGAAGAGCCGTCGCTTCGCGCTCCACTGCACACCGCGGCGCAAAATGCATTGCGATGCCGCAAAGAGTATTTATAATGTGTATACTATAAAGTTCTAATATTGTATCGGTATCTTAAACTCGCTATTCGCGTCGCACACTTGTTCGTACACTTACAATTTAATTGAATGAGAGCGTCGATAAGTTGCTCTCATTAAGCTCGTTATAAATGGAGTTTAAATACCGCAGGAGGGTAATCCCGAGGGGAAGAAAACAAGGCATTTCATTAGGAAATAAAAACTTTTATTATTATCAGTTCAAATATCGTATTTACATTCTTTTAAACGAGTAAAAGCACATTGTTTATACATTACAAAAAATTATTAAAAAAAAATCATAACTAAATCAGTAGCGGGACAATTTCGTGATACGTAAAATAATAAAACATAGTTAATCGAAAATAACCTACGATAGTCTAAAATAAAAATAAATCTCATATAGTCCGTGTACTCCGGAACTCATACAAACGGCAATGGCAACTCGTATAGGACTTTCGTAACTAAGAAACCGTAACAACTAACTGATTAATTAATAATACCTATATACAATTCGTTCTTTCACAACGAACGTGAGCCACGCGGCCTCGGTCAGTACATCGTACAAATGCAAATTATTATGTATACAATAGAATTTCCACTATTCTCAATATAAATGCTCGACGTAATCTCGTATCGTACATGTGTAGGCGCGGGGCGCCGGTGCCTCACTCAACGGGTGAATTATTTACTTTGCATCCCTTACTAAAGCCGCGAGGGCGCATGAACCGCGAGTGCGCGAGCACATTCAATTGCTAGCGAATTTTATTACTACATTAAAACAGCGAATTCTGAAGACTTCATCGGATATTAAGGGTGTAAAAAGACACTTAAAGAAGCCGAAAGATGAGTTATTCCCATCATTGCGATCAATTTTTTTGGTCTGAACTTTACCTGGGGCTATTATTTATGCAGATATTGCAGATTAAGATATATATATATAAATTTCCAACTTTTTTACGTATCTCTTACGAACATAAGTTTTATTTGTAACTCAATTTTAAATATCCCACCTGTAAATTCACGGAATGGGATGTCTTTTCTCATAGGATGTATCGATACTTTCTGAGTGGGAAACAGCCCTTGGCAAGTTCATCCGAGACCGAGCGATGAATGTTTCGGAGCTATTCTTCAGTGTCAGCCCCAGTGAAAATATCATCGCAATAAAAATCTCTCTCGGAAGCACAATGTTGAGCGTGCGTTACATTCACAAAAAATATCAGTATCCCAGAAATATGTTTTGTTCAAAGTTATGGTTGCCGCCACGAGTCGTGAGCACAAATATCAAGATATTTTTAGGGTTTTGGGTTCCTTTCTAGGTTTTTTGGAGTGCTGACGCTGCACTCGATTCATCCGTCTGTCGTGCCAATCGCGTATAGTGTCGACGCCCGTTTGTGCTCACGACTCGTGGCGACTGATATACTAAGTTTGATGGACAGTATACGTGGTAGCGGCTATGTCATGTGTCTTGTTACACCCTATACTCTATGGGTACATATATTTAATTAGATGAATGGATCAAACCTCAATATTCGACAGTATCTACACGCTTCACAAAATAACACACTATCTAAGGCAACAGACGGCGGGTTGTGACGAAACGCTATTACATACAGGTCAACATTTCCAACAATCAAATTAACGAACGTACATATATATTACAATAACCAATTATTTGACCGACCCGCCTTTAACACCAACTCGCGAACTGTTAAAATCTACCCCTCTGTCTGTCTGTGGATTCTACGACACTCGCACTTCAGCGACACCTCGCCGGCCTTCATCTACTACATACAATTAAACTCAACAAACCATATACAATGAAAATATTGCGTTTCACATACTATACAATTTACGTACTATTGGTGTTCGGAACCGTACTATGAATTAACTACTCGATAGTGCCGGGGGCGGCTCTCGAATTTGTGACGTAACAATTTTGTGCTCAATTTTGTTAAATTTTGTTTAATTCCGCTAAGTGCCCGCCCCCGGCACTCAGTGTAAACGTCTCTAAAGCTCGGTAAGGACTACACTAAGTTGATCTACGCTCACTAGTGTTTAGTTTATTTTCCGCGCACACTGACAACTCGATTCTACTACTCGAATTACTTATTATCGATTTTGTCGCGTATTTTGGCAGTGCGTTCAGTGCGATTCAATTGTTATAAGGCTTTATTCGCTAAGTCTTGGCGTAGGTAACATTTAATTGATTTTTATTGCTATTTGTCACCGAATTATTTACAGATTATTTTTTGTCGGTTCTAGACTAGCATTAAGACTACGTACAAAACGACCCCTATGCGATACTAATGTCTTGATTAATTTATAAAACTGTGGATTGAAGAATTTATTTTAATTGTTGGCACAATTTCCGTTCACGATTCTGTAGGGCTACAATCTATGTAATCACAGATAACTCTTTAGTGTCGCTATCTAAGAAGACGTCGAGTTCACGTTTGGTCTAAATTTAACTGTCAAGTTGCCAATGCGCCGGTCCTACGTTACTTACACTGCGCTCCTAACGTTACGTCGTGGGGACCACTAAAAATTCACTAAACTGGTTAATTTCACTAGTCTTTAGTCTAGACGGAACCTACCTCCATCGCTCTACCTCGCCTCGCTCAGAACAATGATTAGTATATTATTTATAAATCGTCGAATTTCCTATCACGTTACAATTTACAGTAGGACGGTCCCACACATGATTATATTTGAGATCTGCGAAGATTAAATAATTTTGGTAATAGATTATCTCCGTTCAATTCACATGGTATCACTGGAGGTACACATCTCCTCGCCACACTAACTTTACTATTTGAGCACCGTGGAAGGAATGTGTGCATAAGATTTAGATAAACGCCAAGATTCAATGTGAGAGCCCCTACCATGAGTTACGAAGACTCTGTATCCGCTAGGTCGGATAAGCATCGGAAGACAGCCAACAGCAACCAATATTTGTTTTACTTCGTCAGTCGAACACTCATGGCAGAAGCTCAATGATAAAACCGTATAGTTTCATAAGACTGCATTAGAGTTAACTTCATCGACAATTATTTCTTATTAAATATAAATAAACATCTTCAAAATTTTTACCAAATTATGAGCATATATGTATTTCCAGCATAAAAATCTTTTAAAATAATACGTCATACTCTTCTCAATTATAGATATACATGGCACACTGCTCTGTTTATATATTTATAGTTATAATTCATACACTCGTTACCTAACAGTTTACCTTGTCACCATAGAATAATTGAATTATATGGATGGATATTCCGTTGGAAGCTTAACAAGCACTAATACAATAATAGAAAGGACAAAGCAATCGAAGGACGAACAAACAATGATGGGGGGTTTTGAAATCAACTGAATACTGTCGCCGGCATTCGATGCCCGATCGAGCGATTTTTTTTTAAATCTAGACGATAGAATTATCACGAAATGTTGGTCCGACGGAGCGAGTCAATCAGAATATGACGGCTCCTGGTGAAGTATAGGGATCGCGGCGCAGGCGCCGGGCAGAACGAAAAAAGCGTAATCGATTCGACTAAAGGGGTCGTCGGCTGAATATCACTTGATGGTCGCGTGCCGCGTCTCCGGGTGCAGGCACACGCCCTCCACTGTGAGTATTGATACCTCTGCAACAATGTTACACACGTTTAGAACTCTCGCTTTTATTACATACACTTCAGACGACTGGTGTGAATGTGAAGTCGACTTTAAAGTATGGACACAAATACTTTTTGTCAACAACATATCTTGTTCTATAACGTAAGTTAGAAATTATTCATAAGCTTTCGTGACATGTCCCGGATATTATAACTTTATTCTTTTTATCTAGAACGATTACAAAACATTTAAAAAGCCCACTGTCCGTTGAAAAAGTTACAGAAAGCCACATAAGCGTCGGGAGCTCGCTGCGGGCGCCTCCTACAATACTACGACATGGGGTAATACTATATGACCATTTAAAGTATTTTCCACTCACCATCAGGCAATTCCCTAAGCCGCGGCGGCAGTGAAGCAAAGTACGCGTGGTGCAGCGCCCTCTGCGCGGGCAGGCGGCGCCCGGGGTCCGGCTGCAGCAGCGCGGCCGCCACGCGCTCGGCGTCGCGGCCCGCCTCGCGCAGGCGCGGGAACGCCGCGCCCAGCGCGCGCGCCGGCGACATGCCCCAGCGCGACACGTGCGCGCGCAGCCCGGGCAAGCGGCTTACGCCTGACCAGCTTTCTTCTGTGGGTGTGCCTACCACCTTTGGGGGAGAGTAATGATGTTGCATATTGGAAAAGTAATTAATAAAGTACCTACGCTAATTACGTGATCCTCATTAAATAGGCAAAGTTTATGGATTTCACTAAAAATACACGTATGGTAAAGATAATGTCTTCAAGTACAAAACTAAAGGCAATGTAGCAAGGAACGAATAAGTTCTATCAACAACATTGACAAAAAATATTTTCTACAGAAAAATAGGTAAGTGGACTGTGACAGATGTTTAAAAATGTTGTCAAACTAAATGTACTGTTAAAAGATGGAATATAAACAAAACGCACATACCTTAAATATTTTATCTAGTTGGTCGTGTGTGTCCCTGACTCCCGGGAAGGTCGGCACTCCGCAGAGCATCTCCACGAATATGCAGCCCACGCCCCACATGTCCAGTGACGTGGAATACTCCGTGCTGCCCAGTAACACATCTGCATAAAACACAGACATATTCTTGATAATCGTCGTTAAGACTGCAGACCTATGAATTTTCATGGTACACAAAAAATATTAAAAACATATTATTCTATGCCCCACAGCTGCACCAAACAAGCCCAGTTCAGCAAAAATGCCAGACTACTTATGCCCGACCCTGGTTTTCAACTGGACCTAAGTATTCTGTAATACGGATGGTACACCAGATCGAGGTTGTTTTTGACGTATTTCATTCTGTCAGTCAGTCCAATAATTACATATCTATTTACTTGTCTTCTTCTCTGTGTTCTTAGTGTTAATGGGAGTCTTTTGTTGTGTCGGTCTGGAACTAAGATACGATTTTTCCGCTTATATAATTGAAGGCGGGATAAATGTTTAGTAATAGTCCCCGTATTACCTGACCCCCTCTTACAAACAGGGGGTACCGGCATCTGTACCTACTTACAGCTTAAACAGTAACTGTTTTAGAAAAATAAATAAAGTGTGTTGTGACACTCTACAACAATTTAGCAGACTTTCGGTAAGGGTCGTGAAAATGTCGAGCTGAATATAAAAATGAAGATAAATGACGACTCGTGACAGCCATAAAAGTATATTCAGGGATAGTAGGCTACATTCAATTCTCACTGTGCGAGTTTACACCATAAATTCAAATCATAGAGTAAATATATCACTGTTATTGATGTTTTTAGAAGCTACGAACAAACTAAGTATAAAAAATTCATAACAAATGAGAGTATTGAATCATCATTCCGGTGAATATTTTACAAAACGGTCCATAATCATGATTAGTTGATGAATCAAAAGAAATAACATACCATCACACCTGTATTCCCCGAAGGGTTAGGCAGAGATGTAACAATGTACACCCACAGTTCGCCGGTATGTTTTAGTCCCATGTAATAGGGGGCGAGCCTATTGCCATTAATCGGGCGCAAATCCTAACTCCGAGCTGCTACTGAGAATTTCATAGAAACACCCAATAACACCTTTTGCTTGACCTGGGAATCGAACCCAAGACCTCTAGCTTAGCAGTCGCGCTTAGGATCACTATGCCAACGAGGCAGTTGGCCGGCAAAAGAAATAAGTGATCTTCAGACTATTCCGTAGTGTCCGTTTTCGCAATGGCGTTAACACGGGTGTGTTTTGTGTCTGACAAACCGGTATTTAGAAATCAGTGAAAAATATCTAGTCTGTTTTTTTTAATTATTGACGAAATAATTCATTGTCTAGAATCATGTACTGTTCCACCTATTATATGCATAGTTATGTCTGATTTCCAGAACAAATATTCCAACAGGGACATTTTAAACACACGATATCGCACAGTCCGGACAACTTTATGCATATTGCATTTCCCTAGTTCGCGTGACAATATTACGGGCTACATCCGTAAAACAATATTACTGTAAAGTTTCAAGGAAAGCATTAGCTAAATATATACAGAGCCTGTCACTTCTAATTTTACTAAATCTGTTTCTAGAAATTTTCATAATGGTTCCTGCAAGAAGCTTGTTATGGTCGACTGTAAAACGTAAGTAATATTGTCGTTTTAATAAACCAAGAGTAAGCCAATTTGACGAATTCATAGTGGATTCTGATTTTACTAATGATAATAGTTAATTAAGTTTTTTGCCAGAGGATTCGAAGTTTGTTCTTTGTAAAAAGCGCTTGCATGCTATCTAATAATAAAGGATGCCTTTTTCCACACTTTTATAAAGAGAAAAGATTTTTGTTCGTTTTTATATTTGTTACTATAGGCTCCGAAACAACTGGACCGATTTTTAAATTTTTCACCAATCGATAGCTACATTATTCTTGAGTAACATAGGCTATATACCATCACGCTACGGCTCACAATATCGAAGCAAGCAATAACGAAACAAATGCGGGTGAAATAAACCACGCGGACGAAGTCGCGGACCGGTCGCTAGTATTTTATATAGTAAATAGCATGTTTTATCTGCCTTACAATGAACCTGCTCTAACACACTATGTAAAACACTACCTTCTGAATGAATTAAGTAAAAACCTGTCAAAAAAAGTCAAAAGTCAAAACATTTAGAGAGATTACAGATCCCCACAGTGCGGCAGTCCCCCCGAGTGCGGTGCTCCTGACCAGACGATGACCCACTTATTACAGTGCCCAAAGAGGTGCACTTTAGAGGACATTCACAACGCTACTGGTGCTGCGATAAACGTGGTCGCGTACTGGGCCCAAAAAATATCTAAAATCATCAACTCGAACGAAGAAGTTAGTTCAATATCACCTTGTATATATTTTAATACTAGCCACCCTGAAAACGAAAAAGAAAGGGAGAAATTAAAAGTATCACTTACCAGGTGGTCTGTACCATAGCGTGACGACCTCGTGCGAGTACGTGTGGCTCGGCACGGACTTGGCCCGCGCCAGACCGAAATCCGCCAGTTTCAGCTCACCGTGAGAACTTATTAGTAAATTCTGAGGCTTCACGTCCCTGTGCCAAAGAAAAAGAGTTCTTAAATATATGATATGAATATAATATTCTTAAATATATAAAAGCACCATCCCTTTTATGTCTCGGAACAACAATGGAGTCAGCAAGTCTATAATAATACTAGCCTTATATTATGCCAATGCAGAGCAAAATCTCTTCCCATGAAGAGAAGCCACGACGAGCGCGTGCTCAAGGCGGATCAATGTGGCTTTTTCAATTATATATTCTAAGTTTATATTGAACGTCACTCATCGGAGAAAGAAAACATCGTGAGGAAACTAGGATTAAAATAAGTCTTATCAACATAATAGATTTAAAAAAATTATATGAGTTGACTTTGTGACAGCAATTATGGATAAGCCAGGATAATCCGGTCATACTGAATGAGTATATAAATCAAAAGGTAATGTTTCCACTCTCGTACGTTTCCAGTGAACGAATAAGGTTGTCATTTAATTACGAAGGGTGCGTTGTCCAGTTTATCGTCCACAGCTGGCGAATGGACTGTAATTGATTTTCCTCTAATTTCTATTACATTATCTTGCCCCTTGTCAAAATCAGAACCCGATTTTTAAAAAGGAGAAGCAATTTTGGATACTTACAGCTAATGTTTTTTGCTTTAATGTTAATTTTATATACTTAAGCGAATTTAGCAGCGCACCTATGATACAGTAGAGATTAATAGGGTGGACAACGTTTAAAAAACAATATAAAGAAAGACACCAAAAACCTTCTCAGTAGCAGGTCGGAGTTAGGATTTGTGCCCGGTTAATGGCAATAGGCTCGCCCCCTATTACAATGGACCTAAACATACCGGCGAACTGTGGGTGTACATTGTTACACCTCTTCCTAACCCTTCGGGGAATACAGGCGTGATGGTAAGTTACCAAAAACCTGCAGTAAAAACCTGACTAAGCGCGAGTAGGACTAGCACGCTTAATTTTTAATATTATTCCATTTTTGTTAAATGCAGCCATTAAAATACAAACTCAGCGAAAATTTTACGTATCTACCTATTACCTTTTCAATGATACCGCTCTTTGACAGACGTACGAACGGACGGACGGACAGACACTCTGAGTCTTAGTAATAAAGTTCCATTTGGCACCTTTTAGACACAGAAATATTGTCTGATTTATTAAAATACAGACAATATTTTTGAGAAGCAAAACTCTTTATTGTTCTACAAACTATCCCATGTTTATAATCTCCGCATATTATTAATAATAATACAAGTGAATACACCCGTTATTACAGAAACAGCTTAGTTTTATTATTATAAACTGCGAAAGCAAGCTCGCCATCATTGTTTACCTTTGCATCTCGGAAACGATATTAAAAATAGCAAAGGAAGACCTAGGTTTCATGCTACGTAGAGTATATAAACCAGACTGCCTGGCGAAATCAATACTAATATAATAAAGCTGAAGACATTTTGTTTGTATGTTTGTTTAAACATTTGGAACTCACAGTCAGACTGGAAAAAAAAAATTGTGTATGTGGTGATAGCCAGGTTTTTGAGGAACAGTATAGGCTATATAACATCACACTACGACACACGGGAGCGGAGCAGTAACCAAAAACGTAACTTAACGCTGGTGAAAAAACCACGCGGACGAAGTCGTGTGCACAAGCTAGTTGGGAATAATTTGAAAGCCAATGGCAGACAAGACGTTGATTGTGTTTGTAAATAAAAAATGTTGGCATGAAGTGAAAGATATTATCAACAATGTGAAGTAAGAATATCTTCAATGTTCATGATCTGTTTTCTGTTAATCTTTTAAACTATACTTATGTACACTTGCGTGCACAAAACGAAATATTTCTTTACATGAAATTGTGCATTGTGGTTTATTCTGCTTTAAACGTCACAGTAAATGACGAGAATTATGGTATTTCATGCTTTCATGAGCTGTTTATATTAGGCGAAAATAAACGTATTTTCTTTCAATCTTTCTGTAATATTATTTTTAACTTTACCATGATAATATCCTACGACGTGTCATAATACTCCTTTTGTCCCAAAGCAAACTGATATCTACGTGTCTCAATATAAAGTCTAAATTCATACAACCAACATACCTGTGTAAAACTCTTCTCCTGTGACAGTATGAGAGTCCTCGTAGCAACTGGAACATGTACAGCCTAACATTGTGGTGGTTTAGTCCCCCAGGATGCCTCTCCATGTATTGTGATAGATCCGTGTCCTGGTCGAGGAAAATGTAAATTAGCATTCGATCTGAAATTTCTACTGTTGTAGGTATAAATTTTGAACGCAGCCATTAGCTGCGATTGGCTGTTTTTGGGTCACAAGTGTCATACGATGACATTAGCCCAACCCACAACTTGTCAAGTTTAACTTACAAAATACCACGTCAAAATAAACTTTGTACATTGGCGCTAAGGAAAACGTTAGACCGTTGGGCGCAACTGAAGAGAGGTGAAAAAAAAATTAATGGGTACTCAGCGTTATGGATAGATCGATTAACTGATTATTCACCAGATAAAAAGCCTAGTTATAAAGAAAAGTACATCCTGGACAGGAGACTGATGATGAAGACTAGATTATTATTTTCACAAATATTAGTCTAAGGGCAGTGGCCAGCGTGTTTGTATAACCAGATGTGTAAACGTGGACGAGGCGAAAGAAGTATGTAAGGATTCTAGCAGGTGGCGTTCTGCGGTTTCTGCCTACCCCCATGGGGAAAATTCTTGAGTTTATGTATGTATGTAGTCTAAGGACTTCCGTCAAAAGTGTTTAAATATTACAATTGAGTGTGTGTAAAAGTGAAACTTGACGTAACACGTCAATTCAAACAAAAACGGTATTTACCGATGACATCAACTAGACACTTTTGTTTCACTTTCAAGTGCCATTACAAAAGCGTATTCTGTATACAAAACGGGTAATAAAAATGGTAAAGTAGAAACATTTATATCGAAGTGCGTCATCTCGAAGAGAAAAATAACTACTAGAGAGGTCGTTATACACAAAATAAGCTATGTAATAGTCGAATAACACCCAATGGAAATAGAAATCAATTTCAATTGATATTAGAGAGAAACGTCAAAAGAAATTGGATTCGTGAACCGACTGCTGGTTACAGATATTTGTGTTTATTATATTTTGGAGATGAAAGATCAACGCACTATGTGAGTGAAGGAAGGTTGACGGCGATATTGTAGTATCCAAAGTATGGTAATTTTGTCCTTCAGGGACAGCAAATTTAATAAGGAAATATGTTAACTTAGATGTGTATATATATTTTGGAATGATTATTTAGTAAGTAGGTACCTAGTGGGTTTGGGAAAATATTATGTACAAAACAAGCGCTTGTCTCATTCGACATCGAATTATGCTGGAGGAGACAGGCAATAACATGAATCCCGTCACAATTCTAGAATAAATTGTATTTGCGTACGTTTGCCTTAAACTTGGAATCAATTAATCAAACCACTTCCAAGTTGCACAATATCTCTCAGTCTTTGTTTACTATATTCCTCTCGTTGTATCAGCTGGAACTCACTCATGAATGCTTACAAAGGCCCCACAAGCATTTGTTCAACGACCACCAGTCGATGCCCACATCTTCTAGATTCGTGATATCTTTAATAATTGATAGATCTACCTTATGTTCATCTACATAAAGGTCATTATTATCCAAACAACGTCCACTGCTGGACATAAGCCTCCCCTTAGGTACAATGATCGGTCCTGCGCTACCCGCATCCGGCCCTTTCCCGCTACCTTTACCAAGTCGTCGGTCCACCTCGTGGGGGCCTTCCAACATTGCGCCTTACGGTACGTGGTCGCCGCTTGAGAACCTTACGTCCCCAACTATCGTACTACGAGCTATGTGCCCTGCCCATTGCCACTAAGGGTCACTCACCACAAATTCAAACACGAATGTTAGCGTTTCCCTGGTGTGCACAATGTCGTGAAGCGTCACAATGTTGGCGTGCTTCAACTCTTTGAGTAACGAAGCCTCCCGGATGGCTGTGAACGGCGCCCCCTCTTCTTCTTGCAGTCTGATCTCTTTCAATGCTACCACTTGCTGCGTTAAACTGCGAACAATGAAAGAATTTAGAATGATGTGGATAGGTAGGTATTCAAGGTATGGTGGTATTAACTTCAAAAACAGTCGTTTGTTCATGATTTTGAATAGCTGGTAGAGTCCCTTTGATAAAACTCATTATAATTGCTAGTTCAAGGCAATAAAATTCCATGCTTCTCTGATGCAACAATACTACCTACGTACATAGGGTTTTGTGCTAATGGCACGTTTGTTAAAAGAGAACAAGTGGAAGTGCTTAAAGATTATTTCTCATTGTTCATACCAGTCGTGGCCACGACTAGGCTAGTTCACACGTTAGTCTAGGTAAGATAAATAATGCAACGCTATGCCTCATTTGCATCGCATGCTCTAGCCATTGAAATCGGAGAGGCATAGAAAAGTAAACAATTTATCGCACCTGTCGACCTACGGCGATGCATAGAGAAAAATAGGACAGGAAATCCTCTAAAGTTTTATTACCGGATATAAGTAATTATGTCAATGTGTCTAGCGCTTGATGATCAGGACACTATACTCAGTAATGGAGGTTCTATACGTGAGTACATGTTGGAAATGTTTACGTACATTGGAGCAAGATGGAACACACATGCGAATGCCATGACTTAGGATGAAATTGGACCGAAATGATTCGAAAATCAGTTATATTAGATACTTGACCATCAAACAAACATCAAAGTACGAGCAGAAACCTTTGGGAAATCATCAAATGGCTTCTTCCGCTCAGGGCCAAGCTGAAGGGAGTGTCAGATTCTTACTGACTAAAACTCATCGGTGATCCTTCTAATATCCTTTGCGTTTCAGGACAACTGTTTTGAACAAATTCCGACACTGGAGAAGTACTTACTACCTTTATTATCTTAGGATATTTTTCATTACTAGTACTACCTAGATTAAGATATAACAATTTCCAAAAGAGCCTTTCTGAACGTTGCTTTACACATTAATTTCTAATTAAGATCAACGTAAAAGCTAGTGCATAAATGTAATATAACCGTCGGGCTGCTAACTACTTTCAGCACTAGCTTTTAGCTTTAAATAAGGCATTTATGAGGTACGAGAATACAGTACGTAACCAGGCATTCTTGAACTAAGAACTCATTTTGGAGTTACTTGAACTAAGGAGAGAGGGCATGGCGAACTTGCGTTGAAACTGTTCTGTTGTCATATCATCATAGCTTCGTCAGGAAACTTGGACCGCCATGAATACGACAATTTGAAGTTGAACACACTTATTACCGCTTAACTCTGTGAGGTGAAGTACTTCATTCAATATTCACGAGTAATGAACACTGTAAGTTCCGTTTGACTGGCCCACTCGACCTGACCCCGCGCAAACCACCAGAGTTTAGCATATTAATTCGCGAACTAAAATATACGAGAGTTTTTAACGTGAAATTTCATTTGGCGTGAGTCCTATATTAAAGTTAACGAGGTGGAATGTTAAAGGCTGTAAAGCGAATGATAAATAAATCTGGAAAATATTCAGCTGATACTACCGGTCGGATTTCACGTTAGCATTATTTTGAACAGTCAAATGCTCTCGACTCGAAATGTGTATTGTATTTTGAGACAAAATGGGATAACAGCTCGGTGCTTTACATATCGAGTGACGTCAAAGGCCGATTTGCAAGACGAGTGGAAATGCAGGAGACTATGACAAGAGCGCTACAAAAGCGGCATTGTTGCGAAATACGAACTCCAGTTGCGAGTGACGAGAAAATACGAGAAAAGATATATTTTGCATAAAGACGAAAATTGTACAAAATGTGATCACTCTAAAAAATGAAAGGAATATTCCAATATCTATTTTTATAAAGTAGAATGGAATGACGTGAATGCGCGCCTTTCATGCGTGAGGTTTAAGGGTTCGATACCGGACAAGTTCCAATGTGACTTTATCAATTCATATGGACATTCTAAATTTATCTTGAAAATCACTGACATCGATAAAGGACAATATCGTGAAGAAACTTGGACCTATAATCTGAAATCGCCAATCAGCCTTGAGCAAGTGTTCGCTGTATGAGAAAGACCCGCAGTGGGACAATAATATAGGCTGGTATTATTAGTATTTTAGAAAGTAAAGAAGTAAACAGAGGACTTCAAGGATATGACTGAAGAAGACAAACTCAAGATTGCCTAAATTGCGATAAAGATCAACAAATCTTTACTAATATCCTGTATAATGTATGATCTATTTGAGTTAACAAAGTCATTTAAAGCAAGGCTATTTGAAAGCTATCAAACAAGGAACTCTTTAGCTATGCCAGTGATAGCGAATATTGGCTGAAATGTGCCTCTCGGCCGCATCCACTCGAGTTACTCCCCCGATGCATATTTAAATATTGATGTTCGTTACGAAATGCATAAATATTTATAAAGCTGATTACTTTTACCGTGGAATAATTAATTTCCTTGTGTCAATTGAGCCGCTTCCTTATTATGTGTTGTGATTTTATTCAAAGGAATAGCATTTGCCCGAGTTTGTTTTTGTTCTTGTAAAACATTAAATCATCTTTCCAGATACTGTCACGAACGATGATATGAGAGTAACACATTGTGCTGTGATAAATAAGCCAGCCAAGTGCGAGTCGCATACAAAGGGTTCCGTAACACCATACAGTATTTAACACTTCATGTAAAAAAAAACCTTCCTTGTATGTGGACCCCTTTAATTTTCAATTAAATTGAATTTTTATTATTTACCATAGATATACACACTTTGTGCAAATTTTAAGTGTCTAACCTATCTAATATTATAACTGCGAAAGTAAGTTTGTTTGTCTCTTTGTTTGTTACCTTTTCACACCTAAACCACTGAACCGATCTTCCTGTAGTTTTTCATATACGTCGTCAGGTGTACAGAAACGGACACAGACATACCTTTCATCCCGACGAAATATACTATTCCCGAGGAAAACTGCAATTACGTTCTTATTACAATAGATGGCGCTAAGTGTCTTTCAAAACATGATTTCATTTTAAATTTAACCGACATTTACGCGGGCGAAGTCGCGGCCAAAAGCTAGATACGGCATAAAAGATATATATAGGCTTGTGACAGACAGGTGGACTGACAGACAGAGCCTTAGAAAGTCACCAAGGTGGTAGCAGGACAGATTGGTCAAGGTTTGCAAGCCTGCACTGGATTTATCATCATCCATTAACCATAATGAAAACTATTTTAATCCACCAAACATTACTAATTTAATGGAAGGAAGAGCAAAAAAGGAAAATGTAAAGAATAAAAGAAAGGATTCCGACAAAATAATGGTGACGATGTATTTAACATTAGATTACTTAGTTACAATTAGCTCGTCAGCTCGACTCAACTCCCGAAGGGATCGCTCAATTTCCCCGGGTTGAAAACTACCCTGTTCGTTGGTTTGCTGTAAGGATTATACTGTGGTGGCACTTCGTTCGCATACAAAAGCTTCAACCCCTCATTTAAGTCCGAAATAAAATAATCTTTACTTCGTTTATCTATAAGGATCATATTTACTTAATTATCTTGAAAATTCATGTTTTTGTCTAACAGTGCGTATTTTTCTGCCAATCATTTATCATCTCGTAACTGCCTCGTTAGCCTAGTGGTCCTAAGAGCGACTGCTACGCTAGAGGTCTTGGGTTCGATTCCCAGGTCGAGCAAAAAGTGTTATTGGATTTTTCTATGAAATTCTCAATAGCAGCTCGGAGTTAGGATTTGTGCTCGGTTAATGACAATAGGCTCGCCCCCTATTACATAGGACTTAAAACATACTGGCGAACTGTGGGTGTACATTGTTACACCTCTGCCTAACCCTTCGGGGAATACAGGCGTGATGGTATGTATGTATGGTATGCATTTTTCATCGTGCTCGTTTTGAATTATTCTAAACCGGGCATATTGTACGGGCTGACTGTGCATTCACTGTGCACATGTAAAAGGTTAAAAGTATAAGGAACAAGATTTCCTTTGAATGAAAATAAATTCAACTGTTATTATTTTTTTCATATTTCAGGGTTGGTCCCACAAAATAAGTACTTTTACCACCCGAAATAAAAGCCAGACCGTGTAATTTAATTCGGTAATTTGCTTCGTCGAACGATTGCTAGAAAGAGTTGATCTGAGAACCTGGCCATAAGACAAGCCGACACAAAATTAAGTAATTGATACTATTAACCAATTATTCCAAGATGCAAAAACATTTTATTTTAGCCCTGAAAACCCAATTAATTGTCAATTAACAGTAAAATTAGTTTTTTTGTTACTTTGATATCAATAAACAGTTAATCAATTCAGTTGCCAAATTAGTGGAAGTTGTTCACTATTGCCGTACAAAATCTATAGGGAAATAGTTAGCGTTTTGACAGCTCGTAAAAAATATGTCTAATTGATTTTTGGTATCAAGTACTGAATCATTTATTAGTATAAATAACGTTCTAAATAATTTGAGATACTTACTTGCTATAACCTTTATACACTGTGGCATAGGAACCCTCACCAAGTTGCTCGAGTTTTATGTAGGCTTCGGATTTCCCGAAGGGAGAATCACCCTGTTGACAGACAGAAAACATTAATTAATCAACTGAGGAGCGTTGCGGAATAATCCTGTAATTTACGACACCGCACAAACATACAGATACACGGATTATGAAATAAATTGGACAAAGTTATTGCCGTTTCAGTCGCTATTATAAATTGAAAACGAGGGTAGAATGAGTTCATGTAAATGATAGCTTGTATTTATCATTTTCAACGCGCAGTCGAAGATTTGGAGTTAAATGATCGAATGTCCTCTATCCATCCTTCTTACATGAAGCTAAATAATATTTATAAATGTACTTAATTTTTTCAGATGGAAAAAAAAATCTCGTAGGTGTAAATACAAAAGTATTTATTTCAATAAGACCATTTACAGCCACTTTAGAATCGTAAAAGAGGCAGTCAGTTAGAAAAAGCTAGTTGCTCGTTCCAAAGCGTAGGTAGGTTTCTAAGAAGCAAGAAACTCCACGGACACTCTTTTCACAAGTAGGTTTATACAATGTTCAGTTTAATAACATTAAAAAAAAAACACCAAATTCTTAGTAAACACAGCATCGAAGTCGCGAACTTTGCTCATTGTAATACCGCATAAAATCCCAGTAAGCACAACAGGGGTGATTTATAACTATTAGGTTATATTGTGAAGTATTGCCACTTAGAATACTGATACCGTCTACACCGCCACAGTGGCTTTCAGCTAGGAAAGAAAGCACGAATAGAATTGCTCCATTTTGAATATAAAGCAATTCTATTGGTGGATTATTTTCCGTCACTAACCGGGCTGGTTTAGTGAATTTAAATATTTAACTTACCTAATGCGCTTACGCCGTTCCATATGCAAAGGGGTACTTGAAAAAACTTGTACTTTTAAGTGAACGCCTCGTAAACATAAACGACGGTTATCGGTAACTAAAATACTTGAGTTCGTGTTAGAAACGTTAATTGGACGATTTAAATTGGATTGCTCATTGATCGGCAAGTTGGCAGTAATGGATTTCAATCAATTACTGTTAGTAAACTAGAAATTTTGCTGCAACTAAAGAAGTTGTATCCATAGACTAAAGAAGTCTACTTTTCTTAAAAACAATAGGAATATGAAGTGAGTTATTTTCTGATACAATGGACCTTCAATCCATACTTATTATTAAAAATGCGGAAGTAACTCTGTCCGTCTACGAGTTATGGTTTCACGAATAAACCACTAAACCGATTTTTATGAAATTTAGAAACGGGTAAAATTTGAACCCCAAGGAAGGACATAGGTTACTTGTTATTGTGCGATTTCATCTGCCGCGATAACTTACATTTACGAGGACGAAGTCAAGAGCAAAAGCTAGTTGTTTACAAAGCGGCACCTACAATCAACAAGCATAAGCCCCAACCAACCGCCGTATAAACAAAATTGCAGGCAAGAAGCCTTTTTCAACACAAAGTATCATGACTGGTATCCCAGAATTACTCCCTGATCTAATCGCACAATCTATCAACGTCGCCGTTGGTCCTGCTCGGCCTATTTGTAAGCTAGCAACACTACGCCCCATCGCCGGCGAACATACACTAACATTTATCATTATACTTTTATATTTACGTGCATGTGGACGTGCGAAATGGAAGTGATAATAAATATGGAAGTGAATGCACGATTTGTTTGTGTGTTTACCTTGATATAATGAAACAATAGCACTTGAAACCGTTTTAGGAATTATATCTGGCAGAGATACGTGTTGAGTGTGCTTATAATTAAGTTAGTTAATGTGTAGTTTACATTGTTGAAATCAAATTGACTGTAGGTACTGTTTGGTTTTCTCTTTGTATACGTTGAACGTGTATTAATAGTTTCATATTTCTCATATGTTTATAAATAAATGTAAATAACTTTTTTACAAAAATACAACTATAAGTTAGGAGTACATTTGTGAATTCACTAACCCCAAAGGCACTAAACCGCTTTGTGCGTCGGCTGGAGTGGTCGTGAGGCCCTAAAAAGGCCTCGGACTTGGGCCTGGGCGGTCGCTTCGGCCTCATGACTACCCTCGCCTCCTCTCTGGCACCTTCGTCGAGGAGTTTCGAGTCCGAAGACACGGACAGCTGTCTTCTTACACGATACTCGCCGTTACCGGCACCTCCGCTCCATTCTGTACAACAAAAGATAACACTAGTTGAATAATCGTTCAGTATAAAATTAAAATGAGGAAAAAAAAAAGCGGTCAAGTGCAAGTCGGACTTGCGCACGAAGGGTTCCGTACCATTATCTATAAAAACGGCAAAATATTAACTGCCTTAAATATTTGTTTTATTTTAATTATTTATTTTTACCTACATAACTAATATATCCTGTAAATATTTCAAGCGTTTGCCTGCTGCCGTTATCAATATCAAACAAAAACGAGCAATAAAAATCACGTATGTTATATGCAGGGCCTCGTTAATTTTTTTTTTATTCTGTATTTTAGTATTTGTTGTTATAGCTGCAACAGAAATGTGTAAAAAAAAAAAATTTTAACTGTCTAACTATCACAGTTCATGAGATACAGCTTGGTGACAGACGGACGGACGAACTAATACGTAATAGGGTCCCGTTTTACCCTTTGAGTGCGGAACCCTAAAAATGAAAGGTAAGGTGAAGCTACATAGACCAAAATAAAACGTCATGTGTTTAATTCTTGTAGAAATCAATCTGAAACCTAGTTACTATCAATATCCTTCTCACGTTCCTGTACCAGAACTACAGTTGGTGTGTAAAAGCAATCGCTCTTTTCATAAACCCATCACACCGCACCGTCATTCAAACGTTCGCTTCCCTCTTACGAAGACCTACATATGACGAAACCATTTACCTCCCCCGCATCAAAACGCCTCACGATACAATCATCAACGGCACTCTAAAATACAAACATTTTCATTGAAAGCTTCGTCAATTGACAGGATGAAAATCCCGCCAGAATTCACCGCAAGCACTTAGTAAGCAAATTAATTCACGAGAAAGTAAAAATGGCGTGTTGATGCAACGTTGTTTGAAAGGAGCTATTTTTCTCGCGGCCGTCAATATCCCGGTATCGGGAATGGAAGCACTCCGAAAGCCCGTTAGCGTCACAAATACGCGGCATCGATGCGACGAATATCAACGCGAAACGAATTAATCATTCGCAGACACAGAATCGTTTGAAGAAGAACAAATCGATTATAGAAGCTATCGATCACTATGATTGAAACGAGCAAGAGATAAACGATAGTGTCCATTTGTTTAACGTATCTGAAAACTTTTTAGCAGGGATCTGTTTTATCGATTGACTTGAATGCAGCAATGCTCAGGTACAGGAAGACTGAAGCTATTACAGATGTTACAGTAAGTTGTAACGTTAAATTGCACTACACAAGTAGCTCTAAGTTCCTCTTGTCTCTCTTATTTAATACCAGTGATGAGTACGTCAATTTTGCGTGTGGTATAACGCGTATCCAGGGTAATGTATAAGTGGGTCACGGGGGGGTGCGGTGGATACTACCCCCGTGAGGGACTACGGAACGATTCAGGCAAACCCAACGATAATTTTATTGGCAAAGTCCCTATTGCCCCCTTCTATTAACTCGATTCAAATATTGGGATCAATTCGATTTGTTGGGACCAAAAATTATAAAGATAAACGGGATGCCAATTAAAAGTTCTGGCAAAATTTTCTTTTTGGCACGCGTATTTTTATATTTTCATCTTTCTGATTAATGATTTATACAGACGGTTTCGAAGCCTCTGTTGGCTATTTAATTAATCAAATATTAATTAGCATTATTTTATTAGTTTGGTGAGAAACCGCTAAATATGAGTTTAAAACAACAGAAATGTGTAACATAAATAAATATAATTTGATTCTGAGATAATGTTACAGCAATTCTAGGTCGTAGGTATCGGATTTACGAGCTAAGCACTCTGAAACTTTACGGAAAAGACAGAGACCCCAGATAAGCCTGGATGACAACATGGCACTTTGTCATTTATACATTTTTAACCATTGGTACATCCCCTCGTACCGAACTCTTGTTAACTGCCTCGTTAGCCTAGTGGTCCTAAGCACGACTGCTGCGCTTGAGGTCCTGGGTTTCATTCCCAGGTCGAGCAAAAGTGTTATTGGGTTTTTCCATTCGGGAATTCTCAGTAGCAGTTCAGAGTTAGAATTTGTGCCCGGTTAATAGCAATAGGCTCACCCCCTATTACTTGGGACCTAAACATATCGGCGAACAGTGGCTGTACATTGGTACACCTCTGCCTAATCCTTCGGGGAAAACAGGCGTGATGGTATGTACATGCTTTTTCCATGTTTTAAACTCCATCTATAAACAATACAAAAGAGTTTGCAGGCAGAAGTTACAAGTGTACCATAAACATAGAAGTTACAAGTGTACCACAAGCAATAGCACCGTTACTGCGGTATACAAAACGCCAGTTTATCTGTTCTGGAGTAATTTTCTTCGAAGGTTCCGGGTTATAAAATAGTAATATCACCATTACGATTCCATTTAAGGGTCACGTGTCGTATAATCTTGTTTTACGAGCAGCCTTTTGATGTCGGTTCGATGCATATTGGGTATTTACTCGAAATGTAAGTAGTATACATCATTTTTCATAACACGAAATAAAAATACTGGCCAAGTGCGAGTCGGAATCGCATACGAAGGTGAGTTCCATGCCACCGTACAATATTTAACACTACATACAATAAAAGAACACGTTTTCCGCATGGTATTAAAAATTGGTAATGTAATTTTTGTAACTAACTCGTTAGCCTAGTGGTCCTAAGCAAGATTGCTACGCTAGAGGTCTTGGGTTTGACTCGCAGGTCGAGCAAAATGTTATTGGGTTTTTCTATGAAATTCTCAGTAGCAGCTCGGAGTTAGGATTTGTGCCCTGATAATGGCAATAGGCTCGCCCCCTTTTACATGGGACCTAAAACATATAGGCGAACTGTGGATTGTAACTGTACATTGGTATACCTCTGCCTAACCCTTTGGGGAATTCAGACGTGATGGTATGTACGTGTATTTTTTTACTTATTTTATTTTTAATTTTTGTTATCTTCTTCTTCTTAGCGTATCGTTTTGTTGTTATATCGGCCATAGTAATTACTACACACTTCGTGAAAATTTTAGGTAGACTGACAGACAGCAGTCTTAGTAATAGGGTTCCCATTGACACCTTATTAATACGGAACCCTAAAAAACTTAACGAGCCCTTAAATCCTTGTGTCATTTCGACCACTCCTAGTTCGGTATTTTCGTAATTAAAATGGACAGGGATCTTTAACGCTATGACGCGAGCCATGCACGAACAGCGAAGCAATTAGGTTAATTACGAAAACCTCTATGTTCTGCTTGGGTGTGAATTTATTCAGCAATCGTGTTGTGAGTGGAATTACACTAGGATAGACGAGGAAGTGGTCCGTCACTACGAGTCTTGTGTGTTACGCTTATGACAGACTGGTTTACGTTTCAATGTTAAATGTACGGTAATTTTTTTCAGGCCACGTTTTTTGGTTCCTTTTGGTTAAATTTCGTAGCTATTCAGGGTTAATATATTTTTACAATTCCGCGGATAAAACTATTTTATTATTCCTTTCTCTTTACAACGCTATCATTATTTTACGATGAATACAAAGCTATGTAGACTACGTACCGTCAAACGGGGTGAATAGGGACGCAGGGGTGAATCGGAACGAAATTTTAAAAGGGATTTTTACTTTGAAATAATATAGTTTGTTACCAAAGAGATCTCTTCTGTTTTAACTAAATTACAATTTAAGATTTTAACGTCCTTGCTGGTAACAAACTATATTATTTCAAAGTAAAAATCCCTTTTAAAATTTCGTTCCGATTCACCCCTGCGTCCCTATTCACCCCGTTTGACTGTAGTCATTTACAAAAAAAAAGCAATGATTTTAACAATATAAACAATACTTTTAATCGTTATTTTTCGCGCTATAAATAAGTTTAGTTCTGTAGAAGTCTGTAGTTTTACTAAACGCGTAAGAAACTTTTTTTGGACCTGCATATCCGAAGGCGAAAAGCTTTAGACAGGTTTCGGAATACATCTGTCAAAAGCCATATAAAATTCCTTTTGATCAAGTTTTACCGTAGATCTCTCCGAGGACCAAACAATACACCACACATGGACGATTTTCCTTCTCCAAGCTAATTCAATAAATGTGTTACTCGACACGATGTGACCCAATTAGAAAAGTTTTCAAATTACGTGAGAACAACATACCAGGGCGGTTTTACTTGATCCACGATTATGTAATATTAATAACAACTTCCATGGCCTTAATCTTTGAATGTTTTACAAACGTCAGTCAGTGTGAACGGACCGCAGACTAAATAAATTACTCGAACGGTTGTAGAATTAAAATTTATATAATTACTAGCTTCTGTTTGCAACATCGTTCGCGTAATGTCGGTAATCAAGGGGTTTTATTATTATTGTGCGGAACCCTAATTCTTTTACTAAAAAAAAGTAAGTAGCTTTAGTTATTCCTTATAATATTAGCTTCCTGCCAGTTGAAGTCCCGTCAAAACCGTTTCAGAGGTTAGCCGAAACGTAAACATATGACTTTGTAAAAAGCTGTTATTTTGATTTTACAAATAAACACTTTAATTTTATTTATTTGTGTAGATACCTAGTAGAATATATAACGAACCACAGACGTGCAGATATCCAAAATAATAAATTCCGCTTTAATAATTGAGCGTATGTAATGTAATTAATTATCCGAATTAACTGTTGCGGCAACACGCAACGGTTACATTTCATGTTCGCTCGTGCGATCAATTTAACGTACATCAGTATATTGTCTGGCTGTCAGATGTTTTATTAGTTATGTGAAAATTACAGGTATGTGCGATTGTTTAGAGTATTTTTCTTAACTTTCCTTATTTGATGAAGAAATATGGAATGTGTTAATATAAAGTGAGTTCAAAGCAGTTTTGCTTCAACTTCATAACAAACACATCAATGCGAAAACTCGTGATTTTCGAACCGCGTGTTTGTTTGAAAAACACCTAGACATTTTATAAATAAAATACTAGCGAACTGCCCGCGACATTGTCCACGTGGCTCTTTTTACTCGTCTCTGGTTACTAATCCGCTCCCGTGTGTCGTAGCGTGAAGTTATATAGCCTATGTTACTCCGGAATAATGTAGCTATTTATTGGTGAAAAAATGGTTAAATCGGTTCAGTAGTTTCGAAACCTATCAGTACAAACAAACAATATATCCTCTTTTTAATATTATAGTATGGAAGTAAAGGAATTCTACAACGTTTGTTTGTTTTGTGTACTATTCCCCTCGCCTCCCCATGCGCGGTCTCGCATGGAAAGTGTTATAAATGGGCAGATCCGTAATGAGGTTCACATTACAGGAAAATTGTAAGGGGACTGTTTGTTTTTATTTTTGTTTGCAGATACTGTTTGTATACAAATGTTCGCTATTTCGCTATTTCGCTATTTTAAAAATACAGAACACGAGCTCGATTCGCACTTGATTGTATTTTCTTTAAATGTTATTCTGTTTTTACAGTGATTTTAATTGTGAATTGCGAGCAAACAAAATTTAATAACAAAGTGTTAACGTAACTTTCTTTCTTGAGACGATCATCATCATACCATCACGCCTGTATACCCCGAAGGGTTAGGCAGAGGTGTACCAATGTAGACCCACAGTTCGCCGGCGTTTTAGGTCCAATGTAATAAGGGGCGAGCCTATTGTCATTAACCGGGCACGAATTCTGTCTCCGAGCTGCTAATGGGAATTTCATCGAAAAACCCAATTACACTTACCTTGACGTGGAAATCGGAGCCAAGACGTCTAGCGTAGAAGTCGCGCTTAGGGTCACTAGTCTAAAAAGACAGTCTTGAGACAAATTTAAAAAAATAATGTTTTGCTTATAAACACTTATTTTATATTTTTTGTAAACGTAAGGCTGCGTTCCTATCAAAAATGAGCGGAGATGCGTAGAGAGAGATGATGTGTAAAACAAGAGCCAATGAAATCACAAGATTTATATAACTCGAGATAAGTTAGCTCGCTACGCATCCTCGCGAATCTCCGGTGGAAAAACAGCATTAACATAACCTTTACCGTGGATGTAGCAAATGATTCTAGAACACTTATACGGTCAAAATGTATGAAACAGCTATTTTTTTTTATAACTGCCGAAAAATTTTGCCTCTTTATAAAACAAATTGTCACGATGTCCCCTTTCACCCTGTATAAATTTGTAATTAGCTGTCCCTGCACGCCGCTTAAGGATTAGGTACATGTGTTCATCTTTGAACTCGGATTTCATCTACTTACCCCATTTAATCTACATACACATACAGACTGCCTTGTTAGCCTAGTGGTCTTAAGCGCGACTGCTAAGCTTGAGATCTTGGGTTCGATTCCCAAGCTGAGCAAAAAGTGTTATTATACTTTTCAGAGTTAGCTCAGAGTTAGGATTTGTGCTCGGTTAATAGCAATAGGCTCGCCCCCTATTACATGGGACCTAACACATACCGGCAAACTGTGGGTGTACATGTTGTACACCTCTGCCTAACCCTTCGGGAAATGCGGGCGTGATGTTACGTACATATACATTGTAGCTTAACCAGTGGACCACTGAATCCGCCCACGACTGTGTAAGCCTGGCTTTCCGATCGTTCTAAAATCTAACTTAGCATAAACATCTTGTTCATATTCTATGACCCTGTACTGTAGGAGGGTATAATCGCGCATGCATTATTCAGAGAATATTACGTAGGTAACAATATTTTTTGATATAGGGTAAGTAATGTAAGAATCTAATGTCATTTTAAAAAATATCTTTAGGTTCTTTGTTTTTTTTTTTTATCATGTTAATATTTCATCCATACTCCATTTTACAAATATTGTTATCACGCTATCGTTATTTTAATGTCAGGATGTAATCATCATGCCCTCATCCCATGTTACTTGGGATCGGCGCAACACGTTTTCTTCTTCCACTCCGTCCTGTCAACAGTCATGATATCACTGACTCTTTTCTCTTTCATATCATTTTTCACACGATCCATCTATCTTTCGTTTGGCCACCCTTAATATTATTTAAATTCATCCAATGGCAACACTTAATAATAACCTTTATTAAATCCCGATAAATACAAAGCAATAAATAATAATAATAATTCTTTATTATGTAAACTATTTGCCATTTTCATTAAAAACATTAATAAATGCAGTTATTTAAATAATATCACCATTTTGGCTTCAGTGAATGGAGTATAGTTACTGTAGTGTTATATTAAAATGGTGTTTATTATTTAGTAACATAAGTATCAAGATCAATAAATCACCGTACATTAACATCTTAATATTTAATATACTCCTTAGTCCTAATTAAAATAAAACAGAGCATGCAATATGTACATTAAGCAACAATATCCCTAAGGCTACCGAAGTGGCCTTTAAATCGAAAGGTCATTGGTTCGATTCGTTGAACCGTTGAGGTGATCACACTCCTACGAGCACATTCACCTAGCTGAAGGCTTTGGCTTTATTGTGGGCTTTTTTTATTAGAAAGGGTATCGTTAAAACCCATATTATTAAGTATGCATAAGAGATCATTAATCTAATGAAAGTAAGACCAACGACTAAAAAAAAAAAAAATAAGACCCACTTACTCAGAAATAGTAAATGGTTCTGCAGACTGTCTTCACTGGTTTCAAATTCCTTTTTTTTTCGACTCATTTAGCTATCATGAGGTTCAATTACAAAACGTCATACCTACTAACGTAACTCGTAATTTACCTTTGTAGTAGCATTTAACTAACCTAACAGTGAACTCTTGCAAAATAATTAATGAATTAATCTTCTCTCAATATCCTACTTTTTACAAAACACGGCGTCAACCCTTTTGTGTACAAGTGTACCTACTCATACTATTATGAATAACCTGGTTACCTGACTTATTGATTCACAATAAACATTGTTGGTATATAACCAATACCGTTAAACCTAATTAACAGATCAATTCCATTAAACGCTGTATTGCGCCCGTTGGGTTCAGTACAACCCGATCTAATCGTATCATTTCCTTAGCCAAAACTATTCAGGAATTCCAATTAGGTTTCCATTCATAACTAGTATTAGTGTCTAGATAGGTGGCAAACTAGCAACACTGAGTGTATTATCTGGGTTCGTTACCACATAGCGAACTGCCTGGAGTACCTTTCCATCAATGAGATGATATAATTTGTGGCGGTAATGGAGCATAATAGATGTTTCCCTGGGGAAATGTCAATGAGGAAATAGTTTAATGACGTCATACAAAAACGTTATTGTGAATCACGTTGAAAATTTTATGGTTGAATGGAAGAAGAAAACGTGTTGCGCCGACCCAAAGTAACATGGGATTTTCTTTTTTTTTAACGATGGGAAACCAAAACCCATCCATGTTCCTTCCTGTGCTCTTTGCATTCCGGGGGCGCGGTATCTCTTTCGAACAAGTAACATGGGATTTATTTTTTTAATTTTTTGGGGGGTGGGAAATCATCAAATAACTTCTCCCGCCCTGGGCGGGGCGGGAGGGAGTGTTTGACTTTTACTGACTAAAACCCACCCATGTTCCTTCTTGAACCCTTTGCGTTCCGGGGGCACGGTATCTCTTACGAACAACCCGCAGCCCCGGCAGGCATCGGCCCTCAGTGGCCCCTTCCTTATGCTGACATCTCTTTGAGGTGCGCGTGGAACACGAACGCGCCGTCGACACGGCCTGTCGTTTTGTTAAACGTAAGGACGGTGAGCTACCCATTGCTCACCGTCCACAGGCCCGTATCTACGGTAGCCGGGAGTCGTCTCGCGAAGTAACATGGGATAAGGGCAGGAAGATGACGATGAAAAGTTTTGGAATTAAGTACCACAGAGATGAAATATAACAGAACAAAACCAGTGTATGCTTGATTAATATAAAGCAAACCGTAATTTTACCTACATGGCTGTATAAATGCATAGGTACCACATTAAACGATTATTTCGGTGGTAATTATCTTACTGTACTTTTTCTTCCTTCCTCTGTTACTGTGTATATGTTACAATAACACAAAGTTATGGATTACCATAACTTTCACGTTATAATCAACAGGAAATATATTGAGGATGCATGAAAAGCGATGCTATAGTGATATTTTAGGAACAAATGGTGGTGCCGGAGCAAGTTTTCATACAAGACGATCAGAAATTGACTCATTAGACGCTATGACTGTTTAAAATGAGTGCCGATTAAGATAGACAACTCCAAAATACTTTGCCTCGTTAAATAAACGCTCATAACGTCAGTATAGTAGGTAGTTGGAACATAATACTGCATTTAAAAACAACACTATAAAAATAACTAATAATTGGCCCGTTGGTCTCGTGGTCGCAAGCGCGACTGATAAGCATAGGGTCCTGGGTTCGATCGGCCCTGGTCGAGCAAAAGTGTTATTGGGTTTTTCCATTAGGAATTTCTCAGTAGCAGCTCGGAGTTAGGATTTGTGCCTGGTTACATGGGACTTAAAAACATCCCGGCGAACTGTGGGTGTACATTGGTTCACCTCTGCCTAACCCTCCGGGGCATACAGGCGTGATAGTACGTATGTGTACTATAAAAATAAATCAATGCAAATAAACATAAAAAGCGAAGCGTGACAAGAGTGAGTGACGTGAAACACTTGTTCTATCGCGTACCCCGATGTTGTTTATTCATTCATAATGTTTTATAAGAACCCCTAGCTGTCGGGAAAACCATAAATTGTTTACATAAAGTAGTGGGCGACGCGGTCGAGGGTTGGGTCTAGGATTTTATGAAACTTAATGAAGAGTAAACAATATTACAAATAGATGATCATAATCTGTAGACATCGGCATGCTTGTATGACCAGATGTATAAACACGGACGAAGCGAAAGGAGTATGTAAGGATCGTAACAGTTAGCGTTCTGTGGTTTTTGCCTACCCCCATGAAAAAAAGGCGTGAGTTAAAATATGTATATATGATCTATAGACTCCGTAGCGGTATTGCCAAAAGACGTGGAAGAGTTTTAACATAGTTAAAATTGCGAATCCATTCAATATCGTAGTTCTATTAATATAACATTATCGATGTAAGTACGTTCAAAAGTGCACAGGAGAACTGTTCAAAACTTTATTCGCTCATATTACGTTGGTAAAGTTTCATGTGATAGCGAAGCAAAACGATTAAAACTTTAACAGTTTGTACTTACATGTTTACGAACTCCCTGTAGTAATATAAAATAATAATAATACCAGCCTTTTCCTGTCCCACTGCAGGGCAAAGGCCTCTTCTCATTCTGAGAAGGCACGAGCATTGATCATCACGCCTGCTCAAGGCGGATTGTTGATTTCAGACTTATATTAATTGTAAGTTCAGGTTTTCTCACGATGTTTTCCTCACCGATGTCAGCGATGTCCAATATAAACTTAGTAAGTACCTACATATGAATTGAAAAGTCACATATGTACTTGCCCGGCTTCGAACCCGCAACTTCATGCATGAGAGGTGCCTTAACTAATAGGCTATCACGACCCGTAATCCTCTTATTCCATCGAGATGTAATATAGATATTGCAATGTGTGATTTAGTTAAAAAAGTTAAAGTTTCCCGTGCATTATGGTGGAGAACGTCGCGTCGTCGGGAACTTAGGATACAACTTTGAAATTGCAAAGACCGCGTCGACTGAATATATTTACTTTGTCGAGTTGAACAGCACAAAATATTTGTCGTACTTGTCAAATCTTTGCAGTTACAACATAAAACCATTAGGGAATGATTAAATTAATCTTCAAGTCTATGATTTTATGCTGGATTATAGGATTACGAAATTTACTCAAGAACGAAGTGGTGAGATACAAAATTGTAGTGGCCTTTAAAGGATTTAATCTTAGTGCGGATTAAGTTTACCGTTTTACTTGTATTTGTACACAATTCGTTGTCGTATTTGTTGCAATTCACGTGTATCTTTTTATACATACAGTTCCGTTTATAAATACATGTTTTTGTTACATAAAACATGGCGCATGTATTACGTAACTTTGATAACGGTATTTCGGTAACAGGTTATTTGTGGCAGTACACTTTGATCTTTTGTGGTTTTACTCTTATCATGCTCACGGATACATACCTACCTACAATGTTTATACACAGTGGAAGGAAAACCTTCGCACAACGTGTTACCTTGGTTGCTGGGGTAGGTACAAGATTCTAGCTAATGCCAAAAAGTGAATGTTTTTGTTTATTAATAAAAATAAAATATTTTACGCTTTTTAGTATCAATTTCCTGTTATCCAAATCCAACAGTTATACTACGAACTAGAACAGTTATACTACGAAAATTAACAAGACACCACTTCAAGGTCACAAGGAAGCAGAATACGCTAATTCGTTTACTTGGATGACATATTTTTTCAGTAATTTTTTATTTTTACTAAACTACTAAAACAATTTCGATAAAATTTATATGGGCCCACCTTTGAAGTATGACCTATCTAACAAAAAAAGAATCATCAAAATCGAATCATAATTGGCGGAGATATCGTGTAACACACAAACAAAAAAAATAAACATACAGACGAATTGATAATCTCCTTCTTTTTGAAGTCGGTTAAAATACAGTGGCTCAACCCATGTCGATTTTGTAGGCACTTTCGTATGGATAATAAGAGACTAAAATTCATCTCTTCTGGGCATACAATCATATACCCAAGTTTGTGCTTCGACATATTTGTGAAATAATGAACGCCAATGCTTAGAACGATTCATTTGCTGGGTGCATTGTGTGCTTCATTATGCATAAGAGGAACATCCATTGTTGACATGATCCCAACGTATGGAAGGCATGTGCCCTCAACCCTGTTTACCGAAGAACGTTTATTTACATGTGTCATATCTCATATGTCTTCGGCGCCATACGCCATGCCACATTTCGACGCCATTTATTTAAACAAACTAGTTTGTACAGACATACTTTACTGATTGATAAATAAATCCGGTAAGTTATGCACTTTCGTGTTGAAACTTAGTGACTTTCGCAAACAAATCATGCTTTATAAGTGAGACGGTGACAGAATGAGGTAATGCATTTTTGAGAGTAATCGATTTACATCAATCTTTATTTATTCTTTTGAAATTTATGACCATCTGGGTTTATTTTTTGTACAAAAATTATGGAATGAGTATGTCAAGTCACACTAGAGTAAAAAAACAAAATTGACATTTCAAAATAAATTATATTCTTTCGAGATATTGCATGATTTTGTCGATTCAAAAGCAGTGTTTTTGTCGATCGAATACCTTCATTACACCCTAAGGTTTTTATGAAAATCAAAATCAAAATTCGAAATGTAAATTAAATTTAAAATCTATGTTAGATAAGATTTAGCAACACACACATGTTTGTAAAACTATTTTTTTTATATTGTTAACGCGAACAACTGCCGACAAACTGCTATGCAGTTTGTCAGAATTCATGCAACTTTGTTTTGTGTCGATTTTGGATAAATAAATAAAAAAGTTGTATGGCATTCTGAAAGTATTATTGGTAAACAAAGAACGGGTAAAGTTACAAAATTACGCCAATATCGAGACTTTGTGAACAGTTAACTCATAATCGAACACCCCAAATGATTGGACACGCTGTATAACAACATTAAAAACTTTTTCATTGATGTTAGCGCGAATATTTCGAATACCTACCGTTAATTAATTTCCATAAAAGGGAATTTCTGATTCAGAGAGGTCGAGTATCAAAACATATGCGAGTACGCGTATTTTACAACATGTTTGTTTATGTATAATTTTCTCCTTTAACAAGCAAAACGTACTAATTAAGAAGTAAATAGTAGTTAATATAATGTGTGTAATAATGATTAGTAACAAGCCGGGAAGTGCAAGAGTAATGAACATTTCTCTTATTACGATTATTAGCAACTCCGTGTAAATGTCTCCTGCAGACCGTTGCCCTCCTCAGCCTCCTCTCGACATATCTCTATCAGTTCTGAGATAAACCGGCTTTTATCTTCAACACAAACCGGGAGAATTATATCCTAACGAGATTACGTAAACATGGAATATAAAGAGAAGCTGAGATAAGAAAAAAACTTTAATTCAAGGAAAGGAAAGGAATCTTTTATGAATTTATCGCAAGGAACACATAATATTTTGTACACGAACGAGCATGAAATGAGTTTCTCTCAAAAGAATTATCGTATTCTGTGTACACCTTATTGAAATCAGTCCGCATAAAGGAAAGGGAAATGATCGAAACAGCTGATTCAGTCAAAATAACAATGAATTTTGCGACACGATTAATAGGCATTTTGAATTTTCACCGTTGTATTTTCTTCGTAAACGCGGCAAAATAAAGGATGTTTGTGTATTAATTTTAATAGGTCTTTTATTCACTGAAAATAAGGTACGTTCGGCTTGTTTTCTATCCATATCATATTTTAATTGTCTATTGAACATTTTTCTTTAAACTCGAAACATTTATCATCCTCTTTTTACACGAAATGAAAAAAAAAGAAGTTTAAGTCTATCGTCACGATTAAAAGTAAATTCTACCGGGGTATAATTTGTTCAACTATGTATTTTTTTTTAATATCTACTCACAATAATCATACGTTTATAAAGACAAAGGCCGTTGTTTATCTAGTAATTTGACCGTAATCACGCGTAATCAACACAATCCGCGGTGTATTGAGAACGCTGATTAACGCAATTGTGTCCTTATGCAGTTTGAAATAGAGCAACTAATCAGTCAGTAAAGTTACAAATATACCTACCCCACGGAGGGACATGTTGACATTTAGTTCGAATACGTTATACGTCATTAGTGCAACATGGAGTAGGAAGAAAATGGAGTATTCTTTTAAATCCCACTCATAAAAATTCATTTGTCATTAGATGATCACAGGCGACATTGACGTCATAAGGGATTCCCAAATGATCAGTCACAGGAGCGTCGCGCATGATTGTCCCACACGTTACTTTTGTTATTACTTCTCAGTATACATTTAATTAAAAGTAGGTATATATGCTACACTCGCTGATTCATTATAACAAACACTTGTAATGTGGGCCATTGCAATACACTGTAGTATAACCGTACAATCATCGGTTTGAATGTAGAACACAGAAAGCATTTCTGGTAAATTCTGTGAACCATCGATCCCTCTAGAGATTTTGAGAGTCAATTTCATTTTAAAGCCGAAGATTGGTTCCAACTTTGGCGTGCTCAGTAATTAAGTTGCAATAATTTTATTACTAGACATGGCAAAGTCTGAAGTTTCTTTAACTTTTAATAACTTAGTTATGCAGATTATAAGGCACTCTGCTTTAGGTCATGATTCAATGGAGCAAATTGTCATCAAAATTCATGAGAACATTGTAAGTACCAGTTATAACAATTAGGGCGGATCATAAAAACAACGACTAAATAGAAATAAATCCATTACAATATTGTTTAAGATTTCCTGCCGACGAACTGCAGGTGGTATGACGTCATATACTAAGTATTAAGCTGTGTCAATTTAAAGGGACTGACCATAATGGGGCTCTTTATCGTGTGGTATGTTCCCGTTGGGTTCGAGCCGATCGAGGCACTCCTCGGAGTAACCGTTGTAAGGCAACTTCCCGCGACCGCCGCCGTTTTGCTGACGCCCACGACACTCACTGCTGTCTCCGTCAGGCTCGTCTTTCGTTGCTGCAACAAAAACAAAAAAAAAAAACTGTTAATGAAATTAGACATACCTAAAACATCTCATATTCACGCATCGCTTTTAAACTAAATATTTTATTAAATTCAACTACGTTTTATGCTTTCGAATTTTCAAAAAGCTTGCACGGAAAAATGGTTAAAGTTCCGCTGCAATTTACTTTATCCCATTGACTACCGAAATTCATTCAGAATTTGGTGCGCTGCGACGCCGACGCTCTGTATATAAAACCGTAAATTAATTATGTACCTACACGTACACAGTGTATAATGGTATTACTTGCCGACGACGTGGTTCAAAGCCAGGATCATTACGGGTTGACAAACGACACTCTGGTTTCAATTGAGAGAAACTTCGGCAAAGCCCATTTCGGCCATTCGGCAGATGAATTTAATAGCATTGTGAACCTAACAATGAAGCTAACTACAAATATTTTAATGCGGCGTCGGCTATTAAATGCAGAGCTATAATGATGGTCCGACCCCACGAAGAATCTGAATTTACAGGCAAACTTTTACAAACTAGATTCCCTCAAATGGCCCCGGAAACAGTAACTAGAGAAACGGACAGTAATTTGTCAGCATCTAGCGACTCATTAGTGGAAATGGGAACTAGAAATGGAGAATAAAAATAGAAAGGGCCAACTTGACCTAAAATGCGAAATAAGACGTACAAGTGCAAAAAACAGCTTTAGAAAGAGTTTTCGAGATTTTATAAAAAGGAAGCGACAACCAATTGAGTGCAAGAAATTTTTGACACAATTATTCGATCAGTGGTGCGGTAGGTCGCCGGTTGTAGTAAATAAATTTCACATTACATGTCGTGCCACAATTGCCACCAATCGCAGTCAATTATCGCAGTGTGAGCAGGCACCATTTTGACAGGTTCATTTATTGAATAGCATCAATGAATATTGGGCAACGAGGCGCGACCACGACATAATGCATTTGCATCATAAATGTTTAATTTCAGCTTCATTCTTGATTTTTGTTAATTAAATTATAGCTCATTTACATGGAAAAATATTCAATCGACTCATTAATTAATTCACTGGTGTCCAATACTTATTTTGAACGCTATCACTAGTAAGTACAATAACCAATGTTCAAGTAAGCTGGCAACTAATTTGCATATAACAAGCCTCTAACTTACCCTGGAGGCATACTGTTCTAAAGACAGGATATGAAGTGACAACTGGTGCTAAAGGCCACCAAACTTTAATTAGCTGCACCGGAACTTAGCCGGCAACTTGGCGTAGCTGTCTTATTATTTTATAGCACATAGTGGGAACATAAATTGTCTGCAAGCAACGCATTTTATACGTTAAATGGGAAACTTCACCTTTGTTGAAACTCAAAAAATTTGCATAGTTTGACAGTAAGAAAAGTTGTGAGCAATGAGAGGACTGTGTAGAAAATGTCTATCCACATTATGGTAAAAATAAGTGCCGCATCCTCCAGACATATATCATTCATTCCTTAATCAATATTCAGGAACGCAATTACATGTGGAACTTCATTATTACAGGGGTACTCACACTTCAGCACTTATTCAAATATTCATGTGGAATTACGCGGACAATTTGCCGCAGCCACGATTGCAAATTAGTAAATTAAGTGTGCGCCTCGTGCACATTAATTATGCATTCCCCACAGTTTCGTGCATCTCCAAAACAAGAAGTAGCCATCTGGCGTCTCAAGGCAACAGGCATACTTTCTTGACCAAAATATTATCCATCATTTTGGCGCCAGTTATAACTGTATACATTGTTTTAAGCGCTGCCCATATTCATCGTGAATGCAAATTCGTGAATACTACTGGGGTAGTAACTTCATACGTACATAAAGCCAAGAACATGTGGAACATGAATATATCTTTCATGTAAAATTTGCGTCGAGATTGCGAACACAATCCTGGAACAACGAGGCTTAACTTTCGTCTCAAACGCTCACAATTCACATGCAGCTGTTTGCCGGAGAGAGAGACACAATTTCTATAGCACTATTTTACGTAGACACAAAGTAAGGCGACAACCGGTGCCCTGGGGCGGTCGGGTTTAATTGAGACGCGGTTGTGCATTCCTCTTGCGCAACTCACGTGAAACAATTTTACACACACAATTTATTCTCTTTAGAGCCACGTACCGTGCATTGGCTCAGTTTCAGTCTCGGGGAGATCAGCACGAGCGGAAAGTTCCGTGTGGAATAACTCATGAGAGTCAGATTACGTTATTGAAATGGTAACAGTCAAGTGTTCACACGGATAATTCGTGCAAACATCCCATGAATGTAGCGTAAATATGCTAAGAAAACAATGGTTATTGGTTTTTTCCGGGTTGGATTATCGTGGGATTAGAAGTGAGTCGGCTAACAGCACGTGCGGCAGCGATAAGCTCCCTCTTATATGTGGTGTTGTTGAGAACAATGCGCACAGTGCGCACGTTCGTGCCGACGCCGGGGTTCCGTCGTTCGTCTTGATGCAATTAGATAGGTGAGCTTTGTTTCCGTGTTTCACCTTCCTCGGTTCCGGCAGCGAAACTCTTTATCACTCCCGACGATCAATCACTATTTCCTCAAGCCAGATAAGGGATCGTCTGTGATTTGTCAAATAAGATTGCGTTTTCGGAAGGGGAAATCTGAGCCAACTAAATGAATGTGAAGTAATTGCGAATCTGCGACACTGAATTAGAAGTAGGGAAAATCGTGGTAACTTTGCCGCTTCCTCGCTACAGAATTATCGTTCTCATCAAGACAGCTATCTTGCATCAAGTGGCAGTCATGGATGTAATAAAGCGTAGATTTGCTCCCGGCTCGAGCTCTTGGATAAAACGACTATTTCGCCGCCGCATTACTGCTGCGTCGAATACGAGAAATTCCAGCACACACAGAATATCGCGGCGCTTTCTTTTGTAAATCACGTCTTTGTCTGAAGTTAAAATTAAACGCATGTTCTAGTAACGTTACAAGCTCGTTATGTCGACGTGACTCATAAAACATAATATCGCGATCATGAGCGTAACTCGGAAACTATTCGACTTGAGGTCATAACACATAACTTAGGTGTTTTATTGTCGTATGAAACAAAGGCACGGTATCGCACGCGTAACATAGTGTGTGAGAACACTAAGTAAACGCTAGCTCCACCTGCAAGTTTGTATTAAATCTACATGTTACGAAAATATTTGCTATACCTTACCCAAACTACTATTCCCCGGTGTGTGTTACAGCTACGAGTATAACGTGTGATTCTGTCCCGAAGCTATTTCATAAAACGATAAAACTTGCAAATTCTAGAGCAAATACATATAGACGGTCGGCTGTTTTGATATGAGTGATAATCTGTTCTGCTGAAGTAGACGAGGAGCGGCCATAACTCGGTAATATTGCATTTAATATCAAAGATGGTGTTCTATTACGGAAATGAATAGCATGACCAACGAGCTGCGACCTTGCGTACTCTGCGGTTACAGCATCATTAACTGAAAGCATGTATTCTGTAGTAATGGGTCAGGCCAGACTGTTTAAGCAAACGCATTGTTTGAAGTGTTACATAGTGGAATTATAATATTCCCTGAAATATCAAAGACAAAAGTGGTTGAAAATATTATGATGGTATTCGATCTAGGAGAACAACATTGTATTATTCAAATATAAATCTTAGGGGCTAACCGAATTCTATCCTACTTGTATTATCCCCATGGTCGTAACACACGCTACACCAACCAAAGTGAGTAATAAAAACTTAGAGAACAACATACCTTACGGAAATTTAAACAAAGAAAACAAGTTCATTCGAATCTTCAACCAGCCATTATTTAAAGCAGTAACGTTAGTTGAAAGAGCAAACTTTGTAAGTTTGTTGGACACTTTCTAGAAAAATAACACTCCGACAATGGGCGTAAGAAAAAACAAGTTCGCAACAAAAATTTCCTTCTTCAGCATAGTAGACAAGACGGGTTGCCGCAAGAGATTACATTTTTACTTGGTTTAATATTAAAATGAGTTCCTGCAGCATTCTGCGCTGTACATTATTCTCTAAGATCGCTATTCGCTGCCAGATTACATTTCCAAGGAATAGCTTTAACTATAAAGGCTATATACGTATGAAAAACGTGACTTATAACAGTTTTACGATATAACTAATATATCACTGCCGCCAATCATTGGATTCTCTTTCTTAAGTCCATAAAAACTAAGTTTAAAATGAGTAAATATTAATTTGTTAAAGAATATAGAAAATACTTTGTCAGCAGTTTTTTTGTCATTAGCAAGTTTGCGTCGGAGGAACTAACGAACAGTGTTAACGTTAATTAATGAATCACAACGTCGACGTTAACGGCCAGTTTTAACACTTTTAATGAAGAAAAAATGATCTAAGCTTCATTCAAAGGGTTTAGAGGGTACAATATCAATATTAATTCATGTCTGCGCCATTGGGTTGTAAAATTTGAGTAGGGTTAGACACACACACGTCATCATGTCAAAAATTGAAAATCGATTTGAAACTGGTTAAAGCATGGATATTTGCATGCATGAAAGTAATCACATGTCACTTACTTTTATTTTCAATTCGGTGTTTGTTTGTATCAAGATTAAACTTATCTGCGAGAAAATATCTACTTCCTATCGAAACGTATGGAACGTCTTCGTTGGTAATTTAATCTAGATCTGAATTTGCCTGGTGACTTATAAAATAAATCGCGTGTCAGGTTTGTAATACTTCTAAACATCTGATCGTTATCCCGCTAAGTTTCATCAGGATCATACATAACCTATATTGCCAAGAACGATTAAAAGTCCAACCCGTATATCAGTCGTTCTTCAAGGAAATAATTCCACCTTGAAATTACGTAAACTAATGTAATAGTTGATTGCTTATTAGATAAGCAGAATAACACTTATGTAGATGACACAAAGATTAGATTAAAAGACAATAGGATTTAAGAGCATAATAATGATAGTGACGAAGTACTGGTAATTTCATGGGTTTCATTCGAGGCTTCAACGTAGATTAAAGTGAGTAATACTCAAAAATACGTAAATGAAATATGTAATACAAATCAAATTGTACAATAAAATCCATGCTGCGATAGGGTACGTTTCACGAAGTCGTACGACAGGATGTCAAAGTTGACGAGGGTTGTACTCGCGACCCCTGCGGTCAGTGTCGCTTTCAACGGCGACGGCTTATCGCGAATTTCCGATGGAATCGATAGCTACGAGTTGGTGATCCACCTTACAATTCACTTTGTTGAACGTTCCACAATTGACAACATAATTCGTTTGTTTGGATGACAAAGATTCAAAATGTAGTGTCATGACATTATGTTAGTTTTGGATATATTTATGAACTGCTAAAATTAAGATTTGGTTAGCACTAACTCGAATACACGTGCACATGTTATGACCACAGAGTTGTAGTCATAACAATTAAAGGTCATTGTAGTGCAGTGTGTTAACAGGAAGAAATAGCAAACATTACTCACGAACTAATAATCCCTCATTCCAAAAGTTCAAATACACGGAAAATAAACAACGCAAACTGCATTTTCTTTCATGCCATTCACCGAGGAAATACCAAGCAAGCAGGTAGTGCTGCACTGACGATCACTATGACCAAGGTCTAATAAATATTCTATTTATACCAAAACAAAAGCGTCCAGCGTATTCACGGGTCAGAGCGCCGGAAAATATTAAGAAAATTAGCTCAGACGTTTAAGGCTTGCGGCGTCACAATTGGGTGGTACGAAAAGGCTTGAGGGCGACATTTCGCGCGCTTTCCCCGCCACCGCCGATGTAGGTCGAGCCAACATCTAGACTAGACCTGTTTGTTTTACTTCATCTGGAGTGTGACGGCTCACTTACTGCCATTACAAATATTGTCCCATAACTCTGACGTGCTAAATGTGTCCCACATTGTCGTTTTTGTAACTGTATTAATTAGATCCTTGTTGTGACGTTAGATGGCAAATACGTCTCGTTAATATGTGTATACTATAATTTATCAACGGTCTCAACCGTTGTTTTAAAAGTCATCTTTCCACTAAAATATAACAACAAGCTACATTGTCGGTGCCAGATCTCTCTTAGTGATTGCTATGTTCATTGCAATAAAAATGGAAAGTTTAATGGCTTTTAATAGTTTTTCTTTCCTACGCATTAAACAGTCGGATGCCTTCGACTGACCTGAGACATCAGTTACGGGAAAGTGACTTGTATAAAATAAGATTTCTTTACCATCACGCCTGTATTCCCCGAAGGGTTAGGCAGAGGTGTACCAGTGTACACCCACAGTTCGCCGGTATGTTAGGAGCTGCAGCTGAGAATTTCATAGAAAAACCCAATTACACTTTTTGCTCGACCTGGGAATCGAACCCGACCTCTAGCGTAGCAGTCGCGCTTAGGACTACTAGGCTAACGAGGCAGTTATTTAATTTTTTCATCTAAATAAAAATGTGAATGAAGATGTCAATAATGTTCATGGACACAGATAGATAGATGGGAAATAGAAGAATAAGAATTGAACCTTTTTTGACCTTGGCAGTTGAAAATAGATAAGCCCCACAGAAGCAAAACATTTTGACCGTTCTATTTTCCCCTTTTTGAAGAGAACTCCCTACGCAATTGGGAAGATGTCCTAAAGAACCCTTCTACAGTCGCGTCTACTCGATAAGATTGGGGGCTATTTAGAAAATAAGCGTCAACAAACAACAATAACACGACAAAGTAAATGTCAGACGATAAAAAGTCAATTGGGAGTTTCTCGTGTTAGGATAAGGGTGATAAGCGGTCTGTAGAACATTTTGTTTGCGGTCACTCTAGTAGGCTGTAATTTATAGATGAAGAGGTTTGGGTCTATAGAAAATGCTTCAAAACTGTCGAGTATATTTTCGTAAAAATAAATTAAGTAATTTTATGCTTAAAATATACTGACTTAAAAATAATATATCAGAGCATCAGACTTTGCAAAACGACGAAGGAAGTATGTCACGGAACAGCACATTTTTCGTATCTAAACACATTTCCATACGTCACATAAATAAAACTGGTCTAAGTATACACCCCTGAAGCATCCCTCAAGTAGCTTGTGGCAATGCTAAAATCCATTACGTAATGTAGCCGACCTATTTCCCAGGAAGGGTGGGGGGACCCAATGTCGCAGACGAAAAGGTTAAACTTCACACAAACGCCTCCCGTACGACTATAAACGACCGGCACGGCTTATCTAGCTCAAGTGTGAGTTTGGGTAAGTGGACAAATTTACATGGGAGTAATATGATTACCATAATTAAATTTCATGTTGCCAAATGTTGTTGATGTAGGTGAAATTGCATGTTGGAATAGCGAGCAGTAAAATTTAAAATTAGATTTTCCACTAACAGTAAGAACAATTTAGCATCCGGAAGCGGCGCATCTGTTTCGCGACGTGTTTTCGAAATTAGATTTTAGTTACATGTTTGTCTAAACTTTAGTACAAGTATATTACTTTAGACTCTAAATAAAGAAATGTTTATACTTGTTCCTTATCGTAGAAGATCAATTTTAATGTGTTGAAGAGAACAAATGTTTGCGTTAGGGATATCTTTAAGAAATTAGAAATTTAATTAGACAAACAATTAACCGTCTAATGTGCAAACAATAAGATAAGATCGGAGATACACGTGGTTTGTCTTGACGCCCACCGAGCGATCGCTATATGGTATTTTGTCTATGGAATTTAATTTTGTTTTACCTTGAACACCTACACAGTACAGGGTGCTATCGATTGCACGAAAGGTTAGATAAGGGCGAATGTACAAGTAGTAATTTTGTTCATTATAATTATATCGAAAACATCTAATAGGTACATTCAATGTGTAATGAATTAAAAACAAAATAAAACTGAATTTGTAAACAACGCCAAAAATTTTCAGTACTAATCTTCACGGGTTAAGTATAAAGTGTAGATTGTCCGAATAATACCCAATGAACAATGTGACCGCCAGTTAAGAATCCATGGGCCACAGAGTATTATACGGAACCTTACCTTCGTATGGTTCAACATATTACATGGAAACTACGCTCCAGTGATTCGGAAACTCGTCTCCTTGATATTGATATCTACTCTAGACGAGTATTGAATTTGCTTATTGGAATAACTCAATTCTATATATATTCAAGAAATACTTGATATTCTTTTTGTGGCAGTCATAAAAGGAATATCAACTATTTCTATGAGACTATGACAGACTGTGGTATTTTCATAACCTGGGAAGTTACATCAGAATTTATGTTAACACTTAGTAACCGCTCCAACGAAAAAAGTGAACATTTTTGTGATATAATTAACTGACTAATTTGAGGAGAGATGAACGTTTAATGACATGCGTGACCACACTGACAAAAAATAAATTGATGTCGAAGAGACTTAAAACTTTCCCGAGAAAGATGTGCGTAAGAAGTCAGGGACAGTCATTAACCCGACAGAAAACAATTCAGGCCAAACAATCGGCCCGATGATGGGAGGGGACACTTGGAACAAACATACGCTATTACCGGAGCAGACGAACATGACTCACCAAATTAAAACGCACTAACAGACAGTTGCTTGCTCTGATCACACAAAACTTAGTCAACTAAGTTAATTCCATCAAAGCCACGCTCATAATTGCCACGAACATTTGAATGACAAACCCAGAAATGCAGCAATGACAGACTATTTGATACGAAGTTAATTTTGTACTATGTTGATGATTTGCCAAGCAAATAGCGCAAGAGAAAAACAAGACGGACAAGTACGATGAACTCTATAAAATGAAATCAACGCAGAATATTGCAAAGGGTAACTATTTGTGGAAAATTATAGAAGAAATAAATCAAGTAACGATAATTCAAGAGCAAACTGAGTAAGTTATGGAAGCAATAAATTCAGCTGGCCGGCGGCGGCGGCGATCACTTAGCGATTGCGCTTTGTTATCGTACGAGCAAATAACAAGTTACAAGATATAAACACTCCGTATGACCTGTTGCCTGTTGCTTGATTCAAATCGACCGTTCATTACATTTAGCCATTATTAACATATCACAGTGCATAAAGATAACTGTCTGCACAGCATTTATTTCTGTATCAACACCATTAGTCAAGATAATTGCAATAAAGAGTACTGTAACATGTAACGGTTTGATGATCAAAAATGATGTCAGTGCATCGAACCCTACGCACAAGACATTACAAGGTGCTTACGTAATGACCGACAGTTGAGCAACAGACAATTGACTCAATAAAGACGAAAACACTCTCAAGTGGGCAAGTATTAATGTAACATTAGGGACACAACCACTTTCAATTGCAGGGAATTGAACACGTCGTAACGCATTGTACTTTGACTAGGAAATTAACGAGCGAGCCGTCATGAAATGCTAAAAAGTAAAAAATACAGTAGACGCCTTTACAAAAGTATTTGAATAGGTTGAAGACAATGGAGCGGGTCGACAAAAGACCGTCCGTTCAGGCTTCGCGGTTGTGATGTAGGGAACACAATACAGTTCCTGTGCGGTCGAGTGCCTCAATACACCCGCATATTGTGATATAATAAGCGAAGAACATTATTACGACATAGTGAAACGTTTCCCTTAATTATTGCCTTGCAACGAAATAACCGTCTGTGTGGGTGTGCATTAAAATTGAAACAGTTATCCAAAACAATTAAAATGTCGACGACGTCGATGTAACGAACGATGTTTAAGGAAACATCTACGAAAACAAATACTGGAAATAGAAGCCATCCGATACAGGGTGTCAAGGAACTAATAATGCGAGTCGGTGTGTCGTCTCGTCCACTGGCGACAGTGGCGACGTGGCTGTGTCGAGCACGTAGGGCAAATAGGGCAAATAACTATTATCAATGGACCGCGCGGAAGTCTGCTATCAATCAACGACCAGATAATAGAGATGTTGAACCCCGTGACGCACACCGGAAGCTGACTATTCGACGCTTCGTCGCTACTTTTCGGCAATTTTATTATAATGTCATGAGGATACACTGTGATCGCATTTTGTTGAATCAAGCCTTATTGATGTTGGAGAACAAATTGCTATGCAAATCACTGAGAAGCATCTCTGTCAATTGTCTTGATCAAGGATTTTCGCATTAAGTTAAAATAATTACTGTTACAATTTGAATAAATGATTAAGCACGCATACCTAATCCATTCTTCACAGTTAGCCGTTCTCATCGGCAAGCGGGTGCTTAGTAGCCCGACGTACTCCGATGTCTCCGTTTATGGTGTAGTCGGGTCTAGTAGCGTCGCATCGCACGGCTGATTCACGACTCGAAGGTCGCTCCCACTATAACGCTTCCGTTATTACTCAGTGGGCTGAACACGTTCCGAACACAGAATCACGCCATTGACAAAACGACAACAAAATAATGTAGTTGCATGTAAATTCGAAATGAAGGAAGCATGAGACGGAGCGAAGTTCGTATACGAAATCGGCTCGAAAGACACCATAAATATTTAAGCCGTTGTTTGTACGTCAGTACTTAAATATGTAACGCAATGCGAAGTCTCATTTATTTCCTGGCGAACGGCGATGGTAAATCATTTGATACACATGTAAAGTAAGAAGTACAGTAAATTTTTCATGTCAAAGATTACAATCACATAAAAATTTCGGAAATATTTTTGTTGAATGCTCGTAACCGTTTTATTGCGGGAAGTATATTATACTTTATGATGTTGTTTGTTTACCGAATGTGGATCACGCTGAGTGAGGAGTATGTGGCGCAGCGTAGGTAGTAATACGTGATGCGATCGAGCCTTACGTTACATAACTGCTATGATTCATTCGTGGATTGCGTCGCCTAGTTTTATTGTAAGTACTTTAGAACTGTTTACAACAACATGAACGAAGTTTTTAATAAATGCCAGTTTATAAACAATAGAAATGTTTAAACGGTGGCGAAAAAAATACAAATAGAGAACTCGTTACTAGATTAGAATTGCACGTACATTATAGCGTGTATTTTAACAATAGCCCGCCAATTAATTTAGCACGATCGATTGGCATTACTGGCACTGTTTTTGCGAACTCATTCCAATCAACTTGTGGATTGGAATGAGTTGAACTATTAGGACCAACCAAGGCCCTCATAAATAACAAACTAGAGAACTATCACATAAACATTAGCAAATAGATAAACGTGACAAATGTAACTACCAAACAATTAATAAAGCAAACAACATAGAAATTCAACAACTATTAGATACTTAGCAAACCGTTTATTTTTTCGTCAAATACATAAATTGTGAGCACGTTGCTGTTCAAACAGCAATAACTGGAAACTAGCAAGCGTTAAATAACGTTATGTGTAAATAACATGCGACTCCTGAAAACATTGATGGTATAGTAAGCGAAGCGAAACAGTACGTAAACGATCAGTAAAGCTTGTAAACGTTTCAAAACAGGCCGTTTCGTTATGTAATGGACAATCTCAATGTTTCAAATCTTAGCGTGCTATATTACGTTTGTGAGCAGTCAGGTATTATTGTTATTGAAACTGAATAATCGATACAGCACAAAGACCATTTTCATACAAAAAGTTACAATTTATTTAGAAATTCTTTAAAAATAAATGTCATTTGGGGAACATAACCTGGCCATATTTTTACAGGACAGCAATCTTTACAAGTTACTACTGTTACAAGCCATGTTATCAATATCACAGAATTCTGCACGTCAAAAAGCGTGTTGAAATGTTTTCATTGAATGTCGATAACACTCGTCAACAAAACACAGCGCTTATCAACGGTATCGGCACGGATTGTGCTCTGCAAAACAGAATTCCGTCTAAAAGCGTGCCTGAATTCTGTTTGCGTTATCACTTTAATGACTGTTGTTAGACTATTCAGCTGATCAGAACGAAAGAATAAAGAAAATATTGAAATATTTGTCTCATTCATTTGAATAGAATGTCATTTTTCTTGACGGCAATGATAGTACACCTAAAACAGGGTCCATAGACGATGTAAAGCGTGAGGAAATGCTTCAAAAGGTTATACGCTGCGAATGAGACAACTGTTATTAACATCGAAACAGTTGAACCAAGCAGCCACAATTTGTAAACCATGTTAGCTGTAGTGTAAAGATTACGTTTTAAGTATCTCATAATAAGATTCTGAGTTCATCAGTGACGATTTTCCAGATAATGATGATGATATTGGTTTCAATATTAAAACATTATGAACGGTTGAACTAACGTTAATGATATTGCCATCTTGTAATGGACAAGGCCGAATAATCGATAATGAAAACCTTGAGAAGAGGGAATTGCTAGGTGCAATAAATTATTAAAGAACAACAGCTACGGAGACTATAGAGCCCGTAGTAAGATACATATAGGGCAGAAGGTTTAATTTACAAACAGTTACGACGAACCTTTTGAGAGATTTTTATCACCTGATGGATTTAGTACCCGCAAAGGAGCGAAACGTCCACATTTATCACTCTCACTTGACCGTTGTCTGTCTACAGTGCCTCTAAGTATTTTACGTTTGAAAATTTTGCATGTGCCGTCAAAGCTAACGCTCTCAGAGGAATCTATTTGTAAATTAATAATGATCCTTCTGCTCCCACCAAATTTGTACCTACCATAAACAAATTCGTACTTGAATAGTTTAACGATTCACTGTCAACTTCCTGCGTCACGTCACCGTATGCGATCAACCGTGTCACTGCTCTGTTACTTGTGACTGATAAGGGAGGGCCGAGGCTACAGCCAATGAGCGCCTAATCAGTGATCATTGATCTATTACATGATACTGTTTTTGGAAGCTGAATATTAAATAGCTTACATTTTAATGAAACAATAACAGGAACCATTAACAATATGGGGACCAAATTGGAGTGTTAATTCTCTGGAGATTCAAATATATAGTGGACTCAAAAATTGGTAGTCAATGTGATATCCGTAATGATTAATGATGTTTGGCAATGTACATGATAACTGTTAACATATTCATTCATGATTATTATATCCCCGTGAAGGGTAAACTATTACGCTAATGAGTCCTGACGGTATGAACAAAGGTTAATTTGTTCCACAGCATTAGTATTACTCGGAATTTACATCCATTATTTTTGTTAATTTTGACGTCTCGACTTATCCATTAACAAATAGGACACGGATGTTTTAAAGGAATAAAATAGCACCTCGTAAATTTTCCTTAGAAAGATCATAATTGTATTAAAATGTTTCTTTATTGTTGGGACAACAATAACGTGATGTATGAAAAATAAAAACGGTAAATAAGGCCCAATTTAGGACAATACCGAACAAAAATGGAACGAAATATTAGCAAAGGTTGTACATTCAAATTAAGGCAATCTCAACAAAGACACAAAAGTTTGTTTAAGACGAAAATAGACACAATATTGACTTAAACACCCACTTTATTTACCGTTTAGTTTAGTCAAACATAAGTAAACAGAAGTAACAAAAAAAAGACGTTCTGAATCCACCGGGAAAGACACGTTAATTCAGGTTTCTAATACTGTTAGAGGTAAGCGTAGATACTAACGAAATGTTGAACCAATCAGACACGATGATGACAGAACAAGTTCAAAATTCAAGGAGAATTTGAAAGTTACCCTAGCTAAAAATAGGCTTTAACGGATAACAGATCGATGAGAACTTCAACGTTTGTACCTGTTTAAATATACAGACGAAAGGAACTGATGAAGGCCAGATATAACAGCCACGGGTAATTGAAAGCGTTAGATACCATCATTTGTAACATATCACTGGCAGTTGAGAAACTGCCAAATGAAGTAATGGACGAATAGTACACTGAGAACCATAATTAACTAACTGTTAAGTGGCAAACGACCTATTTCCAATAGTTTTCGGAAACCATTAGTTTCTATATACAGTATGTTCGGAAGGCAAATGGAAACAATTTTATAGTGATGCGCTAGGCACCTCGGGCAGCGAACACCATGAGATGTTCATTAATGATGAATGGGATAGCAAAAACACAGGAAACAAACACTAAATGTGCATTGTGTTTTAATGACGCGACGATAGATAACACAAATGATTACTAGAACATAGAATTGGTCACTGCTGATAATCATTCTGTTGATGGAGCTAATCATAATGACACTTCACAAGACAACAGACAGAACGTAACAATTCTAATGTAGATCATATCGTACAACAATTTTGTAGTTATATGAAACACCTTTATTTTGTTTTCACAGCTGTAGTCCATTCCAATAACACAATACAAACGCACGTTATTACTGATTTTATATTAACTGACTGAAATCCGTTGTGTACCGCAAAGAAAAAGGCAAAAAAAAACTATTAACTACCGAACAACATTTTTAAGTACTTAAGAGTGGGTAGTATTGTTAGGTAGTGGGGAGTATTTAAATAAAAATCCAAGTACTTTTATAAGAATGCCTTAAAATATAAAAGCGTGAAATCAGTTTATAAAGGCATGTCATACATTAGTATTCGAGATCCCTTAAATGTTTATTTTTTATGGGAGCAAATAGCCCTTTAAGGAAAACGACTTCATATTTAGAGAATAGCAGATGAAAAAGCCAAAACAGACTGTGTAATGACAAGATTACCAACTAATAGGTAATCCACCTAAACCTAGATTTATCATGATCAATCTTTTGGTATAAGTACCATGTAAAATTCATATGCATTTAGTAAAAACCTGTTATTTTGACATTACGTACAAACAGCACCATTTTGTTTATTTGTATAGAAAAACATCTCGCTAGGTTGAATAGGATCAGTCGGTCACACCCTTATAAACTTAAGCCATAAATTACAATATTGAGACACGCGAAGACTGGGCTAGTGCTATCCGAACCACTAAAGTGACTTATACAACTCCCGAGGAAAAGACAAAACTTTACTTCTAACTTAAACATTGAGACAAAACCAACTGTGGCAACTGGAAAACGAGTTAAGCAAAAGGTTTCTCTAGTCTTTAAATTGAAATACGTTACCATAAGTGGGGGGGAAAGGTAAGGAAGCTATAACATCAATATACACGAAGCAAGGTATATTAAACTACACACGATATCAGTACCATCACGCCTGTATTTCTAGGTTAGGCAGACGTGTAACAATGTACACTCACAGTTCGCCGGTATGTTTAGGTACCCTGTAATAGGGGGCGAACCTATTGCCATTAATCGGGCACAAATCCTAATTCCGAGCTGCTACTGAAAATTTCATAGGAAAACCCAATAACACTTTTTGCTCGACCTGGGAATCGAACCCAAGACCTCTAGCGTAGCAGTCGCGCTAAGGACCACTAGGCCAACGAGGCAGTTACGAGGAGTTAACGAGGTATATTAAACTACAAACGATAAAAGTGAGAATCTAAAAATATCACACAGGAGAGTTTCATAACAAGGTTTCAGTACTCTAGTACTCCGATATCCGAGTAATGATCGTGTGCTTACGTAACACTAGTAGACCGTACGGCTTCTCTCGGGGAATCCTTGGAAACAAGTACAGAGTATAATGTACGTATTCTTAGAAGCATCATATTTTCTGATATCTTTTCAGAATTTAATAATACTTTCATATCGTATAAGAGCAAAACAATGAATCATTTCTACAGCAAGTGATTTTGATTTAGTCGTGGATAAATTAATATTCCTGTATGCGCCATAGTTAGCATTCATTATATCTGACACAATCTACACTGGCCCTGTAAGGATGACGATAGATCATTACACACTTATTATTAGATTTACATATTAACTACCTGATGATGAAAGAAATACAAACAAAGATGAATCAACTCTTGAGTTAACAATAACAGCATCAATTTTAGAACAATGCTGTCGGTTAGGACTGGTAAGTCCATTACTTTTACTGGGGTCTATTATGTAAAATGTGTTTTTAACAGCCCCTTAGAGCCTTTGAATCGATTCCGAGTTCGGGCAAAGTGTTATTGGGTTTTTCTATTACGGATTTCTCAGTAGCAACCCGGAAATTGGAAGTTGGTGATGTGATGTGTGTCCTTCGCCCGATCTCTCCTCTGTCATATTTAACGGCGTCCCTATAGAGTACACCTAAGTTTGCGCACACACTTGTGCATTACGAAATCTTATAAGTAAGATCGCCATGAACGAAATTTAGTCGGGAGAATATAATAATATATTTTATGTAAAATTTTAAAAGTACCTACTTACGAACGATCAAATTGAATGACTGTATATGCCTGTTATAGTGGCGTGGGTGGTAGATGTTTATTTGCATCATAGATTGCATGCGAGCATCTAAGAAACCCGCCCACGCTAGGTGAGCTTGTCGTGTATAGTAATTTTCATATGAGAGCAAGTGTACCAAATGATCACTATTGTGTTCATCCTGCTATGAAAATAGAAGCAAGCGAGAATATACAAAACTAGGTTGCGCTTCAACGGTTTTATAAAACGAAAGCTAATGAACGATGACGTTTTTATTGTCTGCCTTTTGTAATTTTATATAATGCACTAACCACTAACGTATTACCGCGACTTCGTTCACGTGAATATCGCGTTTATGGTGTTTTTGAACCGATCCCTAAATGATTTCCTAAAAATAAGCTACTTTTTAGAAAATGATTTAGGGATCGGTTTCCTAAAACGCAGCTTAAGTTACTCTTTATAACATCAGCTATCTACCAGTGAAATTACCGGCAAATTCGGTTCATCAGTTTTAGAGATTAGCCGGAAGGAACAAACAAACAGACATAACACATACAAAATTGGGCTTTTAGTTTATCTACCCTGTTAACATTTTGAAATTACAAACAGACACATCAATTTTATTTATTTGTATACATAGCGGATAAAAACCCGTGTTTACGGGATCCATTCGCTTTCAGCCGTGACTAAAGGTATTTGAATTTACGCCCATTTTTATTAATTAGTTCAAAGTATGTTCTCTAGTCAACGCGGCCTATTTGATTGGCAAAACTTCTCTCCCAAGTTGCGCCCCACACAGCGTAGTACGTGACTTGTGATTGATTACTTTAATTACCCAAATTAAACTCGAGATAGTTAATTTATCGTGATTCTGGTAAGAGCCCATTTGATGTATCTACTATTAGCATACCGTGCATCAACATGAGACTTACCTTCTATTAAATTAAGATTAGTTTCTAAAAATCGCACAGGATTTTGTTTTCACTAATTGTACGAAACTAATTAGGTATTTTATCGCTCATTTACGGACGCGAATACCGTGCAGTCTACTCATGGTAGCAGGAGGAACCGTGAGGTTTTAGTCGGTACGAGTCTGACATAACCCTCCATTCTCCACAGAGGGAGGGTATCCTTTATCAAGGAGAGAGAGAAAAAGAAAAGTATTTTATCACTGTAACTGTTTGGAAATAAAATATTAATAACATAAGTGAAAGGTTATCGTTTTAACTTGTTTGTTGTTTATATTAATATTTTCGTTGTCGCAAAACATGATTAAAAACGTCATAAAATAATATAATAGACGTTATTGTGGATGACAATATATGCTAAACGATAGGTTGATCACGAACTATATTCATGACTTCACATTTTATTATGACCGCTATGTAATTGGTCGCATTAGTGTCATTAGGCGTTATTTTTAAAAAAGACTCGAAATAAACCGCTAATTACCGCGTCACGCGGTCATATTTACCTAAGCCGACTGTCACTGAAGCTTATTTAATTAGCGCTTGTTAAAACGCTATTTTTAACATCTGCTAAATAAATTAACTTGGTTCTTACACAATTTGAAAGTTATATTTCCTGCGAGATTTTCATTTTATTTTCCTTTAGTATCCTGTTGATAGCAGGAATTTAAAGTTTACGCTTTGTTCAATCAAGTTTCCTTTGAGCTTAACAAGCGATAGTACCGTCCGCGTTTATTTTTTAACTGGCAATAAAATGCAGTAACTGGTTAAAACTGTACTTACACAAGATACAACATTGAGTAGTGTTATCAACAATAATAAAACACCTTATCTTTACTATGCACTGAATCACTGCAGTAAACACTTTTTGGCGCCAACGCAAACCTTGTAAAAAATTCAACGTTCTTTTTTTGACTTTAAACTTTCAATCGTTCACGAAGTAATTGAAACCGTCCCGCCATTTCTCTAGGCCTCTAGGGTTCTAATGTCTATGCTATTTGCTGATAAAATGTTTTTTTTTTAACTTACTTTTTCTCTATTACTTGCCGTCTTCAGCGACTCTTCAGTATGTCTTCACATTCACACAAAAAAACACAAAATAAAACGTTAATATTGTAAAAGAAAAAAAGGTTCTTGAATCCAAATACTTCAAAATTAGTGTCGAAAAAGTAAGACTTTTTTTTATCCGTGAGGATAACCTACTTGGTACAGCACACGTAGATAACTAACCGGCAGTGCGTGCGAGATGTAGATGTAACCATTGCGATCGTCCGTATCTTATCCGAGCTCTATAAATAGGTAATCTGTGCTAATCCGTACGGAGTGACGCTCGCTTGTATATCCACTGAGCCGACACTGATACGATTTTACGGGGAATACCTAGGGAACACCCATTGTTAAAGTAACTTTTATACAGGCATAGATTAAAAGAAATTTCTTGGAAAAAATATTGAAAATGACATTAGAGCCAGAATTTCGGATGAGTAATGGGAAAATCTGCAAGATTTAAATACGATTGCATTTTTTTTTTAGTACTTTGATATTGTCACCGCCTTTCTTGTCAGTATTGTGTTCGAATTGTATAATTTTATTCCTTTATCAACACTTTTTTTTTCCATTTAAACTTCTATCACGTCAAAAATCGATTACCAACATAACGAATAGCCGAGATAATTCAAGGTAATATTCTATTTGCATCGTCTACCGGTTAAGTAAAAATACTTAATTGATTTCAACCTGTATGATGCATGCTTAACATCCCATAGACAGGTAATACAAGCCAGTTCCCGCCAGGTGGCGCCAACTGCCATCAATCAATATTATAGCCGTGGAACTCACTAGCTTTTTAATTAGCAAGCCGATCCACAGAATTAATTAGTATAATTAAGAGTTCTACGTACGTATAGTTTCTACTGGGATAATTGTACTGTGAGAGCCTTAAATAGTTCTCACGAGAACTCCAAGTATGACTTGTAATTTGGTTTCTACTGAAAATAACGTTTAACATTTGAGTGCTAATGTCTTATAAATTAATCCTTGTGGTGCTATTATTTTTAGTAGTGGACATTTTGAGATCCGTCACGTCAAAATTAAGCTCAATTAAGTTCCGTGTAATCCCAAAAGTGACTCCGAATTTTTACAACAATACACGTTCTTTATGCTAAAGCTTTGTATTACAGCTAACTTCATTTATTGTCAGATAGATTATATAGATATTTATAGATAGATTAGATAGATACTCATACACACTCCAATGTCTCCATTGTTGGCCAAGCGTTAAATTAACTAGATACAAACAAACACCGATCAGAGAATAGAATCTAATATTAGAAGTTCAGATATGTGAACGAAATGCTCACGGTCTGCCAGCCGTTCAATTCTATCTATCACTTTCATAGAGGTACTTAAAGAATAAGCGCCTGCTGAAGTTGAATCGGGCCGGATATTGGAGGCTTTGAAAAGATTTTTTTTCTCGTGTGAATGGATCTATATTGAAAGTGTTGTAGTGTGATATACTTACATAATCTACCGAAGCTAAGGGAGAGGCGCTTTCTAAGTTTTTGCATTTTACTCATAGCACCGCCCCTTTTTTCTCTCATTGTCACGCCTGAAACAAAACATAAAAAAACCATTAGCTTTGTAAAAAAAAAACGTGATTCATACGTACATCAATCGGGCTTATTATCAAAACTGAACGATAAGATCAACATGCATATACCAATTTAAAACTAAATGCCAAAGGGAAAGTATAGTAACCGGCACGATTCGTGAGCATAAAATTCAAGTTCATTTTTGGGTCTCTTTGGCGGAATGAAGGAGGCGGGGGGCGCCGATTACTATATAATTGACGCTTAAAACACACACATACCATCACGCCTGTATTCCCCGAAGGGTTAGGCAGAGGTGTAACAATATTCACCCACATTTCGCCGGTATGTTTAGGTCCCATGTAATAGGGGGCGAGCCTATTGCCATTAACCGGGCACAAATCCTAACTACGAGCTGCTACTGAGAATTTCATAGAAAAACCCAATAACACTTTTTGCTCGACCTGGGAAACGAACCCAAGACCTCCAGCGTAGCAGTCGTGCTAAGGACCACTAGGCTACCGAGGCAATCAAAGCAGTCGAGGCGCTTTAAACAAAAACCCCGTAAGGTACTAATGACCTTTATATGAAACTAATTAGTATAAATCCAAATGAAATTACTATCATCTGATAAACAATTAATTATCACAATCACACAGCAACTGGCCGGGATAGCGCTTGTGACTGGAATTAATGATAATCGTCCATTGCGATAATAATAATTAGATAAACCGTAATAAGTGAATAATTCTCGATGTCGCTCGCAAACGTAACGTCATTTGCATTATCATAAACCGTTTTAATAATAGTTTGAATTCATTTTATTCTCTGTTTTTAAATCCTTTAGCTATTTGTACGCCACTGATGGCAAAAACAGTGATTCATAATAATACATAAATAAAAATATACCATCACGCCTGTATTCCTCGAAGGGTAAGGCAGAAGTGTACCAATGTACACCCACAGTTTGCCGGTATGTTAGGAGCTGCTACTGAGAATTTCATAGAAAAACCCAATAACACTTTTTGCTCGACCTGGGAATCGAACCCATGACCTCTAGCATAGCAGTCGCGCTTAGGACCTCTAGGCTAACGAGGCAGTTTATCTATAATTATTATAACTTTATTTACGATCTACTGTATTGTGTACAGGCTCTTGTTAAATGAGGTAAATATAAACTCTATTTTGAAGTTTATGTTGTGAGATAAGCGCCACTTGATTATTAAGAAGAAAGCGATAGACCATAACCACGGCTGTCAGCATAAATAAAACTGGATAGAAAATAAAATATAACATTAATTAATAATCCAATAAACGAAATACAAAATATACGTATTTCAATAGTAGTAAGATCCCTCTACAATTCCTACGTTTTACAAATAAAACGTTAACTTTGACCGCATCCACCAATCAGGATCCGGACCGACACCGTTAGGAGTTGTAATTATCATAATAATCATTGCAGACGTATTAATTAATAACAGTACAATATAGAGGGGGTAACAAGCGTTGCGGATAGCGGTTAATTGCTGAAGTTATAAGCCACAGTCACGCCAGTCCTCTAGCTAAAACCAGACTAATATGAGGCTAGTTAGCAAGCCAGTAAAATCAACCCGTCTATGCGCCAGTGCGCCTATTAACACCACTGTCTTCAAAATACATCTTATACAAGGTGAGTAACGAGCTAGTTGCTGTCTTCGTAACTGTACCTACTGGCTCGGCTAGTGGCATCGTGTCCGACGGACTTAAACGTGCGTCGAACGGCACTAGACTGGCTTGCGTCGCGTGTAAGCTAAAATTCCACGTTCTAATTAACTTGCCTTGCCTCTCTTGTGTTTAGTACACAGATCACATACGTCAGTGTAAACTCTTGTTGGTATTTAAGTTGTCAATTCTGATTAATTTGATTTGAGATTACTCAAACTCATAAAAAAGATGGTTGAAGATTTGGATTTCAGAATATTGCTCGGAATGGATTCCACGAGTAAACAAGGCAATTCGATTCACTGAAATGAAATGCGGATGCGTTATGAAGAGCGGTAAACACGTAACAATTCAATCCATATTACTACCTTTTCTGAGTCGGATAAACTCTGAAATAGTAGCCTTGATTTCTTCTAATACAAACGCATCCGTAAATATCCCATTTGCAGCACAAAAGTGGCAAAATTGGTGAAACTAACTGATAACTATTAAAGCCTTTTAATCAAATAAAGAAATCTGAAGTTAGGTTAATGGTTTATTAATTGAAATCAATAGAAATGAAGTCATTATACTTCAGATAATTGAATACTTAATATAAAAACTGGCTTAGATACCTACGTATACTAGATTGTAATATTAATAATACCTAGAACGTGTTGAATAGGGTTTATTTTTATCAGTAGAAGTCTTATGTCAAAACATGGTGGTATTAAGATAAGGGTTGCCGGCATTTTATGAACCTATTTTTTTTTTTATTTGTTGTATGTTATTCACATACTGAACCGAATTCATTGATTTGAGATGATGTTTGGTTTACATATAAATTCATGACTTGCGTATTTCTTTAAATCATAGTCCACGGGAATATAAAAATATAAAGAATTATAAAGATCCCAATAAATTATGTATTAGTTTGGAAAAGTCTTTTGATAGCCCTCTGTACAAAAGAAAATACAGATGAAAGCATTGTTCTGTGTTAGTAAAAATAGCTTCAAAAACACAAAGTACATTGTCTACCTTTTATGCCGATTTCAAATATCACCCATCATTTTTAGCAGGCAACGCAATGAATATTTTAACACCTCGTGCGAAGTTATAACGTCATAATCGAATTGACGCAACAACATACCTTGAAAACATATTGAATGCACTAACCTATGATAGAATAATCAATGCAATCGCACTCACTCCATTATAAACACAAGGTCCATATATCTTATTATACAATAATGAGCAAAACACTCCATTTAGCGAATGAATTAGGAATATTGTGAGATATTCTACATAAATCAGTAGAAGAAAAAGAATCGCTAATTGGATTACTTCGCTGTATTCATAGTGACCTACTCATCCTAGCTACAAAATTGAATCGTGCTTAATTACTTTTAACCAAAATCTGACTAGACGACTTTTGTGTGGAGCACATTGCCAGGAAGTCCGTATAAATAAGAGATCCGTTAAGAGATTTGAATTGATTCCAAATGTGAAGCGAATATCATATTTTTGTTTGTCGTTTGCTAGCTTGTAGATTTAAAAACTGTCAGCATTTACAAACTTTAGTTGCCTCTGTACGAATGTGCACGTAAAATCGACGAGACCTAAGCAAACAAAATAGTCTACGTTGCGCGTTCAATGCTCCGTAAGTCTCGAACATTATCGTTCACCAATTTCACGACAACAACTTACTACGGAAATTACACTACTGGTGTAGTAAACCGGTAAATTTTTCCAAACGGCGACATTTTCTTTGTAATGATTGGTCGCATGCTCATTGACGGCGTGCCAAGAACGCTGGGCGCCGCACTGTCGACGCCACGCTGCCGCCACGCCTCATCTTAGTCAATAGCAAACAACATTGTCAACAAAAACTTTACTTCTATTTATTTCGCGTCTAATTTTGAAGATTCAAGTTTCAGTGCAGTGTAATATCAATAAAATAAGTCAATTGAAATTAGGAAATTAAAATACATAAAAGTCGACATTCTGAATTCAATATTTATTTATATGGATGTTATGAGCAAGGTTAGCGTTCTGAAATAAAATTTCCTGAGAAACGAGCGTTATTCGTAAAATTCAATCGTAAACTTTACTCTCAAGAATTCTGTCTGGTTTCCTTCAGTGTGTTGGCTCTGGGCCCAGTGTAAGTCCAAACCGCAGTCCGCAGCCATCAAGCTCTATGAGACGAGCAGGTCTTACTGCACTGACCTAGAAAGCGAATTACCTCTCACGTCGTACTCAATGATAAAGACAGATTTTATGAACTTGGCAAATGGAAAATTTTATAGACCCACTTCGATTTCCAATTTATTAAACAAGCTTTTTACTCTCTTCACGGAGAAAACGTATTTAATAGTGCTTATAAACCACAACTTCTTATTATACGTAATGTTTCTCTAGACAAGCCGAATCGCCTGTTTAGATTATATCTCGAGTGCTGGATACGGATTTATTATATCAATGTTTGCACATGTGGAAGTTAAGTTTTACCTGTCCAACCAAACACGACAAACAATGTTCGTGTCAGTTGTGCTACGAGATTATTATAGCGTGTTGATTTATGACCGTGTTATCGAACGATAAGGTTCAGTATTGTATGACGAATGGGGTAACAGTCCGGCGTTAGTCAACAGCCCTACGCTCCAAGCTGCACAAACATGACCACCATGGACAAACAGTCGCGATGTCAACGCTATCTAATCTGGAAAGCGTCAGGAACCATATGAATAGCGTGGGCTACACACACAAACTAAGCATACATCCAATCAACATTGAGTAAGAATTTTGTTGGAAAAACAGTCGAATTTTTGGTGTGAACAATCATTGACTGTGGTAGTGCGTTGTGTAGTCAACGCAAAACATTGTGCTTTTAGGTGCATTTTTTTTTAATGGGACAAGCCCGCCTCTCTATTGCCAAGCAGTGCAACTTCTGTAAGCCAGAATCAACAGTGGAGACCGCCAGAAGAGCGCCGAGGCAATGAAGCTAGACAAGTCCCGGAGAAACGATATAACTGTCTTGGATCCCGCAACGAAATTAATCAGAAAAGATTAGCGGAGGAGAGATCATGAGGAGAGATCATGGATGGACCTTTTGGCTTTGTTAAATGTGTTTTTAGACCCTTTATAATTACTGTTACTGCCCCGTTGGTCTCGTGGTCGCAAGCGCGACTGATGAGCACGGGGTCCTAGGTTCGATTCCCGGGTCGGGCAAAAAGTGTTATTGGGTTTTTCCATTACGAATTTCTCAGTAACAGACCGGAGTTTGGAAGTTGGTGGTGTGACACCCCCGTGCCTCGGAAAGCACGTAAAGCAGTTGGTCCCGGCTGTCATTCGTAGATCTTTGACAGTCGTTACGGATAGTCAGAAGCCAGAAAGTCTGACAACCAGTCTTACCAAGAGGTATCGTGTTGCCCAGTAACTGGGTTGTGGAGGTCAGATAGGCAGTCGCTCCGTGTAGAACACTGGTATTCAGCTGCATCCAGTTACACTGGAAGCCGACCCCAACAAAGTTGGGAAAAGGCGAAGTAGATGATGATGATAATTACTGTTACATCACGCAGACTGGCTTTCTGGGCACGTCCAATCGTTAAACGTATCGATAATCACCATACCAAGCTGTAATCGCGAATTAATTACATAAGTAAGGGTTTGTGCAATTCTGGTTTGGATACAATCTACATAACGCCCAAGCATAACCATCTCTATAATGTGAATATATTTTGATGGAGCCAGTTATTAACAGAACCATATCTACTAATCACGTTCTTATCTCCGCTCATATCGTATTTCACTTAACAGAATATTTACCTGCCTATTGAAGACTATTATCCATTATAAACGATGTTAAAAGCTCACATTACGTTTCAGTAAAAGTCGTTTATGAACGGATTAACGATTCATAAATCACGCAAGTGTAAGTACTCTCCATTTTGCCGCAACATCCTAAAAGGAATTCGGCCGGGATCTGATACACTGCGCTCTGGCAGCTGCATAGCAAATGTGTCGAAATACGACACAATTCAATAGGTGCGCATCCATTGATGGTTTCGTTACAGCCGTCTAAGGCACACTTAATTCACTTACGTCAATGCCACCGCACCGTTGAAATTCTGAGAAGGGTTGTGTTGAACCTAAGGAAGTATTTGAAGCTGTGTTTACATAGGACAGTCGTAAAGTTTGTTCCGGACTATTAAACTTGTTTCTTGGAAAGGGGACTGTCACGTGACATGTGAGGATATGGCTAAATGTCCAAAATATTTTTGCAAATGTATTTTCAAATCATACGGTTCACTATATTGAAGTAGATACCAACCAAACATGTTGACATAGTTTGAAATATTACGCATTCATTCCAACGTAAGTGTTGGAGGAAATCAGTAAATAGATGAATAGAACTAATAACAGTTCCGCATGCCGGGACTGTCCAATGAACTCATTCCCGACGACGCCCACACCCTGCCGTCCACGCCCGTATTACTATGCGACAAATATCAGAAAAGGCCCTGCAGATAAACATTATTTCCGTGAACAACGCGTGATTTATACGAATTCTAATGTTAGTATCGTAACACACGAATACGGCGAAAAAATATATGTCATACCTAAATGGGTACACTGCGTTACACAAAGCAACAGATGACAACAACTTTGCTAAAATATTTTGGTTTTAAACTTGCACAAATCTATACTGATATAATAAAGCTCAAGAGTCTTTTTGTTTGTTTGTTTAAACGCGCTTATCTCTGGAACATAAACTTCCTGTTGGATTGGAAAAGAATATTGTATTTATATGATATTCATAACCAGACTCATCAGGAATAATATCGCGCTACGACCCACGAGAGCGGGAAGTAACTAAAGACGTAACTTAACGTGGATGAAAAACACCATACGCACGAAGTCGCGGGTAACAGCTATAGTCTCTTAACAAACACGTTTAATACTTTACACGTTTTGATATGAACCAAGGATTTGTGAAGGCGACGAAGCAAGAAAAATTGTGAAGAGAATTGAAGACAAGCGCGTGGGCTCCCCGCCTACACGTAGACCGTGAAATAAACAACTTGTTGTTACAAGAATTACAACACAACATACACATAGAAACATAAAAAATATCGTAACGTTGACAAATAATTGTCGGATGTCCGACAAACAGAGCACATTGATTCATTTACAATTTCACTGATAAGACGGAATGTTTGTGCGGGTATATAAATATTATCGAAGCGGGCTACGTTATCAATATTACTATTTAGCTGTCATTCAAATTTTTAACATTTAACAGCATTTTACCCAAACAGAGCTTGAAAGTAAGCGACGCCGGAGGAAGTATTCTAGTGAAGCATTAGGTACTAAGTCACGTTCAAAGTAGTGGATTTCAATATTGTTATGCTCAACTCCACTAATGACAAATCGTTATCCCATCATCAGCAATTTCCGTAGTGACCTATTTCTCGCCCACTTCTACCGAGTTAAGGAACGCTAAACAGCTTTTAGGTATCGCCTCTTTTTATCTCTTTAGCAGATCTATTTATACTACTCAATGATAAGCTCTATGTTGTTTACATGAGCATCTTTATATTGTAAACGTGTTTTTGATCAATATTTTTATTCACAGATATTTATAAACAACCCTTCATGACAAGAATAGTTGAAATCCATTCGTTCTCATCACCTTTGAAAACAAATCAGGTAAGCGATATATTACCTGATGATTGAAAGCATTAGAGCTTGAGTAAGTAAGCTGAAGCTAGCGAGTGTGACAAAATGCGGCGGGTTATCGTGGCCGACGTGCGAAAGTCGTTCGTCGACCTTGCCGTGAGCGTCGCGGACCACGGTGCGCCCGCGCGGGCCGCGTGCCATTCCGCCTACTGCACACGGCTGTGCACTTAAAGCTGGTCTCTCACCGAGAGCAAACGCGTGTATTATCACAATACAAGATTTAGGAACACTCAACGCAAAGACTACGTAACATTCAATTTTGTAACGGCTACAACTGTGAATGTTACTGCTATCTTAGTCACTAGGACTGCAGTGCGTGACGGCAGACGGTTGTGACTCATCTTACAAGATTGTAATGCTCGGTATGTACGAACGTACTGCGACAATGGGCCAACATGAACATTAAATGCAAATATTCCCAGTGAGTGACAACCTTTACATAATCTTACCAAACCGCCTGCGCATACTGTCCTAAGCGACTGGGAAGAAAAACTGAAGACTAAATCGAGCGAGCTTTCATAATGATGATTGAGCTGTGTAAACAAATGCTAAAAATAGGTGCCAAAGCAATTCATTACTTAAAACAGTTATGACAAAGAATTTCCTGCATTACGAAGACGTACATACACCGCATACACGTCGTTATATCGAAATGTTTAATGACGCTCGACACGGGCAAGTGAACTCGATCAATCAACTTCGTTGAAACGCTATTCTCACATAATGAGTATTTCTCTTTACAGTAATTATTGAGTTACCGTGACAGTCTGTCTGCAAACAGGAAAAAAAATCAGGCAAAATTTTAATGGTTAGTTAAATTCAGTTGCAGGCCTTGAATGAAAATATGCAATAGATGATAAATTTGTTATAAAATATCTTACGCTCTCAGTTGAAATTCGGCAGAATATAAAATCTTTTATAGCTCAAAGGGCGAGTTAAAAATAATACCACAGATCCCCTATATTGATGACATAACATCAATTTGGTTGTTAGATTATGTTCAACTTTTACTCTCATTTGATAGGAATATCGATATGGATGCCAATATTAGATAGAGGGAAATATTACATAGTTTATTTACGATAGCTTTATACTTGTAGATGAATAGTAAGATATTGTGAGAGAGCTAGCGCCAGAAATGCCAGCAACTGAAAGAGCGTTTGAACAGAAGCCAAGAGAATACGTTTCCAGTTACAAGAACATAGGAACAGAAAACCAAATACAATAACTATATTAACACGCCCCAGAAGTTAATTTTATTTCTTTATGGAATACTATCTGGATCTATTCTCTCTCGCGCTAGTAGTCGGTATGAGAATGGTATTTTTATGGCTTTCCTGATAATGCTGTTTCTCTACATAGTATAAAACAAAGTCGCGTCCGCGTCGGCGTCTGTCCCTCTGTTCGCATAGATCTTTTAAACTCCGTAACGGATTGTAATGAGGTTTTCATCAGTAAATAGAGTGACTCAAAAAGAAGCTATATGGATAGAACATCACGCTACGACCAACAGGATCAGGGTTTATACCTAGTCGTACTGTACTACTACGCAAAATCCTAAAAATGTTACCTCGTCATATTAATTACAAGCTAACTTTTAATTTACTGTGCATCTTTGAGGAGGTAAAAGTACTCATGAATATAAACAACTTTTACTATGGGACCAACCCTGAACAATTTAAAAATAAGTTAGCTGTTCCATACATTTTGTTAGTGTTGTAATAAATTTTCGTAGTAATACATAAATGCTCATGCAGTTTCGTATAGAGAAGAATGGGCAAGAACTGGGCACTACAAAATGTAAATTTGAAGAGAAGACAATAAAAAATACTGAGAAGTAATGAATAGTCTCAACTTTCGACATACAAAACTTTTACAACATTGCCAAACGTGGTATTTTTTCCCTTACTGTAAATTCACTAGATAAACAAAGGTAATGACCGATGATGATACATAATTCAGAGAAAAGAAAAGTAAATAGGTAGAAAAAAATCATGATGAATGCGCTAAAAAATTATGATGTGTCCAATTGGTTTCATGCGTGGGTCAAATCTAGGTCTCCAAGCTGGCACATATTCATTTTGAGCTCATGATTCATGCAATCGGCCTTCCAAACAACGTAATATTGATTGAACTGACTCATGATTTAGAAGCATGGTGATGATTCCCTTCAATCATTGCACGATTTGTTTATACTTCTATTCCGACATTAGTCATTGCCTCACTGACTAGTTTACGTGGATATAAAACAGTTTGAATAAAAACATTCACAAACATTTTGCTTTTAAAAATATTGGTGGAAAAACGTGGTTGATCTTGTAGTGTGATTCATGAAAGGCAGAACTATATGCTTTATTAAATGAACAAGCTTTTATCAATAAAGGTATTGAAGCAGGATCGTGTGTAGTATTATTGTATTTTCAAGTTCATTCGCACAATTAACTGTAAATTGAAGAGACTGTAGGTCCAAATTGACCTTGCGCATTTGTGTATTTCAGACAAAATTGTTTTGTGAGAATAACTTGGTCATTTACGTAATTTAGAAACTCCATCAAAAACATAAAGATAGCATTGTTTCAGCAGTGACGAATACTAGCATTACATTAAGAGTTCATAAAATAATAAACACTTATTATCATACATGGTATTATTATCTAAGTTCTGAAAACCCAGACAGCAGGGATTTAATATAATATTTGTTCAGTGTATCTGTTACATACTATATGTAACTAAAGTTTGTGGTATTTTTTGTATGTTTAACAACGGATTTTAATTTAAAATGACAGAATACTAACCGGTTTCATGAACGAAAAATTAAGAAAAAAAATTCAAGTGCTGTGCTGCTGTGATGGGTTGACTGAATTATCAACAAGAAAACAGCCAATCACAGCAGCTTATGCGCGCTTAACAAATAAATGTTTTGATCGAGAAACCGGGCGTAAGACCATAGAATCTAAAAAAGGGAACAGCAAATAAAAAAAAACTTAGAAACAATTGCTGCGATACATAATTCTATGTATATAGCGAGTATTAGGGGCAAGGTGACAACAGCACAATAGTGAGACGATAAAACGAAACGACCCATTCTTGCGGAGACCATAACTATAATAGTAGATGAAAAAAAAAAACGCAATTCAACGGCGAAGAACGAAATCAGACGTCGAAGTACGCCCGAAGAATATTAATTCGGTTCAATTTTAATTTCTGATTGGGTTGCAGGTGTTTCGGGGCCTCAACCTTTCATTAAATTTAAATCGGCTGGCGCACCACAATCGGTACCTGATAAGAATTGCTTGAAGGAAATGCTAATGCTCACACACGTATCGGAACGTTCATATGGTCAACGACCGGCGTATTGATTTCACGAATACGGAATTACGGACCTTATCAACACTTGTAATAAAAACTTCGATAACGATATGATAACACTGACACAGAAACATGAATAATAACAAAGTAGGATATTACAGATTGCGATTTCTCAGCCACCTTTTTAGTTTAGGTCAATTCTTATCTATAGGTATCTTCTCATACAAAAAAAAAAGTTGGCTAAAAATGGAGAAGGCAAAAGTATTCGTATGCTAAGCTGAGCGAGATCTAGATACTGCAACTTTATCTTACAAAGGAGCCCATTGAGGCGCGAGTGCACGAGCCGCGACCTCGAACCTGTGACCCTGTACACAATGCGAACAATTGTAATGTAAATGTGGATTGAACCCGTTGTGCCACTCGTATTCTGGTACCGATTGTTGTCGAAGTTCGCACCGAACGAGCTCGTAACTCATTTCACGTGGAAGACGACGTAAAGCCTCGTGAATCGCAGATATACGCACACGTATCACTACCGTTACATTTCTCTCTGTTATTGCGGAAACTAAGCTGACTTACAGTTGGTAGGTTTGAATGGGTCGTTTGAAACACACCAGTTGTCAGTTGTTTTGTATTCCAAATGTAGATAGAACTTTTAGGAACGATTACATTCTAATCTGTCAAAAATGCCTCCTACATTTTTTGAGATCTATTGTCGCTGAGATGAGATTGCGACTAGATTTTGGAAGTTTTTAATAAGCAGAATTATTAGTCTTCTGGTTTCTCCAAGTTAGAAATACTCTTCAACTAATCATGTCAATGCAACAGGTACTGGTACCATACATAAAAAATGAGAAGTGTAATAAAAAACAAAGACCGATGATAAACCGCAAAATCGGTTAGTTCTAAACGCTAAGACCAATAAACTAACTGACCTCAACCGGTTACTACAAACAAACAATTATTTACACCTGCTTCCAAAATTCACAACAAAACTTAGTAGATACATCTGCATTCTCTGCCACCTCTAGCATATCTACCACTTTCATAATTCCCACCAACTTGTTAATAGTCTCAATAATTAATCTCATGTATTAAATACATTAAGTTTTTCATTCATTCTTAGATCGGCGTGGAAAGTCGCGGTGAAATCGAAAAGTAACTCTATTCTCATCTTGAATAATAAAGGCAAGACTTCACATGCTTGCAGCATATAAAATAATGGTCGTTAATTCCACAAATACCAACGTGAGTAAAAACTTTTTATATCCGATTATATTTAGACAGGTTTAAAGAACACTCAAGAATGTCAAATGAAATACAGTCATAATCATTACAGAAGATATTTATAAAATTCTTAAAAAAGTTCTGGTATACGGTTTTGAGATTTGGATGATTTATAGGACATTAAAATTTGAAACGAAGAAACCTGGCTAAACGCAAGTCGGATTCATACCGCTGTTTATTTAATACAACCCAAAAAAACACGTTTTACTTTTTACCCGACTACGGCAAAGCCAAAGGGCGGTTATGATTTTATATCATTTGTTAAGCAAAAGTATTATTGGGTTTTTCTATGGAATTCTCACTAGCAGCTCGGAGTTAGAATTTGTGCCCGGTTAATGGCAATAGGCTCGCCCCTTATTACATGGGACTTAAACATACCGGCGAACTGTGGGTGTACATTGGTACACCTCTGCCTAACCCTTTGGGGAATACAGGCGTGATGGTATCATTTGTTGTCATAGCGTGCCATAGTAATACACATTCTGCAAAAATTTCAAGTGTCTACTTGATACGGGTTAAACGATAGAGCTCTGTGACTGAAAGGGTGGACATCCGGACAGACAAAGTCTGATGATAATAAGATCTGGCTTGACACCTTTAGATACGGAACCCCAAAAAAAAATAAAGCCGAAGGAGAAGAAACACACTTACAAAAACCAAGAAAGCGAAACGACATGCATGTACTGTCGTTAGTCGAGATCATTAATTATCACGCGAGCTATACTATTATGATAAGCGGGGCTCATTAACTGTTACTAAGGCTGATTTTCTATTAAAACATAACACAGATTTACTTACTACCACTAAGATAAGATAAGACAAATTCTCGTCTATTATGCCACGTTATCTAAAACATGATGACATTATATTTAGAACGTTGGAAGTCATTTACTTAACCTAGAAACATCACGAAACTGCGTACACGAACTCACCTCAAGACTACAACCAATGAAAATGAAACTTAACCGTATGTGGAAAATTATAAACACGAGATTTGAATAACTTATGAATACATTAAAGTTCAAAATAGATTCAGCTTAATATTCTCCCTCAAGCTCAATGAAGAGTAGTACCTACGCAAGAGTAATTCCAGTGCACATACACAGGTGCACTCCCTCTTCCCTCACTCTCATAGTCCGATGGGTCGGAAATCCGAGACGACAGTGGAGAGATCGGGCGCAAAACCAACCGCTTTACCGATGCACAGGAATGTCACACCACCAACTTCCAAAGTCCGGGTTACTACTGAGACATTCGTGATGGAAAAAACCAATAACCCTCACCACTACCTGGTTATCACGATCAGCTGTCAACGGGGCAGTAACAATCGAAGATATACATTAACTGAATACAATAAGACCGATGTAGTATAGACAGCATTATTAACAAATCACGATGTAGAAACACTGCGTTGATTTACAGCACAATATATAAGCTGTCTGTCCGTGCGCTATCTCAAATGCAACGAACAAGACGATTTCGTGACTAGACCTGATATAAAGTATATTAATGCAAGTGGTACAATAGTTTCCATATCATTGTGAGCTGCCGGCGGGCCCGCCGAGGCGTGGCCAAGTCGGCGCCGCAGCGTGCCCAGCCGACCGTTTTGCGCTGTCCCTATGGATTTTAGAATTACGGGATTACAGCGTTCTGAAATCCGAGGATTACACATTTGTAATTGACTCTTGAAAGTTAGCGTGATTTCGATATATTTATCAGTTCCGTCGACCTTCTTCGTGTAAATCATATGATTAAAAAAAGAAATCTAATAACATAATTCATCTAATGTTACGTTTAATTGAGTTTTTATTTTGTAATGGCTGAAAGTCACGCAACGGAGCAATAAAATAAAGATTGGACAGAAAATCTGTGTTTTATTTATTCTTCCATGAAATCAGAAAAACAAAATAAAACAAAAGTAGGCAAACATATAAGATTTGACCCTACTTTACATACCACGTAAAACCGAACTTATAAGAGTCCAAAATGGTAGGGTCTGTACGTATCCGTGCGCAATAGGACATTCGCTGTAGAGGAACATTTCAATAGTAGGTCCTCATTATGTCGTACATGTTCCGCACTTGTGTAATGTAGGGACGTTGTTAATATTCCAACTTCCAACATGATACAAATAAACATTTGTACAGCTGTTACAGAATAATCATCAGTATTTATTTTCTTATTCATCTACCATGCACTGTTGTAGTAAACGTAAAACTAACTGCACATCAGATAGAACACGAATGATGTGGGGTTTTTGCTGTCTTGAAAATTGCCTATAATTGCTCCTAACCACTTCCTAGAGTAACGTAAACACGGACAAACAAACCATGCAAACGTATAATGGCAGATACGTACCTGAGACAGAAAACCTGAATGACCACGTACGGGGATAAGTTCTAAAGGCCAATTCTTGTAATTAATAACGTTTAAAATCTAGTCGCAATCTCAGCGACAATCAATACCAAAAACTTACAAAAGAATATAGGCAATGTTGACAGATTTTGACTAAGATTAGAATGCGAACGTTCCTAAAAGTAACTAGAATTGGCCTTCCAAGGAAGTAACGATGTTTTTTAAACCTAACGTTCAAACAATTATATTAAAAACTACAAACAAAGGCATTTTCATTGAAAACAAAGATCATTAGTATTCGGAGAGGCCGTTTCAATTGAATGCACTTTTTGCATAGTATCGACGTACAATTCGTAGGATATTATTCTGTGAAGTGTTTGTGATGTGCGTGTGTTTATTTTAAATTTGCATATATGTATGCGTTTTCTGGGCAGTGAGTGTTTTGTGAGATAGGAAAAGCTATACGAGATTACAATGTAACAATTTTAGGATACAATATAATAGGCTCCTTTGAAAGCGAAAAGTTAATGGTTTTCAAGGACCTTAAGGTGGTATTAAAAATGTGGGAACAAAGAAAACAAACGAAAACTTTTAAAGAACGCTTGGAATGTAACTTATAATAAGGTAAGTGAGTATAATTACGTTGATATAGGTAAAACAAACTACTAAAGCTTACAAGAACACGTCACGTGTGTCCAATGCAACTGTGCAACTTCTTATTAACGGTCGGTATGACGGCGACAAAAACTAGTTGCGGCGGGAACTCGCAAGGTAGCGGCTAGCGGCCATTGGGAACGGCATGCGAGGATCTTTAGAAACAGTGGTGATTACAGCCTCTCACACTCGCGTAACCACTGTGTAATGGAAAACTAACCGTTTTGTTGTATTATTCGAAACAGAAGCGCATTGCAGTAGCAGTTTTTATTAAAAGAGAACCCAAAGCCGCTAGCGGACCCGACAGACCTGCCCGCATGCATAGCTTGAATTACCATCTACTAGGTCAATAGTTGAACTAAACCATACCATCCATTGGGTTCACGGATGGTTCAGAATCACAATGATTGACCTGATAAACTAAACAAAAAAAAATAACACCAAAGTCGGTTCCGCCGTTTAGGATGCGTTCAGTAACTTACACACGTACAGAAGAATTGTTTTATGTTTAAAAATCAGGAAACGCATCAATAATTTACTTAAGACTTAAAATTCTCTCCTCTACAGGAGTAAATCGTGATAAGAACACCTGATTGCATCAAAGGCGAAAAGAATTAATCGTTCTCGTCCTCTCGGTCGTCGACCCGAGGCGCCGACCGATCGCACCTGCGCCTGCGACGCCAGCTCCGAACTGCCGGATAAGGCGGATGCCACCAAGGCCGCGAGCTTTTTAGCCTCTGACTCACTCTCTATCAACTCCTGCTGTACAACGAGTTTGAGCCGTTTCCGCATAACATCATCAACTTATTGCTATCTATGGGATGTTTTTCTTACGACAAAACCAGTATCGCTTACCTAATGATACTAGACAAGAGATACTCCTTACAAATAGCCAATAGGGCAATGGTCGTTAGGCTTTGAAGAATGTAATTTTAAATTTTATATCCTTCTGAGTTCACTTCGTATTGTGTTATATCGAAAATCCCAGTCTAGTAATACAGACAATACACCAGTCAAGAAAGCATTTAAGTACACCAGTTTTGTATTCTGCTTTAGGCAGATAACACAGTAATGAATGAACGTTGTTTGCAAAAAAAGAAAGTATACTTTCACGAGCATTTCAACCAGCAATAACATCGTTCGCTAAATACTTCGAAATAATTAATTCGGTTTCTGAGCAAACAATTCGACTAACTCAAGATGAATATTGCCTAACAGGGAATGTCTTCCAATCTAGATTTTAATGCAAGAGCAGTAAAATTTGGCCTTCACGGCACAAGAACTTATTACATTTTCGTTCTCATTGTAAATTATTGTTGAAATCTCACACAAAAACTCCGTTTCTTCAACAAAAATATACAATTCTATTCTAATAATAGTGCAGTTTACATTTTCACAGTAAATCATTATTATTATTATATAATAGTATTAATAATAGCTCCAATAATAGTTAAGCAAGACTATATTTACTACTCGTACGGAGCGCAACTTAATACGTAAATAAAACAATAAACATGAACAGACGAGTGTGTTCAATATGTAGGTATCATCGTAAGTACATTTTGACACGTAATACTTGTAATAAGATAAATACGCATCGGGTATTCGAATCACCATAAGTGCAGCAGTAACATAACGGGGAGCTACATAAGTATACGTGCATTTAAATAGCTACATGCCAAGAGATTGTTTTAGAATTCTCTTAGTGGTACAGACTGGAGCCGTTTTTAAACAAAAGAACTACAATGAGTGTTATGAATTATGATTGAGATATAACAATCACAGAGCTACATCACTCATCAGTGATATCAATACATAACGATTAGTTTCATTACTTTCACTCAGTCAGGTTTACAATACCAAGCATAATTCTTTTTCTAGATATCAAATATGAATTCTTTACCTTCGGAAATCGTGGGCAGCACGTTGACAAAGTTAACAATCCCGACGCCTGTTAGCTGACTCATTCACCAAAACTAACTTAAATTGAACACTTGAAAGTAACGTCTAGTAACGGCAAGTTTTGAAAACAAACAACCCAAAACGGTAACACACTTGGCACCTTATCACGTAGCCCACATAGATAAAAGTGGTATATTAAGTTTTTGGCACTTCAGATTTTTGCAATCATGACAGCAAACGATGCAATCCTCAAAAGAAAAGTATGTATTAAAAAATTAGAAATTACTACAGTAACTGACCACTGCGCACACTTTTTCCATAATAAGCAAGAGAAATGGTAAACTATCACATGAGAGCGGCCTAGATTTTAATGTAAAGTAGCGTGAGATGCGCGTACGCCGTGTTGTCGATGCAAAGCGCCGGGGCTTACTGGCCGGCCAGACAGACAAGTCAAGCCAACGCCCGTTCACCAGTTCACCTACTCTTATCTTTCGATGACTGTGTATGTGGTTGCTTATTCCTCGCTGCACTTACTTGACTGGTTACTTATACTGCATCGAATGTAGTTTATAGTTGCCGCGCATGCGTTGCACTGCGTCCAACTATACGAGAAAGGTACAAAAAGGTGTTTTACAATTATTTACCTCATTTTCTTATACGACCTTTATTAATCTTGTTGAATCGACGATAAAATTAAAGGAATTTGTACGTAGAGAAAGATAAATAGCTTGATTAAGTATCGATTCTCGAATTCTTTTAAACGCTGCTTTGTTGTCATTCTGAATTTATGTAAAACGGTTTAATAAAACTCGGTAATTCGTTCCGTCCATTCGAGATTGTTTGGAGAGAAATTGTTGAAGTTAGATCACAGTGAAGATCGATTACCTTAGTCTTTTTAATGAGGATAGGGATGATTTTGTAAGCTTCATCTTTTATAATTTCATCGTTATAACAAAATTAGACTTAGTAATGGATATAAAATTCCAGAAAGCTGTTCATAGATCTTAGCCGGAAATAAGTACCGTCTAGGAATCAATTTAATCTATAGGACTTCACTGTTGTAATCTGCTTCTTCTAAATTACTTACGCCACAGGCAGGTGAGACAATCTTGAAACAACTACGTGTTTCGACCAAAATGTATCTCTCCAATCTACTTTATCGGAAATAGTCATTATTTTTTGGGAAATATACAGATAACATTTTTCCTTATTGACGATTACTAGGAGATTCAGCAATTCATAGAACCGTTATCGTACCAACAAATATTGTCATAGTAAGTATAATGAGAATCAGCCGCTCACGAACAATCTAAGTGATTGGAGATGATTAAAAATATAAATGCAATTATTCATGTTGATAAACTTAGGTACGCCAATATGAATACCATCCATTATCTAAATCACAAATTGTTTGTGCGAGGTCACAATGGAAAACTAGACGCTAGTATTTAATGTAAATATTATACAATAAGGAAAACATTAGACTTAGGACGCAAAGTTAAATAGCTTTGTGTAGAACATAATTGCATTCTAGTCATTTTTATTGCTATCGTTATGATGAGTCGTTCCTAACGTATAGGGAAGTGAAAGTACTAGACACGTTTGGATTTGATATTATTATCGTTCTTTAGAACAAAGCTTTACTTATGTAGACACGTGGCTTATCCAAAAAGCAAAATACACTGCCTCTTACCCACATGTAACCTCAAGACTATAAAACACCACTTTGCAATGGTCCGGAAACACAGATGCAAAGATCTCTTTGTTTAGCTGTGCCGATGAGAAAGGTGGAGGCGAGCCATATGGTCCTTCTTCCGCTCTATACATGAATTTTGTGTAATAACTAGCTATACCCCGCGGTTTCACCCGCGTTAAGTTACGTCTTTGTTTCTACTCCACTCCCGTAAGTGGCAGCGTTAATAGCCTATAACCTTCCTCGATAAACGGGCTAGTTCCTGAGATTGGCACGAGCAAACAAAGAATTTCCTTAGCTTTAAATTTAAAGCCAAGCAAATAATCATATGAATTAATTATTGAATGCACTGATGTGTCCAGAATCATTGATCAGAAAACCAAAGTCAGTTTATTGTGACATCGAATCAGGAAATCGTTAAAAACTCGTCCGACGACACATTATTGAGGAAGTGTCAGAAAGCTCGTAAAATTCAGATTCGATTAGCTTACAGTCGTAACTCGGAATGGAACTAACTGTTATATAAAATGGATACCGATACAAAAGATAATCTTTAAACCTATAATAGGGGTTTTAACTTTTGGGGTAGCTGACATGAAACCGTCTGATTGGTCGCTAAGCAACGTCGTGTCAGACCAAAGCTATAAAGAGACCAGTTTGAATCCTAACGAAAGGACAGCTCGACATTAGCAAATAGAACAGAAGGTTGTGGGATAAGAAGGCCCTATAACCCGGCAGTAGACAGTACAATAAAAATGTAGAAAAAGAACTGCTAAACACGAGACAGACTCGCACACGAAGGGTTCTGTACAAAAACAGACACCACACAAAAAAAAAACATGGTTTGCGTAGAGACTCCTTTATTTTTTTAATTTAATTTAATTTTTATTATTTGTTGTTGTAGCGGCCGTTTTTACTTTGTGAAAATTTCAAGGTTCAAATGATACAGCCCTATGACAGACAGACAACGGAGTCTAAATAATAAGGTTCAATTTAACACCCTCTGTGTTCGGATCCCTAACAAAGAAGGAAGCAGGTTTTGGAAATGTATGTCATTATTGTTAAACCGATGCGGTGGAAATTTGATGAGAAATATAACCGTTGTTTAGTTATCGATCGACGATACATTTCGTGGTACCTATCATTAAACTTTCATGAGACGTAGAAGTGGCGGTGGCAAGATACTTCGCCTGTCATACAAAATAGGCCAAACGTTTATAAATATTTCATTTTCATTTCGTTTCTCAATTTAAGGTGATGCTATATCTAGTTTTAAAAAATTTGGATATTTGAAGATTTGTTAATGTTACGTTTTGGTTTATTAATAACTGGATTGGGTGCTGAGAGATATTGATGTCATCTTGCGCTTCTTAATTAAATATTTTCTATAAATAAAAGCAGGGAAGTGAGTAATTATGCCATAAATCAGTCTTTATTTTTTTGGTACTCCACTATATAAAGTAGGTAGGTAGTATTTAAAAGTCTAAACGACTGGTAACATCTACATAATTCAAATGTCTGTCTAAATCATCAAATCAAATATCCGATATTTGCTTTTGTTACCGAAAATATATCTATATATTTTTAGTCCTCATAAATGTACTAGGCAACAATAAATAACATAAATACCTTCGTACCTATCTTCACAACTCAATTGAGTAAGTACATTCATATTCTCTCCCGGCGATAATTTAACAGGACATCAAAAACTCATCGTACCTGTAGGATAAACAATTTAAACATAAAATAACTTTATGACTCCATAAAAGCATATACTACTCACTTCTTTTCGAAGTGCCGAACCCATCTTCGTGGCCGTTGCAAGTCCTATCTTCATCATATTCATAAACCTTGAAACTTTCGAATGAATACAGCTTGACGGTTTTTCTTCTCTTCCTATTCGCAAAAACTTCCTCGGTTCAAAGTGCTCTTAACAAATAGCCCGAATCAAATTATTACAATTCGATGTCTATTAACCACACAGTTCCAAAGTACACACAACTCCACCCTTCAAACTCAGAGGTTCAGTTCCACAAACGACACTGTTCACCGTTAATGTCAAAGGGAAGTTTCGTCAGCTCGTTACACCACTTGGAGGCTAAAATGTTTACAATCACCTCAACAACTTTACTAAGATGGAAGCCGGTTTACGCATGAACTATTGTCATTACAGAACAATGGATCCGACAATAATGTTTGATATCACAACAGGAATGTTCGGAATTTAAAAGAAGTTGAGAAGTTCGCGATCGTAGGGGCTCGGGAGCTGTCAGTGGGGCGGGAGCGCTCGTGAGGGCGACCGCGTGTCGTCTGGCTGGGCTGCAGTACCCCTGCCCGCCGCGCCGGCGCCCGGAACTGTGTCAGCAGACGCGGCGCCCAGAGCACCCCGGCCTTTCATGAATACACCTCTCTCTATGTTTGACGCATCAATACATTCGTTGCCGTAGGCTTGGCAAACTATAATTGCCGCATCAGCGTGGTAAATTAGAAATGTTTCCGGTAAATCTTAACCCACGTTAAGTACTTCAACTGAATGCATAGTTTATTCAATGCGTAAGACAACAAAGCGGAATATCTTCTATAGAATCTATGACCGCAGTAATAAAGCCATTTAAGTTGATTGATTACCCTATATCCCTGTCGCTGGAATAATGCCTCAACCAACTCAGAATGAGTTTGCCTTCTATACTGTGATATTTATAACGGCTCTAAGCGGGATACTTCACTGAATCCAGAAGCCGCTAAGTGAAGGACTTTTCGCCATTCCTTCAATTCGTCCTTGACTTTTTGTCTACTATTTATAGACCTACAAGAAATTTCATTCTTATGAATGGCGTTCGTCTGAAGCTTGACTTTGAAAAGACAATTATGTCAATCCTCCATTTGTACTTAATGATGCCACATGTTACGAGTTTTTTACTTGAGTATAAGTAAATATACAGATTCATTCATCATTTGCACATGATCACATGCATTTTAATCACGTCAGTCAAGAATTTTCTATTACAAATCCAAACAAGCACATGTTTAAGATTGACTGTACATTACATGATGGCAAGCAAATTGGTTGAATTAGAAGTGCTTTGTCAAATTAATTTTCCTTGGAATGATGAGCAGCGTAGATCTTTGACAGTCGTTACGGATAGTCAGAAGCCAGGAAGTCTGACAACCACTCCAACCAAGAGGTAAAAGAGTAAAGAGTTGCCGCTGACGTACTCATTTTAAAACTTACTTCTATAATAGAAGAAGACTTAATTACCACTTAAGCGCTTTTACAAGCTATTACACGGTAATTCATAAGCAAACCAATAAAAATTTTAATATGGAATTCATAGAACTACTTGTCGCTGACTGTAACCGTAACGAGTTTATTGGAGAAACATTATATAAGACTTCAGAGCAATTTAATAGAGCAATATAAATAGATCTAAAGAAATGAGTCTCACAATAATTAAATTAATATACTGGTAATAAAAACAAACAAGGCTTACGGCTGCCAAGTGAGTTTAGTGTTGTTTTAAAGACTTATTTGATGTAAAAAGGACTTTATAGATAATGGCTGGTGGTGGTTAATGGCAGTTACCGCTTTTAACCCTGTAGCTATTCTTTTTTACTCAAAACTCCGTGAAACCCGCAATTTTATTTATCTGGCTAAAGGCTTTCATGTGACAAAAGGACTGCTTCATTGAGTGTAGTGCTCCAGTGAGGACGAATGTGTCTAGTCGGTTAAAGTTACAACGGATAAGTTGAATAGCACTCCATAATTGTGCACACAGTCCATTGTTGCGACTGTGAACCGACAATGTGAATAGCTAGGCTAGTCATTGTCTAATACTCTATACAGACACGTATTTCCAAAATAGACTGTACCTTACATATAAAGGGTATGGACTTTATCCGTACGGCTTTAGGTCGATTGTTGAAATCGAAAGAGAAGTCTTAGTTAATTGATTACCATTTTATTCATGATTTGTAAGCTAAGCAAAACCCATAAAACGTCCAACATTTCCACTAAACCACTAATTAGTAATGTAAATTCCTGTAACTGCTTAGAAACTTTAACAACAAGAACTGCCCCAAACTCCTAAGAGAACAGAACAGGATATAACCCAAACAAATTGGAAAGCTGTGTCCAGCTAAATGGCTCAGTGCTCTTATAAATAAATAGCAATCTGGCCAAGCAACTGGCCCAGATCGTATTACAGAGAAATATCAGAGCAATGAATTAATTTGCGGGTAAACTAGCTATGTATACACTAGCTAAGCTCTTTCTATCTTATCAGACTAACAGATCGACCTCTGACATTTTGAAGCGAGCATTACAGGCCACCAACCTGGGAAATGTTATTTCGAACTGGGACAAACGAAGTGTTTACGTTAGCAAGTAAATGTCGTCTTATTTTATACGTAAAGCTAATATACTTGGAATTTCAGTCAAAAGATATATTTAATATTTAACGACTGACAAAGCTCTTTGTGTAACATACCTGCTTTTCACTTGCATTACAGCCGGGGCTGTAGTTACCGTGTTATAAATTTATAGAATAAGTAAGACAGAAACTGTTTTAATAATGTGTTGCAACAAAAACGAGGGATCTAGTCAGATACGCCATGTTTTATTGATATTCCGGTTTTTAAATAAGCAAATTTCTAAGTGCGAAACTTGAATGGACTTTGGCCCTATAACTGCGTGGAAGGTCGACTAGTGTGTGGTGTGCACCACGACAGGTGGCTGGGAAACCGCAACATGAAATCAGGTGAGCAGCACGCTCGATAAATATTATTATGGAATCGACGATTATGCAGATAATTTAACCTCACTTTCTCAGACGAAAAATTGAAGCGACAAATTGTATAGCGCTCGTAAACTGCTGTGATTGCTAGACTAATCAACAACCAATCACAGGAGCTTACTGACAATTAGTCACTTTAATTTTTCGTTTAAGAAACCAGGGGTTAAAGGCATGTATTTTTTTATCAGATACTTACATAAACTATTTATTTGGTGTACACATAAGACATAGCACAACACACATAAAAATATAAAAACAAGGTGCCAAAATAAAGGAAAAAAAAATTAAAAAAATGAATAGAGGTGCGTTGTGCATCTTAAAGTATTAGCCTGTTGTGTCCCACTCCTGGATAAAGTTTTCCCTCCACTCCTTGCATCTTTCACCCACAGAAGATTTGGAAAGATGAAGCACAGAATGTGTTCCATCTTTCCAGATTTGGAGGAAGTCATCCAGCTCATCCCGCCATCTCCTTCGAGGCACGAATGGCATAGATTTTGTAAGGTAAATCTTAGATTTAGGTGACCAAAATGCAAGCGATTGAAGGAGCTATTTCTGCAGAAAAGATCTTTGACCGGCGACATAATTAATGTCATATCTAACAGAATACGTTCAACCCGTTATGCAGAAGTGCGACAATCAGTACTGACGTAATAACGATAGATATTAATTAACTACATTTTGCTGCGCATACGTAATGAAAGTTCACTATCTGAGGCGAGCTGCTGACCTTTCGTGACTCGCTTTGTTTTCTTTATGTAGGTAATCACAGTTGACGCGGGTACTCCACTAATTACTACTAGAATTATTTTATAATCGAGACGTAGGTTTTTATAAACCAGTAGTTTGTTGTTCATAGACGGGATCATTAAAAAGATAAAGAACTTGGGAGATTAATCTTAGACCCATTTTTGTTATTCTGTAGCCTACCTAATGGCTCTACTGATCCTGAAAGTAAGGTTGCACAAGGAGGGCTCTTAAACTCTGTTCTAAATTTTAAAGTCTTGGCAGTTCGCTATGAGGGCTGACAAAGCGTATTTTAATATTTAAATTGTAATAATAATCTGATAATGAATACATACGAAATAATAATTCAAAGTGTGTTTCAATCCCGTAGATTGAATTCTCCGGTACCGAAGCCTCGATCGGGAGTATAGTACTTAACAGGAAATAAATGCCGATGGTAGCAGTTCAGAAACAGTTGTGGAAAATCTCGTCACACGAGAGTCACGCTAAAAAAATCTCATTTTCTGTGGCACCTGATCGAAATAAAAAAATGTGAGGCTTGGCAAATGCCGAGCAACTTGTAACTGCTTGTAGGTAGGTAGTAAAACCCCAAATATGTTCGTGTTACCCCACGTCTATGCTAATTCGGCACTAAAAGCCGGTCGTGAGCTTAAGAGCTGTAAGATCGATACGTCGGGAATAGACACGCGACGCGAATCAAACGGCCACCTTGACCCGGTTACCGCCAAATGTTACCCCTCGCTCATACAATTCTGTTAACAATGACGAGACTGATGTGACTAAAGAGTATTAAGCTGTCGTTTCGACCTGCCAGCCACTTGCCCGTGGTAAGGTGACTTTGGTTTGCTATTGTTTGACTTTTGCTTATAATATAGCAGTATGAATAAATAACGGCCCTATGGACAGTTACAAACAAAGACTTTTTCAATATATATGCACTAACAGTTAACACCAATAGATGCAGAGAGTCAACAACCATGGTATAGGTTACCACGTCATCTAGGAATGTGAAGCCGTGAGTTCCCAACGCGCACATATCCTCAGAAAGAGTGAGGACGCTCTGTGAAGCCTTTTAGAAGCTTCTGAGCGGACCTTTTAGGCTGACTATGTTAACAAGGATCAAGATCGCAATTTTGGCGGAATGTCGGAATTTTTAGTGGAAATTGAATGCCGCGCGCGGGACGATTGCCGTCCAGATAAATTTTTCGACAGTGCAGCGGGAATTTCGAGTTTCTTCGTGCTGAGTTTTATAACTTTACAAAAAAAAAATAAGGAATATTATAAGCAGTTAAATATGTAAAAATATCGGTACCTATAATCAACTTGTTAGTTTTGTGTTATTATTATGTCCCGCTTTGATAGAACGAATAATTATTATTTTTTGATAAAAGGATCTAAAAATCCCAGTTTCCCTGAAAAAAATCTGGCAATGATGGCAAAGACCTACCTCGCATAACCGACCCAATGGGTTTCTAAGTACAGACAATGGCGTCCACATAGATACATACAGCCATAAGTACGATGTACCTAGATATTGACAGACAGTGACAGATCAAACCAATGTCAAAGTAAAGGACACAGCACTGAAATATTAAAGAAATAATTTCTGACTTTTGCATTACGAAACAAATGAACTAATTAGTCAATACTAATCATTGAATCAATTGTTACTATTGATAAGGAAAAAGAGACCTTATAAACAAATGAAACATTAAGAAAAGCTAAAGCAAGATAGTTTGATAACTTTTGCCCGCATGAATGTTGGTTATCGCGGCCGCAAACCATGTCGCGGATTAAAAAGTGGCCAGTGTTATCCAGACCCCTAAGCTAATCCTTTGTCAAAATTCATTACATTTGATTCATTGGTTTTGCAGTTTTGGGGTAACAGACAGACAGAGTTACTTTCGTGCTTATAATTTAATATTAATATAAGCATGGAATGTAAGGCTTAATATAATTTCTCTAGTATAGAATAGGGAATCATGGTATACCTTAGAAGACAAAGCTTCTTGCTAGAACATTGTGAGGAACAACGTTCTCAGCAATGGTGAACAATGTGGTAGAATTTGTAAAGGGGTAAAGTTTGTTAGATTTTTTGTTTGTTTGTTCGTAAGAGGGTCTGAAAGTACCGGTTCAGTGACAATAATGATGTCACTGATAAAAAAAACTATTATTGCTTGAGTGTCATAGATACACTGCGTAATGATATACTTCGCTTTGATGCAGACAATGTTGCGGGCAGAGGGTAGTAGTGTTGTGGTTGAATGTTTCAGTGGCAGGAATTATAAACAATGCAATATCACATCATTGTATCACAAAAATCATTTTTTTGCAGAAAATATACATTATACGTAAACCACCAACAGTTACATCTGGTAATGTAACGTTTTGTGATTTGCGTATTTATAATTCATATCAAGTCCCACATAATTAGAGGCAAGCCAGATTAATAATATATATTTTATGTTAATCCAGACTTCAGACTATTACTGAAATGTTGTATTTGTTTATTTGATTCAATCAATAAACCAAACGAAAATATAAGTACCATACGGTTTGTACCTTTTAATTCTATTTGTACTTTGATTAAATACATAGTTACAATAACATTAATTTATTTGTGCTGGTTGTGAAAGTCTTACATTTAGAAGGTATGTTATTTATCCCCAACTGAGTTCCGATATCTTTATTACTGGAGTGAAGTTTAAAAATTTTGGAAAGTAGATTATTTATTAAGTTACAGAAATAAGTTTTACCCCATAAAATAATAATCCGAAATTATAATAGATATTGAACAACTTTCTATACAGTAATGAGCAATTTATTTATTATAGCAGAACAGGCCACTTTCTCAACTAACTGAGCATTCAATGTGGAAAATGTTGATTATGCAATTATGGGTATTGTTCACTAAAAAGTAAAAATCTAAACTTTCTACAATTTCAAAGTTATAAACTTTGAAAGTTAATAGATACTACAAAAAAAAATATGTATGTTACATCTTGAGTCCATAATAAAGCAAAAATCCTGGCAAGCATACAAAAGAAACATTACAATCCACTATGACCTGAATATTCAAATGTGTGAATCGAACGTTGATCGCGTGCGTTACATTTTGAAAGTCTAGTGCCTGAAGACGAATGTCTAGTAATAATACTAACTAGGACAAGATGATTGACATGCTTAGCACTGCAGTTTAAACCACACAATAAACTCTTGTTACTCGTCTAATTCCAACTAAAGTTGTAAACTAACAGCAAGTAAAGTTATTTCTGTTTGGCATACGACAATAAAATTTTAAACAAAAACTTGAAAAGTATCTTCAAACTTTTGGCATAAACAAAAAACAATAAGGTCACCGGGTATTACGAACAGCTGAAACTACACACCATGTCGACTGATGTTTAAAATTATAAGGTGTGTATGTAAAATATTAAACTAAATATTACATGCAATAGGAAAATAAAAAGCACAAGTGACAACCAAACTTACCATCTTTGACGTTCTTCGAAGATTGTGACGATGATACACCGGGGATAGTTTTATCGGTAGCACAGTACATTATAATTATTTCCACACGATTGTGTTATTAAGTCACTCTCACCTAATAAAATTGTACATATTATTATCAAGACGATTTGATAACACAATTCATTTGCACTAACGCGAAACGCGGCGGCCATTCCACATTCCGGTTGTAAATATTCGTGGCATAGACAATCTCCAAACTGTCACAGAACTCATTACTGTTTTTAAAAGATGTAGGTATTTCCATTATATTCATTTTTAAGATCAAAAGTAAGATTCAATGAGCTATTTTTAATGTTTCTTCTATTATAAATTTTGTAACCTTTGATCACCAATGCTTATGACAGCAATAAAAAATATAAACAAGTAAAACAATATTTTATAGATTATTTAATTTTTTATAGTTTTACCCAAACTGAGAAAGTCGTAAAACATTATTTTAAAGGACATTATAGTGCTAATGAGGATACGATAGAATGGAACAAAGGATGGAATACCTTTAACTTTGGCAACATTTTTTCAGTTTCAGGTCAGCTGTCAAAAACTTCAGGAACGTCAATAGTGTCATGTCAGTTAAACAATTCGGTATTTCTATTGAATTAAGTATTTCAGTTTCAGATTTTTTAATTTATTGATAGCTTACAGTGGAATTTTGTTTTATTTACCAGTAAAATGATACAACATCAATACTGGGTAACTAAAAAGACTGTGCTAAAAAAACTAGGAACCAAAGAAGATGAGTGTATTGTTGCGTCCGACGCCGAGCTTGATGCTAAACTGGAATTATTTCGATCAATATCAGACAGCTGCTTACAATTGCAGCGAGTACTAGACCAATATCAGGAACGTTTGTGTATTTTGGCTCAAGAAGAAAACGCTCTAGGAAAGTTTTTGCGAGACTCTGGAAAAAATGCCGACGCGTCCGGTAAACACATGGTATCTGCGGGTAAAGCAATTTCATATTCAGGACAACAGCGCTTATCAGTGAGGGGGCCGTTATTGAGGCTTTATCATGAAGTGGAGACGTTTCGAGGTCGCGCTGTTAGCGATATGCGAGCGACTGTATCTGCTATGGAAAAAGCCCGAATCGAGTACCGTGCTGCTCTCAGCTGGATGAAATCGACGAGCGCACAGCTAGACCCTGACACAGGACGCGGCCTTGATAACTTCCGAAAGGCGCAGCGGCAAGTACGCGAGAGTAAAAAATTGTTTGACAAGCTGACACTGGATGTACTGCAAAAAGTATATTTTATTTATCTTAAATAGTTTATTCATTTATTTTAGGTTGTAATACATACCATAGTAGGACCCATGTATTTTCATAAACTACAGATTTACAACAATAACTGTATCATACTTTGTTTTACAATAGATGGTCAAATAGCCTACAACTAACTTGATATTCTTTACTTTCAGATTGACTTGCTAGCCGCAGCAAGATGCAACATGTTCTCCCATGTCCTGTCAAACTACCAAACGTCCTTCGTCACATTTGCTACTAAAGTGGCCCAAACACTAGTGGCTACTGCGGACACAATGAATGCCGCACCACAATATGAATTTTCTATACTGAAGGAATTGTCTCAGACCTTGGGTGAGGCGGAAAGCAAGCAGGATGTCACACCACAGGATAAGGATCAGATGCTGTTTTTCCAAGTAAGAGTACTTACCATTAACAGTATGGACAATGTATCTTGACAGTCCTAATGTTAGCTGTTTAGCTGCTCATTGGATCTTTTAGGAACAAAATTGTCTCTTGCACAGTTAAACAGCTAACTTCAGGACTGCCAAGATATGTTGGCCATACTGCAGATATTACATAAACATACTGTTTTTTTTTTTCACTGGAATTTGCCACCTTGAACTTGTTGGCAAGGCAACCAGTACTTATGTTTGAGTTTAAAGACATTTATTTACAAATGAAAACTCAGAAAAACACATTACATTTTACTTACATATAGAAAAAAGAGAAAAAAAGGTGTATGCAATATTTGTGATGACAAAAATAATACAAAATATTTAAAAGGATATTCAGTGTTAGTGTTTCCTTTTTCTAATGTGTTCTTGTACTTTTTTAAAATCTATACAATCTTTTTTGCTGTTAGACACATCACCAGGTCTAACATTAAGTTTTGCAACCTAATATAGTATATTTTTTAACCCGTTAACTACAACTCAAAACACACGTGTTGTGTTGCACACATAACCATGTTATGTCATTTCCCACTGAAAACACACTAAGTGTTTTGCTAGCCGCTCTTCAACCTTAATGTTAGCAAATGTTTGCATGCAGTCGACTTAAACCAGTTTTTTTTTTTTATTTTAAACCTTTTATCGAAGGAATAGTACCATAGTAATGCAACACCTGTCAACTACTTTACAATTCCAGGACGAATTCAAAGATGATAATCCTGAAAATAGTGGTGAACTGAAAAATATGAAACCCAAAGCAGACACCGAAAATGAAAAGCAGCCGTCCAATGAGAAAGATGTAAAGCCAAGCACTTCGTTGAACCTGATTGATACAAGTTGTTTGGAATCTGAGTTATCTAGTGGAAATCCTGGAATACTGTCCGATTTAGCAGGACTACAGATGGATTGTGGAGATATGCGAGGAAGTTTTGGCACATTTTTACCTTCCCAATTGTTGCAGGTAATATTTTTTTTTATGCATGATTGATATTTATTTTAATTACTTACCAGTCTGCTTAAAATTTCTATGTTGAGAATAGTAACTTTATTTTATCTGGTGAAAATTAGATCTTTTTTTTTCATAACAGAGCACAATAACATCATGTAAACTTTTAATGTGGCTGACTCTTGAAAATGGCATAAAGAGCAGACAGTTGTATTGTTATTTTGGTTGCATAATACATAATATACCAAAGTAGTCATTATACTTCAGATGCCTGAATGTCTGATAGTCTATTTGAACTTAGATGTGTCATACAGCCATCATACCATCATGGCGGTATCCCCCGATGGGTGAGGCAGAGGTGTAACCAATACACCCACAGTTTGCCGGTATGTTTTGAGTCCCCTGTAAGAGGGCGAGCCTATTGCCATTAACCGAGCTACTACTGAGAATTTCATAGAAAAACCAAATTACACATTGCTCTACCTAAGAATCGAACCCAAGATCTCTGGCGTAGCAGTTGCGTTTAAGACCTACGCCAGAGGTCAGGGTCAGGGTCAGTTTATATGTTTCATAAAGATATCATTAAAAGTAAATCAGATCAATTTTAACAAATTTCAGAACTCAACCAGCTTACTCCAAGGTCCAATGGCTCCTGTTTCCAGCAACAACAATCAGGAACCGAAGTCTCCACAGCAACCATCCAAGCCCAGTCAAAGTACTGTCATACCAAAAAAAGAAGATAAAGCAGCCTGGTTCAAACTCTTTGCTGAATTGGATCCTCTTGCTAACCCTGACAACCTCCCAGGATCCAACACTAACCACAGCCACGCAGCTTAATCAGTTTAAACAAATAAAAAGATTAAAAAGAGCTTAGAATTTATGTTTAGACACATTCTATTAGCTGAACACATAAATATAGAATATTTTTGGCAAATTTAGAAAGCTGCAGTATCATTTTGTTTGATATGACATTTTTATTTATTTTTTTGATCCAGGAGGTTATGACGCGTCAGCCAACATAAGTTATAGTTAGATGTCTTAAAAAACTATAACTCAGTGATAAATAAGTGATTTAATTGATGTGGGGGAAGGTTTTTTTAATATATTGGAGAATTTTGAGAATATGTATAAACAAAAATGTATTTGGTTTTAGAGATAACTTCAAATAGTACAAGGAATGTATTACATAATATGCTCATTACCTTACACTATATATAATCATGTATTTTATGTACATTTTATATATTGTACTGTGCTCTCTACATGAATGTAAATGTGACAAGAGTAAACTTGATAATCGAATATTTCTTATTTGATAATTAATTATTCATAGTGTATAAGTTGTATTCATTTTGTGTGATTGACTTCCTGTTTAAATTGTTATTTCATAGGTTTAGGTTTCTAGAATATATAGGTTTCTAGTAAAGATGTACTTAAAGCTAGTATTCACCAATGTTTACAAACAAACAATGTATTTAAACAATTGTCTATGGAGTTTAATGTCACTAGGATTTTTAAAATATGGAACTGTTTAAATTGTTAATATTATAATCCTTTGATTAAATCTTGGTGAAAACAAGCCTTAATTTTATAACCAAAGATAAGTGTTATGCACTGTTTTATTCTGGGATTCTATCCAAGTCTGTCTTGCGATAGTTTTATTTAAAACTGATTTTACAAGTACTATTATTTATACCACTTGTTCAGGTTTGATAACCATTTAGATCATATCTTTGACAATAAATTAACGTAATAGAACCAATACTGAAAATATTGTAAAGCAAGGAACGGAAATTGCATTTTACCCGACTGTGCAACAGCGAGAAAGGTTATGTTTTTATGAAAACAATATATTTTAATGGAGTGCTTTTATACCTAATCAGTTTTTACATGAATATGTCTAGTCATTTGAATGCTTTTTAAACTCAAATATTGCGAAAATTTTAATGCTTTATTATTAATATTATTTCTAGAATTGTATTGTTTTAGTTGTAGACCTACACTTATATTCTTTTATTTAGTTATAGTGTTACGTGCATTCCATTTTTGATCTATAAATAAACCATAAATGTAATGACTTATTTGTTTGATTTCTGTCCAACCCGCTTGCCTAAACCCAGTGGCAAGATGTCTAGTTCATAATCAAAAACTAGGTAATACAAAAAATAAATCTTACTTGTTTTATTATTGACTAGTTTCTGCCAGCGACTTCGCTCGCGTGATATTTCACCCTCGTTATGTTACATCTTTGGTTACTGCTCCGCTCTGTTGTTCGTAGCGTGATGTTATATAGCCTTTCTCGATAAATGGACTAGCTAACACAATGGTAATTATTTAATTCAAACCAGTAGTTTCTGAGCGCGTTCAACCAAACAAACAAACTCTAGCTTTATAATATTAGTATAGATTCTTGGAAGAACTCTGAGCTTGCCCTTAGATGGGGTTACTAGTTACTGTAGTCTTACATTAGAGCAGACATTAAAATGTTAAAAAATCATGGTAGTCATTTCGGATCGCAAATTCAATATTTGGGGAAAAACAAGGCGTAGGAGAAAAGGCTAATATCTAGTTTTATTTTTAAATTATTCTCTCTGGTCTATTTTTTAGATTTTAAATTGTCAGTGTCATTTGTCAACATTGTGTCAGCCCAGTTGTTGTCAAGTCAATAATCACATCAGTCAGCTGGCTGACACTGACGCAGTTTGTACGAGTTTTTTGTGAATTGTGTAAGCAAAAAATAAAAATAAAATTGGATTTAAAGAATTTATTTGCACCTGAAAATCTAAGATTATTTCCTATATAATGCTAAATTCAAGTAAGTACCCTTTATCTCGTAAATTGTAATGTAAAATTGCACGCAGTGAGATTAATGTAAACATTATTTTCCACATAACTGATGAAAATATTGTGTAATTTGTTAGTTTTTCGTGGTCTTCTGGGGACGGAGGAAGCTCCTACTAAAGTACTAGAGGTTCGGTCAGACAATTACATTTCTAGACCGATACATTATCGAGAAGACTCAATGTTATTGTATGGTCCGAAAAACCCACCTGATGGCAAGAACTCCAAAGACAAATACTATGAAATTGTACTACATAAACCTTTTACTGAGAGCTTACATCAGATGTACAGGTAAGACATTATTTTTAGGTTTGACTCTTGTATTAATTGCCAATTGTTTTTATCTTTTTGGCAATCTATATAGCTTATTTAATGAGAATATTATTTAAATTTTCATGAGAAAAATTAACAACCAAATCTTTGCAGTTAATAAAGTTAATAAACGGCTACAGTAATGTATATATTCTTCTTGCATAAAGAAAGATACAGTATGGGCTTAAGAATATTTCAGAGTGCTAAAATAATATTTTAACAAATTGAACTCCGCATTTAACCAATTATTTTTGTGATCGCATAAACATACCATCATGCCTGTATTCCCCGAAGGGTTAGGCAGAGGTGTACCAATGTACACCCACAGTTCGCCAGTATATTCAAGTCCCATGTAATAGGGGAAGAACCTATTGCCATTAACCGGGCACAATTCCTAACTCCGAGCTACGACTGAGAATTTCATAGAAAAACCCAGTAACACTTTACTCGACATGGGACTCGAACCCAAGACCTCTAGCGTAGCAGTCGCACCTAGGACCACTTTTTTTTTTTTTTTGGTGGGTGGGAAATCATCAAATAACTTCTCCCGCCCTGGGCGGGGGAAGTTATGAGAATGAATGAGTTATGGGAGGGAATGTCAGACTTTTACTGACTAAAACCCACCCATGTTCCTTCTTGTGCCCTTTGCGTTCCGGGGGCGCGGTATCTCTTACGAACAACCCGCAGCCCCGGCAGGCATCGGCCCTCAGTGGCCCCTTTCTTTTGCTGACATCTCTTTGAGGCGCGCGTGGAACACGAACGCGCCGTCGACACGGTCTGTCGTTATGCAACGTAAGGACGGTGAGCTACCCATTGCTCACCGTCCACAGGCCAGTATCTACGGTGGCCGGGAGTCGTCTCGCGGCTCCCGACGTCCGGAGCGTCTACCGCGGCGGCTGGGACGGGAGAACCGCTGTCTCAACCGTCCCGCCGCCTCCTTCTCAAGCATTACTGCCTCGCAGAAGGAGGCGACTGCATTCCATTCCCTCTCGCTCCGGACCATGGCTTGCACCAGGGCCGGACGCGAGAGTTCGCCGCCGCCGATGGCCGCCACGAGGACTCGGCGATGCTCCGCCCAAGCGGGGCACACCGCCACGGGCCGCGAGACGACTCCCGGCCACCGTAGATACGGGCCTGTGAAAGCCTAGGACCACTAGGCTAACAATTTTATGATTAATATTGTGAAATATTCATAAGAATATAATGTGTTATGTAGGAGGACACAAATGTTATTTACTTTTATATGTGTGTTAATTATCCACATAATCATTAATTATATAAGTACAGGTAGGAACACTCATTTCATCACACAGATATCAAACCAGTATACTAAACCAACTACTTTTCTTGCTATCTGTAGACAAGTCTCTGTAATTAAGATAGTAATTATCAAATATTGTTAACCAATATAATACAATACTATTATTCAGTCCTTTTCAAATTTATTTTATTAAATTCACAGTTTATTTCGGGCTAAAACCTTGGAGGATGCTGAAGGGAAATTCATAGTTTACAAGGAAAGAATACCAGTATTTATCAAGATTACCAAAGAAGTAAGTATTACATAATAAATATTTTTTAAATAAATAGTTTAATCGTAATATCTAAATCCATCCTTTTAATATTGATGGATTCCAGGCACTCTAAGCGTTCAATGCTACATGTTTAGATACGATTTTGAACTGTATATAAAAAATAAAGACGGTTTTATTTAGCATTCATTTGCATTTCTCGTGGTACTCGGGGACCTGAAAATATGTTTCGATATTTGTACTTCCGGGGATTCACTTGTATCACAAATGCATGTACGAGAACATCTCCAGTGCATTAAAACCTTGAACACGCAGGCAAAATATTGTGACAAAATATTGATTAAAACAACTGGGAATGTTAAATCTGACAATTGGTTGTTACCTCAATAGGCACAATGGCCGTAATAATAATTATTATTATTTTAAGTAAAACGAATAATGTTTGATTGGATTGTTCATTGTTCTTTGCAGTGCACAGTGGCAATTCTACAGAAACTCTGCGATACATTATCTGTACACCAGTCATGGACGATTGCACACATGGTGGCTCACTTTGGCCTGAGTGAGCTGTTCAACGACCCTGAAGTGCAGAAACATATTGATAGCATTGATCCATTGACTGGAGCCACACCCTTGATGGTAAGTAAAATTAACATACACTAATTTGGCTGTCTCTGACAGTGGTGAAGGAAAATATGGGGAGAAACCCAGACTTAAAATTAATAAATGTCTGAAATCCCCAATCTCACTTGAGCAAGTGTGGTGATCAATCCTCGTGCCATCTCTATATGAGAAGAGGCTTTTGGCCTTGATAGGCTAGTATTGTTATAATTTGGCTGCATATTCTTTCCATTTCTTCTTTAAATTTTTTTTTAATATTGATTCAGAAAATATTTTTATACATATTGATACCTCTGATATTGACATTGTGTTGTGCTCTTTATGGCCTTTTAGCCCAGATGTACAATTATTATACCTAATGTAAATAAGGCCATTGTCATTGCTCTCAAATAGGGTTGGTTAGTCACTGACATGAATGTCTATTTGGCTCTAAATGACGTCATTTAAATCAGTGTAGATATGTAAAAAGACATGATAGGGTTGTCCTAAAATTATTCAGATATATGAGTAAATATTGTTTCTTTTTTATATAAAAATCTAGAGAACTGCCCGCGATTTCGTCCGCGTGGCTTAATTCACCAGCATTTAGGTACGTCTTTGATTACTGCTCCGCTACAGTGTGTCGTAACGTCATGTTACGTCTATGTTACTCAGAAATAATGTAGTTATCTATTAGTGAAAAAATGGTTAAAATCGATCCAGAAGTTTCGGAGCTTATTCGCTACAAACAAGCAAAAAACCTTTATCTTCTTCTTAGATAAAAATGTAAAGGGTTTAAAAAAAATGAATAAATGTTGGTACTTATTTTGCTTAGTAATTAAGGAAAATCAATTAATTACAAAGTACTAAGTAATTGGGTCTGATTCTTGGACTATTGATCAAACGGGTGGAAATCTTTTAGGTTTTTTCATGTGACGAATTGAGGTCAAATTAATAACTAATTTTCATAATAAAATTCAAATACGCAGGTGCTGTGGTACTACTAGCAATGTTTTATGCCAGGGTTAAATTTTTCCGCGTGGTTATTTTCCAAGGAGACTAGAGAGGTCAAATGGGTTTCGGAAAATAATGTCAAAATGTATCACAGAATAGTTAAAGGTTTACGTTACAGTTCTCAGTATGTCATACATAAGTAGTTATTAACTAACCTTGGTGGTCAGGGACGTCTATCATTAAAAATATTCAGAGAATTTAAAACAATGAATAGAAAGTAGAGCAGGTACTCATTAACTGTACACTTACGAAAAGTATATTTTGGAATAAAATATTCGTAAAAAAAAATTTTGAAATATCATCTCGGATTTTGACAGAATCAACCATCAGATTTAGAATATCCCAATTTTATTAACATACTAGCTTCTGCCCGCAATTTCGTCCGTGTCAAAGTTGATCTATTATCCCAAGGGAACACATTACCGAGATAATAAAGTATCATAATATATATGTGTTAATCCAGGAAATGGCCTATGTGCCAATTTCATCCAAATCTGTTCAACGGTTTACACGTGGTTGTGTAACAAACATTCAACATCTTCACAAACTTTCACATACATACACACATCCCATCACGCCTGTATTCCCCGAAGGGTTAGGCAGAGGTGTACCCATATACACCCACAGTTCGCCAGTATGTTTAGGTCCCATGTAATAGGGGGCGAGCCATTAACCGGACACAAATCCTTACTCCGCGCTGCTACTGAGAATTTCATAGAAAAACCCAATAGCACTTTTTTTATGCCAGGGTTAAATTTTTCCGCGTGGTTATTTTCCAAGGAGACTAGAGAGGTCAAATGGGTTTCGGAAAATAATGTCAAAATGTATCACAGAATAGTTAAAGGTTTACGTTACAGTTCTCAGTATGTCATACATAAGTAGTTATTAACTAACCTTGGTGGTCAGGGACGTCTATCATTAAAAATATTCAGAGAATTTAAAACAATGAATAGAAAGTAGAGCAGGTACTCATTAACTGTACACTTACGAAAAGTATATTTTGGAATAAAATATTCGTATTAAAAAATTTTGAAATATCATCTCGGATTTTGACAGAATCAACCATCAGATTTAGAATATCCCAATTTTATTAACATACTAGCTTCTGCCCGCAATTTCGTCCGTGTCAAAGTTGATCTATTATCCCAAGGGAACACATTACCGAGATAATAAAGTATCATAATATATATGTGTTAATCCAGGAAATGGCCTATGTGCCAATTTCATCCAAATCTGTTCAACGGTTTACACGTGGTTGTGTAACAAACATTCAACATCTTCACAAACTTTCACATACATACACACATCCCATCACGCCTGTATTCCCCGAAGGGTTAGGCAGAGGTGTACCCATATACACCCACAGTTCGCCAGTATGTTTAGGTCCCATGTAATAGGGGGCGAGCCATTAACCGGACACAAATCCTTACTCCGCGCTGCTACTGAGAATTTCATAGAAAAACCCAATAGCACTTTTTGATCGACCTGGGAAATGAAACCAAGACCTCTAGCGTAGCAGTGGCGCTTAAGACCACCAGGACACATACATATGCTCAGATATGCTGGTCAACGAAAGTTTGATTCATCATTTATAATGTCGTCCTTGAGTGCAGCAATGTGTAAAGGTTAGTCGTCTCAGTGATGCATAATTAAAGTAGGTATTTAACTGTGGTGACTCAGCCTTACTCCGTATACTATAATTGCTTTTTTATGTAGAAGTTATAAGGAAAACAACATATATTTTATACCATTGTCTTTTTAGAAGACAAGAATATATTTTTTAAAATAAACAAAATTAAAAAAATTAAGTAGCCCCCGACAGAAAAATAAAAATCCCTACCAGAGCTAACAACCGATTTCCATCAAACATAGCTAAGAACACTTCCGACTAATATACCTTTCAAACAAAAAAAAAAACTAAATCAAAATCGGTTCATGCGTTCGGGAGCTACGATGCCACAGACAGACACACACACAGACACGTCAAACTTATAACACCCCGTCGTTTTTGCGTCGGGGGTTAAAAAGTAGCTCGTACATCATCATCTGGTTAGCCTTTTACCAACTATGTTGGGAACGGCTTCCAGTCCGATTACCAGTGTTTTACATGGACCGACTGCCTATCTGACCTCCACAACCCAGTTACTGGGCAACACGATACCTCTTGGTTAGACCGGTTGTCAGACTTCCTGGCTTCTGACTATCCGTAACGACTATCAAAGATCTACGAATGACAGCCGGGACCAACGGCTTTACGTGTTTTCTGAGACACGGGGGTGTCACACCACCAACTTCCAAACTCCGGGTTGCTACTGAGCAAATCCTAATAGAAAAACCCAATAACACTTTTTTCCTGACCTGGGGAATCGAACCCCGAACGAACGAACGCTTATCAGTCGCGCTTGTGGCCACGGGACCAAGGGGGCTGTTGAAAAAGTAAGCTCTCACATATTTCTAAATACCTTTCTGTGGGATACTTATAAATTGAAATGAGGAAAGCAAAATATTTATTTTGTCAATATTAAACGGGGGATACCCCGAAGTTCTCTTCAGTCTGTTACCATCTTACTGTTAATAGCGTTCGATATTCGAGACTTGCCTACATAAATATACTAATATAATAAAGCTGAAAATTTGTTTGTCTGTTTTATCAGCTATTCTCGGGATCTGCCAGTCAGAATGGAAAAAAATGTATATCATAGCCAGATTTATAAAGAGTAGTATAGGCTAAATAACATCACGCTGCGACGTACGGGAGCGGGGCAGTATCCAAACATAACGCGGGTGAAACAACTACGCAGATGTAGTCATTATAATCAACTAAACAGTAGCGTTTGCGTCAGGTGTGTGTTCCCAAATAGGATACAAAGAGATGTCATTATGATGTCATAATCTGTAATACACTAGCGCTGATCCATACTTGTGAGCACTGTGGGCGTGCCCACAACCCTAATTTTAAAGTGAGTCGACATGGTTGCCACATTGGCTGAGCGATTGGCTACAGCTATGCGTGTTGCGCGTTCGGTTCCCGCTAATTGTAAGGTCTGCAGATAATTGTGTCGGGTCTGGCCGTGCATGTGAGTTTATATGTTTGCAAACGCACCCACGACACAGGAGAAGCAGGGCAACGTTTAGTAAAAAAAGCTCGAATTTATTATTTTAGGAAGCTCCTAAATAAAATTATTCTGTGTAAAGGTACCTATACCAATTTTTTATTTAATCTGTTTTCATGCTGTACAAGTTTTATTAAAATCAGTGCAATAGTTTCAGAGTCTAGATTTGATATTCCATAGTCTTTAGTCCAAATCGCACTTGGGTAATTTTAGGTGACCACACCGTGTTTTTGAGGCCTGGATCCGCGCCTGGTGATACAATTTTTGATACCGTATCAGTCATGTATCAGTATAATATCTACCAGACCCTGTATATTTGGTCAGGGGTTCTCGACCTTACACTATATCCGACTTCCCCAATTTTCTAAAATAAGTACGCCCTCTTGCGTGTCCGAATAACGCAACAAGAAGCTGATTACATTTCTAATACTTTTAACATAAATTTTATTGAACTTATAGTTTATTTTTGCACCCGTGTGCGCGCTTAACATGGGTTACTCTACGCCCCCCAAGCGGGGCGCACCCCACAGCTTGGGCACCCATGTGTTTAAATGATGCGAACTTTTTCTTGAATTCTCTACTAGTTTTGTGGCGGGAAGATTAAAAACCTTAATGGTATAATACTTAGTAGCCAAGTGTCAGGACTTGGACCAATCCCTTTAAAGCAAAATTTCAGAGATGAAGAACAATTTGAATGCTGGAAGGTTTAGAATCGTGTACCGAAACCATAGCAACAGACCACGGGTCGATGACCCTTCCCAACCAGTATTATGACATAAATACTTCAGCAATTAAAAATATATACCTATTCAATGTTTTTTTTTGTTTCAGGTGGCCGTGAAATCATGTAATGTGCGCATGGTGCAAAGTTTAGTCTCTCTAAATAGTTCCCTCGACGTTATTGACCTTGAAGGTAACACGGTGTTCCATTACGCAGCTGCAAGTAACAAGGAAATTATTAATGTGAGTTATTGAATTTTCTATAATCATCATATTAGCCGAACGACGTTCACTGCTGGACATAGACCTCTCCTAAAGATAGCGACATTGTCCGGTCCTGTGCTGCCCGCATCGAGCGTTTTCTCGAGACTTATCGGGTCGTCGGTCCACCTTGTGTGGGGCCTTCACACACTGTGCCTTCCATTTGACTCCATTTATTTTTTCCACTGATTTTTCTATAGTTGCAGAGGCTTAGCATGGCAATATTGCCCTTTCATTAGTATTTGTTTGTAGAAAATGTTTACACGACTATTTTTCGTTTTTCATTTGTGAAACACCTGCCCTCGACTTCGTCCGCGTGGCTTATGTCACCCGCGTTAAGTTACTTCTTTCGTTACTGCTCCGCTCCCGTGTGTCGTAGCGTGATGTTATATACCCTATGTTACTCAGGAATAATGTAGCTATCTATGGTGAAGAAATAGTTAAAATCAGTCTAGTAGTTTCGGAGCCTATTCGTTACAAAGAAACAAACAAAAAAATCTTTCCTCTTTATAATATTAGTATAGAAGTATAGATAACAATTCAGGACGTTAACGATATACTTTTATATGATAACGATTAAAGGTAGAAATATAGGGGGGGGGGGGGGGGGGGGTCAAAGGCCGCTATTGCCATGATCAAGTGCCGCAACTATAGTAGATAATACATATTCTTTTGTTGATCTGCCACTATCACTGTATGTTCAATAATTATTTGATGATAAATATTTATTTTATTTGATAATGAAACTGCCTCGTTGGCCTAGTGTTCCTAAGCGCGACTGCTACGCTACTAGGTCTTGGGTTCGATTCCAAGGTCGAGCAAAAAGTGTTATTGGGTTTTTCTATGAGTTTCTCAGTAGCACCTCGGAGTTAGGATTTGTGCCCGGTTCATGGCAATAGGCTCGCCCCCTATTACATGGGATCCAAAAAAGAAAAAAAAAACATACCGGCGAAATGTGGGTGTACATTGGTACACCTCTGCCTAACCCTCTGGGGATACAGGCGTGATGGTATGTGTTTATTTGATAATATTATTTGGGTTCTATTATTGTTTTGTACTAGTGTTTACGCCGAAAGGTCTCACATACGAACTTTCAGGTTCTCATCAGCATCATCATGATCATCGCCATCATCACCATCATCACATCAGCCGAACGACGTCCACTGCTAGACTTACGCCTCCCCTAGAAATATCCACCATGACCAGTTCTGCGCAAGTACAAAATTTTGGAAACTAATGAAACCAATTTTTGTAAAACTTCGAGGGCGACTGTACACACAAGATACACAAGTCCATAGTCTATGGACTTGAAGAACATTTTTGATAAAGAGATTTGTAACTAATGTAGGGCGATTTAAAGTCTGTTTTCAATAAGTAACCAGAATCCTTCGCCGTGCCAACAATTCGTCGCATGCGATCTCTGTAAGCCGGGGAATTACATAAATGTAAAAACTTATATAGAATTAACACGCCTCGTTCACTCTCTACTACTACATTTTAGTAAATGTTGGTAGTCTTTCCAAAAACAACTTTGTTGTCAGCGTTTTAAAGTTGACTTTTGTGTAAAAAATATAATGTGTAATTCTATTGTATAAAAATCTATGACATTGATTGAAGTTTTTGTGTGCTGTGCGTTAGAAATCCTGTGTTTTTTTTGGCAAGGGGCCAGTTTCAGTTCGGACGAATATGATTTTAGGAGGACTTTACGTAATTAAAAATATCGTATGAGCGTAATAATTTATTATTGGGCTTTTCCTGGAAAATTGGTCAGCCTGAATTTTTTTACGGGTGTCATTTTTAATAGACTTATGATAGGCTAAGGCTTCCAAGCTAAATACTTAAAGAGATAACGGAACACCCTATTAAAGAATTTTCAGAATTGGACCAGTGGTTTCGTAATAAACAAGCAAATAGTTCAGCTCAATAATATTAAGTAGTAAGATTACTTACTTATCATTTTAAATTTTAATAAAAAGAAAATTTATGCAGTTTGTGGAGAAGGTAGCAAGATAAATTAGGTTTAATTACGTATATTGATTTTAAAAGCAATACCTACCAATTACACATTATTCATAGTGGCAGAAAAAAATATAATTTAGACTTCTAGATGATACGATGCGAAAGTATCTTAATAAAAAAACGTAGCAAGAGTTGCAATGCGAAGGTAAAAGGGTACCTTTATAGAAATTTAAATCCTAACTGCCCCGACGTCGCTTCGGTCTCGTGGTCGCAAGCGCGACTGTTGAGTTCGTTAGTGTGGTCCTAGGTTTAATTCCTAGGTCGGACAAAAAGTTATATTGGGTTTTTTCATCACACATTTCTTATTAACAGTCTCGGAAAGCACGTTAAGCCGTTGGTCCAGCATCTGATGTCTCCCCGGTTGTGTCGGATTGCCGTCCCGTCGGACTATGATAATTAGAGAAGAGTGAGTGCATCTGTGTTTGCGCCCACACTTGTGCACTATAATATTTCCTGCGTACTTGGCTAGTGTCCATTTAGAATATTATTAATTATTTTATTAAAATCATGACTTTAGTGGCATCGTTACTTACACAGTAGGTACCTATTTGTTTAACTTACTGTTAGATAAAACGTACAAAATATACATCTAGATAAGAAATTGTAACAGATAGATATGACTCATAGAAATGGGTCGTCGATAGTGTGAAAGAGATAGAGTATTCATACGTTATTGCAGTTGAATACTCCGTCCTTCTCACTGTTTCGATTGAGAATCATCGGTGATTGAAATGGACTTTAGAGTTTTGTTATATTCTCACGGACATAAGACTTTGTTTTGGAAGTTAAATTCTTAGTATTTTTAAGTTGTTGTAATAAAATTATAATTCTGTTAATAGTGTAGTTAATAATTGTTTTTATCACATTACGATCTGTTGCTAATCTTCAAACAGCAAAAAAAAACGGCCAGGTGTGTGTCCGACAGGCACACGAAGAGCTTACTGTACCACCGTCCATTATTAAGATCGAGGGTTCTTGAGATACAGCCCGCTGACAGACAAACAGACCGCAGAGGATTAGTAATAGGTTCCCGTCGGCACCCTTGGGGTACAGTACCCTAAAAATGATAACAGTCTGACTAATATGTAGTAACATCTATCACGCAATAGACGAACTACACTGATGTTTCTTACATCGCGCTATCAATGTGCTCCGCGAGGTTAGCATATATTTACTATACAAAGTCCCGACAACAACCGTCGGGCATTACCCCACCAGACAATAACCGTCTGGTCGGAGGAACCTCCCTCTTGAACGAAGGATAAATAACTTTACTCCCTGGTTCTCAATCCTCCACAAATAAATAATAATATGTATAGTAATAGTCTGTAGTAGTAACTGCCTCGTTGGCCTAGTGGTCCTAAGCGTGACTGCTACGCTAGAGGTCTTGGGTTCGATTCCCAGGTCAAGTAAAAAGTGCTGTTGGGTTTTTCTATAAAAATCTCAGTAGCTCGGAGTTAGGATTTGTGCCCGGTTAATTTCAATAGGCTCGCCCCCTATTACATGGGACCTAAACATAACAGCGAACTGTGGGTGTAGGTACATTTGTACACGTCTGCCTAACCCTTTGGGGAATACAGGCGTGATGGTATGTGTGTAATAGTCCTTGCGTGCACTTGCATAGTGCGTACCGGATTAAATCGTCTGTTAGTGTCTCATTTTATTTAAAGTCAGATGCGTAAGGACCCTCTGCGAGTTGGCTTCGGTTCCTCATACGCCTAAAAGCCCGGGACTCCAGGATCCCGAAATATAAGTAAACAATAATGAATTATGTATATTTTTTTATTTAGCTACATTAACATTCATGTTCAAGTTCACGGTTTTACAGAAAAAGATGTGGTTATTTAGGTGAGGTTATGAGAATTACATTTATATCTATTTATATCAGATTCTCGAATACATAATCTTATTGTAGGAATGGTAAAAATTACATTCAATAAAATACATAGAAACATATCAACTACTGAGAATAATGAGCCCTAACTACCTAAGAATAATGAGCTAATTTAATTGATACGATATAAAAGTTATTAATAAAAACACATACCTACCTACATAATTTTGAATGCTAAATAGCAGTCTTATCACTAAACTCCTAAACTAAACAGTCATAAAGAAGTTGGATACGCTATTTCAAACAATCTTGGGCCTAGTTATGGAAAGATGAAATCGAGCTAAAAGTGATTTTGTAACAGTCTAAACAAGTCTGATTTTTTTATTAGAAATATATTTGATATTAAAGACTCTTACCGGCCTTAAAGTTTTACTACTACGAACTCTGCCATATTGTATATTATTATATAATTATATTTAATATTATAAATGCGAAAGTAACTGTTTGTCTGTCTGTCTGTTACAAGACTAATAAGGGATAAGTTTGAACCCCAGGAAAAGACGTAGGATACTTGTACGGACGCAGATGATGTCGCGATACTTTGTCTGAATCTGAGAAAACCGACATTTACGCGGACAAAGTCGCACGCAAAAGCTAGTTAATTATGCATTTATTATATTTAAAAATAATTAATATATTTGGCGTAGCCAAGGGAAGAGTTAGACTCTTTAAAAGTAATTACGTCCATGCGAAAGTTATACATGTAGTCTTATAATGAAAGGGATAAGTAATGATCAAATACTTCCTTTTCAAAAATAACCTGAGGATGCTCAATCCTTTTATCAGTTTAGGCTGACAGAGCATTGTTGTTTTTAAAATAGGTAGGTATACTAGTCGCCAGGAGTGGTGAGCAAAAATGTCAAGTTAGTTTTCGGGATTTCGGGTTCCTTTCTGGGTATTTTGGGCCGCCGACGCTGCACGCGATAATTACATAAGTTAACTCGACATTTGTGCTCACCACTCGTGGCGACTAATATATGTAGGTACACATTTTACCATTGAGAGTATTATTAAAGAAAATATCGAAAAAATGGAACAGGAAAAATACCAAACAGTCCCCTTTTTAACACTGAATCTAAAACTTGATAGGAAGGGAACTGGAAGTTCCCTAGTAAAAGGTTTACCGGCCTTCGTGGCTCATGCGGTTGGACTACAAGCCGAGGCTCATGCTGGGGTAAAATCGGGTTTGCAGGACAGGCTAAATTGTACCGCGCGCGTTCATCCGCCGCAGCTGCACGCTGAAGTTCAATTGGAGGTCCACATTTTCCGTCAACCGCTCAACCAATCGCAAAAGCTCGCTTTTAGCCGGACTCTGAAGTTCACTTTGGGGTTGGTAAAAATAGGCTGAAATTAATTGGACGAGTTCCTCATCAACTTGGGATTTACGCAAGATATCAATAAGATTTGCACACAGATCATCCATGTCTTCATCCATAGAAGTATCAGTTGGTTCGCCAAATGTAAACTTGATTTGATGCAGAAGTTTAACCCAGAATTCAGGGTCATCATTATCATCATCACCAGATGCACGCCCTGCTTCAGGACCAGTTACACGCAGGCCTGTAAGCTGTGGAAATAAAGTTTTACTTATTGAAAGTGGTTGTCTTTATTGTAAAAAGTTTTCTTTAGGAATAGTAGAGCTCTTTGTGAAGGAGCTCGTCCGGGAAGCATTACCACCATACCTATTTCTGCCGCAAAGCAACGTTGCTGAGTTTTGGTTCGGGTGCTGATGTTATAACAGACACATGAGACACTTCAACTTTGTCTCTGGGATGGCAACGCATTTGCAAGGCCTTTGGTATTGCAGATGTCTATAGGCAGCGGTAATCACTTAACATCAGGTGGGTCGACAGGTTGTTTGCCATAGAAATGATATAAAAAAATTAAAAATTTCTCGATACTTACTGGTGGTGCATCATTCAGTCGTCGTTTTGGACGTCCAACCGGTCTTTTAAACTGAAAATAATAAATATAGAAATTGTACTTACATAAAACGTCTATTCAACAACTTTGTGATGATGTTTGTGCACATACAAATGTTCAGTTATTTATTTATTTATTTATTTATTTATTATTTCTGGCCAACCAACAATTGTATATACTGTTACATTTCTATAAAAAATAAGATTATATCTAAGGTTAGTACTATAATTTCTTAAAGGTTAGCACCACATGCCCCATTAAAAAAACAATGCTACAAATTTAAACAAAAATTAAAAAAAAAAAAATGTCAGGAAAATCTAATAACATAAAAAATAAAGTAGGTAATATTAAAAAAGTTAAATCATTAATAAAAATCAACTTCAAAGTGATAGCAATCTAAATTAATAATACCTAACATACAATGAAATTGGCTTAAAAAAACAAAAACATTAAATCAATAAAAATAACGTAAAAAGGAAAACATAGATGCCATAGAATAACAATATTATAAAGTGTTACATATTACTCTGCGAAACTTGCCAAACGAGTCAAAATGCACATCAACAATATCGCTGTGTCCGTTTAGCTGTTTAGAGAGTCGAGAGACTATAGAGCTTGTGCCGAGTACTGTTCTACGCGGGGTAGGGTACAAAGGAGTTATAGGAGTACGAGGGAGTCTAGCCGGAGCACTAAACCGGAATTTGCTTAGCAATATCTTAGTTATCAATATTCACAGCTAGCTTCTGCTCGCGACTTAGTCTGCTTAGACTCCAAAATTAAACTAAAGTCCTAAATTATCTCACGGGAACACGAAAACGCAATAAACATCCTATGTCAATATTTAATCAATCATCAATATTTATATACCAAATTATAGCTAATAATATTCAGCCATTTAAGTGTCAAAGTCACATCCATCCAGCCATTCATACATTCTCACAAACTTTCGAATCTACAATAGAAGGTAGGAAGAAAGAAACAGGATAACCAATCCTAGTAGACAAATATATCGAATTCTGACAAGTTTTAGTACAAATAGATTCCTGGTTCGCTCTTGCTATTTATTTTTATTTTTTATTCATACATTAATCATTTTTGTTGAAGTTAGGATTTTTTGTAATAGTGTTCTTGCAAATCGTTCTAAGTAAAAGTAAAGTCATCATCATCTTCCTGCCCTTATCCCATGTTACTTGGGAATGGCGCAACCCGTTTTCTTCTTCCAATCCGTCCTATGAACCGTCATGATGTCACTGACTTTCTTCTCTTCCTTATCATCCATCCAGTAAAAGTAAAGTAAATCTACCTACAGTAATATTATAAAGAGGAAAGATTTGTATGTTTGTGTGTGTGTATGTTTGCAACGAATAGGCTCCGAAACTACTGGACCGATTTAAACCATTTTTTCACCAATAGATAGCTACATTATTCCTGAGTAACATAGGCTATATACCATCATGCTACGGCCCACAAGAGAGAAGCAGTAACGAAAGACGTAACTTAATGCGAGTGAAATAAGCCACGCGGACGAAGGCGCGGGCAGATCGCTAGTTGGTAAATAAAAGAAGAATTATTACCTTCATAGGAACCGCACGTTTAAGTAAGTGTTTTCCCCCCCTTCTATCTGTTTTAAAAGAAGAGGGAGCAAAGTGTTTGCTGCATATTTTGGACACAACTCTTGGACACCAGTTCTGACGACCAGTGGCACGTTTCCAAGCTTTATAACGTTTATTTCTTCCCGCAAGATTGGGTCTTGGGAAACTGTAAAAAAATAAGTCTTGATTTTTAAAATTTAATCACAACTTTTCTTGTTGTATGAAATATTTTTATATTACCGGATCTTTTTTAACTTCGCACTCGAAAATTAAGTAAGGCATATAAATTAGGCAGGTTAAATTAGCAACCAATTTTATTTTGGCTCAAATGTGTGATTGTCCTACGCTAGAAAATTGGTTAAAAATATGGTAGGTATACTCACAAATGAAAAGTAATATCTGGATTGTTCTCATTAGAATTATTTTTACAGTTAATAACACTACACCGCACCATTGTCGATAAGAATCTAGTAGGTAGGATCCTACTTAAAAGCTTCGAATTTTAATTATAGAGCCTGTATTTTGAATCAACAATGAATGTTTTGTATAATCACTGTGTTTAGGAGCAAAATATTTGTTATCACTAATACACTCGTAAAATATGCCCCGCGCGCAACGACAGCTGTATTTCTAATGACGCAGCACCTTCTGTTTTCCACGTACACGATATCCTATTTGCGTCCTCTTCGTTCGGGTTTACGGGAGGAATCAGGTACTCCTACCCCACACTCGCTGTCTAGACAGGAGGGTAATAAATCAATACAAGGAGGCGTATTAAGAAACTATTGTGGGACCTAGAACCGCGTTGATCTGTAGCACGTAATGCTTTAGAACTCAATTTATTTCGTAATCATTTTACACATACTCAAACTCTTAAGAGCTCAAAAGCTCTAAGAGTGACATTCTTTATGTTGAAAATCTGTTCTACGTAATACATTCAGACCACGTTATTAGCCGCGTTATTAAAAGTATTAGAGGTCTTGGGGGTCGATTCCCAGGTCGAGCAAAAAGTGTTATTGGGTTTTTCTATGAAATTCTCAGTAGCAGCTCGGAGTTAGGATTTGTGCCCGGTTAATGGCAATTGACTCGCCCCCTATAACATCGACCTAAACATACCGCCGAACTGTGGGTGTACATTGTTACACCTCTGCTTAACCCTCCGGGTAATACAGGTGTGATGGTATGTATGTTATTAGCCCAAAACATTTGTGCTTTACGGAATTGCCGGAGCTCTGTATCACGCAACAGTTTCAAGGAAAATTATATTATAAAGCATTGCCTGCTTCAGATCGCCCAGGCTCTGCGGCCGATAATGGTTTGTTAATACGCTGCCTGGACCACGCCCTCTCTCTAGGAGCCATATAGCCATAGGATACTAGATACTAAGAGCCCGTTTACATTTGAATATCAACTAATAAAACAAGTTCTGTTATTTTGTTTTATTTTGTTTAAATGCCATGGTAGCCTAGTGGTCCCAAGCGCGACTGCCACACTAAAGGTCTTAGGTTCGATTCCCAGGTCGAGCAAAAAGTGTTACTGGGTTTTTCTATGAAATTCTAAGTAGCAGCTCGGAGTCTGGATTTGTGCCCGGTTAATGGCAATCGGCTCGCCCCCTTTTACATGGGACCTAAACATACTGGCGAACTGTGGGTGTACATTAGTACGCCTCTGCCTAACCCTTCGGGGAATGCAGGTGTGATGGTGTGTTAAGTATATGTCTATTATTTTGTTTTTTTTAAGCAATCTTTTATAATTATTACCATAAATTTTTTTTTATTGTTCTATATTCAACTTCATTGTTTTCACATGTAGAAGCAACAAGAATATTGTAACCAAGATTTTGTAAAAACCAATTTGAAAAGAGTGTCCATGGAGTTTCTTGCTCGTTCTTCTCCATAGAGACCTACGTTTTGGAACGAGCAACTAGCTTCAACTTTTTGTATGAGTAACTTCTTGACAATTCAAAAGTGCCTGTAAATGGTCCAATTGAAATAAATGTTTTGACTTTGAATTTCAATGTCATACAATGTGCATATATATTCAAAATTCCAGCTCAATCGGATACCGGTGGTTAAACATTACTTGTAAAATTCAATTAAGTTCCTATGGTGATATGAAATAGTTTATTATTTTATGAATGACCGGTCGTTATTTATACAAAAAATAAAATATAAAATGTATTAAATCTGTCAATTTGAATGTCTGTTTATTGCCGAATTGTTATTCTCACTTGGGTGCAGTATTTGAAAGTTCAGCAATGGGTTTTGACAACCTAATATGAAACAAATAACTCCACATTAAGATTTCAAATTGCACTTGGAGCTGTATTTAAGTTTCACAAAAGCTACAGTTTACCTCGTATCATAAGTAGTCAAAACTCTCCTTTACCGCAACTATAACTGGCTATCGCACTCCATGCCGCGCCGCCGCGGAAGCGACGTCCGGATCCGCGCATGCGCTGTTACCTTTTGTGTTGTACTCTCAGCTTAATATCTAGAGTATAATATTTTTTAAACTTAGAGACTAAATTGACAGTTTCATATATCAAACAAAGAAATAATGTACCTTCCACGCATAAACTTAAAGCACACTATTGAAAAGTTGGACACATTTAAAGCTGTCAAATTAGACTCTGAAACAAAACACGCCACTCGACATGATTTTACATAATAGGACAAAGCTCTCCTGAATCCATACATACCATCTCGCCTGAATTCCGCGGAGGGTTAGGCAGAGGTGTACTAATGTACACCCACAGTTCGACAGTATGTTTAGGTCCTATGTAATAGGGGGCGAGCCTATTGCCTATAATCGGGCACAATTAATCCTAACTCCAAACTGCTACTGAGAATATCATAGAAAAACCCAATAACACTTTTGGCTCGACCTGGGAATTGAACCCAAGTCCTCTAGCGTAGTAATCCCGCTTAGGACCACTAGGTTAACGAGGCAGTTCTTTCCTGAATCACTGAGATTATGAAAAGCCGAAAGAACACGTGGTCTTCACCTAATTAGGTACAGACCAATCTTGCCTAATTATAGTTCTGCTTATTATTTTTTTCATTGATATCATATTAAATTCGTGTTTATAAATGCTTATCGTTGACCTATGCCAATCAATTCTGTCTAGTAAACATATCTACTGTACATGATAATTAATTTACCAAACAGACTTTTGTTTTTAGTAGCCTGATTTATTTTTATAAACTCAGTACTTTTTTCTTTGTTTGTTTTAATACCAGATATCAATGATCCAGATGTTAATGATGATGTCAATGATTAGATTTAGTAAAATGAGGGATTGATATACAACTCTAAAATCGCCAATCCGCCCTAAGCAAGCGTAGTTATCAATGCTTGTGCTTTCACTGTATGAGACGAGAAGGCCTTTGCTTTGCAGTGAGACAATAATAGGCTTCGCCTTGCAGTGGGACAATAATAGGCTAGTATTATTATTATTTTATGAGGGTTATCATTTTTAGGATGCTATGTAGTGACGAGCTTGTTGTGACGTAGAACAACGTTACAACAGTTAAAATTTATCGGGACATTATCGTCTCGCGAAAGAATAACCATTAAATTCCAAGGGATTTTAAAGAAAAACTGAACCGAAAATTAGAACGAGCGCTTAAGTGTTTTCTTATGAACTTAATAACTTAATACTACGGGGTTGTCTAACGCCCTCCAAAGCCATCAACGCAAATGTAATAGATTCCATCATAGTCCTCAACATATCTGCCGACGTCCACTGCTGGACATAGGCCTCCCCTAATGGTAGCCCCAATGGCCGGTCCTGCGCTGCCCGCTTCCAGCGATTTCTCGGTCCCTTTGCAAGCACATGGGTCGGAATTATTGTCTACTCTCAAGCCGGGTGCTAGACATTTAAAGTGTTAATAAAATTGTTGGAAATGTCCATATCGAAAAAGAATCATGTTAATACGAATTTCTTGAAAAAAAATTATTCATACTATTATCATTTGCAGCATCTCAAATTCACGAATTTCCTCCCACTTGTTACAGGCGTTAGCAAGCAAGAGTCCAGCATCCCTAAACGTGTACAACAAGCAAGGGTACACCCCACTACATACAGCATGCCTGGCAGACGCTCCGGACTGCGTACGCGCACTCATGCTAGCAGGTGCCGACGTCAACCTGACGGCCGCCAAGAGATCTACAAGCTTGTTACCAGGTATTTTAATATACATATAGTGCCTTAACACGGGGTGAATAGAAATGCATGGGATTAATTAGAACTTTAAAAAGGATTTCAGTGTCAAAATAATAATTAGTTTGTTGACAAAAAGCACTATTTTTTTTTAACGAATTATATTTAACGATTTAGTGTCCTTTTGTGGCAACAAACTATATTATGCCAATGTTAAAATTCCATTTTAAAACCTTGTTCCGATTCAACCCTGTGTTCTTATGCACCCCAATTGACAGTAATGTTTTTGTACCCTATTAGTATACACACTCGGAAAGAAAGAGCCAAACATTTTTTTTTTTGATAATGTGAACCCATTGAAAATGTGGTCTGTACATGCTTTACTTCGTGTATTTGAGCTTAAGTCAGGCGTTCTCGTGTCAATGGTTGCCGAGAAATCTGCGACGTACAAACAGATTCCCAGGTAAATATTTGTGTTAGTAGCAAAACACTTTGCTTGCTTACTTTCCTGGTTTTGGTTAACATTTTCACTTATTTTTTCGCAATACTTACGTACCTTAATTAAAATACTTCCCTATGCGCCTGGCGTGCTTTACATTTGTACTTTTACACTAGCATATTTTATAGTTGTGCACCTGTCCTAACACTCTTAAATAAATGCTGTCAATGACACGCTAATACAACAGCCTAAAAGCACTGTTTTACTGCGGTGCATGGTCACGCTGCTTATGTTGACTTAGCTTGGCTTTGTGTAAAAATATATGGACTATCATCCAATGTAGCCCACGATAACGCTACGTGGTTCCTCGGATATGTTGCGCTACGCGCGCTACACACGCAGCCCACAGTTGCTGCGTAGGATGTGCATGCAGAGGCTACGCACGTTAGCAGCGTGGATCCATTTGTCTAGCTGACCGTCAGCTATATTTTTAGTGACGTCATCAAACCACACATCCGTACGTAGCCTGGCTGTAGGTGAGCACGAATATTTGTGCATTTATTGTACTTCAGTAATCAGGGACCCATGCGGCTAATCTCGTGTACCGTGTGCACCGCAGTAGAACAGCGCCTAATTACTCCTTGGAGTACATACATACATAAACTCACGCCTTTTTCCCATGGGGGTAGGCAGAAACCACAGAACGCCACCTGCTACGATCCTTACATACTTCTTTCGCCTCGACCACGTTCATACATCTGTTCATACAAGCACGCCGGTTACGAGTACTGCGCACACGTCCTTTCTGAAGAACCCCACCAATAAGGTCAGGGTAGGTCTTTCTAGGGCGTCCTCTCCCGGCGTTGCCACTCACATCTGCCATATAAATCCCTTTCGTTAGTCGCCTTTCACTCATCCTCTCAACATGACCGAACCATCTAAGCATACTCTTTTCTATTTTTGTTACTACATCCTCTTTTAATCCGCAACGTTCTCGTATCGTTTCATTCCTCACTCTATCGTTCAAAGTTACACCACACATACTTCGCAAGGAACGCATCTCCACAGCATTTATCCTACTTTCATGCCTCGTTTGCCACACCCAACATTCACTTGGAGTAGTCCAACGAAAGCTGATTTCTAAAGCAGTTATCGTTGATTCGCTGTTTAGTAGTTGTGCTATGCTTTATCGCGTTGTGTGTGTTTAATACTTTCTAGTTCGCGCTGAAGGCAACATGACGGTTCTTCAGAAATCTGCATCCATGATGGCAGGTAGTCTATATTTATTTATTATTTAAACAAACTCTGTCTACTGGTTCATCAGTAAAATATACAACATGACTTTCGTTATACATCTTTTAAGGAAGTGAAAGTACTGATGAATATAAACAGCTTTGATTACAGGACCTATTCTGAAATATGGAATTGAACGGAACAAGTAATCACCGCTCATTGGTCAAATTAAATCGCTTCTCCGGCTTCCTGTTACATACTTTCACCCCTTTTCATAAAATCACTCCCACAGATTGCAGGAAAGCAAGATCAAACATGTTATACATGTAGCATTGGTGACCGAAATAAAACGCTGTAATCTCAAACAATATGGCGGAGAATAAATGAAGATGGTTGTGTGCTGAGAATAAACATTAAGTTTTTAATCAATAAAAGAAGTTTGAGAGATTACAACTTTTTATTTTGGTCAATAATCTTACATATATAATCAAACACATTTGATCGTGTTGTAGTGCACTAACAGCTGTTTACCCCTGCATTCCCCTAAAAGATGTATAACGAGCTAAAAGCTAAAAGTCACGTTGTATAAACAGGGTCGTACTGTAAAAAAGGGTGGTCAACCTTTTAATTCCTCGACTGTACATGCTTTATTTCTTGCGTGTGAGCTTAAGTCGCGTTTTCTGGACACACATTCAAGTAAAAGTTTTTATGTGAGTGACCCACCTCCTTGTTCTTGTTAATTTATTTAGTTTTGGTTTTTGTATTTTTTCGTTTCCGTCACAGTAAAATACCTTTCCTTTACCCTTTCTTACCTAACTTTTTGATAAATTCGTAGTTAAGCACTTTCCTTAACACGTAGCTTAATGCAGCCGCGCAAAAACCACAGCTCAAGCAGTAGTCAAACATCAATGCTGCTTTCTGAAGCAGTGAATAGTTGGACTACTGTTTAGTAGATGCACTATGCTTTAACGCTTTGTGTGTGCTTGATTCTTTCTAGTTTGCACCGAAGGCAGCAGAACAGTTCTTCAGAAGTCCTCAACTATGCTGTCAGGTCAGCCTTTAATATTAAAAAAAAGCGACCGAGCGACAACTGTTATTGGATTTTTCTATGAAATTCTCAGTAGTTGCTCGGAGTTAGGAATTGTGCCCGGTTAATGGCAGTAGGCTCTCCCTCTATTACATGGGACCTAAACATACCGTCGAAATGTGAGTGTACGCTCATGGCATGGTACGGTGTAGTATGTAGATTTCTTTATCTGATCCGCTAGTTTCATATAGAAAAATCCGCCAGAATGACGATGTTCCCTTAATGTGGCCGATTAAATTGATTGATTTTCTATCACTCCCATTTCAAACACACGGCACGCCGCCGCCACTGCCGGCCGGTGCCGGACGGTGACGGTTTTGACGGCACGGTTGGCGCAGTGGCTGAGCGATTGGCTGCTGCGCTGCGTGTCGCGGGTTCGATTCCCTCACGGAACAAATATTTGCATGACCTACAGATAGTTGTTCCGGGTCTGGCTGTTTGTGTATGTGAGTTTATATGTTTGTAAACGCACCCACGATATAGGACATATTACAAAAAAAAAAAAAAGACGTACCTATGTCCAATTCAAAGAAACTTTTCCCAAAATTATTTAACACTACAACAAGCTTTAAGAATAATTTAAACATCGTTATCTCCACTCCAATTCCAGGTATAGTAGGCGACCTTCTGCACGACAACCAGCCTAAATTATACCAGCAGGACATGAAACACGGAGGTACGCCTATTCACTGGGCCATTTCCCGAGAAGTGATCGAGGCCCTAGTTGACAAGAACTGTGACATTAATGCCCTCAACTTCGATGGGAGAACCGCCTTGCACATTATGGTGTTACGTGGCCGTTTAGAGTGTGCCATAGCCCTATTATCAAGAGGAGCTGAACACTCTAATGGTGACAACGAAGGCAATACTCCATTACATTTGGCCGTTAAACAAACTAATATAGCAATAGTTCAAGCTTTGGTAGTATTTGGTGCTAATCTGGAAGCGAAGAATAATGCAGGGAATACCGCACGTCATATTTTACCGACAGAGATGTCGAGCAGCAACTATGACAGAATATTGTATGTTTTGCATGCGGTTGGGGCTAGAAGGTAAGATTTTCTTTTATTAATTTGTCAGCGTTTCCCTTTCGTTTTCTCTTGAAAAAGTAGTCTTAGTAACCAAGCCTTTTTACATCAAATATGTAGGAAGTCTTAAAGTCAGGCAAAATGCAAGTAGCGTCTTTATTTTGGAAGACTCCGACCACTATCCTGACCATTTTGGGTCAAACCTAATCTGGAGATCTCCAGGGAAAGTCATTCGATGAACTTCAATACTGAAATCACCAAACACATTTAGGGCCAAACTTGTTTAAAGTTTCATTATGTCTACTGCAAAGGTCTCTTCTCATGCAGAGATGGCATTGATCTCCACTCAACTCAGTTGCTCAAGGCGGATTGGTGGATTTGTATTTGTGTTTTTTACTTTAAATTCCTGTTTCCTGTCGGTGTATTCCTTCACCATGTCAGTGATGTCGAAGATAAATTGAAAAAAATATATAACATTGAAAAAGTCACATTGGTAATTTGGATTTGAAACTACAACCTCATGTTTAAGAGGCGGGTGCCTTAACCGCTGGGTTAACACGACATAAGTAAACACATTTAGCCTTAAGCAAATCAGTAACATTTTTAAAACTTGGATGTATTTCCTCAGATGCGCCCCAGAAGTGCCAGGCTGTGGTCCCAGTTGCTCAGCTCGGGGTGACTACAATGGGGTACCTCCACCACCTGTCGCGAGGGCCTCCACTCGTGACCTCGTCAGCCAGATGCTAAACGTTGCGGCCATGGAGAAAGCCGCCTGCTTCGATCCTAATCAGAAACAAGGACGGTAAGATGTGCAAATAAATTGTTTTTACGTAGCAGTAGCGGTCATTACTCGTTCTTTGGTATAATAATACTAGTACATAATTATCCCACTTTAGGAAAAGGTCTGTCTTTTCTGATACATATAGAATTATAGTCTAAGCTTCCTCACGATGTTGTCCTTCACCTATGTCAGTGATGTTTAAAATAAACTGAAAAAAGCGTCTTAACCACTAGGCCACCATGACGTAGTGGTTTCCTAAATATGTCTTTCGATATGGCAAGGTTATCCATGAGCCATACCTAAAAATAAAACACGCACACCTCAGAATCTTTCACAACAATTTCTTTTGCTCTTGCAGATTACTCTGCCTAGACGGCGGCGGTATTCGAGGCCTTGTTTTGGTCCAAGTGCTCATCAGTCTTGAAGAAGCTGTCGGCAGGCCAATCGTGCAATGTTTTGACTGGGTAGCAGGCACAAGTACTGGAGGCATCCTGGCCTTAGCTTTGGCTAGTGGAAAGTCTCTGAGGGACTGTCAGAGACTGTACTTTAGGATGAAGGAGTTCGCGTTTGTTGGCATGCGACCGTATCCTTCGGAGGCTTTGGAAACTATACTGAAGGATTGTTTAGGTTAGTTATTCAACCCTACATAATTATCATAACGAATTACAGTCCCAGACTCCTATATCGAGGCACTCTTTATTTTTTGTATAAGGATCTACATTTTTAAACGCTATGAGCTCAAATTTGGAACAATGATGACATTAATATTAAGGTCAGTATCTCGACTTCGAAACTGCATAAAACTGTTACTTCGACCAATCATTATTTGTATATTTTGGGCCTTTACACCTAATATGTAAAAGGAAGCTGGCTTGATTTTGGGGTCCGGAGGCGTAGGAGGAGATAAATAATCTAGGGTCACTAAACCACGCCGCCTACGAGAAATCATGACTTAACGAAATGTGAAGGTACTTTGCACATGATCAATAGGTTTGTGACTTGATATTATAACTCGCAAATGCTGTGTCTGATAAGTTTATGCAATAACTTTAAAACTAAGTGTATGAGTGAAGAAATCGTTCGAGATAAATAAATATTGTAATATAAAGCCCACTTGCACCAAAGTCTCTAAAGGAATTGATATCATAGTTCTATTTCTGTCACTAAATTGATAGAGAAAGAATTATGTTTTTCAATATTTTAGAATCAAGTAAATTGTGGATTACAATAAAATATTGCAAAAAATCAAGTTCTGAAAATTACTTTCCGTAACTTATAGGTACAGAGACAGTAATGTCAGACATTGAACACCCGAAGCTGATGATTTTAGCTGTGCTGGCGGACCGAAAACCTGTCGACTTGCATATTTTCAGGAATTACAAGTCTGCCCAAGAGATACTTAATGACCATAATGGAACTACAAGTAAGTAGTACAATCTTCACTCATAATTTTGGAACTAACTAATTAAAAGTCAGAAAAAATAGAGACAAGCCAAAAAAAAAAATTTTTTTTTTGTTTTTCCAAAATTTGTGTACGCTTTGGGACCTTACGCCAGCAAATACAAAATTTATAGTCAAATCATTTTGAAATCAATTGGGTAAATGACACCATTAAACAATAAAACCCGATGAATTTTTAAATAACTATAAAATTTGATTTTATTTGCTTTAGAATTAATAAATAATTAGCGAATTGATATGTCAACAAAGTGACGTCATGGTTTAGTAATGTTGTACAAAATCTATGGAGGAATACCGATTTGACAGCTCATAAAAAGAACGTCGATTGATTAGTTGTGTCATCTACCCAATTCGTTTCATTCATTAGACCATTCAATTACACTATAAGATAAAAAAATCTAGCTGCCTATTCCAAAAGGTAGTTTCGTATGAAAAAGAATGGACAAGACACTCCAACCACACAAAAAAAATTCCAATAATTTGTACAGGAACATTAATTCGATAATTATATGAATGTGAAGATGTACTTCAGATTAAATACAAACTGATATTGATTGCTGGATGATTATTCATAAAAGTGTGATTAATTGATAAATGGGTGATTTTCATGTACTAAATGTATATGGCTCGGCCATAAGTAAACTGCTGACATATTGATATGAAAACTGTACTTTCAAAGATATTTCCTATCGCTTCCATGGACGGTAATCTGTTGCTCTGTGTAGGTCCCCGCGCGGAGGCAGGCGACCAGGCGACGGTGGTATCGCTGGCGGCGCCGCCCCCCCCGCAGGAGCAGCTGGTGTGGCAAGCGGCGCGCGCTACCGGCGCTGCGCCCTCCTACTTCCGAGCTTCGGGCAGGTCAGTAACATTCGTCACGTAGAAACCTCGCTTGTATTATTTAATGGGTCAAATTGAACAGCATAAGTAATTTAAAACAATTTAGACCTTACGCCTTCTTCATTAATCCCTTTTTTAAATGCGCTAAACCTGACTGTCAGATCGTACGCTCATTTTTTGGAGGCTTTTTGAATCGATGTGTGCACATCTTGGTTTTTTATATGTAATGTAATGTTTAATTTATATGTTATGTGTAATGTTAAAATTATGAAAAAAAAATCTTTAAATCTAAATTCTTACAGGTACTTAGACGGTGGTCTGATGGGCAACAATCCCACTCTAGACGTACTGACAGAACTGACGGAGTTAAATCTGGCATTGAGAGCTACCGGGCAACAGGAAGCCGCCAAGAAGACCAACCTCAAAGTTGTCGTGTCGTGCGGCACTGGTAAGTGTCCACTTCCTTATTAGCGTGATGATACTATTGGATATCCGGGTACTATACAGCATAAGGAACTAACTACGGTTAATCAGCTCAATTTAGCTTTTGTTTATAAAAAACGCCAATAATGTATCGCTTCCGTTCAGACGCGGAAAGGGAGACGCGTACGCATCTCCATGCTAGAAGAGTGTTTTCTATGGACAAAAGCTGAATTGAGCTGAATAAATATTTTTAGTCCCTAAACTAGACATATTGTAATTATTCGCATCCGCCACGATTTGGACATCTGCATCCGCAATATTCAATGCGGATGCGGATGTAGCACACGCCATCTTGACTATAAAGGTATAGTACGATTTAAACTTAATGGCGGCTTGGAAGTTAGCTGCTAGTGTAGGTTCGCGCAGGTTTATATGAATTAATAATAATTTGGGCTCCATTTAATTACTTCTATAGTATAAATATATATGTAGAAATCATTAGCTGTAGCCGTATTATATCTCCAGTTGGTTAACACATTTAACTTATATTAAAAAGAGATGGAATTGTGTGTTTGTAAGAGTCTTACTGATTGAAAGCTACACTATTGCCGAATGCCATATTGCCATTTCATGGTACACAATTTTTTTTTTATTGTACAAGCCCGCCACTCTATTCCCATCCACTGTAACTCCTGAAAACCAGAATCAACAGTGGAGACTGCCAGAAGAGCGCCGAGGCAATGAAGCTAGACAAGTCCCGGAGAAACGATATAACTGTCTTGGATCCCACAACGAAATTTATGGTACTCTAAACTGCCACGTGGATGCAGTCACGGGCAGAAGGTAGTATTAATTAAAATAACTTATAAAGTCATTCTCCGTTTTCAGGTCTGATTCCCGTATCAAAATTGAAAGATATAGATGTGTTTAAGCCGGAGAGTTTGTGGGACACCGCTCGGCTCGCGTGGGGACTGTCTGCAATTGGAGGTCTTCTCGTTGATCAGGTAAGACAAGGCTGTCGATAGAAAAGACTAATCGAATTTTCTTATTCAAAACCCCATTCTGTCTTCCTCATCCTAGGCAGTTGAATCATTTCTCTGGGACTCGTCCAATTTTATTGTCAAGGCGCTTTTCGGGTGGTTCTCAGAGTTACAATGTCAAATGCGAAAAGTGTATAGTCCCTGATTCTTCTTTACTTTATTAGTTTCCTATTAAAGTATTTTTTTGAATAGCCTTTATTTAATTGCTTCTTTATTTACTTCTGGGCAAAAGCCTAGACCAAAAGTCTCGACCTTTATCATCATTGCCATGTCACACTGCGATCTTTATTAAATCCATAAGAGTTTGAATATCAGTGTGTGTGTGTTTAGTGTGTTACCTATGAAGTATTTGAATTGTTTTGTACTTGCGTACATTTTAATTTATTTTCTCTCATACAGTAATCTGCACATGCCATGTTATCTTTTCACCACCTTTGCACTTTTTTGTTGTATAAAGTTTAAATAAATTTAAAAAATTATTCCCCTCCCCCCCTTCAGGCGACCCAGTCGGATGGGCGCGTGGTGGAGCGCGCGCGCGCGTGGTGTAGCGCGGTGGGCGTGCCGTACTACCGCTTCGCGCCGCAGATGTCGCGCGACGTGGCCATGGACGAGCGCGCCGACGACACGCTCGTCACCATGCTGTGGGAGGCGCAGGCCTACATGCACGCGCACCGCGACCGCGTGTCCGAGCTGGCCGCGCTGCTCAACGACACCGAGCATGGTGAGCAGCTTTTCCATACTTTCTTTATTTTTTATTACTAACTGCTGTAAAGGACCTTTTTATGGTTCTGCACTCGGAAGGTGCTGAACGAAACCTTATTACTAAGACTCCGCCGCTGTTTATCAGGGTTGTATAGTTAACGGCACGAGTCGTGAGCATAGACTTCAAGTGCGGGCCTGTGGATGGTGAGCAATGGTTAGCTCACCGTCCTTACGTTGCATAACGACAGGCCGTGTCGACGGCGCGTTCGTGTTTCACGCGCGCCTCAAAGAGATGTCAGCAAAGGGAAGGGGACACTGAGGGCCGATGCCTGCCGGGGCTGCGGGTTGTTCGTAAGAGATACCGCGCCCCCGGAACGCAAAGGGCACAAGAAGGAACATAGGTGCCGTGGGTTTTGGTCAGTAAAAGTCTGACACTCCCTCCCGCCCCGCCCAGGGCGGGAGAAGTTATTTGATGATTTCCCACCCCCAAAAAAAAAAATAAGACTTCAAGTGCATTCTTAGGTTCATTCTCGGGTTCTTAGGCCGCCGACACTGCATGCCATTGGTCCGGCTGACAGACTGCGTGCAGTGTCGGCGACCTAAAAGCCCAAAAAACCCAAGAATTAACCCAAAAATGAACTACATACGACGAATAAAATAAAATTGAAAGTGACTTCGTAACTCAACGTTTTCCATGTCTTCAGCGCATAATTTAAAACCCTCCAGAGATAACATTATTTACTGTTTAATATAAAAAAAAACAACTGTTCCATAGATTTTGACTAGTATGGAAAAGCTGGGCTTTTTTTTTTCAAAGCCGATAAAATGTTAACGCTGAAGGAAGTTTAAAAAAAATCCTTTGTTTCAGCAGCAACTGCAAAGAATTGATCTGCACCATAGAGCTAAGCTACTGTACGTAAGTACGTATAAACATAGCTTTTAGTAACTTATACGCATAATTCTAAACTTTGGGCTGATTTTCGAATCATCTGATAACTTTTATTCGAAAAATAAATATGACAGCTTTTTATATAATAATAATTAATCTTTATTTCTTCAATAATTGCACAAAAATTTGTATCTGAGAAATCCGGCTTAAGCTGAATGGTCCACAATAAAAATCTTAAAAAAAAAAAAAATGGACCATTGAAATAAAACGTGTCTAAAAGCCTTATTCTTAATTTAAATAATTATGTCAAGCCGCCATATTTATTTTTGAAAATAATCTGACAGTTGAATATTTTCGGCCCTTAGATATATAAATGATAAAATGTCTGACAAAACATGTATTGGCAGGGTTTAGTTAAGAAAACATACTAGTTTTATGTATATTTGATACATAATATACGTAAGATTTTTTAGTTCTTCGCTGACAATAAGAATAAGGACAAATTTCTTGTAAACAATATTTGTTAATTTTTCAACATTCCTGGTGGGAATGGAAGCTATTTAACATTTTTGTAGGTATGTCTTGTAACTTTATGTAGAAAGTTAATAGTAACCACTTTATTTGTATCGATATCGATACTTTCCCGTCACTGTCTGATAAATAATTGCTTAGCACTTACGTCATCACACTTTGTTCTACAATATATTTAAAGTTTAGCATAACTGATTATAGTCATTGCAAATCACGAATGCGCGTTATGTGACTTTTATGGTTATTGACATATGAATCAAATTACAATACCTGTGAGCTTATGAAATCCGACAACTGTACTAGCATACTACTACATTCAAATGTAGTTCGTTTTTATTGATGTCTTATTTAGTTTACGGATGCATAATGAAATTAGTCACAATACAATGTGCAATATTTTTCTGTTATACAATAATTTTAATACTTATACAAATATTTATTTGCTTTGTATTTATATAAACGGCTAAGTGTTTAATATATTCTATTGCTATGTAAACATTTAGTAATTATTATAATTAGTCGATGTTTCATTTATTATTCTTATGATGTAGAAATTCTATGGCAACACTGCAAAAAAATCTTATGTATTTTAATGACAGTGTTGCTAAGCTTAGATGTTATGTGGTTGTAATTATAAAATATAGCATAATATTGTTAATGAGATTTTATATGTATACATGATGTACAATATAATGCATTCCTAATACATATTGATACCATGTTGTATTCCGCAATCGATCGTACTTTTATACATTGTAGCCATAATACGTTGTATTTTATTTAAATAACATAAATTGTTCCTTACCCCTGTTACTTAGCCGCGAGACGACTCCCGGCCACCGTAGATACTGGCCTGTGGACGGTGAGCAATGGGTAGCTCACCGTCCTTACGTTGCATACCGACAGGCCGCGTCGACGGCGCGTTCGTATTCCACGCGCGCCTCAAAGAGATGTCAGCAAAAGGAAGGGGCCACTGAGGGCCGATGCCTGCCGGGGCTGCGGGTTGTTCGCAAGAGATACCGCGCCCCCGGAACGCAAAGGGCACAAGAAGGAACATGGGTGGGTTTTAGTCAGTAAAAGTCTGACACTCCCTCCCGCCCCGCCCAGGGCGGGAGAAGTTATTTGATGATTTCCCACCAACCAAAAAAAAAAAAAAACCCCTGTTACTTCCCCGCTTAGGCGGAGCATCGCCGGGCCCTCGTGGCGGCCATCGGCGGCGGCGATCTGTTGCGTCCGTCTCTGGTGCAAGCCATGGTTCGGGGCGAGGGGCAATGGGAAGCAGTCGCCTCCTGCGAAGCAGTTATGCTAGAGAAGGAGGCGGCGGGACGGTTGAGGCAGAGTCTCCCGTCCCAGCCGCCGCGGTAGACGCTGCGGGCGTCGGGAGCCGCGAGACGACTCCCGGCCACCGTAGACGCGGGCCTGTGGACGGTGAGCAATGAGTAGCTCACCGTCCGTATGTTGCATAACGACAGTCTATCTACGGCGCGTTCGTGTTCCACGCGCGCCTCAAAGAGACGTCAGCAATGTTAGAAGGGGCCACTCAGGGCCAATGTCTGCCGGGGCTGCGGGTTGTTCAAAAGAGATACCTTGCCTCCGGAACGCAAAGGGCACAAGAAGGAACATGGATGGGTTTTAGCCGGTAAAAGTCTGACAATCCCCCCCGGCCCGCCCAGGGCGGGGGAAGCAATTTGATAATTTCCCATGCCTAAAAAAAGAAAACCCTCGTTTCTTATCCTTTACAAACTAGAATAATAATAATACTTAATAATATTCTTTCCTTTTAATAGGACTTATACATTTACGTAATCCTAATGATGGTCTTCACTAATAATACTAAAACAAAGTGTCTGCCAGTATATAAGCATGATTGTATTTTATAAACTTGCAAAATATTAGACTGTAAAAATGTTACATGTATTACCAGCCTATCATTGTCCCACCGCTGGGCAAATGCCTCTTTTTATACCTAGAAGTCACGGGCATTGATCACCACGCTTACTCAAGGTGCATTGGCCATTTCAAACTTATATTAATTATAATAACTGAAATTAGAATTCACTGCAGTAATGTGCACCAAAGACATCACTTTGTTTAGGTGTAAGTTTAATTAGCATATATAAATTCATAACGAATGGAGTTACCCTTTTTGAGCAAATGAAAATTGCGTTCTTTTTTTATTTATTTGAGTCAAATGCTAATGCTATCCATTGTGTATTGAAAATTGCATAAATTGAAGTTGGTTCGTAATTTATATGTAACTAAGCAAATATATTTACGTGCAAAAACAGTGGAATGTTGAATTTTCAATAAAATAATTAAACAGATCAATTTGCTGATAAGACCTAGAAATAAATTGAAGATTCTTTGTATCTTGTACCTATATATGAATATACAATGTGTAAAATGTTGCTTTGCGATTGATTAATCTTATAGATATTTTTTTTTATGTCGTAATGCCATGTCTCATATAAATATATCTAATCTATGTATGACTAGGGTAACCACATACGACCTCTGTATTCCGTATTTAAAAGCAAATTATTACTATAATTTGACAATGTATTTCTTCTCTTGGCTATGCATTACCAAGCTGTTGCAACGAACATTTTACTCTCATCTTTGAAGCCTTGTATTAGTAGAAAACAAAAAGTACACAACATTGTTTATCAACATGTTTTCATTACGTGATCAGAGCGAAAACTATAATAATTATTTAATCGCGTGTCAACGAGTGTTTTAGAATGACGCAATATTCTGGGCAAAGATAATCTTGTGTAACTTTTTAACGCAGGCTGGCAACAAGAAATGTTGTGCGAAAAATGTTGCCAGCCACATTCTGTTGCAGGAAACAATGTATAGCAACCATTGTTTAAACAATTGTCATCCATTAATAAGATTTTTTTTTAAATCATCGTGGATCTCTTTAATTAAAAATATCTAGTGAATACTATCTATCTTGATTAAAGTGTTGTTTTGTGCCTAGTCGTTGTTTAGGATATCAAAATATATATGGGAACATATTTGTACTTCTAGATTATCTTCATGGCATAAAAATGTAGAGATTATATTGTTAGACAAAGAAGTATTTATTCAATGTGATAATAGTTCAAATAGGGGCTCGGCTCGTTTGTCATTGGTTGTGTTAAGCACAACTTTGACTAATTGTAAGCAATACGACCATTCAGAGCCAATAGTGTATGCACTGCTTTAAGTTTGTACCGTTTAACTGTTCTCCGACCAAATCCACTGTGTCCAAACTCTAAAGCTCTCCAGTTTGTATCTTCGTAGCTATATGAAATAAAATGAAGTTGTCACACGAAAAAGGGTTTTATTACAATGAAACAAAGTAGTTTATGCAAGCTCTTTATTTTAATATTACTATTAATCACAATATTCACTAACGTAGGCTTATACAAAGACTCAATAATATCACATTTCTCATGTGGATATTATTAATCCACGACTAAAACTAACTACTAAAAAAGTAATTTCTAAAATGTCTAAGTACCACCAATATAGGGCAAATTAAGTAATGGTGCCTTTTCATAAGCTCAGCTGAAAATAGGATAAGCGAATTCACAATAATGGCGAATCACGTGGTACATACAGTCTACTAAATGTTAAGTACAACAATCAACTTGGATTATTTCATTTTAGTTGTTAAAAGGAAACTTATTTCCTTCTGGTTTTCCCAAATACAAATTCCTATTTCAATTGTTTCTCACAGCTAGGAGGTAAGTACACATCAGTTTTAAGTTACTTGAGATTCTGTGCCAAACAAGTTACTAAGTAGGTACAGTCAGCACCAAAATAATATATTAAAAAGCCAAAACAAAATAACCTTACTCTACGATTGCGCTAAAAATATATATTTGTCACTATTTTGCAAGTTTTCTAAATAAATCTTTTTAAATAAAATTAGGTATCTATATTGAGGTACTCCGATAAATATTTTTAGAATTACTATAGGAACGCAAATTCTTAGATTAAAAGCCTACACGTTGGTTACATCGTTCAGAACGATAGAAGGCTTGAACCCGGGACTACGGACCTATCGGCTCATCACTAACATAACTTCTTAATGGTATGTACATACCACGCATGCGTCGGTTTATCAAAATTTAAAAAAGGCCGATACAAATCTGTAGTCCAGGTTAGCTTACATTTAAATCGAGAACTGAGGCACCGCGCTACTAAAAAGAAACAAAACTATTCACTGCTCACATAAGTGGCCACTTTCAAACTAGTATAAAATTTAGAATTTCTCGCTTATTATTTCACATATTCCGGCAAAGAAAAACTTAATGCAAGCAGTCGACATAGTTGAAAAAATAAATTGACTACAAACTAAAATGAACAACCTTTCACACGTCTTTTTTATTTCTACCAAACAGTTTAAAACGTCGCTGACTGTACTAAAACGTTTAAGCCACAGTTTGGCGTTCTGAAGGCAGTATTGTGTGACCTTTAAGACATGTCTGCATTGGCGAGTTCGTTATGTGAAAAAAAATTACTGATTGAGATGATCCTAACTAATTTTCACTGTCAATTTAGTTTTTAAGTTCGTCATAGTATCCTAAGTTCATGGAAATTAGAAAAGATCATTCTCCAGTTAATAATTGAATAAATAATTCAACAATCGCGGTACTTTCAGAACCATGTAAGAACACATTTTTTAAGTTACACAATGACCCATTTTTTAACATGGTGATATTATTTCGGTAGTTCTTATTAAGCCAATAATTTGCTGACGTTGGATGTTCAAAATGGGCCATTGTGTGCACAAAAATCGCTAAAAGCTACAGGTGATGTCAAATTGGTGATTTTATTAAAATTGAACACAACAACGGAGATTGAACACAGGAACGGAATAAGATAAGACGTTTAAAAATGTAAGTCACAAATTATTCTTAGACATATACGACCAATCTCGAACACAACCCATTTAACTAACATGACAAATTTTCAATTTCTACAATGACATGTCGAAAATAATCAACAAAATAATATTAGATAATTGAATTAAAAAATGTCTATTATAATTAATTTAAAAATTTGGTAACAGTAATTACACAATAATAACAAAAATCTGTACAACGAGTACACTATTTTTATTTCTTCATAAATGCTACGTTATATTTTGTATCGAGACCATTTCACGTTATTATTAAACGTTACCGATTATATTTTCTTTTAAAATATCGTATAAGGAAGCAACCGATTCGTTATACGAAACACAGTACCTATAAACTTTGGCACAAAGACACTAAAACTTAGATAATAAAGAAAAGAACATAAAATTCGACATATTTTTCAAAAAAACAAGTTTAAATAGAATTCAGTAATAAAATTGCAAGGAAAATTTATTTGAAATGAAAAAGGAAATAACGAAAAATCGACTCAAATGCCCTTTCCATTAGGATCGCTGCTAAAATAAGCATGTAGGTCGATCGATTGTTTCGGTAAGTCTTGTGTAAATTTAAGTATCGATATGTCAATCGTAAGGTTATCAAAAAGGCACCTTGTAAAGGCTAACAGATTACTTACCATTTACCAAATCATGAACATTTTAGCGAGCATCCTTAAGGTTTACGTATCCACGATATACCTGATCCCAATGAACCCAAATAAATAATAACACCTAAAATCTAGTTTCCATGCACTCAGATTTTAGCAATCATAATACACAGCCCTTAGATCACGCATAAAGATTAATGTAATCGTTTATGTGTATCTTTATCTCAATCCTTATTCAAATATCACATATATGTAAACCTTTAGCACAATATTATAAGGAATATTCGTATCGGAAGAACTAAAATACAGTTTTTGTGTTTAGTATACTTGATTGATATTCTTAAATTAATTTATTTTTATTTTCTTCTGAAAATGGTTCCCACATAAAATAGTAATGCAAAGATTTTTATTGTAGTTTTAAATATTTAAAAAGAGAACATAATTATCCTACTTCAAGCATAACAACAACCTGTATATTGTATAACTATACAGTATGATGTTTTTGTGCTTTGGACGCAAACTGACAGTTCTTTTTATCACATTCGCTTTAGCACCTGCAACATTACAGTCTATTATAAAAAAGTGGTCAAACTTTTTTATTTTTTTACACTAATTCAGCTGAATGCTGAAGTTTCAAGATATAAGTATAAAATGTTACCTATTTCCTGAATAATTCCTTATGTATATTGTGCCTTAGTGTTATAGCCAAAGTATTGTACGCCACTCAAAAATAAACCATAAATGTTAGTATGGATCTTCTGGGTATTCCATGTTCGCGATCAGATTCTTCTTCTCTTCCTTGCCTGGTTTGGAGTCCAGTAAAGATGGTCGTATCGTTGATCTTGGTTCAAAACAGGGCTGTAACAAAAAATAAAATAATATTATTGAATGGTACTCGAAGCCTTGGTTTTGTTATCTCTGAAGACTAATTTTGTAACGCATTCACAATCCCTCTCATTTGAGTATTTAACAATACTCATTGCGTCAATTATTTTATCGAGGGGACAAATTAAAACATGGAACAGATTTTTATTAAAGTAAAGGATTATGCTTATTTTCAAAATGAAGGGGATTGCGTATGAGTTACGTAATTGGGTAGATTACACCATTAACCAATAATTCCACAGCACAGCTTTTTCAAAAATACTTAATTTGAGCCCTGAGAACCCGATAAATTTTCAATTAACTGCAAAATTTGATTATTTGTTGCTTTTCAGTTGGCAAATAAGTGACGTCATAAGTTACTATTGCCGTACAAACGGGGGAATAGCATTTAGACGAGTCATAAAAAGTATACCAATTGATTAATGGTGTCTCAATCCCAAATGGGGCACTGTTTATGACAATCACCTTGGCTTTTGAGTATACTAGTCTAACTATCGTAAATGGAACTTATTTTATATGTAAATATTATTATGTAAGCCATTTTTTTATTAATGGGACAAGCCCGCCATATTATTCCCAACCACTGCAACTTCTGTAAGCCAGAATCAACAGTGGAGACCGCCAGAAGAGCGCCGAGACAATGAAGCTCGACGAGTCCTGGAGAAACGATACAACTATCTTGGATCCCGCAACGAAATTAATCAGAACAGATTATCGGAGGAGTAGGAAAAAATATAATTTCCACGTGTAAGTAGGTGTAGAATCGAAGGTAGGATAGATATGTATAATGTATTTATTACACATACATAAGTGAATTACCTTATAGTAAATAAAATATTTCCTCCAACAAATACCTGCCTACCCATTATTAAATACCATATGTAATCTTAATTACCTTTATCATAACATAATAAACACAGTTACGATAAGTTTGATTTGATGATTTCGTTAGTTTTCGGTTACTTGTAAAGTAGATAGGACATACAAACTCACAAACATATTGTGCTTTTAATGGTTAGTAACAAACACATGCCACAAAAAAACGACCATTGTTTTTTTTTTACAGAAATTTCGATAGAAATTAAAAAACAAAATAAATCCATGAAGAAAAAAATAAAGACCTTTCAGAATAAATTCTATAATTCAATAAAAATAGAACCATAATAATTATACATCGTGATCTAGAGCACATTGCATAATTATTATTTACAATTTGATAAAAAGAAAAACAACGATAGTTAAATTATTAATTGGGTTAGTAAGCGAGTGCACCCAAATCATAATTCCGCGTGATTAAGCAGAAAGAACAAAATATGAACCTTAAAAGACGGCTTACGGACCAAACTCATTGCAGCTTGCTCAAGCATTATCAACCTGTATGGAATGTCATGAGCACATTAAAATCTGCATGCTAATCCAGCTTAGTTCTCTTAAAACGAACCAATCCACTATCTCTCATTAATTAAATTAATTAAGCACGTCAAAATAATTCTAAGCCAGATATCGTCACTATGCTACAGTATATCTGTACATCCAAAACTTATGCTTAGAATGAATCAGCGTTAAATAATCAAAATCATTAAAATTACTTCAACAAATGAAAAAAGAAATCGATATGTGTTGGTTCATTTTACCAAAACTAAACCCAAATTGTGGACACTGGTTTCAAATAAAAGTTAAAAAATATTTCCCCTGTTATACAGACACACAAATATCTAGGTACCTATGATCCGTCATGGTGCTGTGAACGTGGCGAAAAAGAGAACTAACATGACATGTATTTGACAGATGCTTGACTTTTACATGTCAGCGCCATATTTTATTTTGGCTACGTTCATTGAGAGCATTCTATATTTTTAACACGATATCAGGGTTAATCCCACAGTAAAAGTTGTTCACAACAATGAGTTTAATGACCCTTTTTTAAAATTGCACCTTGTATATTACGCAAGGGTAATTAGTACCTAAAAACGGCTATCCACAGTACAACACAGTTTTTTTAAGAAAGCAAGACAAACACAATAAACAAAACAAGTTACAAACATAACATACACAAGAACAGAGTACCCGCCCTTATTCAGTAACGCACTTGTCATCACAATCGCTTTAACTTTGACAGTTCAAGAACATCCATTGCGTTGCACTAATTATTGCGAATATAGATTTCGAAACATACGGATCAATGGATACTGATTTTTTCAATGAAAGCGATTATGTTTGCTAGTGCGTTTCGTTATTAAGGTGCTAGTGCGAATGTGACATACTAATGTACATTGAAGCACAACCTAATTACTACAGAAAAGATTTGGTTCTGCATAAATATTTCTTACTAGTCTGGTCAATCTATAGGTTTTATATATTATCACGCTATTTGTTATGGGAAATGAGCAATTTGTATAATCTCTGTTTTCTTTCACAGCTTACCACTTGGATTGTGATGATATGGTAATCAAGACTTATTTCCGTTACACTTAGGTTCATGTGAGCGAAGCCGTGGGCACAGCTAGTTATTGGTAAATGTTATTGTTTTCAAAGCTGCCATTAACGAGTCAGGATGTAACTACAGGGTTCTCAGGAAAATCATTATACGTGCGTACGTAGAATTTCGTTTTTATTAGAATTGGATGGAAGTTGCTGGTACCCATAGGTATCTATATTTTTATAGTATTTATGTAAATAACTAAGATAATATTTTACAAATGACGCAAATAATTTTAGTATCGATTGGATGGAATTAACAAACAAATGAATATTTTGTAATCTTTGACTTCTTTAACCTTAGTGTTAAAATTAAATAATTAATAATATCAAATGATTTATGTTATCTCTGTTATTATTTTGTACCTATAAACACAGACGTCATGAGAGACAACTACCACACACTAGTTTCCCAGCAACAATTTTGCTCATCATCACGCCTGTATTTTCCGAAAGATTAGGCAGAGGTGTACCAATGTACTCCCACAATTCGCTGGTATGTTTTGGTCCCATGTAATAGGGGGCGAGCCTATTGCCATTAACCGGGCACAACCTCCTAACTCCGAGCTGCTATGCTGATAACTGTTGTGTCTTTTTTACCCCTTAACTATGTTTATGCCGAACCTAAATACTTTTGCAGTTATAAACTTAACTATGTAAATTTAGTAGATAACACGGTATTTTTACCATACCTTGAGTTTTGTTGTTCTACAATAAAACGGTACGTTATCGTACAATTTCCAACAGCTGTTAATTAAACTCGCCTTGGTTTAGAAGGTTGCCAATGCGTCGTCAGTCTTGTATTATTTTCGAGTGTTATGAAAATTTACTGCTTTCTCCTTTTATTTGAAAAATATGATAGGATAGTTCAGACCGTTGACTAAACATCGCATAGCCACGTGACTTTATCAAACAAAAATGAAAGCGTGGCAACAATAGGTACGGATGTGTCCAAACATTGCTGCTGCAAGTATTGATCAACGATGGTAGGCAACGTTTTCAATAGTGTCAAATTTTGCCTCCTTGAATATGAATTTCTCCCCCCCCCCCCCTATTACATGGGACCTAAAGATACCAGCGGACTGTGGGTGTATACTGGTACACCTCTGCCTAACACTTCGGGGAATATAATCGTGATGGTATGTATGTACTTGAAGTATATTATTCAGATAATTAATTAATTACTAGCGACTTGCTCGCGACTTCGTCCGCGTGGCCTATTTCATTACTGCGTGCCCGTGCGTCGTAGCGTGATGATATATAGCCTATGTTACTCAAGAATAATGTAGGTATCTATTGGTCCAAAATGGTTAAAATCGCTCCAGTAGATTCGGAGCCTATTCGTTACAAACATAAAAACAAACAATCAAATATCCTCTTTATATTAGAAGTGTAGATTTTGAACGAACTACATTTTTAAATACTAATTTGAAATTAAAAGCAATTTAGAATTGTACAAAATAATAGTCCACCGGTATCGGAAACAGAGACCACATATGAGCCAATTATTTATTTATTATTATTATCATATGCATTTATTAGAGGTTCACACCCAATAAAACAAAATATTTATTACGTTATACAGAGGGATAAGAGAAACAGTGCGCCAAGTATCTCTAACAAGTACCTAAAGATATCTAATCTTCTGTCTAATTGCGTGTACCACGACTTGTGCCCTGGTCTCTAAGATCCTCAGATAAGCCCTCAATGGCTATTGATTCGACAAATAAGCTATTTATCCAACGACATTCTTATGGCGAAGTGTAACATATCAAAAATAGAATGTAAGATATTAAACTGAACCAATAGAACTATCACATAGTTATTCAACATCTGGATAGAATTTCCCTAGGTAGAGTTAACTTCGGGTTAGCTTCCAGTCTAACTGGAAGCAGCTTGGATACCAGTATTCTACGTGGAGTGACTACCTATCTAACTCGACAACCCAGTGCTTGTTGATGCAACTGGTAATGTCATTCTTCAGACTCACTTCAGGCAGCCGCGCTGGCTCACACGCAATGGCCCACCATCGCGGACAAAGTGCGGATACACAAACTCCATTTTTTTTCATATTGGGAAGTTATCAAATGTCAGACTTTTACTGACTAAAACTTATTCATGGTCCTTCTTGTGCCCATTGCGTACCGGTGGCGCGGTTTCTCATTCGAACAACCCGAGGCCCCGGTAGGCATCGACCCTGAGCGCCCCTCCGATACCAAACAACACCTTAGAATTTCAGAAACCGGGTATTCAAAGGCTTTTTCAATTTATGCGTTTGGTGTCAGACTGCTGCGGAACTGGAGCATTGCGGGAGTCGGACTGCACTCGGACGGGTCTTTTCATACAGTTGCCACGCGACGTTTGTCGCTCTGTCGTCGTGCGTGCGCGAGACGGGTGTCGCACAGCCCTTTCGACATGTCAACTGCATAAAAGACGACAACCGTCCGTGTGCAACAAATGCAGAAATTGAAAGAACCCCAGGTGTGTGACGTAACTTCCAGGGTTGCGGAATTTGTTCGAAAAAGTCACCACGGCCCTGAAACGCAAAGGGCATTGCAAGGAGCACGGATGGGTTTTAGTCAGTAAGAATCTGACACTGGATTCCGCTCTGCCTAGATCGGAAAATGTAATTTGATGATTTCCCATAAGAAAAGGTGTACAACAGACCTTAAACAAACTACCCACAATGAAAACTTATTGAAAAATACGTCTGACGTTTGTCCAAACGACACGTGACATTTTTAAACATAAACGAAAGTGCAACAACTTTATGGAAACGATCAAACATAGCTGTATCGATCACAATGTGAGAAATGTTCGTCTGTTATTACACTAGGAATTTCTCCTGTGTCGTGGGTGCGTTTACAAACATATAAACTGACATACACAAACAGCCAGACCCGGAACAAGTATCTGTAGGCCATACAAATATTTGTTCCGTGCGGGAATCGAAACCGCGACACGCAGCACAGCAGTCGATCGCTCGGCCACTGCGCCAACCGTGTCGTCAAAGTTATTTAAACAAGTGATTTCGTTGTGTCTCGCCAAATTATATCAATTATATTATTAATTAATGATATTTTCTTGTTATCTACGTCTTAATGAAAAATTACGTCGAATCATGCTTACTGCTTGTTTTTATCAGTATTTGTGATTTCAATGACATTCATAATTTTTATCATTAATACAAACTTTTTTTAGAACGGTTAATTTAAGATTTTCCTCCAAATACAAAGAATTCTATGCTTTCTAAAGCACTGGATGCAACACGATGCAAAATAGATAGTTACACTAGCGAACTGCCCGCAACTTCGTCCGCGCGTATGGTTACCGCTCCGTTCCCGTGAGTCGTAGCATGATGTTATTTAGCCTATGTTACTCAGGGATAATGTAGCTATCTATTGGTGAAACAATGGTTAAAATCGGTCCAGTAGTTTCAGAGCCTCTTTGATACAAACAAAAAAATCTACCCTCTTCATAATGAATCGTCCGTCCTACTTTTATTTTTATTTTTTTTATTTATTATTTATGTGCACTTTTCTACTAACATATTATTATTCCATTTATTTATTTTATATACATATAATTTACATTTTTAAATATTAATATAAAAAATATAAAAACATTTAAAAATATAAAAAATAGTAGCCCACCGGTATCGGGAACAGGGTCCAAGCTACCGGTAGTCAGGGCTCCTGAGAAAGGAATCGCCTAACAATACGCGCCGTGTCTAGGAGTACCGCTTTCTGAATCAAGCCCTTGATCCAACTGCCCAACGAGAGCCTCCTCAGGTGATGGTCGAGGCTCTTGGCTATTACGCCATTAACCGTCACGACTATCGGCACAATGATTGCTGTACTCACATCCCACATATCGACAACCTCGCGAGCCAGGTCAAGATACTTAATTTGTTTATCTTTCTCAGCTTTCACGAGGTTCTCGTCATGTGGGACCGTAATATCAACAATCATTGCGCGACGCTCTAATCGATCTACCACCACTATGTCAGGCTTATTGGCAACAATAGTCCTGTCAGTGATGATAGATCGATCCCAATACAACGTGATATTGCCATTTTCAAGAACTGGGTCGGGCACATACCTATAGTACGGTACTTCTAATTCAACAAGACTGTATTTCAGAGCAAGTTGCTGGTGGATAATCCTGGCTACAAGGTTGTGTCTATGTAAATAGTCTCCGTTAGCCAGACGAGAACACCCAGATATAATGTGACGGATTGATTCCCCCGGACGGTGGCATGCCCGACAGATGTCAACCGTGCCGTCCTTCACAATATACCTCCGGTAATTGTTCGTCATCATAACTTCGTCCATAATAGCACAGACAAAACCTTCGGTTTCCCCAAAGAGGTCACCATAGCGCAGCCAGGATACGGACGCCTTGAAGTCTACATCCGGCCCATGTAGGACCCGATAGTAGCGCCCGTGAAGCTCCTTGCTCTTCCATACCTCCCTGCGATCATTAGTATCTAATACTATAGGTTTGCGCCAGTTCTCATTCGCTAAAGAGAGCGGGGTGAGGCCCTTGTCCACAGAGACCACATCTCGGTGCATCCCCACATCAACTTCCAGGAAGTAGTCCCTGAGACTGCATATCTCACGGTTGTGTAGGGTTTTAGCATTTAAGAAGCCTCGACCTCCACACTTCCGCGGGATATACAGTCTCATTACTGATGACCGTGGGTGATGCATCCGATTTGCGGTCAATAATGAGCGGACCCTCCTATCCAGGGCGTCAAGTTCTGTCTGAGTCCATTTGAGTATGCCGAAAGAGTACATCAAAACCGGCATGACCCAACCGTTGAAGGCGCGCACCTTGTTGCCGCCTGATAAAAGACTATTTAAAACTTTATTAAGGCGGCCAAAGAAGCGTTCCTTCAACAATTGCTTCATGTTGGTAGCATTGATGCCCAACGCTTCCGACATACCCAAATACTTGTAGGTTTCAGTTGAGGAAAGGGACCTAAGGTGTATGGAATCCGAGAGTTGGATTCCCACAGATTCCATAATCTCTCCTCGCTTCACATGCATGACTGCACATTTGTCCACACCAAATTCCATCCTGATGGCACTACTGAAAGTTTTAGTTACCTTCAGTAGCTCCATCAGTTGCAAATTGTTGGGGGCAAAGAGTTTCAGATCATCCATGTAAAGGAGGTGAGATATGACCTGACCACCTCTTCTCAACCGATAGCCCAGCCCCGAACCCTCCAGCAGTGTACTTAGAGGGTTCAAGGCTAAACAAAACCACAGTGGACTCAGACTATCGCCCTGAAATATACCACGCTCGATCCTTATTGGTTCGCTGTTTTCTCGGATCTGCCGACATCCTGGATAGCGTAGGACCGTCCTCCATTGCCCCATACACGACATCAAGAAGGTGCGCAGAGTTGTATCCACTTTATACAATTCCAACACCCTCATGAGCCATGTATGTGGCACCGAGTCATAGGCCTTTTTATAGTCTATCCAACATGCCGATAGATCCCTTCGAGAACGACGAACTTGCTGCTAACATATTATTATTATTATATTATTAGTATAAAAGTATAGATTAGTTACCTTCTGATTGTTATTATTTTCCATAATTTACTTCAAAAACAAAGTGCATCATAAAATCATTTCACAACCTTGAGTAAATACCTAATGTCATGTCACGCTGATAAAGAAAGTTGTTTATTTTACTCTATCTACAAAACTCCTATGCCATTTCACTTGATATTTAAGTAATTAATTAATTGAAAAACAAACAACTTCAAGCGTAATATCACAGTTTTGTCACATCTCACGTTTTCAGCGTTTAAGTATCCTAGCTATGCGTATGCCGTACGGTTTCACCCGCGTTAAGTTACCTATGCCTTTGGTTACTGCTCCGCTCCCGTGGGTCATAGCGTGATATGAGGCTCGTCACGTCTCACGTTCTTAGTGTTTTAGTGTACCTATCCTGGCTACGCCACACGGTTTCACTTGTGTTAAGTTATGTCTTTGGTTACTGCCCCGCTCCCGTGAGTCATAGCGTGATAAGCTATATCCTTAGCTATATATAACCTTCTTCGTTAAACTGGCTATGCAACGCAAAATGATTTTTCCCATTTCGGACTAGAAGTTCTTGAGATTAGCACGTCCAAACAAACAAATTCTTCAGCTTTATAATATTAGTTTAGATAAATTTGGTAAAGATGGTACTCACAGTCTCACAAATGTTCATGTTACAGCAGTTCTCAATGGTGATCTCGCATTGGTCAGGTCGCGCCGTCATCGGTGTCACATTCTTGTTCACAATAATTCGCTTCTTAATCCTGAAAACAATGAAAACGTAATGATTAAAGGGGGTGTAGAGAGGCACATCACGTTGCCGTTTAATTTTGAAAAACTGCCAATAAAATTAACTAACATTCAGCTAAAATAATACTGGGAAACGACTTTTTTACTTTTCAGTAGTGCGCAATTTTACCTATCGCCCCCTATTACATGGGACTTAAAGATACCGGCGAACTGTGGGTGTACATTGTTACACCTCTGCCTAACCCCTCGGGGAATACAGGCGTGATGGTGCAATTTTACACGTCCAAAACCTAGTCCTATAATGAATGTCCCCAATAGTACATGGAACAGGGGGTATTTTGAAGTTAGAATATTTAAAAGTTTACGTTAAAAAATAGATAATTATATTAGTTGCCAAATGTCAAGTTCATTTTTCGGTTTTTGGGTTCCTTTCGGGATTTTTTGGGCTGCCGACGCTGCACGCGATCGGTCCAACTGACGGACGAATCGCGTGCAACAAAAACAATTTTGGCAATGATAAAAAGACTTGAACATTTTAATTTTCAGCTTCGTAATTGTATTTTTACACTCGTTATATAGGAGCAACGGGCGACTTACTTGCAAGAGGGCATATTAATACAGTTCAATGGTAGATAATTAAAATAAGTTCAAAAAGTTTACCCTCGCAATGACTTTCAATTTGACAGTTGAACGATGGTTATTGAACTTAAAAGTTCGCTGTGACGTAGAATCTTTTGCCTTGGCGAGTATTACTTATGTAAGTAGGGGTGGGCAACCCTAGTAATAAGACACTTTAAAAATATTGTGCTTAAAATGAATAAGTAAATGATTAAATGTGATTAATCCTTGTATTCAATCAAAGAAGGCTAAACAATTTTTTTTTAATTGTCGATTATTTATACTGAGATAAAAGCAAGGATAATACAAATATTGTACAACGAAGGGCGCGGTCGTGCGTAAATTAAAACCAGTTGCGTCACTCGCTACAATTTATGTGGTAATTTCTGCAAATCCAAGATAACATTGCACGCATAAATGATAAAAAAAATCATTAATCTACATCTTGTTATAAGAAATAATTCCACTGACAGTTCGTGTGTATAAAGGTATACATAATAAGCAGGTAATTCTTTTGCTGCAATTTGTAGCTGCAACATTTTTGAGTATACTCCGACAATATTTAAAAAACTGGCAATGTATTGCAGCCAAAAATTTCCGGGAAAATATGGTGCGTGGAGTGATCATGGTGTACCAGCAACACATTAAGGAGTGGCTGGGCTAGACTGAAAATTTTGTCAAATATTTCTATGCAATATGTATATGGACGATGTTTATGTGGCCGTGTCATATTAAAAATATTACTGGCTATGTATTTCAAAATAAAGCAGGTCTATGAGCGTCATTAAAACATATTTTTACCAATCACGTTATGGAACACTCCCTTGCCATTCCTATCGTCAACAACCACTATTATTATTAGCTTCAAATAAGAAAAATAGGCTAACATACCTCGGCCTCCTCCTCAATTGTAGAATCTTTGTGAAGAGCACCGCGCAAGCTAAACAAAGCATTCCACATAGGATACCCAGTATTATGATGATGGGGTCTCTCACGGGGTCCCATCCGTTGACACATCCCTCTAAAACTGTATCTGTGTTGAAATCGGAACTAGCGACCATTGACGAACTCGAGATTGGTTGAGTGTTATTACATCTGAAAATAATTAATAAAATATTATTAATTATATAAATCATTTTATAGCAAATCATACAATCTATTTTGCTAATAGTATGCAACATAAAAATTAAATGCTTTGAAAATTTCAAGTGCCTAGTCTACCTATTACGGTTGAAGAGATAAAGCCCTGTGCCAGAAGGACAGACTGACAGACAGATGAGCGAGAGCAATAAGGCTCTGTTTGTAGTTATTAGCTAGTAGGTCACAACCACCAGCACCATTACGATCTAAACGAGGCCAATGGCAGAGCTGTACAGGTAGCTCAATCCTGGTCGGACAAAATGTTATACGAAAAAAAAGGAGGAGAACTAATATGTATTAGTAGATACATTCATTCCTAATTAACCAGCTTAATTATTAGCAATAAACATCATATTTAGTTTCACTTGACTATTTGCTAATAGCAAACGGAAGAACAATGCATATTTGTTCGTATGAACTTATAAACAACGTAAAATAAACATAAGTATCATTGCTCAGTGTTTAACTGTCCATTGAAACCGGCCACGTGTCTCTCGAGTATTTAGATGTATGTACTATTGTCTGAATTTTTTTAACTAAGCAACACTACGTAAATGATTGTTTACTTACTGGCAACTTTCATTAGTTTCTACTGTCGCTGGCGCTATAGTAGCAGTACTAGGACTGGTAGATACTGAGGCAGCGGTGGAAGTGGTGAAAATTTTAGCTACCTCACATCTTGTACCTTCATAGTCTCCGATACACTGACACATAGGCTCACTCTTGTCGTCCAAGGAACAGATACCGTTGTTCAAACAATATCCATGACACGCGTTAACCTCGCACCTTACCCCGGAATAACCGGCGTTACATCTGGAAAAAACCAAAATATGAAATAGGGAACAACACGGTAAACCAACCCACGGTTGAAAAAGAAAAAGTTCTACCTGCATTTAGGTTCTCCCTCATCACTGACACTACAATCCCCTTGGAAACAATAGTTTTGACAGACCGAAATATCGCATCTCTCACCGGTGTAACCAGGTGAGCATTTGCATAGTGATTTTCCACTAACTTTCATGCCATGGACACAGAATAAGCCTGCGTCTGTAGGAATGTTAAAGGAATCGTTAATCGCTGATTTGTTTAATGGCAGACTAGTCAGTGCTCCGCATTCGTCTGTTCCTGCAGTCTGATCCTCAATTTTATAGTTGGCAGCGATACCGAACGGTGTTTCAGATTTGAAGTTGCTAATCTCTCTCGGTTCTGCGACACTTCCTGGATTCTTTGGTAATTGCCAAACAGATCTGTAGCCCCAGTCCACCCAGTAGATGGAATCTTTCGAGACAGTCAATGCATTTGGTTGATGATGTACTCCAACTAATAACGTTGTTCTGTTCTTTCCATTCAGATCTGCACTTTCAATAGAATAGTGTATGCCTTCTCTATCATCCGCCCAGTAGATTTGTTTTGTCCGCTGGTCAATGGCCAAGCTGACCGGCATGTAAATGTTGCTGTCAATAACAACTTCCCTCTCGGAGCCATTAAACCTAGCCCTCTCGATTGTGGGCTTATTAGTGTTTGTGTTGGTCCAGTAAATGTACCTGTAATTTGTAAGTCACTGTCAATTACTACGCAATTCAATATGTATATTTCTGTAATAAAATTTGTCAAGTGAACGTACCCTCTACAGCTATCTACGGCAATAGCTCTTGGAATCTCATCATCCATCTTGATGAGAAGGTTTCCGTAAACATTGTTCTTTGATCCTGGCTTCAATGAAATCCAATATATGCTTCTTTCATTTGTGTCCGTCCAGAAGAGTAATCCTTTAACTGGATCGAACGCGAGACCCTGGATGTTTTCGTACGCTTTTCTTTTGACCAAGGATTGGTATTTCTTACTAGATATGTTAAAACTAAATATAGAGGCATTGTCGCTCTGTTTGTCGACGAAGAGCAGCATGTTGTGTACTGCATCGTAAGCTAGTGCTGTGAGGTCTCTGAACTGAACGCCTTCAGAGTGTGTTTTGTTTCCGTCGGTAAAAAATTCTACTTGATCTCCCGTGGTCACGGCAATGTCTGGAACAAGAAAAAAGCAAGAATAAGCATCCAAGTTGGTAATAATTTTAAGTTTATTTACAAAATTATTTGGTGTTTAGCTAAGAATATATTGAGACATCAGATTATATGGCATACTTATACTAAAACACTTTTCTAGAACATTTCGCATTTCGAAAGAGAATCTGGTATCGTGGAAAAATAGACAAATAAAATATCTATTATGTAATGTTTGTAAATGCAAATGCCAATTCTCGCATTGCTTGGCAGCGCTGCAGCGGCTGTCGCGTGACTTACAAATGCTAGGTGATTGCCGGAGGTTAGTTACATCTTACATAACGGCACCGTCTAGTTCGAACTCGAGTGGCTTGTGACTCAGATTCAACATAATTGTCTCTGTTACATCAACAATTATTTATTGTTGCTATGGTATCTGTGAGGATAAGTACGTCAATTACATTGTAAAGATAACGAGTCCTTACAACATACCAACTAAGTACAAGTATCCTATCGAATCGATTATTTTAAGCACGACTGACAGACGAGGCGGACATACCGGACGTAATGGTTCCTACTTGGCTGCAGAACACAAGAATTTCCAAAGCAATAATTAAATCGTGTCCAAGTGTTTAGTGTCTTCACTGCTCAATGGGCGCGGCATTCTTTCAATAGTGTACGATGAAAATATCTTTGTGAGATTATCCTATTTTTGAGTCTAAACTTCAATGTAAGCGTAGGTTTGTATGTATACATAGATAGGAAGGTATTTTTAGTTTGGAAACCACACAATTAGCGGTCTCGTGACTTTCTTGACGCTAAATAGCAAAGCGCTACGTCACACGACGGTCCTGACGTCACAGCAACAAGCCTCTTGCATTTGATTTTATCTTGACGGGAATTATGGTCGGCGAAATACATTTTACGTTTAATTTCCTACTAGTGGAAGATCAAAGCGATAATGCAAAACTTTTGCTAGTCTTGTAACAGGTAAACACGTAAATACAAATTTAGTTTTGCTAAATCCAAGTGTTTCCCTTATGCGCAAGAGTATTTCAAAAATATATGTATACAAAGAAAACCCTTACTTGATAGTCATTTTATTTGACAATTGAAAGTGCAGACACTTCGTGAATACATTTCCAAGCAAAAGGTCATGACCTTGATCCACAAGTTGGCATTACAGACATAAACGAACATGCAAAAATGTTCAGACGCGGCTGCATCGCTGTAAATTGTTCTTTTTTTTTTACCGATGATAAATATATAATACAAGGTATTAGTTTAAACAAGGGACATACTTTCAGGGAGTGTAGTGCTTATCAAACTTAAAATTGCAAAAAAAAAACAGGTGTTCCTTACATTTTGACGAGTTTTCCAAACATAAATGTATGGACCAGTTGTTTTTTTTTCGATCATACGGTTCGTAATATAGTAAAAGTTGATCATTTTCATGGGTACTGCACTCTCTTAAAGAAAGTCTCTCATTTACCCTAACACCCTGCACGATATTTTGCTACTTGGGCCATGTTTATTGACGCGTCAGATCGTCAAGGGTGCAGGTAAACGGACAATTAGAACACTTCAGTATACGGGACACAGTCTGATCAGGAGCTCCGCAATCGCACTGGGTGACAGACGGATCTATAATGCCCCATTTTGCCAAATAAGGTTAGCAGCGGCATATTTGGGTGCGTAGTCAGATCAGTGCCGACCAGATAGATCACTGCAGTTCACGACCAAAAGGCGTTCTTGGGACTTCAAATAGTCGTCAGGTGGTCTTTTCTTTCCACAATTAGCTCCTCTCTTTGGGTGGTATGTCCTGTATTGTGCGGGTTGATCGTTGACCGCCTCGTTAGCCTAGGTCCTAAGCGCGACTGCTACGCTAAAGGTCCTGGGTTCGACTCCCAGGATAAGCAAAAGGTGTTATTGGGTTTTTATATGAAATTCTCAGTAGCAGCTCGGAGTTAGGATTTGTGCCCGGTTAATGGCAATAGACTCGCCTTACATACCGGCGATCTGTGGGTGTACATTGGTGCACCTCTGCCTAATCCTTCAGGGAATGCAGGCTTGATAGTATGATCGTATAACTAATTAGATTGTTCAATATCATTCACGACTATAATCGTCTTGCAGTTGACAGTGTCGATTCAAATGATAATAGAGCTAATCGAGCAATTTAATTAGCGAGCAGTGAGGTGCACCAGTGCATTAATTAATAGACGTCACTGAGCTCATTCATGACTCTGCGTGCAACTAGTAGGGTAACGCATTAATTTTATAACTAGCGTCTGACCGCGACCTTGTCTGCGAAGACTCAGTCAGGCTGGCGGTGCTAAATAATCCCACGGGGTCAAAAAAACTGGTTTAAAATCGTATGTGTTTAAGGCAGATGTACGTGTGCCGAATTTTAGCTAATTCCAGTCTGCCGTTTAATACCTAGTGAAAGAGTAACAAACATTTCTATTTTATGTCATTGGATGGCAAACTAGCTTAGTTGTGCTTTCAGCATGTATTCAATTCCTTTTTTGTAAAACATTCAGACACAATATGAAATTATTAACGAATAAATGAAATGACATACAACCGGATCCGGCCATCCTCACAAGCCTTCGCGTTTATTATAGTTGGATAGCAAGGCTTACAATCATAACGGTTGGATGACAATTATATCGGTTTGTTTATATTTAATACATTCATTCATAATTTTTCTATATAAGCGCGTAACGCGTTTACTCCGCACAGTACTTAAAAAACAATTTCATGACTAAAATCATCCTTACGAGTTATTAATGAACCGATTTTTAATAACCTTGATACAAAGCTCTTTTTAAAAAAATAATAATTATTAAAATTTAATTTAATTATTAAAATTTTTAATTTTAAGTGTCAAAACATGCTGTGATTAAAAAAAATATCGGCCTTTTATTATTCCTATTTCAAGAAGTCACGTTAATTTGCCAACTGTCAATTGATTCCTCTTATCAGAACATGGCGACCGCCACGATGTGATGGTCGCCAATCTTAACGATCAAGGTCGCAGGTCAGTGACAGTGTTTATAGTCCTCTTATAAATAATAAAGTCTTTATGTAGTCTATATTTTATGTAAGTAGTATGTAATGTACGAGAGATCTGTTGTACTTTGTAAAGGACAAGAAAATACCGGCAGTACGGGTTGCCAGGCGTTCGGATAAAGTTGGACATAAACAGGCTTATTGGATGCGTGTCCGGCTTGTCCGGTTTTTCTTAGGCTTTACATTTAATTCATTAGAAGTTTATTTCATGATAAAGTATCGAACAAATTAAATATTTTATCTACACTCACAACGTAATGTTCCAATTATAAATTCAAAACATAGTCTATAAACACGTACTTTGTTCGTGGATAGGTAGAATTAAAAAAAATAACCATTACAGTTCAAAATTCTCCTTCGATTTTCAAACTGGATTATAAAATAACTTTTTAATTTTTTATAGCATACTTTAATTTTTTAAATTGTTGGCATGTATGATGGGCTTATTAAGAAATAGTGCCATTGTCTATGGATGCGCGAGCTGCGCAGTGGGAAAAGGGATTTTCACAGAATATACCGCTTATTTTTGTTCGATTCCCGCACGGAACAAATTGTATGGCCTATGCTACGGGTCTGGCAGTTTTTGTATGCGAGTTTATATGTTTGTGGCCTAGTGGTCCTAAGTGCGACTGCTAGGCTAGAGGACTTGGGTTCGATTTCCAGTTCGAGCAAAGTGTTATTAGGCTTTTCTATGAAATTCTCAGTAGCAGCTCGGAGTTAAGATTTCTGCCCAGTTAACGGCAATAGGCTCGCCCCCTATTACATGGGACCTAAACATACCAGCGAACTGTGGGTGTACCTTGGTACACCTCTGCCTAACCCTTCGGGGAACACAGGCGTGATGGTATGTATGTATTAGGAAGTTATCACTCTAGGAATTCCTTCTGTACCGTTTTAATTAAGTATTCGTGACCGTGAAATTTACAGACTTTTGTGAAGACTATACGTAATCGAAAATGCAATCGCTTTGATTGTAACATTTTAACGATACCTAGCTACCTACTTATTTCATACAACAATACAATCCTTTATGAAGAACGATTGCAATAAATCCTTTGTAATATAATAAAACAATGCTACGAACAAATCTTATTGTATGCAGGTTATTTGTAAATAAAACCTAAGTATTTACATCGTGGGTGGGAAGTATGCAATACATTTCTTGTTTTTTTTTTACCTTTACGATCAATTTATCTGCATGTAATTGCCTCGTTGGCCTAGTAGTCCTAAGCGCGACTGCCACTTGGGTCTTGGGTTCGATTCCCAGGACGAGCAAAAAGTGTTATTGGGTTTATCTATGAAATTCTCAGTAGCAGCTCGGGGTTTGGATTCGTGCCCGGTTAATGGCAATAGGCTCGACACCTATTACATGGGATCTAAACATACCGGCGAACTGTGGGTGTACATTGTTACACCTCTGTCTAAGCCTTCGGGGAATATAGGCGTGATGGTATGTTATATGTTATGTTATCTGCATGTCGCTGTCATAAAAAAAATATTTTTTATAGCTTAATGCTTCTTAGGGTTCCGTACCCGAAGGGTGCCAACGGAACTAGGGTTATTTAGCCTCCACTGTCCGTCTGTCTGTCACCATGCTGTATCTCATAAACCGTAGGTAATATGTACATACAGAGTTTAAAACTCAGTGTGGAATTATTGAAAAAAAAAGAAGCCGCCGGCCGGAATCGGTGTGGAGAATAATTTTTTTTTACAATATATTTTGTACCTGTACGGTAGTTTATGATAACAATTGATAATAATGCATCAACTCGGTGCTGCAGACACGCCTACATGCCCTTCATGTAACGACTAGATAGTTACCACGTTGCGTAGCCTTCTATAATAGTATGTAATCATACTAAAGTGGTTAGTTCTTCATATTCTTATCTTTCAACCAAAGATATTTAAATGTCTGCACGCAATCATTACTTTTTTCGTGGGTAAATCCTCATGGACTGCCTCCAGTTTGAGGAAGTCGGTGGGGTGTGTGGGACTCCTAATGACTAAAACCCCACGGCGTTCTTCCAACTACACAATATGGCCGGGGCACAGGAATGCCTAGAGCATTCTTCAGCAACCCTAGAAGTTAAAATGGTAACTAGACAGCTTACCCGAAATAAAAAATTACAATTAACTAACCTTTTTACTAGCGAATTTGTTAATTTTTTATGTAGTTAAGGGGTTAATTTGTTATAACTAAAGGTAGGTTAGAAATTCCTCCGTAAAGCTTACAGAATGTTATAACACAGTTGATAGCGTGATATGAGTATTTTAATTTACAACTATTGTGATATTATAGCCTTATCGCCGATTTTAAAAACAAGTTTTAAACTTTTAACCTTCTGCGATCTACGAGACTGACGCTAACTGGATAAGTAAACAAATTGTAGATAATAAATGATACAGATTATGTACTGAGATGTATACATAGATGCCTTTAAATATTTAGGTAAATAATTAGATATTTTAAGTAGATGTCTCAGTGATGAGAGTTCGAAATGATATCGTAACATAAACATGTACTTACCATTGATTCAGTAGATATGATTATAGACCCTTTTTTTAAAGATGGGAAATCATCAAATGATTTCTTCCGCTCTGGGTGTAGCGGAAGGGAGGGGGGCTCTTACTGACTAAAACCCATCCGTGTTCCTCCTAATGTCATTTGAGTACCAGGGCCGCAGTGACTCTTTCGAACATATTTCGCTACCCTGGCAATGATTGTAGACCCTGAAGTCTGCAGTTGCGGATTAAACAGTAGCCTATGTTAATTATTTTGGAGTTCAAATTTCTCCCATAGGTACCAAATTTCATTAAAATCGATTCAGTAGTTTAGCGTTTTCACAGCGTAATAGACAGACAAAGTCATTTTGGCATTTATTACACCTATATTAATACGGATGTATAGCATAGATAATATACAAGTATTTTGTTGTTTTGTTGCCTTTGGTGATAAGTATCAAGCATTAATGTTTATTTATTATGCTCAGTCGTCATTGTTTTCATATTTATTTCAGAAGTCAATACCTACCCATTTAGTACGGTTTGTCATTATCGATGTCCATCTCAAGACAATAGGTAGGTAGGTCCCTTCCCCATTTTGTTTATTATTTGCATTAACCAATCCTCCATATAACAATCGTTTGTATCTCGCAATAAATCGTAACATGTTTTGCTGAAGATTTCATTAGAAATTCAGTACGCAGGTGTAACAATACATACACATGAACGCGTACCTACGTTGACGTGTCGTACGCGCAATATTATGTGACGTCATCAGGGCTGCCAACTGTCACCAACAAAATATGTATACCACATACCATCACGCCTGTACTCCCTGAGGGGTTAGGCAGAGGTGTACCAATGTACATCCACAGTTCGCCGGCATATTTTTAAGTCCCATGTAATAGGGGGCGAGCCCATTGCCATTAACCGGGCAGAAATCCTAACTCCGAGCTGCTATTGCTAATTTCATAAGAAAATTTAAAAACACTGCTCGACCTGGGAATCGAACCCAAGACGTCTAGCGTAGCAGTCGCGCTTGAAACCACAAGGCTAACAAGGCACTCACAAAATATTTATACTATTTAATTATGTCGTAAATTGTATAGAATTACCATCTCCTATCTTATAGATAAGTATTTGTTGATAGTAGGATAGACATTTTAACTAAATGAAGCTTTAAAAATATTGTCTGATTATTATCATAGTCAACTATCAAATAAGCAAGCAGAAGATAAATAATATTATCATGAAGAATTAATTGATTTCCGTTATTTGACTTTGAGAGAAAGTTAATGTTAAGAACAAAGATTTTTTTATGTAGATTTCAGCTGACATACAAACTCACTTGTTGCGAGTCTTTCGCACTGTAGAGTTTTAAAGTAAAAACTATTTGAAGTTTCAAAGTGTGTCACAGTCAAAAACTTCGTAAGGGGCATTCCGTGGTTGCCATACTATCCAACGTATACATCATTTTACGTGTTGTTCAATGTCATAGAAAACACAAAAACATACTGTCCAGATAAAATAAGACAAGATTATGAGCTATTGACATTATTAATATATATTATTAGCTATTATTGACATAAGTTTATTGATTATTAATATATTTATTGATATTATGAAGGACTCCATGCATTTATAACCATTTGCCAAATTTATTTCTGGAGATAAGTGATATAAATATATTTAAAAACACTGATACTAAAATAAAGCATATTACTGTCACTGAATATCCACAGGATAAACTTATATAATGTGAATTTATAAGATATTTTAATGTTTTTTTTTGTTAAACTCTAGTTTCGTAGTTAGATAGGTATCTACCTATGTATTTGCATATTTGCATGCCATATGGTAGGATATGGCCAATGAACACTATTGTATGTTTAACTTTTTCTTTTGTACTCATATTCGCAAATGAATAAATGATTATGATTAGAAAGAATAAAGTAGGTACATAATTTATTATGAAAATATCATGTGTACAGATAAGCAAACTTATTCTAGACATTGTTTCTGTTACGTGCTGCATTTTTACTCTGAAATTACGGAAAAAAATCAAGGTTGCTGGCGAGTTTATCTGGGTAATCGTATTCGGTGATCTAGGTGACAGGTCAAGGTTAGATATTTTTTGCGGATAATATAGGGTGCTTGACAACCCTGGGTTTTGAGAACTGACTTTAGTAGCGTACGCAAGTTAGGTAGTATTCAGTTTACGTAAACACAGTGGGCGACGTTTTTCATCCAAAAGTTACTTAGGCGTTCTGGAATAATAACGGCTTTTTTTTTTTTAAACTTAGCCCCACACTAGGAATTTCTCCTGTATCGTGGGTGCGTTTACAAACATATAAACTCACATACACAAACAGCCAGACCCGGAACAACTATCTGTAGATCATACAAATATTTGTTCCGTGCGGGAATCGAACCCGCGACACGCAGTGCAGCAGTCGATCGCTCGGCAACTGCGCCAACCGTGCCGTCAAAACTTTAAAACTTAGTTATTTGATCCTTGGTTAGTTTCTTCCTAATTTAAAAGGAAAGCTAAGAGTTTTCCCGTTTTAAACAGTAGGTTAACGACAAAAAGATTTTAATTTTTAATAAAAATTATAATTAACTTATTATTTGGTTGGCGAACTGTGGGTGTACATTGGTACACCTCTGCCTAACCCTCGGGGGAATACAGGCGTGATGGTATGTTGGTTGGCCTAGCTAATCTAATGGTAAAATAAGTTTTTGTGTTCGTCGATAAAGAACATACAAATGGCGTTATTACAGGTAAAGTTAGGTATATAGAGAACCGTTATCAAAATAATATCGTAGTGTTATAATTAGATATGCGCACATAGCGGTAAATAGCACATGTATAATATACAGGCAAAATTTTAACTGTAGACGTATATTTCAGGGGCCGAAAGTACTCGTAAATACGAACATTTTTTTCAATGGCACAGACCTTGAAATGTGACGAAAAAATCAGCTTTTCGATACATGTTCATCTTGTTCGCCGGTAGGTTTTAGGTCCCATGTAATAGGTAGCGAGCCTATTATCATTAACCGAGCACGACTCCTAACTCCGAGCTGCTATTAAGTTTTTCATAGAAAAACACAATAACACTGCTCGACCTGGGAATTGTACCCAAGACCCCTAGCGTAGCAGTCGCGCTTAGGACTAAGCTAACGAGGCAGGTACATTTTAAAGTATCATAATATAAATAATTCACTTATTTAAAAGAACAGAAGTTTCGGTACTCTTATCTACATTTGTCAACAAGTATGAAGAAATATCGATGTCTTCGGAAAATTATCAGAAAACGAATTTTCTTTACTTACTTAATTAATTTGAAACAAATTGCAATTCACTTGTTTATTTAATTGTAAAACGTCGTCGTCTGACTTTCTTTTTCTGTTTTATCGTTGAATTATTTAAATAAAAGCTACCTCGTCGTTATTATTATTTCGAAATGTTTATTTCCATAGTATAAAAATATTAACACTATCCTACATACTAATCATTAATTTCACTTTTAGTAATGTCTATAGGAACTTTACACCTACCTAATTATAAATTAACTAAGACCATTATCATCTACTTAGCCTTTTCCCAACTATGTTGGGGTCGGCTTCCAGACTAACCGGATGCAGCTGAGTACTAGTGTTTTACATGGAGCGACTGCCTATCTGACCTCCACAACCCAGTTACTGGGCAACACGATACCTCTTGTTTGACTGGTTGTCAGACTTCCTGGCTTCTGACTATCCGTAACGACTGTCAAAGATCTACGAATGACAGCCGGGATCAACGGCTTTACATGCTTTCCGAGGCAAGGGGGTGTCACACCACCAACTTCCAAACTCCGAGCTGCTACTGAGATAAATACATGAGATAAATAAACTAAGATAATTCGCATAGAATTATAAAATTAAGCTATTAATTATTGTCCCACTGCTGGGCAAATGTTTCTTCTCATACAGAGAAGGTCCGAGCATTGATCACCATTCTTGCTCAAGTCGATTTCCGATTTACATTAGCCATTAGCCATTAGCCATTATTTATCAGTGCCAGTGATGTCCAAGACTAGCTTAGAAAGCACATTTATATGGAATAGAAAAAAACACATTGGTACAGACAGCGTCATCAGTTGGTAACACCTCTTGCATTAAAATTTGTTCGAAAACGGGCTTATCAGTTGATGACGCTGTCTGCATTTGCCCGTATACACGTGTACGTACGTGTGCTGTGTGTACTCGGCCATCAAGACGTTCAGGACATGACATAATCAAAATAGCAATAGTAGGTTAGTAACTATAGCAACGGTGACCTACCAAGTAACTTATTATTGTACCAAGTAACTTAACCAAACGAAAAAACGACAAATCCTTCACTTGTGACATAATAAAGTTATAATTTAAGTAATTTTGTACTTAACTGATAAAATAATCAGTAACTTTTTCTAAGTGTCATTAATTATAATGTAATTATTGTTTTCCTTATAATATGTAGGTATTCAATTGCTTTATTATTGCCTGGTGTTACATACCTACATATATTATTATATGTGGCCTAACCTACTGTAGATTAATACGTTCACTGAGCTCGTAATCAGCTCGTTAGCTTTTTTTCGTTCCTCTACCTAGTTAACTAAGGAAAAACGATAAATAGGTTTTGGTAATTGTGGTTAGGTTAGATTTAATAATTTGTTATTTAAACTCATAATTAAAACAAAAGAGGAAGGAAAAATCATGTCAAAACTAGTCACCAATAACTTTACAACATAATTAATTCGATAACACACATTTATTGTTATTATTTTTTTCAGGAAATTATTCAATTCATTTACCGAAATACTGGTTTTTTACCGGTATCAGTTTGGCTGTAGTAATAGTAATAAAAAATGTATGTTCTGCGTAGTTATATTTTATGCAAAATTTCAAGAACAAGGTCCTATTAATATCCATTTCTTGTACATACACCTACCTGACAAAATAATAAAGGTGCCGTCACACGAGTAATAATAAGTACTTTGCTATGGTAATTAATAAGAAGTTCTTTAGAAGTTTTTTTTTTATATTAATGCTTGTTCTTACATTTATACAAATGTACGTATTTTAACTACGCAAAACACATTATACACAATAAAAGTATTAAAGGAAAACTTTCTTTATGTAAAAAAACTGGCCTTAGTAGGTACTTGTTTTATGACCTTATAGAGTTAAGACGATCAAATATTTGGGACATGTGTTAACATCCTTCAATTAAAATCAAATATTTTTTTCAAATGGATTTGACCAATCAATTGATTGATTGACCAGCCCTAGTTACGCTACTATTATAATAAATTATTCAATCAAAGCGGAACTGGCCAATAAATAAACACCGTATCAATCGAACGCCCGTACAATAATCGAAGAGTGTGTGTGTTAGGTATATCTCATTTGAATACTAGTTTGATGACGATATCGCAAAACCCTGGTGAGTAAGTGGAAACTATCGAAAGTTCCCAAAACCAATTTTTGCGTCACTCATACTTCTTTTCTTTTTTTAGATGTCTATCAAGCCGTCGGCCCTCCTGATGTTAAGTGGTCATCTATAGGCCATTGTAGATGTGAATATGCCCAGCCTTTTTTTTTGTTGGGTGGGAAATCATCAAATAACTGCTCCCGCCCTGGGCGGGGCGGGAGGGAGTGTCAGACTTTTACTGACTAAAACCCACCCATGTTCCTTCTTGTGCCCTTTGCGTTCCGGGGGCGCGGTATCTCTTACGAACAACCCGCAGCCCCGGCAGGCATCGGCCCTCAGTGGCCCCTTCCTTTTGCTGACATCTCTTTGAGGCGCGCGTGGAACACGAACGTGCCGTCGACACGGCCATATGCCCAGCCTATAGATACCCTTCGAACGCTGCTTAGTCGCAGAATATGGATGGTTGTAGTACTTCCCAGGACGAGCTCCTTCACAAAGAGCTCTACTACAACTACACATCTGCTATTCTATAGTTAAGATTTAAAATGTTGGAAAAAAAATACAGAAGGACAAAATATACAAATAAAAAAATGTAAATCCTCCTCAATGAAAAACAAAAATTACAATATGTAGATACAGTCAAGTCAACACTATAGTCGATTCAATGTCACGTGTCGTGTAAATTTAGCTCGATTGCCAACAACAGAAAAACGGGACAAAATAACGGTATAAATCGCGTCTCCGCCTCCTATTGGTCGGCTTAAGAAATAGGACATTCTATTTCGGAATAATACGTCTAGAACTCTAGATAAATCTATCGACACGTCCGTGTCCATTGCTCCGTGGAGTCAAAACTTCTTAAGCATTGAAATCCGTAAGATCATGTATTTAAATTATCTTTCACAAATTGATATTCCTATTTGAATAGTGATTATTGTTGCCCACTGTGCAGAGCAATCTGTATAGGTAGTAATTGGTGTAGGTGTTGCCATAACAGAACCTTTAAAATGTTGCAATAGCGAGTTTCTTGCTACTTCTTCTCCATAGAGATCTACGTTTTAGAACGAGCAACTAGCTTCAACTTTAAACTGGAACTTCTTGAAAATTCAAAAGTGCCTGTAAATGGTCTAATTGAAATAAATGCTTTGACTTATCTTTTACGGGGTGAAAGTACTCATGATTATAAACAATTTTATTACGAGTCATAACATGGAAATATGAGGAAAAATTACAAGCTGTTCCCTACAAAAATACACTACAACATGAACAAATTGTGTGGACCAGGTGATTTCTATTTCATATTTTCAAGTTTGGTTCCATAGTACCAGGAGTTCGTATCTTTTGCTGTCTGAGAAATGGCCTGTAAAACTGGTCTGTATACTTTCAAACATTTTAAAAAGTACCTATCTACCTAGTATTCGATTAGCTTCAGAACAAGATAACTCGTAAAATGATAATGCTTCAGTGATTATGGCAGGTGCTTCAGTATTATCGTGAAAAATGACATTGATATCAAACTACATGTATTTAAGTAGATGCTTATTTAAAGAAAACCTAAGACTAAGATAAGTGACTTTTATTTTTTAAATAAAAGATAGTGTTGTTTAGTATTTAGTTTCTTTGTTATTACATACCTTAATTATTTATTGATGATACCGATAATGAAACTCGTAAAAGGTATCGAAGTTATACATACATACATAAACTCACGCCTTTTTCCCAAGGGGGTAGGGAGTTAGGTATGGACGATGTTTTTTTATGTTTTTATTGAAATTCAAACAATAGAGAAAAAATATATATTGAATTTTATTTTGGAATCGGTGTCTCTCGATATATTGTTTTTGATTTGTACTATTCATTCTTAAAATTACTTCGAAAAAATTATACAAAATATTACAGAATTTCAATCCAGGGATTTCAAGAAAAGCTTGATTATTTATTTATCTACATTCCACATTCGGATTTGTCTATATTGCACATTAGAAACTTGACTGCAGTAAGAAAAAATATAGTTGATTACCATTCATTAGTAATGTATTGTTCATAGTTTACAAATCCATTGTTTTTCAGTAACCGAGATACAAAAAAAAAAAAGTATGTAGCTATTACTTTCCTTCACTGTGACCAAATTAGATCACATTTAATTCTCTAAAGAAATCAAACTAATTCCATGTTCCAAATTGACTTTATAAGGCGTGTATGATGGCACGTATTTCAATCTATCAATCGAACCTGAACTTTCTGATAACATTGATCACAATCAGGTAATTATTGATTTATTTATTTGATGTTACCTAAAAGTAATTAAATTTCGATAGTGCACTTGTAAACACGTGTAATTTTATGTCATTTTTATTGCTAACTGATAAAACCTTGGCTTTACTGTCTGTGACATATCAAAGAATCGATAGGACTGTCTGTAATTATAATAATGACTTACTGAGAATTTATACAGTAAATTGTTACCCTGCCAAGAAGGGTAGTTCTTTTTAAAAGATGTATAAAAGGTAATCTTGTTTTAAACACTTTGATTGCTTTTGTATGAGCTTTTAACTTACCCTAATGTTGAAAGGCCTGTTCTTATCAGGAAAGGAATGAATATAGATCACTGCGCATTGGTTTTAGACTACTCTTAGCTAATTATAAAATCATAGGAAAGTTTAAAAAAATCTCTTTTTATTCTTGATTTTTTCAAAATGCATAATCTTTTGGTGGGTAAATCCTAAAATGTACACTTTTATACAATATTATCTTTGCTACTTAGACTTTATAGGACTACTATTGTTTATTGAGATATAGCTTTTTCCCGCAAATTCATCCACGTGGCCTTTTTGGGATCTGAAATCATCGAATGACTTCCCGCCGGGCGAATCGAATCCGAAGACTTTTGCTGGCTAAAACCAATTCATGTTTCTTCTTGTGCCCTTAGCGTTCCCGGGGCGCGGTATCATATCGTTATTCACATCTTAAGCTACTTCAATATCAACGTTGATTACGATCGGTTCAGTGGTTTTGCAGTAACAAACACACAGAGTGAAATATAATATTCGTGTGAATTACGGGAATTACTTAACGAACTACCTCCTGAAAAAGGCGACCTTGGTTTGACTTTAATGGACAATTGACGGTCAAGGCTAAAACCGGTCCTTGATATATTTTTTGTTAATGAAAACGGTAAAATATGGTGCTCCCAAGCTTGTGACGTAGGTACCTGCCACACAGCTTTACAAGCTCGCAAAATATGTCTGTTTTTATTTTTAAGAGTTCCGTATCAAAATTGTGCTAACAGGATCCTTTTACTAAACTTCCGCTGTCCGGCCGTCTGTCTGTCAGCAGACTGTATCTCATAAACCATTATAGGTACAGTTGAAATTTTCACATAGTGTGTATTTCTATTCCCGCTTTAACAACAAATAATAAAAAAACCAAGATGGCGAATTTCAAACGTATTTAAAAAGTAGATAGTGTAAATCTTGTTAGATGATACGGAACCCTTCCTGTGCGAGTTCGATTCGTACTTGAAGGTTTTTTTTACCTAATATAAATATTACATCCTGTAGTTTAACAGCATATTCTAAGAATAGGAACTAGATATTCTGTCTGTCACATTTATATGTGTTACGTACATTATTTATCTATGAGTTCCTTGTTTGTTTCCACGGATAACAGGTCACATTCCAAATGATACGACATTCTGACAGTATCCGACTCAAAGCGGATATTATTGTAACTACGCAAAAGAATTTATCTAAGAAACTAACTCAATTATGACAAGTTTTTGTTACATTCCTGCGAGAAAATAGACAATGTGAATCTAGCTTCGATTTTTATGATATATGTCCATAAACTTACAAACACGGAGTCTAAACGATTACACAAAATAATTTAAAGGGTATAGGTGCCGGTGTAATTACAGGCATATCAGACGTTTCTCGTCTCTGGGATGGCAACGTATTTGCAAGGCCTCTGGTATTGCAGATGTCTATAGGTAGCGGTGACCACTTAACACCCGCGCGTGGGCTTGTTTGCCATCCAATAACATAAAAAACGTAGCATTTAACTTTTCCTAATAAGTAAACGTTACAGTATTTTGCCCCCAAAAAAAAAATAAAAAAAAAAGAGAACTTTTACTTGAAAGACAGAAAAGTCACCTCTGTAGGTCGCATTGAAATATTTACGACGCCAATAATTAGCTCCTACACTAACTTAAAGTATTTAGGTACTATCTACATTAGCAATCTACTTTCTTATCAACCTACCAGTACAGCTCACCCATAGCCAATTAGCCTGTAAGAAAGAACACTACAATCTCTTATCATAGTGACCCATTGTTTCCCTGGTTCCCATCGATCATGGCGCGATGGCGTACGTGACCACGGTCGCGTACACCGTCGGTTTCATCTTCCAGACTTTTGTTGGCGCTAAGCAACATATTAAATTACATCGACTCAACTAGCCGTCGACAATCAGTGCTTACGCCGAGAAATTGGCTGTATTAAAACAATGATATGGGTAGGTACCTACTATTGTTTTTGCTTCTAACAATCATAACATGGGTCAATTACTGTCGTCAACCGTAATATTTATAATTATTATCACTGGATAAGCGAAAAACAATAACCAATATGATTTTAAATTTACTTAAACTTTGGAAGTGAAATGTAGATAAATATGAACAAAAAAAAATCAGCTATCCCTACAAAAATGTACTGCTTTTTGCAGTGCTCATTTTTTAGTTCATATTTTAGAGTTGGTCTCACAATAAAAGTTGTTTATACATATAAATGAGTTACTGTAAGGACTCATTTAATATAAACAACTTTTATTTACATTTAAATGTTGGTAGTAAATAAAAAATCTGCCTGTATAACTAGAGATTGTTCAAGGAGCTAATGGGACACAGGGGCACGTTTTCAACTTTTCATACATATTATGTTTTGACATATTATGTATGAAAAGTCAAAAATTCATGCATGTATGTGTCAAAAACGGCACCCCTCTTTGACAGACTTCATTAAAGGACACGAGTTTTCGATTCGATATGAATGTTTGTTTTTTTTAATATCTGAGCTTTGGCACTTTAAAACATGCATGTGGGATATCGATTGATGGTTCCTAGGTATATTGATTTATTCCCTGTAATGTCTAGTTATTGGCAACATAACTAATAATTCTCATAAACTAATTTAGTTAAGTATTACCATAGTTAAGTATTACCTTAGTTAAGTTAACTTAGTTCTGTTAGGGGCAGTTCACACCGAGAGGCGACGCGACGTTGGGCGCATGTTTTAATAGAGCGACTCAAAATATAATCTTATTTACTCCATGAAAAAATACACATTTCATTGTGAAAAATCAGCGCTGCATGGTGAAACGCATTCTGAATGCTCACAATTAAATTTGTATCTTTTCGTGTAGTAATAAAGTTATATTTTGAGTAACACGCGCGCAGCGTCGCGTCTCGATGTGAACTGACCCTTAAGCTATTAATACCTACCATATGCATAATGGAAAAAGTTTTCCAAGCGTAGCCGCATTTAATTCGTTTTTCTTGATGATAAAAGTGTTTCTGTTCGCGATCTTGTATCAAATAATATCTAAAGGTGACCTATGTTTATCTTTACTACCGTACATTCAGCATTTACAAATGTTTTTTGTTTTGAGCTAAGGATTTGGAATTCAAAGGTACAATAAAATAATTTAAAGAATTTAATCGAATATTTTCGCACTAAAGTTAATAAACAATAACAAGTAGATATCTAAGTATTTAATTAGCGATAATAAGGCAGTTAACCGCGATGTTATAAATGACCTTAGTATCATTATAATAATGCTGACGAGACTTTTGTTTGTTTAACGCGGTTGACTCTGGAACTACGACTCGGATTGGGAAAAATATTTTTATATGATACAGCCAGATCACAACACAAACGAGTGGAACAGTAACCAAAGACTTATGTGTGACAATAAAACCACGCAGACGCAGTCACGGATAGATGGTAGTTTAATAATATAGCTGCGAACGTGATCAGAAACAAGTATCAATTATTTATTTTTACTGTTTTAAGTTATTTTTTTTAGAGATAGGTGACCAATAATAGTGTGGTTTATCACGCTATCTATAGTTCAACAGCTATCTTGTAAAAATGAACCCTAGATATTATAATATAGTAAATTTTTTCGAACGAAAAAATGATATCGTAAATTGTAAAGCTCGAGTCAGCTGCTGTCATGCGACTGACTTTTGAACAACCACCAATCACGGTAGCTTAGCGCCATTCCAGTATTACGTCAGCACCAAAGACGGGTAGGGTAGGGGAGGGGGTTGCTTTGCTTATTCTTGAAGACGTGTGGTACGAGGAGTCAGGATGGCAATTACGTCAGCAATCTATTGTTTTATCTTTTAAACTTCTTAACATAGTATAAAACAAAGTTCAGTCTGTACGCTTACAACTTTTAAACTACGCAACGGATTTCGCCAATAGGTAGAGTGATTCAAGAGGAAGGAGATGAACATCACGCTACGACCAACGGGAGCAGGCAGTAGCCAAAAACGTTCATAACCCATAATACATTTTCTAATTTTTCTGCAAAGTTTTGTAGATTATGATTTGAACACATATGGCAACCCTGGTCGTCTATGCTCGAAAACGAGAAGCTTTGTTCGGGGATTTCAACAACGTGACCAGATTAAAAAATATCCCATGTTTGGCGTACGCATAGGAGTGGGAGCCTGGGAGGTGCGGTAAAATCTCTGTATACTTATGCTGACAAGGGAATCAGAGGGTGTCTTAAATTACAAGAAAACTGATTACGTAATTACATGAATGACTTCTTATGCGCCTTAGACATTTGTCACATTCTTTAAACCAACCCGTTGTTGAAACCCTCCCGTTTCTCGGTTTGTGTGTTACAATTTTAGAAAGTCACTATTAAGTGTTTGTGAAATCTCTGATCAATAAAAACTTGCCGATCAATATTTACTTAAACATAAGTGGGATGTGCCTACTAAAAAAAACTTCGCATACGTATGTTACTTTCTTAAACCTAGTAATGAACATGATTATTTATTTTTGATGTGGCACCGAGTTGCCGTGTCTGCCATATCGCTTTGTGTTGGTATGATTTCTTTTTTCTTGCGGTCCCATATAAATTTTATCGAATTGGATCAGTAGTTTTGGTAAAAAAAAAATCATACACGTAAACGAATTAGCGTATTCTGCTTTCTTGTGACTTTTAAGTGGTGTCTTGTTAATTTACGTAGTATTACTGTTCGTTCATGGGTTTGGATGACAGGAAATTGATACTATTTATTTGAAGGAGTTTGTCTTTTTTGTAAAAATGTTTTTATTTTTATTGGCGTTTACACACCTATACTAATTGCAACTTCAGGTTTCATCACGATGTTTTCCTTTGCCGACATCAATGATATCCAAGATAAACTTGAAAGATAAACTCACTCATTACTAATTGAAATGTACTCTAATTAACGTTCCTCTTTTACCTAATTAATAGTCCTTAATTAAACTTCCTTCACATTTCAAGAGCTCTTTAAAAGAAATAACCTTGCGAACAATTTATCCCACATTTTTAACTAAAAATCTTCACATAGGTACTGTTATCACTTATTATCAGTGATAAGGAATAAGTTGCTCGATATTGTAGGCTGAACTTGACTACAGAAGTACATGTACTGATAACATGTGATTACGCGTAGTAATAAAACGTTTATTTATGAATCAATCATTGCTTTTTGTAAAGGCACGTACATCATAAATTCAGAATACTTATATAAGGCATGAGTTCGCCTTATGTATACCTCATTGTCTGCACAAAGTTTAGAAAGTAAAAAAAGTAAGTTACCAAAATCGCCATCTGAAATATTGGGCATAAATTAAAATAAGGATTGGTTACTTTTACCATTTTGTAACGAAACCCTAAAAATTGCCTGTGAGTATCTATTTATTAAAATAATTATACCTATGAAATATACAATGCGTAATATTAATATTTATTTTCATGTATTTTTCATAAATTTGAAAAAATAAATTACAAATAACATGTTACACGTATTTTTTTTTAAATGTAACATAACAGTTTTAAATACATATGTATATACATTTAAATAAGTTCTGTACATTATAACATGATTAATAAGATATGTATGAAAAGCATCGCATTTAAGATAAAATTAATCACATTCCACGTTAATTCACTTTTAATAATCCTGATTAGTTCCACAGCCTCTTAAGAATATTTCCACCTATTAAACGAACTGGAAAGATAATCAAATTTTTCCAATAACAGCCGTCAATTACGTAGGTAAGTAGGTACCTATAATTAGTACAATTATTGCGACATCGATGGCCGAGAAACATCGTGAACACGCGACGCGTCCTGATTTTAGGAATTCGTATTTAATTGCTTAACTAGTCTACAACCTTTGGCTTTTATTGTCATCAGAAACCATTTACTTAGAACTGGGACACGGCCGGTGCATAATATTTTGTGTGTAGAGTTTATCATTATCACCGTAAAGCCACAATCACAATAATAATCGTTCAAGTTTGTACTTGTGCCAATTTTTTTATGTAATGAATGCCGACTGTTTTGCGTGCGTGACCCCCACTCGATTTGTTCGAAATGAGTTCCACCAAATTTTATTATCGTTCGGGTGGGTATTTTCGGAAAATTCCGGTCGTAATCTCATCTGTAATATTTATATTATGTATGTAGGTAATATAAAATCAATTGCCGTGCTTTAGTTTCGCTACAACTCGAAAATGGCTAGACGAATTTTAATTATTTTTTTTTGTTTAGTTCGTCTCTATGGTATACTGGGTGGTTTAGAGAAAATAAATTCTAGGTGACTCGGTGTTCATCTAGTATTCAATAAAACTGCAATATTACGTTATCCTGATTTTACAAGTAACAATTAAAATTTGTAAGTAACCCCCGACAGAAGAATAAAGATTTCTACCGCAGCTAACAAAAGAGCTAATAACCTTGAAACGGTTGAATCGATTTTGATAAAAATCATATCTATGAAATATCGCTATGAAAATAAAAATAAAATCGCATTCAAATCGGTTCACCCGTTTTAGAGCTACGGTGCCACAGACAGGTCAAATTGTAACACCTCTCTTTTTCAGACGGGGGTTAAAAATAATTACCGAAGTCTTGTATTATTATGTGAACAAGGTTGTTAACCTTGATATTATTTGAGGGTAGAATTGCCACTATACATAATGCACATAGATGAATAATAATTTTTACCATAAAGCACTGTACATCACAGGCTCAAATGAGATAAATTATTGAATCTTAACACACCTATACTTATCGATAAATGGTAAATAAAATATTCCACAGCTGACCGAGGGGATAATGACCGCAGGTATCGTCTTAAAATGAAATTAGAAAAATATATTGTATTGTTTGTAGTGTGTTTTATTAACAGAGTGTGTTTCATAAAATACGAACGGGACGTACGAGTCCCACAACGTTTATCATCGACTTTTTTGATTTCTTTAATAAAATAATGTAATATTGTATCTAGGTGCCAATTTACCACCACGACGCCGGCGCTATTTATTTTAGAATACTATCAGCCTTTATTCCTCGAAAAGTTAGGCAGCGGTGTACCAATGTACACCCACAGTTCGCCGGTATGTTAAGGTCCCATGACATTTAAAAAGTGCCTGTAAATGGTCTAATTGAAATAAACCAGCCAGCCTTTTGGGTACTTGTCCCATTGACAGCTATGCGGATGAGTCTTTTGATGCCCTATAAGCTTCCTTTTTTGTTTTTTTATATTTACTGTACATACTCGTAGTTTGTAATATAATTATTATTTAAGTTTTTATTTAAGTATTTACTATCTAAAAATGAATATTATTTAATTATTGCAAAAAAAAAACATTAATTGTAGTCTAACAGCTAACCTTAACTGCTATTAAGGTTATTGATTTATTTTATCAGCTGTGTTTATTGAACTACTAGGTTTTGTCCGCGATTTCACTTGCGCGGAAGACACGGACCCTCTTAATTCAGCCCTGTTGCAAAATGATTAGCTAACATCTTCTAACCATAATCTAAATATCTGCTTTCAGCTTCATAATTCAGTCTTCATTGTTCGTTCGAGATTTCGTGTTGAGCCATTGAGGGTACGCGTGACCTTTCGCTTTCATGATAACTACAGACCGCCACATTTTTCACGCTATTAGTTATTTATTTTAGACGTAGGAATCTATGTACCCTTATGAAGTAACACGGTCGCTTTCTCTAGCCGAATAATAAAACAATTCATGAATACAGATGTCTACGATTTAAATCTATTGTTTACGTCCAATATAGTACTTATTTTAATGTATTTAAATTCAGGTACCTACTAACCTAATTGAAAGAATTTCTAATTCATTGTTTTCAAGGAGTAAGGTGTATACATAGAGAGGTAGGTAGGTGTATAAGCAAAATCATTGTCGTGAGTTCAACGACCCGCTTGACAATGAACAAAAAAATTGCATTTACCTACTTTATACTCGTAGTTCGGAAACTGGTTTCTGTAATAGTATCATGTTTTCAGACATTAAAAACAAAATGATTTTTTAATGGCATCATACCATCACGCTTGTATTCCCCGAAAGGTTAGGCAGAGGTGTACCAATGTACACCCACAGTTCACCGGTATGTTTAGGTCACATGTAATAGGCGCGAGTCTATTGCCATTAACCGGGCACAAATCCAACTCCGAGCTGCTACTCAGAATTTCATAGAAAAACCAATAACACTTTTTGCTCGACCTGGAAATCGAACCCATGACCTCTAGCGTAGCAGTCGCGCTTAAGACCGCTAGGCTAACGTGACAGTCGAGTCAGAGGATTTTCTAATGTGGTGTAACATAATTGTATTTCCGAGATCAGTGACAATTTAAAAAAATAAATTGAGCGAAGTGGTCAGGTTGGTAAGGGTCACCGTTAAAAATAAAAAAGTTCCTTAAATAATTCATTCAAATGAATTAGCGATCCGGACAAAGTCGCGGGCATAAGCTAGTTAGTGATATCACAGATAATATACGACTTTAGAATACATAATCTAATATAAAGTTATGTATGATAACGAATGATAACATTTTACTTCCTACCTTATATTATAGCAATTAAAGGCACTCGAAATTATTATGAATGTCAAGCGTAGAGTGTAGGTAGGTATTTATCTTAAGTAGTTATTTCTTAAGGGTTTGTTTCTGCGGGTTGTTCGCAAGAGATACCGCGCCCCCGGAACGCAAAGGGCACAAGAAGGAACATGGGTGGGTTTTAGTCAGTAAAAGTCTGACACTCCCTCCCGCCCCGCCCAGGGCGGGAGAAGTTATTTGATGATTTCCCACCCACCAAAAAAAAAAAAAGGGTTTGTTTACATTACAGACATACAGACTGAGTTCCCAAGGACCCCCGACTTACGACAATTTAATATGGCTAAAATTAAATATATCTATACCAATATTATAAAGCTGAAGAGTTTGTTTGTTTAGTTGAACGCGCTAATCTCAGGAACTACTGGTTGGAATTGAAAAAATCTTTTTGTATTGGATAGTCCATTTATCGAGGAAGGCTATAGGCTATATAACGTCACGTTACGACACACGGGAGAATAGCAGTAACCAAAAACCTAACTTAATGCCGGTGGCAATAACCACGCGAAAGAAGTCGCTGGCAGCAGCTTGTATTATATGTTTGTTTAAAGTATGCTTACACTAGCGATACGAGTTGTCGATGGATGTCGGTTATCGCGAACGCAGACAGAGTCGCGGATAAAACCTATAAAGTACTTCTCAAAAATTCAGGGATTTGCCAGTAAAATTGACCATTAAATCAGAATTATTTACAAGTTCATGGGTTTTTATTTGTTTATGTGAAGCCTAATTCTTTTTCTAAACTAAAAGTAATTAAACTAAGATGCCTTGTATAGTTGTATACCTACATAAATTTGTCGTGAAAGTCCCGTCAAAATTGTTTCAGCCGTTTCGGTGATTAGCCCGACCAAACAGACGGTTAGACAATAAAAAACTGCATGTTAATGAGTTTTGTAAAATGCTGTTATTTTGACATTAGATACAGGCACTTAAATTTTATTTATTCACGTAATGCAGTAATGCCTCTGCATCATATTTATTTAAAAAAAGTGTATGATTAATACTTGCATAAAAATTAAATTAATGACAATGTTATACATATGTTATATTACACGGAACGAAGTATTAAATAAATTGATTTTAAAAGAACATGCACAAAAAATGTTTTCGCATTATATTTATTTGTATAGATAATACTTACATTAAAATAAATTGTGTGAAATGTTATATTTCACGGAATGAAATAGCAAACATTTATCCTAATATAAAATAAATTGATTTTAAAAGAACATGCACAAAATATACAATTAAGTATATTGAACAAGAAAGAACGAATCAAAAATTGCTCAAGTTGAAGTAATTCTCGTATGTTACTAAATCTAAAAAAATATTCTTTTTTTTTTAACATAATAACACTATGCATTATTTTCATGCAAGTTTTTACGCAGCGCAACCCGCAGAAGGGGCGACTTTTCCTAACTTCATTAATTTATAAATATCATCATACCGTACCGATAGTTTATTATTATAAGCCTAGAACTTTTCTAGATAATTCCTCTTTCTGTTAATGAAAACCATAATATGAAAATCCAGACAATACTTTCTGAGGTTAGCCCGAAGAAGGAACTGAAACAAAAACTTAGCTCGACGGGGGACTTAATTTATACTGACAGTGATACACACGGTGGACTTCTATGGTCTTGGAGCACTTTTTGGCCTTCCGTCCTAACTTTGTCGCCGATTCTTCATGCTGTTTTTTACCCGACTGCAAAGAAGGGCTTCGTATATTTTTGTTAGAATCTTTGGTAGATATAACCCTCTATGGGACTTGATATCTTAACAGGAAAAATATATATCTCTGCCAATCCTTTAACGAATATAGGCGCGATGTTCGAGGAATATAAGGTTAAGTGCTACACATATAACTGTACAATGAAACTGATTTCATAATAAGCATCATTCGTCGAGTCTCCTTGAACAAAATCGCAAGGTTCTGCCTGTGAACCGCCACAGTTTAGTTAACCTATAATAATTCACTAAAAATTAGCAAGCAATTGCTTTGATTTTTTTTGTTTGGTGCACAAGAAAATTTTACCCTATAAAAAGAGGGCTTGTCCCGCACGGGACAATAATAAAATTTCAAGTAAAATAATTGAGAAGTGCGGCAACACAGACAAGAAAGTACTTATCCCATTATTAAATAATCTATAAAGTAATAAGTAAGGAGCATCAGCTGTTTTGTTAGATCGTTTAAAAAATCAAATCCACTGATTTTATAATTAAGAGTTTAATTGCGCTTATTATTGGTAAATGGTGTTTAATCATTTTGTCGATTTTACTTTAATTAAGGAAACAATTAACAGAACTTGAGGATAATCTGCAACGTTTGTAATAAAAATTGCTCGTATTCCTTTCAACGTAAGGATTATTTTTATTTATAAATAAAAAGATGCATCTGGAGATACGATTACTTGAAACGAACTTTAGTAATCCTGTACTAGTCGCCTCCTTCTGCGAGGCAGTAATGCTTGAGAAGGAGACGGCGCACAGTGGTCCGGATTTACAAAAAGGTGGACATAGAATCGAAAATGCATATTTAACTTAACAAAAAATTGTTTCGTATAGGAAATTTAACGCTGATTAATACTTATTACTACAACTTTTCAAAAAAACTGCTCCTTCACGTCAAAAAAAAATATTGAAAATAAAAATGTATGGGAGAAAATCTATTTTATTTTTTTTCTCCGTTCAGTATCAAAGTATAGCAAGCAAACCTTATATTCTGGTAAACACTTATTGTCCTTAACACGACGACATATAAATTGTTTGCGTATCCCTGCGGCCTTGACGCCTACGATGCTTCAAAGTTTAAAATTTTAATTGCGATTTTTTTCTAATTATTATCGAGTTTTTCAATTATGCTGAATTTAAAATATCATTTTTTAATTATATAAGAATTAAAACATACGCATTCAAGCATTTTGCAAGTATTTGTTTAATTTATTTTAATAAAAAATAGCAATAAAAGACACGTGCTGATTCGTTGTCTATTTGTAACTGACTGAAACGACTCCTGTGATAAAGGAATCATTTACCCCCACCACCGGAGATATCGACGACGCTGATTGGCTGTTTAAGAAGTGGGGTACTAATTTTGTCAGTCACTACTTGCGCGCGTGTGTTTGTTATTTATATCGGTGCATGAAACAATTAAAGGCACTTGTTACTCAACCCTTGAGGAAGCAACATATCTAATTATCCGTGCTGTGTGAAAGTTTAGTGAGTTTCGTTATGGCTGCATTTGTAACAAACTTGGACATCTTTATGTTCCTCCGTGTTGAAGGAGACATGAAAAATTGGGCAAGACTCTATGAAGCTATTATTCAACATATCCCAGTTGAGACATGTTCAGAAGATTTAGAAATAATCAAGACCTTTTTGAAGAACTACATCAGTAATATCAGTCGCAGATGGGCAAGTGCTTCTAGAAATCAAAAAACTTTCATGAATAGACATGCTGCGTGGTTACAATCAAATATTAGTTGGCCAAATTGCACTACTGTTAATTTATCCGAGATTTTTCAAGCCCAAGATGAAGTTATCGAAAACATATCGTCAGAAAATACTTCAGTTGACATCGATACTACAGCAGCTGTGATTCCGTCGACATCTAGTACAACGACTGTGGGCACATCTACCGAAGTTCAGATTAGGAAGCCTTTTGTTGACCTCAGCAATAAACAGAAGAAAAGACGTTCAGAGTCTCTTTTGGACTATTCGCCGGAAGAACTTACTTTTGCATTAGTCGAAAGACTTAGGATCGACAAGAAGAATGACTTAGCTTGTGTTATAGACCATGTAACGAAGAACCCTGATAGTGTTGCTATCGTTCAAGCCACATTGTTTAAGAAAAATAGGAAAAAAACTTTTGATGAAGATCATGCTCTTGGTCTTTATACATCACTGAACCTGTCAAAATGGAAATACTTGTGTTTAAGGAAAGCGCTGTTAGATTGTGAAGTTCCAGTGTTACCATCGTATCACAAACTCCTTGAAGCTAAAAAGAGATGCTATCCACATGATTTAGAAATTACTGAGAGAGGAGCCAGAGTGAAGCTTCAAGCCCTATTGGATCTAACAGTCCAGAAGATTCTTCAAATTACCGGTACCCACATTGATTCGTCAACTGAAGGATTGAAGTTAATTAGTAAATGGGGTTTCGATGGAGCTTCTTCACAAAGTACCTACAAGCAAAGGAGTGAAGATGTAAACTTCAGTGATTCATCGGTTTTCATGTCAAGTCTTGTCCCTCTTAAATTAGTTTCTAATAATAGCACCATATGGGAAAACCCAACACCTTCTTCAACACATTATTGCAGACCCATTAAGTTCGAATTTTGTAAAGAGACCGCAGAATACATCAAGCAAGAAGAAGCTGCATTGAAGGAAGAAATAAAAAACATCGATTCTACAAAATGGGCAGGGCTAGAGATTAGTCACGAGCTTCATATGACAATGATCGACGGAAAAGTGGCCACTATTATAACGGATACTTCATCTGCATCTGCCTGCAATATTTGCCTTGCTAAGCCGACTGAGATGAACAAGCTGTCAGAAGTATTTTCAAGACCTGTTCGAGAAGATGTTTATAAATATGGTCTTTCTACTCTTCATATGTGGATTCGTTGTATGGAGTGTATTCTACACATATCTTACAACATGGACTTTGAGATGTGGACTGCACGAGGTGCTAACAAGCAACTAAAAGCTGCGAAGAAACATTCGACACAAGAAGAATTCAAACAGCAAATGGGAATACTTGTGGATTTTGTGAAGCAAGGCTTTGGAACCACAAACGACGGAAACACAGCCAGAAGGTTTTTTAGAGATTATGAGAAATCTGCCGAAATAACCAATGTTGACAAAGACCTGCTGAAGCATTTTGCGGTTATTCTTCAAACGATTTCATCAGGATGTGCCATAGATATTGAAAAATTCAGGACTTATTGCAGAGAAACAGCTGAGATCTTTGTTGATCTATACCCATGGTTTTATATGCCCGCAAGTGTGCACAAGCTACTCATACACGGTGCAGACATTTGTCATCACTTTGGCCTCCTACCAATTGGCATTCTTTCCGAAGAAGCGGGAGAAGCAAGAAATAAAGAATTTAGAAGAGTTCGTGAATCTCACACAAGAAAATTTAACAGGATAAAGACCAACGAGGACTTGCTCCATAATTTTTTAATTAGTTCAGACCCATATTTATCCCATATTCGACCAAAATACAGCAATTCAAAGCAATTCGATTTTTTTTCAGATGTTAAAGAGCTTTTGTTGTTGCCTGAGGTAGTAACAGAAGAAACCGAAAATATGGATCTACAGGAGTTGCAGTCTGAACATGATCCGTTAATGTAAACGTGACAGATTTAGTGATGTTGTTATGTTAGAATTGAGTTTGTTAGTGGTAGTAGTTAAGTTGTGGTCGTTTGCGGACTACTTAAAATAGTCGTTTTCATGACTTCAGAAAAAGCCCTTTTCAGGGCTAAATCTATTTTTAATTGTTTCTTTTAATATGAGTCACGCTAGTGGTATAACACACAACAATATCATGATTTATCAATAGGAAATATCAACAGATGACAGAATAATCAACAGAAGATTATTTAAAAAAAATAAGCAAAATGCTTATTTTATCATAATATCACGCTTTATATTCCCCGAGCGGTTTGGCAAAGGTGTATACTACAGTATAGTACACTGTAATTTCGCCAGTTATATTTAAGTCCAAAGTGATAGGGGGCGAGTCTAAAACAAGGATGGGGCGCGCGGGGGGCTTGTTTTATTAAATTGATATTTTGGATTAATTTTAATAGAAAAACTCGTTAATAATATTAAGATAATTCAACATTAAAATTTTAAACTTTAAAGCATCGTAGGCGCCAAGGCCGCAGGGATACGCAAGCAATTTATATGTCGTCGTGTTAAGGACAATAAGTGTTTACCAGAATATAAGGTTTGCTTGCTATACTTTGATACTGAACGGAGAAAAAAAATAAAATAGATTTTCTCCCATACATTTTTATTTTCAATATTTTTTTTTGACGTGAAGGAGCAGTTTTTTTGAAAAGTTGTAGTAATAAGTATTAATCAGCGTTATATTTCCTATACGAAACAATTTTTTGTTAAGTTAAATATGCATTTTCGATCCTATGTCCACCTTTTTTAAAATCCGGACCACTGTGCGGCGGGACGGTTGAGACAGCGGTTCACCCGTCCCAGCCGCCGCGGTAGACGCTCCGGACGTCGGGAGCCGCGAGACGACTCCCGGTCACCGTAGCTACTGGCCTGTGGACGGTGAGCAATGGGTAGCTCACCGTCCTTACGTTGCATAACGACAGGCCGTGTCAACGGCGCGTTCGTGTTCCACGCGCGCCTCAAAAAGATGTCAGCAAAAGGAAGGGGCCACTGAGGGCCGATGCCTGCCGGGGCTGCGGGTTGTTCGCAAGAGATACCGCGCCCCCGGAACGCAAAGGGCACAAGAAAGAACATGGGTGGGTTTTTGTCAGTAAAAGTCTGACACTCCCTCCCGCCCCGCCTAGGGCGGGAGAAGTTATTTGATGATTTCCCACCCACCAAAAAAAAAAAAAGTAATCCTGTACTAATTATAATGTTGTGAGTTGTGAATGTAAGTGAAAATTAGTTCGAGTTGGTAATATTATATTGGGCTCTACTGCTGTCTAGAAAAGCAATCAAAGTCAGTTTAGTAAGACTTTAGGTCTTAAGTTTGTTAGCCCTGTCAATTGTTTTTAGGGTTCCGTACCCAAAGGGCAAAACGAGACTCTATTACTAATACTCCGCTGTCCGTCCGTCCGTCCGTCTGTCACCAGGTTGTATCTTATGAACCGTGATAGTTACAGTTTAAATTTTCACAGATGATGTATTTCTATTGCCGCTAAAAGACGAAATACTAAAAAACAGAATAAAATAAATATTTAAGGGGGCTGCCTGCCGGGGCTGCGGGTAGTTCGTAAGAGACACCGCGCCCCCGGAACGCAAAGGGCACAAGAAGGAACATGGGTGGGTTTTAGTCAGTAAAAGTCTGACACTCCCTCTCAGTTATTTGATGATTTCCCACCTCCCAAAAAAAAAGCGGGCTCCCATACAACAGACATGATGGGTTTGCCGTTTTTATAAATAAAGGTACGGAACACTTCGTGCGCGAGTCCGACTCGCACTTGGCAGGTTTTTTTTATAGTATTGATTTTATCGAATGTAAATCGTTTTGCGTAAGTGCTGACACTTGGGTCAATGCTACAATATAACAACGTTTTGTTTGTTTCATAGTAGTTTCTGCTCCGCTCCGTGTTGAAACGCCTATCTTTAATATTCGTCGAGAATCAGGACATATGTAAATATTTTTTTAAAGGGGCCTTTTGATCCTTAGTTTAGCCCGTTTAAACCAACAAACAAAAATTGACCATTTTTTATATTAGTATACCTAGTAACCGCCACGAGTCGTGAGCACGCGTCGCGTCGTGACTGACGGACCAATCGCGTGCAGCGTCGGCGACCCAAAAAAGCAGAAAGGAACTCAAAAATTAACTTGAGGTTTGTGCTCATGGCCCGTGGCAGCTACTTCAAAGGTAGATTTAGTTACGATGACTGCATACTAACACGAACCATTAAAACCTTTTTAATATTGAAAAAGTACTCAACTGCGATGCGCTAAGCAATTCAAAATTCAACTATATTATAAATTAAAAAGGGAAAAAGCAAAAAGCGCACTGTAAAATTTTCAACCCTGGCTACAGTACAGAAAGTTGAAAATCCAACAGCTCAATAATATTTAGGCATTACTGTCATGACGTGTTGTCTGTATGATGACGAAAGAATTTCTCTGACACGATCTAGCTTGTTTGCATTCTTGCAAAAATAAATAAATAAACTATATATACATTATACCTACACACAGGTACACATAATAATATTAATAATACGAAAGTTTGTGAGGATGGATGGTGGATGGATGTTTGTTACTCTCTCAAGTTTCACGCATAAACGGCTGAACGGATCTGGATGAAATTTGGCACCGAGATAGATTGTAGTGCGGAATAACACATAGGATCATTTTTATCCCGGTTCCGGTTGGAAATTAACTTCGACGCAGACGAAGTCGCGGGCAGACGCTAGTAAAATATAAAGATAAAAATTTTAGAAACGTGTTCTTTTGTAAGTATGTCTTGTTTAATATTGTACGGAGTTACGGAACCCTTTGTGTGCGAGCCGACTCGCAGTTCGCTAATTTTTGTTTATTACCTACTGTGTAACAAATCGTATACTTCGAGTTTCTTAGTTATGATGAATATTTATAAATAATAATATTATGTGCGAAACAGAAAATAATAAACATTAATATCGTAAATACCTACATAAGTACTTAATATGGATATTAATACTACTTCCTAAATTAATTAAATAAGTAAGTACTACTATTTGCCTTATTTAAAGTTATTAATAAAGTTAAAAATATTGATAAACATGAATGGGACGTAAATTATTATCCTTATAAATTAATTATGTCATAATTATATTACTTATAAATTATTATCCTTATTTGATAATTTTTCAAACATTTAAAGAATAAAATTAAATTGAATGACGTGCAATTTTTGAAGAAAATCACGCATGTAGGTACTTAGATCAGATATTACCCTTTCATTAATGTACAAAAAAAAAAGTGATTATGTGGCATTTTAAGATTAACAGACCCGCCCGCCTATCGTCTTTAGATTTCCCGCCCGCCTCTGACGTCCTACAGTCGCCCTCGCATTTGTCAATATTTGTCATACTACATTCATTACTCTTACATAAGACCTATCTAGGTACTTATATGTTTAACACCTCAGTGCTAGGTAGAATTAGTTTAATTATGGTAATCTGAAAATTCAACTTAATATTTAAAACTTGTAACGGAGTACCCACCCAGAGCAAATTTTATTAAAATACTGGTAAATTAATAATATTTACAGTTATAACTGAGGAATTTAGCACTCCAACATCAATAATATTACAATAAATACAACATTAATACTACGTCAAAGTTCAGTCACCTAGTTAAGTATGTGTTTCGCATTTAATTCTTATCATTTAGTTCCAAATTTCAGAACAGCAACACGGCAAAATCTAATCAGATGCCCCGTTGATGTGTTTTGTGACGCTAGAAGAACATCTTTACGCGGCAGGGTTCCAACGGTACGCTAAAAGTGGCCTACGTGACTGAGGGCCGCTGTGCAATGGCGCCTGGTGCCAAGCGAGATACACCCTTATCGACATACTCGTGGCCAAAATTTTTGACAACAATTCCATGAACGCGTAACCTATATGATTAATATCACTCATTTAATGGAATAAACCTCGTCATGTTATATAACGTTGTAATAATAAAATAGCACGTGTTTAAAAAGTGTCCTATCAGCTGATTTATCCCGTTGTACTCACCCCAGGAGTGCGCCAGCCCCACGGACAGCGCTACCAGCGCCAGTACACACTGCATTCTACACATTTTATTTCATAAATACAGATCCGTACAGTTAAATGCACATTTAGTTTGCAATACGTTGTACGAGTTTCACTGGAGGCAGATGGCGCGCGCGACACTCGCGACCACCTCCGTCTGTTGCTTTTGAGAAACTAACCAAAACGCCGGTTTGCCGCGTACACGAAGCGAAATCTAAATAGGTCCATTGAAAAAAAATCGCGCATGCTAGTGATGGCGCAGTCTTATCAGATAGATACAATCATACAAGCGTAGTTTTGGTTTAGTAGGTACTTGGTTATCTTAAAAAAAATTGTAGTCGATTTGTAAATAGATACGTGTGATATAAGTATTGGAATGTTGAAAAAAAATACAGTAACTTGTACGTAAATAACGTGTTCGAAGTCCAGAAAGACTTATACTTGCATTAATTATCTAAGCTTGTTAAAAAATGGTAACTAGGTTATATTGATGGTCACAAATTAAAGTAATATACTTAAAACGGATACCTATCATTAAAATTAATAAACGGAAGTAAGTGAATGTTACTTTAGAACAAAATACAATGGTTAGCAAAAAAAAATCAAGGACTTTAGTAAGACATTGCAAAACACTTTGGTAGAATGAATTTTGTTGCAATAAAATTTGCAAACAGTCACAGTTAAATAATTCCTATAAAAAAGACGTAAAGCAACATACGTCCTAATTCCCAAAAAAATGAAAAATAGCGGGTGTACATTACTATACCTCTGCCCAACCCTTCGGGGAATACAGGCGTGATGGTACTTATGCCTTACTGCAGGCTAGTATATGGTAAATTAAGGTAAGGTTATTTTTTTACATTTTCGTAACCAATAAATAAACACATTTTTTTTAGATTAACACGTTTCCGTCATTATTTAAATACGAACGTAGCTTAGGTAAACCCAAAATGGCAGGTGAGGTTTTTGATCCCGTCAAAGTAGGTCATTCACTACTCAAATACAGATTTGTTGATCTTGTATAAAGCCATGAGTCTAGATTAGTTGAACTCATATAGGCCGATAAAGAAGTTATTGGTATTTAAAACCCTGTTTATCTGTTAATTAATAATATTATCTTATGACGAACAGGGCCCCTAAACTCCCGAGAGTTAAATTAGTCTGCTCAGTACACCGTACCATACCATGAATTAACGTATCAAGCAAAAAAAAATTGTGTGTTGAAAAGTATGTTTTTAGCCAAGCTTCACAGCTTCGGCTCATTGCTTAGGTTGCCTGCTTGTCGGTTTTCTACAGATTGTACTTCTGTGAGTGTGCCCTAGAACTCCACGGCCTCATCCCATGGCCCTGTTCAACCATTGGACATCTAGACTAACCACGAGTTAACACCGACACCATGTTACCATTCCATCAATTCGCAATAAGCGTTTTCAATCGTATTTTTTCTGCGCACGGCAAAGGAGTGGGACTCTCTACCTGCGTCTGTATTTCCGAACGCATTCAACCCTAACCTCTTCAAAGTTAGAGTGAACAGGCTTCTTCTGGGTAAGCTCACTCCATCTCACTCCGGCCCAGTGATTAAGGCGCCCGCCTCTCATGCAGGAGACTGTGGATTCACAACCGGGCAAGTTCCAATGTGACTTTTTTTAATAATTCATATACTTATAATACTTTCTAAGTTTGTCTTGGACATCGCTTATATCGACGTCGGAAAACATCTGGAAAAAATCTGGTCTTATAATTAATATAAGTCTGAAATCGCCAATCGGCCCGGAGCAAGCGTGATGGTCTTTGCTCTTGCCTTCTCTTTATCAGAAGAGGCCTTTGCCCTGTAGTGGGATAATAATAGGCTGATATTTTTTATTATTATTGTGGCTATCTTTAGGCTTATATGATGATGATTATTATTATTGAAAAGTATAAGACCCACTAGACTGTAACGTCACCGACCAACACCGTCGCGTCGCGGGTCATGCACGGAACGTCAATAATTGTCGGTTGAGACGCTGCCCGCTGTTTTTACGTTCTATAGTCTAGCATAGTAGTCCGTATAAAGTGTCTATTTGCAATGTCAAGCAAAAGCTTCTACAAAAAATTTTTTTTTTTTTTAATTTTATCTATTCTGTATATTTGTTCAGGCTACTGATTTTAACGGGACTTTCTCTGGCAAATAGCTGATATTATGAGGAGTAACTTTGGCTACTTTTATTTTAGAAAAAGATTAGGATTTCGCGCAAAATATAACCCGCAGATAACCGATATTTACGCGGACAGAGTCGCAGGCATAAGCTAGAAGTAAATACCGATATAGGATACAGGTAATGTCATTACCAAACGTAGGACAATGTCACGAAACAAGATCTAGATCATAACGATAATGGCTGACGGACTTCCGGTCACGATTCAGCACTTCCGGCTCCACTTCCCTATTGATCCGAGATTTCCGAGAGCCGAGAAACAGGTGGATATTAAGCTAAAATGAAAACTACGTCAACCACTTTATGAATTATTACATTACAAGTTACGCCCAATGTAGGACCGGATTCATTACTTAAAGTACTACTGAACCTTGGCTTTTTGTCATGTTTTTTGGCAGAGACCGAGAACAAATGTATTATTATAATGTACTTCGGTGAGTGCGCCCAAGCACAAGACCTCATCCGGCCCTTTCCACCATCAGACATCTAGACGCTCTGCAAATTACCATCCCTACCTTGTTGCCATTCCACCAATTCGCACTAAGCGTTTCCAAACGTCTTTTATAATGCGCTCTGCATAGAAGTCATGGGGCGTAGCAACCGCCGTATCAGCCGTATTAATGATACAAGGCCCCTAACGTGTGTAAGCAAAAATTTGAAAAATGTTATCCACAATGTCACTTAATCTCATGAAAAAAACATTTTAAAAAAATTGTCATACGTGACTATAGAGTTTTCACTTCAGAAATCACAAAAGTCAAAAAAAGCAATCCCTTTTTTCCCAGGGTTAAGCGTGCCGCCAAAAGTTGGCAACATCTTACATCACGAGGGAATCCAGCAATAACCGATATACAAAATAAAATATTAATTTTAATTTAATGCAAGCATTATTGTTTCTTTTGTTAGAAATATTTACTCTTCATTTAGGCCCCCCAACTAGTTTTGATACAGGGCCCCTCCAAGACACGCTACGCCGCTAGGAGTGGAACTCTCTATCTGCGGCTTGTCGAAGGCGTTCAACCCTAATCTCTTTAGAGTGAATAGGCGTCTTCTGGGGAACTCTCGTCGACTTTGTCTTTCTCACCTCTGACCTAGACTAAAGTCAAAAGCAAAGCCATCTCATCAATAAAAATCCAGTCGTCAGAATTTTTAACGTTTTTGATTAGTAGCATTGGTTTTAAATTCAAACTACAAGTTTTATTCGGAAGTTTGGAACAATAGCTAGTAAAGTAGCTATTATTCCAAACTTCCAAATAAAAGCTTCTCTTTCTTCTTTCTTTGAAAATATATAATTAATCAAATAAGATTTTAACCTGCAACGCAGGGAGGGGACACCCTAGAAAGACCTACATTGACGTTCTTCAGAAAGGTCGGGTGCGCAGTAGTCGTAACCGGCGTGCCTGTATGACATGATGTATTAACGTGGACGAGGTGAAAGGAGTATGTGAGGATCGTAGCAGGTAGCGTTCTGAGGTTTCTGCCTACTCTTGCGGATAAAAGGCGTGAATTTATGCACAATATGTATTATGTACAATATGTGTAAATTTGTATGATCTATCAACCTATGAAATAATATTAGTTATTGATGTGTGACTGTGGCTTCAAGAAATCAATATTATTTGTACTTTTAGTCGTTTAGGGTTTATTACACCGCTATGGAATGACGGTACGACCGTAAAATGGGGTGTATGGACGAAACTTTAAAAGGGATTTTATTTTCGAACTAGCTGATGCCCGCGATTTCGTTCGCGTTCACTATTTTATTGGTTTCAGTTTTGTTTTCGCTTTTTTGAAATTAAAGTGAAATAAAAATAGCCCAAGTTACTTCTTATAACATTAGCTATCTGCGAGTGAAGGTCCCGTCAAAATCGGTCCAGCCGTTTCGGAGATAAGCCTTATTTGTATAGATGAATATAAGATTATTTGTATAGATAGACCTTGATAAGATATATTTGTATAAGTGAATATATTTTTTCCAAAAAGGAGTCTAATAATTTTACTTAATTATAATATTTGAATGATAAAATCCCTTTTAAAAATTTCGTACTTATTCACCCCTGCAACCCTATACTGCCTATACACCCCATTTTACCGATAAGTAATAATAATCCTTAATGAGCACTGCCTCGTCTGGTCATCAGGTAAGTACTCGATATTTGGGAGTCTCAATTTAAACATCAACGACCAAATATTTGTTATATTTTGACAAAACCCTAATAATTTTTTTGTATAGTATGGTATAATGCTGTATCCTCATGAAAGCTATGGCTAAGTACCCAAACAAAACCATACCAATCACTTTATTTACACTGTATGACTGTATGTAGTAGGTAACCCCCATAGATTATATACTTCTAACCCCCAACATTACACATTTACGAAAGCGCCATCTATTAGATCACTAGTCAACTATTTGTGTTCGTGTGTTTGTACATTTCGTAGAGTACCTACATTATTGTAAAGACGAATGTTCGTACTGTTTTCATAAGTTAAAAATAGATGGCGTTGTAGGAGGTAAACGGTAACTGCCCCGTTTGACTCGTGGTTACAACCGTTGCGACTGGTGAGCGTTTTGGGTTGATTCCCAGGTCGGGTAAAGTGATATATATTGGGTTTTTCCACTATAAGTTTCTCGATAGCAACTGGGAATTTAAGAGAATGTTGTGTGACACCCCCGTGTCTCGAAAAGTAGGTCTTGTGCCTGATATCCCCCGGTTGGTTCGGATGCTGTCCTATCGGAGAGTAAGAAGAGGGACCTGTGTTTGTGTATTTTAATATCTCCTGCGTACTTGGTTAGTCGCCGTCGAGATTGGCCACGGTGACCGTAGTTCGGTCAGTAGAATATTAAGCGAAAAACCCAGTGGTCCCTCCGACTTTGACCACTACTCTATCGTTAAAAATAAGCCAAAAAGGGGTTAAATGTTGGGATGACAGATAATACTTATCTATACCTATTCATACTTAAAAACTGATATTATAGAGACGTAAGGTTTGTTAGTGATTATATTTTTTTGTTATCTTTGGAAGCCCTGATGACAAAAAATATTTCTCTGATAAAAAGCTACTGTCATGTATTAAGTTTTAGCAGTTATCTGATAGGTACTGTACCTACAAACTGCAGTTTTGCATTCTCGTCAAATTATAGGAGGTTCCCTTAAAAGACTCATCATCTACTTAGCCTTTTCCCAACTATGTTGGGGTCGGCTTCCAGTCTAACCGGATGCAGCTGAATACCAGTGTTTTTAAATGGAGCGAGCTATCTGTCCCCCACAACCCAGTTACTGGGCAACACGATACCTCTTGGCTACACTTCCAATACTTGTTCTGATCTTTGAAAGAGGTGTATTCTGAATTAGGTACTGTCGAACATAACTCTGTGTGGTAAGAATTGACTTAGGTAGGTTCTGTAGAAATAGGAAGACAATTAGACAAGATCATATTAAATCAATTTGACACTTTAGATGGTATTGTATACAAAATGATGGAGTGCTGCAGCTTGTGGCCTCCAACGTTTGATAAAAACCAGTGTTTTGCTTTAATATCTCAAAAGCAATAGTCCAAGATGGACGCGCCTTCAATAAAAAAGAAATGTATTTAACTCCTGAATTATAAAATGTGTAGAATGCAGTGCGTGCTGTCGTTGTTGGCACTTTATGTGGGGTTGGTGCTGTCCTGGGGTGAGTGGTTCTAGGCGTGCTTTAAGGCGGTTTTACATCTCTTAAACGTGTAAATCTGTGATTTTTTAATTCTACACGCACATAACATACCATCACCCCTGTATTCCCCGTAAGGTTAGGCAGAGGTGTATCAATTTATACACACAGTTCGCCGCTATGTTTAGGTCCCATGTAATAGGGGGCCACCCTATTTCCATTAACCGGGCACAAATCTTTACTCCGAGCTGCTACTGAGAATTTTACAGAAAAACCCAATAACACTTTTTGCTTGACCTGAGAAAATCGAACTCAAGACCTCTAGCGTAGCAGTCGCGATTAGGACCACTAGGCTACCGAGGCAAGTAGTATGATTTCTTTTGGTGTAATGATCTAAATAACATTGTTTCTCATTGTCGTTATTTCGGTTGTAATGCTGGCTATTCAGGTGAAAGGTGTCAAGTTAACGTGTGCTTCAACTATTGTCTGAACGACGGCGACTGCACCCAGAATGAGGAGGACGGGCCAGTTTGTCAGTGTGGTGGTAAGAACGAGGGATCAAGATGTGAAGCTGTTAAGAATTACACTTTAACTTCCACTGACACCACTACGTACTACTCAGCAGAAAGAAACCTAACACTAGCAAAACTGTCAAATGGCGAAATTCTACCGCGAAAATCACGATAACTGTCAAGTGTAATTAAACTGATTATTTATTAATTACTGACTAACACGTATCTTGACATTCTGTCTCTCTGTCATGTCTTCTGTTTCTGTGGCGGTCATGCGTTCGGTCCACTCCTCATGCGCCTTTCCCCACTTTGAATACGACCCCTACGAGCTATGTGCCCTGCCCATTGTCACTTGAGTTTCGCAATTTTGAGAGCTATCGATCTCGCAGAGAAATCCCGAGCATAGATCCGTCTCCATTGATCTCTGAGCAACTTTAAACTTCCTTACAAGGTCCTTAGTAAGCTCAAGCTTCAAGCTCAGTTCACTTAAATTCATCGAGTGATATTTGTACGAAATAGCACTTTAGATTTGCGGGGCAAGTTACGCATTTCAATTGTTTATGGTTTTTGTTTTTTTTTTTAATAAATTCGCATACAATAAATTTTACTTATTTTCCTTACTTTAACTCCATACTGTGTAAAAAGGATAAATAAATAAAATTACAGCTGCTGGTGTGTTACTTTTGTGTCTCAATATTCTATTGGGGTGATTGGGGTCATGCGATAAGTAAATTTAAAAAAATCGTTTCTCTGGTGAAGTTGTTTGATACGATAAATACAAGCATGTCTTTTTTTTCTTGAACATCCCTGGATGGTAAATAAGCTGACGGCCCACCTGATTGTAAGTGGTCACCTCTGCCTATAGACATCTGCCAGAGACAACGTTGAAAAGTTTGATGTGCCTGTAATTTTACCGGCACCCAAACCCTTCAAACCGGACCACTGCAAATCCGCTTTGCGACAGAAATAGGTATGGTGGTAGTACTTCCCTGACAAGCTTCTTCAGAAAGAACTCTACTACTACTAATTGCCGGTCACCCAATTTTTACAAGTTATGAGCAGCTGTGTTGAAAAGCAATTCATATTTTTGCATTTCCAGTAAGGGATTTGTAAATAATTGTTGAAAAGTCAGCCTTACCATCATCCGTCACGCCTGTGTTCCCCGAAGGGTGTATATACATATATATAGGATATATTTTTATTTAGGAGCTCCATAACATCCCTGGTACAGAAAACCATTGATCTAAACAGTATACAAATGAACATCATTTATCATACAGTTATAGAGAGAACTGGGGTCTGAAGGTTTTGGACGATTAAGCCTATCCAAGGTGCCATAACTAACGCGCGCTTCTAGAATTTAAACGAGTAATATTTGGAAATATCTGATTCAATTTCCTTGCCGGTATTGCTCTGGAGTGTGTATATTCTACGCTCCGTTCGTGTATCTTAGATGTTTGTTTTGATTTCATTTTCGATCAAGAATACACTAGGTATACATATCATGTAGGTATTAGCAACTCATTACTTTAGTACGAATTCGTGAATTGATCGGAAAAAACAAACGACACCCTAATTTATAGTGCGAGTTCTTATAAAAATGTAATAAAAAAAAATGTTTCCACAAAATATTTTGAAATGGTTTGTAAATTAAGAATGAGGTTTAAGGGCCATAAACAATTAAGATGATTTTATTAAACACTTTTTTGCACCACAGATAAAAAAGGACGTTGTCAACTGTGACAGCTGTCAGATAGATAGACTTAGTAAAATTATTTGTCAGACTTCTTTCGATTACAAAACGGATGATCACCTATCCACGGACTAACTGCAGCGGACCTTGATCGACAAACCTGTGCGTGTGTGTAATTTAGCCGCGAACAAACCCTTACTTTAAAAAAAATTGTACTGGTCGTTGTACAATATTTCAGAGTATCTTAAACTCCACGTGGCATCTTTAACTGACCGGTAGCCACTTTCAGAAATAAACAACATTGTTATAAACTGTGTTGTTTTTACATTTTATTTTCCGTTAACCGTTTAGAAGGCCTAGAACAAGTGTGCTAAAGTAAAAATTTAAAATTATCAAATTGAAAATACAACTCTTTATTTATTTATTTATCTGTACTAACACTATAAAGCTGAAGAGTTTGTATGTTTGTTTGTTTGTTTGGTTGAACGCGCTAATCTCAGGATGTTTGAATTGCAAAATTATTTTTGTGTTGGATAGTTCATTTATCGAGTGAGGCTATAGGCTATATAACATCACGCTACGACCAATAGGTGCGGAGCAGTAACCAAAGCCGTAACGTAAGCAGGTGAAAAAACCACGCGAACAAAGTCGCTGGCAGCAGTTAGTTTAAGAATAAAATAAAAATTCAAATAACAATTTTTTGATACTATTTTGCGTTGTTTGTTGTTTTTTTTATTTGTTATTTTATTAATTAAGTGTCTAAATATAAGACATATTTTTGGAATTAGAATAAATATATTGCAAGCGTAAAAAAATTAAAAAGAGGATTGTAACACAACTCTTACTATTTGATATTTCTTTCTTTCTGAGCATGATTGAACTTGTCATCTCACCTTAATTTCACTTCACGAAAATTCACCGAGGAAGATTTTTACAGAACAGCACTACTGGGTTGCTTGTCTTGTTAAGTACCTACTGTAGAAATTCTGTCTGGTTTAACCATGTTAGATCTCAGTAAAATAGTTTATTGTTTGGTTATAAGATAAATACTGTTCAAAAATAGTACAATAGGCAGCTACTTGACAGATGACAGTCAGCCGCGACGTTTAAGGTACACTACATTGTTTGTACGATGCGTAATAAATTAATAATGCTTATTATTTTTTGCCCATGGTAACAATTTGATTATGCCAGCACCTTTGTTTAAATTTTCCATAGCACAAGTTTCAATTTTTTTTTCTTTTTATCCAGACTTTGGTGACGTAGAAAAAAAAATATACTGATCATACAGTCTGTACCTACATTTAATTAATAAACTTAATTCTTAATATGTTGTAATATTTCAATGATTGAATCTTTTTTTTTTTTAAAAAAACTTTGCCCCACACTAGGAATTTCTCCTGTATTGTGGGTGCGTTTACAAACATATAAACTCACATACACAAACAGCCAGACCCGGAACAACTATCTGTAGGCCATACAAATATTTGTTTCGTGCGGGAATCGAACCCGCGACACGCAGCGCCGCAGCCAATCGCTCAGCCACTGCGCCAACCGTGCCGTCATTACTATTAATTAGGTAAAATTAGTTAGGTGCCTTCCTATGAAGGCACCTAACTAATTTCAGCATTGAGATTTAATAGTTTTTAATTAATTAATATCTATTGCACATTGAACCCTCAGATGCAATAGCCATCGAGTTTAATAGATAGACTCAGAATAAACCCAAACCTTCCTATATATAATTCTAAAATAAATATGGCAACAAATCTTCTAGACGTATCACTTTACCGCCAAATTACTTCGTCTAGCGTTAACTCCAGTTTAACTCCAAGTTAACGCTGTCATTGTATCCATAATGCAAGTCCACGAATGCAATTTCGAGGACGTAACATGTGTTTGTATGTCTGTCTCTTTCTAACGCAAAGGTTTCTATCGTGTGTGAATGCGCTAGAGATATCAGGTAGCAGCTCGGAGGCTACGCTAGCACGCGGGCGCGTCAGTTAGTGCAGTGTCGTGAATCGAAGCGGTGGTGGTGTTTGTTAGTCAATTTTTCTTTCGCAAATTACGTATTTACAAACTTTACTGTGTTGTTTTTGATATAAAAACTATTAATTTATGAATGACAACTTGAAACTTGTTATCAGTGACTTTTGAAAAGTTTTTTTTGGTTAATTATTATTATTTTTACTTCGCCAACGTTTTACTATTGTTTTAATTCCCGTGCTGGTTATTTGGTGTTTAACCTTGTGTTTGTTGATTGACGTGTGTTTTTTTCGGCGGGAGTTTATTTTGGCGCGTATGATGTAAGCGGCGAAAGGTGCCGGGTTTGATTCCCGTGTCGATATGGAACAAGCGAGGTGCTGAGTACGGAATATGCATACTTCAATGATGATGGTGAGTTATTTGTGTAATTAGATCTGTTGCACTTTATGCAGGTATTGCGAAGCATGAAATAAATTGTGTAACTTTTATTTATGTGCATATTAAGTAAGACAGGTACGTATAGTAGTACGTACGACTCGTGAGCACAGACGTCAAGTTAATTTTTGGATTTTTGGGTTGCTTTCTGGGTTTTCTTGGGGGGGCCGACGCTGCACGCGATGTGTCCAACGGATGGACCAACCGCAGGCACCGTCGGTGTCCCAAAAAATACAGAGAGGAATCTAAAAATTCACAAATTAACTTGACATTTGTGTTCACGACTCGTGGCGGCTACTGTACCTGACAGTGTAATCCATAATATACGCAAAACATAGTCTAAAATAAAACCACTTTTACTTCTAGACCACTGACCTTAATATTAACGTTTATTACTACAAAATAATTATTATTCTTAAGCCAGACGTTGACCGTGGCCAAAGAACGGTCTAGACCAGGGGTGGCCAACTTGATTAGACCCAAGATCTAAGTGATTACTATGACTTTGTGCGATCTATCAATTACAAAATTAATACTTCTCCTTAAACTTAACATCGAATCGTATTTCACATAAATTGGAATGTTGACTGAGCAAATGAAATAGATAGAGATAAATTGAAGTTGTATTTTCTAATTTATTAAGAGAAAAATTATATTAGTAAGATTTTTCTATGAAATTCTCAGTAGCAACTCGGAGTTAAGATTTGTGCCCGGTTAATGGCAATAGGCTCGCCCCCCATTACATAGGAACTAAACATACCAGCGAACTGTGGGTGTACACTGGTACACCTCTGCTTAACCCTTCGGGGAATACAGGCGTGATGGTATGTTATTTAGTGTGAGTATCGCTTCCGTTATAATATAAGCTGCGGTCGAGCGGTTTTCTACCCCTGGTCCAGACTAAATAAAAAACAAAACCAACTTAATAACAAAACATTTGAAAATCGAAGCCTCTTACCAACCTACCTACCTATTGTCAAAAGCAAAGTAAGGTTAGTGTGATTGGCAATCGTGCAACCAAAAATACTTAACAGCCAATTTTTTTACCAATATGTATCTACCTTTTATCGGAACATAAAGTCGCGCCCTGTTCCAAGAACTGACGTCAAGCAACAAGGAATAATATTGACATGATGTCGCCTACTGTGTTACCTACTTAAAAAATTGCGACCTATCGATTCATTTTTCAAATTGAGAATATGAACAAGGAACGCTTTTAAATTGTATTTACACGAAAACTGTTTTTGTTGAAGCATGAAATTAAAACGAAAAAAAATATGTACTAATAGGTACTTTTTAGTGAGATCCATAGTAGGTATTCCCATTTTTTGCTTTACAAACAGTACAAAAATATTCCTATTTGATCCAGTGACCTTTTGCAAGCTACATTTTTGAAACATAGATAGCTTCGAGGTTGTGCATAATAGGAGATCCTGGAAAGTTCCTGAAAAAGCTACGAAAAAAAACCCCAATATAAGAAAACAATAGGTACTAAAGGTATCTACGCAAAAAAAAGCATTTAAGACGGTTCAATGTAATTCTGAATTCTGATCTAAAATTGCTTAATTTCCTTGAATCAGTAATAGACATGCAGACAGCATTGACCGCTAATGGATGCACTTTCAACGCAGCACATTCTTTGATCACGGCACTATAAGTACCATTACATCCGTTCCTTCTCATTGCCATGAAGTATCCGTCCAGTTTCACTCGGATAGAGATCAATGTTAATTAGTCTATTTCTATTGGTCTATAAAAACAATATTTAGTATTTTCTAGCTTCTGTACGCGACTTCGTCGGCTTCAAGTTTGGTATACTTATTATCCCACAGGAACTGTATTTTTTTCTGGGATAAAAAGTATCCTATGTGTTATTCCACACTACAATCTATGTCAGTGCCAAATTTAATCCAGATTCGTCCAGCCGTTTAAGCGTGAAGGAGTAACAAAATAACCATCCATCTATACATCCTTACAAACTTTCGCATTCATAATATTTGTAAGATAGGATATTAGTAGAATATTTGCTAAGAAGAAGAAGAAGAATGCAATAGCAAAAGTAACAGAAGATAATGATAAAACCATTTTCGATGCAATAAATAACTTTGATTGTTTGTGTGTCACACAGCTTGAATAAATAATGGCTACAAAATGAGGCAGCGACTCGCGAATGTAGGTTATCATCATTTGCATACACAAATGAACGCATTGTATCTATACTAATTAGCACAATAACTTAAAATGAGGTATCTGATAAATTAATGTTTTATATAAACCGCAATCTGCACCTATCGCATTGCAATCGATTATTTTACTTTGCATATTAATTTTTTACTCACTTTGTAAGAAAAAGTGTGAGTGATATTGTAATTAAAAGGACTGGTTTTGGTGGATTTTTTTGAATCTGACATTTTGATACAATGAATCCTACAATAGGAAATGAAATAAGTAAGCGAGTTACTCTAATTACACTGCTAAAAAAATATACCAGCTTATAATAATTGTTCTATTTCAAGGCAAAGGCCTCTTCCTATATAGAGAAGCCACGAGTATTGTTCACCCTTATATTATGACTTATATTAATTATAAGCCTAGGTTTCCTCTCAGTTTAGTTTTCTTCGCCGATATCAGTGATGTCCAAGATGAACTTATTATTTACTTAGTAGATGCAAAATTCGTTCAAAAGTTAAAAAAGTGAAGCTGTAAGCAACAACACACACGCCTAATAGTCATGTAATTCTGGCAGACGTGAATAAACACATTGCTAGTTACCCAACACCTCCCAAAGTAACAACTGTATAAAACAACCAAGATTAATCGCAACCGCGCAATTATTGCAATTTTGAGTTACATAAGCTGCGCCTGGGCAACCAGTTGTTGTAAGCTTGTAATTTGTTGTTTAATCATACTATGTCACAGACTTTTTTTAAATCTTGCCCCACTCTATGTCTCTCGTATCGTGGGTGTGTCTTCAAACATATTTCTACCAATATTATAAGGCTGAATAGTTCGTTCATTTGAACGTGCTAAACTCAGAAACGGCTGATCAGATTTGAAAAAATCTTTTTGCATTATACAGCCCTTTTATCGAGGACGGATATAGGCTATATAACATCACGCTAAGATACACGGGAGCAGAACAGAAATAAAAAACGCAGGTTAACGTGGGTGAAACTGAGGAGGTTTGCTAGTAAATTCATTTACACAAACAATCAGATCTGTAACAAATATCTATAGACCAAAAAACCAAACCAAAAACTTCAAACTTACTCTTTTAATAAAATATTCTTTTTTACAATATGTTCAAAGAAAAGGGAGGCGGTGATATTACAGGTGACAGAACGGAATGGAAGAAGAAAACGGGTTGCGCCGACCTCAAGTAACATGGGATAAGGGCAGGAAGATGCTGATGATGATGATGATTTATACATGTTATATACTGTCCGTTGGTCTCGTGGTGGCTAGCATGACTGTTGACCGGGGGTTCTGGGTTCGATTCCCAGGTCGGGCAAAAAGTGTTATTGGCTTTTTCGTCAGGAATTTCTCAGTTACAGCCCGGAGTTTGGAAGTTGGTGGTGTAACACCCCCGTGCCTCGGAAAGCCCGTAAAGCCGTTGATCCTGCGCTTGATATCTCCCGGTTGTGTCGGATTGCCGTCTCATCGGACTATGAGAGTTAGGGAGGAGGGAGTGCACCTATGTTTGCGCACACACTTCGGCACTATAATATCTCCTGCGTACTTGGCTAGTCTGTATAAATATTAGCCGCCGTGGCCGAAATCGGTCTGGAGACCAACACCACTTTTAAGAACCAAATACTTTAGCGTGACGTTTCTTTAATTAAAAATGTTAATCAAACAGTAAATAAAACGGGATTAATGGAGTGGTTTCTAAGTATAAGAGGAAACAATGGAAAGTTTCCCAATAAGACACGAGTAGGTACTTACAAATTGAAATTAATGGTGTCTAAAGTATTCTCAATAATTGTTTGTTTTCGGAGAAACAAATTAATGTCCATTTCATTAACAGGTAAAGAGAAAAACTCTATGTTCAGACATGTGCTAATAATCAAAACCATGTGAAACCATTAATCATGTGTTAATAGTGTTCTGCATTTGAGCTTGTTGTTGGCTCCATTTGGCAGAATTACATACAATTATCATCGTCATTTCAACCAAAAAGTCGTCCACTGCTGGGCATAATCTTTAAGCTTCGTCAAAATCTGTACTGACTATCTGCAACCACTATCAAAGATCTACAAATGACGGCCGGTACCAACGGCGTTACGTGTTTTTTGACTTACACACATTAATACAAGAAACCTACCATCACGCCTATATTTCCCGAAGGGTTAGGCAGAGGTGTACCAATGTACACTCACAGTTGGCCGGTATGTTTTAAGGTCCCATGTAATAGAGGGCGAGCCTATTACCAATAACCGGGCACAAATCCTAACTCCGAGCTGCTTCTGAGAATTTCATAGAAAAACCCAATAACACTTTTATACAAACAATAGGTACTAGAAACATGTTTTTTTTTAATGTACGTAGTTTTAAATATATATCTGTGGCACGGGACCCTTTATATGGGCTTCCGACTCGCACTTGGCCGGTTTTAAGTCACACTAGTGAGATTCTAAGAATTATTAAAATCTAGGTAAGTAATCGCAGTCGTAATGTTAGATAAACGAATTCGTCACTCTTTCGTTTCTATTATCGATCGGCCTCGATATGCGCGTGAGAAACAATCGCCTGCGCTTGAGTCTCTGCTCAAGTCATTTTACATAATTCTTATAATTAGCACTCACCGTAGCGTGTGCGTGTTTGTGAATATGCTAAAATAATGTTAGGAATTTGTGAAAGGTTGATTGAATATCAAAATAAGAATAGGAATAATGAATTGGGCCCTTGTTCATAATAATCACAAGGATAAACCAAAAGGACCGGTTGGAAGCGGCCTGCACCTAGCGTCATTTTGCGGTCGTCCGTCCACCTTGTGGGTGGACGTCCTACGCTGCGCTTGCCGGTACGTAGTTTCGAGAACTAAATGGTCCCATCGGCCATCAGTTCTGCTTGGCATGTGCTATGTCCACTGCCACTTCAACTTACTGATTCGCTGGGCTATGTCGGTAACTTTGGTTCGTCTGCGGATCTCCTCATTTCATACAAACATTGGGCCATTGTTACAAAAAAAAAATAACTTGTAAGCTTTTGCCCGTGACTTTGTCCGTGTAAACACGGTTATATTTAAAATTCAATGATGATTCCAAAGACACGTGGCGCCATCTATTATCATAAGATCATTATTGTTGTTTTCTTCGGGAACAGTACTTTTATTCAGGTTGAAAGGCATACCCTTTTTTTTTCTCGTGGGGAAATCCTTATGGACTGCCTCTGCCTCGGGGAAGACGGAGGGGTGTGTCGGTCTCCTACCTACTAAAACCCCACGGTGTTCCTCAAACTACCTTCGGCCGGGGCACGGGTATCGCTCTGAGCATTCTTCCGCACCCCGGCAGGTATTGGCCCGCCACCACCACAAGGCGGGCCCCTTCACCCGGTGCGGCCATCATCCACCGGCCGCACTGACTCCAGAATACCCGTTTCTGTACATCTGACAATGAATAAGCAAAAATTCAGTTACTAAGGCATTTATAATATTTAGTAGGATTAAAAAGTAAGATTATATATAGTATGCTATTATAATTACTAAACATACCGACCAACTGTGGGTGTACATTGGTACATCTCTGCTTCTCTTCGGGGAATACAGGCGTGATGGTGTAAGTATTGGAACTACTTTAGTGAGGTAACAATAAATTTATAAAATGTATTGTTAACTATACGGCGCGGGCGGTCTCCAAACTAGACAGAGCCTGTATCTTGGTTGGAAGCCAGTATGTGAAGTATGGGGGCCAGTAATTAGTATCCGGATATTGGTTTACTTAAGTATTTGTCTCTAATATTCTCTCTAAACCAGTCAAATATTTCAATATACACCTGTCTATTAATAAGTTTAGTTCTAGTCTCTTTAGCTTGTTTTGAGGAAAGTGGAAACTAATGTGTTCTTACTCCTCCGCCACTCTTTTCTGATTAATTTCGTTGCGGGATCCAAGACAGTTAAAATCGTTTCTCAAGGACTCGCCTAGCTTCATTGCCTTAGCCTTTTTCAGGTGGTCAGTACTGCTGATTGTCGTTTTCAGGAGTTGCAGTGGTTGAGAACAGAGTGGCGGGTTTGTCCCACTAAAAAATAATGTAAAGTAAATCATTTGTTTGTTTATAATAAGTATTTCATTTACTACCAACTATAATAATAACATATCTGTATGAGAAGAGGCCTTCGCCTTGCAGTCGGACTATAATAGGCTGGTTTAATTACTATTATTATATATTATACAATAATATTATGTCACACACGACCATTTCCCATGTTTCCGGGCAATTGAATAATAAAAAAAATACTACAGACTTCACAATCGTGAGATAAAAAGGAAGTGTGTATGATGACCTTGCGCATTAATTTGTTGGCAACCCTGAACAGAACAACAGCGATGTAGTTTGTTATATCCATAGCAACACAGATAGTAATCGGTGCATTATTTTTCTTGGCAATACTGGTTTTTTTTCTCTAAAATAAATCCAAGGCAATACAGAATGTGATGAATGTCAGAAACAGATAAGGTTGTCGCTTTTTAGAATAAGTATATATGATTTAAATAAATATTAATTCTATAATAATATTATAAAGCTCAAGAGATTTTTTGTTTGTTTTTTTAAATCCACTTAATCTCTGAAACAACACGAGGAATATTATAGGAGCTATATAACATCACACTACGACACACGGGAGCGAAGCAGTTACCAAACGCTGTAAATAATTTAACAATAGTAAAATAAAAAACAACAGCGTCTCGTGGGCAGATATAAAAAATATTTTTTCTTAACTGTGTTATCATTAACCACATATCTTTTTAACCAAATTAATTAACAAAAGGAAAATGGCTATCCATGCTTCATTAAATTGGTTGGAGTTAGAAGTATAAAGACCGACAATATCCACCAAAACTTTTTACCGAGCTTTTTATCTAAGATATCATGAATTCAGTTACAAAATTCACTTCCAACTAAGGGAATTCATTAAAAAAGTTAAGTGGATCCATTTAGGCGTGTTTAACGGGTCATAATTCACGATTGGGAAGCCACGAGCCCCATTGACACAATAGAGAGCCCCCTCGGGTGCTATTGCAAGGTTCAATAGAAATATTTCTTTACATTTCTTAATACAGATGTGTAGGGTTTGCCTCGTTCATTCGTTTCCTTTAGAATTATTATTAATTTCAATTTATTGGCCGTTATTATTTGAACTACATTGCCATCGAGTTGCTTCGCGTCTTACGGATCTCTATATTATTAATATATGTATATGTTATCCCTGAATGCCTTATTCAGGGATGTTTTGTTCCTGATGGGAAATCATTAAATGACTTCCCCCTACCTGGGCGGGGTGGCACGGAGTATCGGACTTTTACTGACTAAAACCCACCCATGTTTCTTCTTGTGCCCTTTGCGTTTCGGGGGCGCGGTATATCTTTCGAACAATACGCAGCCCCGGAAGCATAACGTGGCTTTTTCTTTAATGAAATATTTTTTACAATCGGACTGCTAGTTCCATACATATAACATTACGTAATTTAACGGAGAAAAAAACACCACGCGGGCGAAGTCGAGGGCAGAAGATAGTCAATTACGGACGGAACCTTACAATAATAGTATTCAATAGTACCTTAAAATAAATTAAGATATGATATGATGAAATTAATGAAATTAAGATGTGAATTTAAAATACTTAAAGTTTCACCAGTAGATATTCAGTTTTACATATTTTTAACATAGAGAATACTTCGACATAACAAAATCTCCATATCAAATAAGAAAAGCAATTCCACAAACCAGTGTTTGTGTAAAGATCAGTTCAGACGCGCTACTTTATATGAGAAAGAATTTTTTTTTGTGGTACACAAAATACGAAACAAAAAGTTAATAATAAGTTAGTAATCAACATTGTAGCCACGAGAAAGCATTGGAATCAATGAATAAATATTTACAAATTCGACATAAAAAATTGACTAAATACGAAATCTGGAAAACTACAAAGGCGTCATTGCCACGGGGAAATGTATCACAGCGATAGTCTCTTCGTGCCATCAAATTCTCTCAGCGATGATATCACCGAGTGAACATCGATTTATTACAATTTCTCTTGAGAATCAATATACAGTTTCTATTGAATTTATTGGAACGGCTAAGTCTATCACCGCGATACACTCGCCCGTGTTGATGGCGCCTTTATCAGTAATCGTCAGAAAAGCACAGGGTACTCAACTGTCAAAACAATTGACAGTCGCGTCGTCTGGCCACAACGTTACAATTGAACGCGTATAGCCATACCGTGCCTATGAAATATGCAAATACATTTATAATTTAAGTCAAGAGCTGTAAGCGAGGCGCCTCGATGCTAATCTTAAAGTTAAGATGGGTTCAAGTGCCTAATGCAGGCATAATTAACTTTTCATGGATAAACTGGTTTCATGGCTTGAGATAGAAATCTATTGTTTTAGTATAATATATATGGACGATAAACTAATGTAAACTTAATACTATGAGATAAAATTGTTGAATTTCTATTATGTGTATGACTCAATCAATAATTAACCAATAATCAAAACTTACAAATGTATGATTATAAAATTACAAGGTATGTACAATTTGTAATAACAGAAAGTGGGAAGCTCATAGAACATCAAAAAACTCGTTCACATCACTGTTAATGGGACAAGTGCCCAAAAGACTGACAGAGGACTGGTATTTTCTTGAGCCAAAGAATCTGCCAATCTCTTTGGCTCAAGAAAATACCAGTCCTCTAGTCACGTGAAGAGTTGACCAGTCGCTTGGTGATGTCCCGAAAAACAAGGTGAGGACTCTGACCTTCATAGCCTTAGTATAAAATTATGTTTGTTTGTTAGAGGTATACCCTCGTTAGCCTAGTGGTCCTAGGCGCGACTGCTACGCTAGAGGTCTTGTGTTATTGGGTTTTTCTAGAAATTCTCAGTAGCAGCTCGGAGTTTGAATTTGTGCCCGGTTAATGGCAATAGGCTCGCTCCCTATTACATGGGACCTAAACATACCGGCGAACTGTGGGTACACCTCTGTCTAACCCTTCGAGGAAAACAGGCGTGGTGGTATGTATAAAGTACATAAGAAAAGTGATGCGGGTGAAGTCGCGGACAGAGGCTAGTCTTCAAATATTTTTGCATGTATAAAGAGCTTATTCATAAGAGTAACAATGTAAATGTAAGTTTACCTTATGTTGAACAAAATGCTGTTTATTTTGAGCTTACAAATGTTGTAAATCATTGCTGAGTAAGACATTTGATTCATGTTATGGCCTCTTGCGACGTAAATCAGATGAATCACCAGACAGTACACCTTTATTGATGTAATTTTCGTTTATTGCAAAACACTTACGCTTCGACTTTCTCTCAAATGAAGTTGTTCTTAAATTCTGTACTGTTTACGGATGAACTATGATTACTCCTACTATTCGTATCTTACTTAATAATACCTATTATAAATGCGAAAGTATGAATGGCTGTATGTTTGTTACTTGTTACTCCATCATGCCGAAACAGCTGACTTTTTGCTCGACCTAGGAATCAAATCCAAGACCTCTAGCGTAGCAGTCGCGCTTGAGACCACTAGGCTTTTTTTTTTTTTTTGGTGGGTGGGAAATCATCAAATAACTTCTCCCGCCCTGGGCGGGGCGGGAGGGAGTGTCAGACTTTAACTGACTAAAACCCACCCATGTTCCTTCTTGTGCCCTTTGCGTTCCGGGGGCGCGGTATCTCTTGCGAACAACCCGCAGCAGACCACTAGGCTAACGAGGGAGTTTTAAAAAAAAACTTCGAATTTATTATTGATCTAGTCTATACATATAATAAAATCGTAGCGAAGTCAAAACTGTACATTTAATATTTTTGAAAAAAAGTAATTGCTACGAGGTCGGGTAATGATTCTAATGCCGAAAATATGGTTTTTAGAATTTTTGTCTGTTTGTCTGTGCGTTTGAACACGCTAATCTCAGCCGTGGCTTAACCGATTTGAATGCGGTTTTCACTAATGTATTGCGGTAAGCTCCACTTAACACTTAGGCTATAAATTATCACGCTATTTGCTTTGGGGGATGAGCAATGTTGCATTATGTCCGAGTTCTTCTACAGATTCTCACGGGATTGAAAATAACGACATATAATGTAAGAATATTGTAGATAGCTGCGGAATTGAACTTCTAAAATAATTATCATCACGCTATACCTTCAAAGAGTTAAGCAGTCAATAATGGCAAACTAGAACAACTATTTTAGAGTAATTTCCGAAGTAGTAAATAGTCTAATGGTTTGATGACCGCCTTGCAAATCGCTGATCGTGAGTTCGGTCCTCAATAACAGTTTTACTTTTTGTGATTTTTCAAACATTCTTTTTCGTACAGGTAGATTTCCAACAATAATAAAATAAAAGTATGCATAACTTCTGCCATAACATTGATTTGCTTACTTATTTTTTTAAATCTTTTAATATTAAAGCAGAAAATAATGTCTGTACATAGTCTATTTATACTTATAATAAAATCGTAGCGAAGTCAAAACTGTACATTTAATATATTTAAAAAAAAGTGATTGCTACGGTGTCGGGAAGCGATTCTAATTTTTTGTCTGTTTGTTTGTTAGAGCATCACGCAAATTCCGTTCAATTTTTGTATTGTATATATTCATCATAGGCCAAAGTTGGTCGTAAGCTATAAATTATCGCGCTATCTACTTTGGGGGATGAACAATGATGATACAGATTACGACGGGTTTCAAAAAAGATGAAACAAAATATAACAATACTTTAGATGGCTGAGGATTGAACTGCTGAAATAATTATCATCACGCTATACCTTTAAGAAGCTAAACAGTCAATCATGGCAAAACAGAACGGCAATTTCAAATCTTTTTCTATTGAATTAAATAGTCTAATGGTTCGATGACAGCCTTTCGAATCGCAGGGCTTGAGTTCGGTCTCGGTATAATGATTTACTTTTTGTGATTTTTGAAATATTTCTTTTGAATACTAGAAGATTTCCAAACAATAATAAAATAGAAGTAGTCATTCTTATACAGTAACGCTTTGCTTGCTTATTTTTTCTTTATTATTTTTGCAGAAAAGAACGTCTATAATACATAGTTACTAAAAAACAGCAAATTGAAGTCAAAAGTTTTCATCGAAAAAATAGAAACTGCTAGGTGTGCAAACGATAGCAGAGCGGAAAATATACGTATTGTTAAAGAATTTATGTCTATTTGACTCTTTAATTTTGACAAAATAGTCTTTAAATGTCGGGCCAACACATGACTGTATTATTGCGCGATTTAAATTCTTCTTTTCACATCAATGATACCCCTTTTTTTAAGGATGGGAAATCTTTAAATGACTTCTTTCGCTCTGGGCGGAACGGAAGGGAGTGTCAGACTCTTACTGACTAAAACACAAAGTGTTCCTCCTAATGCCCTTTGCGTACCAGCGCCGCGGTGACTCTTTTGAATTCCGCAACCCTGTTAGACACTGGCCCTGGCGGGCCCCATCTTACAGTACTGACATTTCTTTGAGGCGCACGTGGAACACTACGCACCACCGACCCGGGATCGATGATACCCCTAACAATAATTTACACCGGTTAAGAAAAGTAGGTGGCCGTTTTTAATGATGCGTCAATTGCACTGAGTTTCAGACGGGTATATGATGCCCTCTTTTACCAAATTATGTTTGCAGCGGCCTACTTAAATGCGCAATCTATTCAATGCCTTCCAGATACATCACTGAAGTTCACTACCGGGAGGTAGGTAGTCTCACTAATTCAAGTAGTCATGAGGTGCTGGATATCTTCCTTCACACAATCTGCTTTGCTCTTTGGGTGGTGGGCTTTGTAATTAATAGTTAGGCTATTTCGCTATTTGTAATAAATAATGAGGTTAGGTAAGCATTATTGTTCTTGGACATGTTTTGAATTGCTATAAAATATACCCAATACTGCAGATTACGTACATATTACACATACCATCACGCCTGTATTTCCCGATGGGTTAGGCAGAGGTGTAACAATGTACACCCACAGTTCGCCGGTATGTTTAGATCTCATATAACAGGGGGCGAACCTATTGTCATTAACCGGGCACAAATCCTAACTCCGAGCTGCTACTGAGAATTTCATAGAAAAACCCAATAACACTTTGCTTGACCTGGGAATCGAACCCAAGACCTCTAGCGTAGCAGTCGCGCTTAGGACCACTAGGCTAACGAGGCAGTTCCTATGAAAGACAGTGGGAGATATTTTATCCTATGAAATAAAAAACATGACGTCATTAGCCACAAGGAGTTAAGCAGTCAATTATAACATGGTGTGGGAATTGCTATATTTTTTTATTATTATTACGCTATTTACTTTGTTTAGAGAATAGCTTCGGTGTTTAATTAAAGCCATGTAAGATATTTTGTGTGAGTTCGATCCCAATTGATTGTTACTTTTTGTCATTATTTTAATTGGTACCTAATTCAATTGTTTTTATTTTCGATGGGGATAGGATCGCCGCACCACAAGGTTTCTCTGACGCAGGTACTCCCTGGTAACAGTTGTTTCGGGAGCTAACTGTTTCGGTTTCGGCGCTAGGACACGCCTTGGTGTTATCACTGTAGGATCACAAAGGAGCATACGGTGGAGGTATGCCCCTGCTTGGGCAGAACATCAGCGTGTCCTCATAAAGGCGATTGGCGGCGGCGACCTCTCGCGTCCGGCCTTGGTTCATCCATAGTCCGGAGCGAGGGAGAATGGGAAGCAATCGCTTCCTTCTGCGAAGTAGTAATGCCAACGAAGGAGGAGGCGAAACGCATGAGGGAGAGGTCAACCTTTCACCCCGGCCGCCAGAACAGAAGGGGATGCCCCGGGTGTCGAGAGTCGTAGAGCGATTCCAGACCACCGTCGGAGTGGGCTTGCGGTCGGCTACCGTTGTGCGGCTTGCCGTCCAACCAGAATCAGACCCAAGTCGACGACGTACTGTGTTTCACGCGCGCCTCAAAGAGATGTCAGCACAGTTGCGGAATTTGTTCGAAAGACTCACCGCGGCCCTGGAACACAAAGGACATTGGGAGAAACTCGGATGGGTTTTAGCCAATAACAGTCTGACACTCCTTTCCACCAGAAAGGAAAAAATCATTTGACGACATCTCATGCTTAAAAAAGGGACCTCCCAACTTCGACACTTCATACAAGTGTTGAACGATTTATGTGCAAAAGTTTTTTGTCCAAAATTTTAACGTCTGTCCTGAGCCACGCCACCAAAAAATGTACTTATATTCAAATGGCAAAACAGAAATAGATTAGCAACAACAGAAACTGTACCAAAATCAATTTCACCCAAAGAAAAATTCCGTGACAGTCGTTCTTCTGACGTTGAATGTCTCACAGACTTCACGCTTTCAGGATGCAAGTTGAATCAAGCATCAATCATGAATTATGCATCGCATTCGAAATTTCTTCTTATGGGTAGGTACTATAAACAGAAGACGTTCTACATGCTTAAAAAATTTCTTTAAATGGAAATTTATTGTGTAGTTTACGGTTCCAAAGATAAGGGATAATTTGTGAGGTAAAACTTTGCTTAGTCTTTTAAGAAGTCTTATGCTTACTGTTTTTTGTCCATACTTTCTCCCAAAAACTTTACATTAATTTGGTTCTAACACGAAGCTCAAATTTTGTTGGCTGTTGCTCTGATTATAAGATTCATTTCTTCGGTCTTGATACTAGACAGATCGCAGCTACAATATGAGGTATAATGTTAAAGCAGTGCCTATTAAAGATGCTGTTTAATGGTTTGAGAAAGAAAAGTAAGTAAATTTTGAAACCACATCATAGTATTATCTAAAGGGATAGTAAAGCCACATATACTCTCCTTACGCCAATTATGTTTTAGCCCCAGGTATGGCGTAAGCCTATTACCAGCCGAGCACAAATCCAGACTTCAAGCGACTACAGATAAATTCTTTAAACCTACAGTCGTAACTATTAGCAGTCACCTTAGCAACCATTTGACCTGCTTGGAAGATTTTGATAACATAGTATTCAATACTTATTTAGTTAAGTAACACTTAGGTCGACGTGAGCGAAGCCGCGGGCAACAGCTAGTCAATAATAAATTCGATATCAATATCAATTTTTATGTTCCCATGGGATAAGTTAAAATTGAAAACTTTGTCTTAGTTCTGAAGTCTATACCGATGAAGTCAGAGACATAAGCTAGTAACACAATACCTATTCCATTACTGATTCTGATTATTTGATACTAAAAACAATATCTCCTAGTTGTCCGTGTCTTTGCAGACTTCTTTATCTTTGTGAAGTGAGCAGTATGCGTCATGTTTTGTTTTCTTTTGAACTTCTAAGAGGCTACGGATTCAAGACAAAGCCTTTCCAATTTTCAGTTTTAAAATTGTATCATTCCCTATTTCGTTATCTTCACACGTTGTAGATGTATTCTTATTTTTATTAAACGTCATGTAACTATTTCGTTTAGTTTATTTTATCTCGTCTTTTGTACTTTTAAACCCTCATAACAAAGGTGAGATATTATCCTAAGTTGAACCAAAAAATTCAATTTTAAAATTTTCGTCTCCCCGTGTGTTTGTTCCGGATACTCTTCGAAACGACTGGACGGATTTTGATTTTCACTGACAGATAGTATAATGGGGGTATAATAGGGTATAATGAGTAACTAAGGCAATTTTTATTTGGCAAAAAATATCCTGCAGATACAGGCGTTCTCCCGGACAAAGTCGCAAGCATAAGTTAGTTTAAAATTACTTTCGGAACATTACTATTATAAAAAAAAATAATAATAAAAATAATAAAATTTATTTATTCCACAAGAGGTACATGGTAGAGTTTAAAATGAGAGCCACACTAGGCACAGCCTGTGTCGTGGCTATCAGCAAGACGGATAATTACTAGATTATTATCTTCTGTACCAGACGATATCTATACCAAAATATTATGGAGGAAAGTTTGTTTTGTTTGTAATGAATATACTCCGAAACTACAGGACCGATTTTAACCATTTTATCACCAATAGATAGCTACATTATTCCTGAGTAACATAGGCTTTTTACAATACGCTACGACGCACGGGAGCGAAGCAGTAACCAAAGACGAAACTTAACGAGGGTGAAGTAAGCCACGCAGACGAAGTAGCCGGCAGTTTGTGATCAGTTATAACTTCATACAAAGTCAATATTATTAATGATTATTTAGGTGCAGTAAGTAATAAACGAAAATCGATAAAAAATATTGACTTAGATAGTGCAGTCCTTATGTAAACGTTTACCTGTAATTTTTATCATATCGATGACTTGGTTCTGGGTGAGTCTGATAAGACAGAAGTCGCCAAGGACATATCGATAAAGTTCTTAGTCTTCTGATAAGAGCACCATTGGCCGTGTTTTGTTGGGTAAAACAAATATTATTTTGAAACTAGCTGTTGCCCGCGACTTCGTTCGCGTTCACTATTTCATTGGTTTCAATTTTGTTTCGCGTAACACTCTTTTTTTTATTAAAATTTCCAAAATAAAAGTAGCCTAAGTTACTCCTTTTAACATTGGCTTTAGTAAAGTTCCGTCAAAATCGGTCCAGTCGTTTCGGAGATAAGCCGGAAAAAACAGACAGACAGACAAACATTTAAAAAAAATGTTTTTTTTTATGTTAGTACCGTATATACTTTCATATGCATTTAGTGAAAAGCTTGTAATTCGAAATTGCAAACAGACCCTTCAATTGTATTTATTTGTATAGATTAAAAAAGAATTGTTTGTTGTTCCCGTTTAAAAGTAGAGCGTACACTTGTGATAGTTAGACACGTGACGGTTTTTTGGATTTTGACCATGGCCTGATTCTGTTGACATTACCCGGACGCAAAAATGACGGGGTGTTATAAGTTTGACGTGTCTGTCTGTCTGTGGCATCGTAGCTCCAGAATGCATGAACTGATTTTGATTTTGTTTTTTTTTGTTTGAAAAGTGAATTAGTAGGGACTGTTCTTAGTTATGTTTGATGGAAATCGGTTCAGCGGTTTCAAAGTTATCTCTTTTGTTAACTGGGGTAGGGATTTCTATTATTCTGTCGGGGGTTACTTGAAATTTTAAATTTTATGTGTTTTTATTACATAACAGTAAAACACACTTAGCAAAGATGAAATCCGTCCCGTTCCCGTCATTGCGATCACTTTTTGTTCTGGACAAACACCTTCTGGTTACGTAGAATGACAACTACAGTTAATGACAATAAGCTCGCCCCCTATTACACATAACATAACATACCATCACGCCTGTATTCCCCGAAGGGTTAAGCAGAGCTGTAACAATGTACACCCACAGTTCGCCGGTATGGTTAGGTCCCATGTAATAGGGGGCGAGCCTATTGCCATTAACCGGGCACAAATCCTAACTCCGAGATGCTACTGAGAATTTCATAGAAAAATCTAATAGCACTTTTTGCTCGACCTGGGAATTGAACCCAAGACCTCTAGCGTAGCTGTCGTGCTTATTACTACTAGGCTACCGAGGTAGTATTACATGTACTATTACATAGGACCTAAACATACCGGTGAACTGTAGGTGTACATTGTTACCCCTCTGCCTAACCCTTCGGAGAATACAGGCGTGATGTTATGTTATGTGACATTATTCAGACAGAATATATTACTAATATCCATCTTGGCGGAAGATCACGTTCCAAGCAACAACGGTCTGTAACTGAATCGACTGTGTCAAAACTAATGTGGACAGTCATTTGATTCATCGTACAAAAAAAAACACGATTGGTTTGGCTACTTCATTTTTGCTACGAGTCCGTTTTTGTGCGCGTTGCAAGCATTTTTTTATGTTTTTTAAGTTGCTCACAGTTTCATTTTGATGTCTGTTGCTTTGTTTTTAGGGTTCCGTACCAAACAGTTGGCAAACGAACGTTTAATTTAAGTAAATGCTTTAATTACAGCCACATGAGACATTTCAACTTTGTTTTTGGGATAGCAACGCGTTTGCAAGGCCTCAGGTATTGCAGATGTTTATAGGTAGCGGTGACTACTTAACATCAGGTGGACCCTCGGCTTGTTAGCCATACAGCGATATAAAAAAAACTTTTATCTTCTGAATAAACTTGCTTTCTGTTACGTGGATTAAACATAAACGAAATAAAAATATCTTTATCCTTAACTTTGATCTGTATAAGAACTAACTTAAACCTCTGCCAACTCCTTCACGGAATCTAGCCGTGATGTCGTGTATCATTTACCTATTTAAGCTAAAGTAACGCAACAGTCCTACGCTGCATCGGTCATACACGTGAATCAGGCGAACGGATGCGCCGGCGCACACGGCCGTCTAAAATTAACACGTCGCGAGTAAAAACCGCGCGGCAATGTAAACAGTTTACATTTACATTTAGCTCGTGGTACTTGGCGACAGGAAATCGATTGATATGAAGAGTTTAGGCTTCTGGCTTCTCTGTGATTGGCAAGGATGATGAATTAATTGTAGATATTCTGGTTTAGTTACTTGGACTAATTATGTAAATTTGAAATAATATTTAGTTTATATTTTTACTAGAATACTAAGTAATTATTCTATACTCCATTAATTAAAGAAAAAAAAAATAACAGACAAACAACAGCAGTTATTATTGTTATTTATATGGTTGAAATTACTGCATCTTGGTGATATTTTTCTTTTGTAAATAGCCAAAATCAAACATTGCTTTATATTTGTCGTAAAACAACGAAAACGTTGTAACGTTATTTCTCTAATGTTATGTTGAATGGAGTAAAGGATAGTAAAACTTCAATAAAAGGGTTTTTCCTCATGAAACATTATTTAAATTCCAATTTCAAAAATATTATGAAAGGTCCGACAGCCATCCCTTTCTAACTTCCTTGAAGAGCTTGTAAGTCGTAAATACAATCATGCGCCCGAGCCACCTGCAAATGTACCTTCGTTATGCGGATGCGCCCGAGTGCCTAGCATTCATTACTACCATTAATATGCACTATCAGGTGTGATGGTCGTTTACATTGCATGCCCATGATTTCTTGGTAACGGAAAACAATTGAACGACAGATGACAAATTGTTTAATAGTTTAAATAAAGAATACGAGACTTTAGGGTGTTACCACACCTAATCGCTCCATCGTCTATCTATGGTAGAATGGAGTAGTTGATCATGTAGTAGATTGACGTCGACTAATCCATTCTACCATCGATTGATAGCAACGATCGACGACCGATCGATTGGTATTGGTAACACCCTTATGTGTACGGTTGAAAGCACGAAACTAGATTTGTAAGCGCCAGAGCAGCGAGTGCTCGGACTATTCTCATTGATTATCTGATAAAGGTTTAAAATGTTACAGAAATATAGTTAGTAATTCTATACAAGATGTAGACGGCGCGCGGAGTTCTGATTTTGCATGCAATCTTACAATTCAGTGTGCGTTTACCAATCAAAAAAATCATCCACATTACTTTACTCACAGTTACAGGCTGAAACTGGAACTGAGCCTATTGGCATACCTACCAGACAGATGACAAAAAAAGACAAACCTTTTGAAGCAACATTCTGTCATTATAATTTTTACCCATTTTAAAGTGATTCACCTTTTATTCTAGTCAAATCGTCAGTTGTCCGTCGTCAGATTATTTGACCTGAAAATTTGAATCAATCGAAGAGCCATTGTCTACTTGTCGTAATTCCAATAGTGTTTAATAAAGAATTGACGTCATAAAGAATTATCTATTATTGTTCTTGTCAATGAGTTGAACGCAGCTAAATAAAGTTTACGATCCAGCCGAGTATTACGTCAGAATTTTAAAAAAAGTAGAGTCTCTTGTTTCGAACAAATAACCAATTTAATCATTGTTATTTTATAAATCCTTTACACTAAATAAATATTATGTGCAAAACAGGTATTTGCAACATAAAAAAATATCTACTACCTAATTCTAATTTAATCCTACTAATAATATTATAAATGCGAAAGTTTGTGAGGATGGATGGGTAGATGGGTGGATGTTTGTTACTCTTTCACGCTTAAACGGCTGAACGGCTCTATAATTTCAGTATAGATATCCTGCAAATACTTCGGAAATAACATAACCGTATATCTACAATATTGAGTATAATATCCATACTAATATTATGAAAGCGAAAGTAATTCTGTCTGTCTGTCTGTAGCTCTTTTACACCTAAACCGCTGAACCAATTTTGATGAAATTTGGTACAGAGATAGATTAGATCTTCGAGAAGGACATGGGCTACCTTTTATCGCGAGAAAAAGGCTGCATGAAAGTTTGTATAGGAGTACGTCATTATTAAAAATAAAACAAGAAAAGCTGTGTTAAGGCACTTGATAAAAAAAAAATACAAACATTTGTTCAAGCATTTTTGAAAAATATCTAAAAAAAGCCTGCCCTTAATAAATATATCATGCAGACAGACTCGCAGGCAAATGCTAGTTTAATATATTATTACATACACAGCAAGAAAATTATTTACTTCCGTTGTGATTTCTCAATTGCTAGCGTTCGTCGCTTATTGCGTTTCATATTTGTTGAGTATTTTGTACATAATGCATAGGAAACATGGGCTTTTGTGCAAGCGACACGTTTGCTTGTTTTGCTCAAGGCTTTTTGCTCTATCTACAATTATTATGTTAAACTTTCCTGTTAACGTTCTCAGAATCTCAGAAACTTTGTTTTAAAGCCATTGCATAAAAATGTAACTGCTCCGTTGGTCTCGTGGTCACAAGCGCTACTGATGAGCATGGGGTCCTGGGTTCGATTCCCAGATCCAGCAAAGTGTTGTTAGGTTTCTCCATTAGAAATTTCTCAGTAGCAGCTGTGAGTTGGGATTTGTGCCCGGTTAATGGCAATAGGCTCGCCTCCTATTACATGGGACCTAAAAAATACCGGCGCACTGTGGGTGTACTTCGGTACAAAAAAAAGTACAGGAAAAACCCAGTAACAGTTTTTGCTCGACTTGGGAATCGAACCCAAGACCTCTAGCGTAGCAGTCGCGCTTAGGACCGTTAGGCTAACGAGGCAGTTAACCTCTAAAATGAGTTTCAAAATATTATTTTTGGAATACAAATAAAATAATGGGCCCATAACTAAGTTTCTTACTATTTAGTTTAGAGGTCTACTCCAAATAATAATTATTGTTAATAGAATGCTTAACAACTTTATCAAGCTTACCTAATTGATAAAATAATTAGATAACCATTTTATTGATAATAAATTGAACTGACAATATTATTTTTAAATTAATTTGTGGTTTAGTACAGTAATTGGGGCCAATGGGCGATAAGCAATAATAAATAACAATCGTTGACAATTTATTTTTTAACCCCCGACGCAGAAACGACGGGGTGTTATAAGTTTGACGTGTCTGTGTGTGTGTATGTGTGTGGCATTGTAGCTCCCGAACGCCTGAACCGATTTTGTTTTTGGTTTTTGTGTTTAAAATGTTAATTAGTCGGGAGTGATCTTAGCTTTGTTTGATGAAAATCGGTTCAGCGGTTTCAAAGTTATCAGCTCTTTTGTTCGCTACGGTAGTGATTATTTTCATCTGTCGCGGGTTACTTAAAATTTTTAATGTTGTGTTTTTTTATAATATCGATTACCTATTCTGTGAAGATATTCTAATTAAAATCTTAGAGTCTATTATTAGTAGGAAGTAGGATGAGCGAATACAGTCTATGTATGTACATACATAGACTGCTGAAAACATAACTTTGCGTAGTCGGATAAAAATAAACAGTTACAGTATTTTTGAACGGCCTCGGTAGCCTAATGGTCCTAAGCGCGACCGCTACGCTAGAGGTCTTGGGGTTCGATTCTCAGGTAGAGCAAAAAGTGTTATTGAGTTTTTCTATGAAATTCTCAGTAGCAGCTCGGAGTTAGGGTTTGTTGACTAACCCTTCGGTGGAATACAGGCGTGATGGTATGTTATTTTTATAATACTCCTTTTGATTTTAAAAAATGTTGCCAACACATAAACTCACATACACACACAGCAAGACCCGGATCAATTATCTATAGGCCATACAAATATACATATGTTCCGTGCGGGAATCCAACCCGCGACACGCAGCGCAGCAGCTAATCGCTCAGCTACTTCGGCAAATGTGCCAACAAAAAGCAGGGTAGTAATTTCATCTTAAAGTAGATAGCTAGGTATCAAACTGCGCCTGTCGTAAGACCTATCTCAGGAACATTTGAGTCTGTCTAGGTATCTAGTAGTAGGTATAATGTGTCGACTTGCCAGGTTTTAAGATTGCAACAGAATTGACTATGCTAATAGTGCGCGCGTCTATAACTGGGTTACACGTAATGAATACCCCTGGCGATCATTAATTCACTGATTGAGATACTAATTAAAGTTACATTGTAATTTTAAACTACCTTATACTCGCGTCTTTGCGCGGATGTTGGTTATCGCGAGCAAAGCAGTATTTCTCATAAAAATTTTTGAGCAAAACTGACCATTGAATCGCATTACGTATTCAATTTCATGGGTTCTCATTTTTCTGGAATCCTAATTATTGTCTTAAATTGAAGTAGGTCTTCGAAGTAGATATACTGATTAATATGTACACTCGCTGCACTAACACGGTCGCTACTCGTACCATTCGCGAGGAATGTACCTTGACTTTTTGTAGCAGTGTGGCAATTTTTCTGGCTAGTTAGTGGCATTTTTTACTCCTGGACTTATCTATACTAATATAAAAAAGATATGGAGATTTTTGTTGTTTAAAAATTTTTTTTTTAACCCCCGACGCAAAAACGACGGGGTGTTATAAGTTTGACGTGTCTGTGTGTGTGTCTGTCTGTAGCATCGTAGCTTCCGATCGCATGAACCGGTTTTGATTTAGTTTTTTGTGTTTGAAAGGTTAATTAGTCTGGAGTGTTCTTAGCTTTTTCGATGGAAATCGGTTCAGCGGTTTCAAAGTTATTAGCTTTTTTGTTAGCTGCTGTAGGGATTTTTATTCTTCTGTCGGGGGCTACTTAAAATTTTTAATTTTGTGTTTTTAATAGCCAGATCAGATTCATGCGGAATAGTACAGGACAGTAATAGTAATAGTTCAGGTTATGGAAGAGGCCTTTGTCCTGCAATGGGACACCTTTAGCCAGGTATCGTCAGTATCATTATTTTACACCATTTTATTTCCGCTTTATAAATAAGTAAAGTGCTTCCAGGTATCAGAAATAATCTTAAGAGTAATACCAAATATACACCGCCAAGCACACAAAACATGTGCGGTATGCCTCATCCATCATCATCCATCATTCATCAGTCGGTGCCTTCCCCGCACTAGTGTTGCTATGTGTAACAATATTAGTGTTGTGACACCGGCATTGTAACAATACTAGTGTTGTGAAAACTCTGGTTATTGTTTATAGTTGTAGAGTTTATGAGTTTTCGTGTCAACAGATAAACAATCTATACTATCTTTCTACACTAATATAATAAACAGTTTTTTGTTTGTATAAACGCGCTAATCTCTAGAACTACCAGTGGGATTGGAAAAAATCTTTTTAACCCCCGACTCAAAAAGAGGGGTGTTATAAGTTTGACGTGTCTGTGTGTCTGTCCGTGGTACCGTAGCTCTTAAACGGGTGAACCGATTGGAATGCGGTTAAGTTTATTTGAAAGCAGGTTTCCTAGCGATGGTTCTTACATATGTTTTATCAAAATTGGTGCAGCCATTTCAAAGTTATCAGCTCTTTTATTAGCTGCGGTAGGAAAGTTTATTCTTCTGTTGGGTTACTTAATTTTTTTAAATATATTACTCGTTGTGTATTGCCAGATTCATAATATTATACTGTTACACTGAACCCTTCATATGCTGAACTTGGACCCAGTTCCAGTTGGCCGTTTTTTTTTCTTATTACATACCCTTGAAATTATTTCAACTACATGTAGGTTTCACTTCTGAAGCGTTTCGTGGAATAAAGTTATTATCAATGTGTTGCACTTTGCACGCTACCAGAAAGTTCGCGTGTTGTATTGCAATTTGCGATGCTTCGAGTAAGCCATCTGTTTATAGGGTCCCATAGTCAACTTACTGCAGTGCTCAAGCTGTTTATTTATTTATTTATTAAAGCTTTACGCACAAATGTAAAACAAAATACAAAATACAAAGGCGGACTTAATGCCTTAGGCATTTTCTACCAGTCTACCTTAGGGTAATGCAGAGACAAAATATAGTAGGTGCAAGGAAGACGAACTGAAAATTTCCAAGAATAAAATAAATTAATAAATACATTTATACATACATACAAACAATATATACAAAGTAGATAGAGATCAAAACACATAGGTGGAGAAATATAACAAACTAATTGTGGGACGAGTCTGCTAACTTTTTATGGAAGTATTCGCGAGCTTTTATCTTGAATGTGAACCGGACTGGTGGCCATCCTGATATTCTGAGGAAGCGCATTCCAAAGAAAAACCGCCTGGACAAGAAATGAAGATTTAAGAAAACCAGTACGGTGAGAAGGACATCGTAGAAGACGATTATTGGAGGAACGAAGATTTGTACTGTGCGCGGAGCACAAGTATTTTTTTTTTTTTTTGTATAAACGTTGCCCCACACTAGGAATTTCTCCTGTATCGTGGGTGCGTTTACAAACATATAAACTCACATACACAAACAGCCAGACCCGGAACAACTATCTGTAGGTCATACAAATATTTGTTCCGTGCGGGAATCGAACCCGTGACACGCAGCGCAGCAGCTAATCGCTTAGCCACTGCGCCAACCGTGCCGTCAAAGAAGTGAGAAGTATTGAAAGTGAGAAGTCAGATAAGAAGGAGAACTAGGTTTGTCTAAAAGGGAAAATAAGGTTGTCAAAGCTGTTCCTACACCTGTGCCTTGGAGGATATACAAAATGCCACTGAACCCACAATAAACGTGGCCACGCACTGGGGCTAAGTACAGTCATTTATTTTTTTGTGTCTAGCCTATTTTTTCTCTCTGTTGGGTGAAAATCTCCCCAATGTCCTTCCAAAATGACTTTTCTTGCGTCATGATCTCCTCAAACCAGCCCTCCCGGTGGGAGTATAGGTCATAAAATAAAAATTAGCATTTACTTAATATCGATTTGAAAAGAAGAAAATGAACAAGGAATCAAAGTCAAATCATTTATTTCAATTAGACCATTAAAAGGCACTTTTGAACGTCAATTACATGTTAAATTAAAAATATTAAATCTAGTTGCCCATTCCAAAAGGTAGTTTCGTATGGAGAAGAACGGGCAAGAAACTCCATATATACTCTTTTAAAAAAAAATGTATTACAATAAGTTGTACAATTCCATAAAATTATACTGATGTCAAAACGATCTATTAAAAAACGTCAGTCAAAGTACTGCAATACGTACTCAGTGCTACAAATTAAAAATGAAAGCTAAGTTAATTGTAATATTAAATACATTTATACATTTCAAAGACAAAGAATCAGTGTGTGAGGAATGCTCAAATGTAAAATTAATGTCGAAGAGAAAAATAATTAATCAAAACAAAGTACTTATATAATTAAATTAGCAACCAATTGATTTTGTCAAGAATTTAAATTGTCCTTTGGAGCAGGACCAGCATGTTCCCAAGCATTGTTATCTTGAATATAATCATCTAATTTGTAATCCTTAAAGTTTCGCCATGTCCGCCATTCGAAAGAGATACTGTGCCCCCGGAATGCAAAGGGCACAGGAAGGAACATGGATGGGTTTAAGTCAGTAAAAGTCTGACACTCCCTCCCGCCAAGTCATTGGATGATTTCCCATCGGTAAAAAAAAAGCCAGCTAAGCATGCCAGGTTGTTTTTTGATGTGTAAAAAAAAGTTATATAGTTAGATACCACTGATAGGAATAAGTGCAACGTTAAACGCCTAAGTAGACAGAGAAAACTATAACACCTAAGTAGGCTTTACAAGCTGACGAGTAGTACGATTAACAACTACTTCGGGTAACTACAGAACCCTACACGGCACGTGGCCCGACTCGATCTTGGCCGGTTTTAATCTTTGCTATACGATGTTTCGTGTTATAAGGTCAGATTGTAATGCAGTGGTCTTAAAATAGTGTTAAACTACGTACATTATTGTTTTAACTACCGTAATGGGTAGGTAGGTACTGAAAAGTAAATATTTTCTTTGGCATCATGCATGTTGTACGTTTTGATACCTATAGCCGGACTCAAGGGCATTTCTACTAACTTCTAGGAACGATCGCAAGCTAATTTTAGTTTTATTGAAACTGTCAATAATGCCTCTAATTGAAATTAGTTAAAAAAAAGGTGCTACTTCAGTTACAAAATAAATGAATGGATGTGTTTATTATCTATACTAATATTAGAAAGCTGAAGAGTTTGTTTGTTGGTTTGGTTGACCGCGCTAATCTCAGGAACTTCTGGTTTGAATTAAAAAAAAAAATTGTGTTGAATAGTCAATTTATCGAGGAAGGCTATATAAGACGTTAGTTAATGCGGGTGATAAAACTACGCAGACGAAGTCGCGAGCAGAAGCTAGTATAACATATCATCACGCCTGTTTTCCTCGAAAGGTTAGGCAGAGGTGTATCAATGTACACCCATATTTCGCCGGTATGTTTTAAGGCCCATGTAATAGGGGGCGAGCCTATTGCCATTAACCGGGCACAAATCCTAACTCCGAGCTGCTACTGAGAATTTCACAGAAACACCCAACAACACTTTGTGCTCGACCTGGGAATCGAACCCAAGACTTCTAGCGTAGTAGTCGCGCTTGGGGCCACTAGGCTAATGAGGCAGTTAGAGAAGTCAGCAGTCAGAAGCTAGTATTAATATACTATAGTTTGGAAATAAACATAGAGATAATAAGATAAGAGCCGGAAAAGTTTCCTTGGATGCATGAGCCCATCTGATGCTAACACCTTCTCGTAAGATGTCATCTTTGGCGAGAGAAACTCAAACCTCCCGAACAATTATCGAGCCATCAGAGAGACTACCACCTGAGCATGCGTTGCCGTGGTCGACTTGGAAAACTAAACAGACTTCGTAGCTTCGCACCCAAGTTATGTACAGAGTTTCTTGCCCATTCTTCTCCATACGAAACTACCTTTTGGAATGGGAGTTGCCCATTCCAAAACAAATATTTTTTTTTTCTCTTATAATTCACGACTAAAAGTGCCTTTTAATGGTCTGCTTCGGCGGGACGGTTGAGACAGCGGTTCTTCCGTCCCAGCCGCCGCGGTCCAGACGTCGGGAGCCGCGAGACGACTCCCGGCCACCGTAGATACGGGCCTGTGGACGGTGAGCAATGGGTAGCTCACCGTCCTTACGTTGCATAACGACAGGCCGTGTCGACGGCGCGTTCGTGTTCCACGCGCGCCTCAAACAGATGTCAGCAAAAGCAAGGGGCCACTGAGGACCGATGCCTGCCGGGGCTGCGGGTTGTTCGCAAGAGATACCGCGCCCCCGGAACGCAAAGGGCACAAGAAGTAACATGGGTGGGTTTTAGTCAGTAAAAGTCTGACACTCCCTCCCGTCCCGCCCAGGGCGGGAGAAGTAATTTGATAATTTCCCACCCAACAAAAAAAAAAAATGGTCTGCTTAATTGAAATAAATTATTTGACTTTGACTTATGAGTTGGCCGCAGCAAAGAGAATCTGTGGTCGGGTTACATAGTTGGCACTGTTTTTATATTTACCATATTACCTTATTTTTTACAGATCTTGAATACTGCTCTTTCACAGTTGCAAAATGTAAAACATTAACTCACCGTTCTTTTCCTTTTACTTGAGTTAAATAGTGTTTAAATACCTCAAAAATAGTTTTCTATTCTCGACGCCAAACGAGTCTTATTACGGCTAGTTATCCACGGTAGAGTAACCGCGAACCATTTCACTATCGCGTTCGATTTCACTGCATTCTAACGCTACGCGTGTGCCGCCCGAACGGAGCGAAATGTGCATGAAAAAACCATTGTTACTCTCGTTTTAATGTGTGAAATTATGTACTGGTCGTATAGACCGAGAGACAATTCTACTGCCTCGTTCTTGTATGCGAATGCTTAGCGTGGAGTCCTGGGTTTGGTTCCCAGCCCTTGCAAAAAGTGTTCTTCGGTTTTAAATACATACCTAAACTCACGCCTTTTCCCTAGGGGTTGGCAGAAACAACAAAACGCCACCTGTTACGATCCCTACATACTCCTTTCGCCTCGTCCACGTTCATAGATCTGGTCATACAAGCACGCCGGTTACGCGTACTGCGCACCTGACCTTTCTGAAGAACCTCACCAAAAAGGTCAGGGTAGGCTTTTCTAGGGCGCCCCTCCGGGCGTTTCTTGGGTTTTTTCATTTCGAAGTTCTTAGTAGCATCCCGGAGTTCTGAAGTTGGTGACACCCCCGTGGCTCAGAAACCACGTAAAGTCGCTGATCCTGCGATTTATCTCTTCCCGGTCGTATCGGATTGCTGTCCCATGAAGTATTCAAGCACTCATGGATAACCAATTTTTCTATTAGCGAAAGAATTTTCAGAATCAGACCAGTAGTTCCAGATATTAGTAGGTTCAAACAAACATGCAAACAAACTTTTTACATTGATACTATTTGTATAGATAAGGCTTTGTAACTAAACTAGCACGATAGAAAAGATAATTAGAAGCGTCGTCGGTATCCAGGTATTTCAATAATTGCCAATAAGTCCCCAGTGACCTTTAGTCAATTGCTTTCGGTTCAATGGCCCGGAGAACTTGTGAAAGACATTGAAGTATACACAGCTGATGGGTTCAGCAGGTAGGTATGTTTGTGTATTATGGGTTTTTGGTAGGTAGTTAAAGTAAAAACATTTTTTTTTTAAACTTTGCCCCACACTAGGGATATCTTCTGTATCGTGGGTGCGTTTATAAACATATAAACTCACATACACAAACAGCCAGACCCGGAACATTTATCTGTAGGTTATACAAATATTTGTTCCGTGCGGGAATCGAACCCGCGACACGCAGCACAGCAGTCGATCGCTCGGCCACTGCGCCAACCGTGTCGTCAAATCACAATTAGTCAATTATGTTATTTGCACCTAGGATGTTAATAACTGCCGACCGAAGATACAAATTCGGTTTCGGTTAAAAATCGGCTGAAACTTGGGACACGCTAAGACACACTGTTCGTGTTAATAAATGTCAATTTTTGTAACATACTTAAAATATTGATTTTTAATTCATTTAACACTATCGAACTGTCCGCGACTTCGTCCGCGTGGCTTATTTCACCCGCGTTAGTTACTGCTCCCGCTCCTGTGGTTCGTAGCGTGATGTTATATAGCTTATGTTACTCAGGAATAATGTAGCTATTGGTAAAAAAATGGTGGAAATCGGTCCAGTAATTTCGGAGCCTATTCGTTAGAAACAAACAAAAAAATCATTCAGTAGATAATAGAAATATTTACCTGCCTATATTAAAATTTTGGTTTGGGCCGCAATTGAGACTGAGGCCGAAGCTTCCCTTCCGGTTTCGGCCGAAAATTCCGGTTCAGTCCGACACAAGATCTTAAAAATGTAGACTGAATGGCCTGTTTTAGCATCTCCTTCTAAGACTACTACTACTAATTCCACATCTGGCAGTTAACTTTATAATTTCACTTTTTTGTTTATCTGCCAGATATCACTTTTCCTGTCATTGTCAAAATATCAATAAGAATTACTCGACTAACAAGAAATTAATAAAATATTTCTATTGTATTTCCTATAAACGCACTTCACTAAAAACTAGATACGTGTAAATGACCTCAACTAACTTCACACGTTTCTATTCACAAATTATCGTTCTATTTGCTTGTCTTAAAACACACGTAAATCATGTAAGAGCCGCCACTTAGTCACATGATAATTACTTCCCATTGACTGAGAATCAATGGAATACTAAATTGGGCTTTGTTTACACGCTTCAGTTACGTAAGTAAGTGAACTTGACAATTTTCGAGGTCGAGAACACATGTGACGAGGTTTACGAAGATCGGAGACATATTTAGGTACATGCATATGTGTATGACAAAGTCAAAGTCAAAACATTTATTTAAATTAGGCATTTTACAGGCACTTTTAAATTACCTAAAAGTAAGTCAGAAAGTTGAAGCTTGTTGCTCGTTTCAAAACATAAGTGGGTCTCTATAGAGAAAAATTGTATAATGTTATTTATCCGACGAGGGTTATGCTTCTGGCAGTCTGTGCATGTTCATCTGTGTGAGACTATATCCTAAACCTAAACAATTCGTCGTATATTCACGAATGAGGTATTGTTAGAATCATCATGATGTTCAGCTGGTTATAACTTCAAAGAAAATTCAAAATGGCAGCTTACAGCGGGAACAAAATACACGCAATTTATAAAATAAAATTTAAGTAATTATATCATGTTTGGTGGTTAGTAAGAGGTCTTAATGAGCACATTCCAAAAATATATACATAGGTAGTACCCCAAAATAATTTAAATAAAAAATAAAGTTAAAAGTTTTGTGTCATCCATTTTTTGTTCGAAAACATTTGGAATATTTTTGGCAAAAAGGAAAATGGTATGAATTTTATCTTGTTGGCAACAATTTCTTTGAATAAAATTTTCCACCAGGAGCTTATTTCTATTTTTGGTATATCAAAATAGCTCTTTTTAGTGTTTTCTTATGCTCAAAGTTCGTCCATTACGGCATCTAATAAACGGTTTCATACAGTAGCAGTAGATCTCTTTGTGAAGGAGCTCGTCTGGGGAAGTACTACCATTATACCTACCCATTTCTGATGTAAAACAGTCTGCTGTGCTCCGGTTTGAAGGGTATGACTGCCATGCCGGTCTAATTACTGGCACATGAGACATTTCAGCTTTGTTTTTGAGATGGTAATGTATTTGCGGAGCCTCTGGTATTACAAATGTCTATAGCCGGTGATGACTACTTAAAACATAAGCGGGGCTATTCTACTAACTTCTACGGACTATTGCAAACTGTCAGAAATGCTTCTAATTGACATTAATTTTTTGACATTTCCTTGTCGTTGAGATGAGATTGCGACTAGATTTTGAACGTTTTTGATTAGTTGAATTGGCCAAGAATATTTGGAAAGACATGCGAGAGACCTTTGCCCAACAGTGGGACATAAAGGCCAGAAAAAAAAAGTATATTCACAGTAAGTTATGAGTAACTATATTATTTTTTCACTAGGTTTTGCTGCTCGTTAACAGCCTCGTTAGGTCTTGGGTTCGATTCCCAGGTCGAGCAAAAAGTGTTATAAGGTTTTTCTATGAAATTCTCAGTAATAGCCCGGAGTTAGGATTTGTGCCCGGTTAATGGCAATAGGCTCGCCCCTTATTACATGGGACCTAAACATACCGGCGAACTATAGGTGTACATTGTTACACCTCTGCCTAACCCTTCGGGGAATACAGGCGTGATGGTATGTATGTATGTTTTGCCCGCGAATTTATCCGTGTGATTATCGGTTATCGCTGACACAGAAACAGTCGCAATCTTTTTTGGGCTTCAAGCTTAGTTTGTGCCATGTCATTAAAATTGGTTTAGTGGTGTAGCGTAACAAACATACTCTCCTTCGCCATTATGATATTAGTTAGGATTCTGCATATAGGTACATTAGCTTAACCTTTATTTTCTACTTAAGGATCTCAAAAGTAGACAGTTCAGTTAAATCACCACGAAGCTAAATATAGAAAAGTCTTGCTGTCTACATTTTTAAAATTACCTCTTACCACCTCGGGACTAAAGGGCGGCCATTTTTTGCGTCATTTGTGTGCTTATGTACAACCGAAGACAAAAGAAAAATTGAAGAGTTCTTTAAAGTCGATGTGTTTCAGATAATATAGGTTTAAGAAACTCTTGGCGAAATTCGATTTTGTACGACGGAATGTAGGTTTTTTTAAGATCTCTCAAAACCGGCCAAGTCTAGCTCGTACACAAAGGTTCAAGTTCCTTATCTTCTATATCACCGTACTATATTTAAGACGTACAAAAATACACGTAATTTTATTTAGTTTCTTTATAGTTTGTTATTATTGGGCTCTTCTATGAACTTCTCTTCTTGCTCGGGATTTGTGCCAGGTTAATAGCAATAGGCTCGCCCCCTATTTATTACATGAGACCTAAACATACCAGCGAGCTGTGGGTGTATATTGGTTCACCTCTGGTGTTACTCAGGAATAATGTAGCTTATCTATTGTTGAAATAATGATTAAAATCGGTCCAGTAGTTTCGGATCCTATTCGGTACAAACAAACAAACAAAAAATCTTTCCTTTTCGTAATATTTATTCAATATTCTTAAAAGCATAGTTACGAGTATAAATTGAACAACTCTTAGGTACTCGTACTAATACTATTCGTAAAAACAGAAGCGACCTTGCATTGTTCTCCTAATAATAGCAATCTCAAATTACCGTTTGATTCTACCACCAATACCTATTTTGTTCTCATTCTTGAATCTGTTCTTAATATTGACAGACTAGATTTATTACGGAGTTTCACCCGCGTTACGTTTTTGGTTACTGCTCCGCTCCCGTGTGTCCAGCGTGATGTCACATAGCTTATAATCTTCGTTGATAAAAGAGCTATAAAACACAAAAGGACTTTTTCAAATCGGACTAGTAATTCCTTAGATAATCGTGTTCAAACAAACAAACTAATTCTTTAGCTTTGTAAGTATAGATTTTGTGATACGTTTTATAGTTTTATTGGTTTTAAAAAAACAGGTATTCATCTTGTAATACTGACCTGTTCCTAATACCGGAAACTAGCGGATGTACGTATCTTGTGGACACGACTGGTTAACTAATTCGACCTAGTTTGAGAAATACCATTCATGTGTGAGAAATGACGTTGGTTGTTATTTCTGTTTTTAGGATTCTGTATTTCAGAAGGAACCCTTTTAGTTCACTTTGTTCACAGTCCGTCTGTCGGTAAGGATGCGTAGTGGTATCAAGTGAAAATTAATATTAAATTCCTAGGACTTTTGTTATTAGTTTTTGCAGATTCTGTTTTTGCCAATCTTCATTTGTCTAGTTTTTTAAAGACTTCCAAGAGAGGTTATATTTTTTGCGCGTGTCTATAGATACGTCTAAATATCTTAATATTCTTTATTAACTTGTTTCATCTCAACGGATGCACATTTTCTATACAAATAAATAAAATTGAAGGGTCTGTTTGTAATTTCAAATTACAAGCTTTTCACTAAATGCATATGAAAGTATATACGGTACTAACATAAAAAAAAAACAATTTTTAAAATTTTTGTCTGTCTGTCTGTTTGTTCCGGTTTATTTTCGAAACGGCTGGACCGCTTTTGACGGGACTTTCACTCGCAGATAGTTGATGTTATAACAAGTAACTTAGGCTATTTTTATTTTAAATTTTTTATTTACTTAAATTTAAAAAAAAGGAGATTTATATGCGGAAACAAAATTGAAACCAATAAAATAGTGAACGCGAACGAAGTCGCGGGCAACACCTAGTCTACAATAAAAATTAAAGTATCGTTAGATTTGTCTTGTCAATCCAAATACCCTAGAATAGATGACGTAAATCTATACTAATATTATAAAGCTGAAGAGTTTGTTTGTTTGGTTGAACGCGCTAATCTCAGGAACTCCTGGTTTTAATTGAAAAATTCTTTTTGTATTGGATAGTTCATTTATCGAGGAAGGTTATAGGCTATATTACATCACGCTATGACCAATAGGTGCGGAGCAGTACCCAAAGACGTAACCTAATGAGTGTTATAAAACTACGCGGACATAGTCGCGAGCAGCAAGCTAGCATACCATATAATAAATATACCATAATGTGCGCTTCGATTATTTTTTCCTCAAATCTAAACAAGTAGACACAACAACGTACAGGTTAACCGAATGCTGCTAAAATACTAGTAATTTTTTATTAAGGAGCAGGCAGTTTATCTGACCTCCATAACCCAGTTACTGAGGGTTATCACGATACTCCTTGGTAAGATAAAATACCATCACGCCTGTATTCTCCGAAGGGTTAGGCAGAGGTGTAACAATGTACACCCACAGTTCGCTGATATGTTTAGGTCCCATGTAATAGGCAGCGAGCCTATTGCCATTAACCGGGCACAAATCCTAACTCCGAGCTGCTACTGAGAATTTCATTGAAAAACCTAATAACACTTTGCTCGACCTGGGAATCGAACCTAAGACCTCTAGCGTAGCAGTCGCGCTTAGGACCACTAGGCCAACGAGGCAGTTCATGAATACAAAATACTCATGAATATTATATCTAAAAAAAATTGTATTCACCTAGTTTTTTGCTACAGTCTATAATGAATAGCTGTAGTCATTATTTTCTATGTCACCAGTTTTTATAACCTTGATGATATCCAGCGGATTATGAAGCAATTATATGACGTCACGTCTCGGGTACTGGTTTGAACACCATGCCACTGTTCGGAGTATTTGATGCCTCCCCTATCTATGGCTTTCTGCAGTTTTGATTCAGGACTAACGTAGATCCTTTTTTGTTCAGAAGCCAGCATATCAAGTTACTCCAGCCTGTAAAATTTCTTTGATAGTTCTTCAACTTTATGACAAAAGAATAAGGTTCATGTTCAATTGGGAAGATTTTACAGTTTAGGATCGTTTGATATGCAAGCGTCTGTACGTTTTGGCCAACTCATTATCAACACATTATCTATTACATACATGGTATGTGATGTGTGGGACATAAACACACAGGCGTGATGGTATGTGGGGATGTGCGTAATTTCAATCTTACTAGGTACTATTTATAAATGCGAAAGTTTGGTCATGTGGTTGTTTGTTAACTTAATCACATCACGCTAGAACCACTGAAAGGATCTGGATGAGGCACTGATATATATTTTAGTCTGGAACAGCACATAGGCTTTTTAACCCAAAAAAAATTACGGTTCCCGTGAGATAATATGACAATTTTGTCGCACATCATCGTAATATGTTTAATTTAAAAAAAATGCTAGACTGCCTCGGTAGCCTAGTGGTCCTAAGTGCGACTGCTACGCTAGAAGTCTTGGGTTCGATTCCCAGGTCGAGTAAAAAGTGTTATTGGGTTTTCTTTCAAATTGTCAGTAGCAGCTCGGAGTGTGGATTTGTGCCCGGTTAATGGCAATAGGCTCGCCCACTATTACATGGGACCTAAACATACCGACAAACTGTGGGTGTACATTGGTACACCTCTGCCTAACCCTTCGGGGAATACAGGCGTGATGGTATGTGATGTTAAAAAAATGAAATCACGGACCAACTCAGACACTAAGTTCCAATTTAAATGGCCATAAATACATATGTAAGTTATAGCTTAGTTCAGTATCAATTACTAGAACACAATACCATATTGTAGCAGTTAGCCTGATTTATAACAACTTGACGTACTTTGGATCCAAGTTAAGTCAAGTAAAGCCTTATGTAAAATGTGTCAATGCAGACCGCATCGTCGCTACTCGCTTACCGTAGGTACTTGTAGTACAGGGCTGGTAAACTTTTATTGGTGAACTATATTGCTTATGTCAACTGTCGGTATTTTTTTGCGCTCAACCCTAATCTTTTTCTAAAATAATAACAGCCTAAGTTACTCATTATAATATCAGCTGTCTGCGAGTGAAAGTCTCATCAAAATTGGTTTACCCGTTTCGGAGTTCAGCCGGAACAAACAGACCGACAGACAATATTTTTAACAATTGTTTTTCTTTTTCTTTATGTGGTAAAATGCACTTATTTTGACATTACAAACAAGCACGTCAAATTTTATTTGTATAGGACGTCCCACATTTTAATACAAAAAGTGTAAATTATAGTGTTGGGATGCCATCAGAGAATCTTGACTTAGTGATAAAATGGAGAAACAAATTATCAACAACTCGATAGTATAACAGTCATTTTGTTTACCGTTTATGTTTTGATTCGATTAAAAGCATACATTAGTTATTTATTGACGTGCCGGAATTATTTTGTCGTGAGCAACCACTGCCACTACTGCACGCGGGCCGTCGGTTTGCCATCCCTGTCGTAGTAAATCAGTCTATGTACCTTATTAAGTGATGTTGAGGCACTGTTACGTAATGGTGAACGCTTTGTGAGTGGAAATGGCGCGTGCGCAGCATGATAGTGCGCGTTTTGAGATACAGATGAAAAAATGACTTTGTATTTCGGCGTAGTAATGTCGAGGTAATAGGAAGTTAAGCAATTTTCCACCTTATTGCAGTAAAAATAGAAAATAGAATAATAAGGACTGGACAGTGAGCCGCGAGCGCTGACTGGCGGGATTCTTTATTAATATTATAAAATAAACAACAATAATTCTATGGACCACTAAAATCACATTGTTTCTATTTAATTTATGAGTACAATATATCAAAAAAACCACTAGAGGTATACACTAGAAATAAAAGAAAAAAAAATTCAAAGTACTTGCACCATTGAAGTCAAAGTAATTTATTACAATTAAACCATTTACAGGCACTTCTGAATTGTCGAGAAGTTACATTTAAAAGTTGAAGCTAGTTGCTCGTTCCAAAGCGTACGGAGAAGAACGAGCAAGAAACTCCATGGACACTCTTTTCTTCCGATTCAGTTTTACGAAAAAAAAACTTGGTTACAATATTCTTGTTGCTTCTATATGTGAAAACAATGAAGATAAATATAAAACAATATAAAAAAAAATAGTGCAATGTAAGCCATGGCAGTCAAGAGATGACCAATCCCAACTGACAGCGCCCGTTCACGAACATGACGCGCGCATTAGCACCATTTAGCTAAACCATCTTAAAGGGAGCCGAACTATCCAACACACGCGCCACTGTCCACGAGACATTTATGTGAGCATGACAAAGCTCTCAACCACCATGCTTATAGTGTCCAAAATATAGTACCTTAACAAGTAAATGGCTTCATGGTACTCACATTTACAAAATTAAAATAAATTATCTTAAATTATACAAAACTAAGGTTTTCAGTGAACCTATTTGACAGAAGTGATGACCAGTCCCGATTTGACGTCACCCTTTCCCGATCATGCCATGACGTACGGATCGGCACCATTTAGCTCCTAATGTATTACGCATCTGAGGTTTTTTATCATTTTCCTCATTCATCATTGTTTTCATTTTCCTCGAATGAGCGATAATCTAAAACTTGGATTTTAATAAATACGTAGGGGAGTTTTTTTACTTCTTGGCAACCCCAAGGTTGTGAGTCATCGGTCAAGCAACCTTGTTAAGAACCACGTGTATTTATTATTCATATAAATTACTAGCTTCTGCCAACGACTTCACCCGCTTGGTTTTTTCACCCACTCCTGTGGGTCGTAGCGTAATGTTATGCATATATAGACTATACTCATCATCATCATATCAGCCGTCCGACGTCCACTGCTGGACATAGGCCTCTCCCATAGATTTCCAAAAGGACCAGTCCGAAGTGGCGAGTATCAAGCACCTACTATCAGCCTATACTATTCCTCATGAATGTGGCTATCTTAAATAAAAAGGATTGTTCCAACCCGACTGGTAGTTCCAGAGATTAGTGCGTTTAAACAAACAGAAACAAACATGAAATCTCTTCAGCTTAATTATAATTGTAATGTATCTACATTGCAATGACTGCCTCGTTAGCCTAGTGGTCCTAAGTGCGACTGCTACGCTAGAGGTCTTGGGTTCGATTCCCAGGTCGAGCAAAAAGTGTTATTGGGTTTTTATATGAAATTCTCAGTAGCAGCTCGGAGTTAGGATTTGTGCCCGGTTAAGCGCAATAGGCTGGTCCCCTATTACATGGGACCTGAACATACCGGCGAACTATGGTACACCTCTGAATAACCCTTCTGGGGCGGGCGTGATGGTATTTTGTTGTTTGTTTGTGTATCTATATTCGAATTAGGCTCAGAATAGTTTTTTTTAGTCTATGTTGCCTGTATTTTGTAGGTAAGTATAGAATTATTATGATAATACCTGGGTATTACCATAATGCCTAATAGGTATACTAGTGCTACCGTCAAATGCCTAAAACCTGTTTCAGTTGCAAAAACTTGTTTTATTTCGTCTGTTTGAAGTGGTTATCAGTTAACGGTTACTATTTGTTCGTTTCTCCTATGTTCCTCATCATGGTTTTACTATTTAAGTTTTAGTCAATCAATTAACAGTGTTTTAACCAATTAATCTTCTGTACACCTATGCCTAACCTTTCGGGTTATACAGGCGTGATGGTATGAGTGATATCTTCTGTGTGTATGGTAATCTTAATTAGAATCATTGTTCTTTGTTACAGGTGCGTAAACTCAAGCTGATGGAAAAAAACAAATCATTATCTACTTAGCCTTTTGCCATGTTGGTGTTGGCTTTCAGTCAAGTTGCACATGAAGCGCTGTCTGATCTCCACACTACTTACTGGGTAACAGGATAGGAAACCCCTTGGTAAGACTTACATTTTGAAAGTGCAAACGGTCTAACGTCACAACAACACTTATATCTAATCTATCTATCTATACTTATAATAAATCTGTAGAGAGATCAATTCTGTACATGAAATATATTTCCAAAATAACTATCAGGGGGTGATTAGGGATCGATACTGATGCCAAAAATGCAATCAGTAAAATTTTTGTCTGTCTGTCTGTCTGTATAACCGTTATAGAAACAAAAACTACTCGACGGATTTTAACGAAACTTGGTACAATTATTTTTCATACTCCTGAGTTGGTTATAGTATACTTTTCATCACGCTACAATCAATAGGAGCAGAGCAGTGAAGGCAAATGTTGGGAAAACGGGAGAAGTTACTCCATTTTTCAAGCTTCCGTCGCGTGTGCTACCTTAATGGTTAAAGCTACACAGAAATCATGTATGACGGAAATGTTCTCCTTAAAATTATATAAAAAATATCCCACGACAGCATATGTCTATCTTTTATGGTTGAATCACAATATCACGTGTAACTCCCGATAGCTTAGCAGTTCGAAGCTTTCTGATTATATTTGTCTACTCTTACGTTTATAACACTCTCAGTCATCCTTAATTAAAATAGTTAACATTATTAACTATTCCATAAAAAAGAATCATAGAAATCGGTATAGAAACACCAAAGTTATACATGAAATACGGAAGGACATAGGCTACTTTTTTTTACGAAAAACGACGGAAACGCGGACGAAGTCGGGGGCAACAGCTAGTTTTAAATAAAACAAAAGAGAGCACCCTTTAAAGCCGAACGGGCAACAAACAAGTGCATTCAAAATTCACCTGATAAGGAGGTGCGCACAGTAAACAGTCTCATGTTAAGAGATAATGTATCTTGGAGCAATTTACGTGAACATTATACGGTACGGGGCAAAATAATTGATGTCAACGGATGCTATGTAAGGTAACTTAAATAATGTTAACTTGAGGTAAATTATGAAGTTAACTTAGTAGAGTTTATGAGGTCATTTGGCTTAATGTTAGAATTAAGCTTATGTAAGAGAGGCTGGTTCGAAGAAAATAATATTTGGAAGGATATGGGGGAGGCCTTTGCCCGGCAGTAGGCTATTATAGGCTTGATAAAGTCAAAGTCAAATCATTTATTTAAATTGGTCAATTTAAAGCACTTTTGAACATCAATTACAAGGGTAAAAATTAATTATATTAAATCCAGTTGCCAATTTGATAAAAAGGTAGTTTCGTATGGAGAATAATGGGGAAGAAACTCCATACATACTCTATGAAAAAAAATATATAGATACGTTTTTTTTTTTTTTTTTTTGGTGTGTGGGAAATCATCATATCCCGGCCCAGGGCGGGAGGGAGTGTCAGACTTTTACTGACTAAAATCCACCCATGTTCCTTCTTGTGCCCTTTGCGTTGCGGGGGTGCGGTATCTCTTGCGAACAACCCGCAGCCCCGGCAGGCATCGGCTCTCAGTGGCCCCTTCCATGTGCTGACATCTCTTTGAGGCGCGCTTGGAACACGAACGCGCGATATATAGATACGTTGAAGATATTTTTTGAGATGAAGATTATACACACACACATACCATTACGCCTGTATTGTGTGTAACAATGTACACCCACAGTTCGCTGGTATGTTTAGGTTCCATGTAATAGGGGGCGAGCCTATTGTCACTAATAAACCTAAGCTCGCCCCCTATTTAATGGGACCTAAACATACCGGCGAACTGTGGGTGTACACTGTTACACCTCTGCCTAACCCTTCGGGGAATACAGGCGTGATGGTATGGTGGTATGCTCATTTGTTACGTAACTTTCATTACCGGTTCAAAATACCGGCTATCGAATTGGCATCAAATAATTACAGTGGTTCGCGAATACGCAACTCACACAGAGCTATTAGGAGGTAAATGTTAACCCCAATACTGACTAATAGTTCATGTAAGTACCAGCTGTGGATTGACAATAGAATAGAAACAGAAGGATCAGTCTATTTTTAACCCCCGACGCAAAAACTACGGGCTGTTATAAGTTTGATGTGTCTGTGTGTGTCTTCTGTGGCATCGTAGCTCCCGAACGCATGAGCCGATTTTGGTTTTGTTTTTTTTTGTTTAAAAGGTAAATTAGTCGGGAGTGTTCCTAGCTATGATTGGGATTTCAAAATCGTCAGCTCTTTTGTTAGCTAAAGGGGGTTAAACTAAAGGCAATTCTTTTTTTTTTATTTTATCTATTTCTAGTCTAACACGTACTTATAAGTCATCCATTACAAAGGGGATCGGAACTGTTTCTTCTAAACAGAACTCACTTTACTAACTAGATTAAGCAACATCATGCCTGTATTATTTTTACCTATCTTATAACCTGGTAACTGCTTTGGTAATCTAGTGGCCCTAAGCGCGATTACTACGCTAGAGGTCTTGGGTTTGATTTTCAGGTCGAGCAAAGTGTTATTGGGTTCTTCTGTGAAATTTTCAGTTACAGCTCGGAGTTAGGATTTGTGCCCGGTTAATGGCAATAGGCTCGCCTCCTATTACATGGGACCTTAACATACCGGCGAACTGTGGGTGTACATACATTGTTACACCTCTGCCTAACCCTTCGGGGAATGCAGGCGTGATGGATGGTAAAGTCTGTGATGTTGTAGGGGGTAGTCCTTGAATCTAGAGAACCGATTTCAAAAATTCTTTTACCTATAGAAAGCCACGTTATTTGTGAGTGTCATAGGCTATATAACATCACGCTACGACACACGAGAGCGAAGCAGTAATCAAAGATGTTACTTAACACGGATTAAAATATCCACGCGGACGAAGTCGCGGGCAGAAGTTAGTTTGGTATTAAAACCGTGTACACATTCACTTAGTAAAAAGCACTTCAATTTTATTTATATTTGTATGAATTTGTAAAATTAATTTTATAGATAGGATAAGAAATAAAAATAACTTTGCTGACACTTTGACACCATATGGGAATAGGCTTGTATTCAAAAAATTAAAAAAATTAAGTAACCCCCGACAGAAGAAAAAAATCACTACCGTAGCTAACAAAAGAGCTGATAACTTTGAAACCGCTAAACCGATGCCCATCAAACAAAGCTAAGAACACTCCCGACTAATTAAGCTTTCAAACACAGAAATCAAATTCAAAATCGGTTCATGCGTTCGGGAGCTACGATGCCACAGACTGACACACACACACACACACACACACACAAAGACACACACACACAGACACGTCAAACTTATAACATCCCGTCGTTATTGCGTCGGGGGTTAAAAATGGGCACTAACTCTTAATGACGTGCATAGAAGCTAAACATTATATGTACATATAATTGTACCGATTAGGACTTCTGTATTAAATATTTATAGTTATTGAGGACGCAGACTTCCTGTCGGTACCCCACTGTTATTATCTTTATAGTTTACAACAGTACCTATCTATGTTACTTAAACACGGGCTTATAATCGTTTTACTTCTATGGAAGATGTCGCTTGCGTGGTCAATTATATCTAGACGCACTTCAAAACTGAAGGTTTATTCTGTTTATTCATATTTATTTCAGGAATTTAGTTTTTTTTTACTGAACATCTGAACCAAATTCGATAAAATTTATATGGGACCACCTAGTATGACCTATTATACAAACAAAGAATCATCGAAATCGATTCATTATTGGCGGAGATATCGCGTAACACATGTATAAAAAAGAAAAGAAGAATTGATAACCTTCTTTTAGAAGTCGGTTAAAAAAGGTAAGAAGCGGAAAAAATAGGAAAAGTAACATTTGTACTTGCCCGTGCCCTGTTGTGACTGGCCGACATTTCACACCCACAATCAACATACATACTATTAGGCATTTGATGCAATTAGAAAACTATATACTTTTATAGCAAAGCATAAAAATAAGCATAAAATTCTCAATTCATTAAACACTAAGCGAGCTGCCACCATTAATTTTAATAACTAGAAAAGTGAAGTAAACTTGAAGACATAAAAGTGAGGGAACGGTGCAATAACTTCTGCATGATTGCTGGCGTTGCATCGCGACCTATATTCTAAATGCATTTATAACTTCAGGTCACACGTTTAATTGACGTCCAACTGATTGGGTAGGTAGTTATTCATTAATGATGATTGGCGTTTTTGATGGGGCGTTGGAGAGCTGTAGACTCAGTGGACATAGGTAATTTAATTATCTTTTCTGTAGGAAAAGCAGTCATGACTTGTCTATGCGCCGGAGAAAGCGGAAGATTATAACAGAACGGTGGTTATTTCCATAGAGCCTTATTGCTTGTTTATTTATTTTTAACTGCCTCGTTAGCCTGGTGGTCCTTCCTGGTTACGCTAGAGATCTTGGGTTCGATTCCCAGATCGAGCAGTGTTATTAGGGTTTTCTATAAAATTCTCAGTAGCTGTTCGGAGGTAGGATTTGTGGCCGGTTAATGGCAATAGGCTCGCTCCCTATTACATGGGATCTACCTACATATTACTACATACCGGCGAACTGTGGGTGTACATGGTACACCTCTGCCTAACCCTTCCGGGAATAAAGCGTGATGGTATGATGATTGGCATTTCTGATGGGTCTTTGAACAGCTATAGACTCTGGGAATATATTTATTAGTCATGACTTGTCTGAAGAAAGCGACAGACTATTATAGAACGGTGGTTACTTTCAGGGAGGCATATTGCTTGCTCTTGTTTATTTCAATATGGATTGCCCAATTGGTCTGATGCAAGCACGACTGCTGAGCGTAGGGTCATGAGTTCGATGCCCAGGTCGGAAAAAAAGTGCTATTCAGTTTTTCCATTAGTAATTTATCTTTTAGCAGCCCGGAGTGCGAGAGTTGGTGTGTTGTTAATAATATAATGTCACTAATACTTATAATAGAAATAGCAAAATATTATTAAATTAATTCTATTTTAAGAGAGATGGTGGTAGACGGCCATATTGTCAAAGAGACAAAGATATCATGAGGGGTTGAGAGACAAATTCCTGGCCTCTAAGGCGTTATAATAGTCACGCAAATGAGTACACATACACTCACAAAAAAAGTAATACAAAGCGACACAAAAAAACAATTGCACATCAATCTAAAATTCCAAACTTCACGTTCACCGTCGCCCTTACATTTACAAAACCTATAAAACGGTGATATTTCAGCAGAACAAACTAATTTTTCCGAATTTTGGCCGTGTCCCAAAAACATAAATGAAATATACAGGACATCACCTGGTTTCCCGGTAATATGGCGTTACACATTGCCGGTGGATGGCCCATTATTTATACTAGTCAGCTCAGCTTGGTGGGCCAGGATTGGACATATTTTACCTCCTCTACGCTTGCAACAAGAATAAAACCTTTAGTTTGGCATGTCATCATATTGAAAAAGCAGACATGGTTTTCCTGAATAAAAATAAGCTAACGTCTTTGTTCGTGAAGTAGGTATTTTTGAATAAAAGAATAGAAGGAAGAAGAAGGAAGCTGGAAGTAGGTTTCAAGAATCTACACTAATACAATAAGGCTAAAAAATATTTTTCAATAAGATAGCCAGATACATAAAGAACTGCCTCGGTAGCCTAGTGGTTCTAAGCGCTACTGCTACGCTAGAGGTCTTGGATTTGATTCGCAGGTCGAGCAAAAAGTGTTATTGGGTTTTTCTATGAAATTCTCAGTAGCAGCTCGGAGTTAGAATTTGTGCCCGGTTAATGGCAATAGGCTCGCCCCTATTACATGGGACCTAAACTTACCGGCGAACTGTGGATGTACATTGTTACACCTCTGTTTAACCCATCGGGGAATAAAGGCGTGATGGTATACATAAAGAATAGTAAAGGTTATAAGCATCACACTACGATCAACGGGAGCGGATCAGTAACTAAAGGCGAAAACCACGCGTTTAAAGTCGCGAGCAAAAACTAGTAATTTAAAATTTATTACTAATCTAGCTGTTGCCCACGACTTCGTCCGCGTTTCCGTCGTTTTTCGTAAAAAAAAGTAGCCTATGTCCTTCCGTATTTCATGTATAACTTTGGTGTTTCTATACCGATTTCTATGATTCTTTTTTAATGAATAGTTAATAATGTTAACTTTTTTAATTAGGGATGACTGAGAGTGTTATAAACGTAAGAGTAGACAAATATAATCAGAAAGCTTCGAACTGCTAAGCTATCGGGAGTTACACTTGATATTGTGAGTCAACCATAAAAGATAGACATATGCTGTCGTGGGATATTTTTATATAATTTTAAGGAAAACATTTCCGTCATACATGATTTCTGTGTAGCTTTAACCATTAAGGTTGCACACGCGACGGAAGCTAAAAAAATGGAGTAACTTCTCCCGTTTTCCCAACATTTCTCTTCACTGCTCTGCTCCTATTGATTGTAGCGTGATGAAAAGTATACTATAACCAACTCAGGAGTATGAAAAATAATTGTACCAAGTTTCGTTAAAATCCGTCGAGTAGTTTTTGTTTCTATAACGGTTATACAGACAGACAGACAGACCGACAGACAGACAAAAATTTTACTGATTGCATTTTTGGCTTCAGTATCGATCCCTAATCACCCCCTGATAGTTGTTTTGGAAATATATTTCATGTACAGAATTGACCTTTCTACAGATTTATTATAAGTATAGATATATGAATGAAAAATCTGACAGACGCGGGGACGCCGACCATGCGTCAGGTTATACCGGGGTCCTGACTCACAGTGGTAGGAGGAACCGTGAGTCCAACATGACTCTCAGTTCTCTCCAGACGGAGAAAATCTATGCGGACTATCTCCACAAAAATAAACCAGGCGACCACTCAGCATAATATTGTGCTATGGGGAACCACAGCTCAGCGCTGGTATTCAGTGGCTACATAGTAAACAAACTGTAATCAAATAATCTTGATTGGACCAAAGTCGAGACCCAAATGACTACCCCAAATAATTACCCACGAAGTTTTTACTTATACAAAAAGTACAGTTGCTTCCTTGAGGATAGAAAACTTTTAATGTTGTTGAAGTTTTCAAGCTTTCCTTCTTACTAGCAACGCGTCCTTGCTTCGCTTGATAAAACATCGATATTTCTTTTTTATGCTCTAGCTATATACCTCGCGGTGACACCTGTGTTCTTTTACGTTTTTGGTTACTGCTCCTCTCCCGTTGGTCGTAGCGTGATGTTTTACAGGTATTTAACTTTCTTTGTGAATCACTCTATCTATTGATGAAAGCGCATTAAAATTCGTTGCGTAGTTTAAAAGATCTAAGCGTACAGAGGGACAGACTGCGAAGAACGACTATGTTTCTTTACTAAAACATACCATCACGCCAGTATTCCCTGAATGGTTACTTAGTTAGGCAGACGTGTACCAATTTACCCACAGTTCGCCGGTATGTTTTAAGTCCCATGTAATCGGGCACAAATCCCAACTCCGAGCTGCTACTGAGAATTTCATAGAATAACCCAATAACACTTTGCTCGACCTGGGAATCAAATCCACGACCTCTAGCGTTTTATACTATGTAGAGAAGAAACTCATATTTTACAATATAAAAGTATGGATCAGGTATTTTTGTCCCTATCTACCTGTCTGATGGATAGGGTTTTTCACAAACTTTGGGGTAGCCCAACGTAAGGGTTGAAACTTTTTCCATTTGCGGCCATACTGTGGGTTCGGGTATGTCCGTCCTAGTTCATCTAATCTGTAAAACATTCCCTTCTAGTTCTGATATGTTGTTGTTACAAACTGCCTACAAAAGAGTTTATTTAATAGAGTTGCGGTGGTTCGAGAATGTGGAACATAGAAATAAAATGTTACAAAAGCTGGAAATGTGTTTATTTTGGCATTTGAATTCCCTGGTGTATGAAAACGTTGTTTAAGAGTCTAGCGAGTGAACACTACCGTGATACATGAGTCTCGCATTGTTGTAAATTGTGTACAAGTCATTGCAGAAAAACTTACACACTCAAACACTATACAACAAGCCTGGCCAACTGATTTTCTAGGCGGACCAATTATTTTAGGCTCTGGCGGGCAGTGCCTGGTCACTCCTTGTAGTGGAAACTGCAAACTGCTAAAATTATACCATTACATACTATCACGCCTGCATTCCCCGATGGGTTAGGCAGAAGTGTAACAATGTACACCCACAGTTCGCTGGTATGTTTTTAGGTCCTATGTAATAGGAGCCAGCCTATTGCCATTAACCGGGCACAAATCCTAACTCCGAGCTGCTACTGAGAATTTAATTGAAAAACCCAATAACACTTGTTGCTCGACCTGGGAATCGAACTCACGACGTCTAGCGTAACTGTCGTGCTAAGAAACACTAGGCTAACGAGGCAGTTAAAATTATACATAAGAGAAAATGATGATATTTTATTGATTTGTAATTTATAAATTATCAGATCAAAAACTTAATGGCGGGAGAATTCAGGGCCTGGGGTTAGCTAGCCTTACTATAATATAACATCTATCTATTACAAACTTAAAAATGAGTATAACTTATTTTTTTAAGATTACTATGTAAGTACCTATAGGTAGTTGGTCGTTTACAATACTAGATAAAAATTCGACGACTCCTTTAAGTGTTATGTTTATTGCCGTCCTTGTGCTCAGCAATTGCTTGTCACTTGTCAGTAATTCACTCAGTAAGGGCCACGTTTACTCTCGTTTCCCCCGTTTAAGCACTTTTAGGGCTGTGTCAGGCTCGTTCCATTACGATGCAAGTGTATTTTCTACCGCCAACGACGCCTAATGACCATTATCAAACCCTTGCATCAGATAAATATTGTTTAAAGGCCTCTCAAGGGTCTCACAGTTTCGTTAAAGGATACTCCTGTTAAAATCTGCTTGTACCCAAGTTTCACTTGATAAAAGTATTATTTTTTGGTTTAACAAAGAGGTGTTCAGTTTTTTTGGCCGCATTTGTACATTTTGTTTAAAAAGAATCTGTGTAACAACGCTTTTGCTTTTAAGCTTTTAAAAACAATGAAAGCTGTTTGAAATTGAATATACTGTATACATATTATTGTACTCACGCGTTTTTTTTATGTTGAAAAACAAAACAATACATATTTTATAAACAGTTTTTATTTTATTTGGCCCTGCTTTCATATTGGATTTTTTGTATACACTTATATAGCTTGGCAATAGATACAGCTACCGATGGCATACTATAATAATATTTAGTTTGTCGCGAACCCTACAGCCGATGCCGAAATCAAATATTCAAAACAGATCCAGAGTAAAATGCAATATTCAAAAAGGCAATATTGAAGATAGCAACCATTATGCCTGAGGGACAGAGGAATAATGAGGGTCGATAATACCCTTAGGAAAGGCTTTTTCACGCCCTGACGCGTTTATGGGTTTATCCCATTAAAATTTAATTCATTTCTTACTCCAGTACTTCTAGATTATTAGTTTTAAGTGTGGTTTCTGTAATCATTAATATTAAATGTATTATCAACGGTGACTGCCTCGTTGGCCTAGTGGTCCTAAAAGTGGCTGCTAAGCTAGAGGTCTTGGGGTTTTATTCCCAGGTCGAGCTAAAAGTGCTATTGGGTTTATTTATGAAATTCTCAGTAGCAGCTCAGAGTTAGGATTTGTGCCCGGTTAATGTCAATAGGCTTACCCCCATTACATGGGGCCTATACATACTGGCGAACTGTGGGTGTACATTGGTACGCTCCTGCCTAACCCTTCGGGGAATACAGGCGTGATGGTATGTATGTTATCAACGTGGGAAAGCAATGCGGTCTACAAGCAGTGATGCATATAATTCGCGTTATTGAAGAAAAAACTAATACCCGGCTAAGTGCGAGCCGAATTCGCATATGAAGGGTTCCGTAGCACCGTACAATACAAACACAAACGTACAAAAAAACACGATTCTTCAATATTTTACTTTTTAATTTGTTGTTACAGCGCCCATAGTAATACACATGATTAACATTTCAAGTCTCTACTCGTACTTATTACGGTTCAAGAGCTACAGGCCTGTAAGAGACAGATAAGTCCTAGGGTTCCTTTTGCCATCGTATAGGTACAGAACTCTACAAAGAATCTTGCTATTTCACTTGCACAACATACCCAGCAGTGAGAAAGACATGATAAGCGTCGCCTTTTAAAATTAATTTGCATGTTGTTCTTGAATTGTTGTGCTTCAGTGGATCGATAAATAACATATCTACATATGTATATTTTACTGTTTAGTAACTCAACTGATTCATTTACTTTGCTGGATTTTAAAATTCTCAAAATAGAAATATATCTCTATTGTACGTTGATTAATTTGCATTCATCATCTTATCAGCCGAATTCTGTCCACTACTGGACATTGACCTCCACTAAAGACAGCCACAATGACCGGTCCTGGGTTACCGCTGCCCGCATTCAGCATATTTATTTATAACTCGCTTTCGCTCCCGACTTCTTTCGTGTGGCTTATTTCGTCAGCGTTAAGTTACGTCTTTAGTTACTGGTCTGCTCCTGTGTGTCGTAGCGTGATGTTATATGGCCTATGTTATACAGGAATAATGTAGCTATTTATTGGTGGTCAGATGGTTAAAATCGGTACAGTTGTTTCGGAGCTTATTCTGCCGAATAAGCCCAAACCCAAACCCCCTTTTTTTGTTTGTACCCAAACAAAAAAATGAGTTCTATTTATAATATTAGTATAGATTTCTATTATGTAAAACAACTGCCAATCGAATATTCTGCTCGTCTTCACCTCCCAGCTGACTGTACCGACTCACTTAGTAAAACATCGTTAAGCCAACCTTCAGACATCTTGTGTTCCATTTGCCGTCGAATTAAGTACATTCCCGTTTCTTACGGCAAGATATAGTTGACAGTGCCACCCTTAGGGAATGCCGTATCTTGGAGGACGGTCTAACTGCTTCATCTGTTTCTCTGGAATGAAGATTATCGGCTGTAGGTTACCTAACGAGGTGGCTGTTATCACAAAAGATTTCTGAATAGACACTAAAGATTCCCAAAGGTGTCTCGCCTAGACCTTTCTTTTTGTATGAAGAAAATGAAAATTTATCTGGTGAGTAGGCACCTTAAATCATCTCGATGTTCGTTGGATTTCTCCTGAGATTAGATAGATAGCAGCCTATTATTGTCCCACTGTAGGTAAAAGGCCTCTTCTCATACTGATAAAGCACTAGCATTGATCACCACTCTTACTCAAAGTGGACTGATGATTTTAGACTTTATGTGCGGCAATTGATTTGTATTTACATAGAACTAGCTTTTGCCCGTGAGTTCGTTTGTGTAAATGTCGGTTATCGCGGACGCGGACAACGTTACTGAATAAAATGTAACCTATATCCTTTCTTGGAGTTCCAACTTACCCCGTACCTAATTTCGTCAAAATTCAGCTTACCCCGTACCGAATTTCGTCGAAATTTGGTTCAGTGATTTAGTCCTGAAAGCGTAACATAGACAGACAGAGTTTACTTATGCATTTATAATATAAGTATGGAAGTATGGATAGATGCCAATTACAATGAACACGCAGAAGATTGCAAAATAACTATTTTTTTTTTAATTTCTTTATAATGCAAGCAAGCCGACGGCCCACCTAATTTTAAGTGGTCCTGTGCCTATAGACATCTGCAATACCAGAGACAAATGCGTTGCCATCCCATAGACAAAGTTGAAACTACGTAACTAATAATAATAATTGTCTTAAGTACATCTATTATTTTTTTCTAATAAAACTAATGCGTATTTATCAGGGTACAATCAATATGGCGTCGCGTCGGAAATCGGCCACACACAACAATCAATCACAATTTAATGCAGACCTTTTTGGCCCCTATTGGTCGATTTAAAGCGTCCAGTCACATCGGAACCCTTGTACTGATGTGTGTTTGTTTAATTAAGGACAAATTAGGGAGCTCTTTGTGCTGGTTGGTCAACGTTAGCGATAATGTGGTCCCCTTTTCAATTTGGAACGCAGGTCTAGTTGGTATATTCTGTGAAAATTCCTGTCATTCTATTCAAGGAATGACAGCTCAGCATTTCATCAAAATTCACTGCACAGGAGATTTATAAAGACCTATCAATCCTCTGCAGTTTCAACCGCCTTTAGTTACATTTTTGATTACTACTCCGCTCCCGTAGCTCGTAGCGTGATGTTATGTAGCCTATAACCTAACTTGATAAACGGGCTATATATTGAAAAAATATTTTTTCAAATCGGCCAGTAGTTCCTAAGATTAGTGCGTACAAACAAGTTCTTCAAACAGACTCCTATATAAACTTTCAACCCTTTTTTCTCGCAACAAAAGGTAACCTATGTCCTTCTCCAAAGTCTAATCTATCTCTGTACCAAATTTCATCAAAATCGGTTCAGTGGTTTAGGCGTCAGAACGCAAGGGACAGACAGAGTAACTTTCACATTTAAAATAATTAGTATGGAATATGGATAATAATCTATGATCTTAATGAGTTCTTTATTTGTCTTGACCCTAATCATAAAGTGTTATTGAACCTTTATGTAATGTTATCTGTGGGTTAGTTTGTTTGCTTTCAGTAGGTCAACAGTTAGTACATAAAGTTCATTAGTTTATCTTATGTAGGAGCTTCCATTAGCCGGATTGCCTTACACTTTAATGCTAACGATGTTGTATATATTTTCGTCTTTACAGCCTTTTCATTGGCTCTATCTTGTTGCAGTTTGCTCCTTGCTCTGTGTCATCAATACTTTTGATATATTTAATTGTTCTTATGTTTGCCAAACGTGACGTTTGGAAGCACTGGTTTCATTACAATAATTGTTTCTGATAAAAACTGACACTATTGCCGAGAGTCATAGGATCTGTTTTATAATGTGCTCGACTACCGCAAAAAAGCAGACAATTCAAAAAAATAAAATTATATTTCAATTTTTTACTAGCTGCGCTCGCAGCTTCGCTCACGTGGAACTAAGTGTAACTTATGGAAATGAGAATGGTCATAATCCTCTAAGCTGGTGTAATAGTTGTAAGCATGATTACTGAAAGTGAAGATACTGGTTAAGGAATTTGTGTAAAGACTGAAGTCTGGATTCGTGCCCGGTTGGTAATTGGCAAACGCCATGTCTGGGACTAAAACATTTATAACCAAGAAATAAAGTCAAAGTCTTACACAATGTTGACGACCGCTGCATTTTCCCAACTGAAACAAAAGAAGTAAACAGATTTAAAACAAAACATTGTTCTATATACTTTTTCTATGTAACAGAATTGCAGGTCCCGTAAATGTTTGGCCGGGTAAATTTTTTACAATCCGAATTTACCTTTACGCGGCAGTTAGGGGAGGGATGCACGGGTAGAACGGGAACGTTGAATAAAACAGTGGACTAAGCAACAAGCTTTGACTACAGTGTTGCCTTGTTTAAATGGGATAAGTAGAATTTGGTGCTCAGACAAAAATAATTATTGAAACGAGACTATGAATTTGTTGTTAGCTATTTTACGACTCAGTGTGATAAAAAAATGTTTTTTTTTTATGTATTATGGAATAAATCTGCTGTTCCATATATTTTAATCGCGTTATAGTGCTATTTTGTAGGTAACAGCTGTTTTCTTGTTTTTTTTTTATATTGGTAATCAGTTTTACCTCTGATAAATGTATAAAGAATCAAAAGTCATGTTGTATAAAACAGATTATTTTTAAGTGGTGCGAAATCAAAATACTTGCCTCGCTTTTTGAGGAAGTTAAGTCGCTTGTTCTGAAGATATTTTAGCTGCAAAAGAAAAAAAACCTGCCATCGAATGAACCCTAAAAAAAATCTATCTATTCTACGAATCAAAAATTCATTCCAAAAGAAATTCGTACAATCTCAAAATAATCCTTCATCTGGTAACACTCTAACTTCGCCTGTACATTTATACGCTTAGGTTGCCTTTCTTTACTAACACGGTTTGTTTCGGTGTTTTCCCCAAGGCAAAGTTGTCAGCTACAAAAATATATGAAACTCTTCGCGGGGAAAATAAAATGTTAACATTATTTAAGAAACGACGTTTGCTTTGATAGTTGTAAATACCAGAATTTGTGGAGTATTACCGTATTACTGACTTGTTTTGTTTATTGCATTGAAATTGACAGCTCATTGTTTAGGGTTTCGTAGTTAAAGGGTGCCAAACGGAACCCTGTTCCTAAGACTCTGCTGTCTGTCTATTTGTCCGACTGCATTTCGTGAACCGTAATACGTACAGTATGTCCGCTATAACAAAAAATAATAGAAGTAAAAAGAGCAAAAATGTCTGGCTGTTTCTTCAGGTTGATCTCCGAAACGGCTCGACCAATTTTGACGGAACTTTCACTACAAAATAGCGAAGATAGTAATTTTGGATAGCAGATGTTATGCGGAGTTCCTTAAGCTAATTTTATTTTAGAAAAAGAATTAACGAACGAATTCGCGAGCATAAGCTAGTCAGTAATAAAATTATAAATGTCTCGATCGTTACTAACCTCTTTAAAAAGAAACGCGATAAAAAATGGAATTCTATCATCACAATCTTAAGCTTTGATATCTCTTAGATAACGATTCCGTCTTGTATTATTCACAAACGTAAATCATTCATGAAAATCACAAATTGTACTCACTCTGACATGAATAAGTGATTCTCATCGTGGACTGTTCACATTTCGTATACAAATTTCATTTTCTTCTTTATTTAGACTCTCAAAGGTTTTCTCGGTTTTACTTATTTTTATTTTGTCATCAACTGTACCTGAAGGTTTTGTCTCATCAATATATGTTTAGGACGACGTGTTTAGGGAGGATGACGTTTTATGACCTATTTGCCTACAGGTGCCTGTGTGTTCTTTACGAGGTGCCTTCCAAGTGCTTTTAGATTATCTTCAGGTAGCAGGATTCTGCTATTTGCGAAACCTCAGCTTTGGAGATGTTCTTTGCTGCCTAACTTCAGTGCGAAGTCTGTTTAAAGTTTTCAAAGTCGGGCACCCGGAGACGTCTCTCCGCATATTATGGCCCACCTTTTTTCTACGTTCGCATGCTCTGTAATTTAAACACTTGAGGATGTAATGACTGCGTCAGCGGATGGTGTTGTCGTTGCCGAATACTGGGAAAAACAAAATACCATCGATATGCTAAAAAGGGGGCTTTGCTATATATTTACGACAGCTGACGACTTCGAAATTTTTAAGTGTATCTAAACTCTTTTTCAAAAATGTTTCCTATTTTTTCTTTAGACTTATTGGTTAAAATCCTATCATTAATTTTCAAGATTTTGAAATTGAAAGTTGGTATGAGATACTGTGCGGCGTAAATGCTTTTAAGGTACGTCACCGGAAATCGGTCACCATCACCATTTAATTGTATGATTTTTCACCATATTATTATTTCTCCGTCATCCACCTCCTTCCTATGTTCCTATTTCATTTGGGGTCGGCACAGCATCATCCATATTTTTAAACTGAGTTATTTTACATTCCGAATAAATCACACAACTGCCACCTGGCAGTTAAAAATTTTGAAAATTCTATGTTGTCCCTTTCTCTCCCTTTCCATGGATAAGGACAGGTTTCACTATTATAATCGAAATAGTTGTCGCGCCTAAATCCCCCTTTGGTAATCGCATTTATATGATCCCCTGCAGCTTTCATGTGAAATGAATAGTCGTGACCCTCGCTTCTATTCGACCGCGTCCTTATTAACAGGAGAAGTATTCATTTTGAAATATTTTGTTACTCATTGAGTTTGTCTTGTTCTTCTCTATAGGAACCTACTGTTTGGAAGGAACCACTAGCTTCAACATACTGACTGACTTCTTAACAATTACAAAGTGCCTGTCAAAGGTTTATTAGAAATATTGATTAGATTTTGAAAAAGAAAAATGAACTGGGTTAGAAATCTTTTTTGGGACATCGTGTTGTTGTTTCTATTGTCACGTCGAAAATTCAGGTGAGAGATGTACGTGGAGACGTCGCGCCGGTTCGTACCCATAGCCGCAGCAGGTCTCCAAGGTTTAGAGCCTTCAGTCGATAGAATAATGTAGGTAAAGGAAGTCGGTAAATTGGATCCGTAACTTCCGAATAAGGATTTGCCTTAATAATTTTCCAAAAGTGACTTTAGTAGTTAATCACATTCTTATTGGGCGCCAAATCTTCATCGAATTTCTCACCGTAATTATTTTTAACTTAACTTAAAACCTACAGGCATAGTGTAAAACTCCCATCTTCCAATAATTAGGTACTACGTTTTCAAAATGAGCATCAAATTCAAATTTTATTACCATCCTTATTTACAGAATCAAAATTGATTTGACGATAAAATGTTCATCTAAATCGTTAATCCAATATTGGATTCCCGAACACCCTCTGGTAATTTTACTGACCCCAAATTTTCATCGAAATCCCCTAATTTACACTTGGTAATGGCAGCGCCAGGATTTTGGGGAATTCCGCGTTTTACACACATTTGCTCCTACCGTGTGTTTGGGAGTCGAAAAGTAATTGGAACTCGGAATATTTAATAGAGCCTGGTCGTAATTCTGTTGCTTTATTTACTATTTGCTTCAAGCGCTGTTGTTTCCTTTCTTGCTCGCATTTGAATGTTTATTACTATGTGATCGAGAAATCTAAGTATTTTCATCTCATTTTAACCTTTGTTGTTCAAATTGTTTAGAATTATTTCAGCCACAAGACTGTATTTTGTTATTTCTTTCATTTTATCCACTATCTATTATATTTTCTATGTTAATGTAAAGATGTCTAGGTTCAAAATTCCAATAAAAATGACTAGAGAATTTCTTTAGACTATTCATTCCATAGGCACCTTCAATAGCCATTTACACAAATAGAATCAGAATTCTATAAAGGCAATAGCGATTGGTTCTCTAAAGCGTCCAAATAAAAAGCAATTCAATCTCAATACAAATAGGTCCATAATAAAATCACAGCCCAAATTAAATATTAATGGATTGACATCGAGAGGGAAATGTGAAGCGTAATAAGAGTCAGATATTAACATTTCCAATTTATGAGATACTAGTTCCAGCCCGCGACTTTGACCGCGTGAAATATGTAGTTACTTTAGATATCAAATATAGTATGCACATCGATTTCTTTGGACTTCCATACGAACTTTCGTCCTCTATTTCACCCTATGTAGGTCGAATTTCTAAAAAGTTTGCCTAAATGCAGTTTCGTGGTTTTGTCTTCAATAATGATTGACTCCCATATAAACATTTATCCTCTATTTCAACCTGTTCAAGGCCTTTTTCGCGACTAAAGGCAGCTTATATTCTTCTCAAAAGTCCAATCTATCTCTGTACCAAATTTCGTCAAAATCGGTTCAGTGGTTTAGTCACGAAAGCCTAACAGACAAACAGACAGACAGAGTTACTTTCCCATTATTAATATTAATATGGATGGGAGCAGATTACTTATTTAAAAGAATTTCGAAGCCCTTCACCTTATGCAGATTAGGTTGGTACTTCAAGTTTGCCAACATAATGAACTGAATAATATCTCGCACATCTGTTAAATGTTCGGTCAGTGTTACCGGAGGGGTGTCGTTTGGGGTGAACCGTTGAGGCAGACCGCCGAATTAATAATTTCGTACATTTTTTGCAATGGTTGTGGAGGGGTTATGTATGGAGTGTGTGTGTTGATCAAAACATATAAAATCTTTTTAAACTTCTTCCGCGTGGCGTAACGTCTATGGTTACTGCTCCGTTCCCGTGTATCGTAGCGTGATGTTATGTAGCCTATGTCACTTAGGAATAATGTAGCTATGTATGAGTGAAGAAATGGTCAAAATCGGTGCAGGAGTTTTGGAGCCTATTTGGTACAAACAAACAAATAAATCTTTCCTCTTTATAATATTAGTATGTACTTATATATAATGTAGATTTACACAAATAAATAAATTGAAGTGACTGTTTACAGTGTCATAATAAAAGTGTTTTACAAAATAAATATGAATGCCATACAGAGTTACGAAAATTGAACTAAAATATTAGAGTCTGTCTGTTTGCTCCGGATAAACTCCGTAACGGCTGGACCGATATTCACGGGAATTTCACTGGTAGATAGCGGATGACACAAGGAGTAACATATATGGTTTAAGAAAAAAAAAACTCTCCCGCGGGCACTTCGTGTGAATCTTTAACCACACCTGAGAATTTTTAATATCCCCACTTTCTTGGTTACCTTAATCATTTTCCAATATTGAAAGAAAACCCAACTTGGACTTACCAAAGGAAAAGATAGAGGTCTGAAAGTAAAGCAAAGTAAATCTAGAACCGCCAGTTAAATGAATGCTTTTTCTAAAGTAAGTCAGTTAAGTATATTACTAAGTTGGGGGAAGCGGTCGTTTCATCAAAATTCTTTTCAGCACTTTTGATAACGCTAATGATAAATGTATGTGAGGCGAAAGTTTTCGAGCTGTCTTGCTTAGCTTTTAAATTGTATGTGTCTACGGGCTACGGGTATAAAGACGTGGTGTGGAAGCACGGAAAATTTAAACACAACATAACATACCATCACGCCTGTATTCCACGAAGGGTTAGGCAGAGGCGTACCAATGTACACCCACAGTTCGCCGGTATGTTTTGGTCCCATGTAATAGGGGGCGAGCCTATTGCCATCAACCGGGCACAGATCCTAACTCTGAGCTGCTACTGAGATTTTAATAGAAAAATCCAACAGCACTTTTTGCTTGACCTGGGAATCGAACCCAAGACCTCTAGCGTAGTACTCGCGCTTAAAACCACTAGGCCAATGAGGCAGTCATATTTTAATTTAGGTATATTTCAAATTAATACTTAAAAAACAGATAAAGTGCAAGAGGGAATGAAGGTTTCCGTATCATCCTACGATATTTAATTCTAAAATTATGTATCCCCTTTGATTTTTTTTGGTGTTGTGGCTGCAGTAACACACATCATTATCATCACATCAGCCATGTCCACTGCTGGACCTAGGTCTCCCCTAAATATATTTTTGACCGATTTTCGACCTTTAACCAGATGGTCAGTAAAACAAACTCTGTGACAATTACAAGTGATTATAGTAACCGGCACGAGTCGTGAGCACAAATTTCAAGTTCATTTTAGGGTCGTCGGCGCCGCCCGCCTCCTTCATTCCGCCAAAGAGACCCAAAAATGCAAGCTTGTGCTCACGACTCGTGCCGGTTACCATACCTTTTACGGTTCATAATATTTAGTCCTTTGACAGACGGACGGACAGATAGACAGTGGAGTTCTAGTAATAGGTTCCCGTTTCATAAATAATTGCTATTTTGTTTATAAATTTGAACAACATCTTAGTCTGGTCATCTCTACTTCATTTAATTTAACAGATTATACCTACTTCAAGACCAACATTTCGCCTTCATCAATCTTAGGACTTTAAAAGTTTTAAAACGAGAAACTCAAGCGAAAGTATTGGCAACAGTACACTCCGGTGGAACTGGTTAAAATGTTAAGAAATCTTAATTTGCTTTGGAATATAAACTTGATTTTATGGACCCAATTGACAGCTGACACGAAAACAGGGTTAAATTTGAGACTGTCCTACATTTTTTTTTAAGGAAGTGAAATCTTTAAATTACTTTTACCACCCTGGGCCGGGCGAAAGGGAGTGTCAGATTGTCACTGACTAAAACCCATCCGTGTTCCTCCTAATGCCCTTTGCGTTCTAGGGCCGCGGTGATTCTTTCGAACAAATTCCGCATCCGCACTGGCAGCATTCCATAGGATTCGTACATTTTTCTGGGATAAAAAGTATCCTAAATGTTTTACCACACTATAATCTATATCAATGCCAAATTTTATAAAGATCCGTTGAGCCGTTCAAGCGTAAAAAAGTAACAAACATCCATCCATCCAGGCATCTAATAATAATATTAGGATCAAATTCTAGATTTACTAGAAATTCAAGAAGCTGGATTTTTGGTATGGGAAACCGTACCAAAAATCCAGTTTAAAATTCCATATCCACTTTTTGCAAGCTGTAAATTTGTATAACTCTGAATGATATTAAAAATGTAAAAACTTGTTCACTGCATGATATTCAGATTCAGTTCATTAAAATAATGAAAGTTGAAAAGGTCTTTTGAAAAAAATCTAGGACGGATAGCGAACGTCAAAAGCATTTGCGTAAATAATATTATGTGAATTGAAACTCCATAAACTATTTTTCATGAATAGGTAAGCTGGTAATTTGTTTTTTTATCTATACTAATATTACGAACCTGAAGAGTTTGTTTGTTTGCTTGAACTCACTAATTTCAGGAACTACGTGTTTGAATTGAAAAAGTGTTTTTGTGTTGGAAATTTCATTTATCGAGGAAGGCTTTAGGCTTTATAACATCACGCTACGACACATGGGAAAGGAGCAGTAGCCAAAGACGTAACTTAACGCGGGTGAAAATAGTCACTCGCAGAAGCTAGTAGTATTATAAATGCGAAATTAACTCTGTCCGTCGGTCTGCCACGCTCTCACGAGTGAACCAAACGATTTTGATGAAAGGTATGGGGTAAGTTTGAACCCCAAGGAAGGACATAGACTACTTTTTATTCTGAAACTTTTATTCGGGCGATCTTGCGGGCAATCTAGTTAAATATTAAATGAAAAAATATTAAATTGGTGCACAGCCTCTTAATGAACATACAAAAGGAAGTTTGTAAGTATATGTTTGTATTTTGTATACTGCCTCGTTAGCATAATAGTCCTAAGCGCGACTGCTACGCTAGAGGTCTTGGGTTCGATTCCCAGGTCGAGCAAAAAGAGCTATTGGGTTTTTCTGTGAAATTCTGAGAAGCAGCTCAGAGTTAGGATTTGTGCCCGGTTAATAGCGATAGGCTCGCCTTCTATTACATGGGACCTAAACATACCGGCGAACTGTGGGTGTACATTGGTACACCTCTGCCTAACCCTTCGGGGAGTACCGGCGTGATGGTATGTTTGTATGTATTTATACTGGACGCGTGGTATGTCTATTCCTTACAGAGTCTTAGACGGCTTAGGGCTAATAGGATATCAATAAAACCGATTAGAAAGTCGTTTACCTTATAAATAAATCGATACTAACTTGTTTTATTACATACTTACTCTCGGTTTTTCGAAGGAAATATTAATATGATGAATTGTCAAACGTGCGTAAACTGCTGTGATTGGTTGACTTAATTATCAACAAAACAGCGGTGTGTTGTTTTTTCGTGTGAGACTGAATCAGAAGACCTCATAGACTGGTGCTTAACTGCCTCGTTAGCCTAGTGCTAGTGGTCCTAAGTGCGATTGCTACGCTAAAGCTCTTGGGTTCGATTCCCAGGTCGAGCAAAAAGTGTTATTGGGTTTTTCTATGACATTATAAGTAGCAGCTCGGATTTAGAATTTGTGTCCGATTAATGACAACAGGCTTACCCCCTATTACAAGGCACCTAAAATATACAGTCGGACTGTTGGTGTAAATTAGAACACATCTGCCTAACCCTTCGGGGAATACAGGCGTGATGGTATGTATGTTAATATGCTATCTCTCTTTTACATTCAAAAGTTGATATCACTAAGCAATCAAACCATTTCTAAATGACCGTATAATATACTGTGTAAATAGTTCCTAGCTAGTTCTAGTACTTAGTTGATTAGATTACACTGAATCAATTTTAGTAATATTAAGCTGGCGTTTCACTTCTGCTGACGCGAGATTGAACTTCTAGAGATTAGTTAACACCTAAATGCTGCTGGGGGTCGAGAAGACCAATACAGATAATAATTAGAATTTATTTTATCTCAAGCTACAGTTAAACTTTTTTGATTTATTATTACGGAGTTCGTGGCATGATCCGGTCGTCTGCCGGTGTTTTTGTGCAAAAGGCATATTTTATTTGTATGGAAGCCTCCATTTATAAATAACTCCTCACAAGTTTGACAGCAGAAAAAATATGGCTTCGAATTGATGATAAATTTATTGTTTTATTTGGCTACTTCTGCCAGTGACTTCGTTCGCGTGGTTGTATCTAAGTTACGTCTTTGGTTACTGCTCGTCCCCCGTGTTTCGTAGCGTGATGTTATAAAGCCTAAAGCCTTCCTCGAAAAATGAACTATCTAAAACAAAATGAATTTTTCAATTCAAACCAGTAGTTCCTGAGATTAGCGCGTCCAATCAAACAAACAAACTTTTGAGCTGTATAAAATGAGTATAGATTATTTTTAAAGAAAGGTGATATTTGTCGAAAACTGAGCTTGTTTTGTTTTCTAATACATGAAAAAGCCATTAAAAGTGCGGTTGTGTTTTGTTATTTAAGCTTGCAAGCATGCGCGTAAAATTGAGAGTACCATGTTGGCTTTAATGCTGTGGTTGTTGCCTATTGGTCACGCGTATCGTATTTACACAACCAATAATATAACGTTCATTAAATTTATACTATTTATTTTACATTTCACTCAATATTGAATCGTCGAAATTGGAAAATTTATTGCTGTTTGTCAGATTTCACAAAATTGTATATTGTTAAATATATCATGTGTTGATTAAGTAATTTGTAATCAGATTAATAAGAGTGCTGTCGAAAAAATTGCTGTAATTTTTTTTTTTAGTATTCTACCAGTTATGAAAAACGAAGTGTCATCAATGTCTTCACGCCTGTATTCCCAAAGGGTTAGGCAGAGGTGTACCAATGTACACCCATCGTTTGCTGGTATGTTTAGGTGTTATGAAATATAGGGCAAACCTATTGCTATTAGCCGGACACGAATTTTAACTCCGAGCTGCTACTGAGAATTTCATAGAAAAACATGATAATATTTTTCTCGGCCTGGGAATCGAACCCAAGACCTCTAGCATAGCAGTCGCACTTAGGACCACTAGGCCCACAAGGCAGTCGATTTGTATGTCTAGACTAAAAAAATACAGTAACGATCGCAATAAACAAATAGGTTTTCCTTTGAACAATTTATCACTTTGTTTTTATCTATAAACATTAATCTGGTGACAAGAACCAGATAAGAATAATCTCAAGTCAGTGACTTATTGCAGTACATATCGAAGTGAAAACTTATGAAGGACGTTTAGTACGACACAAGTTAAAGATTACATTGTTGTACGTTGGCTGAAACTTGCAGTGAGTTTGTACATTTTCGCTCGGCTTTTATGAAAGAACTTGACTCTTTGTTACTAGTTCGCTTAGATTAGATAGTGCACAAACATTCAATTAGATTGATTGTAGGTCTATGATACACTCACCTGTGTTGCTACCAAGGTCAATGTTTTCAAATTGGTGAAATAGGCCCTCGAGATATCTAATCGAGGATCTCGGAAGTTACCCTATAGTAGTTTCATTCTGACTGTAGTAAACAGCACAATTTTATTTCTACCTTTTTAAATGCACTAGTTCGGAAATAGTCGTGTGTGACAAGTTTTCCCGATGCAACTTCTTAGTTGTGTCGTACCTTTGAAAGGTTTCACATTCCACTGACACGAATAATCTCCGTCGGCGACTCGATCTCTGATATTTGTCATCAGTGAGTGAGTGTTGACTCCCCGAGACTTGTCCCACCACTTTCACCTTCGCATTTACAGGTTAATTCGAAACCTATATACCTACTTACTGATTACGTAAGTAGTAACAACCAACGCGAAATTGATGCTGAAGTTGAATTAAGAATTTCGCGTAACTTGATTGCAATTTTTGAATGTCAATTAATGTTGGTTAATTATGAAAAAGTTAATTTCTTGTCGTTTGTTTTTGGTGTTATGTGATGATTAAGTCATTACATATTTTAATTTAAAACCTGTATTTTATTGACAGCCATGAAAGTTTGTCAGATCTGATAGTCAATAATAATCATAATTATTTATTTACGTAGCCTAGTGGTGCTAAGTGCGACTGCTACGCTAGAGGTCTTGGGTTCGATTCCCAGGTCGAGCAAAAAGTGTTATTGGGTTTTTCTATGAAATTCTCAGTAGCAGCTCGGAGTTAGGATTTGTGCCCGGTTAATGGCAATAGGCTCGCCCCCTATTACATGGGACCTAAAACATACCGGCGAACTGTGGGTGTACATTGGTACACCTCTGCCTAACCCTCCGGGGAATACAGGCGTGATGGTATGTTGTTGTTGTTGTATTTATTTACGCAAACATAATTGTGAATGCACATGTTTTACAAAAGATTGGCATGTAAATGTCAAAGTTATCAAATAACAATCAAATTCCAACTCCCTATCGAATCTGCATATTTGATAACGCGACAAGATGATAGAATGAAGGTAATCATTCAATGGTTTCACTTTTTTTTTTTTTTTTGGGGGTGGGAAATCATCAAATAACTTCTCCCGCCCTGGGCGGGGCGGGAGGGAAGTGTCAGACTTTTACTGACTAAAACCCACCCATGTTCCTTCTTGTGCCCTTTGTGTTCCGGGGGCGCGGTATCTCTTACGAACAACCCGCAGCCCCGGCAGGCATCGGCCCTCAGTGGCCCCTTCCTTATGCTGACATCTCTTTGAAGCGCGCGTGGAACACGAACGCCGTCGACACGGCCTGTCGTTTTGTTAAACGTAAGGACGGTGAGCTACCCATTGCTCACCGTCCACAGGCCCGTATCTACGGTGGCCGGGAGTTGTCTCGCGGCTCCCAACGTCCGGAGCGTCTACCGCGGGAGAACCGCTGTCTCAACCGTCCCGCCGCCTCCTTCTCTAGCATTACTGCCTCACAAAAGGAGGCGACTGCATCCCATTCCCTCTCGCTCCGGACCATGGCTTGCACCAGGGCCGGACGCGAGAATTCGCCGCCGCCGATGGCCGCCACGAGGACTCGGCGATGCTCCGCCCAAGCGGGGCATACCGCCACGGTGTGCTCCACCGTGTCCTCGGGGCGATCCACACAATGGTGACACCCGGAATTGGTTTCACTTACAATCTAAAACAGCAAAGCTTGAATTTATAGATTTATTTCCGTCTTCTATTTAGTAATAACATACACGCCTGAGAGGTGTACCCACAGATCGCCGGTATGCTTAAGTTCGTTATTGCCATTAACCGGGCAAAATCTATCTCCGAGCTGCTATTGAGTTTCACAAAAACAACCAATAACGCTTTGCTCGACCTGGGAATCGAACCCAAGATCTCTAGCGTAGGATTCGCCCTTAGGATCACCAGGCTAAAAAGGCAGTTTTTCTATGTAATATAATAGTTGAAATAATATTTAAATGAAGTATTTGTAAATTGGTTTTGCATACCGATAAAACGATGAGACATGTAGAACTATGCAATATTATGAACGTCTTTGTAAACATACCATGTTTCTGGCAAATAAATATTCTATTGTCATGTTTATTTTTGTGTGTGTACTGTATGATACTGATGTTGCACCTTGTTCTAAGTGAGATATTCAACATTTTCTATTTAAAACTTTCTGTACATTAACAATAATATTACGCCGGTTTTTTCCGAAGATAGAGATGCATCTTTCTTTTTTATTGAGAAATCTTCAAGGATACCTTCCATCTGGGGAAAACTGAGAGTTATGTCGGGCTATTACCGACTACGCCACGATTTCTTCTATCACCATGAGTCGGGATCTTAGTAACACCCGAGCTCCCAACTGGCAGAGATATGCCCTACACCTTCAAGATAAGAACAAAACAGGAGAGATGAGATGAAGAATTATGTAGGTATATAACATACCATCACGCCTGTATTCCCCAAAGGGTTAGGGAGAGGTGTACCAATGTACACCCACAGTTCGCCGGTATTATTAGGTCCCATGTAATAGGGGGCGAGCCTATTGCCATTTACCGAGCACAAATCCAAACTCCGAGCTGCTACTGAGAATTTTATAAAAAAATCTATAATACTTTTTGCTCGACTTGGGAATCGAACCCAAGATCTGTAGCGTAGCAGTCGCGCTTTGGACCACTAGGCTACCGAGGTAGTTAAAAAACATATATTGAAACGATCTCGTCATCTCAGTTTCTTCAAATAGAGAATTCCGATGTTTATTCCTTCCTGAAGTGTAATATAACGACGTAATTTCAGTTCACTATTTATAGTTTTTATAGACATTCCTGAAAGTAACGAGCGGTTGGTTGCATTGTCATGTGCAGTTAATTTTATGGGAGGAAATATCAGTAGCTGCGTTTAAGTTCAGTTGAGGCAGCTGTAAAAGGGATTTCGCTGCGAATAGACTCATAGACTTCCTGCAGGAAGAACCGAGTGCAATCTTGGAAATACTCTTCTTCGTCCGGTCAGCATCATCAACTGGAGCATCGAATCAATTTATCAGGCATCATCGAATGAATTTTAACAAGAGGGGTAACCAATTGACGACGCGTCTGTACTAAGTTTTCAAGACACCAACTTGCTTTGCTCTACTTGATAATTGTACAAAATTTCGGTGAGGGTTAATTATGATACTAGTGTGGTAAGTTTGTTATTACGGTCGACGCTAGATGTGGTTGAAGTTATAGGTTGGTATTAGCAGCCACAAACTGAATTATTATTTTATTTAAAATAGCACGTATTAATGTTAATTCAAAATAAATAATTAGGGGGAAAAAAAATGTTAATAATTTATCTTTGTGAAAATTGTGGTGTGTATGAAATTCACTTAAGACACATTGATTGTTCAAGTAAAGCAACTTTGTAGCCCCGTAAACACCAACATTATGCCATTATTTTGACCTCGAATATTCTTTAACGTGGGCAAAAGTCCTACAAAACTCACTCAACACGCAAAGCGACGAGCGACAATAACACACCAACTTTCGGTCCCAATTGTAACCCGTCAGATTTACACCCCCATTCTAATATACATGGTGTTGTAATAAATGGGTGCGCCGCGATCTACGCTCTCCGCCCTACTAACTCATTCATGGCTGCCTGCGTTTATGAATGGCTAAAGTTGCCGTTTTTCCGCGTTTGCGCAAATTTTATGGCAATGACGCCTCGCGGGGTAATGTCGCTGTGACGTACGGTTTTCTTTTTTTTCCGCGCTTGTTTTGTTTTTTTTGTAGAATTATTTATGTTGGTTAGGCCCTCTGCCCACGTCCGACTTTTTATGGGACCGATTATTATCGGTCAGGTCAATAGATCTATAGTTTCGTGGGAGCGACTTTTTGTGGGACGTATGAGTTAATATATTAGAATTTATATGTTCTATTCTCTCCGACAAAAAAGTCGGTGACTGATTGTCTGACGTGGCCGGACAGTCTTCGCAAGGACTTCTTGTTTTTAAGGTGCTGTTTCACTATCTCTCAATACACCTAGTTTAAATAATTTCAAGTACTTTTTAATAATGTATTAAAAAAGCAAGCTTTGATATTGCATTGTCATGCAATGTGCATATGTATTTAAAATTCCAGCTCATTCGAACACCGGGAAGTGGGTCAAATTTAACTTGTAAGATTTGCCTAGACACTGCAGACACCAGAACATATAAAAGTAAATAAAAGCGTGTAGTATTAAAAGAACAAAATTTGTTTAAAAAGATCTGCCAATATAATCGGAACTTTTGGAAAGTAGTGCAATAGACCTTTTTTGTTGCAGGTACTTTATTGAATTAAAGATAAAATGTATTGTTGTCAATAAAATATTTTTGGGGTTTTAAAGCAATTTGAGCTTACAGTATTACTGGAAACTGATGATATTGGCTTAGCATTTTCACGCCATTTCTGTGATCTCGTATTTTGTATCTACAGTGGTAAGTACTACCCAGTAGTACCTAATATCTTGGGGCATTTGCTCCTGTAGACCATTTAAAATTTTCGGAACATTAAATAGCCAGAAGTTTGTGAACATTTACGAGGGAAGATTATTGAGTTCGCGGAACTGGACTTAAAGTTATAAGTACCTATTAGGTACTTACCTAATTGACTTTTTTTTTCTTCGGAAAATGGCCCTTCATAAGCTCCAACTAAGTGTAAAGAAAAAGAAAATGCAACTAGCGATAATAAAGCCTTTTTTTCCACGGTGGAAATCCTTATGGACTTCCTCCGTCGTGGGGGTGTCAGATTGGCATGTCGGACTCTTACCGGCTAAAACCACAGCGGTGTTCCACCTCTGCCTATGGCCGGGGGTGCGGGATTCGTATAAGCATTTTTCCCGAAGGGTTCGGCAGAGGTGTACCAATGTACACCCACCCCGGTATGTTTAGGTCCCATGTAATAGGGGGCGAGCCTTTTGCCATTAACCGGGCACAAATCCTAACTCCGAGTTGCTACTAAGAATTTCATAGAAAAACCTAATAACACTTTTGGCTCGACCTGGGAATCGAACCCAAGACCTCTAGCGTAGCAGTCGCGCTTAGGACCACTAGGCTACCGAGGCAGTTAAGTACTTAAGTAAGAGTTAGTTGCCAATAAAAGTTTAAATAACAATAAAAGCTTAGAAACCGCTAGCAAACCGACTTCCCAAACAAAACTAAACATTAATTTGGCAGAGTTGTAGCGGAGTGTAGCGCTGCTCTAAATCCGCTTCAAGCGCCGCGCGTCGGTTTCGCAACAAATCTGTCAGACGTTGAGATACCGCATTCCGTAAGGGTCGTGTTTCGCGGAATATGTCACGGACGATGAGAATAAGACGTGTTTTTAAACACACGGAGTGTAAGAAGGCACATAACATACATGTTAACTGCGAATATTGCCCATCAAACTAAGAAACACTGAGCAAAAATTATTGCTGGAATCAACTTTTATTTTTAGTGTGAAATATAACTGCTTATGCTTGTGCGCAATGTTACGCAAGCAAAACATTGTGTATACGGGTGCGTTCTACAGTACAGGGGGCATGGGGGTATTCAAAATTTAAATCATCATCATCATCTACTTAGCCTTTTCCCGACTATGTTGGGGTCGGCTTCCAGTCTAACCGGATGCAGCTGAATACCAGTGTTTTACATGGAGCGACTGCCTATCTGACCTCCACAACCCAGTTACTGGGCAACACGATACCTCTTGGTAAGACTGGTTGTCAGACTTCCTGGCTTCTGACTATCCGTAACGACTGTCAAAGATCTACGAATGACAGCCGGGACGAACGGCTTTACGTGCTTTCCGAGGCACGGGGGTGTGACACCACCAATTTCCAAACTCCGGGCTGCTACTGAGAAATTCGCAATGGAAAAACCCAATAACACTTTTTGCCCGACACAGGAATCGAACCCAAGACCCGTGCTCATCCGCCGCGCTTCCGACCACGAGACCAAAGGGGCAAAAAAAAAAAAATTTAGATAACATACTTAAATTTGCAAAAAAAATGTTGGAATTTCGACCTTTATCTGCGTAACTAAAAGGTTCACAGGCATGGACTCCAGAAAAAAAAATGTTTACAATGTTCGGCTTCTTAAGTGTCTTTTTTTACCCTTTTTAAACATGACATATCATATCTAGATATTAAATTGTTAGCTTCTGCTTCTTTGTTAGTTTCTAGTACAAAGTTCGAATGCTAAAGGTGAAAATCGTGAGTAGATTCACGTTTTCTGCACAAAAAATTTAATAGATTGACGGATGTCAGACAAGATTTCAATGCATTTTTTGTAATCTTATATTCAAATGAATATCAATTGCCATTAATGTATGTTTGATTCGGCTGTTGTATTTTTTGTGTTCGTAAGATTAGGTTTGTACGAAAGAAAAAATTGGAAAAACTATCGGAAAATTGATAATGCGGGAGGCATTTTTGTGTGAAAATAAACCCGCGGGAAACCGCGGCGAGTCGCTAGTTTACGATATACATGCATACATAACCTTCCTTACCTTCTTTTTTCCTATAGGGGTAGGCAGTAACCACAGAACGCCACCTGCTACGATCCTTACATACTTCTTTCACTTCTTTCGCTTCGTCCACGTTCATACATCTGGTCATACAAGCACGCCGGTTACTAGTACTGCGCATCCGATGCGTGTTATAATAGAGTTTAATCAGTTTACCTTGAGTTTTGCTTACCCATACTCCTATACTAGTTTTTATTTTTATTATAATCATCATCAAGCAGATGATGATTCTTATACTATTTACCCCATCTATTGTGATATTTTACATAATTATGTAGCCTTTAATTACCGTTATATTGATACACGATACTACAAACTTGTAATGGTTTGTAACGTAGACCGTGAACTACGACATAAAACTGTGTGCGTATGTGTGTCCATTGAACTGTTAACTCTTATACCACGTATTAGATGTCATATTATATTACTATAGTGATTGTCTTCATTGTTTCCTTACAACATGACGTAGCTAAGGAATCAATCGCAGGCATACTCTGTGGAAATCTCCCTCAGTTTGTTTATGTGAAGTAAACTTGAGTTGTGCTATCATCTCTTATGCTAGTAATTCACGGGTCATTTTAAGCTCATTTCCCCCTAAATTTACTGATGAAAATATTTACAGAATAATACTGCAAGTGGGCAATTCTAGTAACTTTCAGGAACGTTTCTAATCTCAGTCTCAATCTGTGAAAAATGTCTCTAATTTACCTTTCAATTTTTGACGAGATATTGACATTGATTTTGACTATATTTTAAACGTTTTTAATTACGAGAATTGGCCTTCAGTTCATTAAGTTGATGTAATCTTTTATACTGACAATTTACCTAAATAGGACCTTCATATACCCAAACATTATATCTTAATGGATGGACGGATGTTTCTATTCATCCTCACAAACTTTCGCATATGTAATATTAGTAGGATAAATAATAACATTGCAAATCGGCAAACTATCGATAGTCGAGTATGGATCGGCAACACTACAGCCAACCCGATCCAGTAACAGAGCAGTCGCTAAAACGCACGATTCTGATACTGCTTCCGAGCTCAGGAAATCACAAAACCGCGATGCAGTATTGGAGCATCAGCATTCATACAGTCGGAAAATCACTGATCGCTGATGCTAAAAGTAGCGTATAAAAAGAATATTCGAACTAATTCCAAAACTGCCAACTTTATAATCCCGTTCCGTTTTAAATCCCGTTCGACTTCACACCCTAAATATTATGTCATAGCAGGTGTCAGGTGGAAAACGCTTACTGGCTTATGCCAGTAAGCGTTTTCTGTAGATATTATTATCTAGCAAATATCAGCAAATTCCACTGACATTTTTGCAAAGAAATATGAGGCTGAAGACACCGCATAGCTCAAAGGTCATATTACTTGCGTATGTCACGGACGGTTGAATAAAACGAGTGCTATTTGCATCGGCCTTGTTCCACGATATAATTGTAATGCGAACTTTGATTCACAATAATATTGTTCTCATGTTTATTGTTTGGGTGTCGATTTGTGAAGAAAATACTTAGTATACACGGCTACTTATCAGGCTATACATTTCCAGTTTATGCCGATCTCTCATTGTATAGGTTTTCCATACAATAAGAACTCAGCTTATACTGAAAATGTATAGCTTGATATGTAGCCGTGTGTACGTTCTTAGTTTTTGGAGTCAAATTTCTGCGAGAGAGTCGACCAGATCCGTTCAGCTATTTAAGCGTGAAAGAGTAACAAATATCCATCTATTCATTCATTCTCAAAAACTTTCGCATTTATAATATTAATAGGATAGTAGGATTTGGCTGTACCGACCCCCACCTGGGCAAAGGCCCGATGTCATCATCATCTCCCAGCCTTTCAGCTTTTCTCTGCCTTTTCCCAACTATGTTGGGGTCGGCTTCCAGTCTAACCGGAAGCAGCTGAATATCAGTGTTTTACATGGAGCGACTGCCTATCTGACCTCCACAACCCAGTTACTGGGCAACACGATACCTCCTGTAAGACTGGTTGTTAGACTGTCTGGCTTCTGACTATCCGTAACGACTGTCAAAGATTTACGAATGACAGCCGGGACCAACGGCTTTCCGAGACACGGGGGTGTCACACTACAAACTTCCAAACTCCGGGCTGCTACTGAGAAATTCGTAATGGACAAACCCAATAACACTTTTTGACCGACCCAGGAATCGCACCCAGGACCTCGTGCTCATCAGTCGCGCTTGCAACCACGAGACGAACGGGGTAGGCCTAATGTATGATTAGAAAAAGATCTAAGTCCCTACTTACGATATTGGGGGGTGAAAACCCTAAAAAGGGATGCCCTTTATAACCCTGGTTGTGTTACTTGCTCTATCTGAAGGGTTTAGTATATCATGCTAAAAGATTAGCATTTTCTTCTCATTTTTTGAGGAAACCTTATTAATATTATACATGTTGTGTTTGTATGTTTATTGCTCTAACACATTGAAACGGCTGCACGGAATCAGATGAAATTTAACACACATATATAGATATTGATCTAGCTTGATGCATAGTAGGTACAAGTATTTTCTCGGTTTTGTGTTACCACCATACCATCACGCCTGTATTCTCCGAAGGGTTACGCAAAAGTGCACCAATGTACACCCACAGTTCGGTGATATGTTTAGGTTCCATGTAATAGGGGGCGAGCCTATTGCCATTAACCGGGCACAAATCCTAACTCCGAGCTGCTACTGAGATTTTCACAGAACAACCCAATAACACTTTGCTCGACCTGGGAATGGAACCCAGGTCCTGGGTTCCTGGGACCACTAGGCCAACGAGTGAGGCTTTTGTGTTCCCTTGGGGTAATTTAGGACTTTGGCTTTAGTCTTTAGTCTTCGCAGACAAACTCGCGCGCACAATCTAGCTAGTTATCTATAAATCTTAACTGGGACTCTTGCAACATAAATAACTCACAGCCACTTGGTTTAATTTCGTTTCCTCCTACATTTACATCTTAGGAATATTGTCTTTGGATCTTTCGCTCGTGAAACCCGACTCCTGCCATCTTCAATGATCACCCAGTGACTGAAAAACAAACAATTTTATACTTTTGTTTGACATCAGCTGCTGCTTTTATGTGTGGTTTCCGAATGATACAGTTGGTAAAACTGGCAATGTATTGCAAACTTGAGATAGTGTCGTAATTTCGTCAGTATTAACGGTTACGTAAAGTGTGTGAAATATGGGGCGTCACTCAATGAAACTGCATTTGTGTAGTTGTTCGTTTTTGTTATTAGCGCCTTGTGGTTTTGATGTAACAGGCTTTTTTGTTCTGCCGACGTTAATAGGAGCAATTCTCATGGAGAAACGAATGCTCTCGATATGATGGGAATGTATGTTTGTTTTTGTCGTTGGCCCTGCGCCTTACAGAGATAAGGCGCAGGGCCAACGGGGGCCGACACAACCGGGGAGAGCCCCGGTTGTGTCGGATTGCCGTCCCATCGGACTATGAGAGTTAGGGAAGAGGGAGTGCACCAGTGTTTGTGCACACACTTGCGCACTATAGTATCTCTTGCGTACTTGGTTAGCCGCATTAAGATTCTCTGGAGAACACACAATTTTTTTACATTTATGAGATGCGAAAATATGGGGACATTCTAACGAACACTTTTACCATAGACTCAGTACATAAAACCTTCTTAAAAACAATAATTAATTTACCGAATAAGAGAAACACTAGACAATAAGGTGTCGCATTAGAAATGAGCATAAAAACGAGGTAATCTAAGGTCAAAAGTGATTTTTTTCTTAGTTATTTTCTTAAAACTAATCATCATCATCATCATCATCTTCCTGCCCTTATCCCATGTTACTTGGGGTCGGCGCAACACGTTTTCTTCTCCCATGCTGTCCTGTCAACCGTCATGCTATCGCTGACTCCCTTCTCTTTCATATCTTCAATCCATCCATCTTTTCTTTGGCCTCCCTCTTCCCCTCCATCCAACCACATTCATATTCATAACTCTTTTGGTCACATGCGTCTCATCCCATCCCATCCCTCCCATTATATTTTCTTAAAACTAATAATAGTAATAATTTTAAATGGACTATTTTACAACAAATTGACATTTGAATTAAGGACTTAGTATAAATTAAACAGGAATACAACCTATGACCAACTTTTATTTAGGACCGCAACTAAAATCGTGAAGAGAAAATCAACTGATTTCTGCGTTAGTTCCGTAGAAATAGTACCTCAAAATGGCCCATTCTAATGGTACAATGACCTCTTTTCAGGCTTCTGATAAACAAAACAAAATCTTGCAAAAATAGGATAACAATCGATACTAAATCAACCCGATCGAAAAAAGGCGAAGCAATTTGCATTCGAATAAATTAACGCCTTAATGCAAAACGGTGCCATATTCTTGAGGGTGAAATAATTATATTCACGTCACGACATCTTTGAAAATGGCGTAAAAATACCTACTACAGTTTGGGCTAGTGATGCTACGAGTCTCAGAGTCCGGAAGGTGGGAACTTCCGAATGATTTTACTTCCCCGCCTTTAGCCGTAGCCTAGTAGTCCTAAGCGCGACTGCTACGCTAGTGGTCTTGGGTTCGATTCCCAGGTCAAGCAGTGTTATTGGTTTTTTCTATGAAATTCTCAGTAGCAGCTCGTAGGATGTGTGCCCGGTTAATGGCAATAGGATCGCCCCCTATTACATGTGACCTAACCATACCGGCGAATTGTGGGTGTACATTGTTACACCTCTGCCTAACCCTTCGGGGAAAACAGGCGTGATGGTATGTTGTTATGTTACTTACATATTATTAAGTAAATAACTATTTATATTTGACTGACTAGCTTCTGCTCGCTTTTTTTACGTCCGTTTTCTTACGAATAGCAAAATATAGCCTATATCACACAAGGTTAACATAGCTTCCTATTAGCGGAATAGTTTTCAGAATCGGACCCGTAGTTTCGGAGATAAACGTGTTCAAAAAAACAAACAAATCTACAAACTGATTACAGAATTTTGTTTCTAACAAACCATTATGACTGCCTTTAACACACTTGTCTTCTACTCCGACTTCGACTTCTGGAAATTAGATTGAAAACTTCAGACTCCCGGTCCCAGTATAACTCCCACTGTAACATCACTAGTTCGAATATCGCATCGATTTGAAAAAAATCCCATCAAATCAGGAAGTAAGTCTTTTCTCTCAAGTCGGTGGCAATCAGAAGCTCCTCAATTTATTCGGTTATTGCTTTTGGGATCTAGAAGGTATGATAGTCTGAACGTATTTGAGATTCGATGTGTGGTTTTGTCTTTTTTTTATCTAATACGTAGTGTCGTTCTTGTTTTAGGCAAAACGTTTTCAATAATCATTGTCAGCTGGTTAACACACCTTATGTTTTCCTAGTATGGGGATATATTGATTATATATATATTATCCATCTAATCCATCTACTACTAAGCTAATGCAATTATGTTGATATTTTTGTCTAAAATCTGTCTCGCAACTTTTACATAGGACCAATTCACGCAACAAATATTTGTATGACCTACAGATAGTTGTTCCGGGTCTGGCTGTTTGTGTATGTGAGTTTATATGTTTGTAGACGCATTCACGATACAGGAGATATTCCTAGTGTGGGGCAACGTTTTTTAAAACAAAAAAAAATTAATTAGGTGCAGTCAGTGACAAAAGTCCATAGACGCTGTTACTTTTACATAATATCTAGGTATCATCTAAAAATAAGACAAGACATAATACGATGAGATGTGTTTATTAGACAACAGCTAATAATTTATTTATAAAAATTAAAAGTTAACTGTTAAAAACCTTTTGTCGTTGATCGTACCTAATTGTAAGAATTTTAAATCCGGGCTTAGAACCTGTATTCATTCAGATTTTTTGAACTCATACATACATACATACATAAACTCACGCCTTTTTCCCATGGGGGTAGGCAGAAACCACAGAACGCCACCTGCTACGATCCTTACATACTTCTTTCGCCTCGACCGTTTTTGAACTCAGAAAACAATTATACCAGAGAACAATCAGAATAAATGAAAACCATAAAAAATGACACAGAATACAGAGAGAAATTAAAATGGTAACAATATGGCTGTACCAAAAATTGCATTTTAATTGAACGCGTCGAGTCCGCTTCAATGGCAGCCAGCAATCGTTGCCGCATTCACGCGAATATTATTAATTAAACTGGACCAACGGCTTTCCATGAATAAATAGTTAAATAAAATGTCAAAATTGACTAGTACTGTTGTGTCTACGTTTATTGCCGATTTTGTACACTGGGCAATTCTGACAACCTGTATGTGTCGCCTGTGTTTATAAACTATTAAAAACATGTTATGTTTGTTCGGTTTTATTTAAAAAAACAAATTAGGTAATCTATACTAATACTTGGCAGTAATAGTATAATAATAAATAATAATATATGTAATAATAATATAATTAATAGTTGGCAGACTCGTCTCACAATTAGTTTGTTAAATTTATCCACCTGTGTATTTTTTTATCTTTCTCTACTCTGTATATTTTTTTTGTATGTATGTATTTATTATTTTTTATTTCTGGAAACTTTCTGTTCCTTGCACCTACTATGTTTTGTCTCTGCATCACCCTAAGGTTGACTGGTAGAAAATGCCTAACGCATTAAGTCCGCCTTTGTACAGTGTATTATTTACATTATGTGCAAAAGTTTTAATAAATAAATAAATAATACTTGATAATTAAGGTTTCTTTATGATAGTTAGATTCATAAATAATAGTTTAGGCTGTATGACATCTGCCAGGTATGCGTAATTTGTTCGAAAGAGTTACCGCGGCCCTAGAACGCAAAGGGCATTAAGAGGAACACGGGTGGGTTTTAGTCAGTAAAAGTCTGACACTCCCTTCCACCACACCCAGGGTGGAAGAAGCCATTTAATGATTTCCCGTCCAGCTGTATGACAACACGCTATGACACACAGGAGCAGAGCAGTAACCAAACTTTTGCCATATACGTAACTTAATGTGGATGAAAAGTACACGCGGACGTTCGTGGGCACTTTTTAATAAATTAAAACAATTGATTTAATATACTTATATAAATACTACAATACGTTTACGACCTTTTCTTCTCAAAAAAAAAATACTCAATTACAAAACTTTAAATATTGTTAATTGCCAATTGGTAACCACACGAACATATTACAAAACTAATTAACCTTCGTAATACGTAAATAATTAACCCTCCGACGCAACAGTGTCGTGTCTCCGTACTTTTTCTCATTATTCACATTAACTTACGTTAACGCTGTCGTCATGGGAATTCTCGTTCGTGGTCAATGGGACCGGTTCCAAGTACCCAGTGGAAATGGACAGGGGTCACTTTCCCATGAATCGATGGGTTTTTGCTCAAGTTTTATGGCCATATAAGATTCTTGCCATGGTATCTTTTTCTGCACATTGTTGGAATTGGCGTGGGATCGTGAGATATGGAAAGATGTCCGTCAAGTGGCAGTGAACGGGTTATCTGTAATCTTGTTTGAATTTAGAAAAGGCTGACTATTTTTATGAACATTTTCAACGTATTATTTCTACTTCTATTTCGTTTGGGTTCGATTCTCGATCATGTATCTAAATTTTAGTCAGGGCTGATTATTTAATGCTCTTTAACTTTTGTCTGAAGATTAAATATGACAGTTTGACATAAGTTCCATGTTGCCAGACCGCCATTTTTTTTCTAAATTCATGAGAAAAGATTTGTATTTTTGTTTGCAATGGATACACTCAAAAACTACTGACCCGGTTTTGAAAATTCTTTTACTTATGGAATGCTACATTATAGGAGTAAAATAGGCTATATATTATTTAAATATGTATTAAATATTTATTATTAATCTATATATTTTTTAAATTAATTTTCCGTAAGAAAATTCACGCGGGCACAAACTAGTTTTTTATGCGACGCCGGCGCCTATTCTTGCTTTATTAAAACGTTACTATGATTGCTCTATGGTCGCTTAGTATGCGTCATGTACTCTCGCTAATACAGCAACGTTTATTTTAACAATTTAACGACCAATTGTGTCGCAGTTGCTACAATCGTTCATGCCAAATATGCCAGATGATTCTCTAGGTTTGTCTGCCAAGTCACTGAGTACATAACAGTAGTGGCCAAGTACCTTTTCATTACTGTAAGTAGACAATTTTGAAGCCGAGTTCTTTCAAGATAATGGAGTAGGTAATTTATTGTCGAGGGAATAAAATTGGCGGTTAGTTTTAGGCGATCAATAAAATAGCATGTTCTGGTGACTATCGATACAAAGTTTTTTTAGTCATAAATAAGTGACCTTAATTTTGATAAAACAAGCCAAACAACAATCTCTCAATATTAAAATAATTAAAAATGCCAAATTTGAATGTGCTGCATTACTATCCACTTCCAGCGACATTAAACAGAATTGAACACTAAGCACGCTAACTTATGCTTGTAATAGATTATTAAACCCATTATTAAGCCCATCAAAAAAATAAATGTGAAAATAAGAGCCAAGTTCAATATTAAGAAAATGCGTGGTTGTTTATTTCGCCGACAAAAGAATTTAGATCTAAATGGGTGCCAAGTTCTGTAGATAATCCTGACATATATTTACTTATACTTAGGATAAATTCAAGCTCAAGATTAGACTTGGCTAGTTTTCAGTATTGCCAAATAGTCAGTTATTTTACAAATATAAGAAACTTGTATATACACCCATTATGTATTGAAAAAGTCATTTACGAGACCGCACATTTTCTCTGTCAACTCTTCATTAAAGAAATCGCAGCTGTATTAGTTTTAAAATAGAACACAAAATCGTTTCCTCCAAGACGAGTTATGGCCGACCATTGAGTTGTTGCTACTTGATGCACAAACAATGCGTCATTCCTGAGTGTACCTTGCATTTTACCCACAGATGGTCAACACACGTAAGCTGCGCCGGCGCCGGCGCCAGTACAAACCATACAAACAGCTTGTTCTACAGAACATTACGCCATTTTACATCGTTTTATTTAATAATACTTTTTTATGGTGTATAAAATTATCGCGTAAACTTTTTTCATGGAGTTTTGTTAGGGCTCGCCTCGCCCTCGGCTAAGTTACTCGTTAGCCTAGTGGTCCTAAGCGCGACTGCTACGCTAGAGGACTTGGGTTCGATTCCCAGGTCGAGCAAAAAGTGTTGTTGGGTTCGTCTGTGAAATTCTCAGTAGCAGCTCGGAGTCAGGATTTGTGCCCGGTTTTGGCAATAGGCTCGCCCCCTATTACATGGGACCCAAACATACCGGCGAACTGTGGGTGTACATTAATTAGTACACCTCTGCCGAACCCTTCGAGGAATAAAAGCGTGATGGTATGTATGAAGTTAAAGCTATCGTCACCTAAATTGCCGATGCCCGACGAAAACTTCTAATACTCCGGACATTTGGGTGAAATTAAGATATTTTCCCGGACTCCAGAGATAAATATTTTCAAATAAAACTAAAAACATTATTTACATTTAAACCTTTTTATAATCTTAACTTCAATTAATTGGGATTCCCCTGACACAAAAAGTGTCCGGGTTTTATCTGGACATTTTTGAAAACACCTTCCGGACGACCCCCAGACGCCCTCTAAACTAGAACAAATCTGGGGAATGCCGGACGGATTGTAGATACTGCAACGTTGACATTTTTCATCTTATCTTATACTCATTAGAACCTGAGGAATTTGTTTGTTTGGTTGAACGCGCTAATCTCAGGAACTACTGGTTGGAATTGAAAAATTCTTATTGTGTTGGATAGGTAATTTATCGAGTAAGGCTATAAGCTATATAACATCACGCTACGATACACGGGAGAGGAGCAGGAACTAAAGACCTAACTTAATGCGGGTTGAAAAGACCACGCGAATGAAGTCGCTGGCAGCAGCTAGTCGCTCATAAAAATAAAAATGTGCTTTTCCATACATTTAGACATTGTAGCCATTGTAGGAAAGTAAAGTATTTTTGTATGGAACAGTAACTTTTTTTAAATATATATAATATGTTGTATTTTTTTATCAGTAATGGTTAGTAGGTATGCTATTACTATTATACAAATACATGTTTAAAGTGTATACCTTCAGGGGACGGCTGTGTACATGATAATGAATGCGCAGACGGACTTGTCTATCTAGGGCTGTTACTGTCAGTTAAACTATCTTGACGTTAGCACGCAGCTAAGTAATTATACACCACGACTTTTTTTTAAAATTGTCTACCAATCATGAGGTACTTGTGAATATGCACTACTTTTTCAGCTTTTTTGCACCAACTCTGAAATATGAAATAAAAATGGCTGTTCCACTTCCTTACAAACATTCATTCGATAAGAATGTATGGAATGCCAATTTTTTTGCATGGCATTTAGAAAGAGCTGTAACTATTTCCATAAAAAAGTAGGTAACCTTACTGGTTTTAATCTTTAAATTAGTTTATTTCGTAGAAATAAAGAGCTGTAGAAACAAAGTCAAACTTAAAGATTCTCGACTAATGATTCTGCGAAGTCTATTAAATAAAGTGACGTCTGAGTTTTAGACGCCTAGTCTTTTGCTTATTCATCAAACTACGACAAATACACTTAGTTACTGATTACTTTCTATAAAGGAAGACTTCTCGAGAACTTCGAAACTTTATTTACATTTGAGATACTCTAGGTCTCACTAAGGCGTTTAGAAAATCTAGCTGAATCGCTTTTCTGGCGAAATGTACACAGACGATGTTTTAGGAATGGGGTAGGTAGTCTCAAATGGTTATAGAAAATGACAGATGTCACTGTTCTGACTTCCCGGTATTACAATGAAGGTGTATTCGATGAAAATTAAAAATGTTTAAGTAACCCCTGACAGAAGAATAATAAAAATCCCTAACGCAGCTAACAAAAGAGCTGATAACTTTGAAACCGCTAAACTAATTTTCATCAAACATAGCTAAGAACACTCCTGAGTGATTCACTTGCTAACAAAAAATAAAAACAAAATCGGTTCATGCGTTTGGTAGCTACGATGCCACAGACAGATACACACACGTTAAACTTATAACACCCCGTCGTTTTTGCGTCGGGGGTTAAAAATGCAACACAACACACACATTCTATTAATACATCGAAAATGGAACAGCACCAAGATGTATGGTCTAAGCTCCCGAGCGCACTAACGAAAAATAATAATTGTATCAAGATATACTCTGTACAAATTAAAGGAGTCTGTCTAGTACATCGTACTATACCATGACCGTGCTATGAACGTATCAGGCACAGAAAGAAACATGCCTCGGACTACTACGCATACTAGAATGTATCAATCGACAATTGTTGACGTTCCGTGCATGGCTCGCGACGGTGTTGGTCGGTGACGGAACAGTCTAGAGGGCAAAGTTCCATACTTTTCAACACAAAGTATATTTGTTTGCCTGACACATTCCTAGCACGGTCACTGTGTACAGTAAACGCCTTAGAAGAAAATGTTCATGAACCATGTGTCATTTATCGCTGTCGCTTATCGCGGTCGCTTATCGCGGTCGTTTATCGCTGTCGCTTATCGGTGCGCTCATCCCGGTCGCTCATTGCTGTCGCTTCTGCTTGTCGCTTGAGATGCACTCAAGACTTGAATGTCAACGCTAGTGTCGTAGAACTAAAGAGCGAAGCGACTGTTATTACTTTGAAAATTAATTTAACCTGAAGTGCTTTGCAAGTACGTACTACCCGAGTTGCGGTCGAAGTCGGGTGATAACCCTACCACACCTGAGTACAATAATGTGAAAGGGTCGTTGCCCGGAGCGTATTCATATCTGTTTTTGCTATACACCATAGTTTTTGTAAAACAATTTTATTTATTACAATGATTTATTATTGATTGGAACGTAAAAACAGATTTGACGTCATCACGTGGTACGGAAGAATTTTAATTTCATTTATTCCTACTTGCTACGTATTTTTTCGAGCTTATATTATTGAATAGTGGCTTTATCATGAATATTTACTACGAAAACTTTTGAATATTGTGTAATGAGGGTGCAATATACTCGTAAATAAATAAATTGAAAATCCGCTCGTTGAAAATAAAGAAAGAAAAATATTTATTCATTTATTTACAAAAGCTGAAAGTTACGTGTTCCACCCGTCATTTAAATTATTTTTTTGTTCTGTATCATACCGGGGAATCTTCTAATTACGAAAGTACTGAAGGTTCAAATTCCAATGGTTTTTATACATTATTTCACAAACTTTATGTACACCCCGTGTACTGCGTAAGTAAAATGTACAAAAATAAAAGATGTTCCCCACAATAACTTTTTGCTCAAAATTACTTAAACTGCTTCGGTAGCTTAGTGATCTAAGCGCAACTGCTATGCTAGAGGTCTTGTGTTCGCTTTCTGGGTCAAGCAAAAAGTGACATTGGGTTTTATATGAAATTCTTAGTAGCACATCGGAGTTAGGATTTGTGCCCGGTTAATGGCAATAGGCTCGCCCCCTATTACATGGGACCTAAACATACCGGCGAACTGCGGGTGTACTGTACACCTCTGCCGAACCCTTCGGGGAATTTACACCCCCCGCCCCTATATGTTTAATTAATCTCGTATAATAACTTAACGGTGCTAAAAACCTGGTCTTAAATGTCAATCCACTGAAATAAAGCAAGTACTTACAGGCTCTATCAAATTAACAAAATGAACGAGTAAGCCAAAGCGGGAGCTTCAATTAATTCTCTAGTAGCCATTACTAAGTGATTGGCCGTTAGTCCTGTTAGGCAGTGCGCACACTAGAGACAAAGTAGTCTGGAAAAGAAAGGAAAGTTTTGTCTTTAGTCAAAGTAGTCTGTTTTGTAGATTAGAGGAGCAGTGTTTTATTCTAGAAATTGAAACTATAGACCAGTGATGTGTTACCAAAATATTTGTGTCGCCTAGTACCTTTACTGTGTTGCGATTTGAAAGTTTGTTTTAAGGCCTGTCTCTAATTTTCAAATAGAATCCGTTCTAAGTAGACATCTCCTACCTATAAACTACTTATCTGCCAAATTTCAGCTTCAAGCTTCAAAGGTGAAGTAGTCTTCCAGATTTACAACACCTTTGCTGTATTTCGGAGATGGCAACGCAATAACGCAACTGCGATGCCTCTGGTATCGCCTGAGGAGTCGGAGAACACTAACTTAGGTAGTGATCGATTGTCAATCGAAAAACGTTTTTTGGCTACTCTTACCAAACTAATTACAAGGAAAAATTAATAAGCGCTCTTCCTATCTCTTCTTATTTAAAATTTGCTGTGCCCAACAGGGCCCATAATTGTTTCTATATTTTTTATTATTTACCACCTGTAAGTGTACATTATGGATTGCAATAAACCATTTGATTTGATTTACTACGGTTTCGAGACAGACAATTTTGGAACAAGTCTGCGCATAACCTTACGTTAGGAACCGCGAGTAGTACAGGGAATTGAAGGGCTCGTTAGAGCTTAGAATATTCAAGTAGTTGGAATTGTCAAGTGTTACTCTGTTAATTTAGGTTATGCAGGCCTCTCTGGACCTCGTGAAATTGAGACATTACGTTTTAAACTCGTAGCCCTAACGAATCATTATTCATTCAATCTAAAATAGTAATTCTTGGTTATTTTTTGGAATTAGTCTAACTTTGCAATGACTTTGTGAACTACTCAGGAAATAACACAAAAAAGGATACATATTTTTACAACTACATACATAATAAAGCATAGTTACACTAGTTCTGAATAACTAGCTTCGGCCCACTACTTCGTCTGCGTAAACTTTAGAATTAAGAATTAATTAAGACGAATTGAGACTTTTGAATTAAGATTTGTTAAGAGAATAAAAATTATCCCACTTGTTAATCTAGATGAGTGACTGCACCGTTGGTCTCGTGGTCGCAAGCGCGACGGATAAGCACGGGTTCCTGGGTTCGATTCCTGGGTCGGGCATAAAGAGTTATTGGGTTTTTCCATTACGAATTTCTCAGTAGCAGCCCGGAGTAGGGAAGTAGGCGGTGTAACACCCCCGTGCCTCGGAAAGCACGTAAAGCCGTTGGTCGCGACTGTCATTTGTAGATCTTTGACAGTCGTTACGGATAGTCAGAAGCCAGGAAGTCTGACAACCAGTCTAACCAAGAGGTATCGTGTTTCCCAGTAACTGTGTTGTGGAGGTCAGATAGGCAGTCGCTCCATGTAAAACACTGGTACTCAGCTGTATCTTGTTAAACTGGAAGCCGACTCCAACATAGTTGGGAAAAGGCTATGTAGATGATGATGTTAATCTAGATAAGACACTTACTTACTTACTTATTATTGTTGCTGTGCCCGACAGGGTCCATAATTGTTTCTATTTATTAACACCCACCACCTGTATGTTCACATTATGGATTGCAATAAAGATTTTGAGATTTGATTTGAAATCTAATTTATATGTGTGCTAAATTTCAGCTAATTCCGTTCAGTCGTTAAGCATGAAAAAGTAACAAACGTAAAAAAAAAACATAAAGAACTCTCAATACAACACTTAAAAATAAATACAATCAAAATAAAATCCATTAATAAAATATTTCGTTTTCGTTTCAGGTAAGAGGCAACTCCTGTAAACATCATGGTATTTAATGCTGTTGCTAATAAAAAACAAAGGTAAACGTTTTCTTGAACATTTTATTTTCCGTGTTTTACGGTTCGCTGTTTACAAGGATATTTAAGCTCCGTTTTTTAAGTACATAGTAGATGAAAAATCTGAGGCTACAATTCTTGTTTTGTTGGAGAAAACTGATGGGTAAAAGAGAAAACTTTTTTTTAGATTATTTTGCTTGAATGTTTGTGCTTAAATTGCGGAAAATCATACTTAAATTTTCTTCAGTTTTGAAGGAGGAAATTTGTAGAAATCAAAGGAAAATTGGACTGATATATAGTTATTAACAAACATACCATCACGCCTGTATTCCCCGAAGGGTTAGGCAGAGGTGTACCAACGTACACCCACAGTTCGCCGGTATGTTTTAGTCCCAAGTAATAGGGGGCGAGCCTACTGCCATTAACCGGGCACAAATCCTAACTCCGAGCTGATATAAGATAGATAATATAAGTGTGAAATCGCCAATCCGCCTTGGGCAAGCGTGGTGATCTATTTAATGCTCGTGCCTTCTCTGCATGAGAAGAGGCCGTTGCCCTGCAGTGAATCAATAATAATATCATAATAATATCAATCTGATATCATTATTATTCTTCTTGGTTCTTGCAAAACTCATAATATATATAGCATTTTTAGTTGTATAAAAATAAAAATATTGCATGATATAGATATACCCAGCCCAGCGGTATCGGGAACAGGGTTCTTAAATAACATAATATATATTTTAAGATTATGACGTATGTACTTTATAAAAATATGAAAATGCTAGTTTGTCTATACTAATCTATACTGATGTTTGGTTGAACGCGCTAATCTCAGGAACTATTGGTTTTAATTGAAAAAATATTTTTGTGTTGGATAGTCCATTTATCGAGGAAGGGTATAAGCTATATAACATCACGCTACGACATACAGGAGCGGAGCTGTAACCAAAGATGTAATTTAATGCGAGTGATAAAACTACGCGGACAAAGTCGCGATCAGAAGCTAGTACATTTTATAAAGAGGTAAAGTTAGTGAAGTTGTAGGGGTAATCTCTGGAGGTACTGAACCGATTTTGAAAATTCTTTTACCCATAAAAAGCCACGTTATTTGTGAGTATCATAGGCCATATAACATTACGCTACGCTACACGAGAGCGAAGCAGTAACCAAAGACGTAACTTAACGCGGGTGAAATAAGCCACGTGAACGACGTCGCGGGCAACGGATAGTATTTTCAATTCTTGTACGTCCAAATAAGTGTATTTGTATCGTGATTACATACTTATAAATCGTGGTCTTCATTGTTCGAGTTCCCGAATAAGAGTATTATCACATTCGTCACGGACCTTCAATGCCACGGCCCAGATGGTATACCTTGATACTTAGACGTACTTACCTGTTTACATTGAGCTATTAGAACTATTTAGCTGGATACGGTATTAAGTTGTATCGAATATAGAACTGCCGAACATTTTTTCAGTCAGTTTCAGTTTTTATCACCCACGTTAAGTTACGACTTTGGTTACTGCTCCTGTCCCGTGTGTCGTAGCGTAATGTCATAAAGCCTAAAGCCTTCTTCGATAAATGAACTATCCAACACAACACAAGATTTTTTCAATTCAAATCAGTTCCTGAGATTAGCGCGTTCAACCAACCAAACAGACAATCTCCTTCAAGAACCCTCTGAATGTAAGTAAAATTATGTAAGAAAAAGTAGGTGCCTATTGGTTGATGAGCTCAAGTCACTTATGAACCATTTTGCCTTTTGATACGTATATACTGTATGAATAGGTATTTTATTCATAGCTTGGCAACGTTCCATTATTTTGTATATTGAGCTGATAATATAACCTATTAGAAATATTTTATTTTCTTGAAATCTGTTTATTTTTCATAAGTTTATTGGAACATCAATTTCGACACATAATATTAATATTTAGAATAATTATACTTGTCTATGAAATGATTGATAAATATTATAACGTAAGTTAGGTTTGTAGCAGGTGGCGTTCTGTAATTCTGCCTACCCCCATGAGAAAAAGGCGTGAGTTAATTGTGTATATGTAAAAAAAAACAAAACTTGAGATTAGATAAAAAACAAAAAAAGTGATCCTAAAAACGAATTCGAAATTTAAATTTTCGAGAAAATTCGATAAAAAGCCACATCCATTGTTTTTTCGTCTATCAATAGAAGTCGATCTTACACGTCAGTTGTTCGTGTCGAAGTAATCACCAACAATTGTTATGGTTAACACATACATACAAACACACTATATATAGGTACTCGTATCGTGAGGTGAATGAACTCCGAATCTATTTTATAATTTGTAATCGAAGCTGCGTCGCGGCTTGCCAAGTAAAACAATATGTCTGGTGTATACAAGTACCTATATCAAAAAGTATAATACTAATCTGATTTCGTAGGTTGATTTATTTTCGAAGCTATTTCTTTTTTGGGGGTGTGGGAAATTATCAAATAACTTCTCCCGCCCTGGGCGGGGCGGGACGGAGTGTCAGACTTTAACTGACTAAAACCCACCCATGTTCCTTCTTGCTTCTAGCTTTCATATTATTTTTGGAGGTAATAATTTTTTATTTTGAAAAATTACTTAAATATATGTATACATGGGATCATTATTATTTTTTCCCCTTTCGTTCATAAAAGGTGATCTTGTCGCACAATATATTTCTATAAATACACTATTATTAACATAATCAGTAATCAAGTTGTTATCGCGTTAATGACAGTTGATAAGGTGATAGTACGTACTTGGGTACAATCGATGAGCCATGCCACGTTCATCGAACTCAGGAATTAATTGATAGGAACTATTTGTTATTTATTGTTGACAGATGGGCTGATGATTTGTGAGTACACTTAAAAAAAGGAATAATATTGATCTATTCAAATATAATAACTGCCTCGTTAGCCTAGGGGTCCTAAGCGCGACTGCTACGCTAGAGGTCTTGGGTTCGATTCCCAGGTTGAGCAAAAGTGTTATTGGGTTTTTCTATGAAATTCTCAGTAGCAGCTCGGAGTTAGGATTTGTGCCCGGCTAATGGCAATAGGCTCGTCCCCTATTACATGGGACCTAAACATACCGGCGAACTGTGGGTGTACATTGTTACACCTCTGCCTAACCCTTCGGGGAATACAGGCGTGATGGTATGTATGTTACGATACCATACCTAATGGCAAAAATATAAATAAGCAGGTAATAAAATATTATTTATTAATAATATCCTATTATTATTGTTTAAAAGTATAATTAATATTATAAATTATGTCAAGGAAATAAATAAGGTTTGTTTGTTTCATTTGTTTAAACAGAGTAAAGAATTATTTCTCACGACAATAATGCCAAATGTTAAAATGCATCGGCTTATTGGTGCCAGATGATAACGAAATAATATTAATAGATATTATTATGAAGCTTTGCAATCAATCATTTTGATGAGGTACTTATTATGACAGAATTTGCGATATTTCACGTCAAACGAAATAATTTAAGATCTGACACGGTTTATTTGTAAGAATGTTGGTAGGTACGTACGAGTGGGTACCTACTTAGATAGGACATAGAGAGATAAATAAAAATATACATACATATAATATAAGCTCACGCCTTTTGCCCATGGGGGCATACATAAACAACAGAACGCCACCTACGATCCTTCAATACTCCTTTTGCCTCGACCAGGTTCATACATCTGGTCATACAAGCACGCCCGTTACGAGTACTGCGCACCTGACCTTTCTAAAGAACCTCACCAATAAGGTCAGGGTAGGTTTTTCTAGGGCGTCTCCTCCCGGCGTTGCCAGTCACATCTACTAGTCCTACACACCTATGTACTTACCGGCGAACTGTGGGTGTATATTCGTACACCTCTGCCTAACCCTTCGGGGAATACAGGCGCGATGGTTTGTTGTGTTGTGTACCTATGTACTTACTTCGTCTCGTCTTTACGGCACCAAAAATTCATAGATAGTTTTGATCTGACCGACATTTCAGTTAAGTAGTCAGATAATTTCTATGTAAAAAACAGAAATGTCAATTTGACATATTTTCCCCAACAACTATTTATTTATTGAAGAAAAGGTTCCCTTTTATCCATCGGCCAAATATTATACCTTTTCCGCTACCATCATAAAAAAAAAACAATTTCTGCCTAGCCTTTTATTGCAATAGCGTGATTTTATCGCCCGCTTCGCCATTTGTGTTTACGATAATACAATCATATGGATGAATAATATTATATTAGTACTTATATGTCGTTCAATCGATACAGGAGTTTACTACCAATTTCTTTAGTACCCACGACCATATACTTATCAAATTATACACTTCCAAACTAAGCAGTCATTGAAGTGTATCTATAGGTTGTCTGTATGGTAAGCAACAAAAATTAATTAACACCATATTTGGGTAAAATATGCATAATTAAAAGAATATTAATTTATCTAAGCCTTTACATTATTTTGAAAAATGAAGTAATATTTATATGCTCGTAAAAGAAATTAGTAATAGGAAAATAAGTTTAGATATATTTTTGTAAAATACTTCGTTTTCCGTGGGTATCTATATAAAGGCGTTTTTATTTTATTATTATTAACTGTCTCGTTGGCCTAGTGACTGCTACGCTAGAGGTTGGGTTTCATTCCCAGGTCGAGCAAAAAGTGTTACTGGGTTTATCTATGAAATTCTCAGTAGCAGCTCGGAGTTAGGATTTGTGCCCGGTTAATGGCAATTAGCTCGCCTCCTATTACATGGGACCTAAAAACATACCGTGTACTTTGAGTGCCCATTGGTACACGTCTGCACAACTCTTTCGGGAATACAGGCGTGATGGTATGTTATGTGCAAATATTCATTGCGAGTGAAGATTTCTAGATCGCTGTCTGTCAATTTGTATTGAGAAAACTTTCTAAGTTAATGTCTGTGTCATTAGGTACACCTGACATTGCTTTTTATTTGCTGAATATAAATTACAGTTACATTTGATCTAAAAAGTAGTATAAAATTGAAATGAAAGTGAAAACAACAAGCAAGTGCGAGTCGGATTTACTTATGCAAGGTTCCGTACCATACAATATTTAACACTACAAGATACAAACAAGAACAAATTTAACATTGTGGTTTTGCCAAATTGGGTTTCATGGTATGTCATCATAGCCATTTCTTACATGGGAGAAGTATAAAATTATCGTAATTAAAATACTATTATTCATTAATTGCAACTTCAAAGTCAAATCATTTATTTCAATTAAACCATTAAAGGGCTCGGACTTTGAAAAGTTATTTATGAGAAAAAATAATCTAGTGGCCCCAAATACTCCAATAGGTAGATTCGCATGGATTAGGACAAAAATTCAATACGTACCCTTTAATATTTTTTATTACATTTGAAGAAGATATACCTGAAATAAAAATCACTACATTATGTCGAATAGACACACACAGCGTCATCAATTGGTTACCCCCCTGCATTAAAATTTGCTCGAAACTTTTTTCGAACAAATTTTGGGGGTTGCTAGTTGATGACGCTGTCTGTACAAAGAACTATTAATTAATTAATCAATCATTGCGTCCATTAACCACAATAACTAAGATATATCAATACAGACTTATTCACAAACAATTAAACACACGAACGAACAAGTTTCTTAGCTCACATAATCGATCACGTATCGAATACCGGTTCTCATTTCAGTACAGCTTTCACTTCAGCTGCGCACGCGCCGGTGTCAATGTCACTGATTCGTTCGTGGTAGTTATAGTAGCAGTACCAAGAGCTCTTTGTGAAAGAGCTTATCCGGGGAAGTACTACTACCACTCCTATTACTGCCGCAAAACACCGGTTCAAAGGGTTTGGGGCATGGGACATTTTAACTTTATTTCTGGGATGGCAACGCATTTGCAAGGCTTCTGGTATTGCAGATATCTATAGGCTGAGGTGACCACCTAACAACTGATGTTTAAAAAATTGTCGTATTGACTCATGTCTGTACTTTTTTGAGTTGTTTATTTCAAATGGACGTATCTACTTGTAAAATGGATAAATGTTATTTCTGTAGTCTTGGAAACCGTACTCCAGATTAAAAGTGTTATTAGCTACTTATTTATAAGTACGTTTTGATATGATTGATTGATAATAAACTTTATGATAGTCTGTGAATCACTGTGTGAGTGAGGTAACATTTAATTTGTTTTTTTTTTCGTTTGTAAGAGGTTATCTCCGAAATTGTTGGTCTGAATACAAAAAATCTTTTACTAATAAACAGTATTGCGAAGATATGTTTTATGACTTCACAACAGATGAACTCGCGGGGATCTCTATGTTCTAATAATAGGAGCCTTGAAATAAATAAAGAATACATAAGTACCTGTAGTTAATAAAAAAAAAGGATAGATATATATTTTTCAATACTTATTCGCCAAATTATAATTTATAACATAGGTACTTAATATTAAACACCTCTACGGCAAACTAAAAGTTAAAATCGTAAAGTAAAAAAAAAACTACATAATAATCGAAGATGGCGTAGAACACGTTCATTTGTTTTTTAGGAATGGGAAATCATCACATGACTTCCCCCGCCCTGGGCGAGGCGGGAGGGACTGTCAGACTTTTACTGACTAAAACCCATCCATGTTCCTTCTCGTGTCCTTTGTGTTCCATGAGGCCTCGGTCCCCGGCAGGCATCGGCTGCACAGGATCATGCAATTTCAGTAGGAGTAGCTTTCACTGCCGTCATGCGCACGCGCCGACGCCCGGTGTCACTGTCACTGATTACTTCGTGATATCGCTTATAACATCTCAGTCGAGTTTCTATTGCTAATCGCTTATTTGATTGAGTTCCCTACTTAGCTTAGTACCGTCAACAAAATAGGTAGCTCCATAATATTCAGTTAGGGAAATGATTTCATAAGCAAACGGTCTATCAAATTTTTTCCGTAGGCATATTGTTACAATGGTGAAGCACCATTAACAAATTATTTCGAGACACTTAAAAAAACACAATTCAATAAATTAGATTTCAGTATTTTTATTTGAATAAAAAGGTGATCAATTGAGTTGGCTAACAAGTGACGTCACAGTGGGGATCGTGGGCATGGGGAACCGTGTTTTGACAGCTCATAAAAAGTATGTCAATTGATTGATGGTGTCAAATAATCATTGTCATTCTTTATCAGACGTATAAAATAGCACACGGCACGCATTCTGCTAAACAATAATCTTAATTTCCGTGACTGCACAATGCGACAACGGTGTGTTGACATTCTGCAAAGCAGTAATGCTAATGAAGGAGAAGCGACACGCGTGAGGGAGAGGCTAAGCTTACGTCTCAGCTGCCGCAACAGAATAAGTCGCGTTGGACGTCGGGAGTCGCAGGGCGATTCCCGGCCACCGAAGGCGCGGGCCTGCGGACGGCGAGGGTTGGGTGGCACGCTGCCGCGCCGTCCAATCAGAACCAGAGCCGGTTCGACGGCGCGTTGTGTTCCACGCGCGCCTCCAGGAGATGTCAGCATAGCAGACGGGGCCTCCTCGGGCCAGTTCCTGCCAGGGTTGCGGAATTTGTTAGAGTCACTCCGGCCCTGGAACGCTAAGGGCATTAGGAGAAACACGGATGGGTTTAGTCAGTAAAAGTCTGACACTCGCTTCCGCTCCGCCCAGAGCGGAAGAAGTGATAGGATGATTTCCCATCCTTAAAAAAAACGGTGTTTATGAGCAGTCAAGTCATTAACATCGCTGTTTAAGTGCGTGCCCATAAGCTCTTATTTTATTACACATCCAATAATGTATTACTATGTAAGTAATGAAAACATGTAATGTTTATCCTCTCTTTGAACTCTTTTGTTGACTGTACCTCCTTACCATATTATCATTGTGATGATTTGTGTACGTAATGATAGTTTCTCCTAGATTTGAATGTAATGATGTTTCTGATATTTATGGGAAAAAGATTGTGTTTCTAACAATAGGTTAATTTACTTGAATATTGTTAAAGGAAGTTAGTATTATGGGTATATTGAGTTATACTATTTTTAATATCAAGTATATAATGAGCTTATGATACAGCCCATAAGTATATTTTCGCGGTTACAATTTTGCAACATAAAGGCAATTAACACTACATATTTGGTAACCAAAATATACCATCACGCCTGTATTCCCCGAAGGGTTAGGCAGAGGTGTAACAATGTACACCCACAGTTCGCCGGTATATTTAGGTCCCATGTAATAAGGGGCGAGCCTATTGCCATTAACTGGGCACCAATCCTAACTCCGAGCTGCTACTGAGAATTTCATAGAAAAACCCAATAACACTTTTTGCTCGACCTGGGAATCGAACCCAATATCTCTAGCGTAGCAGTCGCGCTTAGGACCACTAGACTACCGACGCAACCATAGAGATATTTATCATGAAATGTATTCCATCTCACTATCACTTCCTACTAATTCTACTTCCTGCTTATTATACTAATACCGACAGTTTTTGAGGATGGATGGATGTTTATAACTTTTTCAGGCTTAAGGCTAAACAGATCTAGATGAATTTTTTTACTGAGACAGATTGTAGTGTGGAATAACATATGGGCTACTTTTTATCCCAGAAAAATTTACCGTTCCAGTGGGATAATATAACAACTTTGACGCAGACGAAGTCGCGAGCAGAAGCTAGTAATATACACCATAACAAAAACAAAAGTTGAAAAAAAAAACCCTTTTTGTTTTTTCCCAACATTCGCACAGAGACACGCGAGACATTTTTACCGTAAAAGCGCGCAAACAGAGTGGAGTTACGTCAATTTCCTTAAGGTTGCTCAGCGGAAATGTACCGATATGGGTAGCGACTGTACACGGCTTCGCTCTCAGCCGGAACGCTGGCCAGTCGTTTGTAACCCGTGAAACTATGTCGGAAAAAAAAAGAAAAAGTGGAAGGAAGAGAAATTTTTTTCATTATTTTTAGCTGCACAATAAAAACGCGTGGATAGGTTAGTGTGTTGAGTTCTTTAAGCTTTCAGAATATGGTACCAACATCACGTAGAAGTAACAGTGCCAGCCTAGTATTGTCCCAATGTAGGGCCAAGGCCTCTTCTCAAACAGAGAAGGCATTAGCATTGATCTAAACGGTTGCTCAAGGTGGATTGGCGATTTCAAACGAAGAGGTGTATGAGTCCAGGTTTCCTCACGATATTTTACTTCACAGATGCCAGTGATCCGATGAACCGATAGACGCCAATGAAGTGTCTACCTATTACAGCCCTGTAACAGACAGACGTACAGACAGACAGCGGATTGTTATAATAGTAGTAGACGGGCCCCTATATGGCACGCTTCACCCTAAAAAGGTAGAGGCCATCGTAATCGACCGTCCGCCATAAAAATTAAAACAGACGAAATTAGACAGGCATATAACTAAAAACTTGACATGACAAAAGGCAAACACGCGATGAAGCTCTTTTCAAAATTAACATACCTTGGTCGCATAATGTCTATAAAAAGCGTTTCTTTTAATTACTGTTATGTATTAATCTATTATTAATTATTTTACGACATGGATATGCTAACTTATACAAAAAAAAATTGTTCTTTTTTGTCTGCTTGTCTTTTTGTTCTCGTTATTCTCCTAAACGGCTGAACCGGTTTTGGTAGAATTTTCACTGGCATATTGCTTTTATAGGGAGTAACATAGGCTACTTTTGTTATAGAAAATAAATTAAATTCTAAGTAAAAAAAAATTAAAACCTATAGGTAACCGATATTAACGCGGGGAAAGTCGCGGGCTAAGCTAGTAGATTGATATAATTAACAAAACCTACCAAATTATTAATTACTGTTATTGGCGCAAGAGGTTATAATTAATTATTAATACATAAAAATAACTGAATTGCCTCGTTAGCCTAGTGGTCTTAAGCGCGACTGTTACGCTAGAGGTCTCGGGTTCGATTCCCAGGTCGAGCAGTGTTATTGGATTTGACTATAAAATTCTCAGTAATAGTACGGAGTTTCTTTGGAGGATTTGTGGTTGATGGCCCCCTATTACATGGGACCTAAACATACCGGCGAACTGTGGGTGTACATTGGTACACCTCTGCCTAACCCTTTGAGAAATACAGGCGTGTTGGCATGTATGTCTGTGTAAATAAAAAATAAAAATCACTTCAGTACTCAATTTTTAAATCCCTAAGTATGTATTCCACACGCCCATTCCCTATAATACGTTCTGTGTGGCTTTAAATAATTCATGAGAACTCAAATGTAGTTAAATCCACATGTATCAGTAGTCCGTACAGGCGTTTCAATATTCACGACGATGGTGTACAAATGTGGGTAAGTAGGTGACCCTGTAAGTGTCAAGGATTTAAATTTTTAAGTTGACTTTGTCATCATGGCACCGTGGCAGTGTAAACAGTAGCTGTTTGAGTAGGTTCTTTTACGGTGGTCGTTTCTTGGGATTACGTGCTTAGTATAACTATGGGGTTTAAAAAAACATTCAGATAGCTGTTAACTATGTATGATGTCCGTCAAATTTATTTTCATAAAAAATTATCGGAATTTTCATTCAATCCTACTAATCCTATCCAATAATCCTAATCCTACTCAATTAACATAACATACCATCACGCTTGTATTCCCCGAAGGGTCAGGCAGAGGTATATAACAATGTACACCCACAGTCCGCCGGTATGTTTTGGTCCCATGTAATAGGGGGCGAGCCTATCGCCATTAACTGGGCACAAATCCTAACTCCAAGCTGCTACTGAGAACTTCATAGAAGAACCCAATAACACTTTTTGTTCGACCTGAGAATCGAACCCAAGACCTCTAGCGTAGCAGTCGCGCTTAGGACCACTAGGCTACCGAGGCAGCTACTCAACTAATAATATTATAACTGCAAAAGTTTGTGAGGATAGTTGGATAGATGAATGGATGTTTGTTACTCTTTCACGCTTAAATGGCTGAACGGATTTGGATGAACTTTAGCACTGATGATAGATTGTAGTGTGGAATAACACATACACACACAAAGATGTACAGTTCCCTTGGGATAACGTGTCAATTTGGACTCGGACAAAGTCGCGAACAGAAGCTAGTTTCTCTTTAACCGGAAGGTGAAGTATTTTAGAGAACATAATAAGTATCGCAGTTCTTAGAAGAACATGCACTCGTAACTTGCGGCCTCGTTAAATGTATATTTTGACACCGATTAGGTTAATTTTGAGCCCCCGACGCAAAAACGACGGGGTGTTATAAGTTTGACGTGTCTGTGTGTGTGTGTGTGTCTGTGTCTGTCTGTGGCAACGTAGCTCCCGAACGCATAAACCGATTTCATTTTGTGTTTTGTGTTTGATAGGTGAATTAGTCTGAAGTATTCTTAGCTTTGTTCGATGGAAATCGGTTCAGCGGTCTCAAAGTTATCAGCTCTTTTGTTAGCTACGGTAGTGATTTTTTTCTTCTGTCGGGGGTTACTTATGATTTTTTTTATTTTTTATTACTTTATGGCACGTTGAAAGGTATTTTTTTTAACTCTGTCTATGACTGATGATGACGTAAACTAGGTAATGACGAGCATAGAGTATTAGATTATGTTTTGTTTTTTTAATTAAGCGAAACCATAATTATTATTGTTATTAATCCAAAGTATCAAGTTACAAGCAGCCAACTGTAACCAGAATTGTAGAAAATCTTCATTGAAATTCTCTACATGAAAGGTTTAAAAATCTCCATTACGAGATTCATCAGTTATTTAAGAGATGCGACCACTTGGATTCTGTTTATTATTTTTTCTGTTTAGTCCACGATGTCTCCGCCCAAGTGGGAATGTCGGTTTATGGATTAAAACCTTTGTTTGTCCTATGTAAGCTTACGAGTTTGGAATAGTGATTATTCGATGAATATTTAAAATCACTTAAATGGAACTTGGGTTCAAGTCTTGATCTCTTTTTTATGTTCCGTTTATACTACCTTCACATCCGGGTTGTATTCACAAAAGGGGTATCTAGAGATGTACTATTTACACCCGCATTTTAGTAGTGATGACATTATTATTATTCTAAGTAAAACACGAAATATTAAAAATTATGTAACCCCCGACCGAAAAATAAATATCCCTACCGCAGCTAACAACTTTGAAACCGCTTAACCGATTTCCTTTAAACATAGCTAAGAACTCTCCCGACTAATACACTTTTCAAACGATTTATGTGTTCGGGAGCTACGATGCCACAGCCAGACACACACACAGACACGTCTAACTTATCACACCGTCGTTTTTGCGTCGGGGGTTAAAAGAGGAATTCAGCGTCTTACTCCAACGAAATTAAAGTCCCACATGGTCAAGCGTAAGCTGCTGTGACTTTTAATAATCTCTTACTTTCTGACCGACTCTTTGACAATTCAAAAGTGCCTGTAAATGGTTTAATTGAAGTATATAAAACCTTTTACTTTGGCTAAATTCTCAATAACTAATCATAGTGGCTGTTGCGGGATTAACAATCTGTTACATATTTTTCTTTCTGAGTTAGTTGGGTTCGACAAATTTTTAAATACAATAGGTAACTAATTCCAGAATGCTAATGTAAAAATCTAATAACCCCTTTTTGTCTCAGAATCTCGTCATGGCAATATTTCGTGACGTCATATCTCCCTAATTAACCAGTACATCAATGATACAGTTCGGAATATAATTAGGTAATCTGATTAACGTTAATTATAACTTGATTTACGTACTCAGTAATGGTATCAGTGAGATGGATTAGTTAATAACAAGCGAACTATAGATACAGCTGTACCATTGTGTACAACAACACCTCAACACCAAAATTTGTTTTATTTATCTAGAATAACATGAAAATGATTATCCTCCTTGAACAGCCTCGTTATTCTAGTGGTCCTAAGAGCGGCTGCTACGCTAGAGGTCTTGGGTTCGATTCCCAGGTCGAGCAAAAAGTGTTATTGGGTTTTTCAATGAAATTCTCAGTAGCAACTCTGAGTTAGGATTTGTGCCCGGTTCGGCTCGCCCCCTATTACATGGGACCTAAAAATATACCGCCGAACTGTGGGTGTACATTGTTACACCTCTGCCTAAGCCTTCGGGCAATACAGGCGTGATGTTGTCGACGTGCATGTTTGTGACCATGAATGGATGGATGGATGAATGAATGGATGTTTGATACTCTGTCAGCTTAAGCGACTGAACAGACATTTATATAGATATTGATCTAGCACTCCCGATTTGTTCCCAGGAGATAATTTAGGGTCTTGGCTTAATTATAAAGACTACGCAGACGGAGTTGCGGACTAAAGTTAGCCTTGCATATACGTATCAATGTTAACCAAACCGGTCCAAGATTTTGAACTTGAAAATTTGTGTATAAATTGTTGTTACTGTGTAAATGTAGATAAATACTTGAATTATAAACACACCCAATATGCACTCAACAATTTTCTTATTAGATAAAGCCTATTTGAACTGTCTAAACGAACCAAAAACGAGTGTCATGTTCGTGAACGGGCGCTGTCAGTTGGGATTGGTCATCTCTTAACATCCATGCCATGGCTTACATCTTTAGTACTATTTTTTTTTGTATTGTTTTATATTCATTTTCATGGTTTTCAAATATAGAAGCAACAAGAATATTGTAACCAAGATTTAGTAAAAACCAAATTGGAAGAAAAGAGTGTCCATGGAGTTTCTTGTTCGTTCTTCTCCATAGAGACCTACGCTTTGGAACGAGCAACTAGCTTCAACTTTTAAATGTAACTTCTTGATAATTCAAAAGTGCCTGTAAATGGTCTAATTGAAATAAATGCTTTGACTTCGACAAACACACAGTTTTACATCCAACAAACAGCTTTGCATACAAAGACAAATAACACGCGCACATTACAATCTGGGTGAATTGCACTCCAGAATAAAAACACCAAAGAAATATGCGGGTCAATGGGAACGTTTGAAAATCTCATCACGTAGGAACAACGACATTTGGGAAATGTCAGCTGCATAAAAGGGCTGGAAAGGAGTTGTACAATAAAGAACTTAATGGCGATAGTTTAAAGGTAGCAACAGAAGTATTGTTTTGAAAACTTATAACGCTTGTACGATCACTTTACGAAAACGTTGATCAATTTTGGACTTCATTACTAGGTGGAAGGGACGGTGTAACGAATACTTTTATTCAGAAAATGGTTCTAGACCGTTAGCAGGTTCCGTAGGTCATTTATTTTTTAACTTTGCTCCATACTAGGAATTTCTCCTGCATCGTCGGTGCGTTTACAAACATATAAACTCACATACACACACACAGCCAGATCCGGAACCTGTAGGCTTTTTTTCCGTGCGAAGACGAATTTGTGACACGCAACGCAGCAGCCTATAAACAGTTCAGCCTCTGCGCCAACCATATAGTCAACTTATTAAGGAGTTCTATTTACATGAATTTATATAGAATTACTTACTATATTTACAGATGAAATAGGTCGCGTTTTATGTGCCCATTGAAGCAATAGACTGTAAGTATGACAAAGTTAAGTATACTGAAGTACGGTTATGATAAAAAAGGTAACAAATGTGCATTTTTCAAACTCAAATTAATCAAAGACAAGGAAAGTCCCAAAATCTTCAACATAAACACACCCATATGCAACGTCACACAACCACATGAACTTAATTACTATTGTTATTGTTTCAATTAGCTCGCTTCGTTACACTCTCTTAGATTACGCGTGTGGACTGTGGTTGCTTGTTGGGCTCGCTAAGTGGGTCGTAGGCCGCAACACAATGTAGTCACAAAGTTGCATTGTTTAGGACAGGGCCCTGGGGGGTAAGTAGACAATGCAGCTGTTATAGTTTGACTTTAGTTGATTCCATGTGGAATACATAATTTACTGTGGGAATTTCGAATGTCGTAAGGGACAACAAAAGTATGTTATGTATATGTATATGTTATAGCCCAGACTATTCCTCATGAATCTGGTTATCATAAACAAAAATTTTTTTTCAAATCTAACTGTTACAGAGTCTTTAGTATGTGTAACTCAATTTTGGGGAATTTTGTGGGATGGATCCTTTTTGCTTAACTACATCCAAATGTACTGGGGTTTTACAAAAAAATCACCTTATTTGTATATCTCACTCATCGGCTTCCGCTTATTCCTAAGCGTTGCCTTGTCTGGCCAATCTACCATAAAGATCTCTAAGTCATTATGCCAGCATTACCTAGGCCTCGCTCGGTGACATCGCCAGTTAGTTTTTTTCTTTGCCCAGCTGTAAAACAATAAAGGTAAAAAACATTTTTGTGACATATCTATATTTGAAGCAAATACAATAGTTTTGTTCATTTCAAGTCTATTCAAAATTGTAAAAAATTAATCATCTCCAAAAAGAATTCGTAATATTTGATTTTCATTCAAGATTCCCTGTGGATGTCAAATTATAGTCCCAATAAATGCTGCAATAAAGCCATAATTGTATGTCCATTAAATTCTGTTCCCACGGGCTTGTTATGTTTGGACTGGGACAATTTACAAAATGTTATTCAGTCATCGCTAAATGCAGTAATGTCCGAATGTTTAGTGTTTAAATGAATTATAACGAAATATCCATGGATTTATCCACCTTTGTATATTTTTAACTAACATCCATTGCAAATTGTGAAAGCCAGAATTAACAGTGGAGACCGCCAGTGCCAATGGAGCTCGAAGAATCCCGGAAAAACGATGCAACGGTCTTGGATCCCACAACGAAATGAATCAGAAAAGATCAGCGAAGGAGTACGAAAAAACATATTTTTCACATCCCCCCAAACAAGCAGGAGACAGAACAAAACCGGGTGAATAGACACAAAGTGATGGGTTCTTCGTATTTTTAACTAGCTACACCCCGCGGTTTCATCCGCGTTAGGGTACTGCTCCGCACTCGTGAGTCGTGGCGTGATGCTATATAGCCTATAACCTTTCTCGATAAACGGGCTATGTGAAAAGGATTTTATCGACTCAGACCAGCAGTTCCAAGGAAGTAAGGAACAGACAAACCCTTCAGCTTAAAAATATTATCACAGATTTCCTTTGTCAGGTAACAATAATAAGTACACTTTCTACCCAGGGTTGCGGAATTTCTTCGAAGGCATTAGGAGGAACTCGGATGGGTTTTTGTCAGCAAGAGTCTGACACTCTTTTCTGCGACGCCCCGAGCAGAAGAAGTCATTTGATGATTTCCGATGCTTCAAAAAATAACCCTCTTTGAAAATCACATCTAAATCTCTTCAGTAGTTTTATAGACGGGAATGAAAACAGAACAAACGGACAAGTCTCTGATCTTATTTATAAACATGTATGTTATTATGAATATCATTATCATACCATCATGCCTATATTCCCCGAAGGGTTAGGCAGAGGCGTAACAACGTACACCCACAGTTCGCCGGTATGATTAGGGCCCATGTAATAGGGGGCGAGCCTATTGCCATTAACCGGGCACAAATCCTAACTCCGAGCTGTTACTGAGAATTTCATAGAAAAACCCAACAACACTTTTTGCTTGACCTGGGAATCGAACCCAAGACCCCTAGCGTAGCAGTCGCGCTTAGGACCACTAGGCCAACGAGGCAGTTTATTATGATTTTTTTATTTTTTTTTTTTTCTTTGGTATTATGAATATTTTCTAGTAAAATGCTCTAATGGTTGTGGAATGTTTATTTCAAAACGTTTCATTTTGTAGCTAAGTACCACAAAGAGGAGAGAATTTAATTTAGTTTTGTGTTGTTCCATTTGCATTACATGGGAATGCTGAAAGTCGTGTTTATACCTACACGCATGAGTTTTGTGACGAAGAAATTTGCACATATTGTAGTTCTGCATATTTTTCGGCATGTTATGATAATAACTTGTTATGGTGTTGCCGAAATTATTTTGAAAAGTTATTAGTAAAGAAATTTTTAAAAGTATAATAATTTAAAAAGTATGTTATGATTTGAGTATGTAAGGATTGTAGCAGGAAGCGTTTTGTGGTATCTGCCCATCTCCATGGGAAAAAGGCGTGAGTTTATGTATGTATGTTGTGATTTATTTTCATTTATTATATACTAGCAGCTTCTGCCTGTGACTTTGTCCACGCGGAAAGCATGTGTACCATAAAACATAGCTAATAGCAATCAGCAATAAAGTAGCAGCACACAATTATAACATCAAAAAAACACAAAATTAGAATTTTTAAGTAACCCCCGACAGAAGAATAAAAATCTCTACCGCAGCTAACAAAAGAACTGATAACTTTGAAACGGCTGAACCGATTTCCATCGAACATAGCTAAGAACACTCCCGGCTAAATTACCTTTCAAACACAAAAAACAAAATCAAAATCGGTTCATGCGTTCGGGAGTTACGACGCCACAGACAGACACACACACACAGGAACGTAAACTTATAACACCCTGTCGTTTTTGCGTAGGGGGTTAAAAATAGGTAAAACGAAAGCAATTCCCTATCCAAAGTTACAAAAATACACCCAGGTTTAAAATAAATAAATAATTAATAGCTTAACAAACTATGATCTTCCTAATACCTGTACAGCTACATGTCACACTGCTTCCCCAGATTTACAAACAAACAAAAAATTATAAGCTTTACCTCTTTATAATTTACTATATACTATCCCAAACTATTTATTATCATTTATTTATTTATTATATTGCTACCTTTTTATCATTTTCTACTTCAAACCAAGTCAACGGGAAACTAGTCCACGCATCCCTTCTCTATGTATCCATAATCCTACCCAGTAGGCCAACCGTCCCGTTCTAGCTAAAACTATACGTGATTTGGTTCCCAATTGTGTCCACGAATTGCTGACCGGAACGCTATGAGCAACTCTTTGTTTTGCCAAATCCCTTCGTTGGCGTACAAACGGGTTTAGTTCGGATCTTGTACTGGTTCAAAATCTTGGGAGTCTATTGTTTTGAATGGCATTAAGTATTTACGGATTTGGAATTGTGAATCAGATGATGATGTTAGAAAGCTAGTTCGGAATTTATATTACGGGAGTTGAAATGAAGTCATTATTTCTAAGCTTATGTAAAGCAGTGCGGCGCTGAGACGCACCGTATCGCTGGGCGATGCTTTGTTCCTTCGTGTCCGAAAGTATCTAGCTTGAGGTGACCATTTGTGCTACAATCTTGAACGCTGCAACCGATCATGACGGTGCCATCTTTAGGAGCTTAGTTTTCTCACTCACTTCGGAATTCCAAAGACGAATCCACGATGATTTCTTTTTGTCAATTTAAAAATACAAATATTAACGGTTTGGGTAAGATATCGCGTTTATTAATTATCAATATTGTTTCATTAACTAACGTAAAGGGCTGATCTCAAACTATATTAACCTATGTACAGCCCGGAAAATTAGCTTAATCACTTTTAAACAAGAAACTGCAAGTACTTTCAACATTATTTAAAAAGTGTTTAGTTATTAATTACTGAAGTTACAACTACGGTCTAGTTCCGGACGTCTAACGGTTCTCCTGAACTGAACTTTAAAATAAAACTTTAATAGCCTAACTTTCCCAATTACTGGGACTCCCATTTTAATGGTAACCCTGGGATGAAGGCAGAAACTTGGGTAAAAAAAGGTATGAACATGCTTTATGCTATTTTTTTTTGTGAGGTCACTGTAAATGTCGTAATAGCCCAGCGGTTAAGGCGCCCGTCTCTCAGCACAGGGGTACGAGCCCAATTTTTTTTTGGTTTGCCATACGCCCCGAATAAACGGGACTGACACCATATTTGACGATCGCTTCTCGTATTGCTACTGGTCCCGTAATTGTCCCTTATTCCAATAATTTCAACAAATTTCGGAAATGGCCCCAACTGGCAACCGCAGCGTCCCGTTCGTGTAAAATCAAGCTCAAATGTTACTGGGCCAAAAAATTAACTTGTTAATTTAAGTTAAAAAGAACTTGGATTTCGAATTTCTAATCGATTTCACAAAGAAGGACGTTATCAATTCGTCTGTATGTTGTTATTATCAAAGGTGATCCCATATAAATTTTATCGAAATTGGTTCAGTAGTTTGGTGAAAAAATTGATGTTTAAAATGTGTCATATTGGCCCCTGAAGATTATGGCAAGCTTACCAATGTGGCTTTTTGAATTTCATATGTACTTTCTAAGTTTATCTTGGACTTCACTGACATCGGTGAAGAAAAATATCGTAAGAAAGCTTGATCTTTAAATTAATATAAGTCTGAAATAGTCAATATTCTTTGAGCATGTGTCGTCTCTGTATGCGAAGAGGACTTTGCCCTGCAGTGGGACTGTAAAATAAAATGAGCTATGCGCCTACATATATTTTATTTGGGGTCAAATTGTCCTAAGTTTTCATGCCAAAATGAGCAATCGGTCCCAAAAGTTGTAGTATCCAGTAAATAGTTATTGTATTATAACGTAGGTTTCCCGAGACACGTTTACCAAAATACTGACATCACAATATCTGATATTTATTACGTCAAAACTTCTGGGCTGCGTGCGGGACAACTGGATTCATGATTGTTGTAATAGATAAGGTTAATGTGTCCATTTTATTGGATTTCATCTTAACTTTAAAATAATACTGCCTCGGTGGCCTAGTGGTCCTAAGAGCGACTGCTACACTAAAGGTCTTGGGTTCGATTCCCAGGTCGAGCTAAAAATGTTATTGGGTTTTTTTATGAAATTCTCAGAAGTAACTCGGAGTAAGGATTTGTGCCCGGTTAATGGCAATAGGCTCGCTCCCTATTACATGGGACCTAAAACATGCCGGCGAACTCTGGGTGTACATTGTTACACTTCTGCCTAACCCTTCGGGGAATACAGGCGTGGTGGTATGTCTTATGTCTTCATAAAATAATATACTTAACTAGCTTCTGCTCGCGACTTCGTCCGCATAGTTTTTTCACTTACATTGGATTACATCTTTGGTCACTGCTCCGCACCTCGATCCTCGATAAATTGACTATTCAACACAATTTTTTTTTTTTTTCAATTCAAACCAGTGGTTCCTGAGATTAGCGCGTTTAACCAAACTAACAAACTTTTCAGCTTTATAATATTAGTATAGATTATTTATTTTTAAGCTGTATGCAACAAAAAGTACAAAGGTGAATTTATTGCTTTGTGCATTCCCTATCAGTCAACCAAAGGTGGTGAAGAGATTACATGACAGGTGCTAATTATTGGTGTATCTATTATACATATATTAATTACTACAAGCTTATTTAAACGGTCTTCTACTGCCGAGGCTGCGGGTTGTTCGTAAGAGATACCGCGCCCCCGGAACGCAAAGGGCACAAGAAGGAACATGGGTGGGTTTTAGTCAGTAAAAGTCTGACACTCCCTCCCGCCCCGCCCGAGGGCGGGGGAAGTCATTTAATGATTTCCCATCCGAAAAAAAATCGGCCCTCTAACATTTTAAAGATTCTTTACTCTTCTTGGTATCGCGTTGTTTATCTTCCATGTCAATATCTTAACTGCCACCAAAGAATAATAATTATTACTAACTGTCAATAAATAACCAATTTACTTTAGCAACAGTCGTATCAATACACAAAACAAATAAAAGATTACCATCACATACCATCACGCCTATATTCCACGAAGGGTTAGGCAGAGATGTAACAATGTACACCCACAGTTGGCCGGTATGTTTAGGTCCCATGTAATAGGGGGCGAGCCTATTGCCATTAACCGGGCACAAATCCTAACTCCGAGCTGCTAATGAGAATTCATAGAAAAACCCAATAACACTTTGCTCTACCTGGGAATCGAACCCAAGACCTCTAGCGTAGCAGTCGCGCTTAGGACCACTAGGCCAACGAGGCAGTTAAATAAATAAAAGATTAATCATAACTAAAGCTATGCACTAACTTAAGGTCCAGCCACACTGGAGCGGAATAGTTGCTGGTGCGGTCAGATCTGATACAGCGGTAGTATTTGCATAGAAATCAAATAAAATCTAACGGAGATTGCTTATTGTAGTTACTTTTTACTTGTTAACATTACCTATGAAGTTTACTAAACGCCCATAGGCGTCATAACAGTAAAGCTTCTATTGTGTCTCGTTTAGTGTCCTTCAAAGTGTTTGATGTTTTTACTTGCCAAAAAAATCGAATTTAGATTTATTTGGTAATATGTACGTAACATTTTTTTTTTAACATCTTGCAGACTATTCTGTGTATTTGAGTATACTGATGATTGGACATATGAAGCGATCAGTGCAGGACCGATCATTATGGCTATCGGGAAGCCTATGTCCAGCAGTGAACGTCATTCGGCTGTATGATGATGACATTTGTATTTTTTTTTTATAGACGTGTTCACTCCCACACACGTGGGCAACTACTGTCCGCTTTTGTGTGGACCGTAGCGAAGGTGTGTGTATACTATCCCGAGTTATTCGCTCCAGTGTGTCCGGGCCTTTAATATGGACAAGACGAACACAGCAAAAACTGGCGCAAGACGTGATCAGTGTTTATTGCTTTTCATATCATCTGTGGATTTATATCGCATATCGTATTTAATATAGCAAACCGTATTTATTACGGCACAAGCCTGTTTATTATATTGTTAATATAAACATTATTCGATAGAGAAATATGTGAGATTATTGATTACGATTTAACGTGAGAAAGTGTGAGAATGTAATGAATTGTTTTGTACTCGTATTATTGACGGTTCATGTTTTGTTTTTCCTTGTTTGTTGTAAAGTTTTGCTATTAGTAAGATCGGTATATAGGCATATCGGTTAAACTGCTTCCTTAGCCTATTGGTTCTAAGCATGACTGCTACGCTAGAGGTCTTGGGTTCGATTCCCAGGTCGAGCAGTGTTATTGTGTTTTTCTATGTAATTCTCAACAGCGAAGCGAGCGTTAGGATTTGTGCCCGGTTAATGGAAATAGGCTCGCCCCCTATTACATGGGACCTAAACATAACTGCAAACTGTGGGTGTACATTGGTTCATATCTGCCTAACCCCTCGGGGAGTACAGGCGTGATTGTATGTTTGTTAATTCTGAAATCTACGCAAACGATGTCGCGAGCAGAAGTTAGTTTTTCATAAATAAAGTCATGCGTTTTATGGGTATAATAATAGTTATTATTTATAAATGGAAAATTAAACAATTTAAGCGAATAACGTTCTCAATCCTTCCTGTTAAAATTCTCATCATGCTGACGATGTTTCTTTAATGTTTTTCCATTTATTGTTAAATTCCAAGTCAATAATATTTTAATGCAGGAACCAACAAGAAACACCTGTGAAGAATATCGATTATTATTGTACTATGAATACTGTATCACATCACAAGATCGTAGCAGTAGATAGTAATATAAAAACCGGTTAAGTGCGAGTCAGATGGCGGATAGGGTTCCGTAGGTGTTCAAAAGTATTACTGCCCAGTTCAAACTTAGCAGGCCCATATCAGGAGTAGGGGTTAGGGGCATAAAGACACTGATGTTAGCCAATTATTTTATGCTAAAATAAAAGAAAATAATAACGGTGTTTGTAAACACAATATAAGGCACAATACAATATAATTTTAATATAGACTGTAAATGTATTTTATGCTGACACAACTGTATAAAAGTTAACTATGCTTTACATCAAAAAAAAATCTGTCAAAAAATTACTCATAAGCTATTTTTTTTTAAGTTTATGCTAGTGGTTGCACTCTGATTAATGCGTCCGTCAGACAGTGACAGTTGCTGTCATTTTGACATTTGTGTAAAGGTAAATTTTTGAAAAGGTTTTGTTACCGGTGTTTTTTTTTTGGTGGGTGGGAAATCATCAAATAACTTCTCCCGCCCTGGACGGGGCGGGAGAGTTTTACTGACTAAAACCCACCCATGTTCCGTCTTGTGCCCTTTGCGTTCCGGGGGCGCGGTATCTCTTACGAACAACCCGCAGCCCCGGCAGACATCGGCCCTCAGTGGCCCCTTCCTTTTGCTGACATCTCTTTGAGGCGCGCGTGGAACACGAACGCGCCGTTGTTATGCAACGTAAGGACGGTAAGCTACCCATTGCTCACCGTCCACAGGCCCGTATCTACGGTGGCCGGGAGTCTCGCGGCACCGGTTAAATTTAGATTATCGTGTCGTTCAGATGTTTACAGTCAGTTTGACATTTCTAATTTGACATAAATGTCAGATCAGAACTATGCATAAGCTATTCGTTTTTACACGGAACCCTAAAGACCATATTATAACTATAAAACAGTGTTGTCTTATATCAAAATTATGTAAATGATGTAACAATGGGTGTTCCTATGTGTTACGAGGTCTGAATAGGAATGTGTTACTATTACCACATAATGGAACACTTATGATGCAGTTGCATATGTTTATATTTGTATGAATACGTTTGAATGGTTTTGTGAATGGTTGTGTGCTCTGTTCATTGATATGGATGTTAATGAAGATATTATTGTTACTAGTGTTTTTGGAAACTGTTTATTTTACAAAGAATTTGTATAAAGGAATGGAAGATCGGAACTTTATGTATTTTTAATTTTGAATCAATTTCGATAATCTATGGGGGAGGCCTAAGTTCAGCAGTCTAAGTCCTACGGCTAATATGATAATGATGAACCAATTTTAGTGTACTGATGAAAATCAGGAACTGCCCAGTTATCAATAAAAATTCTTAGGTTCTTACTTATTTTACTTAATATGTTTTAATTAATTGGGTTTACTTAAGCCTAAATAAACAAACTCACGTCAAAGAAAATCTCATTTTTCGAAGTAATTATAATTAATGGTTTTGAGCATAAGTTTGCGAAGTACCTACATTTAACTTTTATTGCTGGATAATTAATTTGACGTATTTAATTTAATTTCTTGCGCCACCTCGAACCAGTCCTCCCGGTGCGAGTCTTGTTTATCTCGCCACCTTTTCCTGAGCCGGCCTCGGCGACGCTGACCGTCCTCAGGCACCAATCATGTCCGCCGCAGGAGACGCTCCGGGCGTCGGGAGCCGCGAGACGACTACCGGCCACCGTGAATGGGGGCCTGTGGACGGTGAGCAGTGGGTAGCTCACCGTCCGTACGTTGAATAACGACAGGCCATGTCGACAGCGCGTTCGTGTTCTACGCGCGCCTCTAAGAGATGTCAGCAAATCGGAGGAACCACCCAGGGCCGATACCCGCCGGGGCTGCGGGTTTGTTCCGCGCTCCCGGAACGCAAAGGGCACAAGAAGGAACATGGATGGGTTTAAGTCAGTAAAAGTCGGACAGTTCCTCCCAACCCGCCCAGGGCGGGGGAAGACAAATGATGATTTCGCATCCAAAAAAAAGGCACCCATTACGTGTAGATTTTTGCCTAGCGGCGAAAAAGCGAAAAAAGAATATTTTAGAAGGACATGGGAAAGAGATAGCAAGATTGTGGTTTGACTTGTCTCGGTTTCGCAGAACTAGGCTTTATTTTAATAAACTAAAAAGAACCGCTAGCTAACCTAACAACAACAGTAAATTAAAAATATATATCTCATTGATATGCAATACTATCTACAATTAGATATTCATTGACTACATTATCATAATGAATTTAATGATAGACTTACAAATAAACGCCTACGTTTTATTACTATTAAATTCAGTTTATTTGACCTTTACCTAGATTTTAAATTTCGGCCCCAGTCAATGTCAGTTAAACTTTATCTACTTAACTAGTTTACCTTTTTGTTAAAATTAACTAAAGGTTTTCAATCAGATCATTAAGTAATATAATTATTAAAAATTAATAAAAATAATAATAACTTGAACCTAAACTCTATTTCCAAATTCAAAAAATATACTCAGGTACAATTACATACAAAACGCTTATCAAAATTCAAATTAATTATATTTATGGCACGTTTCAATGTAATGGAGTAGATTTCTTCAGAATTAAAAGAGATAGGTCATGAAGTACGCATAAGTCGGTACAAGATAGTTCAACTATTGGAAATGTATGTGAGTCGAATAACTTAACCCACGGGCAAATTACTGTAGTGAGATTAGTCTGTAAAAATTCTACCAACGAATGGGGATTAAAAAATAACAAATATTCCTGAAATTTGCGAAAAAATAAACGTTTTTATTTCACAAATCTATAGAAATACTTTGAACTGCTGTCACATTTAATATTCTACACACAACCAATAACTTGACATCAGTAGAAATACCTAAATTGTGACATGTCTCGAGATTCAATAAAAAAAAAACGTCGCAGAATTCAATGAGACCTATTTCATGTCATCGCTTGTGCCCTTCAAGGCTTATCACATCCAATTACGAGTGTCAAGATGCCAGTCCACTTGATTCGGATTAGCCAGTTAGCCACTTTGCGTGATATCTGGCCAAGGTTGGGGCCACTAAAGAATTTTTTAGACAATTAGCGTAATTCAGGACTTAAAATTTGATTTGATGAGAGTTCTTTGTGAAAGGTCTTTCGTGCAAGGCCTCTGGTATTGCAGATGTCTATGAGCAGCGGTGACCACATAACATCAGGTGGGCCGTCGGCTTGTTTGCCAAATTAAAAAAAAAATACCTAATTTGAACCTCTTAATTGTTGTGTGCGACTGTACCTTTACTAAGGTTACAGAATAGATATTAATAGCGTATGTATGTTCAGTGTAGTTGGTGTTGAAGTTAGTACATAGGTTTTTATTTACCTATGAGTATTGGAAAAGTAAATCACAGGCCTTTAGTAGTAGGTAATGAATGAGTACTTACTTAGGTACATATTTATCCTGTTGTTTATATTTGGTTTTACTACATAAGTAATTACGTTTACTTTATGCCAATTATGTATATTATCCCAATGTTCCTTATTATATTACAGAGTATATTTCACTCGTGTTAAGTTATATCTTTGATTACTGCTCCGCTCCCATTTGGCGTAGCGTATAACGTATAACCTTCCTACATAAATGGGCTATATAATGCAAAAATACTCTTTAAAATCGCAACTGTGGTTTCTGAGATTAGCGCATTCAAACAAACACACAAACAGTATAGATTTATTGTAAATAAAAACAAGACTCATATGTTATTTATTTAAAATCATAACAAAAACATAATATACCATCACGCCTGTATTCCCCGAAGGGTTAGGCAGAGATGTACCAATGTACACGCACAGTTCGCCGGTATGGTTAGGTCCCATGTAATAGGGGGCGAGCCTATTGCCTTTCACTGGGCACAAATTCTGGCTCCGAGCTGCTACTGAGAATTTCATAAAAAAACCCAAAAACACATTTTGCTCGACCTGGGAATCGAAGCCAAGACCTCTAGCGCAGCAGTCACGCTTAGGACCACTAGGCTAACGAGGCAGTTATTTAAAATCCATCTGGTGTAACGTAATAAAGAGAATTAGGTCTTAACGGCTAATAACCTTAATCTAAACAATGACCTAAGATTTCGCTAGACTTCCTTATTTCTCATTCCTAAAACTAATTTAACTCTAAACTAAACAACACCAATAATATCTAAATTACGTCAGAAGCCGCGGTTCTTAACGATGAACGATTAAACGTTGGTTTTATGTATTAACCGTCTGGTCGTAACTGTTCTTTGGAAGTAGGAACCAAAAGTCGCTAATAATTATAGAATTTAAGCATGCAATTTATTATAATTGTTATTTTCTCTCGTATGTTTATGTACCGTTAGAGTTTCGCTTTAAGGAGTTTGGCAAAGTTGTATGTATTATGTGTTTATATCTGACGAAGAGAATGCCCCATTTTGAGGTAAACTTTTGACCCGATTTGATACGATTGAACAATTTTGAATCAAAATCTATGTGAAGACACGTAGTTACTATAGTTGGTATTTGCATTATCTGCAGCGAGAAGGTAAAATCAATAAATTATTTCGCAAAAATAAAATTTTATTAAATAAATAATTAATTTCTAGTACTTTTCTCCAACAGAGCTATTCTGTAAGTGTCTTACGTCGAATACAGGTAAAGTGAGTTATCATCTTACAATTTTAAAGATTCACAGCTCTCCTCAATCTCAGCTCGCCTAAATTGAACAACTGACATTTTTACAGAATAGACAGATAAATCTTACAAATGATTCCATTTAGGTACTATTTTCTCTTACGGAAATTACTTTTCCAAATATAACAAAAAGATATCATATGCCGAAAAATAACGAGAAAAGCAGATATTATATATATGTTAATAAATATTTTTTATTTATTTGGTTTCCGTTGTCATCCTGTAATCCTAAACGAAGTAAAAAAGGATATAAAAGCAAGGAAGAGAAGGAAAAAAAGTAATATCTGTTTCTGGATCATGTACTAGCGAACTGCCCGCGACTTCTGACGCGTGGATTTTTTCACCCGCGTTAAATTACGTCTTTGGTTACTGCTCCGCTCCTGTGAGTCGTAGTATGATGTTATATAGTTTATGTTACTCAGGAATAATGTAGCTATATATTGGTGAATAATTGGTTAAAATCGGCGCAGTAAATACTTTCTGAGCCTATTCAAAACAAACAAACAAAAAAATCTTTCCTCTTTATAAGTATAGATTATATTTATTTGTATTGCCCCGTTGGTCTCGTGGTCTCAAGCGTGGGGTCCTGGGTTCAATTCCCAGGTCGGGCAAAGTGTTATTGGGTTTTTCCATTAAGATTTGCTTAGTAGCAGCCCGAAGTTTGGAAGTTGGTGGTGGGAAACCCCCGTGTCTCGGAAAGCACGTAAAGTTCCGGCTGTCATTCGTAGATCTTTGGCAGTCGTTACGGATAGTCAGAAGCCAGGAAGTTTGACAACTAGTCAAGAGGTATCGTGTTGCCCAGTAACTGGGTTGTGGAGGTCAGATAGGCAGTGCTCCATGTAAAACACTGGTATTCAGCTGAATCCGGTTAGACTGGAAGCCGACCCCAACATAGTTGGGAAAAGGCTAAGTAGATGATGAGATGATAAATAAATAATAATAAAATAATTTGAATGTTAACAAAATACTGTATCTATACTAAATCACACAACCAAAAGAACACACATATTACCATAAATATTCCACAACAAATCATTCGAAATTAATTACACAGTGCTCATCTAACCATGACAGCTAGCAAAAAAGTTAACGAACAGTCGATTCATAAGTTTTTTCTAACACTTTTGTGTCCGACTGCCCTTGAGGGTGTTCCATATTTGGGCCTCATTGAATCATGCGATCTCAATAGAACCGGCCAGTGTTATTGGTATAATGTGTTAAGGGGACGACACATTGACGAATGCTTCATTCTTCTTTTTTTGTAGAAACTGCAGCCATAACTGATGGCAGATATAAAAGATTTATGTGTTGCCAATTTATTACTCATTTTGGTAACAGCTTTTTTAAAAACCTTGTCACATAAAAACTCTTGTAAATTCTAGTCATTTTAATGTGAATAAGTATTAGTAATAATATTTTTTTTATTGGGCATTAAGTCCGCCTTTGTTCAGTGTATTTTTTATATTATGTGCATACAGTTTTAATAAATAAATACGTTTATGTAACCTTACTTTTTACCAGCTACCGGCAACTTCGTCTCTAAAATTCAAAAAAAAATTCGAAAAAATTGTAGCCTAAATGTTTCCCTATAATATCGCCTACTTATCTGCCAGTGGAAATCCTGAGAAAGTCAGTCTAGCCATGACGTAAATTAGCCGGAACAAACAGAGGGATACACATACAAAAAAAATGCATTTAGTAAAAAGCATTTGTTTTGACATTACAATAGGCACGTCAATTTTATTTATTCGTATGACAGTACTGTTATTGGGTATCTACCAGATAAATTGTAATTAAGAATGTAATAGTAAGCTAAACAAACTATTGTTTTAAAGGAAACCTAAGCAAAGCAGTGTCACGATCTCAAGTTAAAACCTCTAATCCCTTTTATATTGACCTTTTATAGATGACGTAATGCTCAGCTGCAAACGTTGTACTTGTCACTCCTTATTTAGAAGTCTAGCCATAAATAGGGCTGTCACTCGTCTGGAATACCCCGGATTTGTCCTAGTTTAGAGGCGTCCAGGGGTCATGCGGAAGAGATTCTCAGTGTTCCGATTAATTGAAAGATAAGAAATACATTAAAATAAAAAGGTAAATGTTGTTTTTATTTTTATTTTGAATATATTTTACTTAAATGTGTACCGGGCACCGGTACACGAATAAGGATTATTTTTTTTAAATATTAAGAATCATCTGCCACCTGCCTCATTAGCCTAGTGGTTATAAACGCAGCTGCTATGCTAGAGGTCTTGGGTTCGATTCCCAGGTCGAAAAAAAAGTGCTATTGTGTTTTTCTATAAAATTCTCAATAGCAGCTTGGAGTTAGGATTTGTGCCCGATTAATGGCAATAGGCTCGTCCCCTATTACATGGGACCTAGATTTACCGGCGAACTGTGGGTGTACATTGGAACACCTTTGCCTAACCCTTCGGGGAATACAGGCGTGGTGGTATGTATGATAAAAAAAAACATGCATATTCCCTATTTAGTTGACGACAACCCTAAGCATAAGTGGTTTATGCCTAAACTAAATACAGGTAAATAATGACTGCATGTTTACATTGTTTGTCGCCTGTTCCTCATAATTGAATATCGTAATTTTTCATGACACAGCGTTGTTCAGCGAAAACATCATTAACGAAAAAATGATGTGCTCATCTTTTTTTATATCATTTCATATTTTTTTTAAAACGTTGCCCCACACTAAGAATTTCTCCTGTATCGTGGATGCGTTTACAAACAAATAAACTCACATACACAAACAGCCAGACCCGAAACAACTATCTGTAGGCCATACAAATATTTGTTCTGTGCGGGAAACGAACCCGTGACACGCAGCGCAGCAGCCAATCGCTCAGCCACTGCGCCAACCGTGCCATCAATTTATTGTTATTTGATCACACCGATATTGATTTTTTTTTATATTTCAACTAGTTTTTGACCTCGACTTCGCTCTCGTGAATTTGTCTTACTAATTTTTTGAAAATAATTTTTACCCTATGTTACTCGCTGATAATGTAGCTTTACATATACCTATAGGTGAAAGAATTTTAAAATTGGTTAAGTGGTTTTCGGGTTTATTCCATACATACAAAAATACAAATATTTTACAGATCATCACGGGAAGGGTTAGGCAGAGGTGTAACATTGTACGCCCACAGTTCGCCGGTATGTTTAGGTCCTATGTAATAGGAGGCGAGCCTATTGCCATTAACCGGGCACAAATCCTAACTCCAAGCTAATACTGAGAATTTCATAGAAAAACCCAATAACAGTTTTTGCTCGACCTGGGAATCGAACTCAAGACCTCTAGCGTAGCAGTCGCGCTTAGGACCACTAGACTAACGAGGCAGTTACAAATATTAAATTATAAACTAAATATAATATAATAATAAATAATATAATATTAAATACAAATATTTTCTCTGTATAAAATTAGTTTTTCAATTTTTGGTTTAGGAAACCTTGTCCAATCCGTTTGCCTATCTAATTATTGACATAAATAAATATTATTCGACACTTTTTATGAAAACAAAAAGAAAGAGCTAATCAGTTTCTTTTGTTTCTCGTTGGATAGCAAACAAGCCGACGGCCCGCCTGATGTTAAGTGGTCACCACTGCCTATAGACGTCTGCAATACCAGAGACCTTGTAAAAATGCGTTGTCAATGCCAACCCAAAACGTTTTGGAAACAGTTTTCCTTCAAAGTCTACACCATACAAACTTCCATCTGTGTGTACGAAGCGTTACAGTGACGTACGTAAGTTTGAATTTAATCTTAGCATGTGGTATCCACTCCCACGTGGGTCCCATACTACAAGCATGTTTAGTTTTGTCATCAGTCTTATTAACATGACGGTATATTATTTGTTCATGTTTCAATTTTGATACACTGTTGGTATTTTTCATTATGAAGAGAAAGCAAAAAGTAATTTTACATAGTAGCTCCCAAGAGTCGTGAGCCAAACGTCTAGTTAATTTTTGGGTTCCTTCTGGGTTTTTTGGACAGCCGACGCTGCACGCAACTGATTCGTCACCGTCGGACCAACCGCGTGCAGCCAAAAAAAACCCAAAAAGGAATCCAAAAAATAACTAGACGTTTGTGCTCACGACTCGTGGCGGTTACTATACAGTGTACTTAAATTATAAAGCAAAATATTAGAAATAAGTACCTACCTACGTGTATACCAGTTCTTGACTTCAGAAATAAAGTCAGATATTATGTTAATTTAAGTCAGGAAGTAACGTACATGACAAGCTAATTAAACAATTAAAAAAAAAAACAAAAGTGAAATGTGAATTGCGACTTTTATCATCCAGGGGGGAGGAGGACTTTTTTATGAAATACTCAGTAACAGCTCGGAGTTAGGATTTGTGTCCGGTTATTGGCAATAGGCTCGCTCCCTATTACATGGGATCTAAACATACCGGCGAGCTGAGGGTGTGTAAAAATGTTTTAATAATTATGTATTCTGAACGAATGAAAGACCATAACTTCACTTCAAAAACTCATTTACACAAAGAACAACTTAGTTAGCCAATAATCTTGATCCTTATCTTTTTTACTTAGAACAGTACAAGACATACATACATACACATGAGTAACGTTTCAATTTATTAACCTTACAAAAGATTACTCAATATAACAATTTGTTTCATATTTTTCCTTCTTCATTGTGCGATTGTTATTAAGTGGCATATACACTCGTATGTGCTGTTTGGGCGGTTTCCCAAACGGTTATGTATTCCACTTGACCTGTAAGTAATGCGGGTTCTGCGGCTTTTGTTGTGATGTAAAAATATACAGGGTGTTAGGAATGTGGATGGTCAAACTTATAAACATGGATTCACAGTACATGTAAAATAACAGAAATGTATTGTCACACAATGTACGTCTGTAGTTTGTTCGAAAGAGATACCGCGCCCCCGGGACGCAAACTAGCCTATCTGCTCGCGACTTCGTCCGCGTAGTTTTATCATAAGTTACGTCTTTGATTACTGTTCCGCACCTATTGGTCGTAGCGTTATGTTATATAGCCTAAAGCCTTCCTCGATAAATGAACACAACACGTCACATTAGCATGTCAGTGATGAGAACCCATATGTTTTGTACCTACTCAAAATGGCTCAACAGGTCTATAGACATGTTTACTTCAAACGCAACACTTTATTAAACTTAGGTACGTTACATGCATACCATAGACAACGTGTTACATGTAATTACAGCTGTCTAATATCACACGTAGAAAAGATACTACATTTATTCGCAGCTTCACTAAAGTCCAAGCGAGATGGAGAAATCTAATTTGGTCTGCACGAACGAACAATCTCTTAGCCGGACGTGCCTTTCGTGACGTGTCGTTGTAATAAAAATATTTGTAATTAACACCTTGGTATTATTTGCTTTGTTTTTGAACTAGCTTATGCCCGTGACTTCGTTCGCGGCAATGCGGAACCCTAATTATTATTCTGTAATAAAAATATTCTACATATAGTTATCTATACTAGTATATAATTCTATAGTAATATTATAAAGAGGAAAGATTTTTTGTTTGTTTGTAACGAATAGGCTCCGAAACTACTGAACCGATTTTAACCATTTCACAAATAGATAGCTACATTATTCATGAGTAACATAGGCTATATACCATCACGCTACGGCCCACGGGAGCGGAGCAGTAACAAAAGGCGTAACTAAACGCGGGTGAAAAATAAACCACGCGGACGAAGTCGCGGGCAGGTCGCGGTCGCTAGTTCCTTATAATATATGCTATTTGTCAGTGAATGTCCTGTCAAAATCGGTCCAGCCGTTTTGGGGATAAGTTGGACCAAACAGACAGTTAAACATATTAAAAATTGATTTCCATATAAACATTTATATTTGTTCTGTTAAAAGCTGTTATTTTACAACCATTACAAACAAACACTTTAATTTATTTAATTATATAGATTACATTGAGGTTGACATTGTTCTAAAGAAACTAAATTCTTTTACAATGACTAAGGATTGTCGAATGAAAATCAACACCAAATTAATTGTCAGAAAGCGCGTCCTAAGTTGCTGTCATTGGTTGTTGATGATTCAGTCAACCAATGAAATCGCTTACACGCGCTTGACAATTTGTCACGTTGATTTGTGTTCTAGAAACCGGGGGAAAGTTATTTCGTGTGACGAGAAAAAGATTCTTACTATCCGAAAACCACAATAATGGCCATCTTACTATGTTCTGTTTCTGGCATTGGTGTAATGCACCCATAGTGATGTGTTTCACAAAGTCAAAGCATTTATATCATATAACATAACATAAAATCACGCCTGTATTCCCCAGCGGGCTAGGCAGAGGTGTGCCAATGTACACCCACAATTCGCCGGTATCTTTAGGTCCTATGCAATAGGGGGCGAGCCTATTGCCATTAACCGGGCACCAATCCTAATTCAGAGCTACTACTGAGAAATTCATAGAAAAATCCAATAACACTGTTTGCTCGACCTGGGAATCGATATCAATTCGACCATTTACTGGCACTTTTGAATTATCAAAAAGTAAGACAGAACGTTGAAGCTAGTTGCTCGTTCCAAAACGAAGGTAGGAAGAACAAGCAAGAAACTCCACGGACACTCTTTTTAATTTGGTGCTTACAAAATCCTGGTAACAATATTGTTGATGCTTCTGTGAAAACCGTCACCTTTTATATATTGATCTTGGGCAAAATAAATTGCCAGGGCAGACGCTACCGACCTTGCTATCGGGGCAAAGCAATGAGAAGTTGCTGGATGACATCCCCGTGCTTCCAGAAGCACGACCCGACCCTGATCTACAGGTATCTGGACATGAAGAATTGCCGTCCTATCGGTCTGTAAGATTTAGGGAGGGCAGAGAGTGCACCTATATTTGCATTTCAAATATCTCCTGCGTACTTGGCGAATCGTCATTCAGATTGGCCCCCTTGACCGAATTTTGGTTGGGCGATTACTCAAAGTCAAAGTCAAAGCATTTATTTCAATTAGACCATTTACAGGCACTTTTGAATTGTCAAGAAGTTACATTTAAAAGTTGAAGCTAGTTGCTCGTTCCAAAGCGTAGGTCTCTATGGAGAAGAACGAGCAAGAAACTCCATGGACACTCTTTTCTTTCAATTTGGTTTTTACAAAATTTTGGTTACAATATTCTTTTTGCTTCTGTATGTGAAAACAATGAAGATGTATATAAAACAATTCAACAAAAAAATAAAAATAAATAGTACCTACTAAAGATGTAAACCACAGCAGTTAAGAGATGACCAATCCCAACTGACAGCGCCCGTTCACGAAGATGACGCGCGCATTAGTACCATTTAGCTCAACCATCTTAAAGGGAGCCGAACGATCCAACGCACGCGCCACCGTCAGCGAGACATTTATGTGAGCATGACAAAGCTCTCAACCACCATGCTTATAGTGTCCAAAACATAATAACTTAACAAGTAAATGGCTCCTCTTTTGGCTACTCTTTTGTTGACAATGTTCAACGTGAGATATTTTCCATTGAGGAAGTGACAATTACGCGGAACATAATCCATATACTGCTGCTACTGTAGGGTTGACCTTACCTATTAAATCAATAAAACTCCTATAAATAAACACGTCGACATCACAAAGGAACAAGCTATCTTGTGAATGGTTATCATTGCTACATCGCACCTTCCCGTCCGTTTCAATACAAAGATAGTTATTATATGTTATACTAGCTTTTGCTCGCGACTTCGTCCAAATGGAAGAGCTACTTTGGAATACTACACGTACAATGGTCCACGCAAGGACTAAGTGCGGAATCCACACCCCTAACATAAAACATAGAACATAGCTACTTTGGACAGCACTATTTATTTTTAACCCCCGAAGTTATGTGTGTGTGTCTGTCTGTGGCATCATAGCTCCCGAACGCATGAACCGATTTTGATTTAGTTTCTTTTTTGTTTGAAAGGTGAATTAGTCGGGAATGTTCTTGCTATGTTTGATGGAAATCGGTTCAGCGGTTTCAAAGTTATCAGCTCTTTTGTTAGCTGTGGTAAGGATTTTTATTCTTCTGTAGGGGGTTACTTAATTTTTTTAATTTTGTGTTTTTTATCAGTGTCTAAATACTCAACAATAACTGACTCTTATACAAACTTTCATTTTCTATTTTAACTTGGTTTATAACCTTCTCCAAGGTGTATCATTTCTTTTCACAGAGAATACACCTTGGAGAAGGACACGATGAAATGATCAAAATCGGTTAAACGGTAAAGGCGTAACAGATCGCCAGAGATACTTACGCATTTATAATATTATAGTATTGATAGGTAGTAGTAGCTTTATTACTTCTGTTTGTATTAAGGAGTAGGTAAGTAACCTTTAAGGCGTGTCGAGCTGGTAAATGCTTCTCACACATACCATCACGCCTGTATTCCCCGAAGGGTTAGGCAGAGATGTACCAATGTACACCCACAGTTCGCCAGTAAGTTTAGGTCCCATGTAATAGGGGGCGAGCCTATTGTCATTAACCGGGCACAAATCCTAACTCCGAGCTGCTACTGAGAATTTTATAGAAAAACCCAATAACACTTTTTGCTCGACCTGGGAATCGAACCCAAAACCTCTAGCTTAGCAGTCGCGCTTAGGGCCACTAGGCTAACGAGGCAGTTAAATGCTTCTCATTGATACGAAACCAGGCAAGTGCAAATGGGCTTTCTAAGATTATCTTGGACATCACTGACATCGGTGAAGAAAAAGGAAGTTTACCTGGACTTACAATAAAGTTTAAAATCGTCAATCCGCCTTGAGCACGAGTGGTGATAAATGCTCATGCCTTTTCAGTATGAGAGCCTTTGCCCTGCAGAGAGACCATAATAAGCTGGTATTATTATTTAACCTTGAACATTGTAAGGCAATGATTGAAACGTTGCCCTTGTGTTGTTATCAATTTCTATGAAGTGGACACGCGTTTCTTTGTCACGATAATGTCATTAAGTAAAGGCGATTAGGGTCATCAAAGATTTCTTTTATAGTGTTACCCCATATGTCTCTCGTATTTAGTGTTCATCTTAAGTCTGACCCTGAGATATAACGGGTCAAGACAGCTAACAAAGTCGAAAATTAAGTACTCGTTTTTCTCATAACTGTAATCTTTTTTTTTTGTTCTTCACCATACCTTCTGGAAACAGGGATATTGCAGATCGTTCAGGCTATAAAATTTTGTCATGGTTTTTACGAAAACAAGTTTTTAAATAAGTAGTAAACTTAAAATATCCGTCACTTTTATTGTTGGAAACAGCCTTAAGAACAACGTTTTGCTTGTTAGGTCTTACGAAACAGCTATATTACTCACTAAAAAAAACTCGTTTTCCAGTAATAATTTTGATAGGCATTATGCGTATTTAACAGCTCTGTGATATGTTTTACTACACCCTATTATAGGTATAGGACACACAAATGGTTCCATACCGGACTCGTATACCCACCGCTAATAGCGCAAGAAGAAGAAGCCAATCTTTACCAGCCAATGAACAACCAGCATCTTTAAGATTGAATCACTCATGAATGATTAAGGAAATAGTTTAAATTATTAAAAAAGGTCATGTTCGGTCAAAGCTCATATCCTATTTATTTTGTGTGTAATTTTTCCTCACAATTATGAGGAAATTCAATTCGTCCATTGTTATACATTACCTGCTTTGATGGATAGGTATTTAACACAAAGGTGAATGACATTTTTATTGCATTTGTTTAGTTGATACGTCATTTTTCTACCGCAAGAGTCCAGTGACCTACTCTACGGATAAGCATTCTTTCCAAGTCATTATTGATGTCGTTCACCTGTATCATCCATGATGGAAGGCACAAAGAAAGGAAAATGTATTATTTACCACAGAATATAGGGTGCACAAATCCATCAATCATTGGAGCATTGGCCGTTAGAAATTTTCATTGCACCACTATTATTTGGTCAGTACACCCTTTTTCTAAGTATAAGTCATCATCTGCTTAGCCTTTTTCCAACTATGTTGGGGTCGGCTTGCAGTCTAACCGGATGCAGCTGAATACCAGTGTTTTACATGGAGCGACTGCCTATCTGACCTCCAAAACCCAGTTAGTGACCACACGATACTTCTTGGTTAGACTGGGTTGTCAGACTGTCTGGCTTCTGACTATCCGTAACGACTGTCAAAGATCTACGAATGACATCCGCGACCAACGGCTTTACGTGCTTTCCGAGGCACGGGGGTGTCACACCACCAACTTCCAAAAACTCCGGGTTGCTACTGAGCAAATCCTAAGTTTATGTATACAATAATAAAATGAATGACGTGTATGTAACTAACTACATATTATATAATATATCGTTAGACGTCTGTATCAACACAATCTTAGAACATGTTACTTACATCATCCAAAACCAATTCATCCTAAAGTAAACTAAGGGTCAGTTCACACCGAGAATTCACACGACGCTGTACCAAGCAGCGCTGAATTCTCACAATGAAATGTGTATCTTTTCGTGTAGTTAATAAAGGTATATTTTGAGTCAATGTGCTCGCAGCGTCGCGTCGCGTCTCGGTGTGAACTGACCCTAAATGCTGCAAAAAGCAAAAAAAAAACACTAAACCATAAGTAGGAAGGCTCATTTGCAAAAATTTTACTCAGAGTTAATTACTAAGACTAGGTTAAATTACAAATAAAATATAAAATTTTATAATTTTACCCCATGTTAGCAATTAACTCTGAGTTAAGGTTTAGACACAAGTGGGCCTTACTATATTAACGGAATTAAATGTCAATGGACATTGTAGATATTCCGGGAATTAACTGAACAGAAAGCGTGTCTCTAATCATCGCTCAGGAATGTCGGACACAGACGATTGTTCATTACAACACGTCTTTATTTACATTGACGTGTAATTGTAGTGTTCGGAGCGATAAGGGGTCTACTGTGCGGCTGATGACACAGGTCCGGTAGTAAAAAACTTAGTCTCAGGCGCCAATTTGGATGAATAATCTGGCGCGGAACATTTGTCAAGTGAATACCCCGGCACCCGACTCATGGGAGCAGGAGGAATCGTCTGATTTTAGTCGGTAAGAGTCCGATATAACCCTCCATTCTCCTAAGATATAGGGTAATGAGGATACTCCTAAAAAATAAAAACCGGACAAGTGCGAGTCGGACTCGTCCTGCGAGGGTTCCGTACGAAGGATCATTATAAATTATAGAATTAAATAAATAGTTTATTAAAATAAATAAATAGTCAATTAAATAAATAAATAGTATATTTATTTATTGACTACTATTTACTTAGATATTTAGTTAGGTATTAGATAATTATAATTACTCATAATTTTTCGTTTCACAGACTTCGGAGACATAGAGGGGAACTTAAATATTTTATATTTTTCATTATAAATAAGAAATAATGAGTCGGAAAAAATATTAAAAATATATTTTGCAATGTGCACATTAAGCCCTTTTACATGATACCCCATTTGAACTAGATTTAATTTGAAATACCGATCGCCTTTTAAAAAATATAGACGCCCTATTTTTTAAGATTTAATTATAAATACATAGTTTTGGAGATTTTTCTTGTACTTGTGGTATTTAACGATGTTACTTGCCTAGTTCTAGTTTAACGGGAAATACCCTAAGAGTTTTGATTCCCTTGAGAGTGTCGAAATATGCGTTTATTGCTGAATAAATATCTTTTTTTTAGGTAAACTTAGAGGTTTGATTTTTTCACAATATACGGTTTAAATTTCAACTTCGTACCTCCACGCATTCTCGAAATAAAGGGCCTTGACATACGGACAGACAGTCAGACAAACGGACGGACATCAAAGTGATCTTATACGGGTTCCGTTTTTTCCTTTTGAGGTACGTGACCCTAAAAATATAAAATGCACAAACTTCCTGAGAAAGAAATTCATTCTTCTCGGAGAGTTGTCTAAGCATTGCGATATATTGCAGCTTATATTTTATGGACATTTCAGCACCCCATAAGAAAAAAACAACTTAAAAAAAACATTACTTTGAACAAAGAATTAAAATTAAATAAATTTTAAATGCGGGCTGCACAGGACTATGTCCAGCTTTGGACACCGATGATGGTGATGATGATGAATTCAAAAAGGTATTTCTTCCTAACCCACATTAATAAGGAGTAAAGACAAATATAATTATGAACGAATTGTCAAAACAATACACTAATAAATTCTTCACTGCTTACTTGAACTGGTTCCTAGAAGCAATACGTTCACGACGATGGAATGCACTCGGTTGCATAAGGTGCAACGTTTCCAACGAACGTAAACATAACTGAGGAATATGATACACAGAGCTTCCACTCTCGTACTCTGGTTGAACAATAATTTATGTAGCGTTGTTTAACAATGGGGACTGTTACACTGTCTTGTAGAAGCATTTTGGTTGGTTAAACATAGTGGGAAGGACTTTAACCTGTTTTTAAGATGCTTCCATGTTATTTCGACTGGGTGTTTCAGAATCCTGTAGGCTATGGTGTGCCTGTTTACCATCCCATAACGCAATCCAAATCTATCATATATTTCTTAAGTATATCTTGGACATTACTGACATCGGCGAAGGAAAATATCGCGAAGAAACCTGTATTTATAATTAATTATTCGCCAATCGCACCTGGATTCGCCAATCCAAATTGAGTAAGCGTGGTATCAATGCTCAGGTTTTTTGTTGAGAAAAGGCCTTTGAACCGCTGTGGGACAATTATACATACACACATAAACTCACGCCTTTTTCCCATAGGGGTAGGCAGAAAACACAGAACGCCACCTACTACGATCCTTACATACTTCTTTCGCCTCATCCACGTTCATACAAGCACGCCGGTTACGAGTTCTGCGCACCCGACCTTTCTGAAGAACCTCACCAATAAGGTCAGGTTAGGTCTTTCTAGGGCGTCCTCTCCCGGCGTTGCCACTCATATCTGCCACATGAATCCCTTTTGTTAGTCGCCTTCCACTCATCCTCTCAACATGACCGAACCACCCAAGCATACTCTTTTCTACCTTTGTCGCTACATCCTCTTTTAAACACATCCTCTTTTATTAGTAATAGACACTCTGTGAAACTGTCAAGTGTCTACCTATTACGGCTTGAAAGACACAGCGCTTTGACAGAAGGACGGATAAACATAAAGCAGAGCCTTAGTAATGGGACCCCATTTGAAACACATCAAAGTCAAAGTCAAAGTCAAAACATTTCAATTAGACCATTTACAGGCACTTCTGAATTGTCAAGAAGTTACTCATACAAAAAGTTGAAGCTAGTTGCTCGTTCCAAAACGTAGATCTCTATGGAGAAGAACGAGCAAGAAACTCCATGGACACTCTTTTCAAATTGGTTTTTACAAAATCTTGGTTACAATATTCTTGTTGCTTCTACATGTGAAAACAATGAAGTTGAATATAAAACAATAAAAAAAAATATGATAATAATAGTACTAAAGATGTAAGCCATGGCAGTTAAGAGATGACCAATCCCAACTGACAGCGCCCGTTCACGAACATGACGCGAGGATCAGCACCACTTAGCTCAACCATCATGAAGGGAACCAAATGATCCAACCCACGCGCCACCATCAGCGAGACATTTAAGTGAGCATGACAAAGCCCTCAACCACCATGCTCGTAGTGTCCAACACATAATATGTCCATCGAGTATGGAACTCTAAAAAACCTGTTACGAACTGCGACAGATTACTGAATAGCAGTCTAACAAGTAGTCGTAAGTTATGTAACGTGATCACACAAAAGAGCCATATTGAAGCAGTACTAAGGTTTCAAACTAGTGTTTACAGATTCTAGGTTACAAGAAATGTATCGTCAGCTGCATATTTTCACGCAGTTCCACGACGAAACTGTACTGTAACGGTCTCGGAGCCCAATGTACTAAGTGGGAGGTAATAATCATGGAAATAGAAAAGGTGCTAGAAATTACTAGGAAGCTCTACTACTATTCGAGCAAAGGGTCGTGTTGTTCCTAAGGGAATAAGTACAGATAAAACACTTTTTTGTAGACGATGTGAGACTTTTTGACACACATAGAATACATACACACTACATACGTCACGCCTGTATTCCCCAAAGGGTTAGGCAGAGGTGTACCAATGTACACCCACAGTTCGCCAGTATGTTTAGGTCCCATGTAATAAGGGGCGAGCCTATTGCCATTAACCGGGCACAAATCCTAACTCCGAGCTGCACTAAGAATTTTATAGAAAAACCCAATAACACTTCGCTCGACCCCGGAATTGAACAAAAGACCTCCAGCGTAGCATGCAGGTTTAGGACCACTAGGCCAACGAGGCAGTCAAAATAAAGAACACGGAGAGGCACACAGAATATCTTCAAGATAAATATTTTTGAATCTCCGACATATACCAAGATTATGGGGTCAACCATTTTTAACCATACTTCACCAACACCAGTACCATTCAAAGGTACAGTAGGGCACATACTACTGTAGCGGTAACCACAAGTAGTACTTCTTCTTCTTCTTTACGAGTCAATGATTTTGGTTAATCTTTTAAATGCGTCTTACAATTTTTGGGCCCAGTATGTGGCCACGTAGTACTATGGATGATTCACATAACAGAACTCTTTAAAAGATTACTTTTCTAATAACCGCTACTACTATTAAAAAAATATTCGTAACTATATTTTCCACTCCCAACCAAGCCCTAAAGGCAATATTACCAGCCATAAAAATACAGAAACAATAAACAAGAATTAGTTCACCAACCAGAGGTCAAATTGTGGTCCTGAAGAAAATCACAGCGGTGTCCATTGCCGCCAATTTATTGTACTCCATAAATAAAGGTCGGCCACTATATCAATTAATGTTAATTTAGATAGTTTTCGGACTGTGGCTTTGGAGGAGTACCTCTGACGTTTGTTGCTTGAGTTGTTACTATGACTTGGATGCCTGTGAATTATTGAGCTGGATTATATTCGGGATTTGGTTGGTCCTTAGTTGATAGTTATAAGTCTGACCTCCACTTGAATATATCTACAAAATAATAAATCAATCAGGTTTGTTCAAACCATGTTCAATTTCTTCAGATTTTACGAATTCAGATGTCATATTGTCCTACTGCAGGGCAACGGCTTCTCTACTTACGGAAAAGGCAGATTGGCGTTATGAGACTTATTATATTAAAAGCTTCTTGCTTTTACCCCCGACGTCGTCAGCGCAAGTGTCCAAAAGTAGCTTATGTCCTCTCTTAAGGTTAAAATATACTTCGTACCAAATTTTATTAAAATTGGTTCAGTGGTTTCGTGAAAGCTTATACAGAGTTACTTCCTGATTTATAATTTGGAATACAGGTAAGTAAGTAAAGTAAGTAAGTAAATTATTTATTTGCGTAAAACATGGTATACATTGATGTTAATATTATTACAGTAGCTCAACATGTTTCGCTAAGATATAACATAGCATGCAAAAATTTATACATATTTTGACAAAAGGAATCAACATCTCACATCCATAAAATCTTTTAAACTGTAAAAATTACATTCAATAAGCCACTTGTGTAATTCTATCTTAAATTTCATCCATCGATCATATCATAGTCATTGCTACACGCCTGGTTTCACCACCTCATGCAATAGTGGGCGCCCTAACCACTAGGCTAACTAAAAATATTTAAATTTTTCATAATACTGTCGCCTCAAGTTATTTCTCCATTACCCTCTTGTTAAGTATTACATTTTTTTTTTTCTAATCTACAATAATTACTCCACTTTCATCCCTTTATGCTGCTAGAGTACTATTTCTTTTGCCAGCTAAGTGGCTCTAGTCTGTAGTCTCTATTACTTCCAAGCTACTGAACTCAGGTAACACACAACACATTAGTTTGCTCATCTACTTTGGGTCCAGAGCCGGGTCGCTCCTAATTACAGCGTCCGTTCTAATAGCTTCGAATGTTTTGTCTGTCTGTTCTGCTGGAGCCTAATAAATCGCAGACTCACCTACTTCAAGTGTCAGGATAATCTTGTTATATACAGTAAATTGATTTACTGTACCCTACACCCGTAGCCATTGTATTGTTTTCTGTATTTGGTGTTTGGTATCTTTGTGTACCATCGAAATTGTATACTTAGGATGTTGTCTTGTTTTAGTTTATTGTCATTATAATTTTATTTTCCTTCCTCTTTTATTAATTGTGTTCCTATATTGTACTAAACGTCCAGCTCATCTCGTCAGCTTATTTTTTAATTGCAAATAACGAAGCGTTATAAACGGAATACGATATTGTACGGAATTACAAAAATAAAAAGAAATTTCTCAAAATTCTTTCAACAACAGTGGATTCATTACTGCTTTTATACTCTTACGGTTTCGATAATGAAAATTCTAAGTTGCTTAAAAATATCAATTAAGGTAAGATAAGGTCCCGGGTTTGATTCCCAAGTCGGGCAAAAAGTGTGCTCTGTAGCAGCCCGGAGTTTGGAAGTTGGTGGTGTGGCACGCCCGTGGCTTAGAACGCACATTAAAGTTGGTCCCGGCTATCAGTTGTAGATCTTTGATAGTCGTTACGGTTCGTCAGAAGCCAGGAAGACTGACAACCAGTGTAACCAAGAAGTATCGTGTTGCCCAGTGACTGGGTTGTGGAGGTCAGGTAGGCAGTCGCTCCATGTAAAACACTGGTATTCAGCTGCATCCGGTTGGATTGGAAGCCGACCCCAACATAGTTGGGAAAAGTCTAAGAAGATGGCTGAAATTGTGACTATTAGCTATGGTTTCAACTCATCATTAATAGCTACAATAAACTCTCGGTTTCTCGAACAAATAAAAAGCTTTTAAATGTTTCGCTTTTTAGTATCTACTTCCTTGGAATCCATGAACATTTTCATTCAAGAAACCGGACGGTTGAACTTATTCATAATAAAAAACAATAAGTGTTTTGTTTGATTTTCATTCTTCACATCGTATTTACCTATATTCATTCCTAATGTGGTTCTTTCTTATCTTTCCAGGTACGTTCGCTGCACTCATTCATGGGTTTGTTTTTACGGCGATAAGAGTTAATGTTCCAATGACATGCGACTACATATCAGCACATTGTTGCTGTCTGCAATACATTAGGAGTTTTTAAATTTCTTATGTAAGTTGTACAAACATGACTGCCCTGTTAGTCTCCTGGTTGAAATAGGGACTGCTAAGCTGAGTTCGATTCCTGAATGTTATTAAGTATTTTTACATTATGAATATCTCAGTAACAGCCCGGAAATTGGAAGATGGTGGTCTGATACCTCCGTGTCTCGGAAAGCCGTTGGTCCTTCGCCTGATCTCTCACCAGTCGTGTCGGATTGCTGTCCCATCAGACTTGAGAGTCAGGGAAGATGGAGTGTTCCTGTGCTTGTGCACATACTTGTGCTCTATGACATCTCTGCGTACTTGGCTGGTTTTCAATGGGGTTGCCCGCCGTGGTCGAAATTCGGTCTGGAGGATATTATTACTACAAGATTATAAAATTGAAATGATCTTTTATCAGATAGCGTAAGTAAGATGAGGTAGGTGTAGGTAACCATTGCCATCTAATGTGGCAATGCCACCGCTGTCTCTTGGACACATTATCAAGTAGACAGTCAGAATTTTTTTTCGCTCATGGAACCACTACACTTACGCTGCAGTAAATCTTCTAATCATGTAATTATCAAACATAACAATATCTTATTACCTAGATTAAAATAGTCAATTATATGTTTATTGAGTTACGTCGATGTATTAAATAATAATATGCAAATTAAAGTAGGTTGTAACATTTGTAAGAAAAAGCAGGCAGTGTTGTTACAAGCAGATTATAATCGTGAGAATGTCTGTACTATTGTTAACTTTTAGTTAGATAATTATATTACCAACAGTCTTTGAAGATTATTTGAAGGTTATAAATAAACTTGGATAGACAAGAATTTTATTTAGGTATATGCTATTTGTTAATATTGGCAGAATCTTCATAACATACGATCAGGCCTGTATTCCCCGAAAGCGTTAAGCCGTTAAGCCTGCGTTCCCCGTTAGCCTAGTGGCCCTAAGCGGGACTGCTATGCTAGAGGTCTTGAGTTCGATTCCCAGGTCGAGCAAAGTGTTATTGGGTTTTCCTATGAAATTCTCTGTAGCAGCTCGGAATTAGGATTTGTGTCCGGTTAATGGCAATAGACTCGCCCCCTATTACATGGGACCGCGTACTGTGGATGTACATTGATACACCTCTGCCTAACCCTTCAGGGAATATAGGCGTCGTATGTTTAGTTTGAGTAAGGTACAAAAAGCCAGAATAGTCCTTTTAAAAGTATTGCAAAACCTAACTTATTTATTTTCTAGGAAAGTTTTAAATCTTCCAAATGTCATATATTTATCAGTGAAATTGCGTTTTCGGGCTAGCAAATGTAATATCTTATAGTGCGGGCAACGGTTTAACCAAAAAACTTCGTCTTAAAACGAATTAAAGAGTATTTTAAGAGATAAAGTCTGCCAAATTTTTAAAATACGAACGATGTGCCAAAAATTAGGAGTAACTAAAGACTGGTCTTTTATAATTACTTACGCTGACATTAAAATTTAAGATACCTACAAAACCATTGCGGTGAGGTTTTCGGGGTTCCGTAGTCAACAAACCGAACAAACTTTCGCATTTATAACATTCATAGAGAGGCGTTATAAATATTATAAATGTGAAAGTGTGTGTGGATGGATGGATGTTTGTTACTCTTTCACGCTTGAATGGCTGGATGACATTTGACACATAGATAGATTACAGTCTGGAATAACACAGAGGCTACTTTTTATCCCGGAAAAATGTACAGTACCCGTAGGATAATGTATATTAGTATTAAATTTGACGCGGACGAAGTCGCGGGCAGAAGCTAGTGAATACTTATAGGTACATGAAATTTAACGAGAAACACTTCAAAAAGAAAACTAATAGCTGTAGATTATGTCTCTAGTTTCTTTTTTAAATGAAGTCTGTTCTTCATTAATTTCAAAGTCAAAGCATTTATTTCAATTAGACCATTTATAGCACTTTTGAATTGTCAAGAACACATACAAACATACCATCACGCCTGTATTCCTCGAAGAGTCAGGCAGAGGTGTACCAATGTACACACACCCACAGTTCGCCGGTATGTTTAGGTCCCATATAATGGAGACGAGCCGTTTGCCATTCACTGGGCACAAATCCTAACTCCGAGCTGCTACTGAGAATTTCATAGAAAAATCCAATAACATTTTGCTCGACCTGGGAATCGAACCCTTAACCTCGACCGTAACAGTCGCGCTCAGGACCACTAAGTTAACGTGGCAGTCAAGAAGTTACAGTTAAAGGTTGAATCTCGTTCCAAAACGTAGGTCTCTATGGAGAAGAATTTAAGTTTAACAATAGATGGCCTTCCCAAGCATTAAAAATATAAAATTAAATGTTAATCATCGTATCATACAAAGATTAATCCTTTTACACCAGCATCTGTCTACTTATTACACGTTAAATTGAGGAAATTGTTACATTTATTATCTTTGTGATCTGTTCTTTGACAAAAATAAGTAATTGTTTCGCCGAAAGCGAATCAGCAACCTAAGCAGAGTTTTAAATAAGATTATGTGTGTGTGTGTATATTAAATAAACCAAGTATTCTATTATATATTAAGTAAACTAAGTAAACCAAGATTCTCGAAAAATGAATGTGATAAATTGTCAAGCGCAACTTGACACGTTAAATTTTCTTTCGAAAAACTGGGGTTAGGCAGAAATAGAATAGATACTTATGTTTTTAAATGTAAATGAATCAGGCCGTAAATCAATTATTATTATTTCAGTTTTAACTATCCTCAGTTACTCTTTATAACCTCAACGATCTGCCAGTGGAAATCTCGTCAAAATCGATCCAGCCGTTTCGGTATTTCGCCGGAACAAACGGACAGACAAACATTAAAAAAATGCTTTTTCGTGAAAGTACCTATCGTCGTTCATTTTATTTTGTAAATAGCTCTTATTTTGATATCACATACAAACACTTCAATTTTATTTATTTATATAGATGTTCTCTTTTCAAATAACATACTTTTTTTTTTTATAGCCAGATATACCGCTAGCACATTAGGTTCTAAACACTTACTAAGAAGGTGGGGCATCTAAATAAAGACACTTTCTGTTATCAGTTTAACAGCTAGTACAAGATTCGGTAGGTACCTCAAACTGAGATTCACTGAACGAGTTTCCCAATCTGTGTACCTAAGCGTTCCTATCTTAAGACTGCTTAGGCTGTATCAAGAGAATTCCTGTGCTCGTTTTCGAGATAAAGATGGTATAAAAATAAATGAGGACGTCAACTTATTTCCCTTGAAATTGGAATCAGAATTTTCACACTTTTTGATTAAAATACAAAACTAAAGATACCGAAGTTAGATGTTTAACTTCTATATTTTTCTAAAACTAAATTCGGTGTTTCACTCGTATAGTTTCATCATCGTCTTAAAAAAAATATGTTGCCATACAAATGCTCAATGGGGAATGAAGTCAAATTACATTTTTTATTCCCAATTGAGCACCAAGTTATTACATTGATTGATGCTCAATGTATAGATGCTCAAACGGGTAGTCCTCAAGTTTACTGCCTATTTAAGGCATTATCAAAAAACGCGAATCTCAATACTACCGTTACATGCTCTTTGGCACCAAATACTTCTTCAGTCCGGCCCCGTGACTCTTGTGCTCCCAAGCACGACAGCTGAGCTTAGGGTCCTCGTTACGATTTCCAGGTCGGGAAAACTTTTATAGGGTTTTTCTATTACGAATTTCTCATTACCGGCCCGGAGTTTCGTAGTTAGCGGTGTAAGACGTCCGTGTCTCTGAAATCACCTGCGTCATATCTCTCCCCGATCATATCGGAGAGCCGTTCCATTGCGCTATGAGAGTGAGGGATGAAGGAGTGCACCTTTGTTTGCGCCCACAATTGACCACTATTATAACTCCTGCGTACTTGGCTAGCCTCCATTGAGATACCTATAGGTATATCTAGAATTACTTCTTCAGTTTGTGTTGAAGGCCGTCATCCCTTTGATAAAGTTAAAGGCGCAAGCCATTGTGTCTAAGTGACATGGTGTGACGCAGGTACTCTGGGCTACGGAACCACATCCATAACTATTTATTGACAGGATCTTCCTGTGTAAGTTTATAAAGTAAAGTTATTTTCTTATGTTGTTGTTGCCTTGCCTTGTGTGGGTTTTGGGATTCGTAGGAAAGAATTTTAGTAAGAAATTTTCAGTTCTGCAGTAGCGTGGTGAATTCTTTTTATAAACCGAATTTTTAATAATAATTAGAGAAACAATAATATTTGTATCTAATTGTTGTCTGGTCTGTTTCATAGAAATTGGTCGTTATTTCTCTGCTTCCATGAGGAGTACCAGACGACTGAATATTACGCAAAATTGACTTTTATTCATGTAGATAAGTATTCCTCTCTGTTTAAGTTAAAACGCTTTTTAAGATTTTTAAGAGACATCGTGAGGAAACCCAGTCTTATCTATGCTTACTAATAACTTATTATAAGTCTGGAAAATCGCTTTGAGCAAGCGCGGTGGTCGATGCTCATGCCTTCTCTAGGCTGGTATTATTGATTTTCAAATTTTTATAAATCATAGTAAAAAAACAAAAACATACAGAACCGCCATCGTTGACACGTGTCGTCGTTACCAGGATATTTATAGCACGTGCAGTATAAATAATCCTTGTGTTCTGCCCCGGTCTCGACACGGCCCGGCAACGGGCCCGGACGGCCGGCATCCGGCGTTAGCTTATCGGTCCTGTGGCGGCCTCGTAGCCGCATCTGTACTAACCCTCCGATAGCCGGGCTTCCGATACGCGCTCGTAAAAAAGAAACGGGTTGAATGGTGCTTGGTCGAACTATATTTGCTATGAAATCTAAAAGAGGGGTTTGGGGGTGGTAAATAAAATTTTGTTTTGGTGGTAGCGGAAATAGATTTGCGTTGGAAATTATTTTAAGTTTTAAAACAGAGTTATGAAAAAGGCTGAAGTGGGATTGGGCAATCACGTCAGCCGCATGCACAGTGACCGCTGGGTAAAAGTTTCCTCGCAATGTGCACCTGGGAAAAGTCGGCGTCGCAGAGGCCGGCCTAGGAAGACGTTGCGAGATGACCTAGACTCGCGTCGGAAGGGCTCGTTCGAGGTGGTGCAGCGAAAGAATATTTGGAAGGACATGGGGGAGGCTTTTGCCCAGCAGTGAAACGTAAAAGGCAATGATAAAAAATAAAATAAAAACAGAGTTATGTTCAAATGTCTTTCGACCAAATATTTGATCACAGCTCAACTTTAAGTCACCTTTAAGTCTTATGCTATCTCTGTCACTTCAAGATTTATTATAGCAACAAAGATACTTTTAAGAAAGTCTTAGTTATGTCTCATTTGAGAATTTAAGGATTTGTATTTGAGGTGTGTTTTCTGTCAAGGGAGATATTAAAGTGATGCAACGTTAAAATATGGGGAATGATTTTTAACCGACTTCAAAAGGAAGGAGGTTATCAATTCGTCTGTATGTTTTTCTTCTTTTTTTTGTATGTGTGTTACGCGGTAACTCCACCAGTTATGAATCGATTTTGATGATTCTTTTTTGTTTGATAGGTCATACTTCAAAGGTGGTTCCATATTAATTTTATAGAAATTGGTTCAGTAGTTTCGTAAAAAAAAATTACTGAAAAAAATATGTCATCCAAGTAAACGAATTTGCGTGTTGCGACTTTTAGGTGGTGTTGGGGTGGTGTGGTGGTGTTGGTGTTGGATGACAGGAAATTGATACTAATAAGCGAAAAATAAAATCTTTTTTACAAAAAACACAACCTTCTTCAAAAACTAAAAAGTGAAAAATAACTTTAGCTTCGGAAGTCAACGAGCTTATGGGAGAAGTCATTTGATAATTTCCCATTCGGAAAAAAAAAACAAAAACCTTTGGAAGTCAGTGGCAATATAAAACAACAAACAGAACCAAAGCCGCCGACTTCCAAAGTTTTTTTTATACATATAAGTACATCGCTTAGGGAAGTACCGCCGAATTTTGATAGGGCCTTATTCATAAAGAAAATATTATTGTACTCAAGACCTCCCATTTTATTCACTTGAAACAAAAGAAAGTAAAAATCGCAGCACTGCCTCTCATAAGAGTAAATCTTTCACAATTTCTTTAAGGTATCTACTACACAGTAATTCCATTACAACACCCGTCCTACATACAAACAATGAGACCTCACAGTTTCACACGTATCAAATAAAGAATGATTACATGTCGCGCCGGTGACTCAGTGCCACATTTGTTTGTAGTACACCGCGCGCATTGTATGCAAATTAATGCGATACATTACAATTCGCGAGAGATTCGTGATAATGAGTTTTTAATAGGTGGATTGATTTTTTTAGGATATATTTCGTTTAGGAAATAAATTATAGATAGTGTTATGGAGTATTATAATTTATAGAAGTGGTGGGATTTATTTATTCTTTCTCTCTCGCATTTTTCTTCATAGTTAAAGTTTATTGACACATCTAAACTGGGTGTAGCTATTTTACCTACTAAATAAATCTTCTCTATCTAGTATTTCTTTAAGTTTCGTAGGTTTCAATTAAAGCCGCTTTTTATAGACACCAATTATTTTTTAACAAGTAAAAATCTTTTTTTCTCTGTACTGCATTATCCCACTGTTGAGCAAAAGCCTCTCCCAAGTCCTTCCAAGCTGAAGGGGCCTCTCAGAGTTGATGCCTGCCGGGGCTGCGGGTTATTCGTAAGAGATACCGCGCCCCCGGAGCGCAAAGGGCACAAGAAGGAACATGGATGGGTTTTAGTCAGTAAAAGTCTGAAACACCGTCCCGCCCCGCCCAGGGCGAGGGAACTCATTTGATGATTTCCCATCACAAAAAAAAGTCCTTCCAGGCACTATTTTCTCGTGCCACCTCAAACCAGCCCTTCTGATACGGGTCCAGGTCATCTGGCCACCTCTTTCCATTTTTCATTCTTCCAAAACATTTAAATCACCAATAAAAAACATTATTCGTATGAAAACCGATTTGCTATTACTTCTGGATACAACCGAGCATTACAATCCATACACAGCAATTCTACCAACTTTCTTCAACACTTCCAATTATTAGTTTCGGCCAAAATAGCCTATAATTGCCCATAAACAGGCAGATAGCGCTAGTAGGAACAACGAGTTCGTTCAGTACCATTTACAAACGATCATTGTGTCTCGATAATGCAATATCAAGTCTCGTCTCGTGAATGCCGTTCATTTCAGAAAGGTAATAATGAGTTTTTAGTCGAACGCCGTCGGGGCCGAATACTGAGAGCGCTATTATAGCATGCCTGGCTTTTCTACGCAGTTGTACTCATTTAATCGGAAAATCTCTCGAAAGAGAACGATCTTTGGAATCGGTAGAACAGTTTGTAATTAGAGCGGTTGGTTTCTCGGCTCAATTAGGATTTTGGTCTAGATGAGAGTCAAGCACCGATCAAATAAATTGGAAATATCAATATTTATCTGAATGTTGGCTTTGACTGCTGTTTAAATTCTTCACGGGCAAGCTTAGCCCCGGTGTTTCGAAGGATTTTTTTTTGGTAGCCTGTTCTGTCCTAGTCCTGGGCAAAAGCTTTCCTCCACTCTTTCCATCCTTCACGTTTCCATGCCTCATCCATCCAGTTCGTCCCGCCATCATGTCTTCGTGTCGTGTCGCGACCCCCTATCTCAGGGCACCAGCTTTGTATCGCTAGGGCGTATTATTTGTTCCCTTCCAAAAACTTAAATAAGAAGAAAAACGAAAAATTTGTGTCATAAATTGACGAGCACGCGTAAGCTCCTGTGATTGGTTGAAGGAATTATCAACAGCCAATCACACAAGTTATACGCAGATGACTATTTGTTAATGAACTTTTCATTCGAGATAACGAGGATAAAGAGAGATGAAGAAAGATATTCATTACTGTTATCCAGTTTACCTGACAAAAACAAATGAATAAAGGAAAAAGCAAACAAGAAAATTGTTCACTAAAGTTGTATTTGTTAAATACGTAATCAATTTTATTGATCTGGGAGTCTGGGAATTCGGGAAAGGGTTCAATTGAGTGTAAAAGGTAACAGAGGTGCTTCCAGTAAATTGTTTGCAATTCATCACTGTTCAGTTTACTAGGTATATTGAAATTGTACACGTTGGCAAATATACAAACATCGTTTAAATCGCAAACAATTTGTATCAATCTAAAAACCTGCTACCTGCTGGTGAATAGCCAAAATCTAGATACAAGTAAACACTAAATATAATATGTTGAAATTCCTATAGTTTATTTCTTACACATAATACAGTAAAGGACATAATGGCTATAGGCTCGCCCCCTATTACGTGGGAGCTAAACATACCGGCGAACTATGGATGTACATTGGTGCACGTCTGCCTAACCCTTACAGGAATTCAGGCGTGATGATATGTTTATGGTTTTTCTATGAAAAATAAAACTACATTGCTTACTTGATACTGTGTTGCGCTTAAACGGGTAAACGTAACTAAAATCTATCACACATATGTATGATCCTATTGATCTAGCTTACTTTGCCTCAATTCCGGAAACTACACAGACAAAGTTCCGGACATAAGTTAGTTATCTTCATCATTACATCACAGTGCCTATGTCCAACAAATAAAAGTGGTAAATCTTTTCTTATTTATAGTTAATTAGAACGGCACAGGCCCACATATATTAATTACCATATAATTATGAAATAAGCGTTCAAATAACACACAATACACAATTAAATTCAAAGATATACAATTCGTGGATAAAATTATTAATAATTGTTTGAGTAAATGGTTAAATAAATTAAATACATCACAAAATAACATAAACTAGCATGTAACAGTGGACACACTCGCATATTGTCTCTCACAGAAAACCAGTCAAGCACGCATTATTTTCTTCCATTCATCAGCAATTCAGGGTCGGCAGTCAGGAGGGCGTTTAGCATTCATAGGGTTCGACATACTGGGGAAGATAATTAATTTCAATCTTTTTCTCAACGAACAGACGGTTCCTGCAGATTGTCTTATGTGTTTAGATACTCAATCTATACTTCAGTTGTTATAAAACTTTTTGAGAGCATAATAACCCTAATTCAATAGCTGTTAAAGTATATTGTTCTTCTTTCATTTAACTTCTTATTTTCATCTTGTATTCGTCTTTTGTTTTCTGTATTTCATTTATTTACTGTTTTCTCTGTGGCCTTATTTAAATCCTTTGTTTCTCGTTTCTCTTTACCTTCCCGAAAGGAAGGATTACTTTCTAGGCTCATATTTTTGTTCATGTTGCTGTAAACAGTAATCTTGAGGCATTGTGCTTCGGTTTCCTATTCTTAGGTTTCTTAGTAAAGCCGATAAACACTAAATAAAAATATGAAAAGAAAAAAAAAAGTTTAAAACATAAACGAGTCTATAAAGAGTTAGCGAACTGCCTGCGGCTTCGTCCGCGTGCCTTATTTCACCCGCGTTAAGTTACGTCATTGGTTACTGCTCTGCTCCCGTGAGTCGTGCCGTGATATTAAATAGCCTATGTTACTCAGGAATAACGTAGTTATCTATTAGTAAAAAAAATGGTTAGAATCGGTCCAGTAATTTCGGAGCCTATTCGGTACAAAACAAACAAAAAAATCATTCCATATATCTACTTTACAATATTAGTATCGATAAAAGACACGATGATAAAACCGGTAAAGCAGTAAAGGATTTAAGAATAGTGTCAAATATCCATAAAGTCGGGAAGCATTTTTGGGATAATAACAAAAGCGGGGCAATTTATCATTATATTTCTGAAGACATCGGCATATAGGCCACAGATCGGGCTTAGCAGGGATGTAAAAATGATTTAGTACCTATCGCTGTTAAAACCACATGAGAAGAAAAGCCATTATTTTGCAATCTCACTTCTACCAAAGATGATCGCTAAAAGATTAGCAGGTCGAAATCGATCGGTGATTTTTAACGTAATGTTAGCGAAGATAATAGTTTACCAGATGTTATATGAACTGAATTTTAGTAAGGTTACATACCATCACGCCTGTATTCCCCGAAGGGTTAGGCAGAAGTGTACCAATGTACACCCACAGTTCGCCCGTATGTTTAGGTCCCATGTCATAGGGGGCGAGTCTATTGCCATTAACCGGGTACAAATCCTAACTCCGAGCTGCTACTAAGAATTTCATAGAAAAACACAATAACACTTTTTGCTCGACCTGGGAATCGAACCTAAGACCTCTAGCGAAGCAGTCGCGCTTAGGACCACTTGACTAATGAGGCAGTTAGTATTAGTAAAGTTATAAATAGTTATATTGGTTATGCATGATATCAATGGAAATGATGGCAGATGTGAGTGGCAACGCTGGGAGAGGACGCCCTAGAAAGACCTACCCTGACCTTATTGGTAATGTTCTTCAGAAAGGTCTGGTGCGCAGTACTCGTACCGGCGTGCTTGTATGAACAGATGTATGAACGTGGATGAGGCGAAAGAAGTATGTAAGGATCGTAGCAGGTGGCGTTCTGTGGTTTCTGCTTACCCCCATGGGAAAAAGGCGTGAGTTTATGTATAGTATATCAATGGAAATTTATACTTATGTAGTTCAGTTTACGTTATTGAAATCTAACCTTTACTGCTCAACTTTCAGGAGAAACAACTACTTATGAATATCAACAACTTTCACTATGGAACCAACGCTAAAATCTTAAAAAAAAAATCACCTGTTCCGTACGAAAATTGCACTTGAAAACCAAAAAAATGTATAAACCGGCTAATTTTGTTTTTCATATTTCATTGTTGGTCCTACAATTGAAGTTTGTTCGTATTTATGAGTACTGTCATCCCCTAAAAGGTGAATACTGTAAATTAACATACCTAGTTTCTATATACCTAGATCCATGTTAATATGCTTAAGAGTCAATGCGGAAACTGCATTACTCTAAGTAATGATGAACTTTACTATTTGAACTTTGTCGAGAACTATCCTGATGCATTCGTGTTCTCCACATCCAAACCTATCCGTCACTCGAAGATAACGTGAACAGCCAAACAAGCTTTTCACTAAATGCATATGAAAGTATATAAAAAAAAACTAACATATACAAAACAATTTTTAAAATTTTTGCCTGTCTGTCTGTCTGTTCCGGCTAATCTCTGAAACGGCTGGACTGATTTTGACGGGACTTTTACACGCAGATAGCTAATGTTATAAGGAGTAACTTAGACTACATTTATTTTAGATTTTTTTTTTTTTTTAATTGTTTTCGCGGAAACAAAATTGCAACCTAACGAAAATAGTGAACGCGAACGAAGTCGCGGGCAACAGCTAGTACTCGATAAAATTATAAAGAGGAAAGATGTTTTTTGGTCGTTTGTATCGAATAGACTTCGAAACTACTGTATCGATTTTAACCATTTCTTCACCAATACATAGCTACATTATTCCTGAGTAACATATGCTATATAACATCATGCTACGACACACGGGAGCGGAGTAGTAACCAAATACGTAACTTAACGCGGGTGAAATAAACAGGGCAGACGCAGTCGCGGGCAGTTTGCTACTTAGTTTAAAATATAGAGAGACTAGAGAATTTCCATTTTTCTGACATAGACTTATCTCAAAGCAATCTTGAGTCTATTTTCAAAGGCCAGAACAAATAAGCCCTTTCTGTTTAAAAAATGTAGGAATAGGTACCTTTTTTTCTAAATCTAAATCCTGGCAAAGTATACAACAAACGCTTAGATATTTTAAACTACAAAACGGGGTTTTAATACTGTGTTTAACCCTCGACGCAAAAACGACGGGGTGTTATTAGTTTGACGTGTGTGTGTGTGTGTTTATGGCATCGTAGCCCCCGAACGCATGATCCGATTTTGATTTTGTTTTCTTTTTGTTTGAAATATGAATTAGTTGGGAGTGTTCTTAGCTATGTTTGATGGAAATCGGTTTAGCGGTTTCAAAGTTATCAGCTCTTTTGTTAGCTGCGGTAGGGATTTCTATTTTTCTGTCGGGGGTTATTTTTATCAATAGATAGAGTGATACAAGAGGAAGGTTTATACGTGTAAAACATCACGCTACTACCATCTGAAGGAGAGCAAAAACCAAAGACGTAACTAAACGCACGTGATACCGCGGTATTTATATCTAGTACAGTATATCTATAGAAGGAGAACCTTACTGACTGATGTATCAGCGATCAGCAGTTACTAGAACTAGGAATGGGAATTTTGTCCACCAGGCTTCTTTTTATGATGTAGGTGAGCATTAACAAAGGGTTGTTAGAAATTCAACCCCTAGGGGTGAACAGGGTTGTGTTTGATTATATGAAAAATTATAATTTTGGGTTATAATCAACTTGAAACTTGCCACGAGTGTATAAATAATAAAGTTTGATGTATGTAGTTTCTTGTTTGACTACCTCTAAAAGGGATCCTAAAGGGTGTTCAGTTTGTAAGGGAAGAGCAAATTTTACGCGTACAAAGCCGCAAGGGAAAGTACTACCTATCTACAAACTAAGACCTAAATTAGATCTTAAGTAATTTACTTCAAGAAAGGGATCCAAGTGTAAAGAAATAAATTCTTGTCTCGAGGATTTTTTTCTACTAAGTCTGGGCTTTGAGCGGGACTTAGAACAGAATGTTGAAAGCGGTTTGATGCTGGTAAAGAATATGATCCGATTAGGGTTCTTTTTCACCAATTGTGTTTAAGTTGCCTAACATTATATTTTGTTTAAGAATTTATTGAGGTCGAACTCCGTAACGGATTACAAAAAAAAAAAAATACCAGCTTATTTTCTTCCGTTGCTGGGCAAAGGCTTTTTCTCATGCAGAGAAGGGTACAATCACTGATCACTCGAAGCGGATTGGAGATTTAGACCTACATTCATATAAATCTAGGTATCCTCACGAGGTTTTTATTCACCGATGCTGGTGATCTCCAAGATATAAAAAAAAGGATAACAATAATATATAGGGTGACTGGTAATTAGTGGGAAACTTGGAATAACTTGAATCATGCCCAGTGTCGAGTAGGTATCGAGTCAGTTAATAATGTAGTGGTATCTTTAAAGCCGTTTCTAAATATCCATCGTATAAGTAACAAAAACAAACGCAATTCCTGAAGTTAGTTTGTAAGTGGAGTCTAAGTTAGAAAGATTATGTATTTATTGTAGCGCGCGCGCATAAAGTACCAAAATAGTAGTCTTGGATATTATTTTATCGAAACATGTAGGTGCATTGCCTACGCGGCCGCAACGCGGGCGCCGGGCCTCGCCGGTAACAGCTGATCGGGCGTTGAACTTTGCACGCGCGCCAGTAATTTTGATATAGTGGTAAAAACGAAACTAATGAGTATACAAAAAAAGTTTCTTTGGGAAAGTTGTTTGTAATCATGAGTACAATCACGTGTTTAAATATCGGTCACTAATTACCAGTCACCCTATATAAAAACTAAAACACGATCTATGTCGGGCGATAATTTGATTGCAGAAATGCGACACATGAATTAACATGCAAATTCAGGCAAACGCAAAAAAAATGCCAGCGAATAGTAGTATTGCGATTATTATTTATTATTATTTTTTTTTTTTTTTAACTGCCTCGTTAGCCTAGTGGTCTTAAGCGCGACTGCTACGCTAGAGGTCTTGGGTTCGATTCTCGGGTCGAGCAAAAAGTGTTATTGGGTTTTTCTATGAAATTCTCAGTAGCAGCGTGGAATTTGGATTTGTGCCCGGTTAATGGCAATAGGCTCGCCCCCTACTACATGGGACCTAATCATACCGGCGAACTGTGGGTGTACATTGTTACACCTCTGCCTAACCCTTAGGGGAATACAGGCGTGATGGTATGTGTGTGTATGTATTTATTACTTTCCTTTTTTTTACTATTGTTTCATCCAAGCACATTTATTTATGTAACTTTGTATTTATGTAATTTATTTACCGTGATTGGTTCATCTACCCATTGTAAATTAATTTATAAATTAAAATAGTGTACCAAAAAATCTCAGCACAACGCACTCTTAGTTAAACGTAGAAATAACCAAATCAACGTGGCTTAACATTCAGCAAACAACGCCAAAAGTAAACTAACCAAAAACAACACAAATCAAGAAATAAACTCAGCGAACTTAGAAAAGAGCAAATAAAAGAAAGCAGCAAATAATAATAAAATAAAAGTTCGCCCAAGAAACGGAAAGGGCGTAAAATTTTATTCTCCCTATATCGTATACACCTTACATATGCCCTTTTTATACCAGCAGATATTCTTCATAGACTAGAAAAGAAAACTGGTTGTTAAGGTTCTGCACCTAATTTGAAACCTCGACGTGAAGTGAATTACCTTATGAAGTACCGACAAGAGTTACGCCGGCTACAGAACTGAACCATGTGATCAAAGTGTCGTTATTTTTGAATAACAAGTCATTTATTACCCGAGAATAATATTTATCTATAAATAAAAGTAGGTTCGTCACGTCTTCCGTCTATTGAACACACACATACTAACACACCTGAATTCCCCGAAGTGTTTGGGAGAGGTGTACCAGTGTACACCCACAGTTCGCCGGTATGTTTAGGTCCCATGTAATAGGGGGCGAGCCTATTGCTATTAACCGGGCACAAATCCTAACTCCGAGCTGCTACTGAGAATTTCAAATAAAAACCCCATAACACGTTTTGCTCGTCCTAGGATTCAAACCCAAGACCTCTAGCGTAGCAGTCGCGCTTAGGGCCGCTAAGCTAACGAGGTAGTTCGTCTATTGAAGATTACGATTAATACAATACAATACATCAATCCATAAATGTTGTGATGGTACAGTGGTTAAGGTACTCGCCTCTTAAACATTTACCAATACCAGGCAAATATTGAGTAGTAATAATTATGTATGTGTGTCAGTAGTGTGTAAGTTTCAATTCATATACACTTTTTAACTTTATCTAGGACATCTCTGATCGCGGTGAAGGAAATCATCGTAAGGAAACATGCACTTATATGTAATTATTATAAGTCTGAAATCGCCTCGAGAAACCGTGGTGATCAAGCTCGTGCCTTCTCTGTATGAGAAGAGGCCTAAAGGCCTCTCAGGGTAGACCCTGCGGTGGGACAATAAAAGGCACAAAAGGAAAGAACCTTACGGTTTCCTTTCTCTAACACTAATATATTTTGTCTAGATATTTGTGCAACATTTTGCAATACACAGTCTGGCGATTCCGCATAAGTCAAAACAAAGCTTGAAAATCTCGCCATATTTTATTTCCACCACAATATGCAAGACCGCAATATTCTGAATGCAGAAAACCTGACTCCGTGAAATTTTTCCTTTTATACAATAAGGCTTACGGGCAGGGGAATAAAACGTAGGTATTAAAATCATATCTAACTACTGGTATAAATGGGTATTTGAATCGATGGATGTTTGTTAGTCAATGTCGCCAAAACGGCTGAACGTATCTAGATGAAATTTGGCACAGAAATAGATTATAGTCTGAAATAAGTTATAGGCAATTTTTATTTCGGAAAAATGTACGGTTACCGGTGGGATAATAACTTTGACGCTATATAAATAAAGCTATATCTAAATAAAGTCAAAGTAAAATCATTTATCTCAATAAGATTACTAAAAGGAACAACACAACATCAAAAAACAAATATTTTTTTCATAATATTGAATCTAGTGACCCTTTCCAAAATGTAGTTTCGTATGGAGAGGAATTGGCAAGAAACTCCATATAAATATACTCCAATATGCCTGCGGGCCCCTAAATGTGCGGTTTCGTTTCACATATCGCCAATATTTTTTATTTGAAGAACAATTTGTGAGTCTGATACGTGTTACATTACATTTATGTTTGTTGTATTATATCTTGAGTTTGACCAGTTATTGTAATTGTCTATACTTTACCAATTTGCCCAGTTTTGGGGTATTTTTATGGGAATTACTTCTATTGTTATGGAATTATATTATTATTATACCTATTAATGAAGTTTTAGTACAAAAGTACAGGGGTAGGCGAATAGGGTTCGTTAAAGAATTTATGAATGATAAACTGGATTTTGATCTTTCTTATTTTATGGATTATTTGTTTATAGTCAAAAGTGGATTATATTAAATTGCAATAAATTGTTTAAGTCCGTGTATAATTCAAATTAATTTACTTATTTTTATTTTCCTTATTTTGTAGTATCTTTTCTTAACTCAAATCCATAATAAAATACATATATACAGTCACGCCTGTATTCCCCGAAGGGTTAGGCAGAGGTGCACCAATGAACACCCAGAGTTAGCGGGATTTTTAGATCCCACTTAATAGGAAACGACTCTTTTCCCATTAACCGGGCACAAATCCTAACTCCGAGCTGCTACTGAGAATTTCATAGAAAAACTCATTAACATTTTTTGCTCCACCTGGGAATCGAACCCAAGACTTCAAGCGTAGCAATCGCGCTTAGGACCACTAGGCTAACGAGGCAGTTTTATATAAAATATACAACACTTATTTTGAATATGGATATTTTTTTGATGCCTAATGAGCTTTACTCCCTTCTTTATATCTATTATTAATATTAAAATAAGTGTTGTATATTTTATATAAAACTGCCTCGTTGTCTTTACTTGCATTCCATAATGTTAGTTTTACAGATCTTATAATAGGCTTAAAGCTAGGTACAATTATGGACCCTGTAGGGCACAGCAAAAGTATAAAAAATTAAATTAAATTTAACATGAGTAACTAATAAAGAATGTTTCAAAATGTTCTTCATAATAATTATTTTCTTGAATTAAATATAGGTATTTAAAAACAAATTTATTTAATGAAGGGTTAAAAACTTATCCTTTTTTAAATACAATATATCTAGTAATGGTTTGGTCTTGCTTTGTTCTTTTAACATATGTAAAATATTTCTTCAATTTTCGTCGAACATGTAGATATTTAAATTTCTTACTTAAAAAAAAATAACAAATTTAATTTTTGTAAGTAATCCCCAACAGAAGAAAAAAAACATTACCGTAGCTAACAAAAAAGCTGATAACTTTGAAACCGCTGAACCGATTTCAATCAAACGAAGCGAAGAACAATCCCGACAAATTAACCTTTCAAACTCAAGAATCAAAATCAAAATTGGTTCATGCGTTCACGAGCTACTATGCCACAGACAGACACACACACATCAAACTTATAACACCCCGTCGTTTTTGGGTCGAGGGTTACAAAACATGTTTACAAATCTTAACTCGCTGCATTGCGTTAAATTACTGGTTTTATGCGCAAATTCACTTGAATATAGAACATAATGAATTTTTCCTTGCAAAATGCTGTCTTATAACCTTTAAAAGATAAATTCAAAATGAGAATTCTAAAGATTTATGATGGCGAAATGAAGCAATAAAATAATCTCGGCGACGCAACAGCTGCGTTTATATCATACTTTGATAATGGCAATGGTTTCCCAAGAATTTGTTTAACGTGTTCTATGAAGAAATTCCAGGAATAAACATACTAGCAACTTGAACAAAAGTGTGTACTTGTGTGCTGTTCTGTAAAGCAGCAAATACATTCATAAACAAACGTAAACAATAGTTTTATGTTCCTGATATGGGTTGTGGCTAGGATTTTTTTTTTTATAATTAAATGTAATTATAGGAATAATTTCGGTTGCCCGAAATCTTATTGCAACTCAAGAGTGTACCGACAAGAAAGAAGAGAATGAATAAAATGTGTATATTCCTGTATTGGCTTCTGCCCGCGATAGGTACTATATTCATCATAAATCTGGTTACGATATACTAAACACATCCAGAAATTAGCGTGTTTAAACGATCGAATAAACACATACACACCATCACGGCTGTATTCCTCGAAGGGTTAGGCAGAGGTGTATCAATGTACACCCACAGTTGGCCGGTATGTTTAGGTCCTATATAATACGGGGCGAGGCTATTGCCATTAACCGGGCACAAATTCTAACTCCGAGCTGCTACTAAGAATTTCATAGAAAAACCCAATGACTCCTTATGCTCGACCTGGGAATCGAACCAGCAGTTAGAAGAGCTAGTAAAAATTAATGGTTAAAATCAAATTTCAAACATTATTTTTTAAAATGTCAACAAGGCTTTAAAAAAGTTATTTGTACTTTTGTCAGATATATTGAACAGTATCCTGTAAGCAAAAAAAAAACAGTCCCATATTGTGTTCCATGAGACCCGAGACGCGCCTACGCTGCCATTCAAACCGTGTTACATTTTATGTGCCCCCTTAACCTACTTCAATGGGGCATACGGCGACAATATAAATATTTTAATAACTTTTACATTGTACAGTGCCAGATGTGGGTTCAATACAATGTCGGCACAATGCAGCGTTGTTTTATTCATACATTTTTATGTATTGACTGCCAAGGAGGCCGGTTTTTGTGCACTTACAGTGTAGAGTTCAAAATTCGAATGAATGAATACAAGAAAACGGTTGATAGTACTTGATTAATTTAAAAATGGAACAGAAATATAAAAATAGCCGTTGAAATAAACATCTGATTTACACGTGTACATTCCTAAGGTTAAACTTTTGTAATTAGGGCAAACTACGTTTATTTTAAAATGGTTTTTGTAATTTATGTTTTGTTTTCGGGCGTCGAGCGTCGGGAGATCATTGTTTGTACGGTTAGTTATACTGACAGATGGCAGGCGCCATGTCTATGGTCGAGAGACTCGCGGCGTAGTCACTGCATGCCATCAAATTATCACCGCGATAATATTAGTTGCTGTGGGGAGATTAATTAAGTTTCTATTGAATATGGCTATCATATTGATATTACTGCAGGAATAATTCAAGTATGATGACAATGAGGGAACGGTTTGGTGAAATATGGATTCCGACCGAAATTTGCTCAGTGATAAACCTAATGGAGACTAGAAATATGCACTATCGTTTCCCTCCCTTTCATAGTCCAATGAATTTGAAATCCGACACGACTGGGGAGAGATCAGGCGCCACACAAGATCCCTTGCTCAGCAATGGCGCTTGCAACCACAAACAAACAGAGGTCATGAACTGTTGAAAATAAAGTTGGAACAATACTAACACCTAATTGCCTTCTATCTCGCATATAACAGTTTAATTATCTCCCAGACTCACAGTGCATCCTTAACGTCTCAACGTCGCATTAAGGCATCCTCACACACGTCCGATATTATCGCTGTAGCGATATCCGTAGAACAATTTCTATTTCTACTTCGCCTGCAACAGCATCGCTCTGGTGATAATATCGCTCGTGTGTAAGGACGCCTTTAATGCGTCATTTACGACAATTATATCAGTGTGATGTTTCATAATAATGATGACAGGAAGCGTCGCCTGGCTTCGTAAACATTAAGTCGACACTTAATGACTATGATGACACTGGAGCCCGTAATGATGAGATGGTGTCTTGTATTGTCAACGGCTGTTGTAATGTGGATCGTAAAACCAAATATTGGACGTATTTAGACATAAGTCTCATATTATGAGTACCTTCTTACTAGGCATACAACAGAGTGCAAGTGTCATAGTTTGCCGTACGATTGCCGGTTAAGGATCAACGCAAACAAAGTAGCGATATGCCACGCAGTTTTAGGACACACATTAATGTTTTTTTTTATTATTTTTTGTATACCAGAGTTCTGGAATAAAATATATATAATTATTTAAAAATTAGCTATCACACTTGAACATCAGTAAGTAAGGTACTTTTTGTACCTGATACCGAAAATAGGGCCCAGCATTCGACCTATCAACGCAGATCTTCTCAGAAACATATTCCACTATCTCTTCTAAATTTCAGCCATACTAAAATAAGGTAGGTGTGGCGGCACTGGGATCCTGCACTATAACAAACATTTTTCCGTTACATGTAGTAAAAACTGTCGCAATGTTTCCGTGAGGCCCACGTCCAGCTATGAAAGTAGATTAAAGCATGGATAATTAAGTGTACCAAGTTTTTAGTAACAGTCCACTCATTAAGCTTAATTTGACTTAAATAAGGCATATCTCTCATAAATTTAGACGAGCGAGCCCGGGCGACTATAATTAGCTTGTGTTGTGTTAAGCGGCCTTTACGTTTGGGATGCTAACTTTAGTGCAATTAACTTCTTGACACTAAACCTACGAAAATGTACGTAAAATAAATATGGCAGATTGTCAAGCGAGCGGAAGCTGCTGTGATTGGTTGTTGATAATTTTGTCAGCCAATCACAACAGCTTTCGCGCGCTTGGTAGTTGATTACATTACTTTTTTATTTGAGAAACTGAGAGTAAATCTAACATGAAGTGGCAATGCTGCCAGCTTTTTGGGGACTTGCTCCACTGACAGCGATGCGGACGACATAACATACCATCACGCCTGTATTCCCCGAAGGGTTAGGCAGAGGTGTAACAATGTACACCCACAGTTCGCCGGTATGCTAGGTCCCATGTAATAGGGGGCGAGCCTATTGCCATTAACCGGGCACAAATCCTAACTCCGAGCTGCTACTAAGAATTTCATAGAAAAACCCAACAACAATTTTTGCTTGACCTGGGAATCGAACCTAAGACCTCTAGCGTACCAGTCGCGCTTTAGCCCACTAGGCTAACGAGGCAGTCAGTTCATTTTTAGAGTAGTTAAAATATGAATAAAACACATGAAAAATGTAGAGGCAGCTTTACAAAACAGTGTTAGATTAGGGCACAAAATGGGTGCTTGAAAAAATCACACTAATGAGCTGGCACCACGGCGCGGCGTAGAGGCGAGGAGAGGAGAGGACGTTGAATTGTCTTCATTAGTTCCTTGTATGTAAGAACAGTTCACAAGCGTCTACATTACTAGGTCAGTAGGTCTAACAATAATGTCTAGTGGTTTGAAGTCTTCAGCCAACTGGGTTTAGATGGGATTAAAAATCGGTCCATTGAGCCGGAATTTCTACTGAGAATCCTGGCTGAATGGAATGCCTTTGATTTTCACTAACGAGTCTTCAGTCAGATTCGTATGGGATCGTAAAGTAAAACGGATGCCTATAACTGTCGGTTATTGGCATGAATTACTAGTAGATTTTGCTAACAATCAATGTATTTCTGTATTTCATAAATTATTACCTACTAGCGACCCGCCCCGGCTTCGCACGGGTGCAATGCTAATGTTATTATACATATAAACCTTCGTCTTCAATTACACAACATACCATCACGCCTGTATTCCCCGAAGGGTTAGGCAGAGGTGTAACAATGTACACCCACAGTTCGCCGGTATGTTTAGGTCCCATGTAATAGGGGGCGAGCCTATTGCCATTAACCGAATCCAAATCCTAACTCCGAGCTGCTACTGAGAATTTCATAGAAAATCCCAATAACACTTTTTGCTCGACTTGGGAATCGAACCCAAGACTTCTAGCGTAGCAGTCGCTCTTAGGACCACTAGGCCACCGAGGCAGTTTCCTCCAAGTCAGTCCAGTCAGGTCAGTGTCCTCTTCAATTACTCTATCTATTTAAAAAAACCGCATCAAAATCCGTTGCGTAGTATTAAAGATTTAAGCATACATAGGGATATAGGGACAGAGAAAGCGACTTTGTTTTATACTATGTAGTGATAAATGATGACGTTTGTCAGCCTCTAATGGCTTTGTTTTTCTAAAGAGTAGAAGTGATTTTTACAAATCATAGAATGAGGCAAAAGCTTTTGCCCTGCAATGGAAAAATGCCATTTAAATTTTCCCAACACTCACAAAAACAGCCAACTCATGGTAACAAAAATATTTCAGTGTTACATCCGACTAGACACTTCGAATTTCAAAAAAGATATCGAGTTTAAAAAACGAAAGAACGTTCTTTTTTTTCTTTTTTCAACCATAAAGTATTTTAAACTTTACGATGGGCCCGGCATTATAGGAAGTGGCCAGTGGCACAGGTTCACCGAGATTATCTCTGGTTAAATTGTGCCATAACCATAAATATTTTTCTTGCTTTTTATACGGAGGGTTTTTCCTTATGCATACTTTTTAGAATATTTGGAGAGAAAAATCTTTTAGAATTATGTTTTGCGGTTGCTCTTGAGAAAGTACCTAATCGATTTCAAAGGATATGTGGGTAATTCATTTTCTTTTAGGGTTACTTACATTAGGTAAACTCTAAATAATGAACCCTGACCTCTTTATATCCTTGTTTTCCTCTATCCTTTATTACCTTTTTTCCATTTTCCTATCAAACCTTTTATATCTACTTATTTTTATTTTTTTTCATTACCAACAACCATCAGATAAATATTGTTTTTTGAATTAATAGCTGCCAACAGATGTTATTTTATTTTAACCGGACTGCAAAGAAGGGTTTTTATGTACAGCTATTTCCTCAAAATTTTGCAAGACTTTACGGTATTTGTAGTTACAACATAAAATAAACAGAAAACTGATATTTCAAAAATGGTTATTTGGCTAAAGATACAAATCATTATTATGTGTCGAAACAGTGACTTATATCGTCATTAGTTACTTTGTACGGATTGTTAACGTAATGTTGAAGACAGCTCTCTCTTTATTGAGTCCATACTGTCCCACTGCTGGACAAAGGCGCCTCTCCCTCACGTTTTTACAAGAACTCTACCCGTCCACCACGAACCCTTCCTTGCAGTACACTGCCAAATCCTCTTGCCACTTCTTTCTGGGCCGGTCATTTTCGGGCACTTAATTGTGGACACATTTGCCCTACGATCATAATGCAAGCGGTTGATGTGACCTGCTTACAGCTGTTCGAGTCTGTCAGCCTTGTTACCACCACAACAATAAAAATAATTACACACAACAATAAAAATAGTAGTCGCCAGGAGTCGTGAGCATAAACGTCTAGTTAATTTTTGCGTTTTTGAGTTCCCTTGTTTGTTTGGGTCGCCGACACTGGACACGATTAGCCTGTCAGTCGGACCGATCGTGTGCAGCGTCGATGCCCCAAAAAACCCAGAAAACAACTTGACATTTGTGCTCACGACTCGTGGCGACTACTATAGCCACAAGCGCCTTAGAGCAAAACAAACAACGCTTACTCAGCGCCTTGCACCTGCACTTAACAGCGTTTTCCATCACTGGCCATAAAACAATAAGTGTGCTTGTATGGGAAGCATTAGTGCTAATGGGCTTATGACGTCACCCTTCCTTCCTGTCTGGACGTCACACCTTATCGTGGACGTTTGGGGGCTGTGTTTGTCAAAGGTTTAGGCAAATGGATGACTGTTCCAGTTTCTCTTCTAAAAACAAAAGATTTCGATTCGCAACTATTTGAAATTTTTAATGTAACGTATTCCTTTGTTTCGTAGTCTAGTAATTGTTTTCTTGACGACGGAAAATTTAAGTCAATATTTTAATAAAATGGTGCTTAACATAGCATCACGCCTGTATTCCCCGAAGGGTTAGACAGAGGTGTACCAGTGTACACCCACAGTTCGCCGGTATGTTTAGGTCCCATGTAATAGGGGGCGAGCCTATTGCCATTAACCGGGCACAAATCCTAACTCCGAGCTGCTTTTTCCCTTACAGTCGCGCTTAGGACCACTAGGCTAACGAGGCAGTTGCAACATGGTGCTTATACGAGTAACACCAATTGAATACTTATCTAATATGTACAGTGATGTCGCCCTGAATATTATTAAGAGTTATCATGACTCCACCTTCGAATAAGATTGTGTTGATGAATGCTTTGTTTAGCATATGCTTCTCTATTTGCTGTTATACATATCACAAAATCAATTATAACCATACATTGATTGGAAAACACATTTCTTACCCTACCCTTAAAGATATTTTATCAAAATAATCATCAATTTTTAAAAACCATTACGCCAGAATAAAACGTGTCTTATACGGTCCCCTAGCCAATACTATTGCTAACTATAAACTCGTCTAGACGTGAGAACTTAAGCCCCTTTGAGAACCACTGGTGTAGACACATTAAACATGTTACTAGCGGCTTGGCAAAGGGCTCCGTTTTGTGTCTACCTTACGATCACACAATGCATCGCTGTCTACCAATAGATGGCATAGATAAGCAAAAAGAGAAGCTAATGTTTTATTAATATGACTCAAACTGACTCATATTACACAAGGTGGAATTAAAAAAATTACCATGAACTCAGTAGACAGTAGTAGTAGACCTCTTTGTGAAGGAGCTCGTCCGAGGAAGTACTACCACTATACTTATTTCTGTCGCAAAGCAGTATTGCCGTGTACAGGTTTGAAGGGTTTGAGTGCCGGTGAAATTACAGCCACATAAGACATTTCAACTTTGTCACTGGGATGGCAACTAGAAAAGCCTCTGGTATTGTAGATATCTATAGGTAGAGGTGACCACTTAACATCAGGTGGGCCGTCCGCTTGATCGCCATCCAAAGAGGTAAAAAAAAAACAAATCACATTCAGAAAAAATCCGCTGTTTCATACATTTTGACCGTGTAGTGCTTTCTCGATTTATTTCTAAGTTCAAAATACATTTCTTACAACTTGTAATAGTTCAATAACGCATAGTCATAACAAATTGCAACTTTTTTTTTTCGGGTGGTGGGTTATCATCAAAGAACTTCTCCCGCCCTGGGCGGGGCGGGAGGGAGTGTCAGACTTTTACTGACTAAAACCAACCCATGTTCCTTCTTGTGCCCTTTGCGTTCCGGGGGCGCGGTATCTTATACGAACAACCCGCAGCCCCGGCAGGCATCGGCCCTCAGTGGCCCTTTTGCTGACATCTCTTTGAAGCGCGCCTGGAAGACGAACGCGCCGTCGACACGGCCTGTCGTTATGCCACGTAAGGACGGTGAGCTGCCCATGGCTCACCGTCCACAGGCCCGTATCTACGGTGGCCGGGAGTCGTCTCGTGAACAAATTGCAACTTAGAACAACATTTATGTGGTTATCACTTAAAAATACAAATGCACCAAATAATGAAGTAATAAATTTCCACCCATTATCAGTTTTGTGCAAAAGTGTTTCCGATGTCATCTAGTGGGCAATAGTGCGGGTCATGCGTTATTTTTCTTTTCACTTTTGTATACCATTATTATTTAAAAATGCTGTATCGTATAACTGTTTTTTATCTCAAATAAATAAAATAAAATAAGTTATATAGATAATTAAACAATCAGAATAAGAGGTCCTAAAATTGTAAACAATTATGGAATCCAAAGGCCAAATAAGAAGGACCATTCTGTGCAATAATGTCGAGAAATTAAGGGTTTTCTCTTTAGGTTTCTGTGGTTAACTGCTAATGACGTAATTGGACCCTTCTTTCCCGCCGAAAAAACCGTAGCCATAAGAATAAAATATTGTTCTATGCCGTGGCCATCTTTGCCAATTAAAAGCTTTATAGAGAATTTGGTTGCAGAATCCATGGCTGCTTTGCAATTCTAATTATTTTGCAGATTTTTAAAGGAATATTGAAATAGGTACTATTTTTGATATTTACAAGAGAAATCGATAGATCAGCATCGACCGATATATATTTGCTATCTCTGGGAGTGAGAGAACAGGAAGTGCTCGTGTCTTTGCGCACACACTTGTGCACCATAATATCTCCTGCGTACTTGTCTAGTGTCCATTGACAGGCCGCCATGGTCGAATTTCGGTCCTGAGAATATTATTATCAAATTATTTACGAATGTTTTTCTTTGTTTCAGGTAAGAAATGCTTCGAAGCTCTTTGAGAAACGGAGAGCATCTTTGAAAATCTTGTCATCTCCCTTCTACATATTCTGGCATCGAACAGAACAAAGAGGACAAACATAGAGATAATTATTTCATGAAATGGTAAGAAAAGTCTTGCTCGGATTGTTACAGTTAAATAATGAGTTTTGACTTTTTTTCTCATTAATCAATTAACCATGACGTTTGTGGAGTTTCGCCATTTTATATTTTTTAGACTTTGTAAAATTAATAATGCAATAGGTACACGCCCTATAAAACCCAAAATAATAATATCATCCTGTTACTGTCCTACTGCAAGGTAAAAGCCTCTTCTCAAATACAGTAACGCTGATGGTGGCGCGTGGGTTGGATCATTTGGTTCCCTTCATGATGGTTGAGCTAAGTAGTCCTGATCCTCGCGTCATGTTCGTGAACGGGCGCTGTCAGTTGGGATTGGTCATCTCTTAACTGCCATGGCTCACATCTTTAGTACATTTTTTTTTATTGTTTTATGTTCATCTTCATTGTTTTCACATATAGAAGCAACAAGAATATTGTAACCAAGATTTTGTAAAAACCAATTTGAAAAGAGTGTCCATGGAGTTTCTTGCTCGTTCTTCTCAATAGAGAACTACGTTTTGGAACGAGCAGCTGGCTTCAACTTTTTGTATGGGTAACTTCTTGACAATTCAAAAGTGCCTGTAAATGGTCTACTTGAAATAAATGTTTTGAATTTGAGTAGGCACAAGCATTGATCACTACGTTTAAGGCGGATTGGCTATGTCAATCTTACACTTATTTATCAAAGTCCATAGGTGTCCATATGATGATTTCCTTTATCGATGTCAGTGATGTCAAAAATAAACTTAGGAAGTTCATATGAATTGAAAAAGTCACATTAGTACTTACCCGGTAATATCAACTGGGCCATCACTGCAGTCTAAAAACCCTCAGGCATTACAAAAAGAGATGATGATCACTTATCCAAAATTCCTCATCCATCTATATTTTGAAGTTGAAGGACTGTAAAATCCGACAATATTATTAAAAGGGTGAACATAAAATCTTCTAAGACCATTAAAGGTGTCTTCAGATTTGTTACCTTTTCTGAACGACATTTATTTTCGTTCGATAATCAACAGTAAATACTGTTTCTCTAAAGTTAAGAACTTTTTCAGTGTCTGTAAGTTTACACTACTGGTAGTAAACTCAATAACTGCTTCGATAGCCTAGTGGTCCTAAGCGCGACTGCTACGCTAGAGGTCTTGGGTTCGATTCCCAGGTCGAGCAAAAGTGTTATTGGGTTTTTCTATGAAATTCTCAGTAGCAGCTCGGAGTTTGGATTTGTGCCCGGTTAATGGCAATAGACTCGCCCCTTATTACATGGGATCTAAATATACCGGCGAACTGTGGGTGTACATTATTACACCTCTGCCTAACCCTTCGGGGAATACAGGCGCGATGGTACTACTGGTAGGGTTGCTTGATTTTAAAAACTTTTCATGCTTTTTTTGAGATACCGTTTATCTACCCTGATATTGTAAAGCTGAAGAGATTGTTTATAAAACGCACTATTCTCCGGAACTGCTGGTTCGATTCTGAAAATTATTCCGCTAATAGGAAGCTACGTTATCTGTTGGTGCTATAATTTTATCATTAACTAGCTACTGCTCGCGACTTCGTCTGCGTAGTTTTTTTACCCGCATTAGGTTACGTCTTAGGTTACTACTCCGCACCTATTGGTCGTATTTTGATGTCATATGCCTATAACCTTCCTCAATAAATGAACTACCTAACACAAACCAAACAACCCGTCGTTTTTGCGTCGGGGGTTAAAAAAAACAAAAAGCATCTATGGAAATATCAAGGGAAACTAATTCTGGTACGCATCAACTTATCATTGCCCCCCTGGGTCACTGAACTGCAGGCAGCAGAGCAACAATGTTAATTAATGTTACAGCTTTTTTCCGTAACTAGGGTTGCGTGTGCCCGATACTCTAAATAAAATAACTGTTTATTCCCTTCGGCACTTGAGGAATGTAACGGGAAGCACTCTTCGCACTAATTGCATGAACTAGTAGTTTGTCATTCATTATAATTCTGACGTAAATTACTTTTTGGAAATTAACGCACGTATATTAAATTCCATGGCTCTGTTTTTTTCTTATAAACAGTTCCAATTTTCTGGCCATTTTTTTTGGATCAGAGAACCAGATTACCATTTGCCATATAACGTGGCAATTTGTTCTTATGGATCCTTGTATTTTTGATCGACTTTAAAAAGGGAGGAGTTGTCAATTCGACTGTATGTTTTTTTTTTGTATGATTGTTACGCGATCATTCCGTCAATTATGAATTGATTTTGATGATTCTTGTTCTGTTTTGTTTGCTAAAGAGTTTGTTTGTTTGGTTGAACGCGTTAATCTCAGGAACTACTGGTTTGAATTGAAAATTATTTGTGTTGGATAGTTAACTTATCGAGGAAGGCTTTTGGCTATTTATCATCACGCTACGACCAATAGGTGCGAAGCAGTAACTAAAGACGTAACCTAATGCGGTTGAAAAAACTACGCGGACGAAGTCGCGAGCAGAAGCTAGTGTCAAGATACAATACTATCATACTAGGTCAATCAACCCTCAAACGCCCATCATCAAGAATTCCCGTAGTTAAAACTGCGACTGCGAGATGACCCACCTAGCGGGGTCAGCAGGGTCAGAGCTAGGTGCGTGCGACCACGCCTGCACTATACGGTTTCTTTATCAGCGGTCACCGGCTCTCCCCGAGTGGAGACGGAATAGGTCATGGACGGTTACTGACGCGTTTAAGTTTGAAAGGGTTCTCGTGTTTATGTTACCAGTCCATCATATGGTGACATTGGAGTAATTGCTGTGGCTCAGTGAGTCATTAATATTACTTGGTTTTAGTACATCGATTATGTTTTGACTAGCTTCTGCTCCCTTCGCTCGGGTGTTGTTTTTCGACCGCGTTAAGTTACGTCTTTGGTTACTGCTCCGCTCCCTCCTCATAAATCTGGCTGTCATTACATATGTACAAAAGATTTTTTTGCAATCCGACTGATAGTTCAGGCAGGTAGAATGTCGCTGTACATACACATAAACAAACAAACAAAATCTCTTTAGCTGTATTTTATTAGTATATTAGATTGACAAATATAATGTCTCTTAATCTACACAAATAAATGAAACTAAAGTGTATGTTTCACAGGCAGATCGCTAAAGTTATAAAGAGTAACTTAGGCTACTTTTATTTTAGAAAATATACCCGTGGCTATAGACCTTTCGGGAACTAAAGTCGCGGGCATAATCTTGTATAAAATATTTTTATAAAAAACCAGTTTGGCAATTATTTCTTTTTTTAACCAATGACGCAGAAACGACGGGGTGGTATAAGTTTGACTTGTCTGTGTGTGCGTGTGTGTCTGTCTGTGGCTCCCGAAAGCATGAACCGATTTCGTTTTTGTTTGAAAGGTGAATTAGTCGGGAGTGTTCTTAGCTATGTTTGATAGAAATCGGTTCAGCGGTTTTAAAAGTTATCAGGTCTTTTGTTAGTTGCGGTAGGGATTTTTATTTTTCTGTCGGGGGTCAATATTTTTTTTTTTTATTTGGTCACTACATCAAATTAATAAAGATTAGATTTCAAAGAAAAAAAAAGTCTTTATCCCATCTTTGACTAAAGGCAAAGAATTTAGATGCTCATTCTTTGCTGTCAACTAAATATACAAAATGATCTCTTCATAATAACCTCGTCTTTATATTAAGTAGAAAATATAGTATGTCTTCATTGTACATAGCCAACTACTTATTTGATGTTTCGGGAGGTTCCTGCACCTCATCCGGCGGGAGGAAACGTCCGGGTGTCACCATTGTGTGGATCGCCCCGAGGACACGGTGGAGCACACCGTGGCGGTATGCCCCGCTTGGGCGGAGCATCGCCGAGTCCTCGTGGCGGCCATCGGCGGCGGCGAACTCTCGCGTCCGGCCTTGGTGCGAGCCATGGTTCGGAGCGAGAGGGAATGGGATGCAGTCGCCTCCTTCTGCGAGGCAGTAATGCTTGAGAAGGAGGCGGCGGGACGGTTGAGACAGCGGTTCTCCCGTCCCAGCCGCCGCGGTAGACGCTCCGGACGTCGGGAGCCGCGAGACGACTCCCGGCCACCGTAGATACTGGCCTGTGGACGGTGAGCAATGGGTAGCTCACCGTCCTTACGTTGCATAACGACAGGCCGTGTCGACGGCGCGTTCGTGTTCCACGCGCGCCTCAAAGAGATGTCAGCAAAAGGAAGGGGCCACTGAGGGCCGATGCCTGCCGGGGCTGCGGGTTGTTCGCAAGAGATACCGCGCCCCCGGAACGCAAAGGGCACAAGAAGGAACATGGGTGGGTTTTAGTCAGTAAAAGTCTGACACTCCCTCCCGCCCCGCCCAGGGCGGGAGAAGTTATTTGATGATTTCCCACCCAACAAAAAAAAAAAAAAAAAAAACTACTTATTTGATGTTAGACCTAAGAGATATATTCTTCTTAGAAAAAGGCTCTAGGGCTTCAAGAGAGTGCGTGGCTACAAGGTATAAAGTAGATGAAATTATTAAGGTACGACGCGGCAACCGTTAGGCCCTGGAGCGCCTATATTTTTTCCTAAATATACGCTGGTTATATATTTATGTGTGATAAATATTAATATCCTGGGATGCCAGTTTATCTAGGTCCTAAGATAAATACTGTCACATACGGCTGTATATTTATTAAAATATTGTAGGTACCTAGTTTTTTGGCAAAGGACTGGTCCTAAGTGCCCCCGATAGACAAAGATAATTGGAAGGTTAGCAAGGAGGTCATTGCTCTGAAGACGGACAACACAGGCTTGTTTAAAATAAATGTATATTTTGATATGAATTCCAATTTCAAATTGTAAGGTTTATAACTGCATCGATGTTTTCTCAAAGATGGCGAATTTTGTTAACTTAGTTCTTTGTTATTAGTTATCCAACTTTGATCATGACTAAAATTCGCACTCATTACTTTTAACTTACATTTTTTAACTTTTCGCCAGTCACGGTAGTTAATCTTAATAATCTATACAAACCTGACGTGATTTCGCTTCATTATATTATTATCTTCTCGAATGGCCAAGCCATAATGCCAACGAGAGACACGCGAAACAAAATGAAGTGAAAACTCAAGTATTGTGAGAACGACTTTGGGACGGCGATTCAGGGGCCGATAACATTTTAGTACACAACACTAAAGTTTAGGTCGGTTCTAGTGCTACTAAAATTAGCACTTTGTGTAATGAAATTATGACAGAGCACAATAATTTTATAAAAAGCGTGCTACCAATATTTTTGTAGATTATAATGGTCATTGTAGGGATAAAAGTGATATTCAAATTTTTTTTTAAGTTTATCTGTTTTAGAAACACTGGTTTTTAATAAATATAATATAAAAAAGAATGTCTAGGATGTACTTCGTCATTATTAGAGTAATATGAAATCAACTGTTACATATTTTTGACCATATTGTAGATAGCATCAATCACTATAGAAACTTGGAACTCACAATATTATAACGTGGCCAGAAGTTAGTAAATTATGTAACACCAACGGACGCCACTTTAACTCTAACCACTTTGGCAATGATTGTACAAAATATTGGTTTAACAATAAATTATTCTTAAAATTTTATAAACATATTTTTTGAAAACATAATATTTTGGGATAAAAATATTTTGATAATTTAATATTTTGGGATAAAAATATTTTGATGATACAATATTTTGATAATTTAATATTTTGGGATAAAAATATTTTGATGATACAATATTTTGATAATTTAATATTTTGGGATAAAAATATTTTGATGATACAATATTTTGATAATTTAATATTTTGGGATAAAAATATTTTGATGATACAATATTTTGATAATTTAATATTTTGGGATAAAAATATTTTGATGATACAATATTTTGATAATTTAATATTTTGCGAATGTAATATTACGAGGACAAAAGCAATACCCACATACGTACATTTGAATTGAACACGTCAACTAATCCGAAGCCAGTCGAATAGAAGTTTTATTAGTCAAAGCCTTAACCCTCCTGCTATACCCGGGAGATCCATTTACTAGCTAGCCTAAAGGCATCTCAGTTACATAGGACGTGATCCACTAGTTCCATTTCTGCAAGCTTTATTGGTATACACGGCGACTTTTATACTTATACATTTTTAGTATAAACTGATGTCACATTTTATTGGATTTTCGTACAGTAAGAGGTCAGCGTATATGGGCAATGTAAAACCACGTTATTTGTAGATAATACGGGGTGTAAAAAGTCACATCTAATTCCTGTTATCTATGCTTCTTGCTTATCAATCTAAGCAACATTGATTAAAAGATATAGATGGGTAACGACACACACATAAACATACCATCACGCCTGTATTTTCCGAAGGGTTACACAGTAAAAAAAAAAAAAAAAAAAAAGACAGAGGTGTAACAATGTACACCCACAGTTCGCCGGTATGTTTAGGTCCCATGTAATAGGGAGCGAGTCTATTGCCATTAACCGGGCACAAATCCTAACTCCGAGCTGCTGCTGAGAATTTCATAGAAAAACCCAATAACACTTTTATTTTTATTATAGGACCACTAGGCCGCCGAGGCAGCTTAACGACTTTTATTTTTAACCGACTTCAAAAAGAAGGACGTTATCAATTCGTCTGTATGTTGTTTTTTTTTGTATGTGTGTTACGCGATGGGTTCGCCAGTTATGATTTGATTTTGATGATTCTTTTTTTTGTTGATAGGGGCCCATACTTCAAAGGTAGTCCCAAATATTTTTTGTCAAAATTAGTTTATTACTTACGTAAAAAAAATTAAATAACTGAAAAAAAAATATGTCATCCAAGTAACCGAATTACTGTATTCAGCTATCTTGTAACTTTTCAGTGGTGTCTTGTTAATTTACGTAGAATTATTATTCCTTCATGAATTTGGATGACAGGAAGTTGTTTTATTTTTTGTAAAAAAGTTTTTTTGGTGTGAAAATCACTGGTTTTTGTAGTGGGCACTGTAACGCTCCCAGAATATTATGCTTACGGGTCTACCAGTACAAGGGGTACTGGTAGTATTTCAAGTTTATTAAGAATATTTCAAACTTGTTTTAGTAAATAAACGTTAAAAAGATTTCGAACTTTGACCTTCATTATCTCCGTAACCTGAAGATTCCCAGTTATGGTCTAGAACAAAAGTATAACCGCAACGCCGTGTCGACGGCGCGTTCGTGTTCCACGCGCGCCTCAAAGAGATGTCAGCAAAAGGAAGGGGCCACTGAGGGCCGATGCCTGCCGGGGCTGCGGGTTGTTCGCAAGAGATACCGCGCCCCCGGAACGCAAAGGGCACAAGAAGGAACATGGGTGGGTTTTAGTCAGTAAAAGTCTGACACTCCCTCCCGCCCCGCCCAGGGCGGGAGAAGTTATTTGATGATTTCCCACCCACCAAAAAAAAAAAAAAGAAAAAACGACGGTCCTTTTGGATATCTGTGGGAGGCCTGTGTCCAGCAGTGGACGTCTTGCGGATGATGTGATGATGAATGATGAGAAAAAACCTTTTGATGTCCTTAAGTGTCTTCGTACAACCTTTATGTCAAAGATACATATTACTGTAACATCTTTCTTTGTCTAAAACATACGAGTACCTACAATTTGTGAATACTATCGTGTTTGCATTGTTATAGCTCTACAAGGTGTCAGGTGTGTGGGTGTATAAGGGAGTGTATAACCAACACACCCCCTTAAAATATGTCCCTCATTAAACTTATCAACCTGTATAAATTAAACACATTTTTACGTCGGAAAAATATGGGTCAGGAATTTATTATTAATGTACACATAGATTTTATAATAATTATTAAATTTTTCCAAAACTTTATTTTAATTATCTACACTAATATAATAAAGCTCAAGAGTTATGTTTTTTGTTTATTTTTGTGTATGTTTGTGTATGTTTAAACGCGCTAACCTCTATTACTCCAGGTCGGATTAAAAGATGTTCACATCTTTTTTTATATGATGGCCATAAATATATATCATCACGCCTGTATTCCCCGAAGGGTTAGGCAGAGGTGTAACAATGTACACCCACAGTTCGCCGCTATATTTAGGTCCCAAGTAATAAGCGAGCGAGCCTATTGCCATTAACCGGGCACAAATCCTAACTCCGAGCTGCTACTGAGAATTTCATAGAAAAACCCAATAACACTTTTTGCTCGACCTGGGAATCGAACCCAAGACCTCTAGCGTAACAGTCGCGCTTAGGACCACTAGGCTAACGAGGCAGTTATGATAGCCATATTCATGCTAAAAAGAAAATGCTTAGTCCCAACAATCTTATATGTTGTAGTAGATTTAGAAAGTAGCTGTACCTACTGCAAAAATGTCTTTTAAAAATAAACTGAGAAAGTTTCTTGTTAACACTTTTCCTCAAAATCTCATAAATAGAAATTCCTAAATTAAATTTATTTGTATTTCTTTCTTTTTTGTGTTGTTATTATTATCATTAATGGATAAGTAATAACTAGTGGTTACATGTAGAATATAGATGTATATAAGGGCGTTATCACACTAGCGATTTTCGAGCGAATTCAAAGCGAGGCGAGAGCGCAGCGGTTTCGCCGCGAATAGCGCCGCCGAAACCATTTTGTACAGTCGCATGCGGCAGCCCGCCCCGCCACACTCAGGCGGCGATAACGTAGCGCGCCCGTCGCGTGCTCGCTTTGCCTCGAAAAAATGCTAGTGTGATAACGCCCTTATATACATCTATATTCTACTAACCTACCTAAGGGAGCTACATCTGCCAACAAACTGCTGTACAGTTTGGCAGAAGTATACAAATAATGTTACTTCTGCCAAACTGTACACGTACTATTTCACCACGAATAAACGCTTTTTCACTTTTTTTTTCATGAGAGGCAGGTACAGGCTATATAACATCACGCTACGGCCCTCCGGTACCAAAGACGTAACTTAAATCGTGTAAAAAATTACACGAATGAAGCCGCTTGCAGAAGCTTATTTTAATATATTTTGTTTCGACTTTTACTTACAAGGTTTTGTTCACCGACTCCTGATGAAATCATAAAAACTGACTCTTACACAGAATTAAATTAATATCCACCAGATATTGAAGTTATTCAAATCACAGATCCTTTTAATGAACCTCTAGGATGTACGGAATCCATTTACAAACATCATTAAAAAAAAAACTTCTGTAACATGTAGCAGTAAAAAGAATCTAGCCGTGGCGTGTTCCCGTCGAACTTCGCATTCATAACGTAACGAAAGCAATAGAGACGGGATACCATTTTCATTTCCGCATTTTTTCTGAAAGATATCGTATTTTTGTATAGCTGCTCTTTATTCTGAGCAAAACTACTCATATGGGTTATATGTACAAATTATCAATATTTAATTTTGGAAAAGGTAAACTATATTTCAGTTTTATGTTTCCGGTTTTTTATAATAACGGATATAATAAAAAAACCGGAAACATGTAAACGAAAATCCTGCATTTCTCAGATGAAGCTGTCGTTATTTTAATTGTTTCAAGGAATCTAAGAGATAATAAAAATAATACAACATCTTGGTAAATTATGATAATAAAAAACCAGCCTAACATTCTCACATTGAAGTGCAGAGGCCTCTTATTGAACTTGAAGGCCCGAGTATTGAACTTGCTCAATCCGGTTCGGCGATTACGGATTTATATTCATAAATAAAAAGTCCAGATTTTCTCACGATGATTTTCTTCACCGATGTCAGTGATGTCCAAGATAAACTTTGAAAGTGTAGGTACTTTACAAAAGAATGAAAATTTCACAATAAAACGTGCCTGGTATCGAACCTATGCATGAGAGGCGGGTGCGTTACCCATTGTACCATCACGACACTAAAGATAATCTGACGTGCATATGTAGCAGTGTCCGTTTTATGAGCCGATGATGAGCACCTAACTTTCCACGTCTCGATGTATTTAATCGAGTGTGTAACTATTTGGCATCCTAGTATGCGCTTGCGCCATTACTCGCCCGACATCTATAACAGTCTATTACAGTATTTCTCACTGCCGTCTTTAAATAGTAACGCCATGTTAAATCTAACATTAAATGCTGCATCAAGGATTTTAAAGCAGCCGTGCCGACGGCGCGTTCGTGTTCCACGCGCGCCTCAAAGAGATGTGAGCAAAAGGAACGGGCCACTGAGGGCCGATGCCTGCCGAGGCTGCGGGTTGTTCGTAAGAGATACCGCGCCCCCGGAACGCAAAGGGCACAAGAAGGAACATGGGTGGGTTTTAGTCAGTAAAAGTCTGACACACCCTCCGCCCCGCCCAGGGCGGGAGAAGTTATTTGATGATTTCCCACCCACCAAAAAAAAAAAAAAGGATTTTAAAGCAGGCAGTTCCAGGTTTAATTCCTGGACTAGGAAAAGTGTGCTTCATCATCGTCATCACCATTTCAGCCAAACGACATCCACTACTGGACACAGACCTCCCCTAGAGATAACCGCAATAACCGTTCCTGCGCTGCCCGCATCCAGCGATTTCCTGCGACCTTTACCAGGTCGTCGGTCCACCTCGTGGGGGGACATTTAGCTTATTGCCAAGTAGGTCTACGTTTAATATTGTGGTGGGTACGATTAAAAAGACATCTGAATCAATTACCAGTACCTACCAGCATAGTGTTCATGTACTTGAAATTCTAAAATGGTCAGCAATTTTTGATGCTGACCATACATAGTACTAAGAGTACGTTTACCTCTGAGAAACTCTTTTGGATAAAGTCCATTTATTTTAGCATTACAAAAATAATGGCAGTTCTATTGTTGAAATGACTGCATTATAGTGTTTCTTTTTTGTAAAAAGCTAATGCAACATCTTAGGTAGTACTGTAATGACTGCCTCGTTAGCCTAGTGGTCCTAAGCGCGACTGCTAAGCTAGAGGTCTTGGTTTCGATTCCCAGGCCGAGCAAAGTGTTATTGGGGTTTTCTATAAAATTCTCAGTTGCAGCTCGGAGTTAGGATTTGTGCCCGGTTAATGGCAATAGGCTCGCCCCCTATTACATGGGACTAAACATACCGGCGAACTGTGGTTGTACATTGCTACATCTCTGCCTAACCCTAATATTACACACTGAATGAAGTATATTTTTCAGAACTTACCTACTCAACATTCTTAGCAAACATTCTGTTGACATTGCAGACTTGAAAAATAACATAGAAAACATGTTCCTGAATTCTAAGAAGTCGGTGTTTTCGTGAGGTTTACGGCATAGATTTGTTATGTAAGTGCCGATAAGGCATTGACCTTAGGATTCATCTCGCGTACGCGTCACATGCGGGTTTGTCATTACACTATCGATCGGGGCGTAGGGCTGGCAGATTTTGACCTGAGTGCATTTAAGTTCGGGGAGCAGTTTCCTTTAGTGTTGTTCAGTTGAGTAACAGAAAGGTAGATAGAGTGTTAGGAAATAGATATTGTTCAAAGAGTTCTAGCGACAAAAAAACAAATTAATGTAAATTTTATTAATTCTGTATTTGTGTTTTAAGTATGATTTCATTGTTTTTGGTAGGATCATGGAAATAGTATATAGTGTATAATTAGAGGGTTCAGTCTATTAGATTGAAACACACTATTAATTCCTATCTTATGTATTGATCAAATTATACTACTATATATTATATTACAATACTAGCTTCTGCTCGCAAATTCGTTCGCGTAATTTTTTCATCCGCATTAGGTTACGTTTAGTTACTGCTCCTCACCAGTTGATCGTAGCGTAATGGTATATAGCCTATAGCCTTCCTCGATAAATGGACTATCCAATACACAAAGAATTTTTCAATTCAAACTAGAAGTTCCTGAGATTAGCGCGTTCAACCAAATAACAAACTCTTCAGCTTTATAATATTAGTATCTAATAGATTATATCTTATATGCTTAATCTGTTTGTCTGTTCTCAGGGCAGACGTTCAAGTCTTTCTAATTTAGAACAAAGTTTACTCTAATGCCTATAAGATAAGGTTGGAAATGGCTAAACCTGTCAGTCTCTACAGTGCCTACTAAATCTATTGTATTGTTTTGTAAATGATTTGTCCACAATAAAATTAGTGGTTACTTTACTATTTTCATACAATAAATGACAGCCATGCGTATTCAACGATTATTTTCGACAAATAAAGCGCTAAAGCGCAGCCTATCTACACTATTTCATCGATTCTCGAATTCGACTTTCGAAAATCTTGTTTCCAATCGAAAAATTTTGCTAACCCTATCGATATCGCCGTGAATACGCTTGGGAGATATAAAAATTTTAACAGAACGCTTTGGGACGGATTTTGGAGCGCACTGTCGGGATTACACACGGTTCTATGCGATATCGACCTCTATTTAACGATCTATTATTTTTTTCTCTTATGTTGGAGCTGTAGACAGCTCGTGTCATTTCGTTAATGTTTGCAAACTGGATAGTGGACCCTAGTAAAAATAAATAAAAAATAACGGCTAATTATTGTCCCACGCCGGGAGAGGACGCCCTAGAAAGACTTACACTGACCTTATTGGTGGGGTTCTTCAGAAAGGTCGCGTGCGCAGTACTCATAACCGGCGTGCTTGTATGAACAGATGTATGAACGTGGACGAGGCGAGAAGTATGTAAGGATCGTAGCAGGTGGCGTTCTGTGGTTTCTGCCTACCCTCATGGGAAAAAGGCGTGTGTTTATGTATGTATGTATTTTATTGTCCCACTGTAGTACAAAGGCCTCTTCTTACACAAAGAAGGCTGGAACGTTGATGATCACGCTCGTTCCAGGCGGAGCGGCGATTTCAGATTTTTATTAATTATGAGTCTAGATTTCCTAACTGTGTTTTCCTTCACCGATGTCGGTGATGCCGAAGATATACTTAGAAAGTACATCAGCTTTCAAATTAGGTACACGTCATTCCATACAATCACCAACATAAATACGATTGTTACTTTTACTCAAAATCTGTACAAATCTGAAAATAAATGATTTATTATTTTATTATTATAAACCACGGATGATGGAAACCCATCATATTTCCTTACGAACCTGAAAAGGTCGATGCAAAATTCCAAGCACAATCCGCTTATAAAATTGCATACCCCGTAGAAGAAAAATGTACCATTCATATTCCAAATATTCTAATTTTGAAACTAACCCGGGCCGTCTTGGATGGAAATAAAGTCTTCCAATTTTGTATGGGGTTATCTGCAGGAATCTACTTGTATTTTATGTGTGTGTGCGATGCCACTTTGTTGTCTTATATATGTTACAACGGCGGACAAGTTTTTTTATTTTAATTTTGGTGCGTTTACAAACATATAAACTCGCATACACTAACAAATATTAAAAATAAAAACAAATATTCAATGTTTGGGGAAAAATGCCTGCCACATACACATTTGCTTAGCCTTTTCCCAACTATGTTGGGGTCGGCCTCCAGTCTAACCGGATGCAGCTGAATACCAGTGATTTACGTGGAGCAACTGGCTATCTGACCTCTACAACCCAGTAGTTACTGGGTTGTAGAGGTCATCGTGTAACCCAGTTGGGTTACACGATGCCTCTTGGTTAGATTGGTTGTCAGACTTCCTGGCTTCTGACTATCCGTAAAGACAGTTAAAGATCTACGAATGACAGCCGGGACTAACGGCTTTACGTGCTTTCCGAAGCACGGGGGGGGGGGGGGGGGTGGACCTGCATTATATTATAAAAGACTAGGTTCTACCCGCGACTTCCTCTGAGTCAAATTTAATATATTATCCCACGAGAAACGTACATTTTCCGGGATAAAAAGTATCCTAGGTGTTATTCCACACTACAATCTACCTCAGCAACAAATTTTATCTAGATCCGTTCAGTCGTTTAAGCGTACAAGAGTAACAAACATCCATCTATCCATCCATCCTCACAATCTTTCGCATTCATAATATTATGTAGGATTATACTATGTTTTCTAAATCCGCTCTACCGCGATATTCATTTTTAGCTGACGTCATCTACCTATAAACTACCTCTCCGCCAAATTTCAGCTTTATAGGTCAAGTAGTTTTCGAGATTTCGTGTTTAGTCAGTAAGTGAATGAGTGACCTTTCGCTTTTAACACATTTTGAGTAATTTGAATATTACCTGCAGCAGATTCTATATAATTTGGACCGGAAGGGTCGTTGGAAAATACCATGGTGTGTAGGTAAACGTATAGATATTTGGAGTGTATGTGTGCGTGTTCAAGGCGAAAAGCTTGGCTGTAATATTCATTCATTAGTGACGGCCATTCGTCTTACTTATAGGGATGAGAGTACGTTATCGATAGATAATTTATATGTGATTCGAAATTTAAATTTTTACTGGTCTTTTTGTCGTTTTAAATGAATTTTGTAGATTTTTTAGGTTTATTGGTTCCATTTTTAAGACAGATTATGAAAATACTAGGTATTTGACAATCGATACGATCAAATAAGCAACAAAATGCCATAAAAGCATTTTATTGAAGTTAACAACAATCTTAATTATGATGTGATCCAACTAATGACTGAAAAATGAGCAAACATAGAATAATATAAAAAATCAAATAAGTTTATTAATTAACCAACACTCCGAATACTAACTGAATTTCTAAGGCAAACAGAAAATAAATAGAGCGTCCTGTTTTACCTGATTCAAAGCTGTGGCTGAGGCAATGGAATGTTTTCATTCGTTAGCGGTCTCAAGTACCTAGTGCACTGGGTCATGCGGACTATGTCCCACTTCCCAGTACTGAAATAACTTTGGGGCTCGTGGTTTTTTTTATGGCAGTGCTCGGGGAATTTTTAGATGGTTTTAGGTGAAAATGTTTTAATGGATAGGATTTGGATGTACTTTTTAAAAATAGTTTGAGGTACATACTCACATAAATACCATCACGCCTGTATTCCCAGAATGGTTAGGCGAGCCTATTGCCATTAACCAGGCACAAAACCTAACTCCGAGCTGCTACTGAGAATTTCATAGAAAAACCAAATAACACTGCTCGACCTGGGAATCGAACCCAAGACCTCTAGCGTAGCAGTCGCGCTTAGGACCACTAGGCTAACGAAGCAGTTTACGTTACGTTGTACGCACATTTATATTAATTCTATAAACACATATAATGCATACTATACTTGCAGTAGATTTATGGCATCTGTAGGATATCTTAACTAATATTAAAAAGGGAAAAAGATTTGTATTTTAATTTCTAATTTATTAACTCAAAAACTACTTAACCGATTTAAAAAAAAAATATTTCACTTATGTAAAGCTACATTATCACCGAGTGACATATGCTTACATCACACTAAGACACACGGGAGCGGAGCAGTAATTGAAGTAGTTAGCGCGGGATACTGCAGATAGTTAAATAAAAGACAAAGAAATCTCTCCTCAGTGTTTTATCTTGTTAGTGAATATCACAATATATGTTACATCACAAATAAATAATTACAAAATTACACAGTCATACCCTCACTTCCATAATTACAAATTGTAACGACATTTACATGACAATGCGTACTAACGAAGCAATCGATAAACAACTCGAACGCGCACATCACTACTCGTCGCAGTCATCGCGTCGAATATAATCTCACCTTTTATTCCTAGCGCGCGACAAGAATGCGTAAACAAAAATTCCTGCTATCCCACCAATTCGTGGAATTGGTCCGGGATCATTTGGGGGTATCCCGCGATGGCCGTGGCACGTCCCAAATCGTCCATTCCCTAGGGCATTCCAGTGGACCTGAGCGTCCTAAACTAGATTATGCTGGCATTACACTAGTAATAACAGCGAGGTGTAAGTGCCAAATTGTCATGTTATCGTACGAGAAGATTTTGGCTTTAACGTTTATACCTAATACCGTTGATCGCTTAGAATTGGAGCTTACTTTGGTAAGCTTTTTCTTTTATTGGCCTATTGGTTTCCCTTTACCGACTAAGTGTAACGTCAGCTTATGTGGGATAATTTTAACACGTTCTGTCTGCCAAGCGAACTGTATTATTAGCTTTCGTTTTTACTTACAAAGCTCTATAAGTACCTTATACAATACAAGCTTCTGGTTTAAATTATCTTGTGTCTTAAACTAGATCAATAACTACCTTTCAGCTTTAGCTGTTTAAGTGGGAAAGAGTAACAAACATCCATCAGTCCATCCATCCATCCAAACAAACATTCGCGTTTAAAACAGTAGGAACCATATATTTGCCTACAAAAACAGCTCGTTGTCATTTTGGTCTAGTGTAGCCATTTGTTGGTCGTGCCATTCAAATAAATCGTTCCATCATTAGTGGGTCCCTAATGAGTAGAGGAAGCCGACTCGTCTTAAAATATGACATGCTTTCAAAACGGGACACTGCGGAGGCATGCTTGGTATTGTGCCCTTTTCTTTAGTAATTAACAGGGAATTATGAAAGGTTGAACTAAATCTATATAATAAATTTGACGGCACAGTAGTTGCAGTGGCTGAGCGATTGACTGCTGCGCTGCGTGTCGAGGGTTCGATTCCCGCCCGGAACAAATATTTGTACGGCCTACAGATAGTTGTTTCGGGTCTGGCTGTTTGTGTATGTGAGTTTATATGTTTGTAAACGCACCCACGACACAGGAGAAATTCCTAGTGTGGGGCAACGTTTTTTTAAAAAAAAAAAACAAATATGTTTATAGACATAGATAATGTGATGAAATAGCTTTTATATTATGTGACACTAGGTTTTGCCCGCGACTTCGTCCGCTTCAAATTAGATCCCACAGGAACCGTACATTTTCTGGGATAAAAATCCACACTACAATCTATCTCAGTGCCAAATTTCATCCAGATCTGTTCAGCCGCTTAAGAGTGAAAGAGTAACAAACATCTATCCATCCATTCTCACAAACTTTCGCATTTATTATATTAGTAGTATAGTAAGAAGTAGTATATGAAATAGAAAAAGACACATTGGTATTTGCCCGTGTTCGGTAGCGAACCCAGAGCCTTGTCCGTGAGAGGCGGGCGCCTTAACCACTGGGCCATAACATCACAACATTGTTATACAACACTATAATAGGTTTATAGACATAGGAAATGTGATGAAATAGCTGTAAATTATGCGACATTGTTGTGATAATTGATAACGTAAACAAGGTAATTTAGTTGTTTTAATTAGAGCGTTGAACAGAACTGCGTTGTGTTGTTTATTGCTAGTAGGTAAAGTGGATTTTTAATAATTAAAAATAACGGGGTAATCATCTCATCTAGTTTTTCGGGACATCACCAAGCCACTAGTCAACTCTTAACGTGACCAAAGGGCTGGCCTTTTCTTGGGTCAAAGAATCAGCATTCCCATACAACGTGGCAATGATGCCAGCCTTTTGGGCACTTGTCCCTTTGATGCCCTATGAGCTTCCTTTTCTGTTTTTTTTTAATGTAAGCTGTACATTCTTTGTAGCTAATTATTATTTAAGTACGAGACAATTCTTCTAACTTTAATAACCGATCGCAATCTAGTCTCAGTCTTGATCTATCAAAATGCCTCTAATTTGCCTACATTTTTTGACATTGATTGTCACAGAGATTGCGACTCGATTTTGAAAATCTGTATTTAGTAAAATTGGTCTTCTAAATGTAACCACAAACGGCTACAAATTCAACCACTGAAAAATAGCTGTGTCTATTTTTGGCACGACAGTGCAATCTAGGTTAGTTAAATATGTAAAGCGTCTATAGATGACTAGTTTTAGTTACAACTAGCTTAGCTTAGCTAGACTTCCTGTACGCGGATGTTCCTCTGCAAAACTCTAATTATTTTTCTATACTAATATTATAAAGAGGAAAGATTTTTTTGTTTGTTTGTAACGAATAGGCTCTAAAACTACTGGATTTAAACCATGTTTTTCACCAATAGATAGCTACATTATTCCTCAGTAACATAGGCTACAGCCCAAGGAAGAGGAGCAGTAACGAAAGACGTAAGTTAACGCCGGTGAAATGAGTCACGCAGACAAAGTCACGGGCAGTTCGCTAGTGTAAAATCAGAGTAGCCTAAGTTACTCGTTATAGCATCAGCTATCTACCAGTGAAATTCGGTCTAGCCGTTTCGTAGATAAGCCGGCACTACCAGACATACACATAATTTAAAAAGCATTTTTTGGTGTACCGTGTACATTTGAAAATTTTGTAAAGAACTGTTATTTTGACATTACAAATAGATTGACAGATTTGAGGTTTTATACGAATTTTGTGACAACCCCGTATCTACCTACTGTTTCCTAATGTAACCATGACTTCAAACTAACTTACCAATTATACAAGTACAGGAAACCTAACTCTTTCAGAATTGTAACAAGGGTAGTTATAAATAAGTAGAACAACACCCACAACACAGATGTTTGGTCAGCCATATTGGCAATAGATGTATGCGCGTGCGACGGTTAAAAGCCGGATATGTCAATAGGAAGCATTGTTAGTAATGTTACAAATGTATGTTACAAGGAAATACTGTATTTATTAGCTAAACATTCGTATTTTCAGTCTTTATCACGTTACAGGAAAAATTGTGGAAAAATTCGGCTAAGATTTATTTCCGTGTTTAATTCATCAAATTCAAGTTAATTTATTTGTTCGAATATGGTAAATTACATGGTCTTCAATTTAATAAATAGTCTCATCACATTCTGCCACGTGTGGTGCTAAAGTATTAGATACATAAGAAAAAAAAATCAGGTTAGTATTTGATTAGTCATTCCAAATTAATATAGCAAGTCAGTAAAAAACTAATCCAGGTTCATGTTAAAATAATATTCAATGTCAAACTATAACTAATATGAAAGATTACATTTAAATTAGGATGTCAAAGTATCGTTCAAAAATTCTTTTAAATTATAATAACATTATCTGTTGTTTGTAGTGGAGTGAGGTAGCTTTTGACCAGCTATGTTGATCAATTTCTATCTGTCTACATAAAACTGTTTACTACAAAGAGCTGCTAAAGGTACGGTCAGCGACTAACGTTGACAAATAGTTTTATTTTTACATTCTGTTTAAAATTCTAAATACACACACACATACCATCACGCCTGTATTCCCCAGTGGGTTAGGCAGAGGTGTACCAATGTACACCCGCAGTTCGCCAGAATGTTTAGGTCCTATGCAATAGGAGGCGAGCCTATTGCCATTAACCGGGCACGGTAAAATATTAGTACAGGTGTATGTTCATGCCGGGGCTGCGGGTTGTTCGCAAGAGATACCGCGCCCCCGGAACGCAAAGGGCACAAGAAGGAACATGGGTGGGTTTTAGTCAGTAAAAGTCTGACACTCCCTCCAGCCCCGCCCAGGGCGGGAGAAGTTATTTGATGATTTCACACCCACCAAAAAAAAAAAAAAAAGAAAGGTGTATGTTCATGTGTGAGTTGCTGCCCATTTGGTCTCGTGTTGGCAAGCACGATTATTGAGCGTGGAGTCTCGGGTTCGATTCCCAGGTCGGGCAAAAAGAGTTATTGGGTTTTTTCATTAAGAATTATTCAGTAACAGCTCGAAAGTTGGAAGTTGGTCACCACCAACATCCCCGTGACTCGGAAAGCACGTAAAACCGTTTGCCCTGCGCCTGATCTTTCCCCGGTTGTGTCGGATTGCCGTCCCATCGGACTATGAGAGTTAGGGATGAGGGAATGCACCTGTGTTTGCGCACACACTTGTGCAGTATAGTATCTCCTGTGTACTTAGCTAATCTGCATTAAGATTAGCCGCCGTGGCCGGAATCGGTCTAGAGAATACATACACATGTGTAAGAGCATGCAATTATAATTCATATTTCAATTGACATGTTCACTGTAGCCAAGTCTCTACTATAAATACAAGAACTCTCAAGTTTCGTGGGCGGCGTAAATATGAGTCAGGTACTATGACTAAGGACGATGGGCTAACAGCACCCACATCTGTCTAGCAAGCTAATTCTTTACAACGAGAATATATTTTAAGAAAAGGTAGATCTCTTTACTGCTCCCGGGCAATGTTTATAATCTGCCATCGGCAGGGGCCCTTCCTCACACGTTAGACCGCAAATGGTCCCGTACGGTACGGTTTCAGAGGAACATCCTCCCGCGTACGTTTAGGTTCCCGGTTCTCCCAGGAGACTACAGCATGGGGTTCTTCAAGAAAGTAGTTTTGAGGTTTTTACGAGGTCGGCAACCCGCGAGTGATGCCTCTAGTGTTCTACATGTCCATAGGCAGCGGTAACCGCTTAACATCAGGTGGGCCGTTAGCCTGTTTGCCACATCTATACTATTATTATAAACAGGAAAGATTTGTTTGTTTGTTTGTAACGAATAGGCTCCGAAACTACTGGACCGATTTTAACCATTTTTACACCAATAGATAGCTACATTGTTCCTGAATAACATAGGCTATATGCCATCACGCTACGCTCTACAGGAGCGGAGCAGTAACGAAAGACGTAACTTAGCGCGGGTGAAATAAGCCACGCGGACGCAGTCGCGGACAGGTCGTCTAGTTTGATATAAAAAAGAAAAAAATATACTGTCTTATCTAGTGATTAAATCACATGGCCCACGATTTCTACCTCTCTTCTATTCTTCTTCTGTCCAAGATAATTAAATCGTTTTTTCGGGTCTCGTCGAGCTTCATTGCCACGCGCGCTTCTCTGATGGTCGCCACTGTTGATTCTAACTTATAGGAGTTGTAGTGGTAAGGGAGTAGTGAGGCGGGATTGTCTTAAAAAAACAAGTTTCTGATACCTTTAAAAACACAATGTTAACAACCTAAATAATCATGACACCGACTGCGCTGATCCAACCCCCCCCCCCCCCCCCCCTCCCTCTCCGCCATTTCTGACTTGCATGTATAACTGCTCCCGCGCCCCAAGCGTTCCTAAAATGACACCATATATTTATTCTCGGAATGTCATCTCGCAATTCAACCTAAGAGGTTATCGGCTGCTAAACCGGACTTCTTTCCTGAGGTTGCTTAAATAAATAAAGTCTTCCAGCCACGGTTTGACACCTTATTATGATTCGTTTCAGAAAAACATGATGCCCTCCACTCCTTTCAAAACTAAATCCATATTCTCACGGTATATGGATTCAAGCAACGTGTAAGTTCATACGTCACACAATCACAGCACTATTCCCATGAACAAATCTAAAAATAAAACTGAAACTTGCGTACATTCTAACGCTACATGGGAAACTGCATCACTTCCTGCTACGTCAGAGAATGAACCCACGTCCTACGCGGTGCACGTGCAGACATTCAACTCCTAATTAAGATATACATATATGGATTATGGATGATGCTTTACCCGGTGTAATGAGAAATGAGTCACGGAAAAATTTTTGCTGCTTTTGGTTTCGGACAATTTTGCGGTTTGGACCAGATTTGACGGATTTGTGTGACTACTGGAGATTTTTCCATTAAATTAACTTCTGCCGGCGACTTCGTCTGCGAAGATTGAAGAATTAAGTCAAAGTTCTAATTTATCCCTCGGGAACACAAAAACTCGTTGGCCTAGTGGTCCTAAGCGCGACTGCTACGATAGAGGTCTTGGGTTCGATTCCCAGGTCGAGCAAAAAGTGTTATTGGGTTTTTCTATGAAATTCTCAGTAGCAGCTCGGAGTTAGGATTTGTGCCCGGTTAATGGCAATAGGCTCGCCCCTTACTACATGGGACCTAAATATACCGGCGAACTGTGGGTGTACATTGTTACACCCCTGCCTAACCCTTCGGGGAATACAGGCGTGATGGTATATTTTTATATTTTTTTTAACACAAAAACGGGGTAAAAAACCTATGTGCTTTTCCAGACTATAATCTATCTTTGAGCCTTTCATCCAGATCCGTTTAGCCGTTCTGGCGTGATTAAGCAACAAACATCCATCCATTCAAACGTTCGCATTTACAATAGTAAGTAAGATAAATCATTGACAGGCATTTGTGAATTGCCAAGGAGTCAGTCAGAATATTGAAGCTAGTTTCTAGTTCCAAACAGTAGGTTCTTATAGAGAAGAACAAACAAGAAACTCTATGAACACTCTTAAAATCAAACAAACATGAATCAACTGAAAATTTTCAACTTTAATATTCTCAAAAACTTCAAAAGTGACACTTCTTTGTTGTTTACGAAATCTTTGTCTGTCCACAGAAGGGTTATTAAGAATTTGTGACGAAGATGTCCATTTTGTTTAGTCACGGGGTGTTTATAAATAAAGCTGTTAATTGTTGCCCAATTCGTGGAGAGTGTCTTTCGTGACTTTTTTACGCTTTGTGACTGTAGCCAAAACATGATTAAGTCGACTTGACAAATGGATTTCGGGAAAATCTTTTTAGTTTGAAAGGGACACTGTTCCTTTTTTGTTTCTTCCCAATGTTCCACATTCTTTCGCTGGAGCTAAGGTTTGTTTAACCACAAAACTTACACAATAATTTGCCAAATTATTTTAGTAGGATATCGGTCAAGAAAAACGTCGTAGGAAAACCTGGACTTATAATTCAGACACTAAGTCTAAAATCATTAATCCGCTTTGACCTAGTGTGGTGAGCAATGCAGTGTCTCTTCCATAATTGAAGAGGCCTGTGCCCTGTAATGAGCCAATAACAATTATTTATTATTAGGTAAGGTATTTACTTCCGTGTACGCAATGCTGAATACCAGAAACATTAAGATCATCACAATTGTCCGTAACTCCTTAATCCATTATTTAAAAGTCACAAACCATATAAAACAAAAGTCATGGGAAGTGATAATGAACAGACACCAGAGATAACACCACCGGGGGCTATATTTAACGGCAACGTTAAGATCGCGGCGCGAATGATAAGCGCTAACAAAAGATTAACTTTCACTTGTTAGCCAACTTGATCCAGATTCGGTTCAGTTGTAACTGAAAGTAAAATTAATTAATCGTTTTTCTTATCTAGTTGCTGTTATCCTTTTTCTCAATAGCTTCTCAACTAAGTCTTTAAGTCATCTCGACTTTAGGTTTTCATTCACAAAAGGTTGTGAACTTCTGTTTCACTTCAGAAACTCAATCTTTAGTCTGACAATCAAAGTTCTAAAGGAGAAATCAGCACAATAAAACCTTTTATTCGAAGTTGGATTGAGAGAAAATGACCGATGCGAAACCACATCGAGTTTTAATCCAAACTTATGAAAGTGCCATTACAGAATCGATGGTAAAAATAACACAATCAACTTGTGAACAACATGTCAGTCCACTCCAATAGACATAGACCAATACACTTAACTTTATGGTCACGACAAACTTCGTAACATTATCATGAAAGGAATTCGGATTGTTGTTTAACTTCCAGAAGATTCAGCACTCACGTATATTAAAACAAAAAAAAAACTTTTAAACAAGACTCTCCCTAAAACCATGATCGGTGTTGCCGTCGAAAAAATGAAAAAAAGCAATAAATAAAAGTGATTTCGTAACGGAAACGCGTAGTTGTGTGTGACGCTTGTCAATGGGCGGTCGTGTCCATGTCCCGGGAGCATCAGTTAGGGAGACAGATTTGTCTTCAAGATGGATCGGTGAACGTTCGTTTGGTGATGGTATTACGGCTCGAAGGAAATATTATGTGGATTTGATCGAATTATTTACACACGTGTTGGTTGATGAAGGTTGAAGCAGGTGTCTGAAAACTAATGAGATAATTAGTAAATTACATAAAATACATAAAGCCGCTAAATAAATTAGTTTGTGACCTAAATTCTAGCTATAAGCGATATGAATAAAGGAATGATAAACAATTTGCTAAATAGGTCGATAAATATGCAAAGTCGCAGTTTTTTTCGTCAAATTCAAGGAAGAAACTAGGTTATTAATTAAGTAATAGTAAAATATTGGAACTAGCCATCTTGCTTCTAGGTTTAGGCAGACGTAGCTATCAACCCGCACGCATAGAGTGATATAGTCGCCTACCGTATACGCAACGGGGTGATTCTCTTCTTTAAAAGAGGTGTATTCTGTAATACTGACAAACATACACAAGTACTTATAAATCATGGATTGACCATGTATCGTAATTTTATTTAACTACTAGCTTCTGCTCGCGACTTCGTCCGCGTACATTTTCTCACTCGCATTAGGTTACGTTTTTGGTTACTGCTCCGCTCCACCTTTTGATCGTAGCGTGACGTTATATAGCCTATAGCCTTCATTGATGACTGAACTATCCAACACAAAAATAATTTTTCAATTCAAACCAGTTCCTGAGTTTCAAACACACAAACTCTTCAGCTTTATAATATTAGTATAGATTTAGTCTATATAATACGGCATTAGGGAAATAAAAGGTAAATCTACTATGAACTACTTACATCCGACTACAAGAAACATAATTTTGAACATTGTACATACCACTTCTGATAAGTACGTACCATGAATCAAAGGCGGTAACGTAAACATTTAGAGTTGGATGCACCCAACATTGTTTTAATTGGACCACTGGCCTCTTTACGCTAATGAAACAAGTGTCAAGCAATCTGTGTTCATATATCTATTCAACGATCAAACAAAACGTTACATCATACCGACTACTGAACAGCTGATCTATTTTTGATCACGGTCTCAGCTGCTACCTGAGCTTGACTACATAATGTGACGACAACTCATTTACTCTCATCTTAAGTATGACGGGCATTTCTTTTTACTTCCTCCATAAAATTGTTGCGAAATTGGGGACCTCGAATGGTTGGAATTGCTTCCCAATTTTCTGCATCATCAATTTGTTCTTTACGTTCTGTGTTTGAGATTATGTCTTGTGCCAAAAAATATGTGATTAATGAAAAGGTCTTGAATTTTACAAGTTGCAAAAAATTTAAGTGTCTGTTTGCAATGTGAAGATAACAGCTTTTTACTAAATGAATGTAAACAATGTTTACAGACGAATTACACGAATACGCCATTTTTTTTTAAATTGTCTGTCTCTTTGTTCCAGCTAATCTCCGAAATGGCTGGACCGATTTTGATGTGACCTTCACTAGCACATAGCTGATGTTATTAGGAGTAAATTAGGCTACTTTTATAATAGACAAAAGGTTTAGGGTTTTGCGTAAAAAAATAATACCCCGTGATAACCGACATTCACACGACCGAAGTCACGGGTACATAAACTAGTTAAGTAATAAAATCCTAATGATCTCAGTGTAGGTGGTGGTAGGTGAGGTAGTCAAAACAAACGCCAGATCCTTCGGTCAGAAGGGGTTATTAATATATTCCCTGTCCAATAACTCGTTAGGTTTACGCACCGTGCCTTAAATGGCCCTTACTTCGATTTGATTACGCTCTGTGGCTGTTTAATTATCCCGACAAGGTATAAATTTGTCCCTAAATCTGGCCTATTTTTAATGGAGTGCTTCTGATGCGGTCCTCCCGTACAGCCCCGCCATTTTTCAGGCTTAATTAAATAGTATCTATTTCAATGAAGTTGTTTGTTAATTTATTTAGACGTCACCCCAACGTGACGTATACGGAATGAGATTCTAACTCCAATCATTGTTGGACCGAATTAATTTTGAAGATTCTCATGTGTTACAAAATTAAAAAGGGTTTTAAATTCCTTTTAGAGGAAGGAATTCTGTATATTTGAGATAACCACTTAGACGGAGTCGTTTGCAGCTGACGTTGGCTTTGAAGACATTCTTGACGATATTGTGTTGTTCGTGATGCATTTTATAGCGAATAAAAAGAACGCAACGGATGCTTCGACGCGGCGTATTTTTGGCACAAGAATCGCATTCACAATCGTATGTTGTGGACTACCGCGGCTTTGGGAGATCGTTTAGCAATATGCCAGGGTAACAAAAAGCGGCATCGTTTGCGCGTTTTGGTCATATACATTCAAAGTAAGTGCTGGCAACAAAACATTTGTGCTACTAAATGGATTCCAACGTTGTATATAGGACGAAATCTTTCGAAGAATTTGCTTTCTTTGAATGAAAAAAGGCAAAATGGAAAGTTGCATTTTCCACATGTGCCATTTTCTAAAACCCTTTTCAAATAAATCTGTTAGTGATTTCATTGGCTAGTTCTGTTTCCCTATCTTACTCGTGATCATCAATTTTGACAGCAGATTTACTGATCAAAGAGCACTAAGCTTCCAGAAATCAGACATAAAGTCTATGCATTGGAAGATCCATCATTTGACTGTACTTCTTCAATCGTTCAGTACTATTTCGGTCGGTTGTTCGCCATCGTATATTTGCAGTCCGTCCTATAAATCTCTTCGAAGTCTTTACGATCCCAAGATTGATACTTATAGAAACAATTCCAACATACGTTTTTGTTTTGTATATATTTTGCTTTTCAAAGTCCTTTTTATCAGCGTACAGGAAAACATGTGTGTTGCAGATGTACTCAATAATGATTACAATTGAATTTGTAACTAGCTATCGCCTGTGACTTCGTCGGAAATATCGGTCATCGCTAACACAGTCGTGGAATAAAAAGTAGCTTATCGTTTTTTGGTGCTTAAATTTACCCTGTAGGAAATTTCATCAAAATCGGTTCATTGGTTTACCCTTGAACACATAACAGACACAGAGAGAGTTACTTTTTGTATATGTAATATGAGGTGTAAGTATGGTTGACACATTTTTTAGAAACATATATAATTCATTCATTCAGTTCGTAACTATAAATCATAACTAACACACTATGAAATATAGCGGCTCAATATAAATTCAGATAACCTGCTATTCAGTGTTCATTTCACAACGTATTGCGTTTTGCTCAACCGTCCTCAAATTATAAACGATGCTGCAGATACATCAATGGTTCGACACGTAAACAAATTATCGTTAGTCTGTTTTCATGATATCCGCTGTTCTCAAATAGTTGTCTGGTAACAGTGACCTCGTCTTTATTTCAAACATAGTTAGAGTAACTATACCGAGTAGTGTTTCAGAAACAACACTGTGCACTTGAATCATTTGTTATATTTGGATTTCCCTTCGATGTTCTCTTCACTTTATTTGCTTTCAAGCTCTCACCTTTTGCAGTTACTAAGCTTGTTTTGCATTTGGTACTCTCAACCTAATACAGAGCTTTAAACACACAGCTACACTGATTTGTCCTTAAATTCCAATGTCGCATGATTAGGAAATTACGTGTCTGTATCTAGTTCCTCCAGGTATAAGTTATTTATATCTTTATTGCGTTCCAAATATTTTTATTGATACGTTAAAATGTTGCACGCATTTTTTTTTTCAGTTGTGGGTCTCTGATCTCTGACCGAAATCCAAAGAAAAGTCCGTTAACGTTCAAACATGATAAACATAATTTTCTCTCGCTTCATGTTATCTTTGAAACCTAATGGACGCCTGTCGACATCTGAGCTCGTTATCAATAAAATTTTAAACAATAACATTAATATAATGCGAGTCATTCAGTGCTAACGGCACTTCCTATACACACGTCTATAATTAAAACATTCCAAAAAAACATCTGAAAATTCCTCTCGACACGAGAATTGCATCTAAATAAAAAAAAATGTTGTAAGCGTATTAATAGCTAGATTTGTGGAGCATCGGGCGCCTGTGTTATTATAGCGAAGAAATATAGGATAAGACGCGGATCTATCTGTAGTTGGCCGAAATTATCGCGAGTCGACGCGCGCGCATCGATGGGGAGTCGCACGCGCAGCGTCCGCGGTGCGCCCGCGCTCCCTAAGCTTCCAATTAGTTATTTGTTTGTGTCTTCCGTTGTGATATAACATATACATGTTTTTCATCCGAAAGTGTGCCATACCAGTGTTTTAATTAAATAATGTTCTTACAGTAATTATACACATGAAATCGCCAATATTTGCAAAATAGACGGGACAGAAATATAATATTGCGTGTGGCCGTAGTGATAGTTTTTAAAAGCAATATTTTAGTTCCAATTAAGAGACTAATGACGATGCTCAAAGACTGAAATAGTGGACACGGTAGAGCTTTTCAGTGCAATAAATTAATAATAAGAAGAATATAATATTATGTACATATATTATGTGATTTATGTGGTTTCTAGTGTGTGTAATATTGTGTTAAAACATACGGTAGGACTGCCGTGCCAAAAGTACGCAAGTGGGTGTGAATATTTGTAAATGTTCTTTAAATAAGTGTTTATTTTATATTATTAAATATGGTCGCCATGCTCGAAGTCGCCGAGAGAAGGAACAATGAATATTTCAGATCGTTTTTACCTGTAAGTTTTTTTTAATTGCATATAGATGACTATACCGGCCAGGCCTTTTTAAACCTCATTTGATATTGAGCCTATTCTTTTTAAACACTCTGGCCTTAAAATTCCGAAGCCACGGCCAGTATTTGAAAGTGTTAGATGTAACCCTGGCAACATAGTCGACTTTGTTGAGTGTCGAATTATAGGAATCAAATAGCTGACATTTCAGTAGTTTGCTAACAGGCTCAGTAAAGAAAAATGGTTGTTCGACTATGATTCTATTTCAGCATCCGGAAAGGTGTCAGATAAAATGAAAAACTATAATTCTCTATGAAATATTTTACCAGATTTATTAAATGAGTATCGGAGTTGATAAAAGATTTAGTACTTATTGAGGAAAAAATAATCAAAACTGATAGACTTAAAAAAATTGGTACAAATTTATATCTAGTTTCAAATTGATATTTTTGCTTGAAGGAGTAACTGTCTGAAATACGGGTTTAAGAAACAAAAATAATTGCTCGCGAGGTCCACAGCGTTCTTGAAATTACACAGATGGTGGCAATATAAAATGATGCCATAACATTTACAAGATAAAAACATAATGTAGGTATACGTGACATAATTTACGCTAAAGATAACCGGCTGATACGCTCGGTTCTGTTTTCATTATCCACGATTAATTAATGAGGTTTTATGCAAAACAATAAATTGGTTTTGGTAAGCAAAACATTGGATCAAATATTGTTCTTTTTGTTGGGTTTTGAAGTCTTTGTTGATTCAATTACAATCCTACGCTTTTCTTGTTTAGGGAGTTCAAATACTTTGAAATATTGATTTGTACTGTTGTATAATTTCTACTTTCGTATACATGATATGTTTATTGAAATTGCGTTAGTGTTGTGTATTTTTTTTATTGTTTCATTTCAATTTGTTTTATAACTTCGCAGAATTTAACTTCCGTGAACGGTGTTTAATAAAAGAGGCTGATTGTTTGCCAGGCTTATCATTCTCCTTGGCCAAAATTACTCTGAACTTTAAACCTAAGATAAAATAATAAAAACAATATACGTAGTATTCCTAACATTTTTACATTTGACATCATGCCAAAGCTAACGTCCTTGGCAAATTATGCTTCTAGACAGCAAGGCGAGGTACCATTTTCTAGTGAACTTACGTGATTAGGTACTAGTACACACTATCTACCTACACACGTAAAAAAATTTTACGGGCCTTACGTAATGTAATTTCTCTAGGTTACAAATGTTTAGAACAAAAGATACATTTGAATGAAGTTTTAAATTACAGTGTACTTTTGTATCCACTTCATCCGTAACATAAAAGTAATTGAGTTTTTCTCTCATTCCAGGCTGTCAACTCCCCACCTGTCCCTCACCGAGACATATCGGCACCAACGGCGACGTACCGTCCCTACACAGAAGAATATGCCACCGTCCAGCGCCGCGTTGAACGGCCCGCACAACCAGAAGAAACTGAACGAAAGAAAGACAAGAAATGGTCCATTGGAAAACTATTCAGACGGAAGAAGAAAGAAGACGAAAGTGAAGAGTCCTCGGAAAGCGATGAAGGAGTCAGCACACGCTCCTCATCGAAAAGAAAGTCAAAGAAGAAAAAGAAGACTCCAGCAGTTAATAATTTTGACCACATAGTTATAAGGGATTCGAGAAGAGCTCAAAGTTTAGCCAAACCGAACGCTAGAGATCTCACTGACGATGGCGTACTGTCCGACCCATCAGCCGGCTTCATCAACTATAGAGCTAAAACTCAAGAAATGTATGGAGCTTCCAAAGAATCCCTCAGTTTACGAGAAGACAACTCGAATAGATCCTTAGGGCCATCCTTGGAGACACCATCTAGAAAAACAAGAAAAGGAAGATTGAAAGCTAGAGTCGAAGCACTAAGAAATAGTATGAAGGGAGAGTCGAGCAGTGAAGAAGAATCACTTAAGTCATCAAATTCATCATTGATGATTCGATTTAGAAGTGAAGATTCCTTAATGCGTTCACGTGATAGCTCATTAAACAAAAGGTCGAGAAGTGCAAGAAACGAGAGATACATCAAAAGGTTGTCTCGTGATGAAGAAAATCAACTAAATAAAGAAGCGGAGTTATTACAACAAGGTTACACAAAAGCTGAAGTGGAAATGTTGACAAGAACGCCGACGAGTCAAAGTAGTGGCTACGGGACCTGCAAACGTGACCAAACACAAAATGTCAAAACGGAACAATTATACGCTAACGATGTCAACCGCCGTCCTATGAAATCTGAATCAATATCATCATTCCCTTCTACGCAAAGCTATCCATCATCCATCAACTTTAACGCTAAAGTTAACAACGAACATATTAACTATTCCATACCTACTAGTAACCTTAATAGAGAACTGCTTTATGCTAATAATGACCGAGAGCGGAGTGTGGGCCAGTATGAGAACCCGGAGAACGTCATGTGTGTCAAGTTTCCATTAGGAAACGTCACAAATGTGAAGAGAGATGAAAAAGCACCTCCTGTGCCACCCCCACGTGATATGCAACGAAAAGTGGCTACACCCATATCAATGTACTATGAAAATAATCCCATGGTGGCAGATAGATTAGTAAATACACAGCAAAATGTTATGCATGGCGTACCTAATAACGACTTTGAGAGAGTTATGAGACGAAGTCAAGAAAGGTCTTTAAGTCACAGCTTTAATGGATTACGAAGACCTATATCAAACTCCGAGGACCACATTGCGATGCAAAACAATGAATACATACAGAACTTCCAGATTAGGAACGAACAGCCTCGAAGACCAGCTTCAGTATCTGCAGAACCAAATCATTATGGGCTCTACGCTAATTCACCACCTTGGAGAAAGTCTATAGGTCCCACAAATATCGTTAAACCAGAACCAGTCCAACTAAAACACGATTATCTTTATTATGCAGATCAAAGCCCTAGATCTCGGAGACCTATAAGCGTTAAAACTAGTCAAAATGGTTATGAAAATCAATACTTAAGCGATTCTCAAGCTTGTCAAAATGTGGCTGAGAGTGTGTATCGCCGACCCCGCAACGCGTCGGAGTTTTGGAAAAAAATTGACGACGCCGAAAAGCAAAGACGGCAGCAAAACATATATGCAAACTCGAGGAGCAGCAGTGACTTTTCAAATAGTACGCAAATGAACAGAGTAGCGCCGTATTTAGAACAAAATAAACTAGGCCAAGAAAATACAGACATCCAAAACAAAAACAAAAACCCATTTAAAAGTTCTTCTGTTGACACAACCGACGGTGCTAAAGTCTGGAAGGCGACGACAGAGTACAAGCGATCTGTTACAGTTGACCCACCAAAAACTGTTACATCGCCGACTTCAAAAACACATGTTAGACATAAATCGGACACGTACGTTCCCAGTATTTATCAAATGCCGTCTGATGATGAAAAGAGTTCGGAGAGACGAAAATCTACTAACCTGGACGATGCTCTTAATGAATTAGAAGCTATCTACAATAGCTTAGGTTTGGGAGACGAAGATTTATTAGATAGAGCTGAACGTCGTGAGTTAATGACGCCGAAGTTCAACGACCATTTTAATGATTGGAATGGAAACGATGACGAGATCCAACTACGCAGCCAGCCAACGACGCCTTTGAGACGTGCGCAAAGAAGGTCGACATTACCTGACAAATTGCAGGATGATATGGCATTTAGACGAATGAATTCCTTAACAAAGGAGAAACCTAATTATAAAGAAACACAATCGCAAATAAGTTATATGCTAGCGTCACCAGTTTACGTGCCGTACGCATCTGACGATGACAGACAGTCCGAACGAAACGAGCCAGATATAGTTTATGACGACGTTGTTTACAGAAATATAAAACAGACTAACAGTCGGTTAAAAACTATGGACCCTCAGCCACCATTTGGCATACCTATAGGACCCGTATCACCAGCCCCTCAAAGTGATTATCTTCATGCTACACCAGAAAATAAGGGTCGATCACGATTTATTCCAAGGAGATCACCTGACCTTGTCTCTGATGATTTAGCATATAGAAGTTTAAGGAAGGATAATAGGCACTCCGCACATTTTAATGGTGAAGATTATACCGGTCTTATTAATAACAATCATTCGTATAATGAGTATCCTTATACTAAAGATTCTGCCGCTAATCTTAAGAAGAAGAGAGCTGTGAGGTCTCTGTCCGCTAATATATTCACCATGATACAAAAGGAAATTGACGATGCTTTGAACATGAGTAAAATGGCTACGTTGCAAAAAACGCATAGTAACAGTGACGTCATGAAACGACTGCGTAATACATTCGAAAATAACGACAACGAGCAGGACCACTATCCTCGTAACAAGGTAAAGCAAAGACACAATACTGTCAGTCTATTTGTCAATAACACCCATGCACCCACCCATCATTTCGCAAAAGACGATTCATTCATTCATAGTGATGATAAGCACCTTGCTAAGCCACCATCTTGTGATAAGTCCAAAAGCTCATCGCCATCAAACAGATCTCCCCAAGCATCGAAACGTTCATCAAAGGATGAGTTTCAACAGGTTCTTAGCATGCTGGCGCAGGAAGCAATGGATACAAGCAATAAGTTAGGTGTGGCGTTAGCCGAATTGGATAAAAATAGGAACAATAATGAGAAGAAATCAGACGTGCAGAGTCGAATTTCTGATAGTCGGCAGAACTTTTTGAACGGTTTAACCTGCAAATCTACGGAAGATACCGTGCCCGAAGTAAAGCACGTTAATGTTCGTTCAGAAGTAATAAGTGAACAGAAAGACGACAAACCAGTGACAAACGGTAATGGAGTCAATGAAGATTCTAAAGGAAAGAAGACTGAAGATAGTCTTTTAGCCATATCAGATCAACTGCACAAAGTTGAAGATCAGCTCAAGCATAGTTTCGAAAAAGAACTCAACTTTGAAGATGAAAGTTTAAAACTTTCAAATTACATAACGAAAGCTGAAGAACAATTGAAGGCTCAAGAAACCACGGTTGTGATACCAGAGAGTAAATTGATACCTGACGTTGTCCCATTGACTATAAAAGAAGATGCAGTAAGAGTAGAGACCGTTAATGAAAAAGAACATAATATGGAAATGAGACCACCAGTGAACAATTCACTAAATCCATTCTTAAATACTGACGATAAAATTAAAGAAATTAATGAAATCAACGCCTTTAAAGAGTTAAAAGATGGAATATCTGATTTAATCGCTGGTATTTGTCAAGTAAATGAAAAATTATTTACACAAAACAAAGGACCAAAATTGGATAACAATAATATTACCACCGAAAAAATGACTGGAATAACCGAAGCTACTGAAAAACTGAACCAAGTTTCACAAACTTTCTGTAATCAAGAAGTTCCTAATAGGGCTTCCGTTAATCTGTCTATATACGAAGACGATTTAGAAACAAAGAAAGATGCAGCTGATTCTACAGAATATAATTCCTCTGAAGAACTGGCGACCATATTTAAATTAGACAGTAGTGCTAAATCGCGGACTGTCAACGAAAGCAAGAATGGCTCCGAAAACAAAATTCGTGATGACTTAAGTTCGCCTAAACTGGTTCAAAATATGAATCAGCACCTGAGAAGGTTGTCTGTAGACCAGACAGATGATTGTACTCCTAGTCAAAGCAACTCACTGCCAGCGAACGTGGTTCCGTGGAGAACTAAAAGGCAAACTCACAATTCACAAAAAGAAAATAGAGGTACGTGGTCCATTCTCATGCACGGTGTATGGTTTTCACTGTAACCATTTTGCATCCAGCTTTTTGTTTTCACTGTATTCATCACTCCGTTGTTTTAGTTGCCTGTACTAACTAGATTTGTATTTTATAGTTTGCATTTATTTTGTTATGTCGACAGGCGATAACACGCAGTCGAAGCGCGATTGGCACGACTCTGGCACGTTGATGTTAGCTTGTACCTACACTATGATGTTCTCCCAGCACCTGGCAGATTTGGACTGGTTGACGCTGCTCGGTTTGCTGCTGGCAATGATCACAATTATCGCTATGCTAATAATATAATATAGAAGTAAAAATGTAACCACAAAATTCCTAAGTAAAGATATACCAGTTTGCAGACCAGTAATTGAGGAATGTGCTTGTTATGTCAATGTATTTCAATGAAATGCTGTTGCACTATTATTTTGAGTAGGATGTGCCTTTGGACATTTATACAGGGTAAACGAGGGACTTTATTTAAGGGAGTGCAGTACTCATGAAAATGAACAACGTTTACTATTGTACGAACTGTAAAATCGAAAAAAAAAACAACTGCTCCATTCATTTATGTTCGCATAACTCGACAACATGTAAGGAACAGCTGCTTTTTATTTGCAATTTTAAGTTTGATTTCATAGTCAAAGAGGTTTATTTTCATAAGCACTACACTACCATAAAGAATTTCCCTATTTTATTTTTGTATAGTGTTAATATACGCCCAGAAAATAATACTGGAAATTACTGAAATATAATAAATAAAATGACTAGATATATACCCCTTGGAGTCACCTGCGTTTAGTTACATCTTTGGTTAATGCTCCGCTCCCGTTAGTCGTAGCGTGATGTTCTATACGTATAAACCTTCATCTTAAATCACTCTATCTATTGATGACAACCGCATTAAAATCTGTTGGGAAGTTTAAAAGATCTAAGCGTACAGATGGACAGGCGGCGGGAAGCGCCTTTGTTTTATACTATGTACAAAAGATTACGGATTAAATATTGGTCTGTTCATTGGTGTATCTCTATGCAAAACGCATTTATTGGCCTCTTATAAATAAACTTATCATTAATTGATTTAAAATGTAGTTTAGTTCATTGACATATTAAATTAAAGAAAAATGTATTATTATCTTTTTATAAAAACCATTTTATTTTTTAGACATTTTAGCTGTGATGTTCATTTTACCTTTTACTTAATGATTTGTAATATTTTTGAATTGTGTGTTAATCTTACGTTTATTAATTTTTTTGTGCCAAATTAAACGATCAATTATGTTTTTAATATTTCGAAAATTATTTTTGCTTTGATTGTTTGAAATCGCATGATTTTCAATTGTATTTTTGTAAGAACTTGCATGGTTATTGTGTATTTTATTTGTTGTGCTTAAACTTATAATTTAGCCCATCAAAATAAAGTTAAAGTTTAAATAGATCACAAGAGACTAATTATTTTTAATGATTCTACTATATGATTCATGATTAATATACTTTGGCCTCCATGATACATTCTTTGTAACATTAGACAAATATCGTTACTTCACGATAAATATAAAAGCAATGTAAAAAAAAATCCATTTACATCAAAAATATCACTAAAATGCAATTATTTTATCAATTTATCTATTGGCCCGCTTTTCGTATAATGCTAAATAAAAAAAAATGGAGTATAGACATTTTGAAGTTTATATTGTTTGAGGATACAACATGTGTTTTAAATATTGGATATCGAAAATTTAATCAACGATATCAATATATTAAAGTAGATTCGTTTGTCATTTTGTCGAAACGGTGGAACTTCAATTTTATTATTCAGTTTCATGTTATGAGAAACGTCATATTCCATAAATATGCAATTTTTTAAAGAACTTCTGCCCCACACTATGAATTTCTCCTGTATCGTGGGTGCGTTTTTAGATGTATAAAGTCAGATACATCAACAAACAAACCCGGAACAACTAACTTTACATATACAAATATTTGTTTCGTGCTGAAATCGAATCTGTGACAAGTAGTGTAAGAGCCACTGCGCCAACCGTGTCGTTGTATATTAGAAACAGTTCGATTTATTATTTATTGTTGTCGTTTATACCTGGTGGTTAACACCCAGTAATATTAAAATAACAAAAAAATATAAAACCTCTTTTAATTTGTACATAACAGGTCATAAGCATATTTAATCTATCTACCTAAAACTAAATAAACAAAAAAAAAGAACATGAATTTAAAAATCGGCGCGAGAATGCCAACTAATAATTTCGTCTATGGTCAGTGCAGTAACCGCAATTTGTTTTCTAGGTGACCATTGAATGCCTGCAGTGATCCAATGGGTGACTTCGTTCAATTTACCCAGCGTACTTCGACGATAATTTTAAGCTATTTTTAATTTTTATCTAAGCTACTTTCTGTATTTTATCCTGTACCTAGTTGTATTTAAAACTTTACTATGTTTATGTAGAGGCTTCCAGATAAATTTAAAGAGAGCGTTATTTATAATGAAGAAAAGAGTTATAATTTAAATAAAATGTTTCAGTTTTATTTGTGGTTTTATTGCCTACATTAAACCTATAACACCTAACATGACATCTATACTATTATTATAAAGAGGAAAGATTTGTTGGTTTGTTTGTAACTAGGCTCCGAAACTACTGGACCGATTTAAACCATTTTTACACCAATAGATAGCTACATTGTTCCTGAATAACAAAGGCTATACCATCACGCTACGCTCTACGGGAGCGGAGCAGTAACGAAAGATGTAACTTAGCGCGGGTAAAATAAGCCACGCGGACGCAGTCGCGGACAGGTCGTCTAGTCATCAATATGTCACAACACAAGCCCTTCAATTATACCAATACAAGCTTAGTCGATTGATTGGTGATCGCAGTATATACCACGTTAAAGATAAGTGATTACCAACCGTCTGTGATGTAGAGAAACAAATTTAAATTGGCGGTACTAATTATTCCCGTTCACTTACACAAAATACTGTGTGAGTGAAATGGAATGATTTTGGTTACGTGTTTTGGCCATCAGTTTCAATTCGTTTATTTACTTTATGCAACCGCACGTCAGTAAAATCGAGAAATTAATCTTTGGAAGAGTACCTACCTAGACCTACTATGAAAAAGCGAAGTGCAAAAGCATAAAATATTATGTAGATCTAACTGTAGACTCCTGAACAAAGGAGCGAGTAGTTCGGTTTTAAAATAAATTATTAATAAATCAAAATGTTTTGCTTTACTAAGTATCTGCAAAAAGACTAGTGACCTAGTGAGTTTAAGAGTTTTCTGTAGTTTACAATCCGACAAAGCCATGGTAGAGACATCTTGCTTCGATTAATTGAACGAGAATGCTATTCTGAAAACTGCTAGCGCCATCTTTTGCGTATAAAAATAAACTTGGTGAACAGTAAACAATGAAAAGTTTCGAAACAACGTAAACAATGAAAATTGAAATAGATGGCGCTATGAGACACCACTGATTGTTGGCTCTTGGCCATAGATGGCACTGTCGGCAATATCCTATAAATAAGGACGATTTTTTTTAAATTGGTCACTAATCGAAGCAATAAGTTATATTTTAATATTTTTTGTACATATAACTATTTTTTAAATAGATAAAAGTAAATAATTATTTCAAATATTGTTTTACTAAGTCTCTGACTGTGCGTGAACCGGTTTTATCGAATCAAGGAAGCGAAAAAAACATTCCCAACTGTCACTAATGTCAGATTTTCGCAAGAGTGATTTGTATGCGTGTTGTGAATATTATTTTGCAAAAAGCCTTTTATTATTTTTGATTAAAATTGTTATAACTAGTTTGTGTAATTAAGCTATTGCGAAATTTTAGTCTTTAGTGTTTTACTCTTGTTATACGGTGCCAATAGCACGTGTAAATTCGTAGGAACATTGGACTGCAACCTACTTTGTTCCTGTTGACCTGTCTGCACTGTGATTGTTTTAAAAGGTAACGGTTTCATTATTTATATTGTTTTGTAGTTTTAAACTATTAGAAAAAGTTTTAAGAAGTTTATATAGCACATGTTGCTTGTGTAATTGATTTTTCTTAGTGAATTTTAATATTCTTCTCTAACGTTTTTTCAGTTTTCGGGGGTTTTGTCTTGTTATCTTTATTCGTTTTGTTTTATTATTATGATATTGGCGACACACTGTACATACCAACTCGTTATCAGTTTACAAAATCTTTCCGTAATGTCCGGTTTATTCGAGAATTTTTATTACCTATGTTTCATTCATTTGCTGTGAATTTTTGTTCATGTATCTACCATTCCTTGCATAGCTGTCGCAATTGTTTGCTTTGTTTATCCATACTCCAATAATGGGTCAGATCATAGAGTCGTTTTAGGGCCAATAGCTCTACACGTTTAAAATGGCGCCAAAATTACCCTGTAGTCTGGTTTTTAACCTTAGCATTTAATTTTTAATGGTTATTTTTTACTGAACTAGGAATCTATGTCATAGTGATGACCAACTTAATGATTCATGGCTATTAGGCATACTAACCAATTCATCATAAGTTAATGCACACCATTTTTGGTCTATACTTAGGTAGGTACCTGGTAGGCATAGTTTTATTTAATAAATAAAAACTTTATGTTGAAAACATGTATTAAGCTTTAGTTACTTCAAGTATTTCTGCTACAAGCACATCTAAATAGTCTTAGTTTATCCAATAATTTTTTTTGTACTTAGGTAAATCAAAACAAGTGCATTGGACTGTGTTTCATTAGTACAACATAATAATGTTGTAAAACAAACAAAAGACATGTGGCACAATCACCAAGGTCAGCTGTGATTGTTAGGAGTGAGGAAATGATAAATCTTGACCGCCACGGGTTTGGACACGGGACCCTGTTCTATATTTAGCACTAAATTGACCGCTCCTATGCTGAGTTCCTGTTGCACAAACTAGTATGAGGAAAATCTTTGGTCCCTTCCTAAATAGCAGTTAGCTAACAGCTATTTTTGTCTTCCTTTACTCTTTAGACTTCAACAAAGTATTTATAAAGTTTTCTGAATAAAATTTCAAATCTACAGTTTGATTTGACTCGAATTATGGTCGGTCTCCACATGTACTAGCATTCTCTCAGTGGTGAAACTTACTTTGTTTAACTATTTAATTTTAGCTTTCTGCTCTCCTTCTCCATATAATCATTAACTATGCCAAATCTCACACTGCTCCATTCTGGCTTCAAGACAGAACCAAAGTTTTCTGTTCACATATTAATATTAAATATTAATTGGAAATAAGTCTAATTATCTTTTTTTTTTTTTTAAACTTTGCCCCGCACTACGAATATCTCCTGTATCGTGGGTGCGTTTACAAACATAGAAACTCATATACACAAACAGCCAGACCCGGAACAACTATCTGTAGGCCGTACAAATATTTGTTCCGTGCGGGAATCGAACCCGCGACATGCAGCGCAGCAGCCGATCGCTCAGCCCCTGCGCCAACCGTGCCGTCAAGTATTCCAGTGTGGCCACAATTTTAATTTTTTTTAAAGGAATTTATACTAGATTATTTAATTTTGGTATGAGTGTCCCAAAACCATACATACCGTCATCACGCCTGTATTCCCCAAAGGGTTAGGCAGTGGTGTACTAATGTACACCCACAGTTCACCGGTATGTTTAGGTCCCATGTAATAGGGGTTAGCCTATTGCTATCAAATTAGGTATTCATAGACAAACCCAATAACACTTTTTGCTCGACCTGGAAATCAGACTCAAGACAACAATAAGTTTTTAAAGCTTAGTGTTAGTATGGAGCCTAAGACTTGGTTAGACTGAAGTGATTTGAATTTGGTTCTTAACTTTCCAGAGTATTTTGTTGTTTGGGGACATAACTATAATTAGAATAAAATAATAACTACATGATGGATGTTATTTACAGAATAACGAGTTTCTATGTATACTGGAAAAGAAAAACAAGAAAGCACACATAAGTTAAGAGTTTTTAAGTGGTCTTACAGAAAAATAAATCATTAAAAAATAATAATAAAAACTGCCTCGGTAGTCTAGTGGTCTTAAGCGACTGCTACGCTAGAGGTTTTGGGTTCGATTCCCAGGTCGAGCAAAAAGTGTTATTGGGTTTTTCTATGCAATTCTCAGTAGTAGCTCGGAGTTAGGATTTGTGCCCGGTTAATGGCAATGAATCGCCCCCTATTACATGGGACTTAAACATACTGGCGAACTGTGGGTGTACATTGGTACACCTCTGCCTAACCCTTCAGAGAATATATAATAGATGGTATGTGTATAATAATAAAAAATAAGTTTGGTATAAAATCACAGAATACATCACCATATAACCTTAAGTATGCCCAAACATACTTCAACTACAACAAAATGTTCAAAGTCCATCCTGATCGCTTTGGTAATATTTACCAAAGAAATCAAACGCGATAGGTTGAATGCACCTAATCTGTCATTGTCTGACACTTGTGTAAAAGGAAAAAGGGTCTATGGCTTCTTAGAAAATACTTAAGATTTCACTTATGATTGATAAGACGCTAATCTTATCATTTGGTCTATTGAAACTTATTTCTAGAAGTGACTAAGTTATTATAGATAAGCTGATTGTAGGAACTGTATCTTAACAACAGAATTCTCAAATACAATTGAATTTTAAGCCATTGCTAAGCTCCAGAAACTAAACTTTATTATGATCATTATCAACAAGTAACATAGTAACAGAAACTCTTCAACTTAAGTGTAGTTTAAGAATACGGCGGTAAAAGGCAGAACCCGCTCCGCTCCCGAACGTCGTAGCGTGATGTTATAGCATCATAAATGTGGCTGTCAGATAAAAAAATAATATTTTAAATCGGACTGGTAGTTCCAGAGATGAGCGCGTTTGAACAAAGAAAAAAAAAATCCTTGAGCTTTATTATATGAGTATAGAATTATAGATAATCCAGATTACTTTAATACTTAACATCCGTTTGGTATCAGGACTTACTAGTGTGACGAAAGCTGAACAAAATTTCCTACTAGCGAACTGCCCACAGTTTCGTCCGCGTGGCTTATTTCATCCGCGTCAAGTTACGTCTTTGGTTACTGCTTCGAAGCAGTGTGTCGTAGCGTGATGGTATATAGCTTATGCTACTCAGGAATAATGTAGCTATCTATTAGTGAAAAAATGGTTAAAATCGGTCCAGTAGTTTCGGAGCCTACTAGGTACAAACAAACAAAAAATCTTTTGTCTTCAGAATATAATAGATTTAGTACTGTAATATTCTAATTAGGTACATGGCAATAAAAATTATAGCAAATTCTTGATAAGCAGTCAATGATTTCATACTATCTCTTACAATAGTAAATTTACTGAACTAATAAATAAGCATTTTGTACTTAATTCTTATCTAATTGACTCAGCTGTAGTATCAACAATTATTTTGTTGTTTATAAAAATATGTTTAATCACTGTACTATAGCCTCTCAATTATCTATTTGTTGAGCTAATTATGCTGATAACTATTTAAGATCATTTTGTTAACGAATTTCGTGGCTAAAATTAACTTATGTTATAAAATAACACAAATAAATGACGTCAGACATTAAAAATACGTAGACAATTTTTAAAAAATCACCATAATCGTAACCATAGATAAAAAAATGTATTGTTAAGTTTAAACCGCCAAAATTTCACGCAATACCAAGATGAAGTGTTTTTTTCCTTCCGTATAGTGTGTTCACTGTTCGCAGTAAAACAAAAGACGCGCAAATTAACAAAATGAAGGGTTCTAAAATTAATTGTACTTAATTTTGTTTAGAGTCTTGAGGAAAATGCCCCTTTTTCATTGAATGCTGACTTACTTGTAAAAATGCTAATTGTTTGTTGAACTTGACCTAGACTTGACCTTGTCAGGGTTTTACTAAGTTACTGTTGTCTGTAGAATATTCAAGAATTTTATGTAAATACTAACTAGTTGCCCGTAATTTTGTACGCGTGTGTGCCAGTTATAGGAGGGATAGGGATTTTTTCTAAAGTAAAAGTAGGTAGCTTAAGTACTCTATATAACATCAGCGGTCGCTCAAAGTCAGTCCATCCGTTTAGGAAATTAGCCAGAACAAAGAAACAGACAGACGGACGGACTAGGCTTTATTTTTTTATAAGCATCGTGCTTTTCAGCATTCATCTGCAACACCTGAATTTTATTTATGTATGCAAAATCAACGCGCAGTATTTAATTTACATTAGTACTACACATACTCATTAGTACATACTTATGGTTCTCGCCTGATGACGTCATGAAAAGGCGGTAAAAAAATATGACAAAAAAATTATAACCACAGACAGACCACAGGAATTTCAAACAACACAAGCTTATTTCTGTTGTTTTATTGCTGTGGCTTTGGGTTTATTACCTTAGAGGATTTCGCTACCGGTACAGACCTACACACGACGACATATCTAGCTGTACTTCTGTAGTTGACCTCGCATTGTATAGGCTTTCCTTACAATTAGAGGTCAAATTACACTGGAAATGTAAACTTGATTTGCCTTACATCTTCTTCGATCCATAAAAGGAAGACCTGATAGACAGACGGATCAGCGCATAGCCGAAACTACTGGAATTAGGAACGTGAAATTTTGCAGACTACTCTCTTTTATGATGTAAGCGCGCATTAAGAAAGGATTTTTGGAAACTCAACCCCTAAGGGGATGAAAAGCGGGGAGTTCAATTGAGTAAAAAATCTTATTTATTGAGTTAATCAACTTGAAACTTGACATAAATACGAACCTAATTAACAAAAAAGTTTGACGTTAGTAGTTTTATTTAACTGCGCTCTAAGAGAGCCTATACTGTGTTCGTTTGTAGGCAAAGTATGAAATTTACGCGGGCAAAGTCGCGGGCAAAATGCTAGTTTACTTATAAAACATTACTGGTAATAAAAATATTCAGACACATTAAGTATAGATTAAGTGCATTGAACTCGTCAAGCTTCTTGACCCCGACGTGTCCATAGTCGAACACAAGAATGTCCTGTTCTGTATTCTCCAGATCGTCTCCGGTCACCGCGGCTAATCTTAATGCAGACTAGCCAAGTACGCAGGAGATATTATAGTGCACAAGTGTGTGCGCAAACACAGGTGCATTCACTCTTCCCTCACTCTCATAGTCCGATGGGACGGCAATCCGACACAACCGGGGAGACATTAAGCGCAGGACCAACAGCTTGACGTGCTTTTCGAGACACGGGGGTGTCACACCACTAACTTCCAAATTCCGGGCTGTTACTGAGAAATTCCTAATGGAAAAACCCAATTACACTTTTTGCCCTTCCTGGGAATTGAACCCAGGACCCCACGCTCGGCAGTCGCGCTTGCGACCACGAGACCAACGGGGCAGTGAACAATAAGTCCTATAAAATACATAAATTATCATTTCTTCTCCGAAGTTCTCCGTAAAGATGACGCTGTCGAGATAGCGATAACGCAAGGCCTTATCTAATCATCAGTTTTGTTCCGACCGATGACTATGAACACTCGAATGCATGCGACCGTTACAAGAATACGCCTCCTTGGCGAAGAAACCGTTGCAATGCAGCTGCAATAGCTGTTCCACCAGAATATCGGTGTTTTTAATAACATCATACTAATGTAATAAATGGGTATTGTTATGGATTCTTGTTATGACGACTGACGCTTGTATATAGAAATAATTGAAACGGCTGTTTGTTATGTCAAAATAATAGCGTTTGACTAAATGCATATAATATGAATATTTACACGGAACATAAACCAAAAAACCAATGTAAAAAAGTAAAACTGTCTTTCTGTCTGTTCCGGCTAATTTCCTAAACGGCTGGACCGATTTTGACGAAACGGTAATAGCTGAGGTTATAAAGAATAACTTACACTACTTTTATTTTAGGAAAAGAATTCCGGTTCCGCCCCATCATAAACTAACATCACCGATAATCGCAGACGAAGTCGCTGACACAAGATAGTCGTTTCTATATTTTGTCAGTAATGTAATTTTTGAGGCTGTAGTGTAGCTTTGAAAACATTAGCCTTGTAATGTGGTATTGATTCTTCTAGAGACCTTTTTTTGCCGCCTGACTTAGTTGCCTACAAAACTGGTTTTTGTAATCACAGGACCGCAAATCCCGGCTCGACCAATTTGAGGCCTTTGTGACTGGTCAGAGTGTTTTCTTTAAAAACCAATTTCCTTGTAATGTGCCTACTTTAGATGGTTTCGCCGAAGTTTTGTCATTTGTAAGCCAAATTTTAGGGGAGTTCCAGTTGAGGCCGTGTGTCCTGAATGGATGTCGTTACGCATATGAAAGTAAAATGCTGATCGAAATGGTTTCAGGAAAGTTAAGAATGCCAGACTAATTCTGATTGCCTCACTGCGTTTTAATTTGTCTGATATTCCCAGTCCAAATTAGCACTCAACTGATAATGTCAGCCACAAAGAAATGCCTAGATTCTATTTCGATAGTCACTGACGTCTTTTATAACAGGCATTAAGACCCGGCTATTGTTAGCTTTAGTTCTAAAAACGTCACGAAAGTTGATCCCATCTAAGTTTAGGCTTACAGTCCAGACTCTCCAGACAATGAAATGTCAATGCCATTTAGCTAACTAGCGCACTTTGCGGATTGGGGATTGAAGGGATGGCCAACTACACTCGGCCTCATAGAAATCGCACCTTTTGTTGCAAGAAATATATGTAACATTTTTTATTTATGTTCAAACCATTATTAAGAGATCTATTTGCCCAGAACAAGACATGGATATGTAAGTTCTAGGTTCATTAATTTCCTTTTGTATTTTTTCGCGACGCAGAATGGAGCTCGCTTCCTTATTGCTACTCGCAGTAAGATAAAAAATTTAGTGCTAGAAATAAAAGATTAAAATCAAGATGATTTATTTGCCACTGAGGAATTCATCTGACTCGGTTGCATTTTATTTGTCCGTTTACCGTTTATGTAAATTAGAGCATCGTAGTTTTTTGTCCAGTATCTTTAATTAATCCTATTTGACTTTAAACTCTAGGCTCAAGCCCATAAATTCGATGATCATATCGTAATGTGTTGTTTCGCCTTGCGCCCACGGCCAAACTTTCAGATAATGCAACAACGCAACCTCAAAATCAGAACACATTTAATTGAGCCAAACAACATCATAAGCCTTCTGTAATTACACCTTACTGGTAATTCACGATACTTAAATTAAAGAACGCAATAACCGATAGATAAGTACAAGATGCAGTTTTCCATCCTCGTCAAATTCCATGAGAAGACTGTGCTAGTGATTCTCAACACAAAATAATCAATAAAAAATATAGTCTTTTTTTTTAGTTGTTAATTTTCGATTTTGTTCGGCCGTCTTGCCGCTGGGTTTAGGCAGGCGGGGCAATGAACCCGGACGGACACAGTGATATAGTCGCGTGCCACTGCCATCGCATACTCTACGAGACGATTCTGTTCTTTGAAAGTCTGATGTCAAACATAAACAACAAAAAAACAAGTATTTATTTTGACCACGTGTAGTCATTTTATTAGATTTTTTGAAAGAGGCTGGATGTAGGCCGCTTCCAACCGGTCCCTTTAGAACTCCATGGGGGAGGTCTATGTCCAGCAGTGGACGTCCTGTGGCTGATACGATGACAATGATGATGATGATTTGCCTTTTATGGCAACCGTCCGAAATTTGTAGAGGATGTAAAACTGCACCTGGTATATCGATATGCATGCGGTGTTGTAGTGGTCAGTGCAACGATCGCAATGATCGACAGACCGTAAACTCACAACATGTAGGCAATAATAGCTGTTTCCGTTCGAACGTTGCGTTTTCTTAAGTTCTGAGCTAGAGAAATCATGTGCGTTTTGTTTGTCATGGCTATCGCATCATTAGTTGACGAATGACCTTCACAAAAGGACCAAGTTTTAAATGGCTTTTGCAAATCTGTTTTATTTGATCGTCTTTAACATAAATATTTTTTTCGCCCAGATACTATGAAACGGGTGCTTTGACACAAACCTGCCAAGCCATCAGAAAATAGTAGATTTTAGACTCTATATTTTTTTTTAATATAGCACAACAAATTACGTATACGAAAACATATACGATAAAAACAGAACCCTTGATAAAATCCACGCCTAGACAGAAGTGTTGTTTTAGCCGGTAAGAGTTTGGCACTACTACTAGACTGGTTCACATATATGAGGCAGTCTGGACGTCGAAGAAGACTTCCCAGTCCTGCCCAAACAAAAAAAAAATGCTACAGTCAATGTTAGTGCGAATTTGTCCAAACGCTTTCTCGATAACTCTTTCTAGTAACAAAAAAAGGCGTTGAGATACAACTAGTCAGTAATTTATTTCTGTGTATACGACATAGAAACATACATTCTCGATAATAAGTGTAGTCTCTGCCACTTATCACGGAGCTCCGGTTGCTTGTCATATGAAGGATACATGTTACTTGACTTCTGATTGGTGATGGGCTAATAAAACCTGTCACCTTACCTTATCGTGATCTTTGAACTTGACACGCTAGGAGTGCCGTGAAAGAGATACGAATGTCTGACTGAAGTTCTACCAGACGGTAGTAACAGTGATTCGTGTCGAACGAAACTATTATCGTCATTATGTACCGAGCTTGTTAGAATTATGTAGAATTCTTGTATGTATTGTGTTGACGATGGAGTGGGTAAATAAGGGGTGCCTACCTGAGCATTGGTTATCTCTCTGTAAAGAATATATGTTTAATGTATAGTTACTCCAATTGTGTTTCTTCTGTAATCAAGCTATAGCTACCTACAGCACAAAAGGCCACAGACGTCCACATGTCAACGTTCTCTGGCAAATTCGTCAAACATGAATGGTGATCTTACTTAACCATATCATAATAATATCAGCTTACTTTAATCACACTGCAGGGCAATTTCCTCTTCTCATAAAGATAAGGCATGAGTATTGATCACCACGCTTGCTCAAGGCGGTAAACCATAATATAGTTAAACTTATTGATTTCTTCCAAATGTGTATGATTTGCAAATTCTTCGTCCAGTTTGGCAGGTCTTGTTGATTCTAGCCAGATTTGTGTATTCCGTTTTTATTGTACTGCCTCCATAATTTTTGAGCTTCAACAGGAACTTAGACAGGTCTGAGAGCTTCATCATCATGATTTCAGCCATAGGACGTCCATTGCTGGACATAGGCCTTCTCCATAGATTTCCAAAAGGACCGGTTGTAATAGATGCTAATTAACTCTAGATATCTATGCTTTTCTAAATACTTCAAACATGGTTCAGTACTTAAGTTTCGCTGGTGAGGAGATCAAAGTACGTGATAAATGACGTTGTCTATTTATATTTATGTTTCACTGCGCAACTGTCACTCACCACAAATTGGTGAAATTCCATGTAACGGTAGAAACTAACGTTTAGCTTGCTGCTATTAAACTGAATGTCTACTTGATAACTTAACACTTAGCGATACCACTTGCGAACAGCCTCTTGAGTTACGGATACAAGAATGACTAATGTAGCCGCTTATCTCTGGATGTTTTCACTCTTCTTGTGATTAGAATTTATTGATAGTTTTAGCCTCGATCCATATCTTATAAACTGGTTGGTGTCATTACTTACGAGTGTTCAAACTCGCTTCATCGTCTCCTATTCATGCACTAATCACTTGAAGTTGTCATCCATGATCCGTGTCCAGTTGGCACGCTAATACTTAACGCCTTTTACAATCTAGACAGTAATGTTTCAACACTAAAGCGATACAGCTACGAATTGACCGTAACGTTTCTTTTTGTTTTACGAGAAAAAATGTATTGTTTTTGTAAATGCCTCTCAACAAAAGTGGGGTAGAAGGTCAGGCGAATCTTCAAAGGAATAAAATATAAGTTTGATAAAACGTTGAGTAAATATTTGAAGGTATCAAATGAAGACTGTGTCATTTCGTCTCGAGTGGTGAGTCAACAGTTCTGGGTCGGCGGACGCCGCGGAGCTATCCCGGAGAGCGAAGTTGGCCACGTAATTGGCTCCTCGGAAATTGACTAAAAAGTTGATCGCAAAATGAATCGTTATGTGTAGACTGTTTCTTTTCAAGCGCTCTATACTTAGATTACTTTGAAGAGAGCTTTGTTGGTTTATTTTTATTTATTCTTTCATTTGAATCATACAGGATACGGCTTTTAAAACTAAATAAGTCAGAAGCTACAATTCTGTGTAGAAATGCATGCCGCAAAGATTGAATTAATTCAAAGATTTCTAATTTCATGGAAGGGTAAGTAAATTAGTGTGAATTTAAGATGAGAATGCAATTAACTCACGTCGTAAACGACACGACATAACAATTACAAACTAGTTTAACATAGTTCCGTTCATTGTTATACAGAGAGGGCCCGTTGTTAGAAAGTAGGAATTCTCGAGGGACCGCCGGACGTAATAGAACAAATTGACGCCCAGCCTTCGGGGATGGTTCACCAGTTTTCTACGTATGCTAATATAGGAAGGAGAAATTTCTAGAAAGACTGGCTTAAGTTAAAACATCTTGTGATAAAAATAGATTGAATAATTTTGCATGTGATTCATGCAGCTATTGCGTTTCATAGTTTTGAAAAAGAAAGTTATTCTAGGTTGGTAATATCAATTTCTACGTTACTATATGACCACTTAAAGCGAGGGACATCGATAGATTAATGTGCAAACAGCATTTTAGAGAGTCTGATTTGTTGAGAAATATGACACCTCGATCAAACTCTTGTTAGTCTATGAATTAGAAATTTTACAGCTAATTATAGACTTATAGCGTCTTCATCATTATAACAACCAGCAGGTCTATTCTACAAAAATCTCCCTCGGAGAATTTGAGAGTTAAAATATGACCTGTCATTTTAGGTGCTAGGGATTGACAGCTCACCTTAAACTCACGTTACCTTAATTTACCGAGGTAAAATAGCACTTCAGTATAAGGTTAAAAACCTATGTGTGCTCTCTACGTTAACCTATGTGCAATAAGATTGTTTTGTTTCAGAACTTATAATTTAAAAAATCGTGTCAATTAATGACATCTTTTGTATTCTGCTCTCTCATCTTGGTCATTATTATTGTAATTTTTCAAAAGTTGTATTTAAAAGTAAGAAAAATATGTCATAAAGCTAAAAACAAACCAAAACATGACATCAACAGAAAAATCTATTTCAAGTGCAGATAACATAATATCGATAATGTTGTTCTCATTGATAAATATGGTTTTGATCGATTAGCTATGATTATAATATGAAAGAGTTTTTTATTTATTCTCATTGTCACTGCCCACACGAGCAAAACCTGTCCAATATGATAATCAATTTGGAGTTGAATGAATTTCTACATGTTTATTGGCCAGATGTTGGCAACACACTTTCTCCTTGTGTTGCTATCCTCATTATCTCCTTCATGTTATGATATCCCAGAGAGCCCTAAATATTACAGTTATTGTTAGTGATTCGCTAGATAAAATAATAGTACCAGCAAATACATTCATGTTACAAATAAGTGGCTTACTTTTTCGCTTAGATTAGACTGTTATAGGGCTGCATAGTAGGCATATTCTCAGGAGTACGTGAACTGAAGAAGAGGCTTTCACCAAATATCTTCCAAGATTGTTTGTAGGAGAGGCGATCAGCAATTCAACAGGCGATAAAGCTAAAAATAAGGTTAACCTCCCAAGAAACCGCGTTCAGCATTTCAGATTTGGTAATAATTTGCTCATAAATAGAAGCCTCGCTTACAATGGACTGTTGTGGAATCACTAAAGAAAACATAGTCCTGAGAGTTTCTTACTCATAGGCATGAGAAAATATACTTCACTATTTTTATCATTATCATATCGGGGAAAAAAACATATTAAAATCTTTCTAGGATCAATGGCGAATGAAACAATCTGTCGTAAATTATCGGTTATAATACTTTTGTTTTCAGACATACAATAAAAAGGCATTAATAATTTTATCACTTATGCAAAAGTGATACTTTCAGTATCAATAATAGATGTATTCCCTTATTTGACTTGCCTGATACGGATATTCTCTTTTACTTTAATCCCTGACTCGGTATTGTAAATTTTGCCTTATATCTTCCTTAAGCTGAGTGTATTTTACTCTTGTGAAATAAAAGTCTCAGAAGAGTAAACTTTTGTATCTGATAAAATTCATAATTTTAGAATTTTACACATCGTGTTAAATATGTATTCACGTTTTATTCAAACATGTTGATGTTTTCATCATCTTCAAATTGTCGGTGTGTCATTTTTTGCGTAGTCGCCCAGCGTAGAATGCATCTTTTATTGCGGTTTTCTTCGAAGGCATCGGTGTCCAGCAGAACCGGCTTCCGCATGACGTGTGCGGTGCGACTAATGGACCGCTTCGTGCCAGTAACGCTCCTCGCGTCGCGGTAACAGGTGCGCTCAACCTTCTGCGCTGTTCTGCCTCTCTGGTAGTCTGCCGAGACAACCATAACCTAAATACGCGCTTCGTGTGTGTGTTTTGTGTTGAAAAGTGATTTTTTACATTGTTTCTTTACTCAAAAGGTACAGTTTACTTTCTTTGTTATAAGTCTTAATTAACCATTCATTACTAACTTATATGGATCATCAAGTCGATTATCCTTATATAACTGATCAATCGTTGACCCAATCCGGCTGGCTCGTCGAGAGAAAGTCGCAAAAGTTATATTTTGCTCCCTCTTCGTCGATATGTTTTTCTTTGCGAAAACGAGTTGTGTTTGTTAAATAACTTCGAAATTAGCTTAGGGGCCTTTGGTTGGACTTGTTTAAGTTGTTGATTGAAATAAGTATGGTATCTAGGCATTTCGCAATTCAGTTATTTAGTTGCAAAGTTAGTTCTTAATTTATTTGAAGTCTAGTTGTTTGCACGTTGTGAAGGCCATATGTGTACGTTGTGTATAACGTTATTTAAGTGGTAAACATTCCATGTTATCTCCTAAAGTAAACAATTAGGAATATTCCTAGTTTAGTTAATATTCTTCATTAATGTAATTTTTTTCTTAATTTTCACATCTACATCCTATACAACCTATGCTTTATCAGCCACGTTTATTCTCATCTTTCTTATCAGTTCAAGAAAATAAACATTCATATAAAACCGAATATTAAATCAACAGTATTGTATCAAGTCATGGCCTTAAAGGTTACAGAGAAAAAAAAAGCAAACACGACCAGAAGTGAGATGTCGCGTTGTTACTTAAATAGCCGTGTCGTTGAACCTGATTGTTGCTTGATGAATGCATTAAATAAAACTTACGGTAATATTTATTACATATTGTGAGACGGTAGCCTTGAATATAATGAACTCATTAAATTCTCATAAGAAGAGGGAAAAGCTGGTAAAACTTTACCAAAAACCGCTCAGGAGTTATTGAGTTTATCCGGCACATACAAACAAGTGAGGTCGTTAACATGATGTAGTCCGTCAGTCGTGTGCAGCGACGGCGCCCTAAAAAACCCAGAAAGGAACCGAAAAACCGAAAAATTAACTTGACATTTGTGCTCACGACTCCTGGCGACTAATATACTTAATTTGTACTGAACGTCTTAGATAACACTTACAATGTTTTTTAGATTGTTCAATATTGTCCCACTTCACCTTTTATAAAAGCTGTAAGAGACAGATCTGACACGGATAAAACATTTATCTGTACTGTTATTATTGAAGTGATAATTAGAGAATTCAACGAATAGAAGAAATTTTAATTAATTACATTAGTTAAAACGAAGTCAACAAAACACTATACAACATTCCTTACACCATTTTATTGCCAAATACTCCACGATCTCTCAGTGTTGCGTACCATGTACAGCCCCATAAGGGAATACAAGAGAATTGTCGTAAAAGCCATCTCTTATTACCACGCCTCGACTCTCGGGCCTTATTAGCGTAAATGTACTACGCGACGTGAGTCCCCGACTCCACCTCTCAGCTATAAGGGGTGGGAAAAATGGTATCAGGTGCCTATCTACATGTCAGGTTGGGTTTGTTGGCCTTAAGTGCACTTGGGAATGCGAAAGATAAAGAAAGGAATTTGTTGCTTCAGCCAATATTGTAGCTTGAAGTGCAGTTTAGATAACAGGTATTGATTTTTGTACACATAGGTTTTTTCCTTAAACCCATCTGTATTCAAGCATATATCTAGTTACTTCAATGTTTGTTGGGGGTAATATTGCCATGAGTATCTGCTTCGTAGTTTTATTCCAACACTAGCCCGCGACAGCCACCGCGTGATATTTTTCATACGCCTTAAGGTACGTCTTTGCTTACTGCTTTGCTTCTGAGGGTCTTAGCGTGATGTTATACAGCCTCATGAATCTGGCCATCATATACAAAAGTATTTTGCTAATCGGACTACAAGTTCCGTAGATTTGTGCTTTTAAACAAAACAAAATCTTCATCGTTATTGCATTACTATAAATTGGAGATAATATACTAAGTTGCAACTCTTCATGTGTGACATAAGTGGTAAATCCGCTTAACCTGGTACCGGATTATGCCTGACCTTTAATATAGATTTTGATAATGTTAAACTAGGTATATCTAAAGAGATCAATAGTATGGCTTCCCTTGACAAGTCAAGTGAAATTTACGATAGCATGATACGTTCCTATAATAACAACCTAACTATCGAAATAATTATTATGAATTGCCATTATGATATACGGTTTAAGTAACTTCCTCATAGCAGCATCAAAGTAGATCAAGTAAAAATGGCTCGTTTAAATGGAAATCAGGTTAATGATAATTTACGTTTGATAGATAGTTTAATAGGCAATAACGTTGAGTCTAAGGTTGTTATTAATATTCAATGCATAAAATATCATGTTTATGGTTATATCATTACTGAGCGGATTAAAAATGGCTACGCAGCAGGTGATTGAGACATCTCTGTTTAAAATCTCGCTTATTCTTACTCGCTTATCTATCTCGAACTCTCTTGTGGGCTGTTTGATTTTCTCCTTATGAATATTCTCATAATATTTAATTAATGCGATATGAATAGTCAAAGAGTATAGCACCACTAGTTGGGTGGCCATTCAAATCCTTTAGTTATTATCGTTCAACGGTTCCCGACTAACTACTTCCAAAAGAAATGAGTTGCTGTTTTTCTTCTTCTTTCTTTTATCAATAATACAAGATGCTTCCACTTTTGCTATCTGCTTTGTATGTCAACAGTTTTAAACAAGTGTTTAATATAGATATATGTATTCTAGCAGTTTACGATAAAAATTCATCTTCTTGAGATCATGTGCTTCATTTGTCTTAAAAATGTTATCTATCACGATACGATTTTCACTAAATACCTCGTTCACTAATGAGTTTACATGGTTAACATGACCCACCTAATGCTGCAACTTTAAAATAATTGTCAACGGTACAAAATCTAAATATACACAATGATTCGGGTCGTGCTGAATCATAATGCTGTTTTGAATACATTGTGCTCTTCACCGTCTGTTTTACGTCAATTGTTAAATTAGGATGGCATTCATTATTGTAATTTTTGTTGCTGTTGAAATTTTTCAATTCTAGTCTGTCACTTGTGTAAAGGCTAATATGATTATTGTATTTTAGATCTTTGTAATGGTCTAAGTTATACTAATCTTCACTGAATAGTCATATAGATTTACTTAGTTACTAGCATTTGGCCGAAACTTCGTTCGCGTGAATTTTACAAATCTTATTTATTTTAATTAATTACATTAGCCTATAGCATTAAAAGATAATAAAACTCATTATACCCGAAATAATTTTTAGAATCGGACCAGGAGTTTCGGAGATTAGCGCTTTTAAACAAAAAACAAACTCTTCAGGTGCGTAATTTTCAGTTTGATTTTAGTTACATTTGTATCTTGTTAAATTATAACCGATTAGAGATACAGCACTTTGCGACGTTTTATACAAAAATACTGCAGGAACTAGATACTCCAAATGTGTCTCCTCGGATTAGGTGAAGTCGGTGCTTATAAGATGGAATCCAGCCAAAAAGTGCATCCACGAAGTTAAAGTTAGTAGTTTTTGAGGACAGAATCTTGTTTTCCACCAATTTTCGCAATAGATAGAGCACGTTCATCTTACGTAACGGTTGATTTTTTGTTTCCTATGTATTTCTATAAGAGCACAAATCATGTGAGTTTGAAATTCTGCCAATGTCGCAGAACTGTGATAACTGGTCTTTAAATTTAGGATGCGACATTTTTAAACCTTGAAGAAGACGTGATGCGTTATGCAACTCTAGGTCCCCAAATTAAGGCGTATCTAGTTTTGGAGTACCATTGCATGTTGCATAAGAATGTGTATATGTGCATATGTTGAAACATCGTCATGATGGCCCAGTGGTTAAGGAACTCCTCTCATGCATGTGGTTGCGTATGAATACTGGGCGTTTATCTATGTGACTTTTTCAATTCATATGTACTTTCTTAGGTTATCTTGAACATCACTGGTGTTGGTAAAAAAAAACAATGTAAGGAAACCTGGGCTTATCATTAACGTAAATCAGAAATCGCCAATCTGCCTTAAGCAAGCGTGGTGATTCATGCTAGAGGCTGCTGGCTTGTCTGTATGAGAAGAAGCCTTTCCCCTGCAGTTGAACAAAAATAGGCTGTTATTTATTTCTGAACTGCTTCGGTAGCATAGTGGTCCCAAGCGCGACTGCTACGCTAGAGGTCTTGGGCTCGATTCCCAGGTCGAGCAAAAAGTGTTATTGAGTTTTTCTATGAAATTCTCAGTGGCAGCTCGGAGTTAGGATTTGTGCCCGGTTAATGGTAATAGGCTCGCCCCCTATAACATGGGACTAAACATACCGGCAAACTGTGGGTGTACATTGTTACACCTCTGCCTAACCCTTCGGGGAAAACAGGCGTGATGGTATGTTGTTATGTTGTTGTTGTTATTTATTTATGGGATGATTAAGACAGCTAGCCAGAACAAATTTAAACGTTGCATTAAAATGTGCAATCAGACGCCGCTATTCCTATCACGTGATCTAATCTATATTTGCCTGAAAGATGTCTGAAGTTTTTTTTTTTTTGAAGGGCATTTCTTTCACAATCCAAATAAATTGTATTGCTTCGTAAAGTCGTTTGAAAGACTTCATTTTCATATTGAATGAGAAAACCAGATTTTCATTTGTATCAGAATTACCATTTCAAAGCGTTGATTTAGTCCTACTTTGACTAAAAAGGGTCTTTACGTGACTCTAATGCTGGGCTTAGAAGTTTTCTTTTCTGATATACTTATAAATAAAAATATAATAAAGTCTATTACAGTGCCACTGTCCTATATAGAAGGCATGAGCATTGATCACCACGCTTGCTTAAGGCGGATTGACGATTTCAAGCTCATATTCATTATGAGTCTAGGTTTCCTCACGATGTTTTCCTTCATCGATGCCGTTGATGTCCAAGATGAACCTAGAAATTATATATGAATTTTTAAAGTCACATTGGTACATGCCCGGTGTCGAACCCACAACCTCATGCACGACATTCTGACGCACTTGTTATTTATTTATATTTTCTCTTTAATAAGCCATTTCTGCCAAAGTAAGGTTTGGCCGGTCTGTTGTATCACTTACGCAACTTTCGTTGCATGCTATGTAAGCGATTAGCGAATTCTTGTTTTTTATTTAGTCATTGATTAAAAATCACATACATATAACCATCACGCCTGTATTCCCCGAAGGGTTAGGCAGAGGTGACACCCACAGTTCGCCGGTATGTTTAGGTCCCATGTAATAGGGGGCGAGCCTATTGCCATTAACCGGGCACAAATCCTAACTCCGATCTGCTACTGAGAATTTAATAGAAAAACCGAATAACATTTTTGCTCGCCCTGGGAATTGAACCCAAGACCTATAGCGTAGCAGTCGCGCTTAGGACCACTAGGGTAACGAGGCAGTCAATTAAAAATCACTTCAATTATAAAAGTTAGTTTTACAACAAACCTGGTTAAAACACAAACATGTGACTATTTCAATTGTGGTTTCTAGTTATTAATTTTTACGTATATTTCATTATTACTTACACAAGTTGAGCAGCCAACTCTCTTTATTGTTTTTTGTGTTTCTCTATACCATTTTATTATATTTGATCAATAAATATTTTTAATCGATTGTGGCTTCGATGCCTAATATAGCCAAAGGCTGCGCCATTCAATGCCGTGTGCCAAAAAAAGTCGTGCCCACAACACCACTTACTGCAAGTTACCGTATAAATTAAGCGAGATCTTCCAAGGCGAGACTGGCTTTCGATAAAATCCGGTCCGACTTTACTATTATTTGTGGATACTGATGTCCACGGTCCAAGCTCATTACGCCCGTATTCGACACTCGGGAATAACTAGCTGTACTAAAGTTTACCGCTTTTACAACAGGCGAAATGAGACGTGGTCCCGTCTGCAAAACAAATTTTCTGAGATGCATTCTACTTTAATATTTTTGAATGTGAAATTAAATGTACTATACCTAATGTTCATAAAACAAAACTTACGAGTATACAGTTGTATTTTCGTGTCTCATTTAGAAAATTGCTTCTAGTTGGCATAAAACTTTCTACATTTTTATGAAAGAAGTTATTATATTTTCGTAATGCCTTCCTAAAATACTATCTTGCCTTAACATAACATACCGTCCCGCCTGTATTCCCCGAAGGGTTAGGCAGAGGTGTACCAATGTACACCCACAGTACGCCGGCATGTTTAGGTCCGATGTAATAGGGGGCGAGCCTATTGCCATTAACCGGGCACAAATCCTAACTCCGAGCTGCTACTGCGAATTTTAAAGAAAAACACAATAACAGTTGCTCGACCTGGTTATCGAACCTAAGACCTCTAGCGTAGCAGTCGCGCTTAGAACCACTAGGCTAACGAGGCAGTTAGCCAGGTGCTATCTTGTCTTGTTAACAGATTTATTTTAAAGACTAAATTTTCGGTCGTACGAAGTCATTGTTCCCATTAAACGGTCCGCAGATACAAAATTACTTCATTCGTTCTCTAAATGGTTGTATGTTATTAAAACATTCGTATTATGGCTTCGATTTCAGTTCATTTAGAGCGCCAACAAAACGAGATTCGGTCTTTAACGATGTATTACTTTGATCAACATGATGTTTGGCGCATGTCGCGAAACGAATCTATGTTACAACGTGCCCAGCATGTTGGCTGTCTTATGCTCTCTGATCTAAGTAATGGTCCTGTTTTCTCCAAGCAAAAAGTCGAGCAACAAGTATCTCTGACTCATCGGTTCGGTTTGCTTAACAACCGCGGTTTCAGCTACGTGATCCCCTGACTTGGCTATATGATTTACATTTTCATTTTATAAGATATATGATCTCGGAGAATATTGCGTTGTGGGATGCTGCTATCTCGTTTAAGCATCGTCGCGATATTAAAGCGAATTTATCCTTCTAAAAATAGCGGTTCGTTGGGTGAAAGCTTAACAGATTATTGTTGAAATTTATATCATAATGTTTAAACAAAGAAAGGAGTAGCGTTACGTAAACTTGTTATTTGTTGCTGTAAACGGAAGAAGAAAGTACGTAGACTGGACAGTTTGCGTTCGTCTTAAACTTTATGAGACGTGCAAATATTGACAAGGAGCATTATCGCTTGTTGCGTGACACGTTATTCGCGTCACAGTTTTAAATGGAACAGTGATAACAGGTGACATACAAATCTATTCAGCTGTTACTTATAAATTTGGCAAACAAAGACTTTTTTCTAAAAATAACTTCGGTCTACTTAGATTTATTGTAGCAAGCGTAAAGAAAATGTTTAGTATAATTAGGTATTTGCTTCGTGCATTTTAAAATTCTCTGCACGTGAGTCTGTTAGTACAAACTAATGCGAAAAACAAACAAACGTCAATTATGAATGAGAAGGATTGATTTCGCTTTTCAATAGATCACGTTTGACTCTATTTACTCTCAATATTTGCTTTGATCACACGTCATATTGATCTTTATGCCTTCTTATGTAATTCCTTGCTTACGTAACTCGGTTTCCTTAAGTTTTATTTCGTGGATAGATTTTACTCCGTATTCAGCTATCAAATGTATTCGAGCTTAACGTTTGATATTGATGTGCTTTTTTTTTCGAAGGTACGTGGTATGGATATCAATTTATTTCATCAACCGCTGTTGGTACCACGAAAGCTTTTTAATCTTCAGGCTTCTTATTTTATCCTTTAAGTAAGATCAAGTTACTTTTATGCAAACCATTAATGCCCAAAGATTTATGTTAATATGCTTACATAAAGTTGCGACAATTTCTCCTTGGCTTGTCACATTATCGTCGAGTGATTTGACTTTAATGGGATCGATTTAAATGACTTTTGATAGGCAAAGTGATGTTTATTTTTTCCGTGTGGTCGTCATTTAAATAGCCTTTCTCTTCCCGTGAATATCGTGTATTGCGGTAGCATTTACTTACATTGATGATATCATTTGCGTGCCGATTATTTTCTTTCATCTCGATCTTGTATCTGAGTCTCTTCTCATTAAGATCAAATTCCTATACCTATTGTTGGAATACCAAAGCAAGCACCAAGTCTCAGTTCATTATTTTCAAAGATTGTATCTGTTTTATTCAGTCCAGTCAAAGGTTTTCATCCAATTTTGTTAATGCGGCAGACAACAGTGCTGTTTTGTTACCTCGAAAGCTATTCAGTGAGTGTTTTGCTTCGATAAATAGAATTGAGTAAAAGTATTTATTAGAAAACATTTTGATACCCAAGAACAATTTTATTATCAGTCCTTAAGTTTTGACTCAATGATGTGGAAGTTTTGAAGCATTTTATGGCAGTTAAATGAGTTTGATATTCTTCAAAGGTTCTATTGTTTGCGTATCGGCTTTCATTAGTAACTTTATCATGTATTCCGTGGATTATTACGGAATATTGCAGCACGAAACATCATACTGGAATACGGGTAGTTTCATGTTGACAGGGTCCAAAGAACAAGCATCGGGAAAGCAAATATTTCATTTTCTAATTCTAAAAACTGTGTCATTGCAAGTCATCGCTTGTATATCAGTTTTCTGCACTATTAAACATATAAGTTTTTTCAAATGTTATGCATTGATGTCATCTTCGTTCATTGGTCTAGCAATGTGCATCCGCGTGGTTGTTATCCATTAACTATTCTCATAATACAGACTTGAGTCGTGTGAATCAGAGTGTGAGAACGGCACGCCATAGTGACGCTTCATATACAGGGTTATACTAGCAAAACAGGAATTTTCGCAATTAATGTACTGTACTGTTAGTTCTTCAAAGATTTGCGAGCTTTTTGTGCCGTCTTTGAGATACAACGAATATTTCGAGCTAGAGATGTTTTGATGTGATGATTTCTCATCTTGCCTTATCTTGCCTATCAATTTTTTGATCAAATGATAAACGATTTCGGCCGTTTGAGAAAAATAACTGGGTCACAAATAAGTTTTCAAGGTTTTCTTAGCAAATTCAATCAGAGGTAACCAAAAATGTTGCGTAGAACTTATATGTTTCCTACGGTATCGTAAATTGTACGTAATAATAATATACCATCACGCCTGTATTCCCCAAAGGGTTAGGCAGAGGTGTAACAATGTACACCCACAGTTCGCCGGTATGTTTAGGTCCCATGTAATAGGGGGCGAGCCTATTTGAAATTGTACGTAGAGAATAATATCGACCTGTATTCTAATCCCGGGCGTCGATATTGATGGATCACTGTGGAAAGTTATCTGATGATGTTTCGTCAAAGATAAAACAAACATTTCTACACAACTATGTTTAGCCTTCACAGTAAAAAACATTAAAAGGGCTTTCAGTCTGTGGCACAGATGCAAATCATTAACATTGATTTAGAAAAGACTTTCTTTCTTTAAAACTGAAGAGCACGGATGCGTTTGAAGTTATTCAGATTATTCGGAAGCGAAAGGGCTCATTGGTATTCAGCAGTGTGAGTGTGTTCTTTCGCATCCGTCAGCACTTCTCAAACTGGGTGACATAGCTTCCGATGATGGCCGGACGCATACGAACGCGTTTGGTTGAAGACTAATACGCGAATGATTCCTGTGTTCCAAAAATATATTGGCAGTTGAGAACATATATCTTGAATAGATAAATCTGAAATTAAACTGTACTGTGTGTCCAAATACGCCTGTAAATGGAGATAAAAAGACTGATCTGTTCATACCTTTCACTCAAAAATAAGGACAAGAATATTTTATCAAAAATTGTGTTGACAAACTAACACCCTGTTTTAATGGATATACACGGAGTGATGGCCAAGTAAACAGCGTTACATATAATTATGTGTCAGTCCGTGATGGATGCTTACGATGTATTCACTGGGTAGTTTACGATCGACCTGAATAATCCAGGTTTTGATACACGAGCAATACCCTCATTGTACCCTATGCTTAATCTTACTGTCCTAAATGGGTTGAATAAAGTTCTAATAGATAGTAGGACATTTCTTCATAGCAATATCGCAAAGATATCAATGCTATTTAAACCATACTTCGTGATCGTAGTAGCTGGGTATATAGTAAGAAGTTTGTTTTTATTGGATTCACCTTTCCTTTTCTTTCATAACATATATGCTTTCTTTAAACTTCTATGTTTTTCCTCTTCAACAAAATGAGTGCGGTAAGCCTTCATTTTTATATTCATAAGGAAAAACAATGTTTAATAATAAGCTCTCATCTGACGTAACTTATTTTCGCCGTTTTTGCTCCATGTTGCTGGAATACACCCCTCTCCCTTATTGTAGCCGACAGATGTTGCTTGTCGTTTACCTATAAAACCTTCCAGAACTTTCCTCAAGTTATGAAGCCATAATGCGAAGAATTTAAAGGCTCTCCCTGGAGGATGTACCGCAGTACGTTCGGATAAGACAGTTTCTGTCCCACTTTTACGTTTGCTGTTCTTTTCGTTGTTATAATAATTATGATATTTCTCTTAGGAATTTTCAACATCTTTTTGGAGTTGGGAATTTTTTGTGTCCTATTTAACTTTTCTCGTGGTCGGAAACATTATTGAATTATTGTTTAAAAAAAACTGTTTCAACTTGATCACCGTTCTTTACTTTTAAATAAATATTTGCATTCATTTCACATTTTACTCCTCCACCACCCGCTGCCTCCCCAAAATATTCAGTAGGGAGGAGGTCGTTTACTTTTGAAAACCGCTGTGTTTAAAATAAAGATACGGTCCATAGTTTCGATGCTGTCTAGACTATGGAATTGCTCTCGCCAGGAGTATTTATTCTGCTTAACACTGCAGAGCTTAACAAGTGCTAAAGCCATGTAAACATTGAGAATTTGTTGATGCAGTCTAGTAGCTTAGTGTCACGTATTTAGAAACTATTGCTGGTTGAAGATTAGATTTTCTGGTTTATGCTTCTTTAGAACTTCTTTGAAAGTCAATCTCCATTTCCTTTCCCATTTTTAAAAGTCGTTGGAGGTGGCTACTGCATACTTCAATACAGTGTATAGATCTTCTGAGTTAAATACTTATAAAACTGGTAATGTTTCTTCATTGTCTAAAATAAACGCCGGACGTCTCTAAACTTTATGTGCTTTGGATCATTTATATTGCGCAGCCGAAATATATGTTCGTATGTCACATAACAAGGGCTATTCGCGTCTTGTCATAAAATTCTTAGACATAACACAATTTTACGAGTGATAACAGCACGTTACTTCGTGCCATTTGTTTACAACCCACGTTAAAGCACAATGTCAATGTCAATTACACTTTGTCGTGTAGACATTGCCATTTCTAAACCTAGCCGAGGTCGTGACTGGAAACATGGTCTTGCTCAAAGGCTCCACCTGTATCACCCCATCAAAGAAAAATAACCTCTACTCTGGCAGGTCCAAGATCGAAATTCCCATGAAAGGAAACGAATACAAATGACTCATCAGTACAGTCACGAGCAGCAATAAGTTATCATTTAAAAAATGGGATTAAAGGGTCTGTTTTATGTTACAATAAAAGCTTAACGACATGTAGACAAGCGGCGGTTTCCTAACAGTATTTTTTGTTTGCGATTGTACCTTCGTATTTTTGGTAGTAAAAGTGTTTTCGTTTGAAATAAGCCAGGATTTGCGCAAAGCGGTAAAGCTGATTACGGTTGGTATAACTCCTATTGGTTATGAATGTAGACAGCGCTTTTGGTTTACTTGGGTAGGTAGATTAGATTGGTACGTAGATATTATTTTACTTTTAACTGCCTCGTTAGCCTAGTTGTCCTAAGCACGACTGTAACGCTAGAGGTTCGATTCTCCAGTCGAGCAAAAAGTGTTATTAAGTTGTTCTATGAAATTCTCAGTAGCAGCTCGGAGTTAGGATCTGTGCCCGGTTAATGGTAATAGGCTCGCCCCCGATTACATGGGACCTAAAAACATACCGGTGTACAATGTTACACCTCTGTCTAACCCATCGGGGAATACAGGCGTGATGGTATGTTATGTGTTATTTTAAGTTATTGTACCTTTTCATAAAGTTCTTCATGTAGGGATAGAATATAAAATGGTAAATTAACTGCATGAGTGTTCATATTTTTTTTAATTGCTTTCAAATTCAAAGTATTTTTTTCCGATTAAACCATTTACATGCTTTTTTTAACTGTCATGGAGTCGGTTACTTAAAAAAGTTTAAGCTTAGAGGAAGAACGAGCAAGAAACTCCACGGATACTCTTTTAATCAAGATTCTACACAATCCTGGTTACGTTTATCATTTCTAAATATAATGTGCAAAAATCAACAAAATATTGCATTGATCACTAAATTGACAAGAAAACCGTGAACTTAGTTCTTGCTTAACCGAATTCTACTATTTATTTACATAGTAATAACCGTGTAATTTATGAAACTAGCTTATGCCCTCAACCTCGTCTGTTTGAATGACGGTTTTTGGCGACGGCTTTTTTACGCGAGACACTATTTATTTTTCTAAAATGAAAAAAAAAATTAGAGCTTAATTACTTCTCATAACGTCAGTTATCAGTTGTCCTGTCAACATCAGTAGTGATGTTTAGGAAATTAGCTGTTACAAACAGACACCTAGAAAGGCAAAAATAAAGAAAATAAAAATTGATATTTTTTCCGTGTAACATTCACATAATATGCATTAAATAATAAGCTATTATTTAGATATTACACCATCCGTCACGCCTGTATACCCCGGAGGGTTAGACAGAGGTGTAACCCACAGTTCGCTGGTATGTTTTAGGTCCGAAGTAATAGGGGGCGAGCCTATTGCCATTAACCGGGCACAAATCCTAACTCCGATCTGCTACTGAGAATTAAACATACGAACATGATTGATTTGGCTATCTAGATACCTAGGTTAGGCAGTGGTGTATCAATGTACATCCACAGTTCGCAGGTATTTTAAGTCCCATGTAATAGGGAGCGAGCCGGGCACAAATCCTAGCTTAACTCCGAGCTGCTACTGAGAATTTCATAGAAAAACCCAATAACACTTTTTGCTCGAAGACCCAAGACCCAAGACCTCTAGCGTAGCAGTTGCGCTTAAGACCGCTACGCTACCGAGGCAGATAGGCAGTTACATTACAAACAGACAGTAATATTTTATTTATTTATATAGATAGTAAGTAATAAAGCAATTTAATTCATGGTTGTTCGAAGATAAAGTCCTCCTGTCTACTGTAAATGTAAACCAAGGCATTTGCCGATAATATTATCAATAACTAGGTTCTGCCCGCCACTTCGTGAGCGTGTTTTCACCCGCGTTAATTTACCTCTTCGGTTGCTACTACGCTCCTATGGGTCTTAGCGTGATGTAATATAGTCTATACTATTTATTCCTTATGAATTTAGCTATTATATACAAGGAAAAGAATTTTCCAATCCGACTGGTAGTTCCAAAGATAAGCGCGTTTAAACAAACTAACAAAAATCTCTTCAGCTTTATTATGTTAGTACAGAGGAATTCAGCCATGAAAACTGCCTCGTCGGTAGTGTACTCAAGCACAATAGCTGTTTGTGGCGTCCCGGCGTTGATAACCTGGGTTAGGTAACTTGTCAGTCGCAGCCCGAAGTCTGGATTTGACATGAATTCTGTGATTATTCAGGTTCTTACACTATTTTTTTGTTTGATGAAATGTTAGTACTGCCCCGTTGGTCTAGTGGTTGCAAGCGCGACTGATGAGCGTGGGGTCCCAGGTTCGATTCCCAGGTCGGGCAAAAAGTGTTATTGGGTTTTTCCATTAGGATTTGCTCAGTAGCAGCTCGGAATTTGGAAGTTGGTGGTGTGTCACCCCCGTGCCTCGGAAAGCACGTAAAGCCGTTGGTCGAGGTTGCCATTCCTAGATCTTTGACAGCCATTACGGATAGTCAGAAGCCAGGAAGTCTGACAACCAGTCTAACCAACAGGTATCGTGTTGCCTGGTAACTGGGTTGTGGAGGTCAGATAGGCAGTCGCTCCATGTAAAACACTGGTACTCAGCTGCATCCGGTTAGACTGGAAGCCGACCCCAACACAGTTGGGAAAAGATCGTTACGATTTCAATATTAGTAAGTAGGTATGTGAGCAAAATGTAATAGATACATCATAGTGCTTTAGTATGTATTTGGATATATTTATTTAAACATACGAATATGATTGAATCTGGAGAAATCATCTTGTATCAAGTGTAATGTATTTTTTTTTTTTTTACTTTGTTCAATATGAGTCAGGTACACATCCGCATATTTTACACATAGCACAATTAACATAAGGTACCTACTGAACTGTCATTTCGATCGAAGAATACAGGAGTGATGTTGTTAGGAAAGAATGAGAAATAAATGTGATAAGTTACTAGTTAATTAATAGTTTTAAAAGTGGGACGTACGGTGCTAAAACCTAAAAGTTTTAAAAATGTAGTCGCAATATCATATCAGCGACAATCAATGTCAAAAAATTTAAGTAAATTAAATGCGTTTTTGACAGATTGTGACTGAGATAAGATTGCGATCGTTAATTAAAGTTGCCCCTTTGATCTTGAATGGTTTTTTCTAGTTTGAATGTACAATACTGTTTTAAATGTCAGTTTCAAGTGTGGGTAGTTGAGGCGTCGGAAAGATTTAGATCTGATATAGGACCCGTTATAAATACAGCCAAAATAACATGAGTCATAAATATTATCTAGTTTGGGTTTTTTTTAATTGTACATTCGACCCAAAAATGGGATTAAATGACCCTCAAGTAACTTTTGACTTGTCTATAATTTATAACAGCTGCTGAATTAGATCTTGCATTAGCTGCTGGTTAAACTTTTGTTCTGATTTTTTTTCCTTCTTTCCTTGGAAATGTTACGAAACCAGACACGGGTCAATACCAATGTGACTTTTTTTAGTTCATACTATTTATGCTAACTTTATCTTAAACATCATTGACCTCGGTGAAGGAAAATATCGTAAGGAAACCTGGAACTTTTAATTCATATATATGTATAATAATGTATGAAATCGCCAACTCACCTTGCGTGGTGACCAATGCTCGTTCCTTCTCTGTATGCGAGGAAGCTTTTGCCCTGCAGTTGAACAATAAAAGGCTGATGATAATATTATTATTTACTTCAGATTCTGATACAGTACTCGTATGTCCATTATTTTCGCTTGCAATTTTATTTCGTTTAGCAGGTGACTTGACTTGACTTTCGGTATTTTTATACCATTCAACCAAAATGTTTTCCAAAGACTTTTCGTGTCATATAATTCCTACTTATTTGTATTTAAGGTGATACTGTACAAATATCAAGTTTCTATAATTAGCCTTTGACATAATGCGTTGGTGTCAATTATTTATTCAGTCAATCACCTTTTCATCTTTGCATATCAAATTATATATTTGTAAGGCGTTTTTTTTACGTTGGCACAACATTAATATTCATTAGTAGGTAGGGAAACTAATATTTTTGGTTGCTTACGTCATAAATGTTTAGATTTGTGGTTGTATTTCGTCAAATATGGCTCGTTTCCAAATGTATCGACATTTTAATAATTGTAAATAAACGTGTGGCTTCAACATATTCCAAAGATTGTATATTTATTGTGAGTGAAAACACGGAAAACACTCATTAACATATTAAATCGTGATTCTTTATACTAGGTTCGCATTCGCATTATTGAATGCCTACCCGTTTTATGCACTTTTAAAACTGGATGAGTAAGGCTCAATTTATACAACCGCGGTAAGGAATGGAACGGAACCCCGCAAATTCTCCGGAATTTGTGAGAACGCGGCGGAATACGAGAGATCAAATTTTTGTGCTTGTACGTAAAACAATGTGCATAAAATTCTATTCCGACGAATTCCGCAGCAGCGGTATAATTTGAGCCTTATGCTGATAGTTTTAGCAGATCTTTTAAGATATCCAATACTTGGTTATAATTCCGATGAAATCTAGTTCAAACTCCCGCTTTGAATGAAAGCCACAACATTATATGCCAAAGTAAACTTCGTCTACATTTAAACGCAGTACGTGTCGTGTTGACTAAAGCCGACACGCGCAACGCATCTTTATCCATTTGCGATAACAATGCTCTCTCTAACAACGTTATTTGCTTTTTCAATGAAACTGATTTATTTTTCAAGAATCCTAAAATGTCTTGAAGTATACATAATTTCCCGAGAATAATCATAATCATTTTATTTGTGTAATACAGTTCTTTAGTGGAAGTAGTAGTAGAAATACACCTATCACGATAACATACGTCACTGTAATTTCAAGACAATTGGGTGTAGGCATATCGTTCCCCTTACATGATACAACGTGACAATGGAACAAAGCTTCTAGCCTGTTCACAAGAAATGAACCAACTGGCGATCCATTAAATCAAACATCATTGTTAGTGTTCTCCGATTTGCCCCCGACACTACATCTGCACTCTTATTACTCACGCTGTAATGATAATAATATTATGATTAGCTAACAATGCATAGTGACTTAATTTCTATTTTCTATTTCCAGGTCACCATAACGCCAGCCTTAGTCTGTAATCATCACTGCCAACTATTCCGCCCTAGCGCGCTAAATGCCGCCATGCTAGACAAGATTTATATTAATAATAATAAGAAAGCTCAAGGGTATAGAAAGTTCGAGAGGTATTGGCGCACGTGACGTCAACGGGAGCGCAAGGAGGCCGACATGAGTCAGTCGCAGGACGAGGCCCGCGCGGCCAGGATACAGAAGTATAAGGAGGAGAGAAGGAAACAGCTCACGGCTAGGACAGCGACGCTGTTTTCTGCTAACGTCACTGAGAGGTGAGTTTCTCAACTACAGATTTCTGCAATTTTATTTTAAATGAAGCACTAATATTACTTTTTTGGTAATTTCGATTTACTAACTGTGTTTTTTTGTTAATTCCAGGCGTCCGAAAAAAACAGCCGAATTGACGCCTTCTGACGACGTTGCTGCTCATCTTAAGTCTTCCTCGGAGCTAAATCTTAACACAGCTTCAACTTCAGTGCCTATTAGAACAACGCGTACGTCTCGTCTTAGAGCTGCTGCCGCGAATCTTTCCGATTCCTCTCCGTCTCCAAGAAAGTCTACTAGAAGTTCTTCAGTACAGTCATTACTTGAAGACGCTAAAACGAAATCACCGAAAAATTCCAAGTTACTAGATAGAGATAAAAAAACGAATCGAAGACAAAGCAATGAAAAAGAAAATGTAAAAAGCTCGTCTTCGACACGCTTCGATAAGGAAATTGGTGCTATTAAGACGAAAACTAAACATTCCATTAATAAAAATATTTTAGAAAAAGACAAAAATAATTTTATAGTGACTAGTCCTAAAGGAAAGAATGTTGACGAAAAGCACAGTACGAAATTAGATGAAGATAGAAACATGACTTCTATAATCGCAGAGAAGAAAACGAATAGCGAGACAAACGAAAGAAAACACGAAAAACCATTACGAGTCAATAGTGAAGAATTTTTTAACGATATTGTAAACGAAAAAGACATGTCTAATAGTATAGATGAAGAGAAAATCGACGACTTATTTAATAATCTTGTTGTTGATGATGTTGAACACCAGAATGGTATTGAAATTAAGATTAATGATAAAATTCTGGATGATGCTGGGCTCAAATATAGTCACAATAGCTGTATTCCTGCCGCTAATAAAGCAATAGAAGTTAATAATGTTGGTTATGTAGAAGATAGTGTAGTGCCAAAAGTGAAAGAGGATGTGGGAGGCTTATTAGGGGCTGTGTGTGTGCGTAAAGTGGAAAGGTTCAGTGAATTGCTCAGCAACTTGTGTTCTCCGTGCGAGGCAGACATACTGTTCGAAGACATCTTAGTCGAAAATGGAATTGATGGTGACATAGATCTGGTAAGTTGAAATTCGTACATAAGTTAAGTCATTTTTGTTGTTTTATGGGAAGCGAGTGGAAACATTAATTATGTAAAAAGAAACAGATGAATCTGGAAGAATCTGATGTAACAATAAGCTGTTATTCATTTAAAATATTGACATGTACCATTCTCACTTTGCAAATACCACATATTTCTTAGAAGCAAGTTCTAAAGTATATAATTTTATAGTCTGTGACTAGTAGCCCGTGTTTCTAATCAAACTATTGTTGTAATTCACAGCTAATGTTACACATTTCAATTGCGTATTCAAGTAATAATTATATTATTAGTCATTTTACACTTATTATTTGTGGTTTATGTAAAAACATTGCTCAATGCCATTGGATATTTATCATCGTAATATACTTGAGGCCTTGACGTGTACAATATGTAATATTTAAATGACGTAGGTACTCTGTGTGAGATCGCTTGCGAAATTGTCTTCATTCATCAATTGTCAGTTATCAATCTTATCAATTAGTATCAATCTGTGTTTAAAAGGTACATTGCCTTTTGGCCGTCATACAATATTGTACATTGTTGTTCACTCTCCATGTTGCCTATGAATTAATGGATTTTTTACTTTGTCCTTCTCTTTCTAACTTCAATGTCGATGCAGCATACTTTCTTCTTCCACTCATCTCAAATTAGCCGTCGTCTCAGTTAGTCACCTCTTCTAGACAAAGTTTTCCATTCGTTGAGCTAATATTTAGTTTACCTCTTCATTCAAAGTCGTGCATTCATGAAGTTCAAGGTTTCGCATGTGTAATAGTAGTCAAATAAAAAATACACCCTGTTTTAGCGTGTTCCAAATAGGTCTGCCTATCTTTAATAATATTATAAAGAGGTAAAGTTCGTTGGTATTTTTTGTTTATAAGAGTTAATTTCTGCAAGTACTTACTGGTCTATTTATCAAAACTTCCACTAATAGAAAGTTACAAAAACTTAACTATTACCTGATACGGACGAAGTCGCATGCAGAAGCTAGTCTTGACTGAAATGATCTACTACCTACATCACATTTAATATTTGTATAATTAATTTCTCAATAACAAGTTCATTGCCAGCTGTAAATCAAAGTATTTACACGTCAAAGACGAAAAGGTTAATATGAAAATGATTATTAAAATCATTGCCAAATCACCTTACTGGAGCCTTTTTGGCTAGTTACGTAGTAACTCTAAAACTTGTTTCTTTCTCCTAATTAATATTATTCTTGCATAGCACAGTTACTTTCTCTACTAACAAGTTTATCTAGATTCTACTCAGATGATTGCTTATCAGACTCTTTGACTAACTTTATTACTAGAGTTTCGCGGCTAACCATTTCTTCATTTGGCCTTATCTCCCTGATCTGTTTATTTAACTGTAGAAGTTAATTTTATCTTGTAGAAAGTTGTTGTTTTTTTTTTTCAATAAACAAATTGACCTCGAGTCAAGTCAATTAATTATGGATTAAGGCGTTACTCATTGGAAATATTATTGTTATTGCGCTTGAGTTAGTATTAGCAATTCTTTGTTTAGTTCTGTATTTTTTAAATCTAATAACCTATTTATAAGCTCTTTTACAATACTCGGTGCTTCTCCATTTATGTGTAGGAACATTATTCTCTTTTGTAACATTTCTCAATAATCGATTGGAGAATATCTTTTGTTGAGGGTTGATCCTTAATGACATTCTATTCATTCTTCACGTATTAGCTTTTAAATTAAATGTTAGTCTAGTACTCATTTCATTTAGTTTTAATATTCTACTCACTTCTTATTAGGAAATATAATCTCTTTATTTTTACAAACCCATCGATTCTTGTAGTTTTACTTTAGTGTAGTCTCACTATTTCTTAATAATAAATTGGCGTATTTTGAACTTCAAATTTAACAAAGTAATATGCTACGAAAAAATTTGTCTATCATAATTATTAGCGCTGATATTAAATTTTAGTCTAGACAGGACCGATTAAAGACACAGAACCAGCAATTTAAATAACAGACTTCAAAAGAGAAACGTACCCACGGTGCTGTCATATCGAAAATGGCAATAATACCCACAAACCTTCACCTCTGATTGTCTTGCTATGTGAAAACGTGACTCTCATATTAATTCATTCTTGATTTTTTCTCGTTAAACCAAGGTTTTGTTGACCGTCCTTATGTAATTACCTTATTTACCTACTTGAAAGCTTGTTATTTCTTTCATAAGGTGTGTAAGATGTCCATAGCTTTCCTTATTGCTTGCAATTACCATTATTATGTCTTACAACGTTTTTGGAATGTTAATTTCGATTGGACGTCGATGGAACGTCTATGTATTGTAAGGTTTTTTTTTTTAATAAATTCTCATAAAGCTATTGACTCGTTTTTTTTTATTTGCTGATGAAGGTAGTTTTTTTACGAATAATTTTGCTATTGATGTAAGCTATTAAGATAGAGACGATATATCAGAAATGCCCTACTTTGAATTCAATATCAAAGAATTTTGCATACACACAGCATCTCCGCGAACTCCCCGATTTCCAATACAATTTTTCGAGAAATTCTATACATATATGAATGTATATCAACCGTTCAAAGATCAAAGAGAAAGAACTCCAGTATATTGATTCTAACATTTAGTCGATGTTTTAGACAACTCGATGTCCTCTAACAATTATGTTTATCTCGGTTTAAGGGTGCCTGTCAGATGTCTATAGAAGCCAATTGATCAAACTTTGTAAATATTAACCGATAATAATATCCTCGTGACCGAATTTCAGTTACGGCAGCAAATTTCAACCTAGACTACCCAGGACATGTTATAGTGCATGTGTGTGTGCAAATACATCTTCCCTTACTCTCCTAGTCCTGCAAGATGACGAATTTACGGAAATAAATAAGGCGCTTAACCAATCACTTCGTGTACTCTTCATGACACGGGGCGTCACACCGATCTTACACACTTCCTCATTCAAGGCTGATACCGAGAAAATTTAAATCAAATAAAATAATGGTCCGACCTGGGAATCGAAAGATCTGCAATCCTGACTCAAGAGGAAGTCAAAAGCAACCTATAGGATTTTACCAAATTAATATCTCTGGTCGTCTGCCTGGCTGCAATGTGCAAGGACCTGCTGCATTACTCCCCTGCTCGTCTCCATATTCACAAACATTATCAGCCTGTCATATGTCCTCTTTTGGGATTCAGACCTCTTAATGTAAGAGGGACTGGACCCACTGCGAGTAAGTTGCTCTTACTAGCTTCGCTAAAATAGACAGACAGCCTTATTTTGCAATCGGGTCAAGTACCCACGATTTCTGCATATGGCGTTGTCGTGAAATTACATGTAAATTATCGATGCTTCATTTTAGCACCATTTATGGGTGACGAGGCCTAGATAGTAAAGCTTGTAAGAAAACCGGTGTTTGAGTCGTGAGACTTGTGCACGAGATTTTCATTGTTTGAAGTAAATACCGATTGGTAGGTGACCGAGTTTCTTGTTATTAGGCTGAGTGTTATGGAAGACACGGATGAAGAAATGTTTTTTTGATTAATTTAAGAGAGGTTTTATTAAGATCAAATCTTGTGATGTTATGCTTATTTTTACTTTACTGGTGCCTGGCGTGACGTTTCATTGTGTATCATCCGTACCTATATAATTGTGGTATCTTTTCTGCAAAAGCCATTTACAGTAGAGAAATTACTTTGGTGGTCCCTTGGTTCGAGATAGTCAACCAATCCTTTTTTAAATTACAAAACATGTCCAATTGATGGAATATGTTTGTACTCACAGATCGCTTATGTATTGTCAAGTTTTTGTAGCTTTGCCAACTGCACCTTCTTTTGACATACCATCACCATTGTTCGAAACTTGGCCGCCTTGATTCAGAATCTCTTTAAGTAATTCCATGGAGTAAAATTAAACATTTTTTAAAGTATTGTAATTTCATTATATGGCCTCACACGCTACCGAATGCACCACCGACCTTAATCGGGGACTTTCGACCGATGAAAAAAGACTTGTGTCGCTAACATTTGTACGTCTTATTTCTTATGATAATAAGGACGTTTTTAACTTGTTATGTAAATAAAGAGGTGTCTTAATAAACTGGTTAAGTGAAACAACACCAATTTTGGTAGCGCCTACAGTGTTAATCGATTGTATTGTGTTGTCTGCAAGGAGTCCGGCTGACATGCCGCCGACCTCGTCACCCCATTGCGAGATCACCTCTTATTTGGTTATGATGCTAAAGAATACGGCCTCTTACTTGCACCGAAGTGTTTATTTCAATTTTGTCTGAAATCGCCAATCCGCCTTGGGCAATTGTGGTGATAAATGTTCTCTGTATAAGAAAAGGTTGTTCCACTACAGGGCAAAAGTCCCTGTAGTGGACCATCGCTGGGCTGGTATTAAAAACATTTCACTGAGCAGTTCGAGATCTACTGCAGCGAAGTACTAGCGCTCTTTAAAGATGCAACTCTCAGCGACATAGTTAACGCAGTTGCTTCATACTTAATTAGCTATGTACTTCTAATGAGTCGCAATTATCCAGACAACTTTAATAAGTCTACGTTCTGAGTGTTGACAGATTCAATTAACCTACTACGACAAGTCTACTCTAAGTAAGGCTTTAGATTTTTTTCGAAAAATGACATCAGTCTTTTAACTCTTTTAACTGTAAGTCTTACACTGGAATTATGAGTGCTGTGAGGACCTGTGAGTCATATTGTTAAAAATCTGATACACTTGACAGACTATAATTTCGTGTGTAACACCGCTTCCTCTCTTCCTTAATGTAACCATCCAAAATTCGTTTTCGAGCTCAAATCTCAACTGTTACATTACAGGCGATTGCTATCGGTGAGCTTCATAATGTTACAAATTGTGTCATGACAGGGCAGCACACTGTAATGCTCAGTTCTTCTTACTTATTGATGTAATGCTTAAATCTGAACTGTTACATTACAGGCCAATTCCGGATATAAAATCTCCCAAAGAGGGAGCGCCTACACTGCATTCCAGTTTCTTTGTAGTTCATCTATAGAGCTTTGCCTGAAAGCTCTAGTTCTATCGGCTACAAATTGTCCATTCATTGTTCACTGGGGCCTGTGCACGCCTTTACAGGAGGCGAAGGATCCGCACAATCACTTTGCGGATTTACTAGCACTAATCCGCCTGTTGTCATGGTGATAGCAATACGGAATGTATGAATTATTGCTGAGGTCGATATCAAAGGAGTATATCCTGATGGATTACGTGTCTGTTATTTATATTGTTCAGGCTTTGCATAGGGGTGATCTTCTTACTCCTTTTTTTTTGTTGCCAAATCTTTGCTAAGCATTAACGTTCTTTTAGGTAATGAACTAGTATATCAAAGGACAATAAGTAGCAAGGAATGGCTTTAGTCAAAAATATTGCCAGAGTTCTTGTGTGAGTTTATAATATATTAGCATATTAATCTGATGTGTTTAACTTAACCACTTAACACCAGGTGGGCCGTCGGACTGATGCCATCTAATGACATTAAAAAATAAACCATGTCGCACATTTTCATTTGTTTGTCTTCAAAAGTGAAACTACCTGCGTCTGTATTTTCGAGTGCATTTAACCTTAGTTTCTTTAAAGTTAGAGTGAACAGGCTTCTTTTGGATAAAATCACTCCATCGTCTACTTTGTCTTGGTCACCTCTGACCAAAAAAAGCCTTGTCCGGGCTTGAGTTGTCCAAAGAACTGCCCCCTTTCTTCACTAGCAAAATTCTAGCGCCTTTTCAGCAAAAAGCCTTTCAATTATCCAAATAATGAAAACATCACATTGGTGTCAAAATAAAGCATTCCCAGATCCATCACATAAACTGTCACTGCAAGTATTTTAATACTGCATTTGTGAGTCCGTTGCATGACTTCATGTCTACTCGCTTGGTTGGACATGTTGGCAGTTTGTCTTGAATTGATGTATCGTTATTTCGCACTAATTCAGTCGCCCCATTGTCAGTTTTTTTTAAACTGGTGTTTCTAGACTTCTTCATGAATTTTGATCCAGTTCAGATCACAGTTTGAATGCATGACTGGAGTTAATTTTGCTTTCTTTAGTGTGTTTTATATCTTTGTATGACGTATTGTTATGTGTGGGATGAGTATTAATTTTACGTATACTGTGGTCATTGTATCATTGATAGCATAACGGTTGACAGGACAGCGTGGAAGAAGAAAACGTGTTGCGCCGACCCCAAGTAACATGGGATAAGGGCAGGAAGATGATGATGACTGTGGTCATTGTAAGTCTCCGAGGTACCTTTGTTATGTGTGTGCGGCGCGGCGGGGCTTCAACTTTATACTTGATTGAAAGGCACACTTTTCTTTAGTTAGCTATATTGTATATTGACTGAATCATTTTTTTTTTTGCTAGCCTTTATTCTTCCACTCCTGGGCTAAGGCTTACCCCATTCTTTCAACTTTACTCGTTGTTATGCCTCTTCTCGCCAAGTCCAAAGGAATCTTCTATTCAAGGCTTCTTGCTATATGCGCCTCGGTCTGCGCGAGCCGGTCTAAATAATATTATTATATTTTAATATAGCTAAATACGTCTTGTCAGCCCTCGGGACTGACTGTCAAATCCTTATAATTTTATACAGAGTTTATCTCAAAAGAATATTTATTTTTAATAAGGTTCCATACGCTAAACCTGCCTGACTCCCTACAGTACCTACTTAGTAGTAAGTTCTGATGTAGAACAAACTCCAGAATTAGGAGGTACTCAAACTTTTATTAGAAGAATCCGCCTGGCCTCTATTTTGAATTACATCGAAAATTATCATGGGCTCAAGTAGTTCATCACTGGGGCTTATAACGGATTAAAATGGTAGGTAATAAATGTTCATATTCTTGATACGAATCCATCACTCGTGAGTATTAATGAACACTAATTAATTGCATTTAATCTCTGACGTTGATCCCTTACATTTGGACCAGTATTTCCAATTTTCGCGTAATACGCTTTCAACTGAAGCTTACCTTAAATATTCATGACTGTTGTAATATGAACTTTATTGACATATGAAAATCTTTGGAATCGTAGTGAAAGCGTTCTGTGCCTATATTTTCAGTGAAATATAAGGCTTTAATTTTACCGTTCAGGCGTGATTGAGTAACAAACATATCACAAGACCTGCTTGCTAGCCTAGTGGTCCTAAGCGCGACTGCTACGCTACAGGTCTTGGGTTCGATTCCCAGGTCGAGTAAAAAGTGTTATTGGGTTTTTCTATGAAATTCTCAGTAGCAGCTCGGAGTTAGAATTTGCGCCCGGTTAATGACAATAGGCTCGCCCCTTATTACATGGGACCTAAATATAGCGGCGAACTGTGGGTGTACATTGTTACACCTCTGCCTAACCCTTCGGGGAATACAGGCGTAATGGTACATATTACAAGTCAATTTATATTAGAAATCTCTTTTGCTACTTATTCCACACAATCCGTAATAGTTATGAATACTTTATTATTACAACAATGATCGATTCGTTTTCAACCAGTTCTATCAGAAATACTCAAAGGGACTCGCTCACAGACAAATTTATCACGATTATTTCACTTTTAAAAATACCTTCGGGCATTTTGGCTTAGAAAAAGGTTTCACGAGACATTTTAAAAATCTTGTGAATACTACATTACACGTGGATTTAGAAGAAGATAAGAAAGATTTATTTTATCCATATTTTTATCTTTGTCTCAATTATTTTTGCCTAAATAATACGCTTACTAGAATAATATTGTGTCATTCGCATTACTTATGCATACGTAATCTTTTATTTCTAATGTTACATGTCTTGTGAAGGTGTTAGGTACGCACTTTTACTTTTTAATCTCTCTAGAGAAATGTTTAACTGCAATAATGAGTGGTATTATCTGCTGTCTCTTTCTTACTGAGGTATCTATTTATTTCTACGTATACCATCACACACCATCACGCCTGTTTTCCCCGAAGGGTTAGGCAGAGGTGTACCAATGTACACCCACAGTTAGTCAGTATGTTTATAGGTCCCATGTAATAGGGGGCGAGCCTATTGCCATTAACCGGGCACAAATCCTATCTCCGAGCTGCTACTGAGAAATTTCTAAGGGAAAAGCTCAACAACACTTTCGTTTCTATGTCATTTAAGTCATGAGTTCGCTTCTTAAAATTAATCAGTTCCTATTTCACAGAAACTCGTCGCTAGTTTCCGTCCTGAAGTTTCTTAGGTTTTTTTTTCAACAAACTCGCAGTCATCTTATCTGTTATTCTTATTATACTAAGTAGCTGAGATCACTCTAATATAAATACTACGATTTCGCATTAGTTGTGGCGTTGAATCATTGTTATTTGCCTTGATGATCATTAACGCGTGGGCGAGAAAAATATGAACCTTTATCAATACTCGAGATAAACCAATTAATAATATTATTACCAGCCCATTATTGTCCCACTGCAGGGCAAAGGTCTCTTCTTATATATAGAAGGCATGAGCATTGATCAACAGGTTTCCTCAAGGCGGATATCAGACATTTAAAGTCCAGATTCCCTCACGAGATTTTGCTTTTTCACACCAACAATCAAAGTCGATTCCCAGCAAATATTTTTGCTCTAAGTTACTTCCTTTGACTGGCACTATACGTAGTTGACGGCTATGTGATGTACACCTCCAATATGTCGTTAAGTCGCTACTGATAAAAGAAATTGAAGGGGGCGTTTGCCCAGCAGTGGAACCGTGTGGGCTAGTAATAATAGTATAATAATTACATACATACACACCATCACGCCTGTATTCCCCGAACGGTTAGGCAGATGTGAACCAATTTACACCCACAGTTCGTTGGTATGTTTAAGGTCCCATGTAATAGGGGGCGAACCGGGCACAAATCCTAACTCCGAGCTGCTACTAAGTAATTCCTCATGGAAAAACCCAATACCACTGCTATACCTGGGAATCGAACTCAGGACCCCAAGCTCTTCAGTCGCGCTTGCTACCACGAGACCAACGTGGAGGTTTAAGTAACTATATTATTATATCACAATGTAGTCGCTCTGTCACGGTCAGTAGCACTCGAATAACTTGCCGAATTGACAATATGTAATGAAGATCTATCCTCCGATGCGCTTGACCACTAAACCAATAAAGTGATACTAGAAACGTACACTTAACGAGTACACGTTCCGGTTTCCGTGCATGTATCTTCGTTTCTTTTACTCGTAATAGGAAGTAGTATTTTAATTGCACGCCACATTTGAATATTAACAGGAGCGTGTTTTAAGTTTAGTGACAATTTCGCGTGAGAGGGTTATTAGCTACACACATTACTTCGATAGAAATTTAATCAGCATGATTTGCTTATCCAATGTCAACTCATTCATTTCAATTAGACCATTATAAGGCACTTATGAACTTTATTTCCGAAATAAATAGTTTAATCTAGTTGCCTCTTCCAAATAGTAGTTAAAGTTAGTAGAATGTTTCTGAAGAAACCAACATTGTAACACTCACACATACATACATCCTCGTATCATATCGCTTTTCTTGGAGTTCCTGCAGGATATATACCTATATATATCTGTTGTTGAGTTGATTCTTTGTTAAATAATTAAGGTATTTTCTATTCTAATGCCTACATAATAGGTTCTAAATCGGAACTCAAGAAAATCAATAGTCATCTATTATTTACAAAATCGATGCTCCCACGCAGTTAAACTGACATAATATATGTCATTGTCGACCTTATAACCGCTAAAATAAAGTACTTATTTTGTGGGGAAAGTACCAGTGGAATAGTTTCGTTTGGCACTCAGATTGCTGATTGGGAATACCCATAATAATTACCCAAATGTCCTGAATTTACGTAATATTGTCTTATAGAAACTGTACCTACATTATTTTGTTACTGAATGAGCTAGGAAGCCAAATATGGGTTAATTTTTTTTCAATCTTTAGTGTCTTCCACATAGTTAGTCGGTGTCAAAAAAGGACTTCGTTACTTAACAGAGGAATATTAGTTATTTAATTTTTGAAACCAGGTGTTCAAATCAAACTATAGACCATAAGACACCTTATGAATGGTCGTATCGAAACCGAAGTGAAAGAAGTTGCGCGGGCGCTGTCCGTGAGTCCATATCGCAGTTGCGAACCCACTTCGCGCGTGTTTACGCGTATCGGCGTCTGCGCATGTCTCTATTGTCGTTTGTATCGTGTATTTTATTTTATGTTCGGTTTTGTGGAATACTTGTTACATAGTTTAGAAGTATTGTGTTTCTTATGTTTGAAAAAACAGTGATTAGCAAGTTATGACGGTTTAACATGTTCGGCGGTTACAGTTGAAGCTTGTCGGTGTTTGCGATCGTAGTCATGACGATGACAGCGTCTCTACTTATATCCAAATGTTGCTCATAATCTTTAATGATGTCTCAATACCTTGACTCCTCAATTTACGTGCGTCTTCACAAATAAACGTGTATTGAAATCTAACTATAACAGTTTCAGTTAAACGTTTCCGTTTAGTAAACCGACATTGAATTAACTGATAACTTAATACGGGTATTGTTGTCGGAAGTAGGAGTTAATCACTAACCTCGCGTATAGTGCCTTGTATGGTTAATGTATGATGTCGTGTCGTGACGCTCCTGTCACGTCGTACATTTTGATGCAAGGAAATGTGTTTGATGTTGTATTTAATTAAACAGTAGGTTGCATTGTTAATTTAGATATTTTTTTACTGAACAAGATTGATGATATGTTATTCAGATTCAGATCGTTTCTCTTTAAGATCACCTTGGAATAGAAAGAGGGTTATTAATTGATTCACTGTAAAACGAATTAGCAAAAGACTCCCTTGCAATTGTACTTGTTTTTTTTTTCGGATGGGAAAACGTCAGATTTTTACTGACTAAAACTCATCCATGTTCCTTGTTGTGCCCTTTGCGTTCCGGGGGGTCGGTATCTTTTTTATACAACCCGCAGCCCCGGCAGGCATCGGCCCTGAGGGGCCCCTCCGATTTGCTGGCATCTCTTTGAGGCGCGGATGAAACACGAACGCGCCGTCAACACGGCCTGTCGTAATGCAATGTCCGGACTGTGAACTACGCATTGCTCACCGTCCACAGGCGCGCGTCTACGGTGGCCGGGAGTCGTATCGCTTTGCAATAGTCCTTGCAGTACCGTTTTAGTTCTCTTCTTTTTCTCCTTGCTACTGTTTTGTTCTGTAATGTCTTTAATAAGTGTCTAGCATAGGTGTCGTACAGAATATGGATGTGACTCAATTTGTGAATGCACTGGGTTAACGTTGTCTAAATTTTTTGCTATCCTACCCACGTTTTTATGTAGAGTGCCTATATCAGGTCTTCCTTTAAATAGAATTAGGTCTTTTTTCTTATTACCAGGTCGCTTTTATTTCTTTTATCACCATTTTCATCTCAGATATTGCTATCGACTTCGTTAACCTTTTAATTTCAACAAGCCTTTTGTTTAATTAGTTCTTTGTTCAACGAAGTGTCATTTAATTAGATCGTGGTAGGTCAGTTGGTTCTTCTAGCCCTAAAGTTGGTTTATGTATCTACCTACTTAATGTACAATATGAATACATTCGTGAATGTATCGTAGCATACAATCGTTCAAGTCGGCTTTGTATCAAAAACCTACGCAATCATATAGTTAAGAATTTTGAATTTTCCTTTGATTATTTAATCAAAAGATTACCTGCATGTATAAAGTACTAGCGAACTTCGTCCGCGTCGCTTATTTCAACCGAATTAAGTTACGTCTTTGGTTACTGCTCCGCTCCCGTGTGTCATAGCGTGATGTTAGCCTATGTTCCTTAGGATTAATGTAGCTATCTGTTAGTGACAAAATGGTTAAAATTGGTCCAGTAGTTTCGGAGCCTATTCGGTACAAACAAACAAAAAAAATCATTCCTCTTTATAATGTTAATATAGATAAGTATAATTTCTATAAATGTATAAAAAACCGATGTCTGTTACTATACGCAATTAATTATAAGTACCTAAGTATCCGAAATACTCTGTCACAGCCCCATAATTTTAGTTGCTAATTATGTAAGTAATTTATTATGACAGTTAATTACTGAAAAGATCCACCACCGTATTCGTCATTCTATTTAATGCTTCAGTGAAACATGAAATTAAGGCAATCGTAAGAAATAACTACGTTGTTATGTGCCTACTTATATTAACGTATGTAAAAATACATAAGTGAACGCATCGTGCGTAAAGCCTGCATGTCAATATTACAAAATTTTTAGAGTTCCGTACCTGAAAAGGAAAAAATGGAACCCTTGTAAGATCACTTTGTTGTCCGTCCGTCTGTCTGTCTGTCTGTCCGTCAAGACCCTTTATTTCGAGAATGCGTGGTAATATCAAGTTGAAATTTAAACTTACTATTTATTTATTTTAATAAACTATTTATTTAATTCTGTAATTTATAATGATCCTGCGTACCAAACCCTCGGTGGGCGAATCCGACTCGTACTTACCCGGTTTTTTCAATTATAAAGTCTTTGAACATAACACTTTTGTTGTAATTAATATTAAAACAAACACCGAAAGTTTGCATGATGTTATCTGACATAAGCAGGTGAAGAGGTTTTTTTGGATTGTATTTTTTTTTTGTTGAAATTGCCAGATTTATGAGGAATAGCATAGGCTATATATGTCATCACGCTAAAACTTACGAGAACAGTAACCAAAGACGTAACTGAACGCCAGTGAAACCTCGGGGTATTGCTAGTAATTGATAAAGAAACTGCAGCGAAAAATGTTTATAATACTAAGTAATGAAGTTAATTAGTCTTAATCTGTCAGCTGCTAGACATGGGTCACTTCCAAGTTAAGCGCTAATCCCTTCATCATCTTTCGCCCGTCCTCTGAGTAGATCCTCACTTAAGTGTTAATCTTGATTAAAATTAAAATCACCTTTTCCAATACTCTTTATCAAATACATTACCTACTGTGTTGACAGCTCTTTAGACTTTCTTAACTTTATAAAAGTCGTTCTCTGTTAAAGGTACGAAGATACCGTATTTCTTAAAATCCTAGTTCCATCTTTGACTGATATCAGGTAAAAGCCATTCGTCAATCACTCAGTTACTCGTCTCTTCGAGTAACTGATGCAGTAAGAATCCGTCTCGGTTTTCAGGGTATCTTACTTTTAGAGAACTGTGCCAAAGGAACTCCATTAATATAATCTTCATTGATACTTTTTTTTTTTTTTTTTTTTTGGTGGGTGGGAAATCATCAAATAACTTCTCCCGCCCTGGGCGGGGCGGGAGGGAGTGTCAGACTTTTACTGACTAAAACCCACCCATGTTCCTTCTTGTGCCCTTTGCGTTCCGGGGGCGCGGTATCTCTTGCGAACAACCCGCAGCCCCGGCAGGCATCGGCCCTCAGTGGCCCCTTCCTTTTGCTGACATCTCTTTGAGGCGCGCGTGGAACACGAACGCGCCGTCGACACGGCCTGTCGTTATGCAACGTAAGGACGGTGAGCTACCCATTGCTCACCGTCCACAGGCCAGTATCTACGGTGGCCGGGAGTCGTCTCGCGGCTCCCGACGTCCGGAGCGTCTACCGCGGCGGCTGGGACGGGAGAACCGCTGTCTCAACCGTCCCGCCGCCTCCTTCTCAAGCATTACTGCCTCGCAGAAGGAGGCGACATTGTGTAATACATAGCTACAAATATTTTAACGTTTTATGGTTCTGTACCCTAAGGAAACTACTGGAGTCTATTTCTAAGCCTCCGCTATCCGTCCGTATGTCTGTCAGCGGGCTGTGTCTTTAGAACCATAGTAGGTAGAGAGTAAATTTTTTTACAGAATGTGTGTAAAAAAACAAGAAGTTAAAAATTTAAAGGGGTCTGTATCTATTCAAGAAACTTGCTATTTTTGTATGTACTGTGATGCAAAGGGTTCCGCTTTGTATTCGAGTCCACTTGGTCGTTTTTTTTAGAAATCAATACATTTATCAGTAAACATCAAAACCATTGAATTCAATTCGTTTTGGCGTGTTCAAACTTCAAGTCATGCCCCATATCCAAGTTTAATATTACAAATTTGCATAGCGCAGATAGTTCGTGACTTAGGTTACGTAGATCAGACAATCTATCTAGTCGTTGAAGGTTGTCCTGCCACAGACCGAGATCTAGGCGGTTTCGAAACATCTAGTTTGTGAGCCTAGGTACATTGTTTTTTGATATAGAACTAAATTAACTTGTTTTACACCTTCTGGCTCTATAAATTAGGTTACATATTGGTTATTAGGTGAAGATTTATATGTCCTTCGGAGAGTTTCGTTGAACGTCCGTAGTTCTTAAGTTGTGAAATAGTTACCAGGTAGTTACTTCTTTTGTTTTGCAAACTGCAATCTTGTGTGCGCATATCTATAAAGCCCACATCCTCCCACTAGTAGTAGTTGTATTACCCATTGACCGTTTTCGCCTTTTCTGGAATTGAATCCATCCACCGCTTGCAACAGTAGGTACTTGCTTGTGATTTCGACTACTCGCACTTTAATTTTCTGTTTGTATAAACCGTCTAGTCCATATTTGGCTCATATTTCAAATCCATTCTAACCGTTCCGTCTCTGTCTTAGAACCAATCTTAGATCTTCTAAATTCTCATGCTACGCCCTCCAAAATTATATTCCCTGCTTATTCGAAAGAAAAATTAACCAACAAATTGTCAAGCGCGCGTAAGCAGCTGTGATTCGTTGACTGAATCATCAACAATCAATTAAAGCTTGACAATTTGTCACATTAATTATGCCTTGATCTTAGTTCTAGAATCTGGTTGTTAGGTTGTCAAACAGTTAAAAGACTATTAAAATTACTACAACGACCTAGAAACAATGGCTGCGTATTTGGAACTAAAGTCCTTGTTGTGCCTTTGTCTGATACTAGTTAGGAATTTGTGTGAACTTTAGTAAACACAGCACGTTAGCAGCAAATAACCGCTTGTAACTTAGCCCGAACATTATACAGTCCCTCTAACTAGTGTTTGACTTTGTTAACATTAGGTTCCAATTGTGCGTTTGACGACCTTGTTATACATACATACATAAACTCAATGCCTTTTTATATTCTTTCTTAAAGTTTTTTACTTTGATTTAATTACATTTCTATTTTTGCGTTCCTCTAATCTTCAAGTGTTTTCGCCGTACGGCATCTCAAACAAGCTTACATTTTCAATTTCTTTAATTTCTTCGAAATTAATAAACCGACTTCTGTGAAAATTGATACGTACAATCGCAAAATACCTACATAAGTCTAAAGAATCGGTTGAGAACATTTTTGAGAAAAGAAGTGTAGCTACTAAAGGCATTTAAAGTTTCTAGAGACAACTTAATTACTAAGATTTTGGACTTAAAAGTAAGTATGAGATACGAGCCGTGCGGCGTAATCACTTTTAATGTATTCCATTTTCTAATCTTCTTTAACCGTACTTATTAGTTTAGAAGCCCAATATTCAAAACTATTATGTTCAAGGATTAAAATGTATTAAGATTTCAATAAAATAACTTATACGTTAACAAAGTTGTCAAGCTAGAATTTCTGTCCAGTTAAATATTCCGAATCTGTTTTTACTAAAAGCTTTGTTGATTCCGCAGAATGAATTAACGCCTTTATGAGCCCAGAGTTAGTAATACAAACATTTAGGCAAAAACCTCTAATTACATAAGTTCTTTCCATGTTTCTTTTCCAACTTAGTTGAAGAGGCATTATGGTGAACCTTTGCTACAAAGACTATTGTCTGAAGTTTCCCTAAATGCTTGCTTTTCCTTTAAATAAATAAATAAATAATAAAATATTTTATTTGCGTAAACATGGTATACAATGGTGTTAAGTATAGGTTAGAGTGGCACAAACATGTTTAGCTAAGATGAAATACAGCATGTAAAAATTTCATGTTACAGGGTAATTGTAATTAAGGTAGGTACTTAATATCAGAATATGATGTCATTATTTTTTATCCATAAATTCTTTCAAACTATAAAAGCTGCATTCATTTAGCCATTTGTATAATTTGCTCTTAAATAAACTTATATTTAATAGTTTGAAATAGTTTGGTATTTTATTATAAATACGCACACACATTGCTAGACAGCTTTTATTATATTTGGTTAGCTTTGGTAAATCATTCAACACCAGTCCATAAGGATCACGTCTGCTCCGAGGATATACATCGCTTGCTGCCTTTGTCTTTTTTCTTTGTAGGCTTTTCTTTCTTCAAAGTCAAATCATTTATTTCCATTGACCATTTAAAGGCACTTTAGGATGCCATAAAACAAGTAAAAAGAAATTGAACGTAGTTGTCCCCTTTCAAAAGGTTCGTATGGGAAAGAAACTCCATGTTCTTACTCTTTTAAAAAATTTTTTTTTGCAACATTTGTAAATAGGACTACACGCAAATGCATTTGCGTATAATCCTGATTATATCGTAATAAATGTACAAAATATTACATAATTGACGGCTGAATTATGTTCAAAGATGCATAGTATTCACGTGTTTACAAATATTGTAGCTGTAGACGACCACTCTTAACATTTCACTAAATAAATATCTTTTTTTGCGAACCCAGCTTTCGATGCCCACAACAAATTGACGTCTTCTCAAGCAAAATAGGACAGTGGAAGCACTAAGTTTAACTTGCCAATCAAACACTGTATGCACCTTCCTATTCAAACTTAGACGCTTTATATCAAGTGACCCTAACAAGAAACCTATAATGAACTGGCGCTTCACAGCTGTTACTTCAACTAACTTTCGATGGTTCTCAGAAATTACTATGAACTTTCTAGGATACTTATTGTTCTAATTAATATTGTAACGCAAAGCTTTCCTAGAAATGTTTTGAACATTATTAATAGTTAATTATGGACTTTGGTGTATAAAGTTACGTCGTTCCACCCTAAGGACGTGGTTAGAGTTATATCGCATGCAGAATGCAGTCTGTATGGGCCAACTTGAACGACGAGTCAAGTTAGACCCACAACCATCCAAATTAGTATTTGGGTGGTTGTGGAGTGTAAATTGACTCTTACCTCTTAACTTGACTAGATGGCTTTTTACACGGTATATCATGGACTGTGGTCTCCTATAAGTACAATCTTTTGTAAACTACTACTTGTGTGTCATGATTTGTGTATACATAATATATTTTGTATATATCATAAACTAGCGACCTGCCCGCGACTTCGTCCGCGTAGCTTATTTCACCCGCGTTAAGTTACCTCTTTTGTTACTGCAGACTCCGCTCCCGTGGGTCGTAGCGTGATATTACATAGCCTATGTTACTCAGGAATAATGTAGCTATCTATTGGTAAAAGAATGGTTAAAATCGGTCCTGTAGTTTTGGAGCCTATTCGTTACAAACAAACAAATCTTTCCTCTTTATAATATTAGTATAGATAAATAGACTGTTCATGGCTAGGGTACATGGCTCATGCCATAACGTGAAAACAATATATTTCAACTACAACTACCAGCTGTTAAATAGATTAAAGGATTAAAATGTAGTGTCGTCCTCTTTGGCGGGTACTCAAAACTAAAAGTTGAACCTCCAAAGGAATTTTATGACATCATTAAGAAGAATTATGAGCAATTTAAGTCGGATTTAAGGTGAAATCGTACTTTAGTTGAGACGTGAAATGAATAAGTGAATTGGACTCTTAATTCTATGTGAAGCATAAAATTAAAGAGTCGTCCAGATATTCAATATGAGGATTTATTTCAAGGAGTATAAGATTCATAAAATGGTAAGTTTTTGGGCATTTTCAACTGAAAAACAACTGTCGCAAGGTCAATGTCATAAGTTAGTGGCCAAGTTCGTTTTCGATTAATCTTTAGGGTTACCCAAAAATCTTTTATACTGTTTTGCTTTTGACAGCTCGTTAATTATCTTATTTCAAGTGCAAAGCCTTTTAGCATGAGACTAAATAAGAGGTATTCCAACTCTGTGGTCCTTAACTGAGTGTTGACAATTTTTTTACCAAGTGGTCGCTTATTTGCCAAATTTAGTTTTGCAATGGACCACCAACTGTTTGGTTTAATTATTCGTAGGGTTGTTCTTTAAATAAAACACGTTTAATTATTTTGGACAAGAGTATTATCATAGTATAATTACATAGTATTATATTTAAAATAATTAAAAAATTAGGTACATTAATTATAGTACTTTTAAGCACAGATTAGTTAATAGTGTCTACGGACTTAGTGCGATTTTTGTAGCTGCATACTACTGATCAACTGAATTCTTGCTACAGTGCAATCATTTTTGCTTTAAACTTGAAAATTAAGAATATGCGAGAAATTTTATGTTCTGGTCTGTCGACAACTCGATGTTATTGAATATCGCGGACCACTTTTGGTGCTTTCGGGAACCACTACTGGTTAAGAATTCAACGAGAATTGTGCAAGACTTCAAGTTAGATTCTCTTAATATGCAAATATTAGATACGGGTCTTGCACTTAGACTGTTACTTAGCTAAGGTTTCCACACATATTGAACCGTTCCCAGGTCCTTGAAGTTTGTTAAATAAGCGCAGACTGTACTGAAAACTTCGAACTAGGTAATAAGCAAAACAGTTTTCAATATTTACTTACTATTATGAATTCTGTGGATATCCTGTCGCATAAGAAACCTTCGAAGTTGGTCTCGTATTTTTCTGTTTGAACTTTTTTATGTTGTTGTAATTGAATTGAATGGTCTCGAGAAACTGATTACTATTTTCATGGTACCGATTTGATCTTCAAATAACGTCTATTCGTTTTGCCCCGTACTCGTTGGTCTCGTGGTGGCGAGCACGACTGTTGAGCGTGGGATCCTGGGTTCGATTCCCAGGTCGGGCAAAAAGTGTTATTGGATTTTTTCATTAGGAATTTCTCAGTAACAGCCCAGAGTTTGGTAGTTGGTGGTGTGACACCCCCGTGTCTGGGAAAGCACGTAAAACCGTTGGTCCTGCGCCTGATCTCACCCCAGTTGTGTCGATTTGCGTCCCATCGGACTATATGGGTTAGGGGAGAGGGAGTGCACCTCTGTTTTGCGCATACACTAGTGCACTATAATATCTCCTGCGTAAGTACGCAGGAGATATTATAGTGCTTGGCTAGTCTGAGTAAAGATGAGCCGCCGTGGCCGGAATCGGACTGGGGGACTTTTGCCGACTAAAATCCAACAGTTTCCCCTGCTGCCATAAGTCTGGAGCCCGGTATTCGTTTGACGCATGATCCGTGGCCCTGATTAATGTGACTGTTCCTAAAATAACCAAAGCTGATAAAATTTCAATTTTTCCTAATTATGTTAAATACGTAATATTGTAATAGATCGGCTTTCCAAAATTAAACATTTGTTTGCTTAACCTTAATAGAACCGACTTTGAACTTGCGATACCCTTAACCCCAAAACCGTAAAATGTCTAGTATCTATAATATAAATGATTTACTTAATCTCAAATTAAATAAAGCACTACTTACTAATTAAAAGAGCCCTCAAAGCTTTAATTAAATAGTGATAATAATAACGTCTCGCTATGCGATACAGAAATGAAATTAATCAAACTGTTTTGATGATCCAATTCGATATATAGAGAATTCTCAGTATGTCTTTATGAGATTAATAAGATCCAATTGAGTCCAAACAACCTAATTTATGATGGAAATTAGTTGTATTGACTTGTCGTTGATGGGTTTTTGATGTACCTGTTGTTTAACTGGACATTTGAAAGGCTAAAATAAAATCATCATCTGCTTAGCCTTTTCCCAACTATGTTGGGGTCAGCTTCCAGTCTAGCCGGATGCAGCTGAGTACCAGTGTTTTACACGGAGCGACTGCCCATCTGACCTCCACAACCCAGTTAGTGGTAACCCATACCTCTTTGTTAGTCTGGTTTTCAGACTTCCTGGTTTCTGACTATCCGTAACGACTGTCAAAGACGTACGAATGACGGCCGGTACTAACGGCTTTACGTGCTTTCCGGGGCACGGGGGTGTCACACCACCAAAGTAAATAAAAGCAAAATGTGAAAATTCATAAAAAAAGTATCTATACTGTGCTTATTTAAGTATTTGTAATGTGCAAACTGACGTTTAATGTACCAATCAAGATAATTACTGGAGTCGCAGACATATATAACCTATAAATAATACGTTAACAACTTAGTAACATACGATTAATATACCATCAAGTAAAAACAGGTGTATAAACACACTTAACGAAGCTGAAAGTTCCATGTTCTTCAACCTTTCTGTTACGGAGATATTGGACGTCAGTTTCAACTTTTTGTACCATTTTTTACAGGTTTTAACTATCTTACTAACTGAGTAACTAAACTTTTAATACCCAACGAGTGCCCCACGAGTTCTATACTTTTGCAATTTCTGACCAAAAAAAAGGTAATTCTTCGAAAAAAAATCAGATTTCACTCAAGAAATATACTGTAGTTTTTAGAAGGTCCTTGAATAGGTAGTGAGAAAACAACCGTTGTCTTCTATGTACTTTGAAGGGTCGAGTGAAATTTGAGAGGATATTGATATTTGGCCAATAGACCGACGCAAGGGCCACATTACCAAGTATTCTACGTCTTATTCAGCGTGTTATTGATTTATTTATGTATTGTTCCAGCGTGCAAATGGCCCGGAGTGTACACCTCCGTGTCGGCGCGCGCAGCCATCACCACGAACCACCAGCACGCCTAAGCGAACTCTTGCGCAGCCTGTCGTGAACAATGATGCTGCCGGTAAGTACTTGCTATTTTAAGACTTAATAGGATGAAATAAACTTGACGGAAGAGGAGGTTACCTATAACATAATATCATCGAATAAACGCTTGGAATAATACAGCTAATATTACTTCTAAAACCATTTCAATATGAAAGTCCAGAATACGGCCAAATATAAAGACAATTAACTTTCATTGTTAACCCATATCATCCCAGTGTTCCATTTTTGAAACGGTTACTTTTTTATTTTTTTATTATAATTTTTGAACGCATTTTTAAATTAGTGTTTTTCAAAAATGGAACACTGAGATGATATGGGTTAAAAAACGGCTCAAAGGGCACAAAACGCTTTACAATTTACATGTGCGTACATGCATTGTAAATAACATAGCGATTAACTCCTAACATGTAGACGCATTAACAGCATAAAATTCACACGTTCTCATTGTCACCATTTGTCTCGTAGTTAATTTTGTTTCGTTTCGACAAAATGACACTCTTGACTCAGCACGGCGTAAAGGATTTCGTAAATTATCACTGAGTTTAAAATTCTTTCGTGACAAATCGGTGCCGTGGTGGCTTTTACTGCTCACGCTTTCAGCCCCCGCAGAAATCATTAGGGCCTTCATTTGTTTTAATATTATAATTAGAAAATCTCGTAATTTTTTATTTTAGTGTTTTTGTGGGTGTTATGGGCCCTCCCGTGTGCAGATTAGGGTTGACATTATGCGGCGTTTTTTTTTTGCTTATTTGCAATAACCGTTAGATTTGAACGCGTAACCTGCATTTTAAGTTAGTGCGAAGCTTAACCCTTCTAGATTAGCAGGTAAGGTTCTAATTACATTGATGATACGGAATTTGTGTTAACGTTGCGGGTGTCTATTTAATAATTAGAATCATCCTGTGATATTACTATTTGGGTGTTATTTTATTATTATGTATTTATTTGAACGATAGAGTGAGGAATGTAGTTATACGAGAACGTTGCAGATTAAAAGAGGATGTAGTGACAAAGGTAGAAAATAGTATGCTTAGATGGTTCGGTCATGTTGAGAGGATGAGTGAAAGGTGATTAACAAAAGGGATATACATATATGACAGATGTGTGGCAACGCCGGGAAAGGACGCCCTAGAAAGACCTACCCTGACCTTATTGGTGAGGTTCTTCAGAAAGGTCGGATGCGCAGTACTCGTAACCGGCTTGCTTGTATGAACAGATGTATGAACTTGGATGACGCGAAAGAAGTATGTAAGGATCGTAGCAGGTGGCGTTGTGTGGTCTGCCTACCCCCATGGGAAAAAGGCGTGAGTTTATGTATGTTTGTATGTATGTTTTATTATTATTTCTGATTGTTGTATAAGCCAGATGTTTCAGTCACATCTCTCACCAGCTACAATGACGTCACTGTAACAATGCGTTCCGACCTGTCAAAGATACGCCCTCAGTCTATTTCTGCGTACTACCGTCCGGCCGTGACCGCAGTCACGTTGACACGCCAAACACCCGGTCTACACACATAGGGTTGAAAGTTCTGAATGTCCCTTCAACCCTCTTTTAGACCGGGACATGTTGATGTCCCGCGTCCCTAAATTCCGATCGTTAAATGAATCTGTCCGACTTGCAAATTTTATTATACTTATGGATTTTGCAGGTACCTACTTTGAATTTAAAATGGCTAGATTAAATGGATTGTTTACAACCTTTCTAGTATTTAACAAAAGATTGCATACCAGTTGCATACAGATTCTCTGTTACAGTAAGACTAAAAATGTAAGACTTAAAATGTTCAACAATTCTTGGTTATTAAAATTGCTTGCGATGTTATTTTCCGTGTAGTGTCAGGGTCATATAATGGACGCCGGGTATTGCTTGTTATCTTTACCCGATGTCCCAGCTGTAGGTATATTGCTGGATAAGGCAGCCCTATTGTTATCGTGATTATTGGCACACGTCACCTTAGCCTCGTACCCTTTGCATTTGAATTCGTACCTTACACAGGTGTAATCTCCTACAAATACATTTGGTTCGATGTGGCTTTGCTAATGGAAAGTATTAGACCGATTTCACTTCCAGCATTCCTAAATCGAGGAATTAAATGTTCGGTTATGTATTCTGAGTATCGTGCTCGTTATTATATGTAATTGAAGTTGATTGAAGAAGCGGTATCTCGAAAAACGCGAATTCCATCTGGATTTGTTAAATATCTTTGTAAATGCTCTTTGACGTTTATTGCAATAATGTAGTAAGTACCTACTTATGCTGGTAATAGCCAATGTTTTTCTTAGTGTATCCATATAAAGTCAGCCATGAGTTTGGCGATATACTCGTAAGTAGCTTCTATCAATTCCTGTAGAGTGTAGTTATCATTACACCCAGCGTCTTGCTGGTTTCTTTTAAGAAATCATTGATTCTAATTTATTATTTACGTAATGACATATTGTAGCACGAAATAAAGATGATATTTCGTAACAAAAACAATAGTTCTCGGAAAGAATGGCGTATCGTGTCACTATATGAATCGAAACTGATTAATTGGAAAGAAAATTAAACTGCGTGTCTATCAATTTCGCTTCGTTTAACATATCAATTAGAGCCATCGATTGCCGACGTGAAGAGCGGTTTCTGCACGGTTTTTACCCTAAAGTGAAAGGGAAATTCATGTTAAATAATATACGATTTGTAGACGTACGTTTCCATATAGTTCAATGTATGAACAGCAACGTTAGCCACTCTTAAAGAATTCCGTGTTCGTGTCTATATTTTATCCATCGAAGACGTTAGTGTAGTATATTTATTATTCAAATGAGCTCAATTTATAGGCCACAGGTAGAGGTAGCAAGTTGACGTGCTGGCTGGCTCCGAGTCTGGGAGTCGTACGTGTGAGCCACCTCACCATGAATTATTTAGAAGCAGGGAAGCAGGAGTGTTATGATCGTGGTCTCTAGCCTACTAGCTTTATGGAGCAAGGTTGTTTGTCTTAGAACTACGTATCAAGTTAATGCATTAGTTTGCAGCGGGAACAAGAGCTAAGACGTCGCTAAGTACGTTCTGGAGTAAGTAATGTTTCATTAAGGAAACATCGTCCCAAAAGTGCTTCGCTTTACCGAAGATGTATGTCGTTCTTGGTCCCCTATGTGTACAAATTGGATAAACTATAGGTACTGTGGTACCATAATTAACCATTTACGTGATTGAGATCATTCACGTATATTGACTGAATTATGATTATTTATATTTCAATCTAGTTAAATACAACCTATAATTTCTTTCTTATTTTAAACAGCGTCTTACAGGAATTTTCATTACAATATAAAATTGCAAATGGCGCAACTAGCCAGTCTCTACAGCATGTCTAGGAATATTGTTAGTATGTCAGAGCAATTTAGGCTATCCAAATATGGAATATACAAATCTACATACTGCCTTGACACAAATGGGTACTGAATATGTTTAAAAATAAACGTTTGAGTCAACCTATTTATACGAGTAGCAGAAATTGAAGAGAGGTACAAATTGTTGGAGAAATTTGACTAATTTTAATTACGAATAGGAACCTTATTTCAGATCAAAGATATACTTAATGGATGAAAACATTTCCCAGAATGCTTACGAAGCATCTTCGCTAATTAGTATAAGACAAAAGTTTATAGCGTTTTTTACAGCGGCAGCCACTGGGGTCAAAAGTAACATTTTTGCCACGGAAGCGTTTCAAAAGGAGTAGGTAATATAAAATGGATATATTTTCGCCATAAAATATGTCCGCCGAGTGTCCTTTTACGAGTGTAATTTAATAGCAGTCCTGAGGCATAACTTGGTTTGGATGTATCATGATATTAAATATTATCGTCGACTTTATGGAAAGAAAAGTGTACTTCAGATGTCTTGTCTTATAAAGGGAATTGGGGAAAATGGAGGGTTTTTGTCTACGAATAGACTGTCTCTAACGCTAAGACCTGTTATTCTTCTGTTACAAAATGTTGGCCCTCATTAGGAAGTTCTCCTGTACCGTGGCTGCGTTTACAAACATATACACAAATAGCCGGAACCGGTACAACTATCTGTAAGCCATACAAACATTTGTTTCTTGCTGGAATTGAACCTGCGATACGCGGTCCAGAAACCAATTGCTCAGCCACTGCCCCAAACGTTTCATCAAATAAACTAACAAGTATAGGTATACTAACGGAGAAACTATGTTTTTTCTCATACAAACGTGAGACCAGCAAATGAAAGTGTTAAACTGCCGAGCCTAAAACGTTGTACCTACTTAACAAGCACTTTCAACAAGTGAATGAGCTACGAATATTTTTTTCACAAGCCACGCATCAAATCCTGATCTCAGTGTGAACTGGAACAAAGGAGAAACGGGACAAGGTTATGTCCTTCGACGGCGTCATTGAGAATATGACGAAGGATTTATAACGAAAATAATATTAACAAAAAAATTCCAAGATCATGTGGCTTTCTGTTAAAAGAATCTGGTTAATCCTGTTCTGTGAGAAGATAATAAGAATCTTCTATATTTGAAAAACGTTATTATAGGTATAACAAACAACGCGAAGGTCCTTAACGTGGTAAACATTATAGTCATTGCAGTTAGGGGCAAAGTAATAAACCATAATGGAAAGTAGACACATAAAAAATTCACCCACAACAGGCAAGTTAAAAGCCATCTGTTTTAAAACTTTAAGCTCCAGCAAACATAAAACACAAGCAGTTAACTACACGTCACACGTTAAAACTGAAAACCAATCGACTGAAAACACGTAAAATGGCGTAGAAGCTAGCGTATTTGACGTATTTTAACACAACTGCACGTAAAGCCCGAGGCATAAGCTGGTCAGGCGTTAAAAGTGGGCCAAGGTCGAGACCTTACCTGACCAAAGTCCTTCATAGTAGAACGGTGCATACGGTACAAAATAGACAATACACGATCACTGCGAGGTTAGTGTTGGAGGATGAGCAGATCTAGAGATCATCTAGGGGCTCGCTGTGGTGGATACATGGCATGTAGCTTAAGATCATCAGGGATTTAATGATTCCTTGTTAAATTAAAACCCTCCGTAATAAAGAATATGGAGGTGTCAATGCTTCATCATATTAGTCCATTAGTTATCATTCTGCTCACGACTTCGTCCGCGTAATTTTTTCACATGCTTTAAGTTATGTCTTGGGTTACTGCCCCGCTCCCGTATGTCGCAGCATGATGTTATATAGCCTACACCGTTCCTGACGAATATGGCTATCATATACAACCGGCTGAGAAAACTGGGTCAAGGTCGCGACCTACGTTACCTATCCCGTCCTTCAACAAGTGCATGCTTGCGTAACAGTAACGTTAACCACAAGGATAATGTTTGTAGGTTATAACATTTGTGCTCAATTAGATGCTCATTTTATTCATGTTTACTGGGTCGGGTTATACTGCAAGGCTTTGAGATTCAGTCGACCGTTGGTAAAACCTTTGGGCTGACATGGGACTGATTTGAAAGGTTGTTCTTACCGTTTTGTAAATCTAATATTCTTTTTACTAAATTTCGGTCACTTGGGTCAATCTCAATGGAGACTAACCAAGTATGCAGGAGATATTACAGTACTCAAATGTGTGCGCCAACACAGGTGTATTCCCTCTTCTCTCACTGTCATAGTCCAATGGGATCGCAAACCGATATGACTTTACGTGTTTTCCGAGGCGCCTCCGTGTCTAGGAAAGCCACACCACCAACTTCTAAAATGATATTTCTAATAGGAAATCCCAATAACTCTTTGCCCGACCAAGGTATAGAAACCACATTAAACCACACACTATCTTAACTATGAAAGGGTAGGTATGTGAACTCTACCCTTACTAAAACTCAACATTATTCGCTCTTAGAATTTCTTGGAACTCTCGTGTTGTCGTGCCCCTGATTGGTCCATAGGCAAACTAAACTGTATGTAAGCAACTACGCCTGACATTTCCCGGAAAGATTTGTTTAGCGACATATTCGTAGGGTGGTTACTGGTTGGTTAGGCCATTTATAATTCTTATATTTCTTTGGTGGCAAAGAGTGTAAAGGTTCAAAGGTATTTTATACTGTGATTAATGCTTTTAATTTTTGTTATTCTTGTTTTGGGTCTTAAAGTGGGGCCACACTGGCAACTTATTTAAAATTATTGCAAGCACGTTTGTTTTGTATTCCATAACATTACTCCTTTGTAGCACACTGCCTAGTATTTTTTTAAGATAGTCAAACTACTAATATTAAAAATAATGACCAGCCCATTTTGGTCCCATCACACGGCAAAGGCCTTATCTTACACCGAGAAGGCACGAGCAGTGACCACCACGCTTGCTCAAGGTGTTCAGAATTTAATTGGTCATATAAGTCCCGGTCACACGTATACAGTAATATACAAGCCATTCATACGTATACGTACTGTATGAAAACGTTTCGGCTCGCAAAAGTACATGTTATTACAAGTAGCATGTCAACCGACAGTGAACTATGTAAGTGACTGTTTACACGTGATAATTCAGTGTTCAGCCCTTTTGAAATGTTGTACTTCATAAGTTATTGCTATGAACTCGAGCGCGAAAAATGGCATGATGTGTTTTTGCAATGGAACTATCCAAAATAATAATGCCAGCTTATAATTTTATTGTCGTTCTAAAGGGCAACGGCCTTCTCCCATTCAGAGAAGGCACGGACATTAACCACCACGCTTTGTTAAGGTGGATTGGCGGTTTCAGACTTATTTTAATTTTAAGTCCCGGTTCTTTAACGATGTATTCCTTCACCGATGTCAGTGATGTCCAAGTTAAACTTGTAAAGTGCATGTATCAATTAAAAGTCACATTGATAGGTACTTGGCCGGTATCGAAACCGCAACCTCAAGCATGAGAGGTGGGACGCCTTAACCACTAGGCCATCACGACATTACGATGTAAACATATCTATCTACTTTGACAGTTGTTAATGTAATGGCAAGTCATCGTGGTGTGTCAATCAACTAAACAATTAATTTCCCTAATTGTATTACTAGGGACTCTTTTTGACATTCATAATAATTATCAGGTTAAAAAATTTGCACGCTACACGTCTGCGACCTCTACGTGACTGAATTGAATGAGTAGGACAAAGGGTTTCAACCCCAATAAAAATGATTCCCTAGAGGAAGGTGAAGTAAACAGCTGTCATTGTTTTTTTTTCAAGAACAATTGAATAGTAGGTATAGTATTTGTATAGAACTAGAAAGGGGGGGGGGGGGGGTTCTGGTTCATAATGATGTACTGGATCCATGGCAAAAGTTACAAGTTACCAGTGAATTAAGAACTTACGATGTCTAGTGACGAAATGTCAGGTGGTTCGCCATTGCTGCCTGGTGGATTTCCGATATTCTCTTCTACCCGTTAGAATTATCATCGATATAACCATTTTAGTATCAATATAGCCAAAACCTCTTGCTATCTATATTAGCTGACAAATTCTTCCACAAAAACACACGCCATAACCTCATTACGGAAACAAATTAAAAAGTTATTTTCGCAACATGAATAAAGTTTATCACTACGATCTTTTGGTTTGTTCTAGAACGTCACAAAACAACATATAAATATAGGTTATCACACAGCAATATTTTAGTACATTTTTCGCTTCCATGTAACATGAATTTCTCCACCGGTTTTACTGCCAAAAACCCTTGAGACTCAGTATTCTTATCTATTACACTAAAACTATCTAGATAGAGTGTGCCTGATCTCAGCATCAAGTTTACCCAAGTACATAATAGAATATTAAAGTTCCAGGTATACTTTGGCTGCGTTGTGTTACCTTAAGTACCATACAAACTTCCTTTGGGAAACTGCGATAGCTTTAGAACACTATTTTGCAAGTTTGTAAGGCTTGAGCAATATCCATACATTGTTGAGTACCTACATACGTGCTTAGTTACAAGGTCGGCCTTTTTGCATTACGTCCAAGTTTACCTGAAGGACGAACATGGTGGAAGGGAACATCGCGGAGCAAACTTTTAGTATGGATTCCGTCCACAGTCACATTGTTTATATATCAGTTTGCCCATTATAACGGAACATTATGTACAAGAATAAGAATTGAATCTAGTTGCATCCTCAGAAAGGTAGAAAAAATCGAATGATCCTCCATACTGTTTGATATTAGTAAATGTTTTACTATATTTTATAAACGCGTGAATGCGAGGTACCTAAAAAACAGTGATATTAATTAAGCAATATTAATTAATACCCCAAAATTTAAACTCTCCGTTGCTTATTTACTTTCGTCTTTGTTAAACCTCCACATTTTCTTTTGTAATAATAACCTCTAAGTTATAAAATTTTCAAACCACCAGCGATTCAGCCTTCTCCGAAAAATATATTCACATTAACTCAATGCCTCTCAACGGTATTCCTGCCCAAGCATCAAATGGTTGACCTGATCGTAACTGACGGAAATTACCTCCAAAGGATTAAGAACCGCGATCGGCAGTCCAATCAATGGATTTTGGCTGTCAGAAATACGCTTCATTAAGCCCAAAGCTATTTCGTGATAGCATGTATGCAATATAAACTGTATAATGGTAGTATAATGTTTGTTGCTCCGTTTTTTGTGAATTCAAGGTCAAATTATTTATTTCAATTATACCATTAAAAATAACTTTTGAACGTCAATTACATGTTAAAATTAAAAATATTGAATCTAGTTCCCCATTCCAGAAGGTAGTTTCGTATGAACAAGAACGGGAAGAAACTCCATACATACTCCTTTAAAAAAAATGTATTACAATAAGTTGTACAATTCCATAAAACGATACTAATGTCAAAACGATCTATCAAAAATAAGAGTCATTCAAAGAACTTCAATACGTACTCAGTGCTACAAATTAGAAAAGAAAGCTAAATTAATTGTAATATTTAATACCAATGTACATTTCAAAGACAAGGAATCTGTGTGTGAGTCATACTCAAATGGAAAATTAATGTCGTAGCGAAAAATAATTAATCAAAACAAATTACTTATATAATTAAGTTAGCAACCAGTTGATTTTGTCAAGACTTTAAATTGTCCTATGGAGCAGGTCCAGCATTTTTCCAAGCATTATTGTCTAGAATATAATCCTCTAATTTGTAATATATGCTTGTTTACAAAGTATACTTTTGATACATTTTTTAAATTGTTTTTCATTTAGTTTTAAATTCAAAATCAAATCATTTATTTCAATTAGACCATTAAAAGGCTCTTTTGAACATCAATTACATGTTAAAATTTAATATATTGAATCTAGTTGCCCATTCCAAAAGGTAGTTTCGTATGGACAAGAACGGGAAGAAACTCCATACATACTCGTTAAAAAATAAAAAATAGCACAAGGTATTTTGTTGTAACATTTAACACATTACCCCTTGAAAGATGTGTGCTTTGGATAGTCTAAAAAACGGCTGCGCTATTACGACCTCATTTCTAGTATTAAAATTATGTGTATCATTTATTTTATTAAAAAGATGTATATTTTTCTTACATACGTTATATTTTTATAAATGTATTGACAAGGCACTGTCATATTTTTTTTTTAAATAGTTTCCGAAGATATTTGCAGCGACGGAGATTATACATGGCTCTGACAGCTCTCTTATGTAAAATAAAAATGGATTTAATATCAGCAGCCCGACCCCATAGTAGGATGCCTAGTTCCTTTGTAAGTTGATATTTGAGTAAAATTCCTATCTAATATAATTATGTCTTTTTGGTATTTGTATCTTATTTTCTAATATATCTTTTCGGAATTCGTCTCATCTGTTTGTTTGTTGTTTTGTTTTTGATTTTTTTTTCTTTAAGCACACAATTTTGAAATCATGTCTTGGTACTTTGGTCTTTGCCTGTTTTTATAAGCGCAAACATTTTGTGCTGTATGGCCTCTCCCTCTCATAATACTGCCATCACATGTAAAAAGAAGTTTCAGTAAAGCTAAAATCCGACTGATTTCACAGCGAATAGGGTTGTGCAAAGGAAGACTGGAATATTCTGTTATTTCACGAGTCTGGGGATTCAAAATAGATGGCGTTAAAGCAAAAGGCATGCAAAATAAGTTTACTGAATGAAGAACATCGCCTGCCTTTGACACCCAAAGCGTTGGACGTGGGCTTGTAAATTAAGTAAAATTCTTAGTTACGATTCTTTGTACCTCGAATTTATAGTTGTAACTCTTTCTATTTATTAATTCCAGAATTAATTTGCATTTAGAAAAGAGTTCAAAGAGCGGTGTTAAACTTAATTTTCGACTTCAAAGTAGTCTTTGTCAAAGAAATAAGCGTCAGTTTCTTGTGTATTTTTTTCTTTACTTTTGAATATTTTTCTAACATTTATTTTAGGAAATCAGTCAGCCCTTTTTTTTTTTTTTTTGGTGGGTGGGAAATCATCAAATAACTTCTCCCGCCCTGGGCGGGGCGGGAGGGACTGTCAGACTTTTACTGACTAAAACCCACCCATGTTCCTTTTTGTGTGCCCTTTGCGTTCCGGGGGCGCGGTATCTCTTGCGAACAACCCGCAGCCCCGGCAGGCATCGGCCCTCAGTGGCCCCTTTCTTTTGCTGACATCTCTTTGAGGCGCGCGTGGAACACGAACGCGCCGTCGACACGGCCTGTCGTTATGCAACGTAAGGACGGTGAGCTACCCATTGCTCACCGTCCACAGGCCAGTATCTACGGTGGCCGGGAGTCGTCTCGCGGCTTCCGACGTCCGGAGCGTCTACCGCGGCGGCTGGGACGGGAGAACCGCTGTCTCAACCGTCCCGCCGCCTCCTTCTCAAGCATTACTGCCTCGCAGAAGGAGGCGACTGCATCCCATTCCCTCTCGCTCCGAACCATGGCTCGCACCAGGGCCGGACGCGAGAGTTCGCCGCCGCCGATGGCCGCCACGAGGACTCGGCGATGCTCCGCCCAAGCGGGGCATACCGCCACGGTGTGCTCCACCGTGTCCTCGGGGCGATCCACACAATGGTGACACCCGGACGTTTCCTCCCGCCCGATGAGGTGCAGGAACCTCCCGAAACACCCGTGTCCGGTGAGGACCTGCGTCAGGCGGTAGGTGAGGGCGCCGTGGCGCCTCTCCAGCCACTCCTCAAAGAGGGGACTTACCGCCTCTATTAAGGCGTGCCCATACATGTGCGTGTGTGTTTAGGAAATGGTACCAATGATTTATACTTCGTGGTCTGACCTACCTATACTATGAATCATAGTATGATCAGTACGACCTACTTAGTACTGGTTATAACTTATGACCCTTTATAGGTAACTATTTATCACAGAGAGGTCAAAAGTAAGAAGTATTTTGTTTCGACCTTATTTCTAACTACCTTTTGTCCGCGACTTTTACCACGTGAAAATCACGGATTAATAAGAAGCCTATGTTCTTATCCAGATCCTAAGCTATCACTTCGTTAAACACTACGATCAAACAGACAGACAGAATTACTTTCGCATTCATAATATTATTATTAGTGTGGTGCAGGCAAGATCCACTTGCCCCTTTAAAACTAATTTTAGAAGTAGTTTAGAGCAAGCCCGACTCAAAATATCAAGTATCTTCGCGTGGGGGCATTACATTTTAACACGAGCGTGTAAAATATCCTTTGTAAAGGCGATACTTGGTTTTAAACATAAAATATATTAACAATGTGACTTCTTCAATTCATTTGTACTTTTTAAGTTTATCATCTTGGACATTACTGGCATCTGTGAAGAAAAATATTGTGTGGAGATCTAGACTTAAAATTGATATAAGTCTGAAATCGCCAATGCGCAATCGTATGAGATTAGGCCTTTGCCCTGCAGTCGGCCAGTAATAGGCTGATTATTGGTTTAATCTTCTAGTAGAATCTATGAAGCACTTTAAGACTTCTATTCCTAACTGATCTAAATATTTTATAACTGATAAAATCCACACGCGAAAGTTAGATTTGTCAAGTAACAGATTATTTCATTCAAGTACTTACATATGTTTTAGTTAATTTTTCCTTTAGACCATTCCTTCCTTTCCTTTATTGCTTTAAAGTTTAGAAAAATTAACAAAATCTATGATTCTATTAAAAAAAATTAGGCAGTCATGGGAACTGACGACACAAGACGTAAAACTTTGGAATAACTGTACCAGCCTGACACGTTACATTAGCATGCCGGTGACGCGTTATATTAGCATGTGGGTGACGCGGACTCATAAGTTTTGCTCCTACCAAAAATCACTCAACGCGGCTAGAGAAGTTTTCACTTCAAAAACATTTCATGTAATGTTACAGTTTCTTTAAAATACAATTACCTCACGTAGACAAATAATATTTTATCGAAATTCAGGATTCCTTGTGGGAATAACATTTCGTTTCAATTACACTGGTATTTACAGAAATGTATTTCTCTGTGCCTACCACTTTTACGACGCATTTTTTATTTTTATTATTTTCCTTTTGTTTGCTTCAAAGAGAATGAACAATGCATAACAACGACTGTTTTCTCCAAGGAGTTATGTCGGAGTATATACTGTTTTAAACTTGGACCCCACCGACTTATTCTAAAGAGAAAAATATCAAGGACGTGAACTGTTCTTTGTACCATAGTATTTAAAAGCTAAAGTGCAGTGAGAAAGCGTGTCTATATAGTCGTGTGAGTTGTAGTTGCATATTGGTATTTACATAAGAAAATACTGAAAGTAAATAAACAATTAAAATGGAACAATTCATTGCACATTGACACACAGATGACGACAAAAGGCCACCCTATATGAAATCCATTCTACCTAATATTATAAAAAAACGAAAGCTAATTGGTTTTTTTGCGGGTCTTTCTCGGCTAAACTACTGAACCTATTTTGATTAAATTTGGTACAGTCTTAGCTTGCACCCCAAAAAGTATATAGGCTACATTTTAATCCAACATTTCCGCAAACAAAGTCGCAGACAGCAGCTAGCTAGTAATGCATAAATTAAAATAAAACCGTCATCTTCCAAAATTGCGTCTGAAATTATAAACGAGTAGGTACGTCAAAAAAGCTTTTAATAAAAACTAATGTTTATTGTATGAATGCATAATTTAATACATGTTTTACACACGTGTAAAACTTTTAACACACGTCTGTCATTTGAAAGTTGATCCTGAATTATGCTACCATTATAGAATTCATCTGAAAGTTTAATATGACTAGAGGTTGTCTGTAGGTTGTTCAAATTCATGGAAACTTCCGCCATTTTAATAGGCACTGTGCAGTAAAATATGTGAATATTTACGTCAATGTATGCTTTAAAATTCATCACAAAATGGCATTATATAAGAAAGACCCGTGATGTTATATAGCTTATACTGTTTCTCATGAATCTGTATATCGTTAGACAAAGTTCATTAGACAATTTTTTTTTTTTTTCAGACTTTTTTTTTTTTGGTGGGTGGGAAATCACCAAATAACTTCTCCCGCCCTGGGCGGGGCGGGAGGGAGTGTCAGACTTTTACTGACTAAAACCCACCCATGTTCCTTTTTGTGCCCTTTGCGTTCCGGGGGAGCGGTATCTCTTGCGAACAACCCGCAGCCCCGGCAGGCATCGGCCCTCAGTGGAAATCAGACTGTTAGTTCCAAAGATTACTGCGTTTAAACAAACAAAAAAACTCTTTAGCTTGATTATATCTATTAGTACAGATACAATGTTGTACATTTCACTGTTTTTCCCTTATATAATCTGACATCAAAGTCAAACACTACTGAATGCCACGTGCGCTTAGCTACAGACAAGAGTTTACTCAGCGCAGCTAGTCTCAAAGTACCTTATTCTTTGTCGCGAACACTCACGTACAAACACTTTTATATCCAGTTCGATGTTTTGTGTTTGGCACTCTGCACGTTGTCTACATCGATAACAGAAATCCTAGTATACAAACTTTGAACTTGGACAGACTGAAACCGAATAAACGTAAAGTTACAACTTTTTGTAACCAAACAAGTATAAGACAAATTATATTGATGCTATTTTGTTTTTATATAGCTTTGTCCTTTTTTTAGCTCGTGAAAGCATTAAAAAGCCACTTTGTATATCTCCTTGCGTTCAGTTGTCATGCTTCCACCTGTTAACACTAATTTACATAGGTCATTGACATACGATCTTGAACCGTAACTTAAACGAGTCTAGAATATCACAACGATTTTTTTCCATTTCTCTGCTTGAGAGTTGGGAGGTTGGTTTTATTTTAGTTAACATTTACGAGTGTATTGTACCATCGACAACTCGACATATGTTCGGGTAGAGAGGCGCGTGCGCGGGCGCAGGTCAGTCGACGCGGTTCGTTTGTTGAGCGCGCTTATCGGATCCATTCTGATCGATGATTGGATTACGACGTGTTCAGTATGTGAGATAATTGCAGCATATGAAGCTTAACTAGTGTTTCTATTTTTCATTTATTAGTTGTTCAATTAGAAAAAAGATATTTAAATACAAAAAAAAGTATTTTAAGCCAAAGCTTTTGAATAAAAATACAATCATTAATCATTGAAGTGTCGAACCTTCCAAAAAAATATACAAATTAAATTGTGAAATTTTGCCGGTTATTTGGATCTCGACTCCCGCGCATGTGCCAAGCGTTCGAGGCGCATTTCTTTAGTGTCGACCGATGACACCGTGCCGTGCGTCTACCCCACATATTTTTTTGTGTTCGTCTAAAATACAACGACTTACCTTCAGTTGTATATAGGTAGTTTGAAAGTGTTCTTTTTCGTCCGGGTCGGTCCGTGTGTTTGTCAACAAGATGGAAATGTTACTGGTGCAAGATGGTCCTATTGTCATATCATGGATTGTTTTCCTGCTTCTCATTTGCCGGTGTTATTACCAAATTGGTGCGACCAAAGTTACCGGTAAGTGTTAAATGCCTTTTTTTTTCTGTGAAAGTAATCGGGGTTTCACGTGTCGCCGTGACTCATTACCACATCGGAAACATTATTTTTTCTTTATAAAACATGATAGATGGTCACTTTGTGTAAGGAATAATGTGTATAGTGGTATTGCTAATTGAAAAATAACATTTTCTTGGAAAAGCAATCACATTAATAAGCAGGGAATTGTAGTAGTTAGCTGTTGAAGTAACAATTTTACATAAATAAGTTAGAGGTTCTTGTGAATTTTCATCTTGAAAATATATATATGTTCTTTTATTTTTATGAAATAAGTATAAGTTTATGCAATAATTCAAAGTTTACTAACTTCATTAGTCTTAATAATGTATCTACTATTTGGTCGCTTTAGTGGTCGAAATTAGACCGACCGTTTTCAATAAAAAAATTATTAATTTTATCTGCACTTCTCCTTCATGCCAAATCTCGGACTTCTCGGTGATAGTAATATTCTTAACACTTTGAGGGACACTAAACGAGACAAAATAGAAGTTTTATTGTTATGACGCCTATGGGCGTTTAGTGTCCTTCATAGTGTTAAAAAGGGGTACAAAGTTTTTTTTCACCTATTAATTAATATATACTTAGTTTTGAAAATATTGTTTTTTACGCAAACCGAAGCTTAACCTTCAAAAGATGTAAGTATGGTTAAGCAAACGTTAATCATTACTTTTTTTGAAGCAAGGATTAAGTAAGTAAGAAGGTAAATTACTAAATACCTAATGCAGATGCTAAACAAATTAAAACTTGTCCAATTATATATTCTCGTTTCTTTATAAGTTACAAAACTTAAATTAATCTCAGCGACATTAATTACAACCGTCTCTGTAATCCATCCCTGTGACGTTTTCAACCAACTGTGCTGCCATCTATCACGGCTTTTAACTGTAAAACAAGTTTGACAGTTACTCCTTTTTATCTGCCCGTATCTTTTTTAACTGGGGATTTCTTTGGGAATAAATATATTTCTATTTTTACTGATCATTTCTGTCCATTTTTAGTAGGTAGGTAAATACATGTACGCCTGACAGAAATAGCGTTGAATGAAAAAAACGTCAATTGTCAAGGGGTCACGGGATTATTTATTTAAAATATATTCTATTCCTGAATATTTTCTGTTCTTTGCACCTACTATGTTTTGTCTCTGCATGGCCCTAAGGTAGACTGGTAGAAAATGCCTAAGGCATGAAGTCCGCCTTTGTACAGTGTATTTTTTACATTATGTGCATAAAGTTTAATAAATAAAAAATTTAGTACCCAACCTAAAAATATTTTTTCAATTCAAACAAGTAGTTCCTGAGATTAGCGTGTTCAACCAAATAAACAAACAAACTCTTCAGCTTTATAATATTAGTATAGATTGTACATATTTCTGTCTGATTTTTTTTTATATTTTTATAGGTACCTTACTTTAATATTATTTTAAACAGAAACAAACTAAGCAATGGCTAGGTACATTTTAATAGATCTACTTATAGTCTTCCTATGCCTATGTTATCACTCGATTAATTATTCAATATGTACATGAATAACACAAGCGTCCGAATCAATCGTATTCGAAATATCATTTGCGCCACCTGCTAAACAAGAAAGGAATATCAATTTGAAAATAATCGAATGATTCGAATGTTGCATCGAATGTTAATTAAATGTGGTGCAATCGCGTGACAGCTCGATACAGGCATCTATCGATTTATCGTTAGAACATGAGTAACAAAGTCATGTTGTAACAAAATAATAACCGATTCTAAAATCCAGCGAAGTCCAAATCAGACTTTGAAGGGTACAATATTAAGATCAAGAAAAAACCGCACAATAATAATTCTATTTAGAACTTAATTAATCGTATTATTTGTTTGTTATATTATAAAGGCCTAGATACCTATTACGGTTCAAAATATACAACCCTGTGACAGTTGGATGAACGGATGAGCGAGAGCAATACGGCTCCCTTTGGGCCTTTGGGAACGTATCTCAAAAATGAGCACATAGATCTGCCGATAAATTCATCTGATGGATAGGACAGCTTCTAGATAGGCACTACCAATACCACAGGATATCGACTAAGTACATATCGAATTATTGTTATCGACTGAAAATCGATATGTCTGTGTTTGTTTTACGCAAATGTCCGAGGTACATAATGTTTGTTTTAGCATACTGTGTTACCTCAGTGAAAATTTGATGGAAACTATGTATTTTTGGTTCAGGTTCCAACTAATTGCCAACTGCTACCAGTTACAGTGGTATCTATGGGCTATACGTACTATATTGTTTTTTTTTTTACGCAATCGTATGATTCTATCAGGCTCAATTATCCGTGGTGCTTGAAGATCTGGGCTTTCTTTGTGCCTATTGGCCGTGTTTTGTTCTGTCTCCTGCTTGTTTGGAGGGAAGTGCATATTATGTTTTTCTTACTACTCCGCTGTTCTTTTCTAAGAAATTTCATTGCGGGATCCAAGACAGTGTTGAATCGTTTCTTTGGATTCGTAGAACTTCATTGGCTCGGCGCTTTTTTGGTGGTTGCTGCTGTTGATTTTGGCTTTCAGGAATTGCAGTGGTTGGGACTAGTGTGGTGGGGACGCTAAATTACTCTGTGCTTAATCTAGTAACCCATTTACTTTCTATATAGTGACGTAGTTTTGTATTAATATAAACACAGCAACCCGTGTTTACCGCTTTCTCCCATAAATCAGTGCAGAATGACGATACTAAATCTATTATACATAAATAAACATATTTTATATCAGCGATGCATGTCACGCGCATACCTATATTGTTTTATAACCGTCATTTGCCTGACAACAAGGACGGGTTCATCCGTGCAGACACGGCAGAGAAAATAGAATGGTCACGTGACGATTTAATTAATCAAATTCTAGCTACATACCTCGCGGTGTCTCACGTGTTCAGTTACGTCTTTGGTAATTGTTCCGCACCCGTTTGTTTTTGTGTGTTGTTGCTTTTTTGTTTTTTACTGATGGGAAATCATCCAGTGACTTCTCCCGCCCTGGGCGGAGCGGGAGGGAGTGTCTTCCTGTGTCCTTTGCATTCCGGGGGCGCGGTATCTCTTTCGAACAACTCGCAGCCCCGGCAGGCATGTCGTCAAGTGACGTAAGGGCGGTGAGCTACCCATTGCTTACCGTCCACAGACCCGCGTGTACGGTGGCCGGGAGTCGTCTCGCAGCTCCCGACGCCCGGAGCGTCTACCGCGGCGGCTGGGACGAGAGTCTCTCTCGCTCCGGACCATGGCTTGAACCAGGGCCGGACGCGAGAGTTCGCCGCCGCGTGTGTTGTTGCTTAACGTGCCATGATAAACAGGCTACATATTTTAAAAGGATCTTTTCAAATCAGTGTAGTAGTTTCTAAGATTAGCGCCTCTAAACAAACAAACTTCAGCTTTATAATATTACATAGATATATGTATCTATTAGTATCTATAGATGTCCCAGTAGTGGTAAAGGATCGATTGTCGCAACAGAGAGTCTTAAACAAACCTTTGTTAAATTCTTTCTGTAATTATAATCATAGACAAATGCTATAGGCGTTTTTATAATGTTAAAGTTGTTGATGTACTTAACTGCGATTATATTATCCGGAAAAAGTAGACAATACTGATTGTGCAATGGCGGCACTGTAGCTGCTGTTCCGAGCTTACAAACGGTAGTAATGGAGTTGAATGGAGTCCTTGTCGCTGACTCAGTATAAACAATGTTTTGCACAGGAAGCGGTAAAAGTTAAAATTTTATAGGCGATTTTCCTACTCGATCAACTCATATAATAAATACCTATGCAAAATGTTATTATGAAACTTTCTGAATACCGCCGTCACATTAACCGGGTTACATTTTATCACATTTCGGTCGCTCAATAGCACGCGTCCGCTCGTCTTCCGTGTCAACGGTTTTAATTTAAATTATAGAATGATGGAATAAACACGTTAAAAACTTATAACTGTGAATTCATTTTTATTTTAACTAGTACTGTTATTAGTTCTAGACAAATGGTAACATTCTGTCCCTCAGTCTAGATAACTAGGTAATGCCGGTGGCGACCTCCCGCAAAATCTGGTCCGAGTCGTCACACAAACTTCAAGTTAGTTTTTTGTCGTTGCTCGCGATTATTTATTTATTTATTATTTATTAAAACTTTTTGCACATAATGTAAATAATACATTGTACAAAGGCGGACTTAATGCCTTTGGCATTTTCTACCAGTCAACCTTAGGGTGATGCAGAGACAAAACATAGTAGGTGCAAGAAACAGAAAGTTTCCAGGAATAAAATATAATAAATACATGTATACCTACATACATACAAACAAAATATACAGAGTAGAGAAAGCCAAAAAATACATTTAGTCCGGCTGACGGACCAATCGCGTGCAGCGTATGTGCCCCCCGCCTCCTTCATTTCGCCAAAGAGATCCAAAAATGAACTTAAAATTCGTGCCGGTTACTATATCTACAAACTACCCTATCTGCCTAAATTCAGCTTCATAGTACAAACAGTTTTTGAGATACCGTGTTAAGACAGTGAGTGAAATTGTGACCTTTCGCTTTTATATGTTTAAGAAGATTTAATCTAGATTAATTTGTCATGAGTCTGTGATCTGTGACATTTAATTGTCACCTTTTGTCTAGTCATTAATTTAGTCTCGCGACTGTAGGCGGTGTGTTTGCGATGTATAAATCGACAATTATACATTTAAAATATTTTTTGATGAAGGTTATTATACTGTCTAATAGTTATCTTATGACTAAGCTCTGTGGTACCTACTATGACACGTAGGTAACGCCTTTTAATGTCTAGAACAAAGTTAAAAAACTTATATAGTAGTTGTGAGTTCACCGCAGTAATGCAACGAGTCAACTTAGCTTACTATCTTTCATGCCAGTCGTGTGTATAAGCCATTCAGCCAACGCAAACACTTCTGTTCTTCCAAGCAAAAATATCACTTCAGTTCAGAAAGTTCTCGAACTCCTTGCGCAGTATTTCGCACTCACACAAAGACATTTTAAAGAACAGTGCTTAGGCTATCAAAAGAGTAAGTTCGCACAAGTTGTAGTACGTCCAGGACGCCAGACGTCTCGACGTTCCTATAGTACTGCATGTAGGTGACCTGGTTTTCTTCGACCGCGCTGCACCCGATGCGGATTACGAAATTGCATACTTTAACGTGGTATACTTACTTAGTTGAAGCATGTATGTTTGTTTGTGGTAACTGCATGATGTATTTATACTTCTCTCCGGAAAATAGAGGGATGAAAGCAAACGTACGTGATGCTTTCAAAGTGAGGACATTATTTTCTTTTGTGCTAACTTTTTCCTTAAATACGAAATTGTTATCTCGAGAGCTTTCATTTTTGTCAAAGAACAACGGCCGGTTCAGTTTAATTTCACGATGTCCTGAGCTTGAAAAAGGTTGAGATAAGCCAGCGTTTTTACACGTGGTTGTTTCAAGGACCATCCAACAATACAGATTATTAACTAGGACACAATATTAGCCACATTTTTATTTTAGTTTACGAAGCAACGTTACTCTTACCTGTGAAAACACAAAATGAAGACGATAGTTACATGTTCGTCCTATTAATGTGATCATTTTTAACACGCTTTTATTACGTCGACCTGTATGTAACTAACTATGTAATGGAATCTAAGATAACTAATTTAACCATCTTCCAAGGGTCGTAGCGTTCCTGCCGGGGCTGCGTGTCCTGCCGGGGCTGCGGGTTGTTCGTAAGAGATACCGCGCCCCCGGAACGCAAAGGGCACAAGAAGGAACATGGGTGGGTTTTAGTCAGTAAAAGTCTGACGCTCCCTCCCGCCCCGCCCAGGGCGGGAGAAGTTATTTGATGATTTCCCACCCCCCAAAAAAAAAAAAATGGGTCGTACCGTAATGTAAATTTGTAGCTGTATGTAGTTCTGATGACAATACAATAGTAGAGTACTGTCGAACTGATCTGATGATGGATCTGGAAGATATGAACTGGAACTTCATGATGGAAAATCGTATCATAGCTGTTTTGGGTTTTTTAGAAAAGTCTTATAATGAACTTTGACTACGATTAGGTTTTAAGGTCTGATGATTAAGCCGAAAGATGGGCATTGGAGGGGATGCGGGCTCATTTGCCCACTTAAAATAAATGTATAAATGTTAAAAATATTTCGTTATCAAAGACCAAGAAGTATACAATTTTACGTGCGTATACAAAAGCGTGTTTTTCTAGTGTTTTTAAAACTATTAATTTATATGTCATATTAGCTACGAAGAATTGAAGGTAAAAGTTCCAAATTTACGTTTATTTACTAAAATAATAAAAACCCCATCGACCCCTGTACTGTTGCATGCACCCATGCACAAAGTTTACACCAACAATGATAGTCTTGCAAGCCATAATTGTTGCTTGTAACTGCCTCGTTGGCCTAGTGGTCCTAAGCGCGACTGCTACGCTGGAGGTCTTGGGTTCGATTCCCAGGTCGAGCAAAGTGTTATTGCGTTTTTCTATGAAATTCTCAGAAGCAGCTCGGAGTTGGATTTGTGCCCGTTTAATGACAATAATCTCGCCCTTTTTACATGGGAGCTAAAACATACCAGCGAACTGTGCGTGTATATTGGTACACCGCTGCATATCTCTTCGGGGACCACAGGCGTGATGGTATGGTATGTTACTTAGTTTTATGGTCAGTATGCGCGTAGTTAACGGCTATGTGATAGGGGGGCCGGGGGGGGGGGGGGTCTTTTTACAAAAAGACCCCCCCGTAAAATATTTCAGTATACCTAATATTGAAAGATTGGAAAACTCTAGAACCGAGGTCTGTATATTAACCCAAGTCCTTCCAATATAATAATAATACATGTTACGTACGTACCTACCCGTTAATTACTTCAATAGAGACACTGACCTCGAAAAAAGGACGAAATATTTCCTCTAATATATTTTTATTACACACAATAGAACTACATAATAAACAGTGAGTAGGTTTGACATGACAACACATATAGTGATATTGAAGAGGGCTATGTAATGGGTGGCTGGCGCCTAATTAGAGGGTGATTGGCTGCCATTTACTGAGTAACAAGAGTGTTCTGTTAATTACACGTGTTACCTTTCAGAGATAATTGACAGGCTGATAGTGACATCTTATTACAGGTAATATTTTCATACAAGCTTCTGGCCACGGCTTTCTTTTTCACCCGCTTTAAGTCACGTCTCCGCGCCCGTGTGTCGTAGCGCGATGTTACATAGCATACAAGAATCTGGTTATCATACGCATGAAGATTTTTTGTAATCCGACTGGGAGTTTCAAGGCGTTTAAACAAACACAAAAACTCTTCAGCTTTGTTATATTAGTATCTAAGATATGTAGATGGTATGTTATTACCCGACTTTCCCAGTAAAAGGATAATGTTTTGTAAGACATACACAAACACTGATTAAATTCTAGCTGTTCTATGCAATTTATTGGATTCACAATGCCAGCACTGTGGAATATTGGACCTTTCTTTACAGAAAACTAATTGGAATATCAGCGGCTGCCATTCCAACAACTAAAGCTTCTTGTAGATTCATTGAATAAGTCTTTTGTCCGCCAGAACTTCAGTAAATGTTGAGCACTATTCTCTGAGATTACTGACCATTTATTGTTTATGTTATGTAATAGTCCACAGCCCCACAATTTATCAACTCACTATTTTACAATTAGTTACCTACGTAATGTTTTATCTGTCTACCTTTACCTTTAATTCTGTTCACATTTATTAACTTATTTGTTTTTCCCGCAACTTACGCCTGCGTTTATGTTGTTTCTGAAATAAAAGTAGCCTTCGTTACTCCTAATAACAATAGCTGTATGCTAGTGAAAGTCCCTTCAAAATCAGTCCATCCGTTTCGGAGATTAGCCGGAACAAACCGACAAAAGTTTTAAAAAGTAGATTTTTCGTGTATTTACATTGTGAACATTCATATTTATTTTGTAAAAGGCCGTTATTTTAACATTACAAACAGATACTGCAATTTTATTTATTTAAGTGGATTTAAGGAACACCAAACAGAATACAGACATAAAAGTAAAACCAGAGTATTAAAGTTCAGGTCGACACTTAAATATTTGTACACAGTATGGCTATTATTATTTAATTGATGTCTGCTATAAAATCGTAGCCCAAATCGTATTTAACCCGGTCGAGTCAATAATGCACGTGTAGTTACTACCGGTATCAAGTAGCCAAATGGCTCTCTAAATATACTGCCTGCATTCACTATGCAATGTACTGTCGTGAACAAAATATAAATCGCGTCGCTTTTTTTCGTAAAGATTTTTTTAAAACTGGTCTTACAGTTGGAATGTTAATAATAGGGATGTAACGTGCGTCACGATGTCCCAAGACGCATGCTTCTCAAGCATGGGGTGGCTGTTTCGATACCGGGAGGATAACAATACATAATTATATCTACTTTTTAAGTTTATCTTACTGACATGAAAATATTGCTACGCAACATGGACTTTCTTAAGTAAGTCCAAAATTGCTAATCCACCTTAAGCCTCTTGCCTTCTCTGTATGAGAAGAGGCTTTTACTCTGCAGTGAGACAATAATGGGCTGCTATTATTATTTTAATACTAAAGACGTTACGAAATGGTTGCTGGTTCAGAACAAAGACGATTACTTTAATCATTTGCAACTAATTAAGTACTTATCGAAGTCCTATATTTCTCATTTAACTGTATCTAGTAAAGCAATTAACTTAGAGATAAAACTAGCAACTATTTTCGTTCTCGTAAGTAAACAGACGTTAGTAAAAACTTTTAATTGAACTTTTATTGACCGATCCTTAAAAAGTGGCCTATGGTACGCTTTTCTGGGAATATTCTACTAAGTAACGGTGTATGTTATTTTAATTGAACCCTCCATTCTGAATTAACAAAATTACTTTACTTTGTTCATACGTTGTTTTAGAAACAAAGTTCGTTTAAGCCTTTTAGAAGTTTTAAGAACTAATTAATATTATCTATACTAATGTTATAAAGCTGAGAAGTTTTTTTGCTTGTTTGAACGCTTTAAACTCCGAAATTACTAGTTCGATTCATTATATTTTTTTGCAAATAGGAAACTCCGTTATTCCTGAGTGTTATAAGCTAGCTTTGCGTGTTGATATACCTACATATAGTTAACCGTACTTGAAAGATGTATAACTCAAAAATATGATTTCGAATTGGACCTGAGATCTCTTCAGCTTTGTAATATCATTGGTTTCATCTCGATGTTGTCCTTCACACCGATCTCAGTTATGTTCAAGATAATCTTAGAAAGCAATACTACGAACTATTACAGTATGATTAAATTCTTTCATTATTGATAATACGTAATGTCGTAAGACGTTTGTACGTGAGTGTATGTGTTGTGTGCATGTGCACTTAACGCCCCCACACGCTAGACGTTGCGCCTGTACTCTACGGGGCACGTGCGCTCAATGGAAACCATATTGAATGATCCTCTAACCGATTTAATTACTAAGCTTGATTGGAGCCCGACCTTTTACATTTAATTAATTATTTTAACTGTTTGTATTGAAGTAATCGAACGAAACCTAATCAATTAGCAAGATATTGGTTTTTATTAATTATTACTTATGTATTCGTCCAAAGGAATTTCGATTACTGCCCAATTTTAATGGAGACGAGCTCAGTACGTAGGGCTGTGTGCGGAAACACAGTTGCACTCCCTCACCCTCGTATAGTTCGATGGGACGGCCATCCGGCACGACCGGGGATAGATCGGCTTTACGTGCTTTCCAAAGCACGGGGGTGGCACCTCACCTACTGCCAAACTGAAAAATGCACGATGAACCAGACTGGGAGCCTGTAGGCCATGCAAATATTTGTTCAGTGCGAGAATCGAACCAATCGCTCGGCCACTGCGCCAACTGTGTAGTTAATCTAATTAAAAGTTTCGTACTAGTCAGAAATCTACTTTGTGTTTAATGATGAAAATCGATGTCTTACCAAAACAAGCTTATTTACAAGTAAGTAGATAAGTACATGTAAATTCTTGTTATCTCCAAAGTATTCTTGATGTTAACCATCGATATTCAAAATATTGTAACCATTATACATTTATGAATCTGCTAAATCGCTGCTATTCTAAACTGGTATTTATTTACATTGGAAGACGGCACACCTTGAACTGTTCTTACGAAAGTAAACCTTATGTCTATAAAAATAGTGTTCACTAAAAAGGAGTTCAACATCCGTCTTATTATTTTCCGATCAGACAGCTGTGACGTCATTGCCCATCGGTGCGGCCTTCGCGGTCGGTCATTGCCTCGCCCGCCGCGACATAGGTACCGTTAGCATTGCAAATGGATCTGGATTTGTGTGCATATTTCATATCGATAAAATGATACACGATAACGATTGTGACGTCACGTATCATGAATATAACCCAATCGATAATTCAAACTAGGAACGAACGAAAGTGGGTTATCGTGCATTTTATTGCAATACGATGTTACCATGAACTTTTGTGGGATTATGTAGAAATTGTTTTGAAAATTGTGACTTTATTGTAACATTATTAAAGTTAACTTCACTTTGATCTATTATGCAACGTTGTAGAGAAAGCCTGGTGAACAAAATTACTCTAATGTCATCTATACTAATATTATAAAGCTGAAGTGTTTGTTTGATTGGTTGAACGCGCTAATCTCAGGAGATACTTGGTTTGAATTGAAAAAATATTTCTCGAAGAAGGCTATAGGCTATGTAACATCACGGTACGACCTATAGGTGCGGAGCAGTAACCAAAGACGAGCCTAATGCGAGTGAAAAACTACGCGGACGAAGTCGCGAGCAGAAGCTAGTCTTAAATAAAAATAAATCTTTTAAATTTCTTTCCAACAAACTTAAGTTGCAGATAAATTCAAAGTTTCTTTTAAATTACACTAAGGTATAATGAAATGAACACCACTAGACTGCAAACTTCATAAACTTTACTAACGAACTTCTTCACTTTCAAATCTAAGGGCGTTATCACAGTAGCGATTTTCAAGCGAATTCAAAGCGAGGCGAGAGCGCAGCGGTTTCGCCGCGAATAGCGCCGCCGAAGCCATTTTGTACAGTCGCATTCGGCAGCCCGCTCACCCACACTCAGGCGGCGATAACCTAGCGCGCCCGTCGCGTGCTCGCTTTGCCTCGAAAAACGCCAGTGTGATAGGAGCCTAAGTAGAAAAAGTTTAAAGAGAAAAGGCTTAAAGTTTCTTTTATGATAAAAAAAAGTGATTTATTCTGTGAGTGACAGACATTATTTATTAATAATCTGGTTTCAGAATCTATTAATTATATATTAAGTTAGTTATTTATTCTGTTATAATAGTTCTAACACTTCTATCACATAATATATCTAAGTGACGAACTCACAACGTCAAAAATGTATGTAAATTTTTAAGCTTACGTTTTAATAAGTAAGTCGTTGAAGTGCTACTGAAAGGCGTTGTTGGCTGCCATGGGGACGGTCCGAAGTGAACACGTCCTCCACCAAAAATCGTTCAAAGCGGATATCAAGAAGTTTTCACTTCCAAAAAAACAAGCATACACGACTTGTCCAAGTTCACGCGAATTCAACTAACGTAAACAAAAACATCTTAGTAAAAGTAACATCGCGAAATAAAATGTAAGCAGGTACCTAAGTACTTAATTATATTAACACGCATACCATCACGCCTGTATTCCCCGAAGGGTTAGGCAGAGGTTTACCAATGTACACCCACAGTCCGCCGGTATGTTTAGGTCCCATGTAATAAGGGGCGAGCCTATTGCCATTAACCGGGCACAAATCCTAACTCCGAGCTGCTACTGAGAATTTCATAGAAAAACCCAATAACACTTTTTGCTCGACCTGGGAATCGAACCCAAGACCTCTAGCGTAGCAGTCGCGCTTAGGACCACTAGGCTACCGAGGCAGTTATAATAATTATCTTAATTATATTGACCTTCAAAAAGCGTTTTTGCCGTTAGTACGCGATTTAATAATAAAAGTTTATTCAACAAAAGATCGCGAAGTCTATGGTCTATAGCGTCATAGGTCATTGAGAAACGAACTGCGCCTCGGACGATATTTTTGATGTCTTTGTTTTGTTTAGGTATGTTCTCATTGTTTGGACAGTATACGATTTCAGTACGAAACGAAGGGAACAATGGATATGAAAATATCCTTTGACCCAATAGAATAGATTCTTCTGTGTATTGCCTTTCCCATTAAAAAAACTTGTTCTGCTTGGTGTATTAATGGAGTTATTGGTCGTGGTCATACTCGGTTTTAAATCCTTTGTAAATGTTATATTTCTTACAAGCATTGAAATTTGTTACACTGGGTCCCTAACCGTATTTTTTTATCATTTTTATTTGATTTATTTAAATATGTAATATGTACGAGTTAAGAAAACTAAGTTTACTTGTACAAATTTCTTTGCTGAAACAAAAGATTATTTGAAAAATTCTCACATACATTTGGGAAAATCTTCTCATGAAATCTTATGGGGTTTTATTTTGGCCGGAGACCAACAAACAATAAATTAGTTACACGACAGAATAATCCTACATTTTCCAGTTCATAATGTCCTTGTTTTGAACACAAAGCTGTAGTAGTTATGTATTGGTTTTTGTCAAACAAATTGTTAATCGTCAAAATGAAGGGTATTGCCATTTTAAATGTGCTACGCAATTACTGCCACGACCGATATTATCTTCTAAAGGCCAGTCATAAAAAAAAACGGTCATAAATTCGATTTTCGACCCTAGGAAATAAAATATACTGTATACATTTGCTTAACAATATGTGTACCTTAATTTGACTTATTTCAATATTTGTGTGCTTAATTTTAAGGTAGATTGAACAAGGGAAAACACCATTTTCTATACCTACTTTATAAGCAAAAATAAAGACAAAAAATAAAGGCAGAGGTGTAACTGCCTCGGTAGCCTAGTGGTCCTAAGCGCGACTGCTACGCTAGAGGGCTTGGGTTCGATTCCCGGGTCGAGCAAAAAGTGTTATTGGGGTTTTCTATGAAATTCTTAGTAGCAGCTCGGAGTTAGGATTTGTGCCTAGTTAATGGCAATAGGCACGCCCCCTATTACATGGGACCTAAACATACCAGCGAACTGTGGGTGTCCATTGGTACACCTCTGCAAATAAAGACGATGATATTCTATTTTATTCTCTAACAAAACTGGTTTGCCAACTCTACAATAGTTACTATATGCAGTCTTTTATTTATATATTTTTTAACCCCCGACGCAAAACCGAGGGGATGTTGTAAGTTTAACGTGTCTGTCTCTCTGTGTGTGTCTGTCTGTGGCATCGTAGCTCCTGAACGCTTGAACCGATTTTGATCTTGTTTTTTTTTTGTTTGAAAGGTGAATTAGTCGGGAGTGTTCCAAGCTATATTTGATATAAATCGGTTCAGTGGTTTCGAAGTTATCAGCTCTTTTGTTAGCTGCAGTGGGAATTTTATTCTTCTATGTTACTAAAAATTTTTAATTTTGTGTGTTTTTTACATGTAGGTCCTGTATGTTTATTAATTAAGGAATACATACTTTACATTGTTACTTACTTTTTATGTGGAAATGGAAGCCTGTATCTGAACAACATAATACAAGTATTATACAGGGAGTAAAAAATACAATAGTTATTGAGCGTAGACAAACAAAAAACAATGTACAAGGTATTTAAAAAAAAGCAGTTAACATTTTAAAGTCCGATACAAAACTTGAAAATATGCGTACGTAGGTGTACTCTTTATTAGATGTGTTAACTAAATTACTTCGCACAAGTCTTCCTGTTCCCATTCGCTTAATGTCCCGAGTTCGATCACATGCATGCAGCCAAACTTGTTTGAGATTGCATTAGCAGGTATCAGGATGCAGTGTAATTGCCAGCAGTCGTTGATGGCATCGTGTATGAATGCATAATGGATGCAGTTACAATCACGACATCTATGAAGGCTGTTTTTTTGTGAAGATAATGTGCTGTTAATATTTGTTTTGTTATAATATTACCAGAATAATAATATTCCATTACAAGGCAAAGGCCTCTTCTTATACAGAGAAGACATGAGCATCGATCATTATGTTTGCTCAAGGTGGATTGACGAATACAGACCATCCATTTCCTATTTAGTTATATGTCTATATCAATTCTTTTGGTAATTTTTAACTGCCTCGTTGGCCTAGTGGTCCTAAGCGCGAATGATACGCTAGAGGTCTTGGGTTCGATTCCCAGGTCGAGCAAAAAGTGTTATTGGGGTTTTCTATGAATTTCACAGTAGCAGCTCAGTGTTAGGATTTGTGCCCTTTTAATGGCAACAGGCCCTAAAAAAAACAAACCAGCGCCTTGTGGGTGTACATTGGTACACCTCTGCCAAACTCTCTGGGGAATACAGGCGTGATAATATGTTATGTGTGTGTTTTATAATGGCATATCTACGCTTTGCTAAATCTTTGTGTACAAATTTAATCGTCATCATCAGCTGAACGACGTCATCTGCTGGGCATATAGAGAACCTTAAAGATAGCCACAATGGGTCAATGACCGGTCCTGCGCTTCCCTTATTAAGTTATATATTTTACTTAATTTAAACATGACAAAAGCTTATATTTTGCTTAAGCTTAAATAAAGCTTTATTTCTTACTCTGTCAAAAAAAAAGAGTTTTTTTTTTATAATCGTTTACTACTCATCCTCTTCCTGCCCTTATCCCATGTTACTTGGGATCGGCGCAACATGTTTTCCTCTTCCATGCCGACCTGTCAACCGTCATGCTATCACTGACTCCCTTCTCTTTCATATCATCCTTTACACAATCCATCTTTTCTTTGGCCTCCCTTTTCCTCTCCATCCATCCACATTTATATTCATAACTCTTTTGGTCACATGCGTCTCATCCCTCCTCTTTCCATGCCCATACCAAGACAAACGGTTTCCTTTAATTTTTTCTGTCACTGGCGCTACTTTCAAACTTCTTTTTTCATTCTTTCTTTCGGTTAGTTATCTATTTCTTAATAAAAACTATTAGCCGGTACTAAATGCCATAATCAACCCCTAAAATGTTCCAAACTACTTAAAACTGCGGTGCCTAACTTTAACCAAGTTTGTCAGTTTCATAGGATACGGGCGCATATCAAATGCTCCATTTATCTCTCCAGTTTAAATTAAAGGATTATTCTTGTCACAGACCAACTACGATATTTCAGTCGGCTCGCTGCACGGCAAACTGTGTTACTGAAACTTGTATGACATTTGTTTTGTCTGTGACATCCCCTTACTGCAAGTGTGAATGTTTTAAATTGCCACCTGTCTGGCTTGATGCAGTGTCGCGTGGGATTGGCTAACAGACGTGGCTAAGTAAATTTGGTCTGCATTTAAATCGGGATACAATTTTGTTTTTCAACGTAAATCGTTTTAGCCAATTTATAGTCCAAACAACCTGAGCAAACTTTTACAGAATTCAGTTTTCATGAATATGAACTGAACAACTTTTACTACGGGTACAACATTAAATAAAATATCAGCTGTTCATTGGATACAAAAGTATAATACAAAGGAATTAGTTGGTGACACGGGCCCTTTATGTATGATTTTGTAATTTAACCTAGTGTGTATCCACACATGTACAAGTTGGTCAAACTTGTGAGTTAATGTTTTCGGCCTTACTAGATCAAAATGTATGGTATTAATTTTTGATGACGATCGAGTTTGTTAGCTGCTTTGACGTAACAAAATTAACACCCATATTAAAGCACCTAATTGAAACGAATAGCAACATGCCACGTTCAGAACACTTTAAAACATTCTTCTTTGGATTTACGCTCACGCGTCACTAACCTAAATTGTTTCAGAAGTTGCTTAGACCCAGCAAAAGGAGCCATCTTAATAAATCAACGTGAAGGCCTCGTGTTATTTAGGATAACTTTGCAAACTTTGTCCCTAAGCACACCAATTTATTTAAAATTCTTATATCTTAAAATTACTATGTGGACATGACAGTACTTATATTAATATAATAAACGGTAATCTCTGGAACTGTCAGTCAAATTCGTGTAAGGTAGCCAGATTCATGAGGAATAGTATATGCTACATATAACATCACGCTACGACACACGGGAGCAGAGCAGTAACCAAAGACGTAACGTAAGGCGGGTGAAAAAACCACGCCGATAAGAGCTATTTATTATATACGTACCTTGGTATTTAAAAGGAGGTTCTTCTAATTAAAGTTTCGATAGATTTATGAAGATAATGTAGCACACATTCTATGTTGGTTCAAGTAAAAGGGGTTGGCCAACTAAATATAAATAATGTTGCAGATTCTATGCGGTCTTGTAATGAGAATTTGTGAATATTTATAGTTGAGAAAAAATATAGCTGGCTTTGTATGTTTAGGCTTTTATTAAGTTAGTTCGTGCTTAGAAATGGGTAAGAAGTTATTCTAATTAAAACCAAATTCCACCTTTCTTTTCCGATCATATTTACTTTTAAAATTTTCAGTAAAAAAACACTAAAGACTCGATGATTAAAGATTAGTACTTAATTAGTATTTACTCTTTTTACTTAGATTTAAGAAAATGTTACCTTGTGTTAAAATATCCGTCCCAAAATAGCGATAATTTTAAGGATGCCTGGTTTCTGAAATTTCGCTGTCATTCAACGTAACATGACGGCTACTGACGGATACCTACTCATTTATTTACAACCCTAACTACTTAGTCGTTATTACTGAAGGGAATTTAGGTATCTTTACATAAAGCTTAAGTCTAAACAGCCTGCCAGAAAATTGCGTTTTAAAAATGTTTGTAAAAGGACTCTATATTTTTTGAGCTAGATACAAACAAACCAGACTATTATTAAGTATCTCAATGCTGGGCAGTCTTCTTTTTATACAGAAAAGGTATTGATCACAATGCTTGCTCAAGGCGGATTGGCGATTATAGAGTTATTATACTAATTGTAAGTCCAGGTTTCCTCACGAAAGTACATAGGTATGAATTGAAAGTCACATTGTCAATATTAATACAAAACCAAAATATCGTCTTTGCGGAGAATATTTTACACACTCATGTTAAAATGTGCACTAAACTAGGAAATTATAAAATTTGTATTGAAGGAGCAAGTGGATCCTGTTTGCACATACAGTAATAATCCATTCAATATTATAAATGCGAAATAAATTCTGTCTGTCTGTTTGTTTGTTACCTCATCACGGCAAAACCCCTGCATGAATGTGAATAGTAGTGAAATTTAGGTACATATATGCATTAGAAAAAATCATATTGATAGGTACCTACTTGGCCGTGCCCGTTTACGAACCTACAGCCTTAGCCTAGATACAGAGACTAAGAAATAACAGCTTGTTTTAATTCAATAAACAAGAAAATAGTTCAAATTCAAACAAACTTGCGAAAAAGAAAGATGGCAAAAAAATAAACTTTCCTATCCACTATTTATACAACAATAAAACAATGTAAGCGAAGTCTGGAATAATAAAATACTACAAAAGAATGTGATAGAGTTGTTTTAATTAATGGAAATCCGGGCTGCAGCAGCAAAATATCTCTTCGCGTCTAGACTGGAAACGTTGGCCACTCCCCTTTACGTAAATATTTAATTAATCTACAACTTTAAACTTCCTTAGAACGGAAATTAGTTATCGCTTCTCTTCTTTGCAAGGCACATAATATTAACGTGTATAGTCTTGCACACAATATATTATAAAATATTTATTTTAAAAGAATAAACTTATGCCTAGTGGTCCTAAGCGCGACTGCTACGCTATAGGTCTTGGGTTCGATTCCCAGGTCGAGCAAAAATGTTATTGGGTTTTTCTGTGAAATTCTCAGTAGCAGCTCGGAGTTAGGATTTGTGCCCGGTTAATGGCAATAGGCTCGCCCCCTATTACATGGGACCTAAACATACCGGCGAACTGTGGGTGTACATTGTTACACCTCTGCCTAACCCTTCGGGGAATACAGGCGTGATGGTATGATGGTATGTAAACTTATGCTATTGCTTATTCTTCTCCATACGAGACTACCTTTTAAAAAGGACAACTATAGTCTATTCCTTTTTCCTTGTATTTCACGTTCAAAGAGTCTTTTAATGGCCTAATTGAAATACATAATAAGACTTCTTGGAATCTCTCTCTGTATACCTTCCTAACGTGCAAAGATAAAAAGCTCATTTACCACGAATGAAGATTTTTATTCCACTTTTCATACCCCAGTCATGTAATTATCTGAAGTCAATAGATTTTATTTTCCGAAGTTACTATCTTCCTCCATTTCTAGGAAAAAATAACCTCGGCCAAACACCATCAATACAGATTCTCTGTCAAAATACGTTTATTTAATTAAAATTTTCCACACAACTTCACGTTATTTTATATTCACTAACAAAATTTTCAAAGTATTTATATAAAAATTTTCGATACAATTTTTATTAACAATATAAAAATTGTATCGAAAATTTACACACACATGTACAGTACAAATATTCTGTTCCGGCCCCATATAAAAATTTTCGATACAATTTTTATATTGTGAATAAAAATTGTATCGAACATTTTTATATGGGGCCGGAACAGAATATTTGTACTGTAAAATAAAAGCATAAAAAATTTACGGTGCCCTGTGAATGTGATGGAATGTCGTGTCCATTCATAGTAATAGTAGTGGGAATGATAGACGATCTGACCAGGGTATTGATTTATCCACATCAATGTTATAAATGCGAAAGTATCTGTCTGTTACCTCGTAACGGCAAAACCACTGATCCGGTAATAATATTTATCAATGAGATAGCTTGGCACTTGGTTAATGACATAGGCTATTTCTATATCGACGACTTGGTCTACGTCCATGATAACATAACCGACATTTAAGCGGGTGAAGTCGTGGGCAAAAGCTTGCTTTTTCATTTGCCTGAGAAATTCTCTTCAACATTATAATATCAGTACACATAATAATAATAATTTATATTCAGTAGCTTCTCGAAAAGGATTTATAAACCAGTAAGTTCACTTGGTTAGACTGTCTGTCTGCCAGTTATACTGGGGCAGTTAATTAAGTTTTTGATATGTGGGTGAGCTGATTCGTGGAATGTTAGGTACGTTATGTAATCATGTTGTATAATAATCGAAGCCCTATGTAACCGAACAGAAAGTTTAATCTGAGTCTGTCGCACAAACTTGGTCTATATTCCATTCGATGCTGGGTATAATAAGCTCCGTTATTTCATATTACATTTAAAGCAATGTAGACTATTTGCCATTTTCAACATATAACAATAACTGCCGATATTTGCCTGTTATTTTTCTAATGCTGAAATAAATTTAATGGAGAATAGATCTTGATATTGAAAGTAGGTTACATATATACAAATACCTTACCCTTATTCGAAAAGAAATTGTTTCTAATACGAAAGATAAGAGATTTTCTTTAACGCAAGTTATAGGTCACGTGGAGGAAGATAAACAACAAGCCAAAACAATTTGCCTCTAATGACACAAATAACATGTTTACCTATTTTGTATACAAACTGCGGAATGCCTGTTTATTGTCTACCAATGTTCGTGTTTTAGGATAGGACGACTGCAAACAATGTTATCTTGCCACGTGCTATTTTTAGTCCAGTATAGATAATATCACAGCCGTCTTCAACTTTCTGCGTATTATATTCGATAGAAGTGTTAGGGGCGAGCCTCGCTCGGCTTAGTATTCGCTATCAGATTTGACTCGCCTTCAGAGGTTTCTTGCTCAAATAATTGGTCAGAGTTGAAGGTCGGACTAGATAACATCTCGATGCAAACCATTCCCATTCCACACCAATTTACTAGCGTTTCTGCTGTCCGTTCCGTTTCAGTGTAATTCAAGGCTTCGTAATCCTTCTATCTGATCCATTTGCCCATTATCACTCGCTCATAAAGCTCAAATGTTCAACTGTAAATCCTGTGGGTGTTTCCATTATTGGGGCTAATAAATTGCCCCTAGGTTGAATTGCGTCTACGGTCGAGTGCGGGCGGTTCTATTACGAAGCAACAGAGCGGTTGTGCATTCTGCATTGCCCGCGCCCTTGGAGTACGAAGTAGGAATTATGTCCATAATAGCCTTGGGAACTATTATAATATACGCTGTTTCCAACCCTGAAAATTTCTATACACTTTTGCCTAGAATTCTCTCTAGAGAGCGGCACGGGGCCATTCCTTTGTTTATTTAATTTCCTGAGATGCTAATGGATATACGTTTCGCGGCCAAAAATGCAGGCCATTTCCTGTGAAAATATCTCTCTTTTAATAACGGCTCAGTGAAGTTTTGTTTTAACCTGGTAAATGGCAAGTTGAGTGCACTCAGCCGAAACTCCAATTTTAGGAACGTAGTGTAGTCTAAAAAGCGCCCCTTATATAATTAGGTAGTTAATTTTCGACGTAAATAAGATCAAATTGTGTACTAAAAATAAGATGTCGCTTTTTTTATTATCATTTGAAGTCCTTTCCGACCTCTCTCCTGTAAATAAGGTGGCTCTTTTTATTTGCGTACTTAACAATGGATTTTTATGTTTCACGATCTAAACGTGCACACCCGTTGACATAGTTACGGCATCTGGGAGAACTGAATGTTGCTCAGTGCTCACCTCGTCACAACGTTTTCACATTTCGATTTTATTGTGTTCGCCTTGTGTAAATTGGATTCGCATTGCAGTTGTGCATTGTCGATAATGGGGACAAGTACGCCGATTTTTACACAGACTCTAAAATATCCATCCAGTCGGAATTTTTCGCTGTCGTGACATAATAATGATGGATGGATATGAGTGTTCGATGTTATCCCACGTCACGTCTGATACCGCATCAATTAACTGTCGCTGAGTCGTACCTCTTAGTCGCACCTGATGGCTTTGCACTCCAACGACACGAGTCCGCCAAGCCAGTAGTCAGCCGACCGCGTTCGGAGTCGCACGCCCTTCGTCCTCGGGAGCGTCATAGTAAACGCGACCCTTAATCTTTAAAATATTTTTAGTTCACGGAAATCGCGTGTCGTCCACGATTCAGTGCTGTTCCAAATCGAGAGTGCACAAAGGAAGTTTATACTACTTGAGAATCGAACGTTTTGTACGTCGATGGGATGTAGTGTTTACAGTAATACCATAAGGTGAGTTTGTTTATATGTACGTCGATCAGCTGTGGCCTGTGAGGCGTTGGACTGCTTTCGAGTGTGTTTATAATACTGTCAAATTTGAGCCGCTCCTATTCAAACATGAAGATGAGGTTAAAGTGTTATTAGTGAGTCGATGTTGTTAACTGGTTTAGTTACATGTGTTTTAAATGCCTCTCAAGTGTGACGTGTGACGTGTTTAGTTAGTAAAAACAGGAAGTTAAAGACGAACGTTATCTTGCAACGGTTAATGATTAAGTTACGACTTGGTATTGGTGTGGTTGTTGGTTATAAATTGTAATTAAGAGAACTGTAGCAACAGCGCGATCCGTACGAGAATAGTGAAGTTATATTTCGTTCAATAAGTAATTAATCTGGGTAAAATTTTGTTGATAGAATAAGGGCTAACTAAAGCATAGCTAGCTCTTATTCTATCAACAAAATTTTCAGTTGTCAGTTAGGTTCTCATCAAAATAATTTATTTTGACATGATAATCTCCTACGAGATTTTGAATTACATATCATTTTGGAATCAAGTTATTAATGATTTTCACCCGCGTTAAGTAACGTCTCTGGTTACTGCTTTGTTCCTGTTCTAGCGTGATGTTATAAAGCCTATACTATTCCTCTTGAATTTGACAATAATATACAAATAACTTTTTTTAATCCGACTGGTACTCCTAAAGAATCGCTAGCGCGTGAAAACAAACTCTTCTGCTTTAAAATTTTAATAAGGATAATTAAAATGTGATTACTTTTATATGAAGCTCGCTATCGGGACAGTACCTTGAAGTTACTGCTCGGAAAAGAGCGCAAACACAAAATTGTAATTAGCAGTTACATGTTATCTTTACCTGTTTCCTAATTATCTCGTTAATTTTTATTATGTCGACGTATTTATTTTGCACTGTTCATTTAGTGCATGGCTTTGGCTATACAGATAAATTGTACTGCAGTCATTTGTAAACTATTTTGTTATTGTTATCATATTATTCTACATGCATACATTCAATGTCGCGTGGTTTGCTTGTTTACGAATTCAATAGAGCAAACAATGTTGCTTTAGCAAATAATATTTACATTCACTTCAAACGTTCTGTACGCGAAATACTAAATTCAATTTATAACAGAATAATCTATATTTCATCTACTTATTCTAGATTTGTGACCGTTGCGTTTATCTTGTATCTTCATGATATCAGGGGCTGATAAAACCAATCACAAATGATCACGCACACACTCACACTAGTACGGCCATTTATACTTCTAAACTAATATTATAAAGAGGAAAGTATTTTTTTGTTTAAACCGAATAGGCTCCGAAATTACTGGACTAATTGTAATGATATTTTTACCAATTTATAACTGTTGCATGCATACAATATTTTACAGATCGCAGAAGTGGCACCTTGTTCGTAGTGTCCTAGAAAGTTGCAAAACACTTCCTTGACAAAAATGGTTTTGTAGCTACGTTATTCCTGAGTAACTTAGGTTAAATGACATCACGCTAAGACACACGTGAGCTGAGCAGTAAACAAAGACGTAACTTAACGCAGATGAAATAAGCTACGCGGCCAAATCGCGGGTAGTTCGCTAGTTTATAATATTGGATTATATCATGGGTTTTTAAATAAGGAACCTGTAGCACGGAAGAGGTTATGAAAAGGAGATGGTATCGCCAGGGATTCTTTGAGAACGTCGGTGTATGTGGTTACTTATATTCTTCCCACGTTATTGTCTATGATTGAACCGATAACCTATAACTCTAGTTAGTTATGGTCTCAACTGGTTGCGCGTTCGTTAATAATTCTTGTATTTTTTTTACCCGACTGCGTCAGAAGGAGGGTTATGTTTTTTTGTTATAGTCTCGCGCATCGCTCCGTTGCACAGCCAGTTGAATCAACTAAAACCGTTGGTTAAAATGTTTTGTTTATTTTTAAGCTGAAGTTTGTTAAGTAATCTTCTAGTTTTCTTTTATTAATAATGTTCCTAATTGCCTACTTAAACATTTCCAAATCTTGTTGTTTTTTTCCTTAATGTACACAGCTTATATAGGAAAGTCTAATAAATTTTCATTCGCAGAAGTTACCTTACCTATCTAGTCAAATATTATTCGATATTTCCCTAAACTACGTAAAGCCGTTCAAGATACGATATCTCTCATATTTCAATCAAAATATTGCGAAATCGTACGAAAGGTTGACTGTAGGAAAAATATGATATGCCGCCGTACACTTGACATCTGTATTTTGCTGAGTCGCCGGTGTGAGTGTGCGATACAAGACACGAAAATGGGATTAGAATTTATTTAGGTATACAACTCGTGTTTTTTCATATTTTCTCTTTGATGGATTGGTTTGGTGTCTATATAAACGTATGATGATGCAAAGTAGGGGTTCAGTGAAGGACTAACTGAATGTTTCGATTTATTGAATTTAATTGTGGAAAGATCCGTGTATTATTTGTCTTGAGCCTTGAGACATCTTGAGATCCCATTGTTGTCAGACCTACGACATTCTAGCATGGGTGAAATATTGAGAGTACACAAACACACATAAACATACCATCACGCTTGTTTTCCCCGAAGGGATAGACAGAGGTGTAGGTACCAATGTGAACCCACAGTCCGCCAGTATGTCTGGTCCCATGTAATAGGGGGCGAGCATATTGCCATTAACCGGGCACAAATTCTAACTCCAAGCTGCTACTGAGAATATTATAGAAAAACTTCCCGGGAGTCGAAGGAAAGACCTCTAGCGTAGCAGTCGCGCTTAGGACCACCAGGCTAACGAGGCAGTATTTTGAGAATTGATAGAGGGATATGTCGTCAAGAAAGATGCGCATTTGCTAGCGTCAATGTTAGACCCTTTTTCAGGTATCAAGGTTAAAAAGTACCTTACTCACGAACATATAGGACATTGTTAAAAACCTATAAACGTGATTGGATGAAATTATGGCCTGCTTAAAGTGTCTGGTTACGATGAATAATAAACGATAGCTGACAATGGAGTCTTTTTTGACTTCATTTCACCCATTTGACGTTCAAGTGTCAGCCATACGTACTGAAATGTCGTGGGTATGGACACTCACTCCAAATGGTGTTAAAAACTGCACCAGAGTCCTCCTATATCTTCTTAATTCATTTTGCACTGGACGACCTGCCCGCGACTTCGTCCGCGTAGCTTATTTCACCCGCGTTAAGCTACGTCTTTCGTTACTGCTTCGCTCCCGTGGGCCGAAGCGTGATGGTATATAGCCTATGTTACTGAGGAATCATGTGGCTTTCTAATGCTGAAAGAATTTTTTAAATCGGCGTACTATTTTTTTAGTTTATTCATTACAAACATACAAATCTTTCCTCTTTATAATATTAGTGTAGATTATACAAAAACCTAAACCAATAGTTATCAGGTTATATTGTTAAAATAATTGCATTTTAGTGAAATATATTTTTAAGTATATGGCAAATACTTACATTGTTTTGTATTTATTGTGAAATAACGAAGCTTATTACATGCCAATATTTACATAACGTTATAACGATGTATGTTATAAATCAAAAACTATGTTATATAAAATAATAGCGTATAGGTTTGTACCTCGTTTTTTACTAGATTGACCATACAAGCTCTTAGTTTATATTCCGAAACTGAATCTGTTTACTCTGTGGTTACTTCTCGAGCACGGTTTTAAATGAAACTTAGATTAGAAAAGTATTTACTAACACTAAATAATAAGTTTTTTCTATGTTACTAACACTCTATGGATTTTTGTGTCCGCAATAAAACTAATATTATTATTATTATTTATTATTAAAGTCTGTAGCACACCGGAGGATGTAGGTAGGGTCTATGGGCCTATGGGTCGGGTGCATTTCAAATAGCGTACTAGGAATTGTTTGTTATCAATTTTAATTGCATTGATAAAGGAATTTATTATGTAAAAGTATTGTTGGAAAGGTTACTAGGTCTCATATTGCTATTTAATGTTGTCATTTACGATGTAGCGTCTAGTTTATAATCCTGGTTATTGCGCAACAAGCAAGTGATTATAGGAGCATATTCGTGGAAATTCTTAAGGTAGGGAAAGATGAATGTGTGCGTTGTAGTGAAGTAGAGTGACTAAGGCCCGGACTAACAAATGCAAATTTTATGTGACAAATTGTCAAGCGCATGTAATCCATACTATTATTATTAATGCAAAAGTAACTCTGTCTATCCGTGTGTCTGTCTGCTACGCTTTTTATGAATTAATACTACGGTTTTTATGAAATTTGGTATGGGGTAAGTTTAAACTCCGTGAAAGGATGTAGGCTAGATTTTATTCCGCGGCGTCGTCTGCGTCCGCTATAACCGACTTTTACATGGACCAAGTCGCGGGCAAAATCTAATTTTCTGTTATGATTTGACTGAAGGCACAACTTAAAAGTCACAAAAAAGGAGAATACGCTAATTCGTTTACTTGGATGACATATTTTTCCAGTTTTTTTTACCAAACTACCGTACCAATTTCGGTAAAAAAACAAAAAAGAATCATCAAAATCGATTCATAATTAGCGGAGTTATCGCGTACATACATAAAAAAAACATACAGTCAAATTGATAACCTCATCCTTCTTTGAAGTTGGTTAAAAACAATCGCAGCAGCTTACGTTCGCTTGACAATTCGCGATACGCTTCTCATTAATTTTCCATTCGAAAAACCGGCAGTAAAAGATTTGTCACGAAATAAAGAAGGAACAAATGCGGTAATGCCTATAATAATGTCAAAGAATAATTTTGCCAATAAACTTGGTTGCCAATTGCTAAGAAAATGTCTGTATGCCAAATTATGCTTAAATAATCTCTACTTGTTGGCAAGTACAAGCAAGTAACACGTCTATCTAATGAATCAATAGATAATTACATCAAGTGATGTAACATAATTACTAGTGATTAATTTGATTACAGCACTAGCTCGGTAGTAGGTAAATCTAATATTATTACTTAGTTCTACGCCTAAAAGCTTACTAACGTTCAGAATTCGTGGATTTTGTAAATGTTATTATTGTCCTTACTTTTGCGACTATCTATACTATAGAAATAAATAGGAATGTTCGAAATGTCGTACAAGTTACGAGCTTTTTAACCGACTTCAACAGAAGCAAAAAGAATATTGTAACCAAGATTTTGTAAAAACCAAATTGAAAGGAAAGAGTGTCCATGGAGTTTCTTGCTCGTTCTTCTCCATAGACACCTACGCTTTGGAACGAGCAACTAGCTTCAACTTTTAAATGTAACTTCTTGACAATTCAAAAGTGCCTGTAAATGGTCTAATTGAAATAAATGCTTTGACTTTAAATGCTTTGACTTTGACTTCAAAAAGAAGGTTATCAATTCGTTTGTAAGTTGTTTTTGTATTTTTTTTGTATGTGTGTTACGTGATACATTATAAATCGATTTTGATGATTCTTTTCTGTTTGATAGGTCATACTTCAGAGGTGGTCTCATATCATTATTTTTCAAATTGGTTTAGTAGTTTCGTGAAAAATTTAAATAATTAAAAAAAAAAGGCATCCAAGTAAACGAATAGCGTATTCTGCTTTCTTGTGACTTTTTAGTGGTATCTTGTTAATTTACGTAGTAGAACTATTACTTCATGGATTTGGATGACAGAAAATGGATACTAAAAAGCGAAAAATAAAAACTTAATAAATTTCCTTCAAATTAGAAAAGTTTTTGAAGGGGGCTGTCTTTTTTGTAAAAAAGTTTTCTTTTGCTAAATGCATATAAATGTGTACAAAAATCTGTTGATTTATTCCGGTTAATCATCAAAACTGCTGCACCTATTTTTATGGTACTTACTCGTGCAGCTAGCTGATGTTACAAGGAGTAACTTAAGCTACTTTTATTTTAGAATAATTAAGGTATCGCGCAAAAAGATTAAAACCCCGCAGATAAAAGACATTGACGCAGACAAAGTCGCGGGCTTGACGTCAACAACACGAACGTCTGCATCGAATGAAAATCCGTATTTAAATAAACTTTTTTAAAAGGAAGTCAGAGTTGCCATGTAATTAATTCTCCGTGTATTTTTATTTAATTTAAGACAACATTAACATCTCTCTAAGTAAAAAGATAAAAGCGTCTCTCGGACGCATTCTTGTGGATTTATCTATAACTAAATGAAATAGGGAAAACTTTAGATTACTTTGTCCCATTTGAGATGCTTCGTTTGTTAGATTGATGTTAATTAATTTTATTAGCTTAACAATTTATTGTTTCGTTTCGTTTGTGGCTGGAATATAATTTTGACAAGGCAGTTGGTTTTATGGCTTTCGAAATAGAAGCGTTTAAATTGTAATGTTGTCATCATATTGTACGCAACGAACTACGAGCATGTTTTCAAAGTTAAATAATACACTAAAGGGATAATTTGAAAGTAAATTTATTATTTATATACAAAATAAGTGAAATGTTGTTTTAAAAATAGTCGAGAGATTAGCTGGAATTTGTGTTTTTGATATCACAATATCTAATGCCCATTAGATATTTTCAGATATAGAAACGAAATAAATTTCAAAGCTACCTAATCCTGGAATTTAAATCGTAATTTCGAACCTATTTTATCAATTCACTGTTTTGTTTTATATAGGCTAGTATTAAGTTATCGACTAAGTGTACTTAAATTTAATATTGTACATATTATGTGCAATAATAGTTTAGAATATAGAATACATGGGACCTAAACATACCGGCGAACTGTGGATGTACTTTGGTACACCTCTGCCTAACCCTTCGTGGAATACAGGCGCGATGGTGTGATTGATGATTATGTTATAGAATGTAGACTAAACTTCATAACTCCATAACATATTTCGCACCTTGGTTTGCTAGCATATACTTAACATAAAACTATGAAACACGTAGCTGCCTACGTGGAATACTAAATAGGTGGCATTGAATTAAGTACTTTAACCCTAAACCACTTAGGTACTTATTTTAATAATACACTTTTGACAACATAATGTTTGTTTTGTAACTTTTATCTGAGGAATAAATAATAATATGAACGTTTGATAGCATTTTTATGAATGTCAAACTAACTTAGTTTTCTTTACCTGAAAACTATCTGATGATTGAGTAATCTATACTAATATAATAAAGCTGAAGACTTTGTTTCTTTGTTTGTTTGGTTAAACACGCTAACCTTAGGAACTACTAGTTTGAATTGAAAAATTCTTTTTTTGTTGGATAGTTCATTAATCGAGGAAGGCTATAGGTAACATCACGCTACGATTAATAAGTACGGAGCAGTAACCAAAGACGTAAACTAATGCGGATGAAAAAACTACGCGAACAAAGTCGCGAGCAGAAGCTAGTCTAAACTAATTGAACAGAGAGGTATAGTTTATTTGTTAGTAAGAGTTACTATTTGTAAATACTGATCCGATTTATATAAGTTCTTTGGCTGATAGATAGCTACACTATTACTGAGTGCTTTAGGCTAAGTTTTATGATATAGATACTCGACTTCCGAACGAAGTCGACGGCAGAAGTTACTACTGACCTTTCTTGCATCCCATTTTGTGGGATGTAAGTACAATCCCATATTGCTTAAAAATATTTGCGCGACAAGGAATAGGTATCTTCTCATCAAAAAAATATACCTTGCTCAAACTTCATCCCTTAATCAAGTCACTCGTTCTTAACAATCATCAAAACTTCCAACGTTTCTTTAACTGTCGTCGGATATTAGATAATGATCCCTTTAATTTTAACGCTTAATTAAACACAATTTAGTTTAATCACGACACCTCATGCCCCTCTACATGGTGTGAAGGAAGTTCATGCCTATTGCGGTAGGCTATGGTTAGCCGCTAAATAATTAATGAAATAAATCATCAATTATGCAGTTAAGTACTCTTTTGGAATGCGGAGCAAGGGCGGGTCAGAAATCGGGGACTTAGACTTATCTATTTATTGTTTTTTCACGTTATTATTATAACATTTTTTTATTTACAAATCTTTTAGGAGGACAATAGATTAGCAAAAATAATGATATTAGTCTTAGATAACGCATTAGGACAAAGCCGAACGGCGGAATAATATTTTATTAACGAAAAATATAAACTGAAACTCTCAAATGGCCAGCGTAGATAATACTATTCGTATGATTACATATCTGTCCTGGTCTTGAAATGTCACTATAACAAATGCCTACTAGAAATTGATAACATTCTTACGACTACACCTCAATTACGGCAGCCAATGTCAATAGAGTCTAGTATGCAGGAGATATTATAGTGCAAAGGTATGCAAAAACAGAGATGCACTCCCTCTTACCTCACTCAAATAGTCCGATGGGATGACAACTCGACACGACCGTAGATCAAGCACAGGACCAACGGCTTTACGTGCTTTTCGTGTCAAGCGAAGTGTCACATTACCAATTTCCAAACTCCGGGCGACTTCTTAGAAATTATTTGCTAAAGGAATTATCCAATAACACTTTTGTAGTCAAGCCCAGAACCTCACCAGACCAGCGAAGCAGAAATGGATGGCACATCTAACTCGTCCTCATGATTTAATACTGCGATATCTGTGAGATCGATGCATATCTTTACAACCAACAGTCCTTTGATACCGCCGGGAAAACTTTCCAGACGTCCTTTGCGCTCTAACGGAACCTTTTAAATTACGTATCTGCAGAAACTTAGTACATACGGCAGTAACTTTCAAGTAAATGGAACTTTGCATTTCCTCACATATTGAGCTCTTAATTCTTAATGAGATGGGTACCTATAATGAGGACAAATTGATTAATTTATTTTTCAAACTGTGTACAGTAACTAGTCATCAGTTTGACTTTCTAAAAGCACTAGAACTATGAATACGTTACCTTTTTTACAAGCTTTAATTTATTTTGACCTGTTCCAGTGGCTGTGGCTAATAAAATTTTACAAGCTAAATTTAAGCCACTTCTCAATGTTCTAATGAGTTGAAATTTTGCAATAATGTGCAATTTGCCAATGCAATATAATGATGTCATAGACTTGGTCTGATGATGGAGCCCAAAAGGTAGCTATAGGAATTCAATCAAATCTTACAAGTTAAACTTGACCTGCTTCTCTGTGTTCGATTAAGTTGGAATTTTGAATACATATGCTCATTGCTTGACAGTGCAATATAAGCTGTTTTAAATAGAACTTATTTATTTATTAAAACCTCCCTTACAACTATCATTACAGGTATGCCCCTAATAATAATAACCTACCTGTTTAAGATAGGCCTTTAAATTTTCTTACTATTTCCAAACCAGTGTCGATACCTGTTGTGTTACTTCAAAGTTAAGTAAACTTACACCATAAGTAGGTTCACCGCAATAGTTCAATAGGTCAAGAAGGATTTGAACCCGACCTCTTGATTGCCAGTTAACACTGTATTAATCGTTGTCGGGAACAGTCGTTTCTTATTTCACACGTACTTGTTGGTAAGTAATTACCTACCTACATTTGTACTCCGATAAAGATTGTTATTCCAGCCTATTATTGTCCCACTCCAGGGCAAAGGGCTCATCTTCTTTAGAGTGATAGAGATATCACGAAACTTGATCACCACCCTTGTTTAAGCCGGATTGGTTTCAGATTTATATTAAACTAGCAACCTGCCCGCGACTTCGTCCGCATGGCATATTTCACCCGCGTCAAGTTACGTCTTTCATTACTGCTCCGCTCCCGTGGATCGTAGCGTGATGGTATATAGCCTATGTTACTCAGGATAAATGTAACTATCTATTGGTGAAGAAATGGTTAAAATTCGTCCAGTAGTTTCGGAGCCTATTCGTTACAAACAAACAAATCTTTCCTCTTTATAATAATGTATTAGTATTAAATAAGTCCAGGTTTCCTCACGATGATTTTCCTTACACATATACACAAATGAAAAATTTTGGAAATCTATATTCTACATTCATTTATTTTTTCATAATAGTTTTTTTGACAATAATCCCTACTGACAACATAAGACAAAGTGCGTTATTTTTTTGGTCTAATACTAATAATAAATGGAGTATTATGCAAGTCGAATTTTAGAATATTTAAATCAAATTGAAGTAGTTAGGTACTACAAATATCTGTTTTTGAAATTCAATTCAAGATCCTTTTCGTTTGTTGTTTAGGTACTAACTTAGTAAATAGAATGGAAACATGTTTATTAAACTGTTTACCATTTCATAAGTGTACTAAAATGATACCAAATAAACGAGCGAAAATGTATTCTTCAGACCGTTTGCGGCCACGGCTGCAAATCTTAATGCAGACTAGCCAAGTACGTAGAAGATATTATAGTGCATAAGTGTGTGCGCAAACACAGGTGCACTCCCTGTTCCCTAACTCTCATAGTCCGATGGGACGGCAATCCGACACAACCAGGGAGGGATCAGGCACAGGACCAACGTCTTTACGTGCTATCCGAGGCACGGGGATGTCACATCACCTACTTTAAAACTCCGGGCTGTAACTGAGAAATTTCTAATTGAAAAATCCAATAACACTTTTTGTCCGAGGGCTGCACGCTCAACAATTGTGCTTGCCACCACGAGACCAACGGGACAGTTAAAAAAAATAAACGGGTACGCACGACTAGACGAGTGCTTTTATTTTACATATTAATATGAAAACATTTTGAAACAGATAATTATTGCTTCGTATTTAGTATTTTGTTTGTGTAACTTTAATTAATACGTAGGGAATACTACGAATTTCAATTTCGTTGATACATTGTACTACGTCACCACTCGAGTTAATACAAAAGGTGTGTAAAAAGCAGGCCAAGTGCTATTCGGTCTCGCACATGAAAGGTCCCGTACCACCGTACAATATTAAAATCAAATAAAAAAAGCGTCAAAAAATAATAAGTGTGTGGACACAAGAAACTTATTTTTCTTTTTTTATTACACACATACCTTCCCGCCTTTATTCCCCGAAGGGTTAGGCAGAGGTGTACCAATGTACACCCACAGTCCGCCGAAATGTTTAGGTCCCATGTAATAGCGAGCCTATTGTCATTAAACGGGCACAAATCCTAACTCGGAGTTAGGATTTGTGCGGAGACTAGTAACTCTACTACCTAGAATTTCATGAAAAACCCAATAGCATTGCTCGACCAGGGAATCGAACCCAAGACATCTAGCGTAGCAGTTGCGCTTAGGACCACTAGGCCAATGAGGCAGACCCGGCGGTTTATTTGTTCTTATCGCGCCTATAGAAATACAAGACACTAAGAAAATTACAACTCTACTTATTACGGTTCATGAGATAAAGCCCGCTGACAGCTTGACTGACGGACAGCAGAGGCTTAAAGTAATAGGGGCCCGGCACCCTTCGAGTACGGAACCTAAAGACATTAAAATTATCGCCTAAATCCAATGTGACAAACATTATCTTTAAGTTTTATCTGGAGCTGAACTGGATGATAGTCACTGAACTCCAAACACCATTAAATAAATTACAAATTGACACAAAAGATAAGGAAGAAACGCCCTTAAAACCAAAAAAAAAACACATAAACAAAGCAACTTTTAGCTTATCATAATATCTCCAAATATTGTCAATAAACAGACAGTCAATTTTAATTTAATCACCTCATTATCAGGTTGTAAGTCAATTAAAACACTATGTATTGGTTGCGTATCTTTGTTTAGATCATTAATAATAGTATTGCCTCACGATAAAACACAGTAACGTTGTCATAATCGCTTACTCTTAGATATTACAGTCGTTACTTAGAGGTTATACCGGTTTGTTAAGCGGTTTCTTCCATTATGAATTTTAATGGTAATGGGACATCTTTTATGTGCATGTCTATAAATTGTCAATTTTGTTGTTTATTATTATTATCTAGCCTGGCCTGTAATGTCTCACTGCTGGGCAAAGGCCTCCTCCGAGGCCTTAGTATTATTTTCTGGTGCCATCTCGAACCAGCCCACTAGACTCGGTGCGCGTCTAGTTCATCTCGCCACCTCTTCCTGTGCCGACCATCCTTAAGCAGCAATTGCATGGGGGTTTTGGCCAGCGGTCGTTCCATGCGACTAACGTGTCCGGCCCAATTCCATTTGAGCCTGGCAGCCGCCTTACACACGTCCATAATCCAGTCCAGTCAGTTTTACTACTTCCTTCAAATATCCCATTAGTCATCGTCATCATAGTCGTTTCATTTATCGCCACTATCAGCTCGTATTTTCCCATTATGGAAGTTCTAGTTTGTTACAATCTGTTTCAAGAGGCTTATGGAGTTAGAGAACTTGACCTATCGGTTAAATTAAAAGTTGATGTCCTAATTATGTAATCTCAATGTGAATGAAGGCTTAAGTTGGCTAGTTTAAGGTTCTAAGCTATTTGCATAATACATAATTGTAATAGGTTTTAAACACGTAAATAATCGAGAGTCTTTTACAAAACTCCTAAAGGATTTTTCTAGATTTGATTTGGCTAACTTGAGTCGACACCCACTAGTGTTACCTATTCAGCAATATGAAATCGTTACTTCATTTTGATGGTTAGCGAAAACGATTCGAAATAGCGATGTGGTGACCCGCAAAGGGTTCGCCCGGCCGATGTACCGTTGGCATGGCTAGACGTCGCGGTAACGAGACGACAGGCTGAAGGGTGGTATGTACTTAAAGGTGAATATATACACGAGCGTTTCGTTGTAGCGTAACGTTCATACGAATGCTACAATACAAACAAAAGCTCAAATAAAGCTTTTGCTATGTAACATTCCCGCGAACGCTCGAAGCTGCTCGTCGTAATGTTCAAGGCAAGTTATTTACCTGTAACATTCCTTTCTATTTTGTATTAACTCTTCGTTGAAATGTATCTGCAGATTGCGTGTGCTGCGTGTCTTTGCTTGATAAAATGTTACACAAATTAGCTCGATGGTTTTTAAAGTCAAGTTGTAACAAAGCGTTGAGTGTCGTGCTCAATATTCGGTTCGTGAGAGGGTGACACAGAAGAGCGGCTCAATGTTCTGTTACTGAAGTAAACGCTCAAGTGTATACTCATCCAAAAATCTGGAATGAATTTATGACAAGCATACGTTCCAGAAAAAAATATCCTTTGAATGAGTCTTTCATCGAATTTAAGATCGATTTTGAAGTAGTCTGACATATGGGTGAAGCGATTCCATTAGCGAATTCATTGGCACTTTCAATTTCAATCACGTAGTGAACGATTTCGGATATTGAAATAACGAATCTATAAAAATCAGCCTTAGTCTCCAGTTTTTGACTTGCGATTACAAAACATCCATCATAAAGTATATTTCGTTATAAGACGGGGGCTGTAATGTAAGATACTGTTTTGTAGTGAACAAAACTTTGGCTTCAATTACTCAAGGCTTTGCCTCAAGAGTGTTCTCATGAAATAGTAATCATTTGGTAACAATTACTTCGTCAAACAACGAATTATGTGTAAGTTCGTTACGTTTATAATCAAATTCTAATCTTGGAATAGGAGCAACCGTTTCTTCTCCTCAAATTCTGAAGATTTTCAATCATAACACGTTTAACGTTTAACCACGAAGTCCTTATGCGTACTAATATAATAAATCTAGAGGGTTTGTTTGTTTACACGCGCTAATTTCTCGAACTATCAGACGGATTTAAAAAAAATCGTTTCGCCTGATTATTTAGTATAGGTTATATAACACGCTACAACCCAATAACCAAAGACGTAACTTACCTTGGGTGAAAAAAGCCACGCGGACGAAGTCGCATGCAGAAACTAGTTCTAAAATCAAACGGGATTAAGACTTCTCACTCACAACTGTCAGTTTACTCTGAACAGTATTTTATCTACCTGTGTTTGTTTGTGACCTTATCTATCGCCATTGAAATTTTGAATGGTTGGTCTTAAGTGTAGTTCCCATGTAATAGAACGGTGGTTCACAGTTCTTCCAAGGCCTTTTTATTGTTCTTCTTATTGTATTTCTAATTCGTTACCATTACATTATAATCTCTTATTAAGACGGCACGATTATTCATTGTTTTACATTAGAAGACTTAAAACTATTGAACGCTTTAAAATTTTAGTTTTGCAATATTTGACAGACAATATTATCTTTCGTCGAAAAGCTAAATTGAAATAGGAGTAAACTTTTTCATTTACTCGGCCAAAGGCACACTGACTCGTTGGTCAATGACTGTCTACAGCGAAAACATTGAGTGATGGCCTATGAATTAGAATTTGCAAAGGGTATTCACGAAATTAAAATTCATTTGCTTAGGATACCAACGCATAGTGGGGACCTTTTTGTAGTGTTTTCTACGTACCATGTTTACTGTTTTCCATTGCAAATTTATTTGTGGCTCACCCTTGTCTCCTGTTACGAGATAAATGAGAATTGTATTAAAGGATTCTTTCAAGGTCATGTTTATGTAATCAACCTTGTAGTGAAACCCTGCTAAAGCTATTTCGCAAAACGATTGTAGATAAATAATACCTAGTTATATCTTCCCGGCCAGATTTCTGTCACTGTGGACAGTCTCAGTGGAGACTGGCCAGGTACACAGGTGATATTATAGTGCCTAAGTATGTGCGCAAACACAGGTGCACTCCATCTTCTCTCACTACACAGGACACGACCAGGGAGGGACCACACGCAGGTCCAACGGCTTTGCAAGACACGGAGGTGTCACACCACCAACTTTCATAATCCGAGCGCTACTAAGAACTTCCTAATGGAAAAACCCAATGGCACTTTTTACCCGTCCTGAGAATCGAACTCCGCCAGACCAATGAGGCAGTACGGGACGGAGCACAGAAATAATATAGCTTCACATCGTATTGTGACGTCAGAATAAATATTTGCTTAGGCGTCGTATTTATTACCAACCTATTGTAATTTCTTTGATAGGTTTCCGAAGTTGCTTTTCTTCTAGTTTTATTATTACGACCACAAAAGCAGTCGTGTAAGTAGAAATCTCTGTTTACCTAACCCTCGTTTTCATTATTCGTTCGGACTTTATTTGGTAGCTTGGTCAGTTTTTTCCGCGGGAGTTTTCTCTGTTTTAATAAGTGGAAAATGTCTGTGTGAGCTTTTTTAAGAGTGTCCTCAGACAAGGAGTTTTGATTAAAACTACGCTTTTTTACTCTTGTACGTTGTATTTTTTTGAAATACTGACTTCTGCCCACGACTTAGTGTGCGTCAAAGTTGTTATTTTATCCCGCGAGAACCGTACATTTTTCCGGGATGAAAAGTAGCCTATGTGCTTCTTCAGACTATAATTTATCCCTCTGCCAAATTCCATATAGATCCGTTCAGCCGTTCTTGTGTGATTGACTTACAAACATCCATCTATCCAAACTTTCGCATTTATAATAATAAGTAGTAAGATGCTTTTCGTTTATTTTTCACTTATGTGTAAGGTTAAGTAAAATGTGTTACTCCCAATACATTTGAAACATTTAAGTCATATTTTCAAGTACAACTTAAGACTTCTTTGGTAACCTCTGGAAAACTTTGAAGATCCTTCTAAAGTCTCTCGAGTCTCTTTAGTGGAACATTTGTCAATACAATTTATTGGTCTAATTTTTCTTTATAAATCACAAGTTCCATAATAACTTGGTCCGTAGCCTATTAAAAACAACAATCGATATCCCTCATTTTCGTATGATTTCGACTACTGCCAGTATGTGCGACTCATTTTTGTACCACTTTATTTTCCAAACGAAACTAATGAGTATTGCAATACCCATTAGTTTGGCCTGCAGGCCAGAATGTATTTTTCCTTTGTACGGAATATTTCACCCACCAAAATATTGCTAGCGTTGTACTCGGCTTATGTTTTGGGCACGGCTAGTCCAGTCCATACCTATTTATCCTTTTATACTACACATTGTATAATTTTTTTCCACATCTGTATTTGCACAGCCTGTTTGTTTGTCAACGTCACTACAACCTCACTCGTATTCAAAACTGACTCTTATTTTGCTTCTGTTTGGATTCATAATTGAAAAGCAACGTCAAAAGCTCGGTTTTACAATGTAACAACATGGCTTATTATTTTATACATAAATGGAATTAATATTAAAAGGTACGGACGGATACTTATATTCAGTGTACAGTCAGCACTAGAAGTTGTTTGTATTTCAGAATAAACAACATTATATAGATAGTACGTACATAGTTATTGGAAATACATAATCTTGGTAAGTACACTAATTATAAGCAATATAACCCATCTTCATGCAATTATTTCATTAATTTATAATACGTGCCATATATTTTTAGTATTGATATAGGAAATGACATAATAGTTTTGTCATAAAGTAAACCTGTTTGACGTGACCTCAACGTAACGCAAAAGACTATGCAAATCCGTAAACATTACGTTATTAACTAGGTAATAAAAAATAATTAAAAGCAACACTAATGATTACGCTCCTAATTCGAATAATTTCTCAAATAGGTCACGCGGTTAACTGTGGAAACTCGGTAGAAAGGTCACTCACGCCTTCACCAGTAATTTACTAATATTAGATTGCGTCCCCACGAGACCAGTGCTATGCGAGTGAGCGAGGAAAAATACCCATACTAACTAACAAGAATCCTTTGGGAGAATGGTGGCTTATAAAAAGGCAAGTTGACCACAAATGTCTTGTAGCTAGAGAGCGGCGGCGCGTAAAATTATTTGTCGTAAGTCGTAAATAATGACTCGGATGTGGACGGCATTAAGTTCCACGTGAATTTTCTCCCATTCCTGAAAATTCTGCTCAGTAACCATCCTTAGGCTTGGTGTTACGAGTAATACGAACGCGGAGCCTGACTTAATTAGGAATTACAGTCATAGTTACATTATTCACCTATTAATATTAATTTACTCACACGTTAGCCTAGTGGTCCTAAGTGCGACTGCTACGCTAGAGGTCTTGGGTTCGAATCCCAGGTCGAGCAAAGTGTTATTAGATTTTTCTGTGAAATTCTCAGTAGCAGCTCGGAGTTAGGATTTATGCCCGGTTATTAATGGCACTCCCTATTACATAGGACGTAAACATACAGGCTAGCTGTATATTTGGTATACCTCTGCTTAACCCTTCGGGAGATACAGGGGTGATGATGGTAATTTTAATTTTGTAATATCTGGCATTTGTCGACTTGTCTGCTATTTATTAAGAGGCTGACGACATTTATCTTTCGGCAGAATTATTTAATTAAACCTGTCGTCATATTTCACAGAATATGATGTTTTTTTGGCTTCACTGCGTAAAGGGAAACAAATTATATGACGGATTGATGTCAACTGAAGTGTGAATTATACAAGTTTGTGCGGTCATGGACCCAGGGGAATCCTTAACTGTATCGAGGAGAAAATAAAATGAACTTGGTCAGTTCATAATGATCGAGTACAATAGTCTATTCTCTATGATTCTGTCTATACAAAATAATAAACTATTTAATCAAAGTCGTATTAATCATTAAAATGATTCGGGTCACAAAAAGTTTAGTTTGATACATTTTTGCACTATTACGTCGAGGTTAATGTCCGTCTGAACAGGGCTACGAACTTGCGACCCCGCGTCATTGAAACCATTATTTTTACCCGTGAACAGGGCCGCTTTCGGTATCTCTCTCAGTTTTCGCTCTAAAAATAGCTGCGGCTTGCTCTAATGTCGGCATTTAGATAGAGACAAAATGCATTTCGTTTGTTATGAGAATCAGTCGTTCTTCGTTAACCAACCTGACAGATGAGTCAAGTTTTTGTAATGCTGTTAGTTAAACTGTTGTCCCGTTCAAATATATTTCCTATTGACTGGAAGTTAAGCATTTTAATATCATTTTTTCAATTAAGATATTCACTTTTTTGAGCGAGAATTTAATTTGCTTTGATCGTCGAGATTGAATGACTGATAATTAAAATCTAATTAACGGTCATATATTATTAATCCATTTTGATATAACCGTAGTTTGTACGGCACAGTAACTGCATGAACCACTCCAGAAAACCGGGAGAAACTATCTAACTAACCATATTAGTAAACAGCGCCACAAACTTATCCAGTATGAAGGAATTAAGTTTAAAATGCAATCTAGCTCTTCCAAGCAAGCCTTTCAATAGTTAAAAACCTTTAGTCGATTTCCTAATTGCATTTTAGCGGTTCATCATTAAGAGTCTTGCAGTAAAACTTTGACCCGTGTGACATAAAAGTGAATGGCGTCAGTTTTACTGCATGGAAATAAATGGAATAATTCGTAATTAATGTTATTGTAGAAGTTAATCTGCCATTAAAGACCTATTCCGTTCAGTGTCATGGCGACCTTCAGTTTTATGGAGCGAAAGTTTATGGGACTCTGCATGGACCCAAAAATTTAATGTGCCGTTGATTTTATTGGTACAGAGTATCTTTGTGTTGGCGTTTAATATGTTTACGATTTTCATGTTTTTGGGGCGATTAACGTTACGCTTTCGCCAATGTAATTAATCTTCATTTAAGCTGAAAACTCGTGCGGGATCTACCATCCCCAGAAAATTTAATATAAATTATTAAGACCCTATAATCAAGTTTTAATCTTGGTTTCAATTCACTTATTTAGAAACGTGTTTCACAAATTGGATTAATAAGAATAGTCTCGTCAAAGCATTCCAAAGCCCCATGATATTTAGATTAAATACTTGATCGGTGATCCCTTGATCGCAATAAGCAATTACTTGTTCAATACATAATAAACGCGATAAAATTCTTAATTTATGGATTTCGCAATTAAAATAGGATCAAACGTTAATTACATTTGTTTGAAAAAGGTTAGGTAAATATAATTAGCTTCTATATATTTGTTTATCCACGCAAAATGGAAAATATCTTGTATACTAGCGTCTGCCCGCGACTTCGTCCTTATCAAAGCTGATATAGTATCAGTGACGGTAAATTTTTAGCCTCTATGCTATTCCAAACTATGATGTATCGCTATGCCAAATGTTATCCAGAGCCGTTCTGCCGTGATTGAGTATCAAACATCCATCTATCCAAACCTACGCATTTATAATAATATGTACTAGTAAAATTGTTGCATTAACTAGAAACATGGCCAACAATCAAAATAATACCGATTCTCAATACAACAATAAGCTGACAGAATTGATAGACGACGCTATATTTTGCGGAATACCCCCAGTATTGGACACGACACCCAACAACGACAAAGATTTACTACCAACGAACATTTTTGTAACTGCGGTCCAGTTTTAGTGCGGGCATACATACAATATTAAGGTGCCCGGACTAAAGTATGTTTCGGAATTGGATATGCTTCTTGGGCAGAACTGTCGCTATTCCATTTCATAGTTTCATTTCTGAGAAGATTTCAACGGTAAACTTTTCATTGTGACATCTGTACAAATGAATAAAATGAAGCGTCTGTTTGCAATGCCAAACTAATAAGATTATAGCTAAATGCATTTGAATGAATGTTAACACGGTATTTACACCATAGAAAATTTTTGTTACTTTGTTTGTTCCGGCTCATCTCCGAAACGGTTAGACCAATTTCGATGGAACTTTCACTGGCAGATAGCTGATGTTATCCGGAGTAAGTGAGGCATTTTTAGTTTGAAATAATAATTAGTGTTTCGCGTATAAAACGGATATTTATTCGGACAAAATCGAGTGCAGAAACTAGTTGACAATAAGAATAGAACTTTCTCGAAATAAATGATCAAATTGAATTCCAACATTAATCAGTCTCGTTTGGGCTTTGTTCTCTAATACAATTAACATACACCAAAGACTCATTAGAAATTGTTTCTTTCGTCTTGCCAACACATGACCGAGTTAACTAAACGGTTTTTGTGTAACAATCAATTTAGCAACCATCGTTGGTGTGTTGAGGATCCATCGTTAATCTTACCTCGGCGGACTCTTCTAAGTCCATTGCAATACGTAAAACATCTAATGGTTTACGTGCATCCATTCCGGTTTACGACGATTTTATTGTTCGCTCCTTTTGTCGTTTTCTTGTGAGGAACATGTTTATGAGATTCTATTCAGCGTTCTAACACTCAATGGGATATATGACTTGTGAATATCGAGCACTTTCTTTTATCTGGTCCGGGCTAAAATGAGCTAGGCTGTCTGATCTGTCGAATCCCACGTCATTCCATTCCTATAGCCTTTAACGATGTCATCATCCCTTCAAAGATTTGCCTATCAGTGTCGCAAATTTTTTCCGATGAAAAACTTAAGCAATTTTTGTCCAATCACTAACTATAGTAATATTATAAATGTAAAGTAATTATGTCTGTCTGTTTTTTTTTCTTTCACGCCTAAAGTAAACTAAAGATTTTGATATAATTTGGTACGGAGATAGATAAGACCTTAGAGAAGGACATTGGCTACCTGTTGTCGCGAGAAAAAGACGTGAAGAGGTTAAAATAAGGGATGAATGTTTGTATGGGAGTCCGTCATTATTCAAGATAGAACCAAGAATCTTTGTATTTAGGCACTGGTTAAAAAATAAAGATACATTTGTTAAAACGTTTTTAAAATATGAGTATCATAAAAATAAAAATGGCTGCCCAAAGTAACCTTTCTACGCGGACGAAGTCGCAAGTAAAAGCTAGTTGATTTGATATATAAAATTTTGCAAATTTTTCTAGTACTGTTATCAAGTTAAGACCAGACGCCTTAAAGCCCTAGTTGAGACTAGTAGAAAAGCAAGATTGTTAGCTTTGTCAGCAGTCTAGTTTATTGCTGGTATATTACTGTCCGTTGCTTCTAATTTAATTTACTTTTTATCCCTGTCCGTCTATATCACGAAACAACATTTCTCCAGAGAAAACGCATTGTTTTTAATTAAAACTTTTATGCCCTTATTTTCGGTCATAAATAAGAGAATATTATCAGTTCGGTGTGTAACTAATAATTTATAACACCATAAACTTGACGTAATAATTGCTCAGATCCAGGTATTTGGAATGTTGCCAGAAACGCATAGATAAGATATCTTAGAAGCTTGTTCGTTCGACAGTATCTATAAATCGAAATTGTTTTACAATTATTTCTGGACAAAAATTTATGGTTTTAAATTTAATTCCAATCAAAACAAGCCCACTGGAATTACTTGGAAACGTACCTGAAATAATGATCGTAAAATGCTACAGTAAACCGTTCGATGCTTGGTTTGTATAATAATTTGACTTGGAGCCAAGTGACTTGATTATCATTGGTGCTAACCATTGTGTTCGTGTTTATGATTTGCTGTCTGGCAGAGGTTCCAGGAAAAGTATGTCATAAAAACGTCGCCATATTAATTTCATGATGTGCAACCAACACTGGTTAAGGCGAACAGGATGAGTCAACAATATTTTGACGTTATTATCAGATACGAAAGTCATTATTGAAGATAAATATACAAGTGCAATATCAATATAGCATTAGGTCAGTTCTGATCTATACTCCATATAATCAAAGTTTTTCTAGGGTTCAGTATGTGTAGGGTGCTAACAGAACCCTATTATGGCCTCTGCAGTCCCATCTGTCTGTCTGTCAGCGGGCTGTGTCTCATGAACCGTAAAAGGTAGACAGGTTTCACGGAGTATTTGCAATGCTACCATAACAACAAATCAAATAAAAAAAATTGTTAATTAGTAAGTTGTGGTAAATATTGAACGTTGGTAAGAAACCTATAATATGTGAGAGTCCGACTCACACTTGACTGGTTTTATATCATTTTTAAATGCAGAAAACAAGCACGAACACAATTTTCAGTACGTTTGCACTTACTCTATGTAATGGAAGTGATGCACTTCCACTTTTATCGGAAAACGGTTTTATAGTTTTACTCAGACCTAAGTTTATTGACATGAGGACCACGTGCACCGTAGGATCGGGGTTAAAGATACCTTATTACTGTCGCTACGAGGAAATAATCTTTGAACTGTACAATAAATAAAAATGAATGGTTAAATGTGTTGCTAAGCTCAAAACTCAGCTGTGTCGACGGCGCGTTCGTGTTCCACGCGCGCCTCAAAGAGATGTCAGCAAAAGGAAGGGGCCACTGAGGGCCGATGCCTGCCGGGGCTGCGGGTTGTTCGCAAGAGATATCGCGCCCCCGGAACGCAAAGGGCACAAGAAGGAACATGGGTGGGTTTTAGTCAGTAAAAGTCTGAGACACCCTCCCGCCCCGCCCAGGGCGGGAGAAGTTATTTGATGATTTCCTACCCACCAAAAAAAAAAAAGCTCAAAACTCAAGAGGGTCTGGACCGATTTCGCTAATTCTTTTTATTATAATGTGCTAATTACCGGGACGAGGTTTATTATTATAAAAGATTTTTTTGAAAATTCCCCGGGTAAATCGGAAATTTGCATCCAGGTGAAGCCGGGGCGGTTCCCTCGGTAAAAATAAGAACATTACGTCGTCTAACGTTTCCTTTTCACTTTCGGTGTATGGAAAGTTTGCGTAATTGGAAAAATTCCAGATGTACAGTTACAGACGTTTGTAAATATTGGACTAACTAGACAAACGTTACTTACAGTACTGCTTGTGTCTGTTTTGTATCGGCTTGTGGAAACAACGAATGGACTGTATGATGTGGTTGAAAATGAAATAAAGCCTTAAACCGAAAACACGATTTATTGGATATGATGAAATTATTACATGAGAATGATAGCGATGGAAAAAGGATGACAAAAAATACAACAAGAAAACAAGAACAAATCTCGAATGTCAATATAAAAATACTTTATAATTAGAACCAGAGTTTTTAAAATTAAAGAGTTCGTAACAGTTTGCTTTGGTACATCTTGGTCTTGCAGTGAAATGGTTCATTGTGAATATATGAGAATTTCTATTATTTTGTAATTCAACTGTCTTCTCTCTTTGCCCTGGTCGCATAATACTAAGGGTAGTGGAGGGTCTGCGTGGTTTAAATGTGTTCTGCTTTATTCAGATGTTATGTTCGTCAAAAGGGTAAATCTAAAATCCATACACATCCAATGATTTATTTATTTGGACCATAAGTGATTCCGTCTGACCCATAATTACTTCTCTCCCGTCAAATTATCGTGAAGCGTGTGTCCGGGTCAAGGTATATTGCAATGGATATTGGTGTGGTGACTCCGGCCTGGCGACCTCAAACTCACCCCTGTTGACTCATTGTGGTTATTCGGTTTGCTTACCCACAAATCAGTGTTGTTATTACACTAATCTACCTATATTGATTTAGGATAGCGTTGAATATTGAATTACTGTTTGGGAAATAAATTGTTTTTGTTTTTACACCTCCGCCTAACATTTTACCGTGTTCCTTTTTTCTGATAAAAGTTACTTTCGATCACCAATCCCACCACTAAGTATTGTAGTTTATGTAACCCCTTTGACCTTCAATTTTATCGGTCTTCTGAAGGCCCCCAATCTACGGGTGGATTACGAACCCACATACAAATTGACATTGTAGTATTCTACGACGTTTATGTAAAGACCGCGGTGACAATTTGGAACATGGCATGTTGATATTTGTCCATCACTTTGTAAGTGTTCTAAGAAATTTTATATTTATCCAAGGCTGTAATATTCATAGATTAGAATCGATAGGCGGTAGCTGACGGAGTTTGTACGCGTGTGATTTCTTTATGAAAGCGCTTTCGACTCCCTTTTCCTGATCTGTCATTCAGATGTCGAAATACGATTTTGTGTCCGTATTTTCCGTGTACACAGTGTCGTATCCATACCAAATAACCTAAATGGGATGTCATCCTATGTCATGAATGAGATTAGATGAGCTGTTTGGAGTGTGTAGGTTAATTCAGCAGTACTTTATATCTTTATTTGTTATGATGGCCGTGGGGTAAAGGCGCTTGTTTCTAATGCTTGAGGTTGTGCGATCAAATCTGAATAAGTACGAATGCCACTTTTTCTAATAATGTACTGACTAAGTTTATATTGGACATTAATTACATCAGTAAAGGTTTTAGTTTTGAACAAAATTGATGATCAATGCTCTTGCCTTCTCTGTATGGAAGAGGCCTTTGACCTGCAGTGGGGCATAATTTTTTTTTTTTTTAATCTCATTTTGAAGTTTTTAGTATAAACTAATTGCGTAAGATTCTAAAACATCTGTTTTCCTTAATGATGATATTATTTATGTTTTAAATATTCAGGGTTTTGGGTGCGTTAGGCGGCTTTTCCCGGTTAGCTAGCCTGAAATCCACGACGCCGCGTTATTTTAATGATTTCCCGCGAGACGTGCCTACCTTTTTTTTTAAATAATGCTAATTTTGCCGTCTATTGTTCGACCAAAGCGGTTTTCTTTATAATCACTTGAAAGCTTTATTCCACTAAGATTTAAATAGATAGTGATGATAATATAAATCTTCTTTCCTCGTATTACTTTGTTGCATAATTTTTAGACGCGCTGTAATGTAACAAACTCTATATGCTGTCAAAATTGGGTCTCATTTTAATACAAATAAAATAACACTACCAAACTTGATATAATTACTTTAATTTCGTTTTTGATTAAGTGTTTTAATGTCCTCGTTATAAGCCACAATGTATTTCGTTAGTATTTTTTCGTTTCACTGTAAAACTAACCTTTGCAATTTTTTTTATAATAAAATTTAGCCCATAGCACTCAGAGATAACGTAGCTTCCTATCAACAAAATAATTTTCAAAATTGGCTCAGCAGTTTCGAAGATTAACGCATGCAAACAAACAAACAAACAACCCTCAGCTTTAATAACATCGATCACAGATTCCTGTAAATCATTAGTTACGCCTACAAATTGTTCGATTCCTGAAATGTTACGTATGACTAAAACTGACTAGTTTCATGGAAAATTCACAGAACTACGTAGTGTATCCTTCTAATTCTGTATTAATGATAGTTACGTCAATATAGAATGAAAACATCAACATCATCGTTAGCCTAATGGTCGTAAGCGCGTCTGCTACCTAAAGGTCTTGATTCGATTCCCAGGTCACTCAAAAAGTGTTATTGGGTGTTTCTATGAAATTCTCAGTAGCAGCTCGGAGTTAGGATTTGTGCAGGCTCGCCCCCTATTACATGGGACCTAAACATACCGGCGAACGGTGGGTGTATATTGGTATACCTCTGCCTAACCCTTCGGGGAATACAAGCGTGATGGTATGTTCCATAAACATAGTAATTTAGGTAATAATTTGGTTTTGTTGTGGAAGGTGTGGCGATAACATTAAATATCTAAACTACGTAACTGCCTCGGTAGCCTAGTGGTCCTAAGCGTGACTGCTACGCTAGAGGTCTTGGGTTCGATTCCCAGGTCGAGCAAAAAGTGTTATTGGGTTTTTCTATGAAATTCTCAGTAGCAGCTCGGAGTTAGGATTTGTGCCCGGTTAATGGCAATAGGCTCGCCCCTTATTACATGGGACCTAAATATACCGGCGAACTGTGGGTGTACATTGTTACACCTCTGCCTAACCCTTCGGGGAATACAGGCGTGAGTGTATCTAAACTACGTGTTTACCTCATGTCACTTTACTTAATCAAATTCTTGCCCCCACTAAGAATTTCCCCTGTATTGTTACTGCGTTTACAAACATTATATAAACTCACATACACAAACAGCAAGACCCGAGACAATACTATCTATAGGCCATATCAATATTTATTCCGTGCGGTTATCGAAACGTCCAAACCGCGACACGCAACGCAGCAGCCAATCGGTCAGCCAGTGGACTAAATTGTCGACAATAAATATTTATTTATTATATATTAAAAGCGCGACTTTTACGGTAGAGGTCTTGGGTTCGATTCCCAGGTCGAGCAAAGTGTTATTGGGTTTTTCTATGAATTCTCAGTAGCAGCTCGGAGTTAGGATTCGTGCCCGGGTAATGGTAAAAGGCTCGCCCCCTATTACGTGGAATCTAAACATACCGGCGAACTGTGGGTTTATATTGGTACTCACACGTCTGCAGCCCATTGGGGAATACAGGCGTGATGGTATGTGTGTACACTAACCTTTAGAAATCTGTTTGTTATGCGGCTTTTAGATACATTTTAGGTACCTAACTCCTTAATTAAAACCGACCTAACTGAAAATTTCGCTTGAGAAACTATGAAAGCAACGCCTAATCTTAATTTTAACTTTAAGCAGACACTTAATTACAATTTATATTTGTAATTAAAATTGTCTAAACATACGACAACGATCTGTAGGATAGGATGTAGGATAAGGAACAAATTAAATGAATTAATCATCATAAAATAAATAAATTAAATAAACAGTCTACGAGGAAATTGGTTTTGAAAACCGAGTGTCCGGAGGTACGTTCCTGCGGTTTTAGAATTGCATTAGTCCTGGAGTTCCGTAGATCGAATTGACAACTTGTTAATTGCAACCGATATACTTTGATCGTAATAATGCTTCGCAGATACTAATCTATTTGTGTGTATAGCTTTGCGGTTTCTGGATAGCAATTAGTTTAATAACATAATGAAAAAGATGTGTCATTTATAAAGTGGTTGTGATTCTGTTGCGGTCTAGTAAGAGCAAAATACAGGAACGTTTCTTTTAGTTAGACACAAGTTTCTTTAGTAACACACGCAAAACATTGTGCTTTTTTTTAAGAGCGGTAAATTATGGAATTACTTCTTCCGCTCTGGACGGAGTTGAAGGGAGTGTCAGGCTCTTACTGACTACAATCCATCCGTGTTCCTCCTAATGCCGTAACCGGAACCAGAACAAATGTCGCAACCCTGAAAAACACTGTGCTTCCGTGTGTATCCAACCGTACGGGGGTCATGGGGGCTAGTTTAACTACAATAATTCAAACTTGTTCTGTCACAAAGATGTGAAAACTTCCTTCAATATCTCCGTAACGAGGAGGTTCTTAAGTATGGTCCGGAAAAAAAAAATATCAATGATAGAAAGAATTTGTAACTTTCGGCTTTGTTAATTGTTCTTTTACATTCAGTATATTCTTCGTAACTAGTAAACATATGTATCCACAGTATTTAGCGACGTGCCGAGTTTAAGCTTGTTAAAAAATTAATCTATCAACCATTGCCCTATTTAGGTCGAATAGCATGGAATGAATACACGGGATTACAAACGAGCTACTACAGATTTTATTAATGACAGTGAAATCAATAGTTCTGTAGAATTTTTTTCCGAAAAGTTTTTTAATAAACCGCATATTTTTCATCACCAAAAGTGTGCATAAATATAAATTTCTGAGTACCTACTGTAAAATTCTCTCAATTCCCGCGCAACCCTGCCGAAACTTTTTCTTATTTACACTTTAAGCGAAGTTGTAATTTTACAACTTTTTAAAAGCTAAAGCTTTTTACAAGCGAGTGTGTACAACTGGAGCGAGAGATTTCAAGACGTAGAGTATTGCTTTTACATAAAAAACTGGCCAAGAGCGAGTGCGACCCGAACTTGAAGGGTTCTGTACCACAGTACAATATTAAGATCGCAGCAGAAACGCTGAAAAAGAAACACGTTTCTTGTGCGGTTTCGGTAGGTTTTTTTTATTATTATTTGATGTTATAGCGGCAATGGAAATACACACTATGAAAATTCCAACTACCTTTTATGGTTTTGTCAGATATACTGCCCGTTGACAGACAGACGGACGGACGGTCAGCGGAGGCTTAGTAATAAGGTCCCGGTGGCACACTCCGGCCACGGAACCATAAAAATATACGGGAATTGGGGCAAGCTAGATTATAAAGGAGTTTTAGGAATGTTTATGTTTCTGGTTTCGTAATAAATATGTCGGCCGCTGACGATAATCTGCCCTCCATAACTATGTTTATATTTCGGATGCAGATTCTCCGGTTTAATTGGTCTGGTTACGTCACTCAGTGGACAAATTACATTGTTATTTGCGTGCCTGAGAGCCTTGCACGAGCGCGCGGTATAAACGCAAATTCGATCGATTATTAAATTGTGTAGGTAACTTTTTCCCACATAATATGTTTCAGTTTGAAGGCTTTATCAATGGGCATATCATATGATACTAATTGTATTCGTCGTATAAAATTAAACTGTAGGCACTCCATTTATTTTGGAAAAATCACAATTTTACAAGCTTTTATTTTTATTGTTTTATATTGTTGAAGTGACTGCATTTTGATGTTATTCTATAAAGTCATGAAATAACAAAGCCTATAATACGATAACATTGAAATAGCGATAGCGTTGTAACGTTATATTGAATGGAGTATAGGATAGCCGTATTGCAATACGAAAATCATCTCGAATTGAATACACGTTGGTATTCCCTTGGTACGTCCCTCGGTAGATGAATTGTATTTGAATTCATCTAGGTACATCGATACGAGTCCAATATGCCTTTCATAAAGGAGAAGGCAAATTACGTTACGCATTTAAATGATCGATATTTTCAATAACATTAGTCGTTACATAGAGCTATTTATTCTATGTAGACTAAGATCCTGGTATCGTCAAGTTTCAACGTTTTAACATGGCTGAAATAATGAGAATTGATAGAGGAATATGTCGTTAAGAAGTTGCTAAATTCATTACTGGGCTCTTTTGCAGATATCAAGAGGTGTTTGTTTGTTTAAACACTCAAATTTCTGTCACCACCGGTCGGATTAAAAAAAAAGATTTTGTGTATGATAGCCAGATTCATGAAGAATAGTATAGGGCACATAGGATCACGCTATGACTCACGGGGAGCGGAATAGTAACCAAAGACGTAACTGAACGCGGGAATAAAAATCTACGCGAACGAAGTCCAAGTAAAGCTCAACGTTGAAGTTAGCAAATACACGTACTTTTATTATTTTTCTATTTGCACAATTTAGGCCCTGCTATATTGACGTAGGTCTGACGACACTAGGGTCCTATACTACCTAATGGAGTGGGTGGCCAGTAGCTACGAACGCTTCGTGCTACGATCCTTACATAACTTCTCTTTGTATTTCATCCACGTGGTCATACAATACCAATTAATAAGGTCATTAATTTGTTTGCTTTTTGATTGAATTAATTATTTGATTGTGATCGCCATAAAAGGGAGCTTTTTGATGTAAAGGTTGAATGTGGGTGTTTAAATTTTATTGTCGCGCTCAATAAAAGCTTTCATCGTGTTTTCGAACAACCGCTTTTGTTAGGTTCCTGGAAACTTGTATTTCTGTCACTTTTCGGGACCTTATAGGTACTTATATACCTTCAAACATACTTTATTGGTCCTTATGGGTAACAACAAAAGCGGTACCTTACAGGAATGTTTTTTTTTTTCAATTCGCTAATACCTAAGTCTTTATAATGTCACCCACCTCTATATTTATAACAAATCTTTTGTTGACTTTGCGGGTCTATAGCCAGTAGGTAGAGGTAGGTACATCATTTGAAAAATATAAGCAAATTAAAACTCTTGGCAGTGAAGCGACTGACTAGCTTTTGCTCGCGACTTGATTCGCGTAAATGTCGGTTTGCGCGGGGAAGCCTTTTCGGAGATTAGCTGCAAAAAACATATGAAAAAAATCTCCCAGAAGCAAAAGATTTAAAAAAAACAAAAGCTGGCACGAAATGCAAAAGATAACGGTGAATTTGCACATTTACTCTCAAAATTAAGTACTGTTAGGTCTAGAAAAAACAAGCATTTTCTTATCCTGACTAGAATGCTGCCCTGGGATTTATTCCTGAAACATCCTCTCTGTTACCAAGCCACGTCCCAATGGACCAATTATTTGGTACACCTCAGTAAATATTGATAAAACAACAAACACTTGTATCCTGGTTTATTGTATTAATCGCTCTTATGGTCTAATCTAGTAGAAATAAATAGCCTTTTGTACTCTGTATATACCTACCTACACACGACATATCAAGTTATACACTTCCAGTATAAAGTAACCGTGTCTTGTATTGGTTTTCCGCACAATGAGAGGTCAGTTTTTACTGGAAAATTATAGCTTTGTGGCAATATCGTCCTACGGACAAAAGTACTTTGAATTTAGAATGTTTCAAATAAGCCATAAAAGAGACGTGTGTTTAATAATAAATATTTATAACTTCTAAGCATTCTCAATAAGGTGTAAGCAATGAAAGAATTTCCCATAAGTACCATATTCAGTACCTACCTAGTTGTTCCGCCATCTTTGGTAGCATTGTTAATATTCAAAAGGAAGGAAAAATAATGGCCTTCGATATTCGAACAGCATTGTTGAAGCCCCAGCGATCGGCCAATCAGACAGCTCGATACCCAAATATGTACCTACTTATATCTAATTGAAACTACTGAAAGGCTGAATACATAATGCCTATTTGAATCCCTTCGTGTGTAGATTTTCCCAATATCTTAAAAAATAATAACCATATTTTTCTTTGATTTGACTGAAATTCTATTTGAGTTAGGTTGGTACCCTGTAATAGGGTTTCCCAATATTCAACAAATAGGAGTGTTTTATGATTTGATTCGGAATAGGGACAGGCAAAGCATTTTTCGTTATAAACATTTATGGTACATACTTATGCCTAGCTGTGGAGTGCCAAGTGCATTGTATACAATTAAGATTTGTAATGACAGCGTTATTTTAAAAAGCTTTCAAGTTTTGGCAGGAGTAATGTGCTCATAGCAGCCTTAAGGACAATGCAGCAGTCTGCATTGTCCTTCGATATATCGCTAATGTCAGTACATTAGCGATATTTCGAAGACATATATTATCACATGTCAGATCCCGTTTTATCGATCGAGTCCCCGCAATCGGCTTTGCAACTACTGAGTCTGCTTCAACTGCGTTTGTATGCGTGCACTGTCGTAAAAATATTCGGTTCTTGTGAATTTTCAAATCCATCCAATCCATTCTATCGGTAGCCTAGTGGTCTCCCTACGCTAGAGGTCTCGGGTTCGATTCTCAGGTCGAGCAAAAAGTGTTCCTTGGTTGTTCTATGAAATTCTCAGTTGCAGCTCGGAGTTAGGATTTGTGCCCGGTTAATGGCAATAGGCTCGCCGCCCCATATTACATGGGACCTAAACTTACCGGCAAACTGTGGCTGTACATTGTTACACCTCTGCCTAACCCTTCGGGATATACAGGCGTGATGGTATGTTATGTTTGTGTAAAGTCTTTAAAGTAAATAAATATTACGTGCGAAATGGGTATTTCTAAGTCTAAAATTGTTTTTTTTTTCTATTTTACTTCTCGCATTTATGCTAAACCCTCTGATAGAGGTGCGTTCGGAAACAGACAAAATTGTGAATGGCCACTGTAAGCCGCTAGTCTGCATTGCCACTTAGAACGCATAAACATTGATGATTCAGCTGTCATGTCGCGGATGTAACATAAAATATTTTATTAAGTTTCTTGTGAATGAATCAAATAAACAACGTTTATTTTATTATTTACGACCCACTTCTGAAATCATCGTGTTGTAATCCACATGTCTGTAATTAAAATCTAAAGGAGTCTGCCTACTAATGCTAGAGGTCTTGGTTTCGATTCCCAGGTCGAGCTAAGTGTTATTAGGTTTTTCTATGAAATTCTTAGTAGCAGCTCGGAGTTAGGATTGATGATCAGTGCGTGACACGCGGCGGTGTGTGCAGGTGACGGAACGGACTAGTGGGACTACTATTAAATTTTTTACCTGACCCGTTCCTAACACTGTCATGACATGATATGATGTAGTGAGCACACTCCTTTATAATTTGTTGACGAACTTACACAGTAGGCTTGTTTTTCAAAATGGTGGACCTCTCTTTATTTATTTATCAGCTAATGGAAGAGTTAAATGTTAGTGGAAAGTTCTCCTGTATTTCAGCGTTGAAATACATAAGTTCCACTGAAACTTTAAAATGTAATCTATTTCCATTTTAACTTATTTAGGCTTGAGTAGATGACTATAAAATCTAAGTTGTTACTTTATGTAGATTTAAACTAAAACTTTGTCCAGTTTCAAGGAAAGGTTACTTTTCATAATAATTGAATAAAACGGACTAAAACAGGGTCTATATAATTAACAAATTCTATAAACGTGTTTAATAACTGCCTCGGTAGCCTAGTGGTCCTAAGCACGACTCCTACGCTAGAGGTCTTGGGTTCGATTCCCAGGTCAAGCAAAAAGTGTTATTGGGTTTTTCTATGAAATTCTCAGTAGCAGCTCGGAGTTAGGATTTGTGCCCGGTTAATGACAGTAGGCTCGCCCCCTATTACATGGGACCTAAACATACCGGCGAACTGTGGGTGTACACTGGAACACCTCTGCCTAACCCTTCGGGGAATACAGACGTGATGGTATGTGTTTAATAAAATAGATAGAAACAAAGCACCTATAACACGTGACGGAGCTTATCACATATTCAAAGGCCAAGCGTGGACGATCCTATCTATGTACATAACTAGGTACTTATTGAGTACTAGTTTATGCCCGCGATTTAATCCGCGTGATTATCTGTTATCTATGGGGTTCTTTTTCTAAATAAAAGTAGTCTAAGTTAATTTTGATAACACCTGATATCTGTCTGTAAAGGTCGCGTCAAAATCGGTCCAGCCATTTCGGACATTAGTCGAAACAAAGAAAGACAAAACAACAAATTTTTTTTTGTTTTTTTGTTATACGTACCGTGTAAGCATTTTTATGCAATTATGTAGTAAAAAGCTATTATTTTGACATTACAAACAGACACTTCAATTTTATTTATTTGTATAGATATTGTTGGTACTTACTCTGTACAACCAGCTAAATTTTCGTCATACGAAATTCTATGATAATATTTTTCGGAACATAATATATACGTCCTTTCAACTTCAATAAGGTTTGTTTGCGTGCGTCTGTTGTTGTTGAAAATGAGGACAACATTAAATGTTTCCCTTTTCTCCATCCATGCTTAGTAGCAAAGCTTTTTTCCTTATATTGGAGAGGTACCTTGTCGTGCGGCTTGTATGGCACGAGGACGAAACAAAGATACATTTTCTCTCTGTTTTTTGTTTGTTTGATAACCTCTTACAAATTCGGATTAAAAAAAAAAATCTTCACGAATAGACAGCTACAATATTGCCTTAGAATATATATGTTATACTAAACTTATAGACGGACGAAATCGCAAACAAAACCTAGCTTCTCTTTTACGAAATTACGTAATAATGGTGAGCACCACTGGTGACTATATTATTGATGATGTTCATCTAAATGGTTTTATCCATTTATAGCTTTTGCTGACATCTACAATCTTGCATAATTTTTCACCATTTTGTTCTTCAGTAACTTTTACTATAAGTCCAGACTCTTCAGTATAAAAAGTCTCAGTTAACAGAGAATTTACAGCAAAGGCTTCGTCGCATATTCCGGTGCATTTATCTTGAACAATTACCCCCTGGAAACTGAACTAAATGAGTATCGGAAATGCAATTTCTAGTTCCTATTTTCTACTGTGAATCTTAGAGTATCGTCAAAATTATCTAAAGCCTCTTTTCTGTTAGGTTTTTAGTACCCTAGTTTAAGACATTTATTTCTCAAAAACAGGCCAATTCATTTACTTATAATAAATAATTATTAGCTAACTATTTAGCCTTAGTACATTACTAATGGTCTTTCAAATGGAACGAGCATATACACGCGGTGTTCTAAAGTTAAAAGTAAATCTTTGTTAGTTATTCTATTATAACTATGCCACTCAAAAGTTGAAACTATTCTATTCTTTTTATATTTGTTTCATTGCTATAAACTGTAGGTATTTACTGATAAAATTCATGGTACTGTTGTATCTTTAAAAACCAGAATTTATCATCGCCTAGTTCCCCTATGCCTCTCACGACTGGCGTGGCGTAAAGAATACACCTTTTTCTAGAATAACACGGAAAACACGTTATTGTTTCTCAACACATAAATCATATGTCGATATATAGATCACTATATTGTTTATTATTATAAGTGTGCCTCGTTAGCCCAGTGGTCCTAAGCGCCACTGCTACGCTAGAGGTCTTGGGTTCGATTCCTAGATAGAGCGAAAAGTGTTATTGGGTTTTTCTATGATTTTCTCAGTAGCAGCTCGGAGCTAGGATTTGTGCCCGGTTAATGGCAATAGGCTCGCCCCCTATTACATGAGATCTGAACATACCGGCGAACTGTGGGTGTACACTGGTACACCTCTGTCTAACCCTCTGGGGTATACAGGCGTGATGGTATGAGTGTAAACAGTGAACCGATAGTGTATAACTAACCCAGTTGATAGTGTGATTGTGAATTGGGTTGCTGTATAAACCCAGTAATTTACACGTTCGCGGATGTTGACACCAAAGTTTGATAACACTTTAATGCTGTGATTTCGTTTAGGTGGGTTTTGTTCGGACTATACTTTTGACAGTAATTTCCGTTCAGCCGTTTAAGCGTGAAAGAGTAACAAACACCCACCCGTCCATCTTCACAAGTCTTACAATACGTCGTTTACAATATAAGTAGGAAGTAGGATTACCATTGGAAGAAGTAGTATCAGGTATAGGGTGATCTGATATTCTCCCGACCGCATGTCAATCACGACAGCCAAGCTAGTAGTAGTTTTCGCAGGAGACATTATTGTGCACAAGTGTGTTCACAAACACTGATACTTCTGTCCGGCCTCTCACAGTCTTATGAAACGGCAATCCGACACGATCGTAGAGAGGATAGGCGCAGGACTAACGACTGAGAATTTTCTCTAATGGAAAAATTCAATGTCACTTTGCCTGACTTGGGAATCTAACACAAGACCCTAGCTTATCAGTCGCGCTTGCTTCCACAAGCGCAGCAAAACCTTATATAGGACTAAAGACAGTACGCACACATACATACAACGTATAACTGTAATGGACAAAGGGTGAGACGAGCATTATACTTTTTTACCCTTTCCAACGAAACTACAATAAAACATTGTAAAGTGAAAAATATTATTTCGTTAAACTCATAACGGTGGTTGTTATTGGTGGCTCTCACCACATCTATAAACCATCATACCATCACGCCAATATTCCCCGAAGGGTTAGGACAGAGGTGTACCAATGTACACGCACAGTTCGCCGGTATGTTCCGATCTCATGTAATAGGGGCGAGCCTATTGCCATTTACCGGGCACAAATCCTAACTACGAGCTGCTACTGAGAATTTTACAGAAAACCCCCAATGACACCTTTTGCTTGACCTGGGAATCGAACCGAAGACCTCTAGCGTAGCAGTCGCGCTTAAGACCACTAGGCTACCGAGGCAGTTAGTATACGGAGTCTGTAAATACGAATGCTTTTGTAGTATTATAAATAGTAAACGTGTAAATGATGTCTATTTTCTTACTGCATGCAACTCTCATGTATACCTACCACAAAGAGAATGCAGAAAATTGTTTGTTTGCTCTCAAATATGTGTATGAAGCGCGGCTCATAAATCGTTAAGAGATTTCAAACATGCTGTTGTAGAACATGAAAATATGCGAATGTGAGCTTATGTCTTATTTATTTGTAGGAACATTTTACATGCATATAATATATTTTTAGATAGATAAATGGGAATTTTGTTGATGTTATTTTAAGAAACTTTCATTCACCATGTTTTTCTGAGTCTCTATGTAGGTAGATTTGATGTGGAAAATGCTCCTATTTTTTTTCTTTTTCACAAATAACAGTAAACTGATAAATTACGATGTATTTCAGTAATTTGATAGTCTGTTTTAGTGTGTTTCGTTTCAAAGTCAGCTTTATTCAGTTTTAAGTTTTATGTATGTGCATATAAATTTACTTCTAATGCAACATGTACTGGCGCCAACTAATGGTAATATATTGCTGTGAAAGTACAACCCGATGACGTCACGACTTACTGCGAATTAGGACGGTATGTAGGACAATATGATCGCGTGACCCGGTTTGCGCGGCAAGTATTTGAAAAAAGAACGTAATGTAGCCTCTATGGTTGAACTCCAGAGGTATTCCGTGTTTCTTCCCTTCCGTGACAGGCTGTCGGGAACCGATGACGCAATCGTGCTGGCTGGAGTAATGTATTTTAAGAAAGCTATGCACAATTCTTTTTTCAAAAATGTTGCTTTACAAGTAGCTCGCTAGCTATAGTGAGTCCCAAAATTATAAGTAAGTAAATCTTTTCAACGCTTTCAGAATCTAAAATTTCTCATCATATTTAGTGCTTTTCGGTACTCAAGCTTTATGTTTTCACAGAAACTGTAAATAAAAGCTTTCAAATTAATTCCAACGTAATGTCGATTTGACGACTTGTGATGACTCAAAACTTACACAACACAAAAGAAATAAACGCCATATTTCAAGCTTCGTTCCACATTAATAAGTAGGTACTTATCCGCTTGGTTTGTACAAATCAATGTCGAGGCAGACATTTTCTTTTTTTATAAATACATTTCTGAGAAACTCCAAATCTTATAAGATGTCACATATAATAGTTCCCGTGTGATACAACAATAACTACTTGTTGTTTCTGAAACTTAGAATTTGATCAAAATACGATTTCTTACCCGCGACTTTGTCCGCATGGAATTTAACAAATCTTATCAAAATCGGCGCCATCGTTTCTGTAACAAACAAACACAAACAGACAGACAGGGAAAATGTTTTTAATTGGTTTTTTGCATTTAGTAAATAGATATTTTTTAGACATTACAAACAGACACTTCAATTTTATGTATTTTTTTTTTGTATAAGTACATTTATTTCTATTATACAGTATTCGCCATGAGTCGTGAGCACAAAATGAGCACAATGAGCACCTGCGCAGTAGGTCATTTTTAGATCTCTTAGGCGGAATGAAAGACGCAGGGAGCGTCGATGCCGCACGCGATTGGTCCGTCTCTGTCCGTCTGTCGATGCTCGTTGTCCATTGGACACTCGTATGTCGTTCGGCTACTGTACACTTTTGCGCAGTTTTAGTGACTTTCGTTTTGAATTTTTAAATGGTTTATTTTATTTATTTCGTATTTATTTTATGTTTTTTGTTTTCATATAGCTTTTTTGGATTTCTTGCGGAAGGTATATCACCTTTTCCTTCGGTTTAACAAAACGTTAAAAAATAAAAATAAATTATCATTTCTAACCAGATTTTATTGAAATATGTTCCAGTCACGTAGGCCAATTACTGCATCAAAGTAAAATTATAAGTACCACTAATATATTGATTATACTTTGTATAAGTAACCTAACCTTCTTTTTTTTTTTTTTTTTTTTTCTTTTTTGTTGCCGGGTTGGAAAATCCTCATGGATGTCCACCGCCCTGGGGAGGGCGGAGGGGTCTGTCAGACTCTTACTGACTAAAAACCACCCCAGTGTTCCCTTCCCACACTTACGCCGGGGATCCCGGGAACTGATGCGCCTTCCGCGATCCCCGACTGGTGCCGGTCCGCCACTGCGGGCCTCCTCAGGTCAAGGGAGGGAGTGAGGTGTTGAACTCCCTCCGCGACGTCAAATAGGGGCGCGCGTGGAACACTACGCGCCGCCGCCTCGGGTCCAGTTGAATAGGGGGTAACGGACGTCCCCAAGTCCGCCGCCCCTGGACCCATTTAGGGGGGCCGGAAGAGGGCGTTGTCCGCCCTCCGCCAACGCCCGGTGCGCCTGCTGCGGGCCGGGAGAGAGGTTAACCTAACAATAATTTTAGTAAAATCGGTACTGTATTAATTTGGCCGAAAGTTTGAATGCGCGGGGCCACTCCCATCTGTGCTCTGTGCTCACGAGTCGTGGCGACCATTATACCTAGGTACCTACTCTACCCATAATTTCTTAGCTCGGTGTTTTTAAAATCATGTACAACGGAATAAACGGTTTCGTTTCCCTTTCTTCTTTCCAATCGTTGTTATTGATTTATAAGTCTGTTAAATGCCCTTTGCGTTCTGTGAGTTGTGCTTAAGTTTTACTACCATTGTTTAAATGTTCTCTTTTTATGTGGTAGCAGTATAATTTTACATTAAATCCTCTGGGAATCCGCCTGCAACGCTGCGCGGTCGCTTTATAAGCTCGAACTTACTTTAGCTAGGTCTTCTTCTATGTATTTGGATTTAATTCCAGCAAAGGAGTGGAACTGCGTTTGTATTTCCGAACGCATTCAACCCTAATCTCTTCAAAGTTAGACTGAAAATGCTTCTTCTGGGTAAGCTCACCCCATCGTCGACTTTGTCTCTGTCACCTCTGATATAGACTAGAGTCAAGAGCAAACCCATCCTACTAATCCTGTCATACTAATATTATAAATGTGACGGTTTGTGGGGATAGATGGATGGTTGTTTGTTACTCTTGCACGCTTTAACGGCGGAACGGATCTGAATGAAATTTGGCACTGAGCAAAAAAATATAGGGTTTCCGTGGGATAATATATCAAATTTGGCGCAGACGAAGTTGCGGGCAGAAGTTGGTCACAGATAAAAAATCCCGTTTTTGCGTTTCCCGTATCCGAGTTTTGAAACGAAAGTTGTGCTTTATTATTGCACCAAGATCACTCTGCGGTGCTAGTTTATCAACGCTAGACAAAAAGATGTTACTGAAGCATTCTTGTGTAATTATTGTTGACAACAAACTTAAACCTTCGTTTAAAAGTAAAAAATCATGTAACCATGAAAATAAACCGCAGTAAAATGAAATAATGACATTATCAAATCCACGTGAAGATTAGATACTTGATATGGTAGGTCAAACGTTAAGTGGTTAAACTACAATAAGTAGGTACATATCATGTATCAACTAATGGACCGACCAAGATAAGCTGACAGCTTTAATAATGATGGACAAAGCTCTTAATACATATTACGGCAATCTTCCAATCTCAGATAATACGGGTAATAAGGTACGCTTCAATAGAAACGGTTCCAACCAATATTAGGGTCGGTCAACTATGAAACGCGACGCGATATCTAAGATACGATGGTATTTGTTAGATGTTAATATCAAATTCCTTTGTAACCAGAAACAAAGCATTTGTACACAAGACTTACTCTGTTTGGTTAGTATCGCTATCTCTACATAATATAAAACAAAGTCGCTTCCCGCCGTCTGTACGCTTAGGTCTTTTATACTACGTAACAGATTATAATGCGGTTTTCATCAATAGAACGAGTGATTCAAGAGGAAGGTTTATGTGTATTGAATATCACGCTTCGAACAAATGAGGCGGAACAGTTACCAGAAACATAAATGAACGCAAGTGACACCGCGGGGTATTACTAAAAAACTAGACTAGTTATATACTTGTTTTTTAGTAATAGTAGAGCTCTTTGTAAAAAAGCTCGTCCGGGGAAGTACTACCACCATTTATCTATGTCTGCCGCAAAGCAGCGTTGCTGTGTTCTAGTCTGAAGGGTGTGGTTATTGGTGAAATTAGAGGCACATGAGACTTTTCAACTTTGTTTTTGGGATGGCAACGCATTTACATGGCCTCTGGTTTTGCAGATGTCTATAAGCAGAGGTGACCACTTAGCATCAGGTGGGCCGTCGGCTTGTTTGCCATCAAACGAGGTTTTAAAAAAAATTGTCTGTTGATGAAACAGTAATTGAGTAGCAGACACCATTTAAAAAATACACTTTATTGTCGCCTTGAAAACCCGATTAATTTCCAATAAACCGTAAAATTAGTTTTTTAGTTACTTTCAAATCAATAAATAGTTAGTCAACATAGTTCCCAAATAAGTTGCGTCGCTATTTGCTTTTGACATACAAAATTAATGGAGGAATCGCGTCTTAAAAAGTGTGTCAATTGAATGGTGATTGATTTAAGGACTATTATTCTGCTGATTAGAGGGAATAATCGCCCTTAACCAGCGATCGGGATATTTATTTGATTCCTAAATCATCTTCTTCTGACAGAATGGTGTTCGACAACGCCTTCGAGTACGACTTGCTTCGCGCTAATTCGCAGTCATTCGCAAGGCTTTTCCGTTATTTGTATTGTGCACCTACAGGGTAATTTATTCATTCGTGTAATCCCTTACTCAGCGAAGACTAAGCCACTCCTTCGTAAACAGTTATCGGTTTCGCATAATGTACATAGTACTTATCGTGACCACAGCTTAGATGACGTATTAGCAAAAACATGGTTAGAAATCACGCGAATACAATCCCAAAGATTGCTTAAAAAATGCTAAATTATTTTAAAATCTATTTAAAACACGCATATTAGTGCTACTACAAGCGATGAAACGAATAATATGATATCGAGTCTGCACGTCAAAGGATTAATCAAACATTTTTATTCCGCTCTGCAATCGCAATGCTGCTATGAGAACTTTTCCAATTTCAACATTTTCAGCATGCCTAACTCGTACGATGCATTTCATAAAAAATAGATGCATTCAGTCTCGTCAATGTGCTATGGTATACACAACACGTACCTTAATACAGCTGGGTAAGGAATTTAATACTGAAATACACTCGTACAAATATAAATATAACGCTTCAAAAAAAAGTTTTTCTCCGTGAAAGTGATTGAAGGAGGGCTTTAAATAATAATCTGTTGGTTTCTCTTCTACTCTTATATACTCCATTTTGTATAAGACTAGCTTTTGCCCGCGACTTCGTCCACTCAAATATTGGTTTTCGCGAACGAAGTAGGCGCTATGTCCTTTATTGGGGTTGAGACTTACCCCGTACCAAACTACATCAAAATTGGTTCAGTGGTTTAGTCGTGAAAGCGTTACAGACGTACGAGTACAGTTACTTTCGCATTTAGAATATTGAGTTTAGACAAAAATCAGTCTAATATTCGGTTATACTGTTGCGTTGAAATACACGTAAATGACAAATAGTTTACATTGTTTTGTTGCATTTTTGGTGACATACCAGCATTGAAATAACAATAGCGTTATAACCATATTTGCCTACTATTATAATGAATGTTTGACATTATCTTCTATCTACCATGCTCACTCACTGTGATATTTTTGTACAAAAATGACGTCACTTTTATACCTACCTAATATTTGGTACCTTATACAAAGGATTTTTCATGTATCAGCAAAATGTGTGTATTGTGGACTTAAACCGCATCGACCACAGCCTTCGACGTTTCGCACATGATTGGACGCCGTTCGTCCACGCCGGGGCTTTATAGGAAATTACCTGTTGGCTTTACCGGCTTTGTCTGCGAATGTACAAGATTACAACCACGGTACGAATTTCAGTAGCTTTAAAAAGTAACATGGATACCTACCTTTTTGGCCGGTATTACCCTGTTTCTACGTAAATAGATTAAAGCAAAAGGACGAGCCTAAACATGTTTACCAAAATGAGAACGTAAATATGTTATTTATGTTTATAAACGTTAAATATTTAAAGCCTAAGCTTATTACTTTAGTAAAAGTATGTATAGCAATTGAGATAATGAGAAAATTCAGGGTTGTGAAGAACCCTTTGGTATTTTAGTAAAACGCTGCATTACATTACTTATTTACGCTTTGATAGCAATCTACTGCGGTCGGATCTAGAAACATTTGGAAAACATCGAGATAAATATTTTATATAATCTCGTGTTTGAATCACTGTAGAGGTATGCACTCGTATCAGCTGAATCGTTTTTTGTTTATCGTTATGAGCAGCTGATATTACGTTTCATTTTACTCTTGTACGTGATTTCAGTAAAGATCTCTGTATTATATCGTAGCACAAAACAACACTATTTATATCTTCAATTTTACATAATGGAAGTGTCTACATAATACAATGCGGCGTGCGTTACCTACTTACAGCAACAATGGCACCGTCCGCCATATCGCGCGAAACGACACACGAATTGACGCTTGCGCACCAGTCAGTGAACCTCCGTAGAACAATACACACGTGCGGGTCAACAGCTTCCTCTTCCGTCCAAACTCGTTGACCGTGATCAACTTTATGTACTTTATAAGTAGGTATAGTAAAATTATAACAGTTTGTTATATGTGCTTTTCTATTTGTTGCAGGAAGCGTCGCAAAACCAAGAACTCGCCGACCCCTTGAAGCACCACACCCCAAGACTGAAAGCTCACTGCCGTCTTCCAAAGTATCTCCTAAAACTACTTTAAATTTATCTTTTGGTATCAAATCGACTTCTCTCAAGTCTTCGCCCTCAAATTCCAGTCCTTCAAAGACTTATGACAGGCGTCGAAGTCCCGAATCAGGATCCAAACCTAGTTGCATACCTCTTTCCAAAAAATCTGCCGAAAGAAATTTGCGAACATCAACGTCGCCAGCTAAGCAGGACTTAACTCGAGATACGATATCTAGCAGATCGAAAGCTGAAACACCTAGAAGTAGAACAACTCGAAAAAGTCCAGAAAAAGCCAAGAGTGACACAGAAAACAATCGTATCGATCGAAGACATCGAGCTCAAAAAGATAGTGAAAGTCTTAGCGAAAAATATCATTATTCAAAGAAAAGACTGACTAGTTTAGAAAATAATTCTCCAAGAAAATCCAATGATACTAAAAACGGTTCGCCTAAAAACCTTTTGAATGTTATTTCCCGAGCAAATCTAGAACCAAATGTGAATGCTTGTGGACTAGAAAATTCTAAAGTTACGAAGATGTCGACGCTTCACGAAACTGTTAGACCGCATAGTTCAAGACTTTCCCAGGAGATGGACAGCTTAGCTGCGTTGACTAAACAGACTTTAGATAGGGTTAACAAATTGTCGAATAACTTAACTAGTAATAAGATAAAATTAGACAAATCTGAGCCTCGTTTTGACTCTATATTCGCACCGAAATCTGAACTAAAACATACCAATCACGCAATCAATTATGGTTTACTTAACGAAAGGCCGGTACATAACAGAGGAGTAACAGAGAGATTACGAGATATAGACACGGCAGCTCAGAGACTGATTGATTTTGAAAAGCAAAGTGCAATGTTTTCTGATCTCAGTAACGATACTTCTAGTCAAAGTCGCCGTCTTGATACTTCGTCAACGTCCTGTGGTCATACGCCCGTGTCTATCTTAAAACGTAAGTCTATTCACGAAGACAGTGTTGCATCTAATACTAGCAGCCAAGCCATTGCATCTCCGCCGGTTACTTTTTCTCCTAGCGTTGTTGAACCGCGAAACGGTCGATCTGATAGCAAGCAGCGTCAAGGTATTTTAAAGAAACGCCGAAGCTTGGACGAGTCCCAAGTAGCTCGGAGGAGGTCCTGTAGCCCAGAAGTATCCTTCGCTGAAGATGGATCTTTGGAAACAAACAAGTCCATATTGAAAAACAGGAGATCTTCCCTTGAAGATGTCGTCAGGAATAGGTCTCCTGATGGTCAAATACAAGGAATTCTTAAAAGGAAAATGAGCAGGGAAGAAGAGCATCATACTGACGACTTATCCCAAAGCTCACCTGAACCTCACGGAATATTGAAACGAAAGTCTAATTCTAGTTCTAGTAGCAGCACTGCCTCATCTCACGTTTCTATTGCTCAAGCTGTGTTATTAGCAGCAGCAGGTGGTGCAGAAATAGTAGAGGACGATAAAGAAACTGTAAGGCCAATACTGAAGAAAAAGAGTTTTTCTGAAGAACGACCATGTCTAGATGATATCCTGTCCGATACACCCAAACCAATACTTAAGAAAAAATCGACCGAATTTGATGATTACGATTTCGACTTACCAAAAAAACCGATCCTAAAGTCATCGAAGAAGTTGTCTGGAGACGAAGGACATGCTTCTAGTTTCGATTTGAGCGAAGACGACCGAAGCTCCCGAAGGCCTTCACTCTTACGCTCCAGGACATCTGACCACTCGGGATCGGAATGTGAAGCAACAGTTAGACCTATTTTAAAGCAGAGAGGTTCGAGTTTGACTAGGGAACGCAGCCAATCGCCGCGCCCACGGCTCTCTTTTTGCGCGGACAACGATGCGAACGTTATTAGTGTGACGAATTTCAGTTGCGACGCGAACGACTTGTCGGCGGCTGGACCGCGACGAGTGTTGAATCTCGCGTCCGCGCCCAACCCGGAAGAGAACTATCCGAGTGCAGTACTCCGGCGGAGGAATCTTCGCCCGAAGACAAACCCTCGATCAAAGAGCCTCGCGTGTGATGTGAACGATGAGTTATTATCTATTCTAAACAATCGCCGGTTAAAGGTTGATGAGAATTGTGAAAACGGATTTTGTGAACCTTGGAATCGTACGCTTAACAACGCAGTTGGAGAAGATAACAAACCTAAATCGTTTCCATCGATTGCCTCCAGAATAAAGTCAATGGAACAAGCACTAACTAAAGACCTACTGTCACCAAGAGATCAGCCCTCGACATCCAGGGCGAAAACTCGTGATAAGAACCGCTACAAAACTCAGCCAATCACTGTGGAAGAGATGCGGTCGATAACATCCAGGTAAAACTTTATTTATTTTTACTATTTTAGCACTTAGTAAATTTTCAAAGCGGTATGTATTTAGATCTCGCTAGCCAGTCATTGCATCTGTCGACATTCGTCCCACACACCGCAACGTGCACTAACGTGTTTATTCATTGTTTGTATATGACTCCATAATATACTTCTAAATAACACAATGTGGTCAGTGTCTTGATAAGAGATAAATGTTCTTTTTGTTTATACCGCAATGTATTTCTTTTTATTGATCTGACATCCTTAAATATGACTTTCTTTGCAAAGGTGATTGTGCTGCCGGTGTTCGAATCTAAAAGTTGGCCGGTCGCCATTATTTTGATGGGTGAGCGGCCCACGCCACACGTGGGCTGTTCAACGAATGTTTTGTTCCAAACACTATACATTTCACTGTCCAGATGGTTAGTTAGTCATCATGCGTATGTTTTTATTTTCTTGTTCATGTTTGCATTATTATTTGCTACTACTAGTATTGGAAGTAATCACTTTTCGGTGTAGGTCAATGAAACACGTGGCTTGTAATAAATAAAGAAACTTGTATTTGTTATAGTTTGGTCTGTAGATTGTTTAAATATTTGTATAATCTTTATCAAAGCGCATATATTCAAAGTAGTAACAAATTGCTCGCTTCTTCCCGGTACTCCATTAATCGAGTTCGTACCTTTGAAGGTTAATCCTTTAGCTCTAATGAGAACTCTAGACGATGTTTTCGTCATTAGCAGCTTTATGAAAACCTTACACAAACTTCGTGTTAATTTGTGTTGTTCTGACATCATCTCCGTTGCTTCAGTTTACTGTTTGATTCACGTTCGCAATAGACAGCGTAAGAATTAAATCTGGACTGTGCAGATACGTTAAATTGTTTGGAAAATTGTCTTCGTTCCTTAACTTCCTGTGCTCGGATTCTTTGCAAGTAGTAATGCATCGTTTAATTTGGGATTGTCGGCTCAAAGAATTGTAAGTAACCCGTTACTTTGTCTAACCATTAGTCATAACCAGGTGGCTAGCTAGCTGGTACTGGCAGAAAAAAGCTCTTCCAGAAAACTCCAATCATAATATTCACATTGTTTTTCTTGTAATACTTTCCTTCGCTTATTAAAATAAAACATTATTTTTATTATCTAGTTGTTTTGACAATTTTATTGAGGCATTGTAGCCATGTGAAGCAATTAAAAATAGTTTACGTTGTTTGTGTATTTTGTGAACCCACATAAGTTTGCTCATTTATTTTGTATTCTATGCTGCTTGTTATGTTAAACACATTTCCAAACGTTATTTACATAAAATACACGTCAAGCTGATGTTTGAAAAGAAATGTCTTCTAAAAGACTTCCATGAAAATTTCTTATTATTATTAAATTCTTTTGTAATTATAAAAGGAATGTACCTCATATTATATTCCCTTGATTGTTGTTGACAAAAATCTTTTTATAGCGTTGGCATTACCTAGTTAACAAATGCTACCGTATTATTCATTTCGCGACTTGGCGTTGTCTCTAAGAGTTATAATAAGAATAAATCCAAATATGCCATTAGCCGTTGCGAACTAATCGCCTTCATCGTCTATTGCGTGGAATCAGCAGTTGCTTTTGGTTCAATCAAATTACATTAATTTACTTTTCAATTTCATTAATTCATTGTAATTAGCATTGGTTCGACATGGTGCTGTAGCATTCGCCGAGCGGCCGATGTCTTGATGACGGAAATAAGCGCTCCAGTCGTTAGTGGGTCAAGCACTATTTCTGGCTCTGTTGTGCTTCAAAGCACGCATCAAGAGTTTTATGATCGATCCGGCTGTGCGCCTGGTCCCCCTCGCCCTTAATGTCATCCATTGAAATGCAGCTATCGTACGATGTGAACTCCATTTTAAATTGCACTATTATAGAAAATTTCAGCATTCCACTGTGATGTCTATTTCGTATATTGTCCGCATTATTCGAAGTAGGCTACTACTTACTGAACACCATATGTTAAATATGGAAGTAAATATTGTAGTACTATCCACAAAACTATTAAAACAACTCATAGAAAACTATGACCGTCGGCAGTCCAACAGTAAATCGCATTGAGATCGAACCTCGATCGATAACATTCAGATCGAAAACAGACATTTATATTTAGATTATATTGCCGATGGTGTCAAACTTCCCTAAAACGATAGATCGGCGACGCCGATCCAATCACTCACGCCATAATTCATCGAAATTTATGAAGGCGAGCTGAAACAGCGACCGTCTCTTTCTTATGTACGGGTGTGTTCTACTTTAAAGAGTTTCTTTTCTCATTTCGCAGTTTGGAGCCGGGCCAAGCGCGTTTCCAAGCGTTCGGCCCCGCGGGCTGTAGTTTTCCGAGCCAACCCGTCGAGTCCGGTGTTGCTCCCTCTACCAGGGGCCCTTATCCTCAACCGGGGGAACCCGAACGTGATCCCTTCGCAGACTTCGCGCAGGCTTTGGATTCGCCACCATACGGCGTGAGCTCGTTCAGTGCCAAGTCCCCGACAGCAGTCAATTGTTTCTCGGACGGCGGCAGTACCAAGGACGACAGCTACGGTGAGGCTACATTTCTAGACTTCGAAAACATCGACGTGATCGCTGCAAGGAAACAGTCGACATTGGATGAAATAGAACAAGAAGTGAACAAAGTGCGCGTCGCGCTGGACGAGGACAGTCGCGCCCTGGAGGAAGACGAGAGGCAGCAAGCCGAGGCCGACAACTGGAGCCTGAATGTGTCTTGTGATAGCGGTGTGTACAACCGCGCTTCCTCCAGAGATTCCGGACCACATTCCGGTGAGCATATCTTTGAATCATTAATGACGCAAAGCAAATTGGTTAGTTTATTAAACTCGTAAATTTATTTTCGTCAGAACGAGTGTACAGAGCTAAAATGTAAAACATAGTTAGGCTCATTTAGTGCTTCTAAGAGTCGCAACTGTCAGTGTCATAAAGTAAGCATGTGAAAGCAATCAGTTGTGTCCGGCGCGACCGGCGTTAACTTGCGGTTTGTTTACGTTCTGTTTGGTAAAATTAGATTTACCGAATGCGCCGCTATTCGTATTAGGTCGGTTTTGAAAATAAACACAGTATAACCTTGCAGATGTCTCTCGGCCCACTTATTTGGGTCAATGTAATGCACGTGTTCTTTGTCAAACGTCATTGCATTACTTGAAGGTAGATTAATCGGTTATTAAGCGATTTGTGTCGTTTTTTTCCGAGTTCGTGGTTGGCATTGAACAAGTGAAAAACATACGAAATGCGCACTGTCGATAACTTGGCCTTAATGATGGGGCGTGTAATTTCCTCATTAAGATGTTTTCTTCAACATTCCAGGTGAGGAGCTTGGCTTGATTGAGAGTCAGGAGATCAGGGAGAATCACGCGACGAACAGCAGTAGCAACGAGTGGTCTTCTTCGTCTATCGAGCGTGGTCTTCTCACGATGGACCGTGAGAGGAAGTCCACCGAAACTGAGGCTCCAAGGAGTCCAGAGGAAGCAGGAAGCGATGATGAGGGGAGAGAGCCAAGCGGGTTTGCTCTCGGCCTCGTCAAGAGCAACAGTGTGGTCGCCCGCGCCAGTATGTGGCAACAGCTGCAGCAACAGGCTAAAGGTAATATTTATTCTCGGTCAACCTTTATACATACCATCGTAAAACAGATGGTCTTAAAAGTATACTTGGTTTATGCTTAATATTAATTCATAACCTCCGAACGTGGCATGGATATTGGTAATGCGTTTATTGATATCCGTTTTATAGATTCGAATATATCCAGATGATTTGAAACTCTGTGAGTCATATTTCGTAACGTGTGTCTAACCTTGTCCTATAATAACCATGTGCAATGTTGATTCCAGGAACACCGAAACCTTTGCTTCGTCACAGTCGCTCCAAGTTAAAGGAGGGACCTTCAGTGGCGGACAGGTTCAAGAGCCAGCCAATCACCTTCCCGGCGCCCGACATCACCCCAACCGAACCCACAGACGCTGCCCTCCCTCTCCCTCAGTCAAAGAGCAATGCCAACGTGCTAGACAGAGATGAAGATGGTAAGTGCACATCCATTGTGGATTGTCATAACGCAGTTCCAATAGGTTTTTAAAGTTCGTGAAGTTGTTGACATAATTTTTTTAAAGTAAACGTTCAAAGGCATGTAAAATTTGCATTACATTGGAGAACCGCTTCCTGTCTTATGTATCGTCGGCTTTTGTTTCTTTTTTGCATGTCCTCGACTACTCTACTATGTGTATGTCCCGGGCTCTATCGTAAACACACAACTGCACAATGTTATGTAAATACGCACACACTCACCGGTGGCAGCTAAGTTAGACGAAGATGATCCGGCGAAGATGTCTCTTTCGGAGAAGATGAAGATGTTTAACTCGAAGCTGACGCACAAGCCGCCCATGGCGGGGGCTGCGCGTGCGCGGGAGGAGCGCGCCGGCCGCGCCAGCCGCCTGCGCACCATGCCGGTACTGACCAGCCAGCTACAAGAGGCCATGGAGCAGAACGAACGCCTTACTAAATCCCTGACCCACGAGGATGTACCCCGTAATAATGATTTTCAATTGAAAATGGAGCTGTTCCGTTCGGCCAGCGCCAAGAACACGTCTTTAGAGTATATTATGAGGCAGAACGCCAAATTTAGGAGCTTAGGTCTGATTTGTTCATTATTTTGAGTTTGATTGTCGTTTGCTTGAAGTTTCGCTTCTCTGGGTTCGATTGGTACTAACATCAGTGTATTAGTCGTAAATTGTATCCTGTGCATGATGTTTAACTGTTGCACGATTTATTGTATCAATTATTTTAACATTATTATAGGTGGATTACAATGTTGGTGTTGTGTAGTTTGGTTTAATTTAACTGTTGTTTGGTCGATTTATTCTATTGTTGATTGCAGAATTATTTGGTCAGAAAAACGTATGTAACGTTACGAGGCTTGAGTAACAATTACACTTAGTGCATGCACCGCTGGGCGCGCTCCGAATAACCCGTCACACCCACTGAGATATTGACATTAATCATAACATTTACCAGACCACAGTATGTTATATTTTGAGCTGAATAATCCAGTTAGTCATTGGCCTGCTCAATATTATTATACTGTGTATTTCGCACGAATTCCGTTTATATGATGGTGTGTAGTTACGTAAATTAGTCATGGAATCGGTCAAAACCCATGAGGTCGCTTTGTAAGGTCACGACATGGTCACGTAGGCGGGGACGGGACGCGATAGCAACATTTATTTTAGTATTTTGTCTAATGTTACAAGAAAAATGTAACATTGTTTTTAAATAATTTATTACCTCACGGGTTTTTTGTGATGTATTCAATGCTGATCACTAAACGTTAGTGTCACTATACATAATTATGTATATATGTATAAGTGGATCGGCATATTGGGTTTTACGTTCTCAATACAACCTTTGATAACGTTGTTACCATTAACCAAATGAGCCGACCCGCTTATGTGTATATCAACCATCACAGATAAAACACATCAGAGAGTTAATATTTTTTTGTAATACAGAAATATCACGAAACAAATAGCAGTTCACTTTAACAATAATTTTAAAGCATTCACACCTTTAGAGATTAGGATGACGCTTGACAATTACCGTCTTCCCAAAAATGTGCGGGCTTCACTAATAAACTATTTATGACTGGTTTTACCATCGCTGTTCCACAAATGCTTTGTATATACGGGAACATATTTGTACCCAATCGGTTTTTAAGTCAAATGTTACCTTTCAGACCTAGACGACGATTCCCCGACGGAGCGAGCCCAGAGAATGATAACTCCTGAAGTAAGGGGGATTCTGAAGTCTGGTTCCACTGTTGTGCCTCCGAGACCCAAGACTTTGGCCAAGGGAGAAAGCTCAGAGGTTTGTACAGTTAGTATACCGTATTTTGTACTTTATTCCAAAAGTAAAACAGACATACAGTTCAATAGACACGTCTGCGGAAAATACGCAATGTATTAGTCAGAAAAACGTCGTGTTATTTATTATTGTAGCACGCTGAATTTTGGTCGCGTTTTTTCGGTCGCTGTCTCTTTCGACTAAAAAGTCCCATGCCCTAGCAATAAAGTGTAACAAAACTTGTGTAGGTATAGCAGCCGCTACAGGTCGTGAGCACAAACGTCATGTTAATTTTTGGGTATTTGGGGCCTTTCTGGATGTGGATGGTACGATTAATGGACCAATAGCCAAAAATTAACTTGACGTATGTGCTCACGACTCGTGGCGGCTACTATAAGTAATTCATAAAGAAACTAAAACATTGGGGGTAGAAATTTAACCTAGAAACAAATGAATGCGTTGAGTTTCAAACGATATTTAGACAATCCATATTAACAAAGCCTACAAAATGCGGAAAATACGTTTTGAGTATTTCCAGGTCAGTGGCATAGTACCTACTTTGTAGTATAGTACATCTCAAGGTGGGATTAAAAAAACAAAACAGCTGTAAGTAGGAATGTAGCCTAAACCTTCATTATTATTCCTAAATACATAGTCCATAACGACAGTGAAAAAGAAAACGTTGCCAAGCCATAAATAACTCTATCAACAAAATAATGTTGAATTATTATTTATTTCATAGGACTAAACAGCTTATTTTAGAAGAAAAGAAGAGAGTTGACAAGAGTGGAAGGAGTTATTAAGAGTATAAACCATAACTTTTTTTATTAGTCTATATATAATAGATACACATCTAATTAGGTTGAATATATAACACGACCAAATTATCGCTTAGTAAATGATTTCTTTCCACCGTCAATATACACACACATAACATACCATCACGCCTGTATTCCCCGGAGTGTTAGGCAGAGGAGTACCAATGTACACCCACAGTTCGCCGGCATGTTTTAGGTCCCATGTAATAGGGGACGAGCCTATTGCCATTAACCGGGCACAAATCCTAACTCCGAGCTGCTACTGAGAATTTCATAGAAAAACCCAATAACACTTTTGGCCCGTCCTGGGAATCGAACCCAAGACCTCTAGCGTAGCAAGTCGCACCTAGCACCACTAGGCTACCGAGGCAGTCAATATGTTTATAAATAAATAAATTCAATAATTCATTCCTTATCGTCTTAATTCTAAACCCATTAAAAGTATCTTGTGAGTTGTACAGACCAGACTTTTATTGATATTCGTACAAAAATAGAACGAAGTACATTAGTAATAGTCAATAAAAATAGCTTCGTAGTAACGTGTAGTACGGTAATTCTTGTGGTATGCATCGGTACTATTTTGGCTCGAACATGGGTCTTGTTTGCAATGTAACCTCTTTTTACTAAGAGTCAATAGTAGACGAGTATCTATGATTATAGTTATCTATAGTAATATTATAAAGCTGAAGAGTTTCTTTGTTTGTTTGTTTGGTTGAACGCGCTAATCTCTAGAATTACTGGTTTGAATTGGAAAATTATTTTTGTGTTAGATAGTTCGTTTATCGAGGAAGGCTATAGGCTATATAACATCACGCTACGACCAATAGGTGCGGAGCTGTAACCAAAAACGTAACTTAATGCGAGTGAAAAAAACTACGCGGCCGAAGTCGCGAGCAGAAGCTAGTCTATGTATAGGACACATCTGCCAGCTGATTTAAAAGTCATTACACGTCTCTCGGGGGTAACCTACTGATGACTTTGAACAACACAGGTGATTTTTTTAACCCGGTTAATGGCAATAGGCTCGCCCCCTTTTACATGGGAGCTAAACATATCGGCGAACTGTGGGTGTACATTGTTACATCTCTGCCTATCCCTTCGGGGAATACACGCGTGATGGTACGTGTTTTTTTTTTTTCATTTTTCAGAGTTAAATTTTTCATGTTCATGAGTACTGTTCCCTCGTAATTATGTATAAAGAATTAAAAACCAGCCTTTGTAGGGATTGGTTAGTTAGTTCGTCGTTAACGACGAACCCCTTACTTCGGAGACTTCATTTATTTATTTAAATAAATAAATGAAGTCTCCGGATGTTTTACTGTAATTTGGCACGATACATGTTCTGTGACGGTCAAATCACTCGCTAAATTGTTGAAACTAACCTTCGTATAAACTATTTTAGACTAGATACTTACAATCCTCTTTTAGCCAAATCTCCATCCAAGGCAATTTTATTAACGAAACTCGCTCTTATTCCAGGGCCTTAAAGACGAGGGCATCGACAGCTCCTCAGATGAAGACTCAGTGTCAGCTTCAAGCGTGTCATCGTCAGAAAAGAGCTGTTCTTCATCAGACAGTTCCGACGGGCTTCCAGACCCCAAACCTCGAAGGTTTCAACGCAAACTTAACAAATTAAAAGCATCTAGAACAGAGTCCGACATCCCGAGACATCCCGAGCCATTTCCCTGTAAGATCAAGCTGCCAGGAGCGAATGAGTTAAAGGAACGTCTAATACAAGCTAAAAACCCGGATGTGAAAATCCCATTGCTCGGTAAACTAGGGAGGAAGCCTTCAGAAGAAGCAAAGAAGGAAGAAGACCAGACTAGATACAGAAGGTTCGTCAAGAAGATTGATGAGCCCATACAACTGGGTAAATTGCGAAGGCCTGTGGAGAAGGTAACTCCACCCGCGCAAGAAGTGCCACCTCCACAAATCCTCAAGATTTCTGCGCTGAATCAAGCGGCGAAGGCTAAGTTCTTCGGCTTAGATCCGGGGAAGAAAGATAAGACTATTGATGAGTTAGCCGCTGCCGTCAGAAAATACATTCCACCAGTAAGTGTTGCCGTTATTCCATTTCTTATTATGTACTTATCTACATTTAACAAGTAGCCAATGACCTTATTCAGATCCCAAACTACCTCTTGTCGAACTCATTACCTACCGTTCGCTTAGTGCTTTTGCCGAGATAAGGCAACAAATAAACAATCAAATTTTAGTGTGTGTGGTCTGTCCCGTTGGTCTCGTGGTCGCAAGCCGCGATTGATGAGCACGGGGTCCTGAGTTCAATTCCCGGGTCGGGCAAAAAGTGTTATTGGGTTTTTCCATTACGAATTTCTCAGAAGCAGCCCGGAGTTCGGAAGTTGGTGGTGTGACACCCCCGTGCCTCGGAAAGCACGTGAACCTGTTGGTCCCGGCTGTCGTTCGTAGATCTTTGACAGTCGTTACGGATGTTCAGAAGCCAGAAAGTCTTACAACCAGTCTTACCAAGAGGTATCGTGTTGCCCAGTAACTGAGTTGTGGAGGTCAGACAGCCAGTCGCTCCATGTAAAACACTGGTATTCAGCTGCATCCGGTTAGACTGGAAGCCGACCCCAACATAATTGGGAAAAGGCTAAGTAGATGATGAATTTTAGTGTATATATTCTTACAATCTTTTTTGTTTTAGGTTAGCAAGTCGATGTCGACGCACACGATGGAGGTGCCAGGGTCCGGGAGCGACGGAGAGAGCAGCGGCGGGCGAGAGGTGCGACACATCAACAGCAGAGTTCGACACAGGTTAGTGCAGTTTTATACAAGTCTTCAATTAAATATAAGCTTTAATTTGACGTATTGAAGTTCTAAATGGCGTGTGGGAGGTAGTCAGGTGAAAATGTAGGTACTTATATATCATAAAACATGGATTTGTTTTGCCACACTCTTCAATCATCATCCAATCGCTTGTATCAAACCTTGGGTCAATTTAACCACGACTCTCGCGGAACAGTATTCCATCAAATTGCTTAAGATTATTTTACTCTATGGTTGTTGCAAAAGCAAAGTATTGGCAAGTCCAGTGATTCGACAAGTTCACATTATTTAATTCTGTGTAAATTTCAACTTTATTAACAAATGCGAAACTGCTGTTATGTCAACGACACAACTCTTGTTGCGTGACTTGCGTGGTACCATAATACTACAGATTAAGGACAGATGTCGCCACTGCGCACGCTTATAAATAAAACTACAAAAGAATAGCCTCTTAACATAAATCTTTCATCACTTGAATATTAACCCAATGTATGTAGGTCAAATTCACTCAACGAGCATAAGAAATTAAAGTAGATGTATTGAAAATCCTTCTCTATCGACACGGGTACTCTCCCGGGTATTTATATTCAACTAGTTCGGCCCGCGACTTCGTCCGCGTCAACTTTGATATATGATCCCACGGGAACCTTAAATTTTTCCGGGATCAAAAGTATTCTATGTGTTATTGCACACTGCAATCTATCTGAGTGCCAAATTTTGTCCAAATTCGTTTAGCCGTTGTAGCGTGAAAGAGTAGCAAACATCCATCCATCCTCACAAACTTTCGCTTTTTTAATATTAGTAGAATTAGTAGGTTAGTCGTCGAAATATTGTGAGAGCCTAGTGGCTGAGACGGTGCTCATGCATGAGGTTGTGGATTCGATTCCCAGGTCGAGCAAAGTTTTATTGGGTTTTTCTATGAAATTATCAGTACCAGCTCGGAGGCTCGCCCCAAATTACACGGGACCTAAAAATATACCGGCGAACTGTTAGTGTACATTGGTATATCTCTGCCTCACCGGTCGGGGAATACAGGTGTGATGGTATGTTATAACGTAGGTGTTTGCAACTGAAACTACACACACACTAAGGCATGAATGATACCACAATTTTATGACGACTAGATAATAAAGCAAATTCCTCTAATATGATTATTATTACTATGTAATTCTCACGCATTCTCGTGTTTAATGCACTAGAAATATATCATACGATACGTTACACCTGTGTTCTACACAAATATCTTTGTCAGGTGTAACGATAGACGTAAAATACTAGCTTCCACCCGCATCTTCGACCGTGTGTTTTTTTTTTTCCTGCGCTAAGTTACCTTTTTGGTTACTGCTCCGCTCCTATGTGTCGTAAGTCGATGTTTTATAGCCTATACTATTCCTCACCAATCTGTCCACCTATACTGATATTATAAAGAGAAAAGATTTGTATGTATGTAACGTATAAACTCAAAAACCGATTTAAAAAAATCTTTCACCATTAGAATGCTACATTATCCCTAATTAACATACGCTATGTAACATCACGCCACGACACACGGGAGCGGAGCAGTAATTAAAGACGTAACTTAACACTAGTGAAATAAGTCACGCGAACGAAGTTGCAGATAGTTTGCTAGTCATATAAAAATCCGATTGGTAGTCCAGAAATTAACGCGTTCAAACAAACAAACAAAGTCTCTTCATCTTTATTATAATTATATTAGTATAGATAGGAACCTATCTACTAGACTGAATCATAATAAAACAGAATGTTGCACAAAAAATGAGTTAACACACACATTAGTACTACGTGACGTAATAATGAGTTATTAGACGAATTTTACACAAACATGTGTGGTGTTGCGTAATTAATTTATTAAAATGATGTATCATAATTAGGTTTTATGCCAACCGTTGCGTTGAAGGTCGTTCAATTTTGCAAAGTTAAACTTATGCAGTGAAATAATATAAAGAAATATATTGGTAAACAGCTGTTTGTAGTTTGCTAAGATTTGAAAATAATGCAAGCCCTGGTTATAATATTTCTGACAAGATTTTCTTTTTTCTTCTTCTCTTCTTGTTCTGAGTTAATACCCCATCTGTTTTACTATTGACATTCATTCAGGGATAAGATTTCCATAGGTAAAAATAACCCATAACCCGTAATTCCATAATCTAAAATTAGGATACAGCAAAAGTATTGTTTTAAGATTACTTTGTATTGCGCACTGTTGGATTTTCAACTCTATTTTTTACTGCGAGGGTTGGAAACTCAATAATGCACATAAAAGTTATAATAATACTTATTTAAGATATGTGGTATGTGGTGACCCCCTGTAATGTATATTTTTATAACATCAGCGCCTATCCACATTACCACATATATTCATATTGCAAACTCATATAAATCTATTTTGGAGGGATTTTAATTATTGTGTAAACATCAACCGACATTTAATTAGTACATTACTCACACAGGGCCGGGCTCATCTCCGATTTTAATGACTTTTCTGATTGGTTCCATTTAGTTACAACGCAACGTAATATAGACGAGCGCGGTTTTTTACCTATGAGTATTAATAAGGCAAGGTATGAACCATTGGTGATACGTTTGATATCTTTTGCGGAAAATTATGAATAGATTACAAATAACTTTTTTTTTTGGGGGGGGTTGGTAAATCATCAAATTAATTCTCCCGCCCTTAGTGTCAGACTTTTACTGACTAATATCCACCCATGTTCCTTCTTGCGCCCTTTGCGTTACGGGGGCGCGGTATCTCTTACGAACAACCCGCAGCCCCGGCAGGATTACAAAATACTTAGCATTATACTAGTAAACTTTGAATTATTTACTATTTTCACTTATTTTTAGATAATTTTTGTGATACGTATTTTAAAATATTTTTACTTAGAATTCTCTTGTCATATCATTTATTCTTTCACAACACAATAGATATTTAGTCTTACGGCTGTCTGGATGCATTTCTTTCTTATCTGTCTTTACTTTTGAATCATATGTTCAAATCCGTCAATTATGAGCTTGACCAACAGGAATCACGTCATTACTATAGCTTTACTACATACATACTTGCGACCATTTCACACTAAGACGCTCTCTACGCGCGCTCTACAACATTTGTGTACCCCGTGTGACCGGCAACCGGTTCGATTCCGGCTTAGACGAAGCCACTCTGATGAGCTTAAAGCCTCATGTGCTATCATTTAGTTGCTTAGGCTTCGCTGAGGTCGTTATCCTGGGGCAATGTATCAGTACCGTACAGTTAGGGTGTGATGACAGTGATTGCAAGTACCTAGGCTACGTAATTTGAATCCTAAAGTTTATCTATAAAATAATATGGTGTGGTGATGCAAGAATGTAGGAAAGTTTTAGTTACAGTTGCAAATCTGTACTAATATTATCATGCAGTAGAGTTTGTTTGGTTGGTTGGTAGAACGCGCTGATCTCAGGAACTACTGGTTCGAATTGAAAAAATCTTGGAAAAAATGTTGGATATTTCATTTATCGAGGAAGGCTATAGTCTATACAGGTCCGGAGCAGTAACCAAAGACGTAACCTAATGCGGGTGAAAATACTACGCAGACGAAGTCGCGAGCAGAAGCTAGTATTTGATATGTTGTCATAATATTGAGGTAGGACTATGGCTGTTTTGGTTAATAAGCTTTTTATTAAATTATCTATTTAACTAAAATCATTTTTCTACAAACTTTATCAAGACTTTTTAACGAACTCCTGCTGTAGAATTTACTTAACTTAACCTTAACCTGAGTGATTAGATACTAACCAGAATCTGTTGTAGTACACAATGCCACATTTTAAATAAGAAACAAAGTTGCGCAACATTGTTTCAACATAACGTTTTTGTTTTGCGGAAAACGATGCTTTTACCAACATGAAATGTTGCGTGATTGTTGTGAAGTTTACTACGCATACGAGGCATACAACATAATCCATTTAACTAGGAACCTTTTTGTCGGTTTTTCATTGATGTCCCTTAACCTTGGCAGAGGGGTCTGTCAGACACTCGCTAAACTAAAAACCATCCCGGTGTTCCCTTCCCACATTTACGCCGTAGGTCCGAATACGTACGCGTTCTCGACTGGTGCCGGCCTCCGCCACCTTAGAAGTAACCAGACACTTTACCCACATTCTCGTTGTAACCTACAGTTTAACCAACCATTTAGTAGTAGTAGAATCGATTGATCGATAAATTAATCACTAAACCATAATCGTCACTTCACCATCGGCCGATGGGCCAAGGAAAGTTATCAATTACACAGCAACCGGCGACGCTGTCGGGAAATCGTGTGTAACAGCGCATAAAATTAATGTGCCTTACTGACATTTTCTTCGCTGACAAATAAGATTTCACTTTTCCTTTGTTTTATTTACGTAATTTATTGTATTGGGATTTGTCGCGTGAAATTGGAGGATTGTGTTGTGTAACTCGGCCTTTTAGCTTTATTGCTAATATGTTAATGTTATGAACCTCTTGGCTTTGAGAGAATGCCTCGTTGGATGGGTGATCTTAAGCACGACTGTTCGCAGTGCTGACTGGTTAAAGAGTTATTAGATTTTTCCGTTACGAAATTCTCCAGCTCTTTATAGTTCTAATGCCTACCCCTTTTAGGCAAACAAGAATGCTCATTTCAATCATCATTCATTTTGTGTATCAATTCCTATTTAAAACTAACTATATCTCGAGGTTTCACACGCGTTCAATTACGTCTTTGGTTACTGCTCCGCTCTCATGGGTCAAAGCATGATGTTGTATAGGACCTATACTATTTCCTCATTTCATCATAGTTTTTTTTTTTAATCCGTGTGCTAGTTCCAGTGTTTAAACAGACAAGCAAAAATTCTTCAGCTTTATTATAGTATAGATTCAGTATCAAGGCTGTATACTGTTCTAGCACGTCCCTAGTTTTCACCGGTGCGCTGCGCAGGCGCAGAGCTTTCCATCGAAAGCGCTTTACGCTCGTTTGGGTTTAGATATCGTTAAGCCGATGTGAGCGCTTCGCTGGTTCGGGAGACGGCTAGAAAATTAAGTAGATACCTAATAACTTGGTAGAGCAATTACGCAAGGTTTTATTGAATTGACGGAGTAACTGAATTGGGGTCATTGTACTCATTATTATGAAGTTGTTAATTTGCTGTTCTAGATTTGAAATAAATCACCAAAATCTCCTGATACATACTACTATGCTGACATAGCTTGTTATAAGTAAGGGTCAAGGGCTTTTTTTCCTTACTCCCTCGCTGTTCTTTCTTTACGGGATCTAACACAATTGAATCGTCTCTCCAGGATTCGACGAGCTTCACTGCCTCGGCGCTTTTTTTGGTAGTCGCCACCTCGCCACTCTTGCTTCTGACTATCAGAAGACGCAGTGGTTAGGAAAAGTATAGCGGGCTTGTCCCATAAAAATAAATGTACCTAAGAGTCAAGTGTTTTTTTATATCTATCTTTTGTTAGCCGTGACTAAATCAATTTAGTTATTGCTATTGTTATTTCACTGCTATCCATTTAACATAAATATTAAGCTGTTATTTTAAACGCTATATTGGCATGAAACCGACACAATCACGTAAAAAGCGTACGATTTACAACATAATAACAAAGTAACTTACAACGGCTACTGTTTATTATCTGTTACCACGAAACGCTAAGCGGATTATTACCAAAAATGGGCATTGTCTAACATAGTACACGTTCGTACTACCCGACGCCCACACACGCAATATTAAAACTTATGCGGTCGTAATAAAGTTGTTAATCAAAAGTGCCGGAAGCCGGCCGAGTGGCACAGTTGCTTCCTTGCGAAATGGCTAGGAAGTTGACTCGAACCGGCCATGTATGGTGAAACAGATCGCGTCTAAGTACAGGTAGACTTTGCCTTAATGTTTATACTTAATGTGTTGATTCAGAACGGTTCTCCTGGTGACCAAATTATTGATGTCTTCCACATTCCCTTTGAATAGGGAGGGACTTTTAACTGTTAGTAGTAATGTGAAAGTAGAACTATGAAAGTATTCATTCATTGGAGCGAATTAATATGGTTACGGAAAGTTAATTTTTTTAGTGATTGTTCTAAATTTAGGCTCATTTAGTAACTGATTTCAATAAGCCATTGTCACACACGAGCGATAATTAGAACCAAGGCGATAAAGTTTTAGTTAGTAGTTAAAAAAAACGTTGCCCACTCTAGAAATTTCTCGTGTATCGTGGGTGCGTTTACAAACATAAAAACTCACACACACAAACAGCCAGACCCAGAGTAACTATCTGTAGGCCATATAAATATTTGTTCCGTGCAGGAATCTAACCAACAACATAAAGCGCAGCAGTAAATCACTCAGCCACTGCGCCATCCCTGCCGACAGCCTGATTTTTAATATCATTACTTTACCTGAAAATGTTACCGTACACACGGCTACATATCAAGCTATACATTTCCAATATAAGCTGATCTCTCATTACACCCCACACATACATAAACTCACGCGTTGATTCCATGGGGGTAGGCAGAAACGACAGAACGCCACCTGCTACAATTCTTACATACTTATTTTGCCTCGTCCACGTTCATACATCTGGTCATACAAACACGCCGGTTACAAGTACTGCGCACCCGACACCCTACACATACGTAGGTAAACCAAACAAAATCTCAGTTGGTGCGTGATTGTGCCCATTTGGTTCGTCGCATTTTACGTCGAATCGATCACCAGCTGCCATTAGCAAATCATGAGCTTCTGTAGTTACCCGTCGAAACCTTCGGGGAATCACGTTAGTTAGGGAACTTGTGTAAGTGACCACTGAATAATTTCTCGATAATCATTAGGTGGGTACTGACAATACGTTGAGTGGTTATAGGGTTACCCCCATTCTCTTGTATGTGCATGCAAAATGGTCTAATTACATAATGAGTTCTAATTTTAGTCCAAGTTTATTCTTTTATATTCTTAGATCTTTACGTTCATCGGAATTTCGTTAGAAATAAAATAACTGGATCAAATATTTAAGCTTGCACTAAAGTTAAAACTATTTTTTTATTGAAACTAGCTTCCGCCCGCTGCATTGTCCGCGCGGTTTTTTTTCATCCGTGTTAAGTTACGTCATTGGTTACTGCTCCGCTCCCGTGGATCGTAGCGTGATGATGAATCTGGCTATCATATATAACAAAGATTTTTTAAAATACAACTGGTACTAGGTATCAGATATTACGTTTGAACAAATAAACAAACAAAAAAAACTCTTGAGCTTTACTATTTTAATATACGACGTCTTATACTGGCTTAAGTTGGCTGACTGTCTATTACAACTATGTGGTAAAAAAATCTAATGAATCCTAATCTCTTCTGCACATAAGTAACCTACCTAGATAGGTAATTTGTAGGTATTATATTCTGTTCTCGAGCATAAAAGTAATAGTCATTGGACTACGCAACACACATTACCTCGGATGCCTACATGCATAACACGAGGCATATCCAGCATCCGGGCTCCCAGTTACCTCACATTTATCTGCGGTTTTTGCACATTATTTACTGCATCGGAGCGCACTGCGTTAGCACAGAATATTGGTTTAATTGTGTAGAACGACTTAGATACACTGTACTCACGACAATATATCGAGCTGTTCATGACTTGTAAAAGGCCGCGCTCACACCATCGGATAATTCGATCCAGCCCCGTCCCTTTGCTGCCCTCTCTCAGCGACGCCCTGAGCCGAGGCCCGTACCCCGCAGGGGGTGCCCTCAGCGCAGTCGCTTAGCTTGTAAGATATTGTAAGCCCTGGCTGGAGGCCTTAACTAGTTGAGGCATCCACAGGAAAGTCCGGTTAAGCAGTAAACAACCTCCTAGGTTGAACTGCGAGATGCCCTTCCGGAAGAAGAAAAAATCACACCATCAGCAGGACAGTAGTTATTGTGCGGCCGACTATGATTGTTCATAAATTTTGAACTTATAACGCTCACAGTCTGCGGCCGAAAATACCTTTGGTGTGAACAATGCTTAAGAGTAAACAACGGACATCTAACGAAAGTTGCGCTGCGCATCTTCGGTCGCATGACGTCAGAACAGTTAAATCTATACTAATATTATTATTATTATTTATTAGATCTATGTTGTCCGTAATAAAGAATTTATTATTATTATTCTTATTAAAAAGCTAAAGAGGTAATTTGTTTTTTAAAAGCTTTTATTTATCTTCACCTGTATGTATATTTGTTCTGAAATTTTGCGATCAATATTTATTTTGTTTGTAAGAGTTAATCTCCAAAGCATGTCGTCTGATTCTGACAATTATTGTTTTAATTAACGTAGCTTTCAATTAATTAATTGAAAGCTACGTTAACCCTGAGTTTCATAGGCTAGATTGTATTATAAAAATAACTAGAATCCGTAAGAGAATTGACGCGGACGAAGGCTTGTTATAAATAACCGATGATGCGGTAGTGCATCGAGCATATTGACGGCGATAGGTCTAACGCATCTTACCTCAGGTGAACGTCCAAGCTAAACTGTCCCCGCATTGTAATGGCTACCTTCACAATGAGAGTTCAACTTATACTAGAAATGTATCACAACACGATAAATCGTCATGCTTACAAGAATCAAGTACACACTTTAGGTTTGTTATAAACATCCGTACGCTTGCCAAATGTTCCACAAATTTTCCGCAAATTAATGAACTATGCTTGTTATTTGTTAGTTGGTGTAATCGATTATTGATTACTGAAAATTTCCACCATTACACTATTCAATTATTTTCCGACATAACGCAACTGTTTTCATAGATACTTCTTGTTAGGTTACAACCAGGGTTACAGGGTTGTTAGGTTATTAGACCTATTCATAAATATGATAAATATAAATAGGCCTTTCCACACATTTTGATCGTGATGTCACTTTTATCCGCTGTAAAAGTCACGTGAATTCATTTAAAATCAATCTATATAATCCTTCGGTGAATACAAGCGTAATTTTACTATTTTTTATACGTCGTAATACCTGCTTACGTAATACTGTACCTAAGATTGTATATAGGTAAGTAGATAAATCATAAACAAACAGATGCATACCAATAACATTCAGCCACAGTTTAAAAACAGAAACATAGATCTACGCATCAACTTTAAGTGTAGCATAAATCTTGACGCACAGATAAAACGCAATTCAAGTAGGTCAAGTATGTTCCTGGCTGAACAATAAGCATCTGCGTCTGAGCATCCGATGTTTTGCAACAAATCACCGGTTACTGCCGTAGTACCGACTGTTCTTGGTACCTCCCCCATGCAGACACGAATACGAGTATTTGAACTGGAGATTAATGGTTGTAAACGTTTCTACATATTGAATTAGTACCGCGGAATGCCACTAAGAGTTTTGAGGTTTTAGTACGTTTACTCAAAAATATTGTTGTAAGTGCTTTCGTATCGGGAAGAATTTTGTGTGAATAAAGGCCATAATTTTCTTATCAACGCGACTAGCACCATTTTGTCATTTGACGGCTACCCATTGTCAACAATTGGTATTCTGGCGATGCGGAGGGATTAGGAAGATGTGTAGAAGGCTTATGTATGGAAGTCAAATCTCAACCAAACGAGGCGAGACGGTGCTGATCAGGTGTCGGGTCATTAGTGAGTGACGATCGTAAAAAAAAAAGTCATACATGTTCATATATTATAGCAGTACATGTTTGTGGCAAGTCAGCAAGAGCACTTCTTAAGGTTATTAGAATTCACCCCAAATGTCTCTCAGAGTAAATTCTTCATACAGTTTCTTTGTCGCCCACACGAAATTTAAAGAGCATAACAAACATACATTTTACGTTCCCTGTATAAGTGTTACAGATAGCAAACAAAACTGAAGGAAAATAACACTTAAGATGGGATTATTTTTTCCTTTCTTTCGACCTATAGTGAGTTGATAAAAAAAGAAATTACTTGTTTAAAAAAAATGAATAGTTAGATTCACTCATCTTAAAGTATGAACGAGGCCATTGGTTCCCATAAAACACTATAAATACTATATTTATTAATCGATTTCTGATCCTCATGTGACTTTCCTTCAATCAGCGTCTAATGACAACTAATGCCAGTACATCCATCAACTCCATAATTTACTTCCGATGTATAATAAATCTTAGTTTCTAAGCCCACAAATAATTAGCGGCGATTGCGGTCATATTGTATGATGGGGAGTCAATCAAAATCTCGTCGGTAGGTGACACGGCGACAAGCTTTCACTCCTGCGCATAAATTATCTTTAATGTCGTTAGGGCGCGCAGTTTTGTGGTGTTGATATTTTGGAAGTGCGAAATTGTCAGTCATATTTTGATAGGTTTTGTTAATTTGACGGTTTCATATGTTACTTCGAGGAGGCTCAAGAAAAGAAGACTTGGAATGACTTAGAGGCCGCGTTTGCCCAACAGTGGGACTTTTGTTTTTCTTTAGACTATGTTAAAGAAAAAAAAATATTGAGTCGAATTGAGTGTCGGTTTCATATTCTTTTCTGTAGATGTAATTTTGATACTTATTCTTTAATAAGTAACTAGATAATTATTATTAGCCTAGCCTAGCCTAGCCTAGTGGTCCTAAGCGCGACTGCTACGCTAGAGGTCTTGGGTTCGATTCCCAGGTCGAGCAAAAAGTGTTATTGGGTTTTTCTATGAAATTCTCAGTAGCAGCTCGGAGTTAGGATTTGTGCCCGGTTAATGGCAATAGGCTCGCCCCCTATTACATGGGACCTAAATATACCGGCGAACTGTGGGTGTACATTGTTACACCTCTGCCTAACACTTCGGGGAATACAGGCGTGATGGTTTTTATTTATTTATAATTATTATTACCTATCTAAAAAAAGTCAAGAGTTTTTTCTTTTTTCTCCTTTTATTGTAAAGTTCTATGGTTTCGGTAAAATCTCTATTATTTCAAAGATTACAAAATTTTGACGCAACAACCCTAATGCGGTTCACCTTCTACCTTGATAATCTCAAGATAATATGGATTTCATGAGTCATAGTTTGTAACAAGAAGCGGTAGCCTTTCCTCATTCCCAGAGATGAATGGGACAGGTTTCACTTCTTTGTTCAACCCTAATGGGCTCCTTCAATTGTTTTAACCCATTTTTAGCAAGAACACGTCGTTTGTCAAAAATGTGAGTTATTTCTTGCTATCTGTCATAATCAGTTTCATTGTAATATTCGGGCATTGTTACTTACTAACTGGTTCAGTGTGCCAGTGCCTCATTTTTTTGTTACAATTACGAAACGAACGTCTCAAGTTTACGTGTTTAATTAGATTAATTGCTTGAAATCAGAGATTTCGCGATGTGTGGTCAGTTTGTAAAGTTGTGGACTGATTTTTGATAATTTCCTACTTATGTTTGTGCTTGTTTTTTAGGGTTCCGTACCCAAATGGTAAAACGGGATGCTATTACTAAGTAGTAATTACTCTATTACTGTTGTTCGTCTGTCCAGACTGTATCTCATGAACTGTAATAGTTAGACAGTTGATATTTTCACAGATGATGTATTTCTAATTCCGCTATAGCAACAAATACTAAAATACAGAATAAAATGAATATCTAAGGGGGTTCCCATACAACAGACATAATTTTTATACGGAACGGAACCCTTCGTGCGTGATTCCGACTTTCACTTGGCCGGGTTATAACTGTCTATTAGACTATATCTATCTCGATATTAATTGTTCAAATTTAATTTACTACCCATCGCGTTTCCTCTTCTTCCATTCATAGCCATAACATACTTTCCAATCATTCTCTATGCTATAAAAAAGAAATTTAGATGTTCTCTATTCCCTACAGAGTGTGAAAGACCAATGGAAGTAGCAATTTGCCACCCAATACAAAGTAGGAACACGCACCTACATGCAATTATTCATTACACAATAGCACCGCACAATGGGCGTGACGGTCGACTGCTGCGCGCGAGTGGCCCACAAACCCAGCTCCGAACTGCGCATGCGCGCGTTGCTTCCACACTCGCTGGTTTAAACGCTTTTTATCTCGCAACAGAAGTTTTGGCAGTACTTAAGTAAAAACAAAGTAAAGTAAAACAAACTGAAGAATAACATAATAATCGGATTGTACTTTGAAAGAGAAATTGTTATGAGTTTTTTTGCAGTTCGCCCTTTGTCGATTTGTTCATTGAGCCGGAAAGGCGAAATTACTAAGACACGTAATTGGGATTATGTATATTATATTTTTATTGCTGCATTCTAGCTTTTGTGTCAATAAAGTAGAGTTATGCAGTTGCTTTCTATATTTCACATACATCTTTTTTATTAACCTGACGGTTTTGAGATGCAAGAAACTCAGAAAATAATAAAAACACTTTTTATTATGTTTCGAAAGCTCTTGGCCACATATTTAATGCTTCAAAAGCAGTTAGAAAAAATAATCTAATCAATTTCATGTATACTTTCATATTGCAAATTAAAATAATAAATGTTATGTTTTCTTTTTTGGGGCCGGCAACATTATATTCTAAGAAGACCTGATGAAATCTACTCGAAACTGTTTTGTAATTTAAGTTTATGGCTGCCTCTTCTGAGACCCAACACGAGTGATTTTCGAATTAAAAATATCATCGTATCATGAAATAAAGTATCATCGCCTTTGATATTTATTTAACTGCCTCGTGGCCTAGTGATCCTTAGCGCGACTGCTACGCTAGAGGTGTTGGGTTCGCTTCCCAGATCGACCAAAAAGTGTTATTGGGTTTTTCTATGAATTTCTCAGTAGCAACTCGGAGTTAGGATTTGTGCCCGGTTAATGGCAATAGGCTCGCCCCCTGTTACATGGGACCTAAAAACATACCGACGAACTGTGGCCTGTGGGTGTTCATTGGTATACCACTGCCTAACCCTCTGGGGAATACAGGCGTGATGGTATGTTACATGATATTTACAACTAGCTTCGTATGCGTGTTTTTTTTCATCCATGTTAAGTGACGTCTTTGGTTATTGTTCCGCTCCCGTGAGTATTAGCGTGATGTTATACAACCTGTACTATTCCTCATGAATTAGGCTACCATATACAAAAATGTTTTTTTTTTTCATTCCAATTTAGAGATTAGCTCGTTTATAAACAAACAAAAAATCTCTTCAGCTTTATTATGTTTAATATAAAATTTTCGTGTCACAATATTAGTTACCATAATCCTCCGAAACGACTGGACCGATTTTTTTAAATTTTGTGTGTATATCGGGCAGGTCTGAGAATCGGCCAACATCGATTTTGCATACCCCAAAAAAAAAATATGGCAAAACAACGTTTGCTGGGTCAGCTAGTAATAATATACATTAAATAATCGATCGAATTTACGTTAAATTTACTCCGCGCTGTCCTCAGAAGCAGTTTATGAACTCGTTGCTCGTCTCACGTCTACGAGCTTGTAAGTGGGTGCGATCTCCAACGGAAATATCATTTAGCAAGTGTAAAAGGAAAGGTTATCGTTGTTAGTCTGGCCAGAAGATTAAAATTAATAACACAAACCCGTGAGTCACCGGCTTTATCGCAGATTGAGATAATTCTCATATTAACGTTATGTACACACGGCTACTTAGAAATTACACATTTCCAGTATAAGCTCACCTCCGTTTGTATGGAAATCCTATACAATGAGAGATCGGCATGAACTGGAAATGTATAGCTTTATATGTAGTCGTGTGTACTTCGCAGTTTATTTTGTTGATACTGACTGTTTTATGATTCTGTGATGATATCATCGTACTATGTAGTCGGGTAGGTAGGTATCTACATGAGCCGTGGTTAACACTCAAAAACTCACGTTTTATTAGAAACAAATGGCAAGAAATATTTGTTTATAGAATTGATCTTGAACAGGGTTAATTATTATTGAGACTAGTGACAAAAACATCATAAAGTGCGTAACAACTGCTCCAAAAAAGCTCAACTTTTAGTGTTAGTTTGAATACTTTGAACTAAAGACAAAACAAGCCACGTTTCAAAAATACTTGATCTTAGAAACAAAATAATTGCTGTAATGATTCGCATCAATTGATTTCAAAAGTACAAATGTCATTTGAAGCCATACATGGAGCTTGCCGCATCGGCGCCGGCGTCGCTCTCTTCCGTTATGACCATAATTATTTGCAGGAAATAAATGACATAATCTAGCCGTTTGCTAGAAATTTTTCCACAGAAATTATTGTACGCATGGTTATTGCTATTACGACAATAAAGATCTGCTATAAAGTTTAAGATTCCAATACTAAAAATTCATTTCTAAGACTCGCACGTTATGACTTCATGTTAGTTAATGTATGCCAATTAGTTATGCTAAAGCAAATAATATAACATAATATTAGGTATATAATTGCCTTGTTAGCCTAGTGGTCCTAAGCGCAACTGGACACTAGAGATCTTGGGTTCGATTCCCAGGTCGAGTAATACGTGTTATTGGGTTTTTTCATGGAATTCTCAGTAATAGCTCGGAGTTTGGATTTGTGATCGGTTAATGGCAATAGGATCGAACCCTATTACATGAGACCTAAAACATACCGGCGAACTGTGGGTACATTGGTACACCTCTGCCTAACCCTTCGGGGAATACAGGCGTGATGGTATGTGTATTTATAATTTTGTATTTATAATATAGTATTGCAGAAGTAGGTACCTAATAATAATACCAGGCTACTATAGTCACACTGCAAAGCACTCTTTTCACATAGAGAAGCCACGAGCATTAATCACCACACTTGCTTAAGGCGAATTGGGAAATAAAACTTATCTTTACCTACTAATATTTTATAGAGGCGAAGTTTGTGAGTTTGTATGGGGTAATCTCTGGACCTACTGAACCGATTTTGAAAATTATTTTACCCATAGAAAACCACGTTATTTGTGAGGATCGTATGCTATATAACATCACGCTATGATACACGGGAGCGGAGCAGTAACCGAAAAAGTTACTTAACGAAGTTGAAATAAGACACGCGCGCGGGCAGCTTGCTGGTATTAATTATAAGTAGGTACAAGTTTTCTCACGATGTTTTCTTTACCAATGCAATGTAAGTGATGTCCAAGATAATATAAGAAATAACTGTATGAATTCAAAAAATCACTGTTGATATTAACCCGGAATCGAAACCGCAGCCTTAATTATAACAAGATGGCAGCTTAACTACCGGGCCATCACGCAATAGTTACCTAGAGTACATCAAACATTAGCAATTTTGATGAAACGCGGTAGCTCCAGACTGCACCTGATGCATGTTTTATACCACTTCCGAAAAGAGGGTTACTTAATGGCCCCCGCCCCTGCTTCCCCAAAGCTCTCCCGTCTAGTCTGGCTAGACATTTCGACCAACACAAAATTTTAATTATCCCCTACTACTACTTCAACCCCAGAAGGGATAAACCCGTTTTAAGGGTTCACTCCCCCAGACTTATCTATCGATTCCGACGCGGTCATAAACTCAAAATTCTAAGCTCACAACCCACCCTAAGTCTAGACTGAGTCTAGACTAACCTTATTAGAAATACAACTGCACCCACGACGTTCGTTCCTTATAGCTATTCTGTTCAGTTTACCGCCAAAATCATGTTCGGAAAGCACTCGAAATAACTTAATTGGTGTCCGCGGACTTGTCGCATATATTGTGAAAGCTAATTGTCAAGTTTACACTGTTTTAGCTACGTTACAGTTACTATATAACATCACTCTACAACCTAGGGGAGCTGAGCAATAACAAAAGTCCTTACTGAACGCGGGTGAAACCGCATGGTATTCCTAGTGCAAATTATAAAATTGATACTGATCACTGTTACGAGTTAATCTTTATCTTTATATAACAGGTTTTCCATCAAATAAAGAAACTTTGTTAGTTGCTTTTTGGTTTATTTTGCACTTCCGTCTTAAGAACCGATGTGTCAAAACCAACAAGCGACTGTCATTCAACCGTATATAAAATTACGTCACACTCGATAATGCTAACGAGTAAGTAAGCGTGATTTTTATTTTCCGCATCATATGTGTCGTAAATGTCGTAATTAGAACCAACACTTTCGATTTCAACAGAATTGTGTGAAACGTTAATGGCGATTCAGTGTGCACTCGTTTCTTACGTTGTAGTGCGCAATACTACTCGTATATTTTGAATTTAGGTTAATGTACAAGAGAGTAGTCACGCTTGATGGGATACCCGCTAGTCATGCGCTTTGATTTTCAAATTAAGACTCTAAAGACTGTGTATTGATTTATGTAATTATTGTTTCAGGTATGTTCCTACAAATCCTTCAGCCATGTCAAGTAAGTTAGGACGAGTTTTCTTTGGTCGTTGAAATATCGATGTATTTCGAAATTCTCCGTTATTCTAAACAACTATATTTGAATGTTCACTGCAGTCCGTGTATATTTGAGAGTCATTGATTCCGGAACATCGATAAAAACTGGATCGTGATGCCGGTCTCGCTCCTCTGTGTCGAACTCACGCATTTTTCCCACGTTTCCGTCACTATAAGTCACGACCCTTTTTTTTCTAAACTGATATTACTATTTATGGAGATAACAGTTTTGTTTATGGTTAGTCCCCGAGACTGCTTTTTTAATGCGATAAATACGAGTCGAACGACCGTTCTAATTTGGTAAAATTTACAGTTTGAGCGGCGGTAACTCACTGCAAATAAAAATAGTCACATTTTCTTGAATCCAACGGCTCTTGTAACGTAAAATAAAGGTTAAAGAGCAAAACCAAAGGTACCAAGTAAAGAGCCCATCCACGGCCCAATCAGGTAAAGACATTTCCAATAGCAGTAAATATCGAAGCGGTCGTGGTATTTAAACAACCATGTTTTGCAAACGCACGTGTACAAGACGACGACGGGTAAAGGTCAGTCGGTGAATAGACACGCTCCGGCAGATGCTTCGCTCACAATACACATCTTATACAATAAGAACACATTGGTACGGCAGGACGAAAGAGACGAAATAGCAGGGAAGATCGCGTCTATCGAATGAGACGCATTTGACAAAGTCAATTCAGAAATGTCCACCATCAGTTATGTAAATAAAATTATCATTGGAATACGTGTTTAACTTGCGTTATAGAGAGATAATAATGAAATCCGAAATGTTGGTTATATTACGTTAACATTAAAATTTGTGTAACGTAAACGTCCAATAAATATGTGTTACCCACAATTTCATTAACTATGTCCGTCATGTCTTCGTATAGTAAATAATTTTCTTCATCTACTTATTTTTGCACTTAGCCATTGTATTCTACCCAACTATCCCTACATCGATAGCCCCTGCAGCGAGGTCTTCATTGTTTATTCATAATTAAAAGGCGCTTTTGTTTATTGCTAATGTTATATCAGAGGATGTAACCCTACTTGTTTTCATTATTTGCACGATTGTTTTTGGACCGCCTTATTTTGGAATTCCACACATGTTATTTACCTCCGCCAATGTGTTAATGAAGATTGTTGTGTGTACCGCTGCTATCACAAACAGTTCTGGTTTCGTTTTTTTATCAACATCGGTTTGAATGGAATCTGTGAGTACGCAATTATGGTGACACAATGAATTGCGTCTTGCGCGTCGGAAGCGCGTGAGATTTGGGCATTGTTTGCATTGTTGCTTAGGTAACCATCTTGTTCTGTAATTGTGCGTTGTGCGATATTACGTCTTGAATTCTATTTATACAGTTTAATTTTGAAGGTTGTACAAGCAGTGCAGTTTTAATACTTCATGTATGAATTATCTTTTTAAATATTATGTTTATTGCGACACTGATAAGTTACCTACAGCAAATACACACGGTAATATTTTCTGAGAAAGTGTTATCAAAATAGCACGTAATGATTGTGTATGCTAAATAAATAAGAAACATTACATAAACATTAGAAACAAAAAAAAACCCATGAGTATAAAACATAAAAGTAAAGATTTCGTAAAATGATTATCTGAAGATCTCTCAAAGTGGAATATTAAGTTGGTTACGTTTGTACGACCACATGAGATTTAAGGCGTGTTGTTTGTTTACATATCTTCGTAGTACGTCCATGTGTAGGTAACGGGCCGTTAAGATGCCGCGGGGCGCCTACACCGCACTAGCCAACAGCGGTGGCCGGCCGAGACAAGCCCGAGCTCGCGTCTCACAGTCAGTCGCGCGCGGTACTCTCGCACGCTCGCACACCGCGCCTAGCGCGGCCTCCGCAAGCAACAGCTGATCGCGACCTCTACGTACTATATAAACAAACATAATAACACAAACTATACTAAGCACTAGCCCACGAACACAAAAAACTGAGCTTTGTCCGAATACAAGCAAAGAGACAGTGTAGCAACTGCAGCGCCCCGAAATCAGATCGATATCCCGAAAACGGTCCTGCGACTTCCAGCGAATGAGCTCAGCAATACTTCCTTGCAATAATAATCTGCAATATTAATGTTAATTATTACTATTAGAGACGTTTAATTCAGTGATCTCGTGATAAATAAGAGACTGAAAACCGCAAGAGTTCGTCTTACAAGTGCTGTGTCCGTGAGAATGGATTTCCTCCACTGACTTTGATATCAGGTGGTTTTGCTGCATCTTCCACATCATTGTTCAACCTGAGTGAGTACATTAGATATTTACTTTGTCAGTTCCGTTTACTGCTCTGTACGTACTATTGTTTACTGTACCTATTCAACAATCGCGTTACACATGTCTTGCATACTCCTTATCAGGTTCTCGGTAGTCTTGACATTACAAATGTTAGCATTTATTGCTTGATTACCAATTGTCCATTCCAAACATAGATTTGCATCAATTATCAAAAATTTCTATTGGTTATTGCTAAATTCGTTATGGGATACAGGCGAATCAATTTGAGAATTCTTTTGTAGAATGCAAATATTTACACCAAGTTAGTTTCGTGTTTTGTCGAATTACATCCTTGTAAATAACATTATCAACAGATACCGGTTAGCTGCGATTTAATTGATTGATACGCAAACCGCTATCTATAGGCAACGTTGGCTCCGAAGTTTTGCGCAATTTTCTGTCCCTTTCGTCTGTGTTGTATTGTGTGTGTGTGACTGCAGTGCACCCTTGGGCGGTCTCCGGCGCGTCCCGACTCCCGTCCCATTATTCCCGGGGATGACTGTGAACTTGAGGGGTGCGTTACCCTCTAGCCACCCGAACCGACGGCACTGCGCGGTCGTCCAACCCAATCACTGAAATGTATTTGTAAAAACAAATCGATTGCGTCTATTATCAAATTGAAAGTGATCTAGAAAACAAATAACGTTCACGTGTTCGGTTCGTACAGATCTATCGTTTTTTTTATTACCCCAGTAACAACTGTGATTAATTGCCATGCAATAACCGTAATCAACTGTTTTACTTTGTTTATGACTGAATGTTTTTAAGCCTATCGAAACACTACTACCTACTATATTGTTTACATCAGACATTGGCAACTTGACAGGTGACCTTTTGCAACTTTCACTTGTGCCAATTTTCGCTTGAATTGAAAATGGCCTCAGTTATAGTGATTCCTGTATATGAATTTGTCATGGCTCTATTGTTTTCGTCTTGTCATTGTTAACACTCGACACCAGACCTCGAACAAGATCAAGAACTTTCACTATCGACGTGAATTATGCATCAGGAACGAGTATTATTGTTAATACAGAACTGATCTCGCGCTACCAGATGTTATTAGGAGCAACCAGCTTTATGTCAAACGACGAAAGTTCATTAATAGATTCGAAATCTGCTTTAACAAAATTTATTTTTAGATCATAATGGCATAGCTATGCAGTCGAAAACTACTTTGATTAAAATATGCAAGAATTTTATATTGTTTCGATGAATTATTAATCTAGCTTCTCAATTTCAAATTATTTTTGAATCATCTCCAATGAACATTACTTTCTATTACATCTATAAATTGCTATGAATATCTTATATGAACAAAAACTGATAAAACCGAGTCGCCGCATCAATTGGGTGTTAATATATCAATGAAAACTTAAATTGATTGTCATTCAGCGTACGTAGTCGCATACGACGGAGACTCACCGTCTGGAGGAAAGCGGTCAGATGTGTCTGAGTTATCTTCAAGTTTCACCTTCTTTTGTATTCCAGGAAGTGTTCTCAGGTGTGTATGAAAGCACATTTCCCGTACATTATGTATCTCTACTTACATTATTCTTCTAATGACCTAAACCTTGGCTTTACGTAGTACAGCTTTATCAGCATTTGTGTGTTTAGACCTTTATTTAGCGTTTGGTTTGAGATAATGCCAGTTGAGTGTTCGTGGGCGACTGACTACTAATCCGTTGTTAAATCTCGAAACTTGCACGTTACTGCTACACAACTGAATCTTGTACCAGCCTTGATTGGATATGGCAACGGTTTTAATTATACTTTTTAACGACGTGTTTGTTTTTACGCTCAAATAGATAACAGCTTTGGGTAAACCGGTCTTGATGAGTAATATTTTTTGCATTACCTATAGGTCACCTGTTACTAACAAACGTTGCACAGTATTATGTCGTGTCCATGTTCTCTTGAGCGTGACCCCGCTTTTTCCTCCTCTTTCCAGGGTTTAATTAACTTTGTACTTTATTAGCATTGTACTCAAGTTCGAAATTCATCACCGTCCGTTTAGAATAATTTTGAATGTTAAGTTATCGCCGTTTTATTAATTTACAACCATTGTCTTTTATGTTTATTTTTTACGGTTGGTTTAATATTTTCTTTATCTTTATTTACGCTTGTGTTTACAATGTACACAACTAGCGTTTTTGCTATTAACTATTGCCAATTGACACTTAAATCCAAGGATTTCTACATTAAAATTATTTGTTTAATGGATCGAGACTTATTATTACGGAGTGTTATCTTCTGTTACGTGTTTTGTGGTCCGCCTACCCATTATAATAAAACACTACTTCATATAATTCCAATGCCAAACATTAATCATGTTTGGTATTGGATATTTTTGCTGTAACTTCTTTATTCGGGTTTATCCTATAATTTATCAAAATAGTTATAAGTTGTGGTTGAATCTCTTTGTTGCCAGTAATAGTGCACGTAGCAGACTTAGTCACGTCGTCGTCCGCGATTTGCAGACCGATTGTATTTATTAACCTTCGCGTGTTCCGTCTCTGGCTGTCTTTTAGTTTCATCTTTATGTCTAATAAATTCACATCGGTTGGTGTAACTGAGACATTTGTGCGGCGTTGCTAATTTTGCTATCAATTACCTTAATAATTTTGTCAAATTAGTTTTTGATACTCAGGATCCTTGTTTTATCATGTACAGCTAATATTGTCTCAACAAAGATGTCATTGGTGTCATTAGTAATTGACACGTTTCTTACTTTTTCCTTTTTTTTTTGTTCGCCATGTCATGATGTTTCAAACGACGGGCCAAGGAGGCACAGACGTGCGTTACATTGTCAAAGACATTGTCCTTATTCTGAGCACCTTTCAGTTTCGTATGTTGTATTATATCCTCAATGCTTTCTCTCGATTCAGACGTGAGAAACATTGTCAAATACACTTCAGAATTCAGATCCTTTTCTTTTCCATCTCGCGTGTGTTCACTTTTGACATGTTCTGCTTTCTCAATGTTCAATTCGTGTAAGATAATGTCATTGTCTATAAAAACGTCTTCACCACATTCATATAAAATGTCAAAGTTACAAAACGGAATGTATGATGAATATACATACACCCACGTGGTTTTTTACACCTGAGTTAGGTTACCCTTTGGTTTCTGCTTCGTTCCCGTGGATTGTATCGTAATTTTATCAATCTTCAATTTCATCAATTTTCAATAAATCTGGCTATCATATACAAACCAAAGTTTTTGTCTAATCCAACTGGAAGTTTCAGAGATTAGTGAGTTTATACAAACATACAAAATCTCTGTTCGGCTTCATAATATTAGTACATATAGATCTTTTCTATTAGATGTTTGAAACAAGATAATGACAAACACTTAACGCAATATAGTTGCAACAGCTGAATATCCATAAAGTTATTCTTCGACTAACGAACTCGACAAAAACTGAAATAGAAACAAAACCCCTCATAGAGTTAGCTGCACCTATCAATCAACGATCTGAAAATAGTCTGCCCGGAAGCGAACTCCGGCCCGGCAGTTAATTGCCGTGACAATAACACTAGCGCTCATTATCCTAAATTTGGACCACACCTATCCACTACTGGATGCCACTCGAGATGAGTAAGATGTTTAACGATGATACTTAAAGTTTAAAGTGGAGGATTTTAATCTTAATTATAGGATATATTGAGGATTGCAAAGTGGAACAAAATATAGATCTATACTGATATAATAAATCTTAAGGGATTTTTTTTATTTGTTTGTTTGAACTCCTTAATCTGTGGAGCAACTAATCGTATTAGAATAAATATTTTGTATTTGATAGCCAGATTCATGAGGAATAGTATAGGCTACATAACATCACGCTAAGACCTACGAGAGCAGAGCAATAACCAAAGACGTAAATTACCGCCAGTGAAAAACACCACGTGGAAGAAGTTGCGGACAGTAGCTAGTAGTTTCATAAAGTTCTGAGAATTTTATCTAACAAAAACAGTTGATTACAATCAAAGCACAATCGATTAGCGAGACCTGAATTGGAAACCGCCAATATTCCCTGATTACTATCCGCTGATAACTAACCTGTTAGAACATAATCAATCAACATTGTGTTTGGTCTTGTCGTGTATAGTAATTGGTGCGATAGCTGTGCCATTAAAATGTCGTTAATAGGTGTGGATAGCTCGGAGAAATGGCTCGGCTCACCGATGTTGCCACGCCCATGTTTCATGCGCGCGCGCCTGCTAAATGTCGTAATAAATAACTAGATGCAGGGCTTCTATACGACTGGGTTTTTCCAAGTATGTTAGGAATTATGATTACGATACAGTTCCATTGAAAGTTAAATACGTTTAGTTTTTTTATAAATACCTACATAGTAGCTAAAGATTAAAGTACGTCTAATATTATGATTTATATTTAAATAACTGCCTCGGTAGCCTAGTGGTCCTAAGTGCGAATGCTACGCTAGCGGTCTTGAGTTCGATTGCCAGGTCGAGCTAAAAGTGTTATTGTGTTTTTCTATGAAATTCTCAGTAGGAGTTCAGATTTAAGATTTGTGCCCGGTTAATGGCAATAGGCTCGCCCCCTATTATATAGGACCTAAACATACCGGCGAACTGTGGGTGTACTTTGGTTCACCTCTGCCTAACCCTTAGGGGAATACAGGTGTGATGGTATGATATGTAACATTTAAATTCGAACAAAAACAATTAAATGTACGGTTTTATCTAAATAATGGAGCAGTTTTCCTTGTTTTAACTGTATTCTTTTAAAATAAAACTAATTCTTTGTTTCGCTCAATAATAAGACAAACAAAATACCTAATTAGTTTAATCTACGAACGTCGATGAATTGAGGTTAATTGCTCAAAAATTGTTTGCATCATTATTGATTTTTCTCGTAATGTCCTACGATTGTCACCAAGTTGGTATTAGATTTGCGTTAATATTTGAGCATCCATTTATGCAATGTTAATTACTTAATTATCTTAGGTAACATATTCTTCATCTATAGGTACTAATATTATAAAGCTGAAACATTTGTTTGTTTGTTTGGTTGAACGCGCTAATCTACCTACTATTACTGGTTAGAATTGAAAAAATATTTTTCGGTTGGATAGTCCATTTATCGAAGAAGGGTATAGGCTACATAACATCACGCTACGACCAATAGGTGCGGAGCAGTAACCAAAGATGTAACCTACTGCGAGTGAAAAAACTACGCGGGCGAAGTCGCGAGCAGAAACTAGTGTTGTATATTCATGACAAAAAGATATTACGTTTTTATTTACGCAAATATAGTATCAAATTTTGATTTAATTTTATTCGTATGTCATTGTTTAAATATCTACGTCACAAAGTTCACAAATACTCAATGATTTATTTTTCGTTTCATGGTAAATAATAACCGTTTTGTTATTACGTTAACCACAAAATCTGGGTTTATAACACAATATGGCGTGACTACATTTTTATTGAAATATCTTTAATGTTTATTTACCTCGCAAAGCTATTGTTTTAATGGGTAATGGGTAATTGTTATGTAAGAAATTGTGTGTGTAGTTAGTCATTTGTTCATGTCATAAGTGCACTTCGAACAATAGTCGCCCTTGCTAGAGACCATGACTTGCACAAAACATCACATCGGAACTGATCATTGTATGAAGGTACCTAATTGGAGTAAGCATGTAAAACAAAATAAATACCTAATTACGTAGTTCGTTGTATCATCCGGTATTTACAAACCGATAGTTAATCAGGTGGTACCAACCAATATTATTTTTATTTCCTTTATTTGTACAATTTCCATTTGCAACAGGAAAATGCAATTGTTTTTGACTAGAGACTGGACAAAACGAAGAGGTAATTGTTTTTGCATTTTAAACAAATAAGCAACGACTGCCAGCCCGCAGAAGCGTGTAACATGCTTATTCCTATAGTCTGTAACGGTGTACGTGTGAACGGGGTCAATTAGGGTCGTCCGTAATTACTGTTTGCAGTACCGAATCCAGTGTAAGCGTACAATGTTACCATTTTGCTAATATTAGTGATGTGCCGACCATACGGGTTGAGGTACATCATGCAATCGACTGATGCAGTTTGCAAGGTACCGCGTATCGCCACGCTACTCGGTAGTCTTGCATGAATCATAGATTATTACCATTCCAATACCAATTCGTTACTATGGACGTGATGCGCAAGTAAAGCGGGCAATGGATTTTGAAAACAATTTTCTCTGCCGTGCCTACTATTCTCACCTGTAGATAACAACTTCCAATCAGCACAGACCTCTGTCAGATGACTGGAGCGCACTGCTCGAGCATATCTACGCGAGCTGTTTTTTATTGATCAATTAATAAGAACTGAAACGCAATGAAAATTGAGTTGAAAATTGCAAGAATAAATTCTGCGCGGTAATAAATCTTGCACATTATTTTAATTTACTGACTCTGACAATAAAGAGCTTTACAACAATGTTTTGAGCTGCATGAATTCTTGAAAACTACTCATGAGTTGTTAATAAATTCGTGATATTGACTTGACCAATAAATTGTATGCTTGTTAAATCTATTGACATATCAATGCAAATATAAGATACAGACCTATATTTGCCAAAAATGCTTAGCTATTTACTCAAACATTTATCACTCAACCAGTTGGACAGTATTTATGCAGTTAACAACGCAATAAATCATAATATTATGTTAATTAATCGAATAATTAGTTGAAATAAACGAGTAGCTGTCATGTTAGCAATCGATTTTAATCAGAACATCGCTACTTAACTCAAACTGCAAGTGTACGTGCTCTGATAACAAAACTAGTGCTTTTGTTACATTTCACTGAATTCTATTAACAACTTGTACTTACATGTGTGTATTGTTACGCATTTCTGGTAAATTACTGCTCGCTAGGTTCTCTAAATAATTATGTGCCTAATAGCTGAAATTGAACTGCCTCGTTAGCGTAGTGGTCCTAAGCGCGACTGCTACGCTAGAGGTCTTGGGTTCGATTCCCAAGTCGAGCAAAAACTGTTATTGGGATTTTCTTTAAAATTCTCAGTAGCAGTTCGGAGTTAGGATTCGTGCCCGATTAATGGTAATAGGCTCGCCCCCTATTACATAGGACCTAAACACACCGGGGAATACAGGCGTGATTGTATGTGTAGCTGAAATTGTACAGGTATTTAAATTATTTCCCCGATTTGTTTTTTCTATTGCATGGAACCTAAACATACCGGTAAATTGCGGGTGTAAATTGGTACACCTCTGCCTAACCCTTCGGGGAATACAGGCGTGATGGTATGTTGTTGTTGTATTTTCAAAAGGCAGCAAGAAAGCAACCGATTCTACAATGGCCGAAAATCACACAATTCAATTTGCTTGGCATTTATTATTTTCTAACAAAAGCCTCTTTTTACCGATTTCGCACAAATATATAAAAACCTTTTTTACCTACGCTCCGTTGTGGTACAAATTGCCTTTTTATCGCTATCCAAAAGTAGAACGTTAAAATGAGTCATATGCCAATAACTGTTGATTTTGGATTTATTTGCTGACATACATACCTACTCATATATAGACTAATCAAACATTACAATGGTCTAAGCAATAACTTCGTTAATGTCCCGCGAGGCTCGAACCCACTGTTAATTGAATCATTTTGTTTTAGCAATCATGTTGAAATTCTATTGATATGAGGCTCTATTATGGTAATGTAATGAATGGAAATTAAACGAAGTCTCGTAATGAATATTTCATTTTACTGCTGACGTTCATTCATCAAAACATTGTGAATAGTTTGTATTGGAAAGGTTTTGTGACTAGAGAACTAATTCGACAAAAAAAAATTATCGGGTTATCTTTACTTGAAAGGAAAAGAAGAATAACCAATAATTAATATTGTATTAGAACCATTTGGAGTTTTTTTTTTTTTATGGAACACCATCACGCCTGTATTTCCTTAAGGTTGAGGCATGATGTACCAATGTACACCCACAGTTCGCCGGTATGTTTAGGTCCCATGTAATAGGCGGCGAGCCTATTGCCACTAACCGGGCACAAATCCTAACTCCGAGCTGCTACTGAGATTTTTTCAGAAAAACCCAATAGCATTTTCTGCTCGACCTGGAAATCTAACCCAAGACCTCTAGCGTAGCAGGAGTCTTGGGTTCGATGCCCAGGTTGATATTTTTTATAAATGCAGTTCAAACCTTAGATCAACACGATGTAGAACATTACTTTTCAATTTAATACGCAATGACATGTACCTACTCTTTAAAATAGGAAAGTCATAAACAGGCTATAATATAATATATGATAATTTAATGAATATCTGCTTTTATGACACAAGAGTGCAAGTACACTGATTACTTTCAAGATGCTTAAAGCTTAAAACTGCATTGATACTGCTCATAATTACATGCCGTTAATTTTATACGAGATATCTGCATAAAACTCTAGTTTTCTATAACCTTGTCTCGTAAAAAACGAGCTTGGGTTTATTAGCCACGTTCGCAACAGCAAATCTATGAAAGTAAGACTCTTTTTTCTTCCAAATGGGAAATCATCAAATGACTTTGCCCGCCCTGGGCAGGCCGTGAGGGAGTGTCATTCTTTTACTGACTAAAACCCACCCATGTTCCTTCTTGTGCCCTTTGCGTTCCGGGGGCGCGGTATCTCTTTCGAACTACCCGCAGCCCCGGCAGGCATCAGCCCGGTGTGGCCCCTCCAATTGCTGACATCTCTTTGAGACGCGCGTGGAACACGAATGCGCTGTCGACACGGCAAAAAAAACTGGATTAGGTACTAGTCCAATAATGAATTGATTTGACGACCCGGCTGCCGCAGTACCTGAGCGATTGGCTGCTGCGTTGCGTGTCGCGGGTCAGTGGTAAATCTAAGCTATTTTAATGCACCGAAATCGGCCTGAATGCATCCACACTATTAATTTGGTAACAATAATATTCCAATGTCTCCATATAGGTACATACGTCTACCATTGTACCTATACAGTCGGGGTCAGTGTGAATAAAAGAGTCGTGCCTTTTGTCTGTCCGTTAGTGTATGCTTCCGTCGTGAAAGCGGCTTTCACTAAATAATATAGTGCAGTTATGACTCTGACAGGTCAAAGGGTCCGTGTTTTGGACAATGTTTTCTGTTTATTGATGCTGAACTAAAGGAATTAGGCTCTGGAGTTGAATACACGATATGTGTAAGACTATTTTCTGTCTATTTTTCTGACTATTTTTCTGACTGTGTATCAGTTCGTAAGATGTATTTGTTAGTACTGGTCATGATACTAGGTTCCATCTACTTGATTGAAACACAATTTGCTTTATCATAGGAGCTGCCATGAGTCGTGAGCACAAACGTCATGTTAATTTTCCGATTGACGGACTAATTGCGTGTAGTGTCGGCGCCCCAAAAAAGCCAGGAAGGAACCCAAAAACCTAAAAATTAACTTGACGTTTGTGCTTACGACTCGTGACGGCTACTATACTTTGTAACATAACATGCCATCACGCCTGTATTCCCCGAAGGGTTAGGCAGAGGTGTAACAATGTACACCCACAGTTCGCCGGTATGTTTAGGTCCCATGTAATAGGGGCGAGCCTATTGCCATTAACCGGGCACAAATCCTAACTCCGAGCTGCTACTGAGAATTTCATAGAAAAACCCAATAACACTTTTTTGCTCGACCACTAGGCTACAGATGGTATATATTTATATAGTATATATATGTATATATTGTATATACATATATATATTATATCATCTTTGACCTATAATTTTGTTACTAAATTTTCAATCTACTTGGAAACTTTTACTCTAACTAGTTTCACTTTCTTAGCGTATAACTCAACGTTAACGGTCTATAAAATATACAGCTGTAAACATGCATAAACTATGTACTATCTGCCCATCGAATATGACGCGGAGAAGTCTAATTACTGTCATAAAGACCATACTATTATAGTACCATAAATAATACAATATAATTATACCACATACCATCACGCCTGTATTCCCCGAAAGGTTGGGCAGAGTTGTACTAACGCACACCCACAGTTCGCCGGTATGTTTAGGTCCCATGCAATAGGGGGCGAGCCTATTGCCATCAACTGGACACAAATCCTAATTCTGAGCAGCTACTGAGAATTTCGTAGAAAAACTCAATAACACGTTTTGCTCGACCTGGGAATTGAACCCAAGACCTCTAGTGTAGCAGTCGCGCTTAGGACTACTAGGCCAACAAGGCCGTTCCAAGGTTAGAGGTTATAATTATACCATACCACAATATTTTGATAAAAAATCAACGTAAAAAGATAATGTGTGACTACGACTTTTCTTTGTACGTACGTGTATAATGATCAAATTCAAATTTTTTTCACTGTGACAAAATGCCACTGATGCCGCAGTAAACGTTGCCACATATTAGAAGTCAAGGACTTTAAAATAATAATAAAAATGAGGATTTATTCAATATCGATTCGAAAAGAAGGAGAAGAAGTATCTAAAATCTAAATATATGGAAAGAATGGTGCAACTTTGAATATATTGCATTCATCGGGCAACTGACTTGCTTCATGTAAATGGGCCGTAAAAGTTTTTCCTGACAGATTTCACGTTGTTAGAATTGTCTATCTCATAGAATTTTCAGCAATATTTATGATTTATGGCGTAATTTATGAGGCAGTTAGTAAATTAATTATACTTGAAACTTGAGAAAGCTTTCTAAGCGCCTTACTAAGCAACTATACTTTTTATCTGTCCTGTAAAGTTTTCTATATGGTTCTGTATGGTATTTAGACGTGTTTAAGATGAGGAGTTTATTCAAAGCTAACATTGAGTTTCTCTATAATAGACCATAGAGAAACTCAATGTTTACTTTTACAAAATAAATGTTTTGTATACACAATTATACAGGACACATAACATACCATCACGCCTGTATTCCCCGAAGGGTTAGGCAGAGGTGTGACAATGTACACCCACAGTTCGCCGGTATGTTTAGGTCCCATGTAATAGGGGAGGGGGGAGGAGGGGGGGGTTAATTATACAGGATTACATGTGAATATGGTGTACGGTGCATAAAAACTACTGATGGTACTGTATCCGCAACTTTGTTTTTGAAGGAATCTATTCTTTTATAAATAAAAGACTGACTGTTATAAATGTTGTGATTATAATAAGCGGAGGATTTCATTGAATACAATCCATGTTAGGATGATGTTATGTAGGTACCTAATACATACCACCACGCATGTATTCCCTGAAGGGTTAAGCAGAGATGTACCAATGTACACCCACAGTTCGCCGGTATGTTTAGGTCCCATATAATAGGGGGCGAGCTTATTGCCATTAACCGGGCACAAATCCTAACTCCGAGCTGCTACTAAGAATTTCATAGAAAAACCCAATAACACTTTTTGCTTGAACTGGGAATCGAACCCAAGACCTCTAGCGTAGCAGTCGCGCTTAGGACCACTAGGCTACCGAGGCAGTAGGTACCTAATAGACATAAAAACTGCCTATAAAATCGTATCGTCGCCTATACTAAAGGTTAGATATAGAAATTTTATGATAAGAATTCAAGCTCCCTGAAGATATTGCAAGCTTATGTTAATATGTAGGGATAATATTCCTGGCGGCGGTTTTATTAAATACCAGTGCTCGTTCCATGTATATTTCTAAAGCAAAGTTGTCCATGTTTCAGTGCATTAACCGATCAATGAACTGGTGTTAATCGTTGGTTACTGCAGTTAATACTATTTACGCTTAAAATTACTAGATTATATCTTAATAATGTACTTTGAATGTAGTAATAAGTCGGCCGCCGTTTGCACTGTTTCTTGTTGTAGTTTTATCTAAGCCACTGTCAGTGTCAAAAATATCTGTCAATTGCAGGTATTTCTGACAGATTTAGACTGGGATTACATTGCGATCGTTCCTTAAAGTTAGTAGAGTTGCCCTCCTGTTGTTCATAGTGTCAGTGAAGTCATGCAGACTTTTATTATAATTTAATCTATGTGGGCCCAAAATGCCATATAACATTATTATCCAGCAATAACAGTTCAATGTGCGTTCCAAAGTTAAGTTTAGAATAGATTAAAAATTAATCAGCGTATATCCAACATCATATTCCATTAATTCGAAAAATGGGAGACATTTTGCCAAACGTAACTCCAAATATGTAATTTCAAAAGCATTTCAAAATCCTACTCCAAAATAGACGAGAAAGTATTTTTTAAATCTTTTTCTAGTTAAAATAGTACCTACTCCCAAAAGAACATCCTTCCATTATCCAAAAAGTATTGCTTCCCGTTAAAACAACGTACGTACAACGATGTGTTAATTGGAAATGCTTGTGTTACAGTTCTCTTTATTTGTCGAAAATAAGCGAATCACTCAATTCTTTAGCTAAACGGCTGATACTTTATTATCTGCTTGTGCGTCAAAGATTTTTTGTTATTTTTTTTTTATGTTGACAATATTTAGCTTAGCTTTATATAAAACATGGATCAAAAATTAATGTTGATTGCAAATCGCAGTTCGTAAAAACTTTGTCCCAAAGGTGTCAAAATCTAAGCCCTATATTTACTGGCAGAAACTGTATATCAATAAGCGGTTATTCACTTCAAGCTTACTTTGGCTACAAAATGTTTTGTCTATTAAAAGTTACTTGATGCTAAATCAATTTAAAGTCGTAGACCACTTTAATTCTGCGGTTTTTTCATACAGTTATTCAATACAGTATGCAATATTATGCTACTTATAGTCGACTTAGGGCCCTCTAATGAGGTCAGATAGTTTTTCTACTAAGGATTCAGCTGTTTCATAGAAACGTGTAACACATGGTCAAAATGTACGAAACAGCAGATTTTTTATTAATTAACCGGCTGAAATTGTATGGGCTTCTAGAATTATAATACTGAATCTATGGTTAAAGGTTTACGCCGCGTTCTCCCATCCACCGTGTATCTGATCAATAGTCTCTACTCACAGGTGAAATAGACCCTTCTCCTTATTCCAAGGAAAATCTGATACATTCTACAGAACGCCAAACAATAGTTAAACTAAGTACACTTTCAAATACTAACATGTCATATAAATACAATCGCTAACCCTACCGCAACCGGCAGGTTGTCGTGCATGATTGGTTAAGTAACAGGTCTCCACTGTGGGTGGCGGATGTGCCACTAACGGGTTGACTGCAACCGAACATTTATTGTGTACATACATTTATTTACTGTTGCTCCAGTCATCCTTTCTCTATCTCGAAATAGGGTAAAACCGGGATAGACGCCTCAGGAGCATAGATGCCCCGATTGTAATTATTCTAGTTTCGCGAAAAAAATCGCCTGCTATTTCATGTATCCCATACATGGGATAGTTGTCCCAAAAGCTAGAGGTCCGCAAAAATCGCCAGTACGTTGGAAATATCGAAGATAATGTTTTATACTTTTCATAAATTTGTAAATAAAGTACCAAAGTACTTGCTAGTTTTGCAAATATTTTTTTTTGATTTTTGTACTGGCAGATATAAAATGATTTCAAAAAGTGTGGCGTCTATCCCACTTTTACCCTATCATGCTAGCTTCTACCCGCGGCTTTGTCTGCGTGGAAGTTAATTACCTGTACCATAACACAGTCACTCAGGGATGACGTAGCTTTCTTCTAGCGAAAGAATTTTCAGAAACGGACTAAAGGTTCAAACAAACTCTTCAGCTTTACAATATGAAGTACGTATTTACGCTAAGATATATTATGTTTTTCATAAATATACTGCCACTAGTATGAACTTTAATTGTCATAGGAAAAACGTGAAGGAAAATAATTATAAATGAGGAATGATCGGTATGTCTGTGTTGCTACATTATGTATCTAATAAGGACATGTTTCGATTATTAATCATTGACATGCCAATGACTGATGAATAAAGATGAAATAATTCACTATTTCAACGTTTATATACGTACCGAATAGATACGTAGTCGTACTAACTGAATAATTTAATTAATTACGTTGAAACTAATTCAATATGCTAAATGTGCTACATTGCTATCCAGCAAAAACAGGTCAATGTACAATCGCGGACAATAGCGGTGAACCACTAGTCACCCTGACGTACCTTTGTGATAATTTTTAAAAGTGGTCAATCACCATTGTTCTCGGTTGTACATCCAGAAACTATGCTCAGAATAGATTCAAAATGAATCAGAGTAAACATCCAAAATTATCACAATTACTTCGAAAAATAGAAGTTAGAAGTTAAGAATTTATTTATTACAGCATCGAAGACTAACAGCCAAAAAAAACTTAACAACAGATAATCACACAATAGTCGACAGAAAGCTAATGACAAGTCTTCGCGTTTAGTCTTATAATGGAATTAGAATAAATATATAGAATAATAAAATTAGAGTTATTAGAATTTTAATGCAGTTTGGTTCGTTTTGACCCAAACTCTTAATCCTCTATATAACTTTCTCTTTTACAAAGGTTCAAGCTAAGACAAACAAGAACTGCTAAAGCTTATTGATTGTTTGGAGTTACAAAGGAATTAATACTAAGTATCTAGAATGTGACTTTGAATCAAAGGTCACGACGTGATACACTCGCACTTGACCATTCTCTCAACGTTACGTCAAGATAATCACCTGATGTGATCGATGTGTCAGCATGAAGATAGACACAGAAAGTTCACTTGAAATAATTCCGTGAGACTTGCATTTTATGTTTCCTCAATGTTTGTCAACAGTAGGTAATATTTCGATCTTTAGAAAACTGAAGAGCGTATAGGCATTATTTCGTATAAAAACAACGCTTACTGCCCTTCGAATTTCTGTGACCCTCGGAACGAAGCGTTACCTGTGTCTGGCAGTACTACTGTGCCGTGATTGGTTTACATCAGTGCAGACAATGGTAACCTAGGCGTGTCGTTTGTGTAGAATTTCTAGGGATGTGTCAATATTATCCATAATTTTTCTTAAACTTATTTCAACAGAGACCGCCAAGCACAGATGTGTGCGCGAACACGTGTAAGTAATTTTATAATTCAAACCCAGTATTGTAACTATGTAAAAGCAGTATCTTCCTTTGGTCTTCTCGAAGATCATTTCAACTCAAAAGCCATACCGATTTCATTCGCTGGCGCTACAAGGCCTTCTGGCCACTTTCATATTTTGTGCCTCCACGGTGATTCATAACCACGGGAACTTTAGTTTCTTTCTTCTCGAACCGGTACACGCCAAGGAAAATACGAACGTTACATTTACAAGAGCATGAGTCACTAGTGTTTGTTATGCTACAATTTTGCGAAATTAAAGATTATGTGATAACGCTGTGTGGTATCATCAGTTGCGTTTTTATGGCTTATCTAAACAATCGTATGCTAATTATGATAATGGCAATAAATAACAATTTCGAGGATAAATATGTCCTTACAAAATACTTACTGTATGTAAATATTCTGAGGGTCAATTCAAGAGACGTTCAAATTCAAGTCGCAATTTAGTCTCAGTGTCAAGAAGGCCAATTGTGGTAATCAAAAATGTTCAAAATCTAGTCGCAATCTCATTTCAGCGACAATCAATGTCAAAAATGCAGAAAAATTAGATGTATTTTTGATATTTATGACAAATATTAGAATGGAATCATTGTTAAACTAACGGGAATTGTCCCTCTGGCCTATTCTATGGCTATAAAATATATAAATATGTACTCAATCGAACGTATATAAAGTACGTACGCGAATATCAATTCTCTGTAAATAAAAATAAAATCTCTTTCTAGCGATTAGCATGAAGTTATTAGAAATCTCGTTAGCCATCGTAAATTGATTGCCGCGTCAAAGAAACAGGCGATTCGATGCAATAAATTAATGGCGCACAGATAAACTGACCATAAATATAGGAGTCCTGTTAACAGATGATGTAGGGCCGTGTGTAGGGGTAATCAGCTGGGGGGCTGGCACCTGCTGGCGGTATAAATTGATTGCCTAGCCGCGATTCTAAGGTTATCGATCTTTTTCTATTTTTTTTTTCTTTTTCCTTTGCAATTGACGCCGACGATAAAGTCGGGGGTGAGGATGCGTCAAGCCAATACCGGGCTCCCGATTCATGGTAGCATCAGCAACCGCGGGGTTTTAGTCGGTAAAAGTCCGACATAACCCACCCTCCGTTCTTCCTAGACGAAGGGGATTTCCGCACCAACAAAAAAATAAAAAAACGGCGTAAAGTATAGCAGAAATATAGTTTTGCCAAAAACGATTCTCGTCGCAAACAAGACAAATATGTTGGCTTTTATTTGACCATACAATAATTTGAGCATATCCATGGTTTCAAAGGCCTTTTCATTTTACAAAACAAACCACGCTCACTCACATTCTCCTTTGATAAAATCACAAACCACGGACGCCCAACTCGTGGGGCACGGCAAGGCTGCAAATGCTGCGACAATCTAAGTTTATTTCAAGCCCAAGCGAATTTCGCAAGACACCGTCAAGATTCCGGTGTGCTTACAGCACAAGGACTGTTCAACATTCATCGGCTATTAAGACATCTGTTCATTTAGGTCCCGTAGGTGCCTCATAGAATTGCTAATAGTTGAAAGGTGAGTTATGAAACCGCGTGGGAGCACGACAGGTTGTTATTACGTAACCCTAACCCTTCCATGCCGATAGAGTTAGTACCTAAGTACCTTTACTACTCATGTTTGTACAGTCACGTGCAGAAATATGAGGTTAAAATTTAATGCGGTTTTCTCCAAAAGTTTTGATGAAAAAAAAAAAACATTTTGAATGGATCGTGTTTGTAGATAAATAATGCCAATTTCAATCAATATTTATGCGATTGTTTAACAGTAACAGGCTTTCAAAGTTAATTAATTATTTTTACACGTGATTGTATCATATCGTAATCCGCGACACATTGGTATATCTACGTGCTGCATTATCCGATAGAAGGTAGGTGTTCAAGAGAGAAAGCGTGCGTAATCAGTCTCCTAATTAGTCTCGCAGTATTTTAATTGGACCCCACCAATGAGCGATTCGTTACATACAAGTAATTGATAAAAGAAAATTATATGAGTAATGTACAAAGCATTAATGTTTTAAATTAAATGAATTATTAATTAGAGAGTAAAAGATGACGTAAAACGAGTTTAAAGCGATTATTCGATATATCTTTCCATGATTGACATAATCGAGCCCCCGGTTACTCGAATCAAAATCGATGGGAAATTATGATTGGTTGATTCAGTCACCAACGCTTTCGCGTGCTAGACAATTTGTCACGTTAATATTTCGTTCGAAAAACCGTACTGCTCATGTTTGTAATAATATGTGCAATGTTTAGACTCGCGGCCAAAGCCTTTACTAAACTGACAGGCGGAGGCCTAGTTTTCATTACTTATTATGCATATTAGATAATGCTATAATACCAGTATGCCTGACCGAGTGGGCGACTAGAATGGACAATGTTTATTTACCACCTGTTACAGTTAAGTCGTAATAGATGCTATCAGTTCCCTTACAAATAAATATTTATTGGGCCATTGACCATTAGTAAGCAATGACGCAACTTCTCAATCAATGAGGCAATTAAGGACACGCTATTCTGTTATGTTAGAAGTACTTAGTGCTTTTAGCGAAGGGCTAGTAGTCATTATGTTCTGGCACGTTCGTTGAACCTTGGTTTATATCATTTGCCTTTTAAACAGCCCATGAACTGTTCGTAAAAGGACTTAAACTTAATTGAACATAATAAAACACCGTTTTTATGTTCAATCTTATGGGCGATTACGGTTTCGAGAATTGCTAGGCACTTGTAACCTACTTATATCCCAAGTAAAATAGACCTATTAACATGCAGATGTTCCGAAGGCTAATCCAATCTTAAATTACCTAAGGACCATAAACATCTCAACTAAATCTATTATTTAATACCTAAGATATTACTTCGAGCCAATGTTGTAACAGGCTTCAGTAATACGTCATGTTTGCATCGTTACTTGCAGCGATTCAAGGCCGCGTACTCAATACTTATCGGCCGATTATTAATGCTTTGTGTATCCGAACGTTCTGTACCATAGGAGGCAAATGGATTCTCTTATTTATGCCCCACCTCGCTATGGACATGACCGCTTGCTCAGTTCGACTAATGGACAAGCTAATGCGATGAGTCCAAACTGGATTTGGAAGATAACAGTCACGATTCGAATAGGTTTTTAATGGGATTCGATAGTTATTCGAAGATTTTTCTTATCTAGCAATCAGATAAACGGTTTCCTCAATTAAGTTTTAAGCTGCAGCTGGTATCCGATTATTATAAATATTAATAATTAAAATGTAAAATAAATATCGTATTATTAATTTACCGTCACTTTCCAATATGACACGTTTGCCAGCGTCAATTAGCCGAAACGTGGACTCGATTTTCCATCGGCTACCTCGCTGATAGCCAATTGGGAGCCTGCTAATCCACTTTGCGGTAGCATGGTGCACGGTCCGCTTGCGGCTATGGGAAAATGGCCGGAAAATGATCGGAATCGTATCGGATCCGTGCGGTCGACCGTACGCGGAAATCGCCGAGGGGCAGACGAGACCAGACGGCTGATGAACTAATTATTTATGGCTATAGTTGTGTTGGTGATAGCAGGATGTGCTACGTGCTCATTATAAATCCTTTTTAGGTAGAATCCAATAATTTAACATAAGCACCATTTTGTTCTATTAACATAGGTTTTCCATCTATTTATTTTAAAATCAATTGCTGCATAGTATGTAAGATCATCACTTGAGAACGGGTCGACCGATTACGCAATTTTCTTTTTGTTTTATCAGTACAAAATAAAATTGGAGCGTCTCATTGTCATAATTTGTAAACTGCATCCGTGCGAAGACAAGGCAGGTCGCTAGTTGAATATAAAAATAATGAAGTGGGCAGTCGTCGTCAGACTGACTGATTGATTCGTACACAGCGCGTACAAATAATCGTCACATATAAGTTATTTAGTTATGTAACATATATTATAACTATAAAAGTTTCCCTGCGTCACCTTAAATAATAATATGTTGTGTATGACGATATTTTGTATTAGCTCCTCCAATTACTGAGCACGATGTTACGTAATACTTCTATTATATCTACTAAGTTCCTCGACACAAACGTTTTAAATATTTAAAATAAGAATAAGAATTTAAAATAAGAACAAAAAAACGTTTCCTTTGTCAGGTGGAACATCTACGAATCACGTAGCAACCAATTTTTTTTTTCCTCTCCGTAATTTGATAGTCCAGTTCACTAACAAAGGTAATTGTCTGACCACAAGTCTACTATAATTTTATATTGAATTACAGAACCATCATTATTTGACCTTGTATGAATAAATATTAAAGTAAGTATAGATATATACATTACTAGCTGTTGCCCGCGACTTCGTTCGCGTTCACTATTTTATCTGTTTCAATTTTGTTTTCGCATAACCCTTTTTTTTAAATTAAAGTAAATTAATAATAAAAATAAAAATAGCTTAAGTTACTTCTTATAACATCAGCTATCTACGAGTGAAAGTCCCGTCAAAATCGGTCCAGCCGTTTCGGAGATAAGCCGGAACAGACAGACAAATATTTTTTTTTAGTACCGTATATACTTTTATATGCATTTAGTGAAAAACTTGTAATTTGAAATTACAAACCGACCCTTCAATTTTATTTATTTGTATATAGTATTTAGTCTTTTAACAAAATGTGATCTTTGCTCTGCAGGGAAACACTCATAGGCTGATATTATTATCTTAAACTTTTACCGACAGTATGAAATTTCCCTTTTAAAATTTCTTGTAAAAGGGGATTTTTCCCGGACAACGATTTGGATCATTGTCTGGGTTATGTAACAATTTCCCATTTTAAAATAGCTTCTATACAAGGTGTTAGTTCAAACAAGGGACACACTTTAAGGGAGTGTAGTGCTCATGAAAATAAACCACTTTTACCATGACATTAAATTTAAAATTGCTAAAAAAAAAACAGCTGTTCCTTACATGTTGTCGACTTATGCGTACATAAATGTGTGGAGTAGTTGATCTGTTTTCTCGATTTTACGGTTTGTATTATAGTAAAAATTGAAAATTTTCATGAGTACTGCTCTCCCTTAAAACAAGTCCCTCGTTTACCCTAACACCCTGTATAAGTACGAAGTATCTCACAAAATTTTAACTTTCCTTAGAAAAAAAGAAAATATTCTCGGCTTAGCTAGACCATGCATCACAAATCACTAACGTACTGAGATCACCATTATGTCTTTGTCTACTTCTAAAACAAACAATGTGGCTCAACAATTTCTACGTGACTTCCTACGGAGATTGCCCGTGTAAGGTCAATACGGTATTAGGAGTGATCTCGCTGAGCAATAAGGCCGACTCACTCGAGATACATTTTTCTTTTGTATCATGTTTCTTGTCATATCAAAAATAGGAAATAATCAACGCGGAGACATTTTGGAATAGAATATCTTTTTGGTCGAAATAAAATCAAGCCAATGTTCAGTATTTTTAACCCACGACGCAAAAATAACGTAACGTAGCGTGTGTGTGTATGTGCCTATCTGTAGCGTCGTAGCTCCCGAACGCATAAACCGATTATGATTTTGTTGTTTTTTTTTGGTTTGAAAGGTGAATTTGTCGGGAGTGTTCTTAGCTACGTTTTATGAAAATCGGTTCAGCGGTTTGCAAGTTATTAGCTCGTTTGCTAGCTGCGGTAGAGATTGTTATTCTTCTATCGGGGGCTACATAAAAAATTTTTCATCATTATTCCACTGAAATATAAGTCTGAAATTATGAGCAAGAGCGGCTGACAGAGCTCGCGTCTATTGTCTTCTCTGTATGAGAAGAAGCCTTCAACTTGCAATAGGACAGCAATAGACCTGTACCATTTATAATTAAACCACTTTGATTCCTCTTGTTCACGTGTTATGGACTCGATTCATTTATTAACGCCAAGATCTCCAGAATCTCCAAGACGCGGAGTAGGTACCTATGCTAATATTATAAAGCTAAACTTTGTTTGTTTGTTTGTTATAATGATCACTCACACTCAAGGATAACGTAGCTGCCTAGCTACGTTATTCCTGAGAGTTATATGCTATATTTTATTATTAAAAAAAATAGGGTCCCATCGTAAAATTCACGCGGATGACGCGGGCAACAGCTAGTAAATCATAAAGATATTATTCTAGACTAGCTTCTGCTCGCGACTTCGTCTGCGTAGTTTTTTTACCCGCATCACCTGTGGCGTGATGATATATAGCCTTTCTCGATAAATGGACTATCCAATACAAAAAATATTTTTCAATTCAATTAATCAGTTCCTGAGATTAGCGCGTTCAACCAACCAAACAAACAAACTCTTCAGCTTTATAATATTAGTATAGATTAGATTTCATTCTCCGCGGGTATAAAACTTGCTACTTACTACATCAAAACCGATTCTTCCTTTACATTATCTGGAACTACGTGACACTCCACTTACGTACTCAACATTTTCTCCTTACTGAAATTACATACTCTGTCGAGGTATCGTTAGTCAGCATATCTCATGGGTGTACTTTACTCAGTTGCAAGCATCACCGTTTGGCTTCGCCGAGAAACCCGCGCAGTGCAACGGGAAGTGTTGCCTTTGTTGACAAGGCAGTTGCTCTTGTTGTGTTGAAATATTGCACCATTTTTTCTTTACATTCGAGGTCTGGAATGTGTAAGACTGCTTGGCTTTTGTTCTTCTTTCTCCCATTGTTGTATGGTTGGCTTTATTAATGACATATGCCGTCAGTTATCAATCTGCAACTGAATATAAAGTTTCCATGGAAGTGGAAGACTTCACGATAAACGTTTTGGAAAATAAGCATTTTTTGATTATGTTGTTTATACTTATAAGTTTAAATAAGTATGGAATTTCTTGACCATTCTTTCAAGATCTTTTGGATGGGTCAGCTAGATTTAATTCTTTTTGTCTTCTAAATTCTGACGTATGATTGTACTTATTTTTATAAATTTGTTTTATATACTTTTTGTTTTATAAATTTTATATCTGTATTCTATAATTAAGTAATTGATGATGTAATTACGAGAGGATATCAATAGACTACACCTTACAGTTTTCCTGTTTTGTTGGTAGGAATGCAGGCATCGTAATGATTATATAGTTATATTCCTTTTAAGCGAATGACCGCAAGGTTAATGAATCTGAAAGAATTACTCAGATTTTGGTCCTCAGGTACGCTTGTTTAAAAACTATTGTAAAGATAGTATCAGATATAACAGAACTGACAAATTGTTAGTATAAAGTAAACGTAGCAGACGTCATAGAAATTAAAAAGAAATAAAAATAGATACAGTAATACTAGCCAATATAGGACCACTAGTAGTAAAAATACAGAAATTACAATATCTGTCTGAATCACATGCTGTGCAAAGAGGGACCACAGCGCTGGTTTTCAGTGGTCACCTATAAAAATGACGAAACAAAATGAATTAATAATAAATCATAAGTTGTATTCAGATACAGAAGAGCCTTATTTAGTTCTTAGCCAAAGATACAGTCTAATAAAGATCTCCATAAAGTCTAAATAATGTGTTCCATACCAAGTCTCATTATTAAAATCTCTCACGCATCATATTAATTTGAATGCGGAACACGGAAGGCAATTCATACCGTGTTATAATTAATGCGTGTGCGATGTGTCAGTACTGATGTTCACTTGTTTTTGCTGCAGGAACGCATCCATGGCGGCACTCACTTGTCCCTCAGATCTCAGGTACAGTACAAACGAAATCATTTTTTAAATATTCTTACCAACTTTAATATTCTTGTCACAAAAATGCGGCATTCCAGTCTTTATATTATCCGCTTTGAACACTAAGTAAAACTTTTACGCTAGGCGGAATATCTAGAGTTTTGTTAAGAAGAAGTTTATTAAAATTAATTTATTTTTCTTTTTTCCGCGACGGCTCGAGTCTGCAGCATTCGTGATCACGAACTTAGTAGTTCTTTTTACAAGCACTGAACGCGGGGCAAATCGTAATTATCTCCAAGCAAGAAATATTTATTTACACGAATGGCGTTTGCAAATTGTATTTAGTTTGGAAATGAATTCCAATCGTAAAGCCCGTTTTGTGACTTAAAAACTAGATTGAAATGCATTTTCGATCATTGGAGTTCCTCAAGGGACGACACTCGGTCCTAACGGTGAAAAGCAATCGTCGAGACAACATTTTAAGTTAATGGTCCAATACATTAGTTTGCCTATTAGTAAGTTTGTTTACAAACCGGTTCATGAACCCAAAACGTGTATAGTTACGTCACGACATTAACATACGGCATACATGCCTATGATAATGTTCTCGTTATGTCTTTGGGAGTCGGTTCAGTCGGTTCAAGTATCGTCTTCATTACGTATGCTTTCGGAACAATACTTATGTAGTCCGTGGTCTGTAGGAGGCACTTCATATTTCGTGTCCAGCATGTCACAAGTTTGGAAATATGCACCTTATATCTGAATTCTATATGGTTCTATAAATGGTGATGTAGTTTTGCTTTGAAAGCCTATTTGTTTTCTTAAAACTTGTAAAATCGTCGGATTTTAATCGATTACTTTATTTCTTCCTCAAAATTCTATACATTTCCAATTCATCTGAATTGACTATCTACGTAGTTTTCCTCAGGCTGTTCTTAGCTATAAAGTCGATCATTCCCGTTGTAAAAGCGCTCATATAATGAATCTAATTTAATTGATTGCGGCCGCTTTATTTATTAATCGAGTCAAACATCTGTGGAGCCTTCATTAATATCTGATTGCGATCTAACGTATTGGTCTAATGGCTGATGAAACGGCCTTTGAGTAGGCTTCTTTGAACTATGATTGGGTTACGGCTCATTGAAAATTTATTATGTAAGATTTCTCGTTTGTTTCCATTAATTGACAGTTTATCATGCCTTTGTGGAATTATTTCCAGCTTCTGTAGCCATCAGCGAAGGGCTTTCACCTTTTTGTTCAAGAAAAGATCGATTTACTTAGCGTGTTGCTAAAACTGAAAGATAGAAACGAAAAACTCTAGAACTTTAAAATAATATTAAATTATATTATTCTAAAAACGTTCCCAAAGAGTTTTATGTTGCTATGATACCAGCTATAGAATAAATAATATCAGTAATATTGTGTACAGGTTACGATATTACCGCTATACCTCCCCCAGTAAGTAGGCAAGCATCATATTTCAAGTAAGACAGGATGAAAAAAAAATATACGAGGCACTTCCTCCACACGCATGCAGGCAAATATCCTGTAATATACATATGAAGCCTATTGCGCAAAACTTTCTATGTACTCGTACATATTGAGGTCAAAACCAAAATAAATTAGAGTAGAAACAAGTTGGCTGCAGGAATCTTAGACGTTACATTCTGGGTGTCAGATTTATGTCCAGGAGGGCTCTTCTATAAAAATCTACCTTGGTGAATTAAGGTACAGTGAGCTCAAGGTGAGCTGACAATCCCTATCATATTAGGTGGGATGATAGATCATCTCAATCTCATTTCAACCTCACCGAAGGAGTTACAGTATAGGACAGCTGTAAGGCAATTTAGGAATTGTGGCTAACAGCATAAGACCCAGGAAATAACACTGGGTTCCTACTACGGTAAATATTTCAAAAGAACATGTTGTACGATTCTCTGTAGCTTAGGTAGCTGTATCACTAATGATAACAGAATCACAAAGGTCTTTTAAAATAAACACCTAGCAGTCCACATAACTAGCTCCTATCAAACAAAGACATGTTTTGCCTTTTCTCTTTTACTTATAGAATTTTTTTACCTCAACACTGTATATAAAACTAACCATTGTCTATTCTGTATTATGAAAAACCGTGTAATCTACATGCGTCCCTAATTTTTCTCTCCGTAATGTTATGTTATGTAGGTACCTATTACATGATCTAGTTATACTGTAACCGCGTTGTTTTAATGGGTGCATATAATTTCGCGGCGGCCGTGCTCATCCGGTGTGTCGGCTACTGAGTTTTATCTCGTAGCATCCGGACGGCTGGTGTTGTGTGTGCATTTCCCTATGTCGCTTTTCACGAGGATATATTGCTTTCATATTGTTTTTTGGCTGGTTTATCATAGTTTGTAGAATTGTTGTGGTGGCCAGTCGCTAGGGCTCATGTGATTGTAGATGTAGTTTTTCATACTGACGAGTACTAATGTGATTTTTTGAATTCACATGTACTTTTTAAGTTTATCTTGAATGTCGCAATTGACATCGGTTAAGGAAAACATCGTAAGGAAACCTGGACTTATTAATATAAATCTGAATTGCCGATCCGCCTTGCCTATTTGGATAAGAAGACGTCTTTCTCCTGCAGTGGGGTAATAATAGGGGCTATTATAGTTTGGCTTTTAAGAGGATTTGCAGAATAAAATGTTGAGGTGTTGACTTTTTGAGATTGGCTTAACTACTTGAATAGCACGTGGCTTCGAGAGGAAAATCAAAGATATTTTCTCTTCACTTTCTTCAAAAGGGTAGCTTTTGAAGGGTGCCTACTCGTAAACATCAATGTAGTTATATTTTGCAAAATATCTTTGTCTGAGCAACAAAAGAGCCGAACCATGTTCACTAGGCATATAATGGGATACTCATAAGACATTATGAAAACACGTTTTAATTAAAGGGCCTTTAATAAAGTTTGCCTGTCCACTAAATTCACATATTTACGTGAAAATACCAGCGCATGAAACAGACAGTAAATCAGTACAGAAGGACCACTTTATACAAAGAGCTTTACAATATCGTGCCGAACAAATGTGGACGTTGTACGAAAGTGAAATATTGCTAAGAAAGTGGTTTTATCCTGTCGTACGTAAACTTTATATCTTTTAGAACTGGCGTGGTGGTTCTATTTAAGGTTAAATAGCATAGTGGCAGTTAATACAAAATTTCCTTTATTCATTTATAATATACTGCGACCTCAAGTAACATGGAATAAGGGCAGGAAGATTATAATGAATGTACTGCATTTACATTTTTTTTAAAAAAGCGCCATAATATCGGGAACAAGATCTAAATAGTAGTAGGCAAAATTAGTGATTAATTAGTTATTAGGAGATGCCATTCAGCCTTTTTCAGGAGTTTAATTACTACGTTGAGATGTATTGCAATTTTCTTGCAAATGATACGTTTGACTACAGCCTTTATGTATGAAGTCTATGTGTATGTCTATGGATCTTCTGAACATAATTTGATGAGGCAACACAAAATGTAATCTCGCAGCAGTACGGTGCATCCGGGCGTACGCTTCCGGTCCGGTGCGCGGGAAATCAACTTACCCGAGTGACACATGCTTACATGGGTTATCAATCTCGTCTGTGCTAAAATAATCTACTAAATAATGGCGAATTTGGGAGCACATTTTAGCGATGCACATAGTCTGCTGGTTTGTCTAGGTTGTATGATAGCTTGTGTGTATATCTATCAATACTTATTTAGTACACCTTAAGAGTTTTTAGTTTGTTTAAATGCGCTAATCTCTGGAACTCGAATTGGAAAAAATGTTTACGTAAATGATAGCCAGATTCGTGAGGAATAGTACTTAAAGGCTATAATATAACGAAAGCGGTCGCAGTAACCAAAGATGTAGCTGAACACGAGTGAAACCGCGTGGGATTGCTAGTTGCTTCATAATTTTGTCCGGCGTTACGGTTTGCATACATTGGATGTATTTCTCGAAACACGGACAGAAGCCATTATTCGCAGTGTGCGCTTACGTTTGTTTTGAGTTAATCTGATATTGCAGCAGATCCTAAACCCATAACATGTGCATGAGACGTTTTAAACTAGCTTCTTGCCCGCGACTTCGTTCGTGTCGACGTGAAGTATACCATTAGACAGCCTATATTCCATACGCTATAGCTGTAGCTTCCTATTAGCAAAATAATTTTCAGTATTGGACCAGTAGTTCCCGAAATTAGAGTTGTCAAACAGCTTCAGCTTCATAATAAAAGTATAGATACCGCATTACCAGAATAATCTACTTCTACATTATCATTTTATTGTGTGAAATATTGTCTGTCATTCTTTTTCCAGTGCCAGGGAGAGACGGAGCTATACACGACCGATAGCACCATCCCTTTTTGGCAACGAAACAATTTTAACCTGAAACCTGTCCGTTAGTTTTAACTACTAGTTTGACACAAATTGTAACTCCATTTGACCCGTCAGGTATCATTAGCTTGGTTAAACCCGTATGACGCACGTTACGCACCAGTTATCCGAGTTATTTTGTGTGTACGTGCTGGCCGGGACATAAGAATTATGTCCCTAAATATACGGTGGATTTTCGTTTAAAACCACAACGTTGAATGTATGACTTTGTACTGACCACAATGTTGTCGTAGTTCAAAATAATATCTTGGCCTTTCACCATAGTCATCACAATTTAATGAGGTCACCATAAAGGAAAATGATAAGGATGGATGGATGGGTGTTTGTTAGACTTCCATGCTTAAACGTCTGAATGGGTCGGAATGGATCTAGCTTACACAGTATAATTTTTATCTCGTTTATTGGTTTCTGTTCGAAAATTCAAGTTTGGCTTAATTCTGAAGTTTGCGTAGACGAAATCATGGACAGAATTAATAATAATCCTAGCCTTTTATTGTCCTACTGCAGGGCAATAGCCTCTTCTCATACCGAGAAGCCACAAGCATTGATCACCACGCTTGCTCAAGGAGATTGGCGATTAACTGGATTATGATAATTATTAGTTCAAGTTACCTCACTTTATTTTCCTTTACCGATGTCAGTGATGCCTAAGATAAACAGTAGAAGAAGAAGATGCAAAAGCTAGATAATATATATATATTGTATTATTGTGTTATTGTTATTATTGTGTTGTTGTATTGCTGTTATATTTTATTCCTGGAAACTTTCTGTTCCTTGCACCTACTATGTTTTGTCTCTGCATCACCCTAAGGTTGACTGGTAGAAAATGCCAAAGACATTAAGCCGCCTTTGTACAGTGTATTATTTACATTATGTGCAAAAAGTTTTATTAAATAAATAAATTATAAATTCAATCTAAATATCTGCAAGCACTAATAAATAATAAAATAGGAGTAAAACTCGACGCGTAGTAAATTCACACGGAAAAGACATATGTATTCCCGGAGAGCAATAGGTAATCATCATCAATCATGTACTGGATGCTTCATGAAGCCGTAATCATGGTTCGTTCTCTGTGCAAACATTAATTAATACGCAAACCAATATAATCACACTCCATAAACTTTGCAACGGAACAAAAAAACTGTAGCGTGATTCCGCCATAAAAAAATCCACAACCAGCTAAAACTGAGCACATCTCATTAATGCGTCTTCTTTTTATCCCTTTCTTTCATCCCTTGCTTTAGTAATTACTCGAAAAAAGTTCCCGTTGATAACTCCCAACGGTTTTCTGGGTTCGTATACCTAGGCTACGTAAAAGCAATGAATCCACGGTGTCTGGAGATTTTTCATTTTGAATTTTGCCCCATGGCAAGTCGAGATGAGACGGCTGTCTTCATTACCACTCCTGAAATGTATTCATACTATTCAGATGAACATTTGTAAGCGTCCCACGTATAAGATGCTGTGTTTTGCACCCATGTGTAGGTGCAACTTGCGGTTAGCACTCATATGGTAATGGTTCTGAGATTAACGGCTTATGTCTTCATTTAGCGGACACTCGTCTTGTATGGTAACATGTTCTATGTTATAGGACTACATTATTGTATTGATATATTTGAAAAAATATACAGTAATATATGACACTGAAATTACTAATTGAAATCATCTGTGTTAGTAATCGAAGCATGCAGGGAAAATCTTAAAAACAACATTAAATAATATTTTCTCGATTTTTATCTAAGTAACATAATAATATAACCTATATTTGCGATTTTCAATAACCTTAAAATTCGCTTAGTACACAAAGCAAACACTAATTCATTACCCATAATTGAGCGCCTACCAAAAAACTTATAGCAAACAAATTTCGTTCTCAACCGTTCGCAACCCGTCAGGCGCTTCACTCATTAGTCTCGCAGACTGTCTGCTAATACGTACACGTAATTTGTACTAATGACACGAAACATACGGTATTGTTGTTCTGATATTATCTCTCTCTGTGTGAGAATATTGTACTATGTTATTAATACATGGCTAGTAATGTAATAATGTACTTATTACTTATTGTAGTTATACATCGCCGTACAGCAAAGCCTAGATTGAGTACGTTAATGTTCTATTGTAAATGATGCGGTGTTATATTTTATAGAAACAGCGTGATAGCGCTTTTCACGAACTTTTGGCTCACAGTGCATATTTCATATACGCAATTCCCGTAATTTTAACAGCGATTGCATTCTAGCCCCAGTCTCCTTGTCAAATATACGTACCTCTTATTGCATGTAGACAAATTTGCCTAAATTTCTGATAAGTTTGTGACATCGGTAGTCTTGAGATGAGATATCGACGTTTTTAGTGACGTTTGTACTAGAAGCCTGCAGAATATACTTACAGAATCATGTTTTATGCTGCTATGAAATTTCCGCATTAGGTGTTTTTTTGATAGACACGACAAAGTTAATCCTATTTTTACAAATATCAACAATACCGTCACGTAAATTATGGTTGATTTTCTCTTAACCGCCAGATGCTAAAAAAACTGAGCATCAAGGCTCGTAACCCTCGCGTTATACATGTGCACACGCTTTTCATAGGTAGTCCTGTCTATAAGTAGGGAAACTGTGCATCTTTAGTGTCAGGCTAATTCTCATGCATAGTCTGAATACACTGCCAAGTCTACAGGGAAATAAGGCGCAGACATTTTAAACCCCGGGCTGAATAAACGTGGAATAACAAAAATGAAGAGGTGATAAATAAATGAATTATTTTTACGATTTTATCAACTATTATTGAATGAAATTTAGCAATAATTATGTGCATTTACAAGGTGTGACTTTTAATTCTTTATTTTACTGTTTAATCAGATAAATACATTTATGCGTAAATGTCTTAATCTGATTAAACACTGAATTCTATCCTGTATTTACACTAGTAAACAAGGGGGCTTTACCGACAGCGCGCTAGATCGCAAAATACCTAGATACTAGGTCAATCCTACCATAATATACCAAGTAGATAAGGTAACAATCCTTACCTTATCTACTTTCATCAAGTTTTATTACTTACTAGCTTTACATATTTGGTTACTGCTCCGCTCCCGTTGGTGGTAGCGTGATGGTCTAAATACGTATAAACCTTCCTCTTGAATCACTCTATCTATTGCTGAAAACTGCGTTAAAATCCGTTAAGCTGTTTAAAGGCTCTAAGCATACATACAGCTAGAGCGACTTTGTTTCCTACTATTTAAAGATTTATTGATCAAAATATGATATAATAAAATAATAAATAATAATAATATATAATAAAATCAATAATATATAATCAATATAAATAATATAATAATATATATATAATATATAATAATAATATATAATCAATAATATGATTGATTTTATATAGCTCACTGTCCACAGTCCCTTAATATTCTCTAGTTTTTCTTACATTGTAATCATAACAAGGCTTTGTGAAGGCTACCGGTCTCATAATGTTCATATTTTTCTCTTAAAATGTACAAAGGACGAAGGGCTTTTAAGATTTTCACTACCCCTTAGTCTAGACGTGGTGGGGATGAAGGGGGGGTGTACAATGAGGGTTTACGTTCAGCTGGGCACGCTGTTTCCCGCGTCTTATTATTTTGCGAAGTAAAATGTTTTTGTTCCGCTGTTTTGCTGTTTATTTTTTGAGTGTTTCGGGGCATTTTCGGTTGATATAGTTTCTGTATTTGATTTTTCACGAGGGTAAAAGTCGTCAATTCAACGGGATTATTGTAATTGAAGTTATTTTTGGTAATTGAATCAGGACTTGCAGAAATTACCTTACAAACAAACAAACAATTTTACCTCGTAACAATAGTTTAGATTTTAATTTTAAAATATAGGCCGACTTTACCTGTTTTTTTTTTTATTTCTAGTCTATAATAAGCATTCAAAATCGCTAACATAAAAGTAAACGATTACAGAAAATCGATTCATTACTTTTAATCGCTCTAAAGATGTACTATCTACAAACAGTAACATTTCCATGACTATCGGAAATACATAAATACATGTGACGTCATACGCTGTCAACTGGGACGCGACTCCTTCCGTTTCCTGTGCTCGATGTAAACGTCATTTCCATATTCAGGAGACATTTTGTGAAATGAATCCGGTGTCTATGACGATTTGTGAGTTGAACATATCTCATATTTTGAAATGGCAGAGTAAATATGGGTATTACAAACGATTAGATTAATGGAACCTTAACCGTTTCTTGCTACTGTTTTCGTTCAAAGTAAAGTTAGGGTCAAAAAAGACACCACACACCCGTCAACCAAACATTCTGACCACCAACCAAACCAAGCAACATAGGAAAAACTCTGGGAACTGCTGAGATACGACTTTTGTTTTTAGTGTAAAAAAAGCTGTTTATGATACGCGAGTAAAGTACGCAAAAACCTTGTGTTTACGGGTGCATCTGACCGTACAGCAGCTGTTGTATTTGAAGTTTAGATACCTAGAATATAACTAGCGCAAAAAAGTTATAACTTCCTTCGTTGCTGGTTCCCAGGTAACGACGTGGTGTTATAAGTTGGACGTCTCTCACTCTCTGTGTGTGTAAGTGTCTGTCTGTAGCGTCGTAGCTCCCGAACGCATAAACCGATTTTGATTTTGTTTGTAAGGTGAATTAGTCGGGAGTGTTCTTAGTTATGTTTGATGTAAATCGGTTTAGCTATTTCAAAGTTATCAGCTCTTTTGTTAGCTGCGGTAGGGACGTTATTCTTCTGCCGGGGCTTACTTAAAATTTTTAATTTTGTCTTTATTACACTTGTCGATCGCTTACGTTTATCAAGATAAACTAAGAAGAAAACTAAGAAAGAAAACAACTAACGAAAGAAACTAAGTAAGAAATACTTAACATTCAATCAACCGAAATAATCCTTAAAGTCCTATTACAACTGTCACTCCCAATAATTCTATAGAGTCCAGTCCACAAAGTTTCCGACAGTTACGCCCGGCAATGTCCTATCCGCTTGTCAAACATGAAAACTGAAAGCCCAGTCACCTCCCTTGCTACAAGGTAATATAGATCTGACTGCAGGGGCGGATTTATAGGTTTTTTGGGCCTCGTAAATGTAAAGGACCCCGACCCCATCCAGTCTCCACTGTTATAACAAACTTAGCGAATGCTTAGCTTTTATTATAAATGACTATTGTTGTCGGCCTCGTTAGCCTAGTGGTCCTAAGCGCGACTGCTACGTTAGAGGTCTTGGGCTCAATTCCCAGGTCGAGCAAAGTGTTATTGGGTTTTTCTATAAAATTCTCAGTAGCAACTCGGAGTTAGGATTTGTGCCCGGTTAATGGCAATAGGCTAAATATTCCGGCGAATTGTGGGTGTACTTTAATACACCTCTGCCTAACCCTTCGGGGAATATAGGCGTGATGGCATTATGTGTATAAATATTTTCTTAATTAGTTTCCTATAGATACAGTTTACACAATTATAGAAAACAGATTTTTGCCAAAATGGGAATTAGATTAATAAATTAATTAGGCCCCCAAGGTCCCACAGATTCCACAGTCCGCCCCTGTCTGGCTGGCTTGCTGAATACGAGAGATAACAATGCTTTGCAAACCCTGCCATCACTATAGCGTTGTCCTTTCATCTAGACGCCTTTGTTACATGGGTATATCAGCGCAAACTGACGCGTATGAGTGTCGACTGCTTCCTATAGACATGTTCAGCTTGTAGATTTTCTTGTTTTTATACAATAGAAGTTTTAGTTGGATTGGAGATGGTATTATGAGAGATTGTGCTTTGAAGGTGTCACAGTGTTGGTTTGCCTGAGTTTTTTAAAAGGTGTAATGTAGACTATGAAGATTGGTTTTGAATGCACTAATAGTCGGCACTGCTGGTCCGATTCTGGAAATTCCTTCGTTAATAGGAAGTTACATTATCCCGTATTGCTACATTTTACTGTAAAAAAATAGGGACCCATCAACTGTTTAATCGAATAACATGGTCCACTTTAATGCACTGAATTGTTTAAATGTTTTAACCCCTATCGTCAGCCTATTTCCGTAATATGCCGTCTATTAACGTGTGGAGTTTATTCGTGGGGATGTCCTGGCGGTAGTTAATCACGTGGGGGAACAAATAACATATCGGAACCTTCCAAACCATAAAACACGGAATGTTTTGGTACCGTGGTGATGGAGACGGTCCACTGACCTAGTGGTCCTAAGCGCGACTGCTACGCTAGAGGTCTTGGGTTCGATTCCCAGGTCGAGCAAAAAGTATAATTGGGTTTTTCTATGAAATTCTCAGTAGCAGCGCGGAGTTAGGATTTGTGCCCGGTTAATGGCAATAGGCTCGCCCCCTATTTGGGACCTAAACATACCGGCGAACTGTGGGTGTACATTGATACACCTCTGCCTAACCCTTCGGAGAATACAGGCGTGATGGTATGTTAATGTGTATGTTAAATACCCTATAATTTTATCAAAACAACTAGTTTATGCCGGCGATTTCGTCCGCGTAAATTTTGGATTTTCACAGGGTTTTCTAAAATAAAAGTAGGTCTAACTAAGTTACTCCTTATAAGATCAGCAATCTGCCAGTGAATGATTCGTCAAAATCGGTCCAGCCGTTTCGCAGATTAAGCCGGAACAAACAGACAGAGAGGGAGTTTAAAATAAAGTTTTTTTTTGTAACATACATACACATACCATCACGCCTATGTTCCCAAAAGGGTTAGGCAGAGGTGTAACAATGTACACCCACAGTTCGCCGGTATGTTTACAGGCCGGGATTTGTTTGCCGGTTTCTTTTTTGTAACAAGTACCGTGTATTTTGCCTTCAGACTTAAATTCTATTTGTTTCTATAGATTATTGACGTGCATCGAATGTTTTTATTTTATACGCAATAATTATTTATTTGTTTTTTAATACCCAACTTGTTCATGGTATCGCACGATTATTTTATCACTTCTTTAATAAAAAAAGAATATTAAATCAATAACGTTGCATAGCTCTTATCATATTTCCAAAAATCATATCGATTGATAATAAGGTTTGTTTATCACATAATGGCGTGATATCATTGTCTTATAGTTATCGATTAAATGTCGATAATTTCGATGTTTTATCACGCAACGCATCACCGTTGTGGTTGCGTGATAGATGCAATTGTTAATAAGTAATGGTGTTGTCGCTTTGTGTCGATTGTCATTTCGACGTGTATAGTGAAGGCTGTTTCGCTGGACATCCACCTACATAACAACCTTTTTAAAATAACTGGCTTCTGCCCACGACTTCGATCGTGTGGCTCTTTTCACCCGTATTAAGTTACGTCTTTGGTTACTGCTCCGCTCCCGTTAGGCGTAGCGTAATGTTATGCTATATATCCTCATGAATCTTGCTATCATCAAAAACATTTTTTTTTAATCCGACTGGTTGTTCCAGATATCGGACGCGTTTAAATAATCAATCAAAAAACTCTTCAGCTTTATAATATCATATACCTATATTGTTATTTAAAGGTGTGGTACAGTCTGTTACAAGAGATTGTTTTAAGAATATATAAATTAATGAGTGACTGTGTTTTAGCTAGTTTACATATTACTATTTCATTTACTTGAATACCGCAACGTCGCTGCAACTGGTAGCAATCGCTGTAACTGTGATACATAGATAACCCAGTTTCTATATCTTTCGATTCGGAAACTACATTACTATTAAAAGCAGATAACCCTTATCTGCAAGTTTAGTTTGTATTAACTATTGTTCAGTTTAATTGTTTTAATGTGCGAGCTCTGCTTAACAAAAACAACGATTTTTAAAAATTGAATGTGATATAAATTTATTATTTTATCTGTGATAAAGTGATATTATGTATGTAACTGTGATAAAGTGTTATAAAATGTCACTCGAAATTAATATTGATATTCCCTAAATGAATTATTTATAAAAATTAGTGGGCTAATTTCCGTAAGTTTAATAACGATCGCAATTCATCTCTGTCGCAAACTGTCAAAAATACCTCCAGTTTTTTCACATTGTTTGTCGGTGTGATTAGATTTTAAACCTATCTACTAAAGAGAATTGCCCTTCTGTAAACCCTTAGTCGAAATAGTTTCACTAATTGACAGCAGTGATTCTCAATAACGTTTAATACGACAAAATGGTTATTTTATTAAATTATGTCACCAAAATTGATGGATATATTACACTGTAGTTACATATACGCAACCCAATTAATTCTCTTACTAAAGACTGTTCTACCAACATGAACATCTCAATTGATATTAATGACACTTCAGGCGACTAATATAGCTAGCCAACCGTGCATAATATTCCTACAGCACAATTTATCATCATAATTTTACTGGTGACCTGTTTTTCTTGGCCTGCTGTGTACCAAGAAAGTTTTCTTTTACAATACGATGAGTGCAGGTCAACTTAAGCTGGAGTTACAGGACCATAGAAAACTTACTTCAACAGTTATAGTACATCATATCCAATTACAGTTGATCTGTATTTTGGTTTAAATAGTTGAAAGGTTGAGACCAAGACATATTGGTTTCGTATGCTCTGTATCTAATTTACGAGTGGTGACGATGACATCCACAAACGCCGATTCGATTCAATTACCTACGTGCTGTATTGAATGAACATGTCACACGATTTGCAACTTTATAGCCTAAGTGAAGTGTGTTGCTATTATTTCAATTTTGATTGGGTTCGTCGCGACGGTCTTTGATAGAAACTGCATTGATCAACATTAAGTTTTGTCTGTCTGTGTGTGCTTTTTCAATTTTCATTCGCTTCGATTCCCTTTGAGCAAAAATATTAATATAACGTTCTCTTCAACAACAAAATGAAAAAGCGCAAATTGCTTTTCAACCACGCTGGGTTTTATTATAAAATATGTACGCAATAAAACTCGAACGCTAAAATGCAGGGAATTGCATAAATTCAGGACCGATAGCCGAGTAGCGAAATGCCATCGTCTGTCGGGCTTCACTATCGCATTTTCTGCGAAACTGCGGAAAAGCCGACGCTCGGAGGCTGTATTTCAGCAACGAGAGGCCTGCCCGCCATAGTGCACATATACGTAAGTTTAATTCATTTCCACAAACTCTGTGTGAGTTTTAGGTAAAGCTTGCTTCATGGCGCGATATAATTGGTTTAGCCAATTAATCTGTTGTTTAGGGTAACACTAGATCCTTTTATAAGTTAGACGGAGGTTCTATCTAGTTTGCCTGGAAGGTTTATTAGAATGGATTTAAATATCATTGGACCCTTCTTATGCACGTACAAAGTTTGACAGTTCTGCTTTTTGGGTTTACTTCCATTATGATAAAATAACTTCCAAATACAAGATTCATTGTGATCTATTTAAGAGTAGTTTACAGTACTTAATTTTAAAAAAACAGAAGTCAAACATCAGGGAGGCTATTCTACAAACTTTAACGAACAATCGCAATCTAATCTCAGCCAAGTAGAATCTTTTCTAAGACTTTAAAACATCCGGAAGAATGTCTAAATTTATTTTATTTCCTGGTTCCTTACATACTAACAGCTTGAAGTAAAGAACGCCCTCCCTAATTTATTCATCCATACACGTATCGTATATAACCTAGCCTTAACTACAACAAAGGACGACACGCCAGGCGTTATCCTAACATTTCCTATACACGATTATGTGTGTGTTGGGCAACACGTCTACTACATTGCACCCTCCCCTCCTCCTCCGTCTGCGTTTACAGTATATCTATGGGAAATTCACGTCAGGAAATTGATAGCTCACCTACCTACCTTCTGTAAATTATTATGGTGGTCGAAATCCATTTAGCTAGGCTGGCTGGGCAGTTAGCTTGATGATGAATTATTTAGTAGATTGAGAAACCTGAATCGGTGCAGGTGTCTGGTTATAAATAATTTGTTCGTTATTTATGCATGAATGATTGAGCTGAAAGCGTTTAATTATTCTAGTTTGGTATTTTTGTGAACGGTGAATTATCTTCTCTTTTCCCAAACAACAATTGAAAGTAAGAGTAAACAAGCATAGCATATCTCTAAATGATGCCAAAACACGATAATAAAAATGATCATAAAAAATATTCTTGTTCTTTTTCCGAAAAAGCCTTCTTGCTTCGACTTCCTTGAAACATTTTGCCATAGGCATTTGGTACATAATGTATTGTGACGTCATCGTACCTTTAACCAGTGTCGTACTAATGAGCGGCGCGTCTCCACCCCTTTTGTTTATATGCACAATATCGTCAGACTCGAGTCTCGGAGCTGTACACCCGGCAGGCAAAGTTTCGTTGTTTAATATCCTGTGTTATGTGTCCGCCTTGTTAGTGCTGTGTTCTGTGCTGTATTGAACGGCTTTCGATAGTTGAGAAGTAATGGCAGTCGTGTCGAACACAACTTCGAGTATTATTCTGGTTTTGACTTTAGTATTCGAGGTATATTTACAGTTTGGTTTAGTTAGATATCATAGAATTTGCATAGAAGGGTATATTGCTTTCCGATCGACAGTTAGCTGTTAGGACTATCGATTTTTCCGGGATTCCCAGTTTGAGCTTACGTCACGACGTATACCTGCCGGTCTATTCTGTAAAAATCATTCTCAGTGAAATTAGGTAAACTGAACTTGACGTGTGCTGTCAATCCCTCGAATTATCTGGAATTACAGCTCAGCTCACTTTATTGTCCGCTCAGATTACTTTGTGTGCATAATATATCATTGGAGCTTCACAGTACACAGGTGTTGCAATTAATTTGTGCACGCCGTTAAGTGCACTTCCTTTAGTGAAGCAGTAGAAATTACAATTAATTAAGTGGTGTATATGGCAAACAAATGTGGCGCACCAGGTTCATGAACCTCCAATGTTAACTGACTTAGCTTCGCTTAGCTGCGGAGTCTTTTAATATAGGTTTACATCGCATATGACTGAGCTAAGCTAAGCGAGTTAAAAATACTATAAACTGGGCTAGCTTTCCCGAAGATTTTGGCCAAGCCTATAGAACCCTAGTGCCCTTGTTCCCTTCGGTTTTGGTGTGGATTTAGATATCGTAGCTTGCAAAGTTGTTATAATAGTGCATAGCTAGTTGCACGCTAAGTTAAAACTAACTTAGTTAGCTTAGCAACCGATGTAGCTGGAGTTTCAAGCAAATGCGACGCGTTGCATTGACTTTGAACTTTACTAGGGGAAAACTCGAACCAATACTTATTGGAAAAATTCGAACACTCAGTCGTCGACTGCCAGTTGTAAATATTCAATATCGGTTTTTTTTTGCGATAGTGCAATATTTTGATTTAGTTTTGTGGATAGATAATGAATGGGTGACTTTTAAGTAGCGGACAGTAGGTTAAAAAAGGTAAAGTCTAGTCGCAATCTCATCTTAGATAGAATAAAAAAATGTTGGTAAATTAGAGCCATTTTCGACAGATTAAGAATGTTCATAAAAGTTACTTGAATTGCCTCTTTATATTGAATTATCAGAACTTGAAAAACAATATCTACGTCCTCTTTTGGTAACTACTCTTTGTTAAAAACACATTCTTTTATCACACATGTTTTTCATCGAAATGTTCTTATTTATTTTACGTTGTCGAACGAATTATGCTCGAACGTTTTTCACATCCGAGTTACTGTAGTTGTTGAAAGCGTAGGCCTCGAAGGCAGAAAGCTCCCGCCCGCCCACCAGTCGTTCGTCACACCGCGTAGGACACACTCGCGTAGTTTTGGTCACGTGCAAGACGTTCACGTGAATATTACGTGCGCTAAAGCCTTTGTTTTCAAACAACCGGTTCGTATTACCTTTGATTAATGATTGAGTTTTAGCGTTAATTAGATTTTCATGTAATTTCTGAATTGCTGTGAAAGCTCTGGGAAATACGTGTAACTTTGTAATTACGAAGCACAGAATTCTGTTAGCCGATTTGTTGTTTGATTTTGAAATGTGATTCTGTTTTGAAATTAATATTTTATTTGATTAAATCTTAACGGTGATGTTCAATAAAAAGCGTGGTAGCTTTTTGTGCAGTTCAGTCTAAAAAATTGAAGCCATTCAAAAATAATTAATGGTAGTTTTGTTTGCTTTTTATAGTTCAACAATAATGACTTTATAGCGTGAGCTAGCCGAACGGTCTTGTGTTTAAAAATTTAAAGTCGTTATTTGAAGTACACTTAGAATATTTTTGTCTATGGAAGGCATTTTAGCAATAATTATGTTTTTGCGTTTATATTGGTTCAATGTTAGGGATCCATTCTGTGTCGTTTCATTTCTTTAATAAGTACTCGTAACTCGGTAAATTTAAAATTAAAAAAAAAATTAACTATGTCGTTGGCCCGGCGACTGCTACGCTAGAGGTCTTGGGTTCGATTTCCAGGTCGAGCAGTGTTGTTGGGTTTTTCTATGAAATTCTCACTAGCAGCTCGGAGTTAGGATTTGTGCCCGGTTAATGGCAATAGGCTCGCCCCCTATTACATGGGACCTAAAACCTACCGGCGAACTGTGGGTGTACATTGGTACACCTCAGCCTAACCCTTCGGGGAATACGGCCGTGATGGTATGTAAAAAAATAATAATAGGTATGTTTAATGGTACTTATGTATAAAAAAGTTCGGTTTCGTGATAATAAAATATCAAAGTGGCTCAAAAAACTAAAACTACTACTACTAGGTAGCTTTCGACAATGAAATCCGATAGATACGGATTGTCCGCTTTTATATTTAGTTTACGATCTCATGTAGATACGACATTTGATACAAACGTTGGAAAGTCTTTGTATAAGTACTAGATATTTTTATTTGTTTTTGATTCTGTTTAAGCTGTTCACTGAGCCCTTACTCATTTTATAAGAATACTCCGTTCTTCGTAGTCTCGTACTAGAGCCTTACAGAAATATTTTTATTTAGAAACTAGCAATATCTGTCAGTATCACCCGCATTAAATTACGTCTGTTATTAGTGCTCCGCTCCCGTGTGTCGTAGCGTGATCTTATATAGTTGTTACTCGCTGATAATGTAGCTTTCCATTGGTGAAAGAAATTGTGGTTTTCAAAATCGGTTACTTAAGTAGTTTTTGAGTTTATCCATTACAAACAAAAATACAAATCTTTTATCTTTATAATATTAGTTTAGACTGGGGTTTTTCCTACAATGTGAATCATTATGTGCAAGGGTTTTTATCACTAAACAATGTGACATTATTTTTAATAAGAAATCCATTGATAATAACGAAATCCAAATCAATCGTTTTACGTTGTTGAAATAATTAGAGCTATTTCAATTTAATTAACCGCATTATTTACAAATAATTGCAAGGAGGATAACGTCCGCTCGTGTCACATCGACATTATTGTAATAAATAAATATGTTTTGTTATCAGAACGCGTCCAACTAACGACATTTGTCCTGCTGTCAGTTCATGGAACGTAATTGTTCAAGTGTCAGTCTATCAACATCCCTCCAGGCCGACGAGCAATAGTTCACTTCATTAAAATATTTCACAAAAAAAGCTTGCCTTTTCATCCAGTAAATATGTGAAGATGCGCAGTTGAATTTATTTATTTTTTATGTGTAACATTCAAGTGTAATCCGGCAAAATGCTCACTTCAGTACGCCAATTCGATGATAGGCTCTTCAATTTTAAGACGCTCAAAGAAAAATTTGAGCAGGCCAGGTAATTTTGTGCTTTATTAGTTTGTTTTTAGTGATTTAATCAGATTATGATGAGTAGCGCATTTTGTGAAGGTGCTCGTCCAGCCACCATACCTATTTCTGCCGCAAAGCAGCGTTGCTGTGTTCCGGTTTGAAGGGTATGGATGCCGGTGTAACTACAGGCACATAAGACAACTTTGTCTCTTGGGATGACAATGCATTTGCAAGGCCTCTGATATTATAGAAGTCTATAGGCAGCTGCGGTGATCACTTAACATCAGGTGGGCCGCCGGCTTGTTTGCCATTTGCCATTCCAATTTAGTGACAATGCTAGGCAGAAAATATTTGAATACAATAGTTTGTAGACAAAGTTTCTAATGAATTATTTTATTTACCAACGTGTTTCTTTATCTTCATTCTAAAATCACGTATTCACATACTCAGTGCAAACAGAAATATATATGGCAATTTTATGATTATGTTATATTCAAATATTGAAATGTCTTCGTCTATAGCAGCTTTGTTTGCGTGGCCGTACCGACGTTCGTACTGATACTTGCCCAATTTTAATGATGTGTGTGCTTTTTGTTTATTTATGTTAATTGTTTGTTTGCAGGGTGGGCGGCGGTGTGCAGCGCAGCGCCACACATGCCGAAATGCCGCACAAAGGCGGCACCATTGCCGAAAGGTAAATATCTTTCAAGGGTTCCGTACACAAAAGGTCCAGACTAAACCCTATTGATCTGCGGGTTGTTCGCAAGAGATACCGCGCCCCCGGAACGCAAAGGGCACAAGAAGGAACATGGGTGGGTTTTAGTCAGTAATCAACTTTGACGCGGACGAAGTCGCGGGCAGAAGCTAGTAATGTTATAATACAATACTGTACCTTCCTAACTATATAATATAAGAAGAACCCCCAAAAATAAAAACAGGATTTCTTTGACAATATTGAAATATCATTTGATTGAAACACAGTTCTGCGTGCAGTAGTGGTATTCTGTAAAAATTTCTCTCCGTGAATTATGATGAAGTGAGCTTGTGGTGAACTGTCATGACATCTACGTACTGCTAGGGACTGGGAACTCATCTTGCTCTCAGTTCACCTAAAGTCTCCAAGAGATATTTTTACCTCAAGCTTACTGCTATTGAATTCACCGACAGAGATATTTACAAAACAAACAGGCTGTTTACTTGATGTCAGGTAAATTTTGTTACGTTGTTTGTTCTCGTTCGAGGAGCCAACCAGGTCAAATCCAATACAGGAAAACCATAGGCCGCTCACATAGTTAAAAATCTATATAAGCATATAAATACTCGCCTTTAACAGGATAAAATAATATAACAATGTTGACATAATAATTTTAATCTGTACGAGTACACAGCCACTGGCTCGCTGTGCTAATCAACTAGAAGTAGGTTTGATTAGAATACTTAGAAGGCTTGCGATAAAGGTTCAGTACATAGGTCTCTTAGGTAATGTTCAAATAGTTGTGAACAATTGATATGAAAATTGGATCTCCCCAGCTACGTTACTCCTGAGTAACGTAGGCTAAATAACATCACGCTGCGACCCACGGGAGCGGAGCAGTAACCAAAGACGTGACTTAACGCGTGTGGAATAAGACACGCGGACGAAGTCACGGGCAGTTCGCTAGTAACTAATATAAGTCTAAAATCGCCCTTCAACAAGCGTGGTATTATTACTTATTACAGTTTAAGAACAGGCCTTTATCCGTATTATATTCTGATTAGGACAATGATAGACTAAGATTATTCTTAGCTTCTGCTGGCTTCTTCTATCCAGCACAAAAAAAATATTAATTCAAACCAGTAGTTTCTGAGATTAGCGCGTTCAACTAAACAAACAAACACTTCAGCTTTATAATATTAGTTAGATTAGTATAGATTTATCAAAAACCATTAACCGTTGTGGGAATTGTTCAAAATATTATCGTAACATTAATTTGGTGTGTGGACTATCCCCATAGACCTTAAATAAACACAGACTACAATCAAATGGTCATTATTTTAACAATTTGTGTACAATAGTAGATAGTATTGTTTACTATCAAGTAATGCGTGTGCCTCTTACCGGTTAATTAAAGTTAACGACTTTTAGATAAAAGGCTTCCATAGGTCACTGGCCATCGTAAGGGCTCCGACACATTGACGCGACTGGCCGCACATCGCATCGGGATAAATATCCATTTCGTGTTCAATAGAATCATGGACGACTGTCTACAGTCTGTAATTGATCAAAAATTTAAAATCTATACAAAATTATCATAAAGCAAAAGGGTATTTTGCTTATTTGTGTGTTTGTTTTAACACTTAAATCAGTTTAACACAGTCAGATTGGAAAATACCTTTTTGTATATGATAGCCAGATTTTTGAGGAATAATATAGGTTACATATCATCACGCTACGACACACGGGAGCGGAGCAAAAAAGACGTAACTTAAAAACGCGGGTAGAAGCTAGTTCTTAATAAGTATCAAAAGGCTCTCGCGAAAAAAGAGTACAAGAACATTACTTTTCATTTCACCACCTTCATTTTAATCATACACGTGACATATCGGATCGGATTCCAGCAGGAATCGTGGTGTGTCACGTGCGATAAGATGCGTCTGTGTGATGATTGCTTTAAGACAATAAATTTAATCGTTATGTAATGGAATGCAATGTTATCTGTCTCATTGTAAGTCTACTCTCAATGTGTAAGAGTTAAGAAGATAAAGTAGATAGATATTGCTTATCAATGTAATTGATGCATCCGTTTAGATGATTAGGTACATCATGATTTTGTAGCCGATGTTATGTATTTGATACGGCTAAATTACTGAATGAATTGTGATCAACGCATCTTACATCAGATTATTTTTTATCCTTATACATAAGGTGGTCTACGATACATAAAAAAAACATCTGTCTAATTAACACCCAAATTATCTAAAACATAGATTTACAATATCTTTTGTCACACAAAAAAAATTGGATAAGATCCCAAAGTAGGTTTAAAAGCTCTCAAAGGTCCTCAACTCTAAAATTTCTAAACAATCTTAAGCTCCTACACTATAAGTAATTGCGAAACTTAAATGATGGTGTATCGGGTAGTCCGTAGATTGAATACCGCCATTTTTCAACTCATAACATAACATACCATCACGGCCGTATTCCCCGGAGGGTTAGGCAGAGGTGTACCAATGTACACCCACAGTTCGCCGGTATGTTCAGGTCCCATGTAATAGGGGGCGAGCCTATTGCCATTTTTTCAACTCCATCATCAGATCAGCTCCATGATATCGTTATATTGCATTGTCATCCGACCTACATATGTATACAAAATTTCAGCTCAAACGGTTGAAGATATCTGCTTCAAAATTGAGTTCCAAGATTCCACCGCAACAAACATTCAAAGCAAGTTAAATACAAGCTTTTTAAAATGATCCACGCTGTATATTATCGTGTCATTGCAACCTTTGGGGGCCTTTACAAAGAGTTATATTTAGTCCCATTCTTTACAGTTCCATACAAGTTATCAGATAATACATTCTCACTCCGATTGTGTATGAAATAAGGCCAACACAGTGGGTTAATCACCTTTTATTTCTTTTCACCTAAATACATAGGATTATCCTGCCCACCGGCCATTATGATTATTATTTTGTTTCAACTGTATATTTAATATATTGTAAACGTGTTTTTAATCTTTAGGCATTATCGGATTAAATACTTAGGATTATTTTTATTGTTATATTAGTCCAATATAAAAGCTTGCCGATTCGGAAAAATATTAGATTATTTAATACTACCGATGTCCGCGGCTTCGCTCTCTTGACTGTATATTATACAAGGTGTAAGAGACATCTTAGTACAAACTTTTTCCATGGATTCAGTACCAAATTCTAACCACAACAGAAAAAACATTTTTCATCAGCCATGAGCCAGCTAGCTTTCATTCAAAGTCAAAGTCAAATCCGTTCTTACGTGACGTCTTCTGTCTATAAACTATCTAACTGCCACTTTCAGCTTCATAGGTCAAGTAGTTTTCGAGATTTCGTGTTTAGCGTGAGACTGACTGACCGTTAGCTCTTATATATTAGGATTATGATAAGGTAGAGGATAGATTATAATAGGGTCTACCAAAGAAGGTACTCAGATCTACTTAGAGAATATTATTTTATTTTTCTAGCCTCTGATACCATTTATCCTAAAACAGCCGATTGTCTAGAATAGTTTTAATGCCCTAAAATAAATTTCTTGACGAAAACACTGAAAGGGGTAAACATTTGCGTTCAAAACAACCATGAACTCCATCATTTTCTTCGCGTGTAGAAATTATCTGGCAGTTACCAAGTTGCGTGTCCTCAGCCTCGAATTGTAAACCACTACACATTTTCCCCGTGTTCCATGCTCAAATTGTGGTAATTATTGTGCTAATAATATTATTGTTTATTTACAGGTTGGCGGCTCTTCAGGCAGCTGGTGCGAATGACTGGCGCGCAAGGGTCTGCCGGTTAAGCCCTGAGAAAGAAGACTCCAAAGCCATCGAGCGGGCTAAGAATAGAATCAATGTTAGTGAACACCCCTTTTTATTAGAAATAAATGATTATAATAAGCGCTGCACAAACGTGGACACTTTTTGTTGCCGATGAGGGACACCAAGCGGTTGCTACTACGGGATACAGCTACGTGGACTTCGATTCTTGCTTTCCAAACATTTTTTCAAAGTCAATCGTGTGTGTGACACAGGCAACTAATGTATGTAACAACTTTTTTACTTATACAATTTGTTTGGAAACTTTAAATTGCTTGTGAGTCCACTAGAAACTATTTAGTGTCTAGTTAGTAACACCGAACACTTTGATCGGCGATCAGTGTGTATCAAGAGAGAGCGACAGTTAACCACAGTAGCTGTGTTTTAGTATGACTAATTTAATTCTATACTAATTATATGAAAATAAAAATATTTACCATTGGTTGCCGGTTGCTTATGTAAATGATTATGATTATGACACTAAAAGTGTTTACGTTTGCGCACCACCTTAAAGGGCACGACCACACCGCAGTCACTCGACATCAAATGTCACCTCATAAATCAACTATTTAAAATATTGACACAATGTGTATCGATCGATGGCGGTCTGGTAGCACTCTTACTTTTTATTTTGATGTGTGAGCGAGGTAAGGTTATGTGCGATGTGTAGACTAAACCGTCACTACTAGAAATTATTAATATAACGTTTATTAAAATATTATGGCAACGTACCTAACTGTCTCTACCTACGCACTAACAGTGGTGTGTACTACTAGTGAATTAAGTTTAGGATACCAAAAGATAAATTTTTTGTCTAAAAATTAATGGGATAATGTTCACAATAATTATTATTTAATACTCTAAAAAAAACATTTTAAGACAGCATACTAAAAGATCTGAGCACAAAAAAGCTAACTCAATGTTAATGACGTGAGGTTAAATTACAAAATGTCATACTTAATAGACCTGTCTTAAGAACTAACTCGGGAGTTAAGATAAGCCAGGCTGACGCAAACGGGCTCACTCCATCCAATTCTATAGCACTGTAGGTACTTCATCTATAAGTTTTTATGCAAGCACCGCCTTAACACAAAGCACTCCTTCAACCAGCAACTTTTGAACTCTGATAAAAGAGGACCTCTTCACATTCCGCTACACGAAGGTTGCAATCTCCATCAAGCTTTCCATCTATTTAAAACCTAGGCCTGAGGGCAACTAGCTCGCCATTCAAGAGCCCTACGCGCGTGCTAACCTTGCCTATCTCGCATCACTTTGACGACCCCCCTTTAATAGGCAGAACCCTTCACATCTATTGTGATACTGTAGCACCCGTCTGTTGCCATGCGAGATGGAGAGTTAGTGTTGTTAGTGAAAAATATAGTGTAATCCAAGGTAGTAAGGTTAAAAGTGTTATGTTATTAAGGAATTGTCGTTTAGGGTAATCTCGTTTCAATGGGTGCAACTGTCACGCATGTTTTCACTTTATAGTTATTATTAATACCGGCATTTTATCGTCCTATTGGAGGGTCTGTCCCGTTGGTCTCGTGGTCGCAAGTGCGACTGATAAGTGTGGGGTCCCGGGTTCGAATCCCAGGTCGGGCAAAAAGTGTTATTGGGTTTTTCCATTAGCATTTGCTCAGTAGCAGCCCGGAGTTTGGAAGTTGGTGGTGTGACAACCCCGTGCTTAGGAAAGCACGTAAAGCCGTTGGTGCCGGCTGTCATTCATAGATCTTTGACAGTCGTTACGGATAGTTAGAAGCCAGAAAGTATGACAACCAGTCTAACCAAGAGGTGTTGCCCAGTAACTGGATTGTGAATGTCATATAGGCAGTCGCTCCATGTAAAACACTGGTATTCAGCTGTATCCGGTTGGACTGGAAGCCGACCCCAACATAGTTGGGAAAAGACTAAGTAGATGATGATGATGAAGGGTAAAGGCAGCTTCTCACAGGAAGCAGGAGCATTGATCACCACGCCTGCTAAAGGCGGATTGACAATCCCAGTGTTAATAATTATGTATTTATTTAAGAAACTTACTTATGTTATCCAAAAGCTTGGGTTTTCAGTAGCTCAACAACAAGCAAAAAAATACAAAATAATAAATACCTGAGGTTATGAAATACTGTAAGCAATTACTTACTAAAACATAGTGTAATTCCATTACTTAAGTGTTGCCATCAAATATAAAATATAGCTGTAAAGTTAGTATCGATTTTAGAAGTTGTCTTGTCAAGGTCAGCCTGTGTACCAGGAGGAGATGTCTCCTACTTACTGCACCAAATGTGGTAGAAAACACGCACTGTTACAAACAAAATGGTGGATTTTGCCACAGTATATCTATCGGCTAACTTTTTTTGACTTTCGCATTGTAAAAGTAATCATTCGTAAATACATATATACCATCACGCCTGTAGTTCCCAAAGGGTTAAGCAGAGGTGTACCAATATACACCCACAGCTCGCCGGTATCCTGCCGGGGATGCGGGTTGTTCGTAAGAGATACCGCTCCCTCAGAACTCGGTCATCAGCTCCCCCAGTCTGAATAAGAAAAAATTTTAACATTGATTGTCGCTTTGACGAGCTGCTAGCGAGTAGATTGCGTTCTGAAACAGCAGAAGAATACCTGTGTATATGCTATTGTACGAAACCAGGGGACCAATACTACTAAATATTACCAACGTTTGCAATCCAATCTCGAGTCTGATGTTGTCAAAAACATTCCAAATTTTTACTTAAATATTTTTGACATTGATTGTCGTTGAGATGAGATTGTGACTACATTTTGAACGTTTATATTAGTAGTGTTTCCTTCCGGTGTTTAAAAATTCATAGATTTTCTCAGCCTCTCTGGAAAAATACCCTATGAATTTAATTATCAACTTGTACACGATTAACTACACAACATACATTTTATACTTCATGAAACACAACATTTCCGGCGTACTACAGTCAATTGATTTTATTAATTACACTCACTAAGGGCGCGGCATTTACAAATTATATAAGCAAATATTTTTCCGCCACCTTTACGTTACTGTAAAATTACTTATATATTTAAATTGGATATAATTGCTAGCTTTACCTACTCATTTGTGATATTTAACTTAAACTAATAATAATTAAAAAATTAAGTACAATTTTGGCACAGTGTATTGTCAGTGTATTGCATTACTTGACCCATCTTCTCTTTCTAAAAGGCGTCAGGTAATTCATGGCACTGACTGTACAAAAACATGAGACTTGAAGACTCAAAGGTTTTGAACAAGGATTAACGTTTATAATGCAACCGGCATTGAATTTAATATTTTATTGTTCACAAGATATTGAAATTACAGTTCACAGAATCATAAAGATATTGTTATTCTCAGTATCAATTTATTCTACTTTTATCTGGGAACAAAATGCTTCCGTTTACTAAATTGTATGTGATAAGTGTCATCGACCTCTTGCCAATGTCACGCACGTTTGAAAACCACGCCTCTCGTGAACTTTTGACTAAACGAGCGCAAATCGCGTGTCACCTCCGAAATTGCTTCACGCAACCTTACCTTAAACAAAACATGGTCACACTATTCTCAACCTAATTTCTTTATTGATAAGGATTTTATTTTACTGTGACGTGAAGGCAGTTTGCGCTCCAACAAAAGGTATGTTGACAGGTCACGGTACAGTTTCCGAGCCAGTAAAATAAAACGTTAACCTAAATCTCCCCCTTATTGAACTTCCTATCCGTCACGTTACATTGACATTTTAATTGGAAAATGACTGATTTATGATATTAAGAAGATTAACTTGTAAAAGCAAATGGCTTTTTAAAAGGCTTGTCTGAATATCTCATCGGAGTTGATTATCGATTTGTGAAGGATTCGCTCTTTGAAGAGGAAATTGTCCAGTTTCGGTTTTAATTTACTACGGTGAGTGCTAGAGGGGCGCAAAGGAGGGTTCCTGGAAATGACAGGGTTGATTTGTTTGACGGAGTTTTTGCTAGAAATGAATACTACGTTTTTAGGAGTGCATAGGGAATTTTTGTGACGGTAAAACTTATAAATGGTGATATTTTTTATATAGTGTTGCCATGTACGGAAAATACGCCCAATATTCACTACATACACATACATTCATAGCACGCCATTATCAAATTTTGGTAATAATTCCCCCACCAAATACGATCATTAACGAAACATGATTCAACCTAAATCAATACCACCATGTTGCCGAACGTTCCCAATATTGTCCTGTTCCCGTACAAATAGAATTTCCTATTCGACGGCGCTTTTCCATTTCCCGATAAAACATTAATAATGTCGACTACACATTCATATCGACAAATCTAACGTTTGGTGGGTATTATTATGGGTCCTGATGCCGTAATAAAGCCTTATTTTGTGTGGTGTCCTTTTAATATAAAATTGGTAATGTAGAGTTATAAAGTTCTTGGGGTATGTGCTTTAGCTTTGAGACGGTACTATGAGATTGCATTTGTTATGGCTGTCATGTTGTTTCATACTGCTGCCACGAAAATTATTACACAGACCTAGTAATAAATTCTAATAAATAACACATACCATCACGCCTGTATTCCCCGAAGGGTTAGGCAGAGGTGTAACAATGTTTGCCCACAGTTCGCCAGTATGTTTAGGTCCCATGTAATAAGGGGCGAGCCTATTGCCATTAACCGGGCACAAATCCTAACTCCGAGCTGTTACTGAGAATTTCATAGAAAAACTCAATAATACTTTTTGTTCGACCTGGGAATCAAACCCAAGGCCTCTAGCGTAGCAGTCGCGCTTAGGACCACTAGGCTACCGAGTCAGTTGAACAAGAACATGTTAATGTATTTACTTTTTCAAAATGCTGTCACCCTGATCTTATATCAGGGTGACAGCATTTTGAAAAAGTATATATTCAACATTTTTTCAAAAACCGCTAAATGGAAAAGCGCTTTCATGAAAACTGCGCTGTCATCATCGGACCCCTATTTTCCGCCCAGCTGCTCTCCATTCGTTACTACTAGTAGTAATAAAGTCTACTAGGTACCCGCATCTATGTAGCCCATGAATCCCGTCAGATAATATCCTTACGAGCCAAATATTGACGTCCGAAGTATGTAACGAAACTGCAATATTTACTTGACCTTAAAACCTGAATATTTTAAATGTCATAGAAATAATTGTTTTTTAATTACATGTTACGCTATAATTGCTAAAACTAAGGTTGTTTAAAAAAAATTGTACCAAGTTGTCGGCCTCATATTTGTTGAGCCTTGTTCTCATTATCACAATACACACAAGACACGATATATTTAACTGGTGTTTTCCAAATTAATTTATTCCATTCCTAATTCGGTAGGTTCGTTGATTTTTGGCACATGCGCCTAGCGAGATGAGATTCTGTCGTAACCATGTGCTGGTACAAATATTTGAAGCACAAGGCCTAACTTGTAGTATTTTATTTATTATCTGGGTACCAACAACATAAAAATAATATAATACCAGCCTATTATTGTCTCTCTACTGAAAAAAGGCCACTTCTCAAGCAGAATAGGCACGAAAACTACGCTTACTAAAGGCGACATATATTTAGTATAGAGTTTCCTCACCATATTTTTACAATACATATATACCATCACGCCTGTATTCCCCGAAGGGTTAGGCAGAGGTGTAACAATGTACACCCACAGTTCGCCGGTATATTTAGGTCCCATGTAATAGGGGGCGAGCCTATTGCCATTAACCGGGCACAAATCCTAACTCCGAGCTGCTACTGAGAATTTCATAGAAAAAGCCAATAACACTTTTTGCTCGACCTGGGAATCGAACCCAAGACCTCGTAGCAGTCGCGCTTAGGATCACTAGGCTACCGAGGCAGTTTTTTACAATAGTACAGAAAATACAATATACCTAAGTTGAGTCTTGTAGATAGAAGATAGAAGGAAAACTAATCAATCAGAATGAAATAAATGAACATTTTCCTATAATGAATTGAAACTGTTTCCATAACCTTTACATAAACTTTGTCAGGGTCGTCAGGGGTGATTATCGTGACATGCTCATCAGTAGTTCCCCGGGTAAGGTCACCAAGCAAAGTTCAAGCTACTTTTGGCTAAACGACATTACTATTTATAGCAATAGCAAGCTCCAAATATCGCCCTGACCTTTCACGGGCATTCCTTTTGTTTTTACCTTATACATCGTTATTTGCCGTTGTTGTGTAGAAAGATAAACATAATAATGTCTCTTTGAGGATTTTTAGTTCTTTTTCGACTAGAGGGTACCCTTTTTTTTTGTTAACGCTTTTCCATTTTATTTTCCAAAGCCACGTTGATGTTCCTACCAAAAATAAATAGGAATTACTCTCGTAATTTCTCGCTAGAATTGATTTTCTTGATTCCAAAATATTTTCGACGAACCCTGTTGTGCTGGAAAGAATTTATCCCGTATTTACTGAAGCGACAAATTGGATTTGTCCCGTACCGTAACGTAACGTGTTTTTATTAGATCACTTGACAGCGCCATCTATGTTTGACGGCGGAAATTAAATCTGCGCTTGTGGCGCCACACGCGGAGCGACGCCGCGACGGTAATCTCGTTGTGAAGCGCGGGAAAACGTTCCTCGTTTATTTTGTAATTAACGCGACAAAATGCGACTATCCGAAATGTTTTTAAACTAGATATACGAGCTTTTATATTCAGAAAAGTTTAATAAAAATCATCTAGGCACTGTCGTAGTCTAATAATCTAGTCGAATAATCGGTACATCGACAATTTATCTTATCAACAAACTTTGTCAGTGATTTCCGCATCAGGGCAAGTTAGTGTCACGTTGACATTTAATCGAATATAAACATAGGCATATTCCGGCATTCTAGGTCGCATTTGCCTGCATAATTGAAAGGGTATCGCGTCCTCATATCCATAAATGGTACATTGAAACAGTCGGCATAACCCTGCCTTATAGGGCGGTATTAGAAGGAGGTCGCACCTCGTTCGTCCCAGGTGTCTATGTCTATTTTTACTAACGTTGAAATACACTCTAAAATTACCTTTAATGTACTGTAAGTAAGTTGATTTTACAATGAAATAAAAATTGTGTATTACTGAAACAATTTTAGCTCAAATGTCCCTAGAATAGTAATAAAAAAAATCTAGCTAGAACATTAATCTCTTTTGAAACTGACAGATTGTATTAATCTGTATTAAAATCTTGTTTAACATTCATGGGTGAGCTAATGAGCTTCGTGCCAAAATATTTAGGTAGTACACTGTGTATGTATGTATGTATAGGTCTGTGTTTTTAATTTACCCGGAGGTCGTGAAAAAGAGCTTTACGCGAATCACGCGCGCGCTTATACATGTATGTTTAGGACCTAAAGCGTTTAGTTAGGAGCGGATTTGTCGATGAAGGTTGAACACGTTAGGGATTTCTTAACCTTTTCCGTTCCACATACGCTTAGAATATGCGTAATAGGTGTGTGTGCGTTTCTATTATTAACTTGAATCGTCATTTCAATAACTATTTTAAAATTTAAAAAATAAATAAAATTATAATATATTATTATATATATAAATTTGTAAACATAAATGTTTACAAATTTTCCGTAATACACACACTTACTGTTTATTATAAAGAATGTAAACAAACCCAAATTCTATTGTAACTGATACTGTCGTTTGTGTTCTATTGAATCAACAAACTATATCAATCGATCAAGGATATCTAAACATTCAATATTTGCATGTCTACTTCCGCTAATCAATACATAAGCCCCTATAGTTGCTTGGCCGCAAGCTGTAATCCTACCCGAGTCGGTTACCGGCACTGCGCGCATGCGCGGTCGTGATGCAACGCGTGCGCAGCGTGGACCGCACAACGATTGTAAATCGCTGCATTTAGTCAATTATTATTAACTTGGTGTAAATATTCATTGGATACTTGTTCTGTGGCATTTATAGAATGCAAGTTATGTTTAACAGTTGGAAATGTTTTGCATTTACACATTTTTATTTATTAAAATGCATTTAAAATTAATATGTTTGTTTGATCGTTCGAGAATTCTCTTCGCAAAGTTGATCAGTGAACTTAAACTCAAATCATTAAAAGAGACACCTTTTCTTTCTTCAAGATGCTCATTATTCATCACAAAAAGGTCCATAACTCACCAAAAAGATCTTGCGATAGCTAAAGTTCCTTTTAACAATTTCTATATACTAAAGATTCTCGTTCTCCGCACAGAAATACTGTGGTTATTTAGATTTTATCTGCCTATAAATATTTAGCTTGGCAAACAACTCGTAGAGCTCCATCAGCGCGCGTTACATCAGCGCCACAAAAGTGTCCTCTACGTCTTAATAAACTGCATCACATTTTAAATTAATGGCGTCACAAAGACCGACCTAATATGTACATACTGAGTCATGCAAACCTCCCATATTACCTTTTTAGTTTAGAATAAAATGACATATAAGATACAGATAATGAATTCCTGCTAAAACATCAGAATCCAACTACAAAATATATGTACATTCTGCAGAATCCATAGTTTGAATTCCAAAAATACTTACTCTGTAATAAATGTGAATCTAGATTCTAGATTCGTTTTGTTTCTCAGAAAATTGAGATGAGAGTAATAGAGTCATGAATGGAGATTAAGGCGGAGACTAAAGAAAAAATATCGATTGTGTGAGAAAAGATAATTGATTGAAGGAGTTAATTAAACATAAAAGAATGGATGAAGAAAATATATTTGTCTTCGGACCCAAATAATATGGGACAAGAATAGGTTGAAGAAGACGTTGCAGAAAGGGGCCATTGGAAACAAATGTTATATTTATGATGGCTATGTAGTCGGATATTTCGACACTTCTGCCGTAGTTCCAAGGCATTGCAGCTTCCACGGAATGGATTAGATCTTTAATTGCACAAGTTTTAGTCAGGCTTGAAAAATAAAAACTGTTGCTCTCAATTCAGTGAGTATAAACTAGTTATTACTTTTCGAATATTTATTTAATTAACGATACATCTAAAGAACATCTGTCAGTGTTCGCTTTATAGTTTTGTATTACACTCATTAGTCAAACAGTGCCAACGAAACTGTTATGAAAGTGCTCCACATAAGTTTTGGCGTTAGAAGCTAAATCTAATTATAAATTTTGGCCACTGCAAAGTTATGATGAACCCAATAACGGCGGCGCAACTAAAGTTTGTTTTTTAGAGCAGAAATTCGTAAATTGTGAGCATGTGAAGGGATAATTCATTGTAGTGTAAGCGAAAATGCGTTAAAAGTTTTAAATACTTATGCGAAAACTGAAAACAAGAAGCCATTGGCCGAGGATAAGCCCCTGAGGCACGCCAATAAAGACAAACAATTAATGGCTTTAATGTATGAAGAAATATTCCAAGTATCACCATATTATGCTAATAAAGTGGTTACTGAAGTTACGAATACGCATAAAGTTATAAAACTGAGCTCTGTGTGAATACAAAACAGTAAAGCTTTGTTTAAATAATAAGTGACTTTCCAAGCCAAAACTGTTATTTCTCACGAAATTCGACTCCCGTGTCGTTTTGCTTTGTATACACAGTCATAAGTAACCAGAAATTGTTCGAACGTGTGGTGTCCAAATTACTGTCTATCGGATAGATTAAACACAAGATACAGTATTTTGAAAGATTCTGGAATTATAAATATGTAATCAATATTTTGTTATGCGAAAATCTTTCACGAACCTTAGTTAATCCGTTATTTATACCCGAGGTTGACTCACATTCGTATATCAACTCCAAAATCCTTGTGAATAATTTCCGGGAAACTTGCCGGATCGTTGAATAAACAAAAAGCGAATCTTAATTTCCATGTACCAAAAAGCGGTATTTGCGTTGCACATGCGTTGGCAATGACCCGGCTGGTTGGCTGGCGAGACGTACTGGCACCGTCAGTTGTTTTGGACAAGTCGGCCAATGTGCGCGCGCGCTGCCGGCCGTCGTCGTCTTCCACGGATTTTGCCTTCAAAATTCGCGTTCTATAAGACGCACCAAAATATTCGTAACAGTGCCTTTAAAATTGTGTATCTTGTTTAATTGGTTGAAGTTTAAAATACTGTGCAGTTTTATGTGATTTAAATTTATTTATACTATAGCATCCTAATTTTTTTTATCAAATTCAATTTATTTATCTCAACGCATATAAATTTCAATAAGCCTGAGATACAGGGAATCGTTTCTAACGTTGTGTCAGTGTTGTTAATTAAGATAAATGCCAATTTAATATCGAGGTGAATTTTGTTATTGATTGCGTAAACATCGCGCACTTCATTATCGTTTGCTATCAGACTTATCTTTGCTATCTTTCAACCTTGTAATCTGTTATAGGTTACTGTAACGCTATTTGTAGCTATTCGTATCTACATTACGTTTACTTTCATGTTGAGTGCTAATCAGGAGACAGTGTTTGTAATGTTAATCTTTATTCATACGGACACTTTCGCCCCCTTAACCTAAGTTTCTATTTTTGTTAAACTTTAATTATTCTTTGTGTCCGCTGAAGGCATGTAAACATTCAAATTCTACACGTCTTTGTAATTTGTATTCAATGCGAGTTAAGGATTTCAATATGACCGCATATTTGTGTGTCGTTTGTTGATAGTATAATTGTGATGGATTTGTCCTATATTGCCCACACCATTGCCTCTATTGGCGTTTATTAAACCATCGTTGACAGGATTGACGTATCATTACAATTCTACTTTAGTGACTAAAATATGGGTTAAATGATCTTCCTGTTTACAACACATTATTCAAATTATATTTTTGCCTGTTGCCGTCCTCAAAGTTGGCATTAATTTAAATATATTCGATGAATTAGCGTGCGCAGTTTTTGCTCGTTTCCACATTAGGTTTGGGCAAGTTAGCTTATTTGGTGCAAGCTCGACGTCGACAACGTTATTGCGTACTTTGAGGTGGTTAGATGGAATCTTGTCTGGCGAAGCCTAGTTTTAAACCACTTTATGTTTTCCTGTTTTGTGTAATAGCTTAGTAATAGGAAAATCGGTAAACTCCAATGGTTATTGCTGTCATTATCAACCATTGTACAAAGTACATAATAGAGTTTCTGTTTACACGTAGTCCTGATTAAACAGCTGGTTACATTTTCATTGTTAGCCATTTGGCTTCAATATCTGTATGCGGTGGAGATCGCTAGTTTTCTAATTGTTTTTTTTTTTTTGCGTCGATCTCTTTTATGTTAATGTGAGGTTGAATCGTTTACGTATTTGGGTGTGGTGTTGTCTCGGGTCAAGGTTTTCCTCGACTTGATAATACTGGCTTTGACACACCTATATTATAGACGTTTTTCTTTATATGTGTGGATGTGTCATTGTTGCTGCTACTGGTCGTATACAATGTTTACACTCGTTCTAGGACCTGCGCATGAGTCACACGTGTCGTGTCCGCTGCCAGATGATAATGACGACTGATCACAGTGATCAGTTTGATTCCGACCGTCATAGTACGCGCATTGTTTCCTCAGTTTCATTAATGTTTGTGTTTTTAATTCGTAAACTAATCCTCTTATGCAACAGTGACTCCATAGTGAATTAGCTAAGTGTTATTGAACGATGTGCATTGTCCAGTCCCAATAAAAACAAAGTGTTGTTCTAGTGTGTAAATGTTATTGCTCAATTGACTCTTCATTACAAATGGAGCGCGAAGGCTTCAAGGATTTTTAGTGGCGCTATCAATATCGTATATCGATCTCATTCTAGTCAGTAAAGTGATTGGAAAATAAATAACAATGTTGCTCGAAACGCTCATTGGACTTGGAGTCTTCATTTATTTATTTTGGAAATATTTGTTGCAATCAAAACAAGAACAAATTCAATATGAAAAACCAGAAATTGTTCAAGCAACAAAAACAGAAAAGGAATTTAATGACACTGTAAACAAAGTCGTACCTAAAGACCTTGCACTTGAAAATGTTGAAACGAAACGACAAATATTAGAATCTGACAAAAGTGATCGTAAATATGAGATCCAAAATAATGTAGCTTTTAAACCCGAACAATTTATTACACCGAGTGTTTTGCTAAAACAACATACTGAAAAACTTCTCGCTGAAAAAGTGGTCAGACGTGAGAGCCCGCCAAAAGAAAGACTTGCGGAATTTCTAGAGAAAACTATTTTAAGCGATGGAAAAATACAGTCGATTATACAAAATTTGTCATTAGATAAAACTGAATTACTAATACACGAGGATCCGGCGAAAGCGCTGTACTCTACTTCTGAAGATATATTACCTCTAACTAAGCAGGAAGGACGCACTATAAGTGAAAAAGCTGCGGAACTACAAAATGCAATAGATGCTGCAGCTGACAAAATAAAACTCTTTGGTAGCAATAATATCGTAAAAGAGATTGAACAACCTACCGACGAGGTTGTTGAAAATAAAACAGATGGAAACAAACCTGTTTTGAAGCGTCTTCAAAAGCAGCCAGGATTTCCACAGGGTCTTAACTTCGGCTCGGTTATTGGAGAGCTGAAGAATAAAACGAAGAATGCTAGCAATGGAGGTCTTAAACCCGTTTTTAAGAAGTTCGATGTTGATTCCGTAGACAATGTTCAGGCAGGTTTCCTTTTTACTCAATTGCTAAGAAAAAATGAAAAAATGTGCCAGTATTATAAAACCAGGGTTACCGGATACATACAACATGATTGCCAAAATTAATCAGTTTTATTACTGTTTGCATCCGTTCCTTTTTTTTGCAATGACGATTGATTTCGTACGTAGGTTTTACAAAATGATATTAACAATTTATAACTTACACGAGTTCCATTTTTCTTGTGACTTCGTTCAGTTATTGAAACTCGAATACTTAGAGTTTCCTATTAAAATAAGCAAGAAGATCGTAACATTAGAAACAGGCTTACCAAATATTTTACACAATTAAAGCTATGGTTTCAAGAAAGACATAATAGACACGATGTTATGCAAGTTGGCGTGACAACAAGTTATCAGTCCGTGAATGTGGATCAAATGTAACATAACTATCTATTTACGCAACAAAGGGGTTTTCGATACACAATAGAAGGAAGACGCCATAATTATAACCTTCGCACCTTTTTTCTCTCGATTAATCTAATATGTTCATCTAATAAATAAAACAATGTTTTTGTTTCCCAATTTTATGCCACTTTGATAACCACTCATTACGTTTTTGCCGAGAGAACAATGAATCTATACTTAAAATTATAAATGCGAAAGTGACTCTGTCTGTCTGTTACACTTTCACACCTAAACTGCTGAACCGATTTTGATGGAATCTGGTACAGAGACAGATTAGTTAGACCTTGGAAAAGGACTTCGGTTACCTTTTGTCGTGCGATAAGGGCTTCAAAGGGTTGAAAAAGGAGATGAAGAGATAATAAAACCACGAAACTTTGAATTTAGGCATTTGTATCGATATATTTCTCTAACGATTAAGAAAATAATGTTGACCGTGACACGATTGGTAATTCTTTTTTTGCTTGGTTGTTTCAGGAATCTCTTAATTCGGTTGACGAAAAGACCAAAAGCATTGATGACAACGAGATAGCAACAACAAACATTTTAGCCGACAGAAGAAACAAATTAGAATCAGCTGCACAAGTAAGTACTGTGAAGATTGTAAACCGCCGAATTCCTTTATGAAAGTCAGATGTAGGAAAAAATAGAATGGTTATATATGGGCCACACTCGAGTCATTCACATCTAAGTACTTAATATAATGACTAGCGAAGTGCCCGTGACTTCTTTCGCGTGGCTTCTTATTTCACCCGCGTTACTGCTCCGCTCCCGTGTGTCGTAGCGTGATGTTATACAGCCTATGTTACTAAAGAATAATGTAGCAAAAAAATTGTTTAAATCGGTCCAATAGTTTCAGAGTCTATTTAAAACAAACAAACAATAAATCTTTCCTCTTTTTAATATTAGTATAGATATACAAGAGTCGTTTAGTTTTGACTAATATAATTGGAGCCCTATACGTAAAGTAAAGTACAACTCGGTTTCGTGGTCACATTAAAAAGGTGACCACAGTACAATCCATGACCATAAGTCATAAAAAGATGCCTGCCGGGGCTGCGGGTTGTTCGCAAGAGATACCGCGCCCCCGGAACGCAAAGGGCACAAGAAGGAACATGGGTGGGTTTTAGTCAGTAAAAGTCTGACACTCCCTCCCGTCCCGCCCAGGGCGGGAGAAGTTATTTGATGATTTCCCACCCACCATAAAAAAAAAAAGTCATAAAAAGATTAGCAGTTAGAAACACGACGATAATCACCAGAATCCGTGACAATTTGAATCTAGGAATATTTGTTATTACATAGTATCAAATTAATGATGTGTAAAACGTCGTGATAAAACCCACACATTCATATAAAATTTCTGACATGCCTCATGCCTTATGAAAGGCAATAGGTCACTTGTTCTAACAAGCACATTGGACATAAGCTTTACAGATACTTGGACATGTAATCTATACAAATAAAATACATATTAATGTCTCTATGTGATGTCAAAATGACAGCTTTTTACTACGTGCATATATGAATTTTTACGTGATACTTATATCAAACAAATAATTTTTATTTTTTTGTCTATCTGTTTGTCTATTTATCCCTGCTAATTTCCGAAACATCTAGACCGATTTTTACGTCAGTTACACTGGAAAATAGCTGATGTTATAAGGAGTAATGTTTACTTTTAATATTTAGACAAAGAATTAGGGTTTCGCGTAAAACATTTCAAACTCCACAGAAAACCGACATTAACACGATCTTATGCTGACAAATAAAATACGAAAGAACTCAAGCATTCATTTCAAACTTTATCGCCCCATTATCCTGCCGCCTGATAAACGCCGAGGCCCTTGTCGATTTATATGTATGTTTTAAAATAATATTTATAATTTTAGTGCGGCGTGTTCTTACAACTTCATATTTATTACTCTCTTCCTCTTGACATTCTCTTTCTAGGTCATAAAGCGATGGTCTTACGTTTATTCGCACATGCGCGATTGCATTACCCGTCGCGATTGCACGATCTTTACCAGTAACCGCATGTTTTTTGTCAGTGTCCTCAACTGCCATCTCAGTGTCTATCATTACACCACTACTTTTATTTATTTGCTCATCAGGTGTAACGTATAAATCAACTTTCGATGCAGTTTTAAATGTTAAAGTTCAGACCTTGCTTGCTGTTTAAACAATTCTGTGTTGCGTAAAATCGCGTTAACTTGCGTCCAGTGATTCGGAATGCGGTTCTCAACAATTGTTCGACCTCTAGGGCCTTTCCAATGTGAGCATTAATGTTAAACAAAACAATTTATAATCTATACTTAATAAATCTAAAGAGTTTTTATGTTTGTTTGTTTAAACGAGTCTCAATCTAGAACTACCAGTCGATTTGGAAAAAATATTTTTGTATATGTATAGCCTAGTAAACGCTTGGTGACTTAGAGTCGTTTATGGGAGACTGGCCAGAGAAGGCAACGCATAGGAATGAGCGGAAGGCAATGGGGAGACCTTTGCCCAGATTCATGAAGAGTATAATATACGCTTTATAAAATCACGCTAAGATTCACAGGAGCGGAGCAATAATAAAGACGTAAATTAACGCGGGTAAAAAAACCCAAACGGACGAAGTCACAAGCAGAAGCTAGTTGAGTAAATAAATGTATCCTTTGACTGCTAAGGATATTTAAAGATCAAGGGTTTAATGGTGCTTGCAGTGGCTAAGGCCAGTTGGTTATAGCTCAATGATGCAGAACACAAAGTACATGAAATGCGAATATTGGGAATTGTGAGTAAGTGACCACAGTGATTCATACGAATGGATTATGGTCACTAGGTCCAATTATTTCCAGTTGGGTGACATATTGTGGTTTATTTCTTTTGTGCAATTAACGTCATAAATATTGATTCAGTGGTCATAAACCCAATTATGACTGATTGGTATTTACCGCGTCTTCGAACGGTTTTCATTTATTGGTGACTTTTAATTGGGTTCAGTAGACCTACGGATTTTTTAAGGTTGCCGCGGAAAAGTCTTTCGACCTACACCGACCATAAACGGAAGAATGTTATTTACTAGTATCTATTGGTAAATAGCCTATGTCCTTCTTTCTTCGTGTGTCCAATTTATTCATAACCAACAGTTTAGATGTCAAGGCAAAGGACAAATTGAATAAATAATAATATCAGTCTATTATTGCCCCACGGCAGTGCAAAGGCCTGGTGCCGTTCATAGAAGGCACGAGCATTGATCACCATGCTTGCTTAAGGTAGATTGGCGACTTTGTCCGCGTGAAAAAGTTAGTTTGGGCAGCCAAATTTTGCTACTTTGGGTAACATTGCTTAAATAAAATGTAACCTATGTTACTTCCTGATAATTTAGCTATCTATTGGTGAAAAAATTGTTAAAAACGGTCCAGTAGTTACGGAGCTTATTGGGCACAAACAAAGAAATATTTCCTCCTTATAATATTAAACCAAAAATCTAAACCATCACGCCTGTATTCCCCGAAGGGTTAGGCAGAGATGCACCAATGTACCACAGTAATATTAGTTTAGATAAATCCAGGTTTCCTCACAATATTTTCCTTTACCGATGTCGGTGATGTTCAAGATAAACATAGAAAGTAGGTACATATTAGTATGAAATCGAAAAAGTCAGATTGGTACTTGCCCGTGCCCGGTTGCGAACCTACAGCCTCGTGCATGAGACGGCATCTGTACCACTGGTCCATCACGACAGTAGATACGAAAGGGCAAGTTTAGGTACTTATAAACAACAAACATACCATAACATACCATCACGCTTGTATTCCCCGAAGGGTTAGGCAGAGGTGTAACAATATACACTCACAGTTCGCCGGTATGTTTAGGTCTCATGTAATAGGGGGCGAGCCTATTGCCATTAACCGGGCACAAATCCTAATTCCGAGCTGCTACGGAGAATTTCATAGAAAAACCCAATAACACTTTTTGCTCGACCTGGGAATCGAACCTAAGACCTCTAGCGTAGCAGTCACGCTTAGAACCACTAGGCTACCGAGGCAGTCCTTATAAAGTCGGTATTTAATACTGTAGTACTGACCACGTTCGTTTCTTGTTCCAGGGTTGGCGCAAACGAGTACCACAGACGGATGCCTCTCTATTTACAGTAGCTGGTCGGCTTGAGAGGGACAAAGTTGTGTCAGCGACCCCGCCCCTCACCCCTCCACCAACAACCACCGCACCTGTGATAGCTTCGCCTGGAGTACCTCCGCCTAATACGTTTAAGTAAGGAAATTTGCTATACGCATAAATTTAATGGTTATTTTCCCGCCGCATAACGATTGGCCCACAGCAGTACCATCGAAACATTTAATTTTATTAACATCTTATCGAATTTGTTTATGGACTGGTGATTATTGGCCATCTCGACTCTAAACTGTCAAGTCAAATACCAGTCAATCAGCGAATAAGATAAGCGCAAACGTCTTGTACGCTATTACGCAATTTTCAACTCTATTTATGAATTTTCAACACTGATTACCAACTCTATTTTTGTTGAGTTTTAGTTGATTATGGTCTGCGCTGATCTTGACAAGAACTTTTATTATTAATTTGAGGAGCTTTTAGATAAATTCTCCACCGGCAACACACACCATTTTTGTGTTTACTATCTAGCTACATTTTTACCACGAGATGACCTATTTGCTTATACTTACACTTACTCGTGTCTTGAACTTTGAGTTCCCTAGTTATAAATGGGTTAAACAACTACAAATCGCATTGATTACTTAATTCTCTAATGAGATAATTCAAACCAATCACACAAAGTACATTGTATATATTCTTATACTACAAATATAACCTAATCTCTCCAGGTCTCGCAAGCAAGCGTCTCCTACGAACGGTTTCCCATCGGGCCCGCTTCGTTCAGCGTCGTGCGCCGTCGTCAGCTCCGCGTCAATCGACAAGCCGAAGAACAACAAAATTGATAGAGACTCCTTCAAACGAAGTCACTCTGTTAGTGAGAGTATCAGCAAGGTTGATGAGAGTGAGTATTGATTTATTTAAACTTTATACAACAAAAAGTACAAAGGAGGATTTAATGCTTTAGGCATTCTCTACCAGTCAGCCAAAGGAGGTAAAGAGATAACATGCCTTACTTACCTAGAAATTGCTTTGCCATACCATCACGCCTGTATTCCCCAAAGGCTTAGGCAGAGGTGTACCAATGTACACTCACAGTTCGCCAGTAGATATGTTTAGGTCCTATGTAGCAGGGGGCGAGCATATTGCTATTAACCGGGCACAAATCCTAACGCCGAGCTGCTACTGAGAATTTCATAGAAAAATCCAGTAACACTTTTTGCTTGACCTGGGAATCGAACCCTAGACCTCTAGCGTAGCAGTCGTTTTGTCCCGAATAGTCGTTAAATTATTGTAGAACTAGCTATATACCGCGCGCTGTCGTCCGCCTTTAGCTACGTCTCTGGTTACTACTTCTCTCCCGCTGGTCGTAGCGTGATGTTATATACGTATAAACCTACCTCTTGAATCAATCTATATATTGATGAAAAAAATAAACGCATTATAATCCGTAGTTTAAAAGATCTAATCGTACGTAGGGAACAGACGTAGGGAAGCTACTTTGTTTTATGTTATGTAGGAATTTAAAATTTACAACGAACTAAAATAAGCTACAATATTATGAAAATGAAATTTAACCTATTGAATTTTGTTTGTCATTACCGAGATCACAACTTGTCACTGATAACTTATCACTGTTAATTACATAAACACTTTGTTAGGTCAATCGCAGGAGACCACGGACTTTTCATTATTATTTTGTTTACAAATAATTACCAACCGTTATCAAAATAATCACACTGACTCTTGTAGCATATGATGCAGTTTGATTAATTTAATCTATAACTTTATCAATTTTCAATAAAAGCTGTTAATTGTTATCTTTTGTAGGTAGGTTTTCTGTAGACCTGTGTAAAAATATTTATTAGGTTTTGTTAACACCGTTATCATTTTTACAAAGCATTTAAGTGTTTAATAAATTGAAGGATACACATACATATTTATAACAGATCTTGGTACTAGATGGATATAGAAACTGTTTTATTACACTTCAACAACATTGCACAACCAACCAATGATCGATAGAAAGAAAATTAGTCAGAATTTTTGTTATGGTTTGATTTTATGTCCGTGGATTTTCTTTCTGGTTCTTCTCCACTGGAACCAACAAGCAACAACCTAACTTCAATTTAAAACTGTCTGTAAATGGTTGATTAGAACAAAGTTTTAGTGTTGGGCTTAAATATTATTTATGATGAAATGGTTTACAAGGGGTAAAATCGCGCATCTTCTTGAAACATACCTCCCCTAAATACCTCACCAGAAGAAAATGACCACATACTTACGTCAGGTCCTGTTTTATCTGCGTCTTCTTTTATCTCATCCAGCTGTTTCACGATACTAATTTTGCCAATTTGTTTACCAGACGATGAATCATCAGGCGCCGAACGCACGGGGCAGCCGGTGCAGGTGCCGCGGGCTGATGACGAGACCTTCCAGGCGTTCTTCACGCCAGCCATACAGCAGGATAGACTGGCAGATACTGAAGGGGTCGATGTTGACTTAGATGCCATTGATAGCGGGTCAAGGCAAATGTAAGTACCTTCTTATTTATACAAGTTATAAAACACAAATGTGTCAATTTTTTTTTATTTTAATTTGAAATAATGTTTAATGTCATAAAAAATATCATACAATACAATGAATTTATCAATTTGATAAATAAATAGAAGTTAATCAAGAATAGAGGGGTATCAGCAAATTGACAACTAGAGTCCTTAGTAGAGCCTTTTGAAGAATCCATATTTTCTCCTTTTTCACTTCTAACCACTGTTGGTTTATACGTTTCCTTCATTTCGATATCTAATAGAAATAGATAAACAAGTTATGAGTGAAAATGTGTGTCCGTGTGTCAGGCTGGCGGGCGAGTGGTCGCGGCGGGCTCGCGTGGGGCGGCGCCACGCGGCGTCGCGCAACCCGCTGCGGGCGCTGGCCGCGCGCACCGACCTGCGCGACACCTACACCGTGCCGCCGCCCGCTGTCAAGCAGAACTATGTCATCGAGAAACGTGAGTACTAATTAATATACTGGTAAATCATAAGTATGAAGAAAATATCCAGTCGAAATGTAGTTGCACAACCAATCACTTGACAAACTATTTGTGAGCTGTCAAAACAAGTAACCCATCGATTTTTGTATGACAATAGCAACGTGTGACGTCACTTATTCATCAACCCAATTGACTAACTATGTATTTATTGGTTTTTAATCTAATTTTATACTTAATATTTGTCATCTTCTTTATTTTTAGAGAAAATACATGAAGAAAATTGTCGATATTAAAAGAGTATTTTACGCGCTGACTGATTCACATTATCGCTTTTAGTGGCAAGTAACGGCGGGCTGGCAGCCGAAGCCCTGGCGGCGCTGGCCAGCAAGGAGGACTTCGCGAGCGTGGCGCTGCGGAGCGCGGCCGCCGCGCCCGCGCCCCGCCCCGCGCCGCCCATGCTGCTGCAGGTCAAGGGCAGGCGGAGGGTGCAGGTATATCCTATATACCTCTTAGTAACCCGGTTAAAAAGAATTCTAGTTTAATCTAAGATATGGTTTATCTGTGTGCCAATTATCAGCAAAATTGTGATTGAGTCACAAACATCTTTGCAAACTTTAAGATTTCTAATTCGCGCAAGATACGACTATCAAACCATTTTCCAAAACGAGGGAGATGGAGATTCGTCCCGGGTAGCGCTATCTCTCTTTATTTTGGATATTTGTGTGAGTAGATTTATCGTCCTATTCATGTATCGTCATTTGTTTGCAGACGCGACTGGTGGAGCCTGTCCACACGAGCGTGAACCGCGGCGACTGCTTCGTGCTGATCACATCCGACCAGCTGTTCTTATACATAGGACTGTACGCCAACGTTATTGAGAAGTAAGTTGATGATGACTTGAACTGTTTACTTATAAATATTCATTTATAATTTGGCTCTGTTTTCACCAAAAGATGTGTCTTATAAACATCCATTTCGACGAATGAATAAAAAAAACAAAACAGAAATTTATTGGCTGTTTCAGACAGATGCTTTGATGAAATTGGTTTCTGTATCTTATATTATTATTTTTGATTTATAGCATCAAATTATTCTCGTAAATAGGTAATCTAAAGACATTTAATTATTTCGCTTTTTATCCTCAGAAACCGAAGCACAGACATCGCCTTACATATCCAAAACACAAAAGACTTAGGTTGCAAAAACTCCACTGGGATCATCAAAATAGACGAACAAATCAAAAACTTTAACAACAAACATTGGAACCAGTTCTGGTCACTCTTAGGCCTTACCGAGAACATTGAGAACTACCGCCCCGTTGACACGGGACACGCTGATGAAGATGAAATATACGAGTCCTGCATCCTTCAGACAAACATGTGCTACGAAGTCATGGACGACGAACTTGTACCAATCAAGGAGTATTGGGGACAAGTACCAAAAATCGCGATGCTCAATCAAACGAAAGTGATCGTGTTCGACTTTGGCTCGGAAATGTACATTTGGTACGGCAAAAATGTACCCCTTGAGAGTCGACGTCGGGCGGCGCAGCTAGCACAAGAAATGTTCGACGAAGGATATAACTATGAGGAATGTCACATCAACCCACTCAACGCAGCATTGTATCAGGGAGCGAGGGAGGCTTCCGAACCACCAACCAAAGCCTCAAACAGCCGACCAGAATGGGCGATCCTATCCAAAATCACACAACATATGGAAACCATACTGTTCAAAGAGAAATTCATCGACTGGCCCGACTATTCCCGAGTCATCAAAGTTAAAATACCCGAAAACAAATCAAACGGCATCGAAATCACTCCTTGCGATGCCGAGGAGATGTGGTCGAACGAGTACCAGGATCCAGATCTCATTTTAGAAGGATCCCATATCGGCCGCGGTACGCATTACTACGACAAAGAAAACATGAGACATTACGACATCAAAACCAAATCTGTTTGCAAATGGGTGATACAGGAGTACGATTACCAAAAAGTTGAAAACGAGTCGGAAATTGGCGAGTTCTTTTCCGCTGACAGTTATATTATAAGATGGGAGTACCAGATCACAATGACTGGTCGAGAACTGAACGGGAAACCATCGAAACACACTGTTACTGGTCGAGATAGGTGCGCCTACTTCTGTTGGCAAGGAAAAGATGCTAGCTCCAACGAGAAGGGCGCCGCGGCCTTATTAACCGTCGAGTTGGACAGGGAGAAAGGACCCCAAGTGCGCGTCGCACAGGGCAACGAACCGCCAGCCTTCTTGAATCAGTTCCAAGGCAATCTAGTCATCCACCAAGGCAAGCGAGACACGGACAAAAACCGATACAGACTGTTCGTAACTCGAGGCAACCTATCAAACGAGGCTTACCTCCTGCAGGTTCCCTGCTCGGTCCGCCAACTTAGAAGCCGTGGCTCCTTACTCCTCGTCGACACTGAGAAGGGATGCCTGTACATCTGGCACGGTGCGCGAAGCATGAAGCACACCAAGGACATTGCTATTGAACTTGCCAACAAGCTCATAGCTAGGAAGTCGAAGTACTTGTTCGGGGATAATGTTTCCGACGTGAAGATTACTGAGGTGCGGGAGGGTGAAGAGCCAAAGGAGGTGTTGGAGGCTTTAGGTGTGGCCAACAAGCAGCATTACACGTCGGTGCTGGGTGCGGGTGCTGTGGGCGGTGCGACCATTGTGACGCCGCGTCTCTTCCACTTCACGGACCTGGGCGGGCAGTTCGAGGCCAACGAGGTGTTGTCGCCGCTGAGGCATGAGCATCTCGCGACACCCTTCCCTTTTGATCAAAAGGAGTTGTATTCGGCTTCGCAACCAGGTAAGCCCTAAAAAACCACTAGCATTTCTTCAGTTTAACCTTGTGCAATCACGATGATGAACACATGCACTTATCAAGATTCAAAACTGGTCGTGAAATAACTTTGAGATAAACCTTTTTTTATAGTAGAATGGGATCTAAAATAAGTCTCATGTTTGAAGCTTTATATCTGTTTTATTCACAGCTCTGTTCCTGTTGGACTACGGCGAGTGCGTGTGGCTGTGGCAGGGGTGGTGGCCGCGCGGGGAAGACGGAGAACTAGAACCTGCCGAAAGAAATGCCGGTGAGAACATTTTTTAAGATATTTTTATCGAGTGTCTAACTGTCTATAACCTGTGGACCGCCACGTCAAGAAACCAAAAACATGCCCTCGGCGCTAAGCTACATATTCATCCCTTAATACCTACAAAATAGTAGTGAGTTTAGAATTATATCGATGTTGTTTTATGACTTTTTTTCTGTCATGGTCATGTCGTGACCGTGGCCTGCTGGGCACATTTTGGTTTGTCATCTATATAAATAACTGTGGCGATCAAATGGAGAATATCTTCATAACAGAAAATCTAATTATACTCGGACATAAGGTCTATGATACGTTTCGTCTCCCCGCAGGAGTGGGCGCGTTCGCGGCGCGCTGGCAGGCGCTGCGCGTGGCGTCGCTGCGCACGTGCGACGCGTACGCTCGCGTGTCGCGCGCCCGCGGCTGCCCGCGCGCCGACGTGCGCCTCGTGGCGGCCGGGCTCGAGCCGCAGAGCTTCACCGACCTGTTCGACACCTGGACCGACCACGACCACGCTGCGGACGCTAACATTAACGTGAGTACACTTTACTTGTAATGAGGAATAGGCTTTTGTGTTGAATTGGTTCTTTTCAGGCTGCCAGGTATCTGATGAATAGTTATAAGGGTATTGTACTTATTATGAAGATTTATACATATAAATACTTACAGGAACACATCGCTATTCACGCAATATACCTGGCAGCTTGAATATGTGAAAGGCGCTTTAAGCCCTTATATAATATTTATGATCACCATTTAGAAGGTTTAATCACCATCTATTTTTTATCTGTGGTTCATAAATTTTTAAAGATCTTTAAAATAAGCTATCTTGAAGATTTTTACGCTAATGCTATACACACACATTGGGGCAAACGGTGCTATGGGAAATTCTTATTTTTTAAATGCACCTTTGTATAAAATTTATTGAACATTTTAAAATCACAAACTGCTTTTACGCTGCCTGCTCAGAGGCAGCCACTATAGGCCACGTATCAACTGGTAACCGGTTGACTAAACCACAAACAAATGTAGCTGGAGAGGCCTAGGCGTAGCACAATAGACCTGACGGAAGTATGGACCTCGGCTTTGTGCTTCTCTGGGAAGAGGACTTCTAAACGCTGGCAATTTTTGATTCTGTATAAATACTCTTAAACGGAGTCCCCCTGTCGCTTGCACGGCCCTGCCGACGTGTGCGCTTGCAGCTCGGGCACAAGGCGGGCGCGTGGCAGGCGGGCGCGGGCGAGCTGGCGCGCCTCACCAGCTGCGCCGCGGTGCTGCCGCTCGCGGCCCTGCAGCGGCGCCCGCTGCCCGACCACGTGGACCCGCACCATCTCGAGAGGCATCTGTCCTCGCCTGACTTCCTGGTACGTTACGCAGATAGGGACCTCACGTACAACTCGAAGAAACTATGTCGTCGTGATGCTCCAGCGGTTAAGGCGCCCCATCTTATTTATTTATTTACTTAGAGATCAGCAAACAAACAAACTTATATGCCTCTTGTGGGTTAAATAGCGGGCAAATACCATGACTTTTCATTCAATTCATATGTGTGTCATCTTTGGGTAAGAATAAGCCTTTGGCCACCCGTGGGACAGTAATGAGCTGGTATTATTATTTAAACGAAGAAAAACTCATCGATCGTCGAGTGGCCAGAATGTCCATGTGAAACTCGTTGGCGAAAATCGACTTAAGACATATCGTACTACTTTTATCTTTTAAACTACTCATTACGCAAATGAGTAGTTACAATAACTCACAATATGTAAATCCGTTTCAAAAATCAACCACGGTAGAAGGGGGTGAGGGGGGGCATCGTAACGAGTAATGTAATTATTGTAAATATGAATGCACTATAAATATTGCACGGATATGGAAAAATTGGTGAAGGTTGCAACAAATTATATTTTTGGAAAAACATGCATACTCTTGTTATTATTATGCAAAGTAAGTTAGGTTGTATACATACTTATATAAGACTGTTCGGCATTGCAGGAGGCTTTCGGCATGACCAAAGAAGAGTTCTCAGTACTCCCTGCGTGGAAGCAGACCAACATGAAGAAGGACGTCGGTCTTTTCTGACGCGCCCGCCCCTTCCCGCGCCCCCCACGGCCAACGCGTCCTCCACGAGGCCCGCGACCCCCGCGTACCCCGCGGCCACCGCGCCCAACACGCCCTCCGCGCCCCAGGCGCCCACTGCGGCGCCCGCGCCCCCCGCGCTCCCCACGATTCCCGCGCCCCCCACAATTTCCGCGACGCCCGCGCCCCCGCGCCTCTCGCCCCCTACATTACATATTATATACATTTTGTACAACCCGCAGCTCTTTCGTACTTTTTTACTAAACGATGTCGTCAAAGGATTTGATACAATTAATGTTAAGAGCACGCTTATATTCTATAGTATAATAAAACGTTTGTACTAACGGTATGTATGTACGTGACGATGTATTCGCGCTCGTGATATTTTCATGTAACCGCCGTAGACGATAGGCTATTAGTTGAAATGAAGGATTTGGACGATGGAATTGTTAATGGAGTTGACACGAGCCACATCCGCACCGACATCATTCACATGTTTGTACATAGTCGTATTATTTGATTATTTATTTCTTACCTACCAATTTTCTCTCGCTCTTTTGTAATCGATGTTTTAACTGCAATCCTAATGACTTTATATGATGTAATATTTTTGTAGATTTAAATACTTTTTTTTTTTTAATGTAACTATGTCAGGGTGTATGTGGCGAGCTGACAATGATAATACTGGTGATATTTTTCGATTCGACTGTAAGGTACGACCGGGCACTGAGTCTAGAAAAAAAGTAGTTTTGCTAATGCTAAGTAATGTTTTTATCAACTGTCGCGCTGCCCGGGAGTGCCCACCGCGGAACGTTTTAGCAAATGTCTGGTCAGAGTGTGGTGATTTGATATAAACCGCTAGATTTACACAAGTAATTTACTACTATTGTATTCGCTATAAGGGTAGGCTTTACAGCTCTGTGGCACTTGGAAATGCATGTACTAACCTAACTTGTGATATTGTTCATCGGCGGTAACTGTGCGGCTAATATAAACAGCGCTTCACATAGCCGACTATTGTTGAAATTGTTAGTAAGTAATTCCAATGCCACAGGGCAACTATTATGTATATTTTAACACATCACATATCTTATCTACTCATTGCATCTTTTTATACTGTGCGTTAGGTGGACCATGATGAAGTTTTAATAAATAATCATACGGTATTCCGTACGATGTGGCTTGGCTTCGGGGATGTGCTGTACTCGAACGCGCACCTTGATCATAAGTATATTTGTAAAGGACTTTTTGTTGCTATCAGGACCATTTGACTTTATAAATTATTTAGTAGGGCTCGTGTGCCGTTCACTCGTCTCACGCCACCGGTGCTCTGCGTACTCATGCTCACCCAGTCGTTAATTGTACTTTATTTTTGTAGCTGTTGGTATGTCGTGTACAATTTTAGAAGTTTATTTTTTTATATCCTAGCTTACTGCTTCTTGTATGGTACGTTGTACGACTGTCTGGTTCGCGAAAGAGAAATTGCCAGTATTGTAAAAATTACGGCCAATGAGTAGAATAACTCTTAACAAAACAGTCATACGTTAGTTACTAAATACCAATATAAACTTATTTTATGTCCTAAATGCATTTACGGCCGCCATTATCGTGGGCCTACGGTGACATGAACATCTCAAATCCAATTCTTAATATTTTGCTTTGGTTGTGTTACTTATACCTAAATAATTATTGTATTTGAGGATTATTTTGTACTATAATGATGTAATAAATTCTTAAAATTGATTTTGGTATTTTTATTCTTTATGACTATAATCTACGTAGGTACCATTTCCTGTAATAAATGGTCATCTATACTAATATTATAAAGCTGAAGAGTTTGTTTGGTTGAACGCGCTAATCTCAGAAACTACTGGTTAGAATTGAAAAAATCTTATTGTGTTGGATAGTTCATTTATCGAGGAATGTTATTATATGCTATATTACACGCTACGACACACGGGAGAGGAGCAGTAAGACCTAACTTAATGCGGGTGGATAAAACCACGCGAGCGAAGTCGCTGGCAGCACCTTAAAAGGTATATAACCCTTGAATCAAATTATTAGGGTGGCAACCGTGGAAACTGAATAGATGACGGCCAAGAACTATCGCTGTCAGCCAATGACTGTCGTCCGTCATCGATCTTACTTGACACCACCAATCAATTGACTTACGTTTTATGAATTGTCAAAACGTGATATCACCATAGATTTTTCATGGCAATAATAAATGTTGTCCCCAATACAATAAGAAACTATTTATTGATTTCGAATCAACTAAAAATCTATTTTCACAGTTTTTAAAAATTAAAAGTGTTTATTTTTTGGAGAAGTTGTAGTCTTGGAATTATTGGTGGCAAGTAGTCAATTGCTGACAGCCAATATGGTTCAGTTAAAAGCTTGTTTACCAACAGGTCACAAGTCAAGGTATAATGTGCTTTCCTAGACACGAGTAGGTATTAAGAAATTGCTAATAGCAAAACAACACTTGCCTTCCTGGGATATCTCTACATAGTTCAAAACAAAGTCGCTTCCTGCCGTCTGTCCATTTGTACGCTTAGATTTTTAAACTATGCAATGGATTTTATGTGGTTTTAATCAATAGATACAGTGATTCAAGAGGATGGTTTAAACGTATTGAAGACCACGCTACGGCCAACGCGAGCAGAGCAGAAGCAAAGACGTAACTGAACGCAGGTGACACCGCGGGGTAAGTAAAAGAACCATCACATACCATCACACCTGTATTTCCCGAAGGGTTAGGCAGAGGTGTACCAATGGACACCCACAGTTCGCCGGTATATTTAGGTCCTATGTAATAGGGGGCGAGCCTGTTGCCATTAACCGGGCACAAATCCTAACTCCGAGCTGTCACTGAGAATTTCATAGAAAAACCCAATAATACTTTTTGCCCGACCTGGGAATCGTACCCAAGACCTCAAGCGTAGCAGTCGCGCTTAGGGCCACTAGCCTACCGAGACAGTTAAAAAAAAAATATCAAGTAAAAGATTAAAAATAAAATATCAATACTTAATAAATAATTTAATAACAGTACCTAATATTTACAAAATTGCACAAAGTAACTAACCTTACATGAATTAAAACTAATTACTTCAAGAGGTTCTTCAAGGCAGCATTTTTCAATGCTTCTGAAGGCTCTTAGTATAATACTCTGAACACGCTGTTGAAGAACTTCTTTGCTCTTAATTCTAGGGAAATATCTTCATCATCATCGGCTTCGACATCATCATTTTCATCATCGGCTTGCTCATCATCATCATCTTCTTGGCTTCGCTTGGATCCTTCGTCATCAGGCTCGCCGTCATTGGCGTCGTCATCATCAGATTGGTCGTCATCATCGATTTCTTCTTGTCTTTTCCTGGGTTCTATCGCATCCTCGGATTCTTCATCATCATCAACTTCTTCCTGGCGTTTCTTACCTTCCTCTAGGTTATCATCATCCTCATCATCAGATTCTGTTTGGCGTTTTGCACGTTTTACTTTAACCTCGGATTCTTCTTCGTCTTCAAGTTCTTCTTGACGTTTCTTTACTTCCTCTGCATCATCCTCGTCATCAACCTCCTCTTGCCGTCTCTTGGCTTCGTCAGTATCGGATTCTTCCTCATCATCGACCTCTTCTTGTCTCTTCTTCGTGTCTTCAAAGTCGGATTCTTCTGCATCGTCAATTTCTTCTTGGCGTTTCTTAGATTCCTCTAGCTCCTCCACATCCTCAATCTCCTCTTGCCTCTTCTTAGCTTCGTCTTCATCTTCATCTTCAACCTCTTCTTGTCTCTTTTTAGCTTTAAGGTCAGCCTCAGATTCTTCTTCATCGTTAATTTCTTCTTGGCGTTTCTTAGCTTCCTCTAACTCATCCTCACCTTCGTCCTCCTCTTGTCTTATTTTAGCTTCGTCCTCGCTTTCGTCTTCGAGCTCTTCTTGTCTTTTCTTAGCTTTCACCTTATCCTCAGATTCTTCAATATCCTCAATTTCCTCTTGACGTTTCTTAGCTTCCTCTTCCTCATCCTCCAATTCTTCTTCTTGGCGTTTCATTGTTTTCACATCGTCTGACACTTCCTCGTCATTTACTTCTTCTTGCTTTTTTTTGGCCTCTTCCACGTTATCTTCTATTTCTATTTCCTCTTGACGCTTCTTAGACTCTTCATCGTCGTCAGCCTGTTCGTCATCCTCAGTCTCTTCTTGACGTTTTTTGTTCTTTGCTTCTTCATTTTCTGATTCTTTTTCTTCGCCTTCAGCTTCTTCTTGCCTCTTCTTGGTTTCTTCGTCAGCTTCAGCTTCTTCCTCAACCTCTTCTTGCCTCATTAGTTTTTTGGCTTTCTTTGATAAATCCTCTTCTTCATCTTCAAAAACTTCATCCTGAGCTCTGCGGTTTTCCTCTAAATATTTCCCATCAATTTCTTCCACATCACTTGCTTCTTCTTGTTTCAAATTCTTTGTCTCTTTATTTTCATCATCTTCAGCTTCGGTATCTTCTTGTTTGATGCCTTTGAATGCTTTTAGGTATTTCCTGATTGCGTCTTCTTGCCATTCTTCACCGGAGCCTTCATTGACTTCCTGGGTAGGTTCGGGTTCTACTTCTTGTTCTGGTTCTTCTTCTTCAAATTCTGGTTCCGGTTCTGGCTCCGGTTCTGGTTCTGGCTCCGGTTCAGGTTCTGGCTCCGGTTCTGGTTCTGGCTCCGGTTCTGGCTCTGGTTCTGGCTCCGGTTCTGGCTCTGGTTCCGGTTCCGGTTCAGGCTCGGGCTCAGGAATAGCACAATAGCTCGGTGGTGCAGACCAGTCACACACCTGGAAAACATTTGTATACAATAGAATAATTTTTGTACTTCATTCCGATTTTTAGATATTAGAGTTTAAGTCATGGGCTCTACGTCACTATAGGTTTCTTAAAAAAATACTTGTTTTTTCATATTTATCGTCTAGGAATAATCTAGACTTCGTAGGTACTCCATATCATCCAAGATCATTCATCATGTGTTTGCGGGATTCGCTGCATGTTTTTCTTATCAATACTCTATCGACACATGACAAAGATACTGTCAAACTACTGTTGAGATGAAATGATAAAAGATAATAAAATACTAGCTACAAACATTACTTACTGAATGAATTGTAATCTTTTTCAGAGTTTTATATAGAACGAGGTTTTACTTGTGACTTTGTCCGCGTGGAATAGTTACTTTGGGCAGACGTTTTATTTTTAAGAATTTAATTTTTCAAAAATGCTAGAACATATGTTTATTTATTTCTTATCAAGTGCCTAAATACAAACTTTCATGGTTTTATTATTATATTATAGTTATTCAATAATTACGGATACAAAGTTTCACCTCGTATTTCAAGCCCATTTCTCGCAACATAAGGTAGCCTGTAGTCCTTCTGGGAGGTCTAATCTATCCCTGAACCAAATTTTATCAAAATCAGTTCAGCGGTTTAGGCGTGACAGCGCAATAAACAGACAGATTTACTTTCACATTTATAATATTGGATGGACTAGCTGCTACCCGCGACTTCGTTCCTAATAAGGCTAAGTAAGTAAGGTTACAATAATTCATTGAATACACAAAGTATGACAGCAAGACTGATCTCACCTGTTCCTGCTCATTGAACCAGGTCTCAGCAGGGCACTGCATGAGGTAGGAGTTGCCGGCATAGCACTGGTAGTAGTAGAAGCAGGACTCGATGCTGGCGATCCTGAGGAAGTTCTCCTGGCCACGGCACAGTGTCTCCGGATTCTGTCTCAAGGGGATTGAGATCCCGGAGCAGCTGGCCACGGCCGCCGCGCAACATAAGAGCCAGAGGGCTGCTGGAAAATTAACGAGGCTATGAATATAAAGTCATTAGTTTCTGCACGCGGCTTTGTCTGCACAGACTTTAACAAGACAAAAAATGTCCTAAATTCGAATTCAAATTTATTTATTTACATTTATATAGAGTAGGTCTTGGGTTCGATTCCCGGGTTGAGCAAAGTGTTATTGAGTTTTTCTATGAAATTCTCACTAGCAGCTCGGAGTTAGTATTTGTGCCCGGTTAATGGCAATAGGTTCGCCCCCTATTACATGGGACCTTAACATACCGTCGAACTGTGGGTGTACATTGGTACACCTCTGCCTAACCCTTCGAGGAATACAAACGTGATGGTATGTGCGTGAATTTAGCCTGTCACAAGTCTTGCCTTTAGATTCAAAGCCATGATCTATTTACATAAAACTTATAGGGAACGTTTCAAAGTCAGTCTTTTATTTTAATTAAACTATTAAAAGGCACTTTTGAATATAAAAAAAAACAATAATGAAGAATCGAATCTAATTCCAAAAAAATTTTTAACAAATGAAACTTAATAATTTAATATTTTTTAAGTTTATTAAAATTATCTACAGCCTTAATTAGATTGAAGCGTGGCTATCGATATATCGCCCACGATTTCTCCTTAAAAGCTACTTAATTAAAAAATTTATAAGTTTTCTGAACCTCCCGATTCTTAGTACCATACCTAGGGGCACCTCCAAAATGTTCTATCGACTCAAATTACATTTTATGATATTAAAACCCTTACATATTTACATAATATTTAAGAATAAGAGCAAAAGCCTCCCACTATGTAATTCCAAAAAAAATATTAAGAAATCTTGAATATTTTATTTTTTATGTCTTTGGACGGACGGCCCATCTGATGTTAAATGGTCTATATACATCTGCAATTTCAAAGGCTTAACAAATGCTTTGTCATCTTAGAAACAAACCAGAAAAGTGCCATGTGCCTGTAATTACACCGGCATTGACACCCATAACTCTTCAAATGCAACACAGCAACTTTGCGGCAGAAATAGGTATGGTGGTATTACTTCCCCGAACGAGCTCTATCACAAAGATCACAAATTTTCGTAGCCGTAGCCGGCACGAGTCGTGAGCACAGACTTGAAGTTCATTCTTAATTTTTTATTTAATATTATTTAATATAGGTTTACTCCATTTTTCTATAGCATTACAAAAATTATTGCTAAATAATAGCATTTATAAACTAGCTGACCCCGTGAACTTCGTACCAATAAATGAATCAGTTCTTAGAAATCCTTAGAATCAATAAATGTTGTATTTTTTTCATGTCTTATTAGTTATTTTTCTATTCGGGGCAGAGAAATATCAACAAATCATATATCATTAAAATCCGTCCAGCCGTTCTTGAGTTATAAATGGTGTAAATAACTCGACTGAGTTTTATGTAGGTGTATAAATTAAAAGCATTTCTGACAGACACAGATTAAATTGCAATCGTTACTAAAAGTTAGTAAAACTGTCTCACTAATAATAATAAAAAAAATGGAAATTATGTCAAAAATATTATTTATGTAACACTCCCAACCAACTCCTAACAATAAATAGGTGAACTTCAAACTTACGTAACATAGTTAACCTTCATATTTATTATAACCAATAGTTTTACTTACTAAACCTATGTTCCTAATTTCCTGAACGTAATTGTGTTCCTACAATAATGACCCATTCGCTTGCATAATAATGTAAAAAAAAAACACTTAAAAATATTACTTACTGTTCATTTTGACCGCACTGTCTTGCTACTGTTGCGATCCAGTACAAAAGTAAGATAAACAAGATGAAGCCTTCAATTTTATCGAGAGCATAGTATCAGAGGCAGAGATAACGTCAGCCGATACTGAGAGATATAGACAAGCGATATTGTCCATCAAACAGTTATCCGAGGTAAACCCGGGATGCCGCTGCAGCGATTTGCGACATAAATAAACGCAATTTATTGAAATGATTAAACAATTCATTGACATTTTCAAATTACATAATGGTGGTGGGTAGTAAAGGAAGACATCGTGAAGAATTCTGAACTAAAATCGCCAATTCGGCTTGAACAAGCGTTATGATCGTGTCTTCTCTGTATGAGAAGAGGCCATCCATAAATTCATCTCCCTCTATACAGTTTGTCACCCTTTATACATACATAACGTCACGCCTGTATTCCCTGAAGGATTAGGCAGAGGTGTACCAATGCACACCCACAGTTCGCCGGTATGTTTAGGTCCCATGTTTGAGGCGGCGAACCTATTGCCATTAACCGGACATAAATCCTAACTCCGAGCTGCTACTGCCTTGCAGTTGCCCTTTATACATTCTGGTCATTGCCCACATCCAATTCAACATTCTCATCTCCGCGACATGCAATCTTTTGTCATTTGTCTTCTTCACGGTTCAACATTCCGATTCCTATAATACGACATTCATGCATCTATTTATTGAAGTAAAAGTATTGCCTGTCTCGAAGTATCTACTTTATTTTACCCACTATACTTAGAATAATAAAAAAAAGATCAAAAAAGTAGTCCAACTTTGTTGATGTTGGTTAGCCAATATTATTCTCTACCAACATGAGAGGGAAAAATTCTAATAAACTCCATATTATCTTTTCATTTTCTTGTTTCACCCCATCAGCGCCTTTGTACCGCATTTTGCTACAGAATAGTTATTTTATAAACTGACGAGGAACACTGAATATTTACGAGATAACCACCTACATAGCATTTATGATATGATAAACATTAACTAACAAATTTCTAGTAATCTGAAAAAAGGTTTGTTACGGAGGTTAGAACACCACGGGGCTTAGATATATCTAGAAAGTTACAAAAACTAGTTTTAAATATTAAAAACAAGAGCAGCCTGCTTGGTACAAACATGTACCGATATAAAATCGACTCAGTCAAATTGATACAGCTGGTTTTTCCAATATTTCAGATTTGTTACCGTAACAAAACATGTTGATATTTGTGAACCACCTGTTCATAGGGAATTCCTACTTAAACTGTGATAGCTGTATCATCGAATTTTGTGTCTTCGAAAACATTTCAACGAGATCTCTATACGCCTTGTTAAATCGGCGTCTTGTTCCTGCGTTATTTCGTTATATCGAAAAACTATACTGCGAACGTATTTTGCTATGTTCTATTACAGAATAATTCTACTTAATACAGGAAAATTAAAATATTTTATATTACCACTATTGGACTTAATAATAATAGGTATTCCTACCTATTACTATTCCTAGTAGGTCCTATAAAGACTTTGGCTGGTTTAGCGATAACTAATCTTAACATAACATACCATCACGCCTGTATTCCCCGAAGGGTTAAGCAGAGGTGTAACGATGTACACCTACAGTTTGACGGTATGTTTAGGTCCCATGTAATAGGGGGCCAGCCTATTGCCATTAACCGGGCACAAATCCTAACTCCGAGCTGCTACTGAGAATTTCATAGAAAAACTCAATAACACTTTGCTCGACTTTGAGTCGCGCTTAGGACCACTAGGCTAACGAGGCAGTTAGTCCTATTATCTATTACAGAATTATTCTACTTAATACAGGGAAATTAAAATATTTTATATTACCATTATTGGACGTAACAATAATAGGTAGGTATGGTTGGTTTATAAATACACTGGCTGGTTTAGCCGTATGTGTCCTTATTTTTAACCAACTTCAAAAAAGGAGGAGGTAATCAATTTGATTGTATTTTTTTTTATGTATGCTACCTCAGAACTTCTCTGAAACTTTACCATGGGTTCAGTACATGATCCCAAAGCGTAAACATTTTATCGTCATGTAAAATTTTGCTGTTCCAAACATTGCACGTTGCACTTTTGTGCGGAACAATTTGTTTGTTAATAACCCTTTCACCCTATGTATAAAAAAGTAGATAGGGCATTCTCGATACTAACCGCGTATTTTCAGTCGCAACAGTGAGACGCCACTTTAAAACAAATTGTTGCGTTTACATTATCTGAATATCTAGGCGTGTAGAGTGTGTGATGTCCACATGACCTTCCGCCGGCGTCACGCGAATGCAAACCGCGATCAATTGAAGACAATTTGACTCTATTTCTTAGAATTCGATTAAAGATTGATACGTTGTTGAGCGGAAGAATGAATACCTACTTAGTCTTGTTTCCAGTCACGCGAATTTTAGCTTATTTAAACTACAACGGTCAATGTAGATTATTTTTAGCCTGGTTTGTCCCACAGCAAGGCAAAGGCTTCCTTCCCCTCTTTCAACTTCTTTCTATCCTGAACTAGTGTGCACCAATTCCGCCTGTAAGCGTCAAGCTCAATATCTCGCTAAGTCATCATCTTCTTCTGGATCTGCCGCGAGTTCACTGGACGTCTACCGGAAACCACTATGTGGTTAATTTAGCTCGTGATTCGTTCGATATAGAAGAGTATTTTGCTTAAAATTTTGACAGCGATGCGGATAAGTGTTTTGGTGCCCTTTTTTAATAAATTTCACATAGTTTGCTTAATATTAAATTGTTGATAATATACCTAAAAGACAATCCTTATCCTACATAGGAGTAAGGTATAAATTCGCTAAGCATTTTGGCTACCATCTTGCTCGCAATTTCCCAATTTATTTCGCTGTAGTTGCGGTGATGGTGACGCTCATCACGCCATCAGTGGCGTTTTTAATGTCGTCAAAGGTGCAGGTTTTTTTTTTTTTGGGCGGTGGGAAATCATCAAATAACTTCTTCCGCCCTGAGCGGGGTGGGAGGGAGTGTCAGGCTTTTACTAACTAAAACCCACCCATGTTCCTTCTTGTGCCCTTTGCGATCCGGGGGCGCGGTATTTCTTACGAACAACCCGCAGCCCCGGCAGGCATCGGCCCTCAGTGGCCCCTTCCCTATGCTGACATCTCTTTGAGGAGCGCGTGGAACACTAACGCGCCGTCGACACGGCCTGTCGTTTTGTTAAACGTAAGGACGGTGAGCTACCCATTGCTCACCGTCCGCAGGCCCGTAAAAGGTGCAGGTGGAGGGACACTTTGGGCATTGTAATGCCTAAGTGGACCATCGTATGGTCAGAAGCACCGCACTCAAAACTAAATTTACTAACTTATAGATACGTGCATAAGGAACGTTTTCCAATGGCAGTAAAGTACAATGATGTCGTCTTCAATCTTGACTATACAAATCGTTCAAGCGACGTCGGTCGTCAATTCTCGCCATTTTTATGAATATTTCATACATTTCCGTGTCGACGTAACATACTGTAAGCCTAGCACAAACACGCTAACGTCGAAATACAAATAAAAAAAACAACAAACAAACAAATAAATTAAATAAAATTGAAGTGTTTGTTTGTAATTTCAAATTATCAGCTTTTCACATGCATATGAAAATACATACGGTAGGTTTTTAAATTTTTTGTCTGTCCGTCTGTTTGTTTCGGCTAATCTCTGAAACGGTTGGACCGATTTTGTCGGGACTTTCGATCGCAGATAACTAATGTTATAAGTAGTAACTTGGGCTACATTTTAAAGAGAAAAAAAATGCCTAAGTTACTTCTTATGACATCAGCTATCTGCGAGTGAAAGTCCCGTCAAAATCGGTCCAGCCTTTTCAAAGATTAGCCGAAACAAACAGACAGACAATTTTTTTTTTTAATATTAGTACCGTATATACTTTCATATGCATTTAGTGAAAAGCTTATAATTTGAAATTACAAACAGACCTTTCAATTTTATTTATTTGTATGGATTGTGATTTTTATCTATGTCGTGTGTAATTTTAGAACCTGAAATAAATGGATTTTATTTATTTATATTCTCCACTGGCTCGTGGCAGGCTCAATATAATATATTGTAAAGGAGCAACACGTCTGCCGCATAAACTTAAAACAACAATGATAGTCTCGCATGCAACCTCTATCTATACTAAGATTATAAAGCTGAAGAGTTTGTTTGTTTGGTTGAACGCGCTAATCTCAGAAACTACTGGTTTGAATTGAGAAATTCTTTTTGTGTTGGATAGTTCATTTATCGAGGAAGGCTTTTTTATATAACATCACGCTACGACTCACGGGAGCGAAGCAGTAAGCGAAGACGTAACTTAACGCGGGTGAAAAAAAACACGTGAACGAACTCGCTGGCAGAAGCTCGTATATTATAAGGGTCAACACGTCCGCCGCATGAACGTAACACAAAATAACAATGATAGTGTGCATCTTCTGTTTGTAATATTTTCTTGACCACGAAACGTTAAATTTATATTTAAACATATTGTTATCTATACTGAGCTAACTGCCTCGTTGGCCTAGTGGTCCTATGCGCGACTACTACGCTAGAGGTCTTGGGTTCGATTTCCAGGTCGAGCAAAAAGTGTTATTGGGGTTTTTCTATGAAATTCTCAGTAGCAGCTCGGAGTTAGTATTTATGCCCGGTTAATGGCAATAGGCTCGCCTCCTATTACATGGGACCTAAACATACCGGCGAACTGTGGGTGTACAATTGTACATTGTTACACCTCTGCCTTACTCTTCGGGGAATACAGACGTGATGGTATGTTATGTGGTGTCTATACTGAGGACTTTGTTTGAACGTGCGTATCTCCGGAACTACGGGTCCGATTCTAAACATTATTTATCTTTAATTAAACATCATTAAAAATCATTATTTAAACATTATTTATCTTCTATTATGAAGCTACGTTATCCCTGAATGGTATTATAGGCCATATGTTATTAAAAATAACAAGAAGGACTTACCCTGACTTTATTGGTGTGGCACTTCAGAAAGGTCGGGTGCGCAGTACTCGTAACCGGCGTGCTTGTATGAACAGATGTATGAACGTGGTCGAGGTAAAAGGAGTATATAAGGATCGCAGCAGGTGGCGTTCTGTAGTTTCAGCCTTTCCCCTATGGGAAAAAGGCGTGAATTTATGTATGTATTATAAAATAATGGGATACGTAAGAAAATTCGCAGGCAAGAGCTAGTTTTACATAAATTTAGTTACCTATTTTCGATTAAGTTTTAGTAGTAATAGAAAATAAACATTTTACAAAATTATTATTTATAAACGCCATTCGTTAATTAAAAAAATATTATTTCATTTTTTTAATCATAATAAGGGTACATACAAAGTTTTATTTTGTTTTATATTAACTCAGCTCTAATTGTAGTTTTAATATATTTTTAACCCCCAACTCAAAAAGATAGGTAATAAAACTTTGACGGGTCTGTGTCTGTCTGTGACACCTTAGCTCTTAAACGGGTGAACCGATTTGAATACGGTTTTTTTTTATTTGAAAGCAGTTTTCCTAGCCCATCGCATTCTTAGATATGTTTTATCATATTCGGTTTAGCCGTTTCAAGGTTACCAGCGCTTTTGTTAGCTGCAGTAGGAATCTTTATTCTTCTGTCGGGGGTTACATTTTTTTTTTAATTACTTGTTATAAACATACCATCACGCCTGTATTCCCCGAAGGGTTAGGTAGAGGTGTACTAATGTACACCCACAGTTTGCCGGTATGTATTGGTCCCATGTAATAGGAAGCAAGCCTATTGCCATTAACCGGGCACAAATCTTAACTCCGAGCTGCTACTTGGAATTTCACAGAAAAACCCAATAACGCTTTTTTCTCGACCTAAGAATCGAACCCAAGACCTCTAGCGTAGCAGTCGCGCTTAGGACCACTAGGGTAACGAGGCAGATAGTAATAAATAATTTCATGAATTTACAGCCCGCTGTATTTAGATTCAGTCGGTCGTCGGCGATTTAGTTTTGATAAAGTTACGTTCTAGTGGCTCTGTTAGTTATGATAACAGTCCAGAATGTACTTATTTTAGTACTTCGGGTACTTTAATAACTAGTTCTGAGAAGTTGGTCGAAATTTACTTAACTTCAAGTTAAGTTGAATTAATTAAGAATTGTTAACCATCTTCCTAATGTTAAAGCATTTTTTTATATTATAGGGACCAGTAACCCGCTTCGGTCTTGCGCGTGTGATTTTTCATATGGAAATATCGTCAAAATTTCCAAAAAAAATTTTTTTTCTTACTAATCTTGTCGTGTCCTTTACAAAAACAGTGCAAAAAACAAATTTGGCAACAATAAAAAAAAACAGCCATGTTGGTCTAGCCGTTCTCAAGTGACGATCTTTCACACAAGGGTCAATTATTTTTTATTTATACACAAATTTAGCCACGACATTACCTAAGTGATAATATTGCTCATTGTGCACCTGTGTTTGGTCACGCATTTGTGTACATGGCTAGTGTCGATTAAGATTGGCTGCCGTGACCGAAATTAGGTCGGCAGTATTTAACACAAGTCATTCTTCTTCTTAGAGTATCGATGGCAAATATCGCATAATAATCGCATAAGCTGCTTTTGCGCTACATTGCGGAAGAGATGCGCTTCCCCGGTGCGTAGATTACGTGGCAGCGCCAACAGCATCCTTAGCATGAGCGCTAGTCGGCTAGACTGCAGTTACATCAATCACTGCAGCTCCATTTGTCATGTGCCTTACCATTGTTGTAAACACAACAATCACTGCTGTAGTTTAATCTGTTATAGTATAGTTAGTTGTAGTTGTTATAGTTTAGTATGTATATGGTAGTGTGTCTGTTGTTGCTGTTTGTTCTGTTTCTGTGTTTATAGTCTGTTTAGTTTTTGCTGTAGTTTTTAGTATTAAATGGGACGTCTCACTGAATACTTATGTTCTCATTTATACAACACTGCTCCCCACAATACACCTTTGATGTCTTGTTGTGGGCAGCTTAAGTTTTACTAACACTAGTCTATAAGAACATTGTTACTAACAAAATGGACGCCATGGTCTGATATAAATAAATAAATAAAATTAAATATTATAAATACTAAATAATATATATAATTTATATATATTATATAATTTATTTATAAATATTATAATTTTTTTTTGGCCTTGAAGACCTGAACCAAAAAACACAAGGCATTGATATGTTTATAAGGCTTTCTGCTCCCGACCGATTTTATGTCGGCCGTGTGCGTTGGTGTATTGGAATTCATATGTACCATTCAGGCCGACCAAAAAATTTGTCAAAAAGTCGATCGTTGGCTTAGACAGGAACTCCACTGAATCGTTAATAATAAATCAGTTTCTTAAAATCTTAAAAAAAAGAACAGTAAATATTTAAAAAAATCCATTTATACATATAAATATGGATACCTACTCAAAAGCGATCAACACAGTTCTATTTCTTACAAACAACACAAGATATCTCTAGTTTATCAGAAATTTCTGTTGTCACAAATCGACGTCGGGGAAGCCATTAATTTATGAGATACTGTCAAACAATATTACTCTAGAGACTGGACCCAAGTCGTCTTGTGTTCATGTCAAATAAAATGTCTATATAGACGTGATCACGTGCGAGCTTGATTTAAATCACTACAAATAAGTACTGTTATTACTCAGACATGAGGACTGTTTCGGGTTAAGATTCAAACTTCTGGTGACTATTATACATATTGTACACTAGCTTTTCACATAACACATACCACCACGCCTGTATTCCCCGACAGGTAAGGCAGAGGTGTTTTAGTCAGTAAGAGTCTGGCACTCCCTTCCGCTACGCCCAGGGCGGGAGAAGTCATAAGATGATTTCTCATCCTTAAAAAAACACAAAATTAAAAATTTTGAGTAACCCCCGACAGAAGAAAAAAAACACTGAGACTAGACTGTAGCTAACAAAAGAGCTGATAACTTTGAAACCGCTGAACCGATTTCTATTAAACATAGCTAAGGACACTCTCGACTAATTATCCTTTCAAACACAAAAAACAAAATCAAAATCGGTTCACGCGTTCGGGAGCTACGATGCCACAGACATACACACACACAGACACGTCAAACTTATAACATCCCGTCGTTTTTGCGTCGGGGGTTAAAATAGGACTTTAGAAATCAATTAATGAAGACAACATAAAAGCTATTGGCAAACCTATTTAAAAAACATAAATAATTTATTTCTTTGCCAACATGGTTAGGGTTACAGATTTTATACAGATTATGTTCTCCATGCTCTGCTCTCACATAGGCATGCCAAATTTTATATTTAAACTACAATCTACTATCAGAATCTCATGCTGAATAAAAAAACAAAATACATAAATATTATTAATTTGAAAATTGGAAAATCAGTAAAACAATTAAATTTTTTGATGCCAATTAATATGTAGTAGTTAATAATCAAGATGTCAGAGTAAATAGTAGTTCTGCGGTTACACTTTCACGACTGAATCGATTTCATGAAATTTGATGGGTATGTGTCAAGTTTGAACCCCACTGGTTAAATTTTCCCGCGACTTTGCCTACGTTCTCGATAACCAACATTACGCGGAAGAAGTCCCGAGCAGGAGTTATTCAACTAAATATATAAAAAAAGTTGAAATACAATGTTTGTTTTTAAAAAGTCGTCGTACCTACTACAATCCCTCAGAATTGTCTCAGTTAAAATCTATGTTACTGATACCTCGTCTGTCAATGATAAATATAGTGATAATGCCTATTTTGATAGCGTAACTGTAGAACTGATGCTTATCAATAAATCTGATAACACCAGGTTCATCGACGTCCTTGAGTTATTTGCAAAAAATACTACATATCTTTAGAAAACGCACCTAACTTCTGACGTTACATAATAGTACTCATGAAGGACTAAGAAAAATAAAAATAGGTGTTTTGATAAAGTTGCCGCTACGAGTCGTGAGCAGATCGCGTGGAGCGTCGGCGTCCCAAAAAACCCAGAAAGGAACCAATAACCCAAAAATGAACTTAACGGTTGTGCTCGCGACTCGTGGCGGCTACCATACCAACGTAACCTTAGCCTTGACCAATGTCGTACTCTTAAAAATACCTTCACAAACTACGTTTTTAATACCTGAAAGTGTTAAGTTTAAAAGTACGAGCGTTCTCGGAAGTGTTTTACTACGCCTACGTACTTTTTATTTTCCGAGACGATTCCGAGAAAAATGCTTTCTTAGGCAGCCGACCCGACCTTTTCGGTTAACTTCAAGAGTTTACACTAAGTGGTCGTGAACTTGAAGTTCGAATTTCTAATGGTTTCTTCAACTAGCTACTTCGTTTCTGAACACGTACGTTCTGATTTTAAAGGAGCATGCGACCATTTGGACTCACTTTTCGACATTGCTCAACAGTGATGAGACCCATGTCATGTGAAAGCTCTTGAGAAGTACTTGATTTCATTCTGTGGCAGCTAAGTTCAGATGCAGCGCGAAAATCGTGCTTTGGTACATTTATTTAGGAGTTCGCGCACCTCTCCGTCGTATAGCAAATAATTATAACAATTTTTTTTCAGATACAGATATATTTACATTATCATGTAGAAAATTTCGAAATACTATAGTTCAAAAGTTGACTAACCAAAACTGATTTAAGCTTATTTTCTAACTGTAAACTAGGCATAATAATGTATTGTGGATTCACTCGCATGCCTTGATAGATCTAATGTAAAAATTAATAGGTAACATGTGGATATGGATGAGTTACGCATACAAAATTAACATTAGATACTAAGGATTATTAATTAATCAACTTGTGTAACTGTTTGTTTTCCCTAAGACAAAATATATTACCACAAATAAATTATATTACCACAATGCTCAATAGTGATGAGACGCATCTAATCACTGTAGAGCGAATTATTTACACGAAAATGACAAAATGTACCAAAGCACCATTTTCTCGTTGGATTTGAAGTTAGCTGAACGAAATTAAGTACTCTTAGAGAGCTTTCATATGACATGCGTTTTATCACTATTGAGCAATGCTGAAAAGTGGGCCCAGGAATCATACGACGGTGCCCATGGTCCTTTTATCTAGGATATGTAGGTCTTACGTTCCCGTGATCAAAGGCGTGCAGGAAAGGAAGACCGGGGTTGGTTTTTAGGCAGTAAGGGTCTATCAGACCCCTCCTCCCGATGGGCATCCATTAGTGTCTCCGGAGCATGTTTACATTTATACCACTTTCATGATATTGGAACTGCCCCGTTGGTCTCGTGGTCGTAAGCACGACTGATGGGCATGTGGTCCTGGGTGCGATTCCCAGGTCGAGCAAAAAGTGTTATTGGGTTTTTCTATGAAATTCTTAGTAGTAGCTCGGAGTTAGGATTTGTGCTCGCCCCCTATTATATGAGAACTAAAAACATATCGGCAAACTGTGGGTATACATTGATGCACCTCTGCCTAACGCTTCGGGGAATACAGGCGTGATATTATGTATGTATGTGTATTTACACCACCTACATAAGATTGAAAAATTGAAATTATTTATTTGAAAAAATCAACATACAATATTGGTAGTCATAATAATATTTTCAATCACAAGAGAAAACCGTAGAAAAATAACGAACTTTTACGTAAATAAAGTACCAAATAAATTGATCGCAAAAATTCAAACAATTCTTTGCCTGATTGCGCAGTTTTGCAACAGTTCAACCCTAACTGTATTTCTATGTCCTCTTTGGAAAAACGGGAGTATAGAATTTGTATTTTAAAAAAGTAACTATAACTACGAGCCGTGGCTTTGCTTGCGACAATTATTTTACTCGGAAAAAAAATAGCTTTTATATAGTTTAAGTGCACATTACAAGTTATCCCGTCTAATATGCTTATTGTCAGAATTTTCGACAATGTAACGGGCGGGAACCGAATACAAGACTTCTCACTGGCTAATGGCCAATTTTACCGCTGGACAAGCATAAGCATAGAAATCAGTCTTACATAAGATTTGAAACTATATAACATTTTTAATGTAATACAAACAGATCGACAGACCCACACTGTTAGTAGGTTTTAAGCAACCGTACAAAATCAAATCGACCAATTGTATGAAACTTTGCCGTCTGCCAGTTTGTTTGTTATTTATTGCAGTACCCTAGGTACCATGTCAAAGTTTTATATAGATTTTCTTCAATAATGTGATTGATTATATAGCAGTTAAAAAAGTTGCTTTTGTTTTCTTTTATTTTTATTGGTCTGCTTACCACGTTGAGGTAACATGTGATAAGTTTGATTAGATACTTTTTTATATCCTATAACTTTAGGGTTATATTCCATAAGTAAAAATTTTAAGTAACATACATACATAAACTCGCGCCTTTTTCCCATGGGGGTAGGCAGAAACCACAGAACGTCACCTGCTACGATCCTTACCTACATACTTCTTTCGCCTCGTCCACGTTCATACATCTATCTGTTCATACAAGCACGCCGGTTACGAGTACTGTGCACCCGACCTTTCTGAAGAACCTCACCAATAAGGTCAGGGTAGGTCTTTCTAGGGCGTCCTCTCCCGGCGATGCCACTCACATCTGCCATTTAAACCCCTTTCGTTAGTCGCCTTTCACTCATCCTCTCAACATGACCGAACCATCTAAGCATACTCTTTTCTACCTTTGTAAACCTTTGTAAGTAACCCCCGACAGAATAATAAAAATCCTTACCGCAGCTACCAAAAGAGCTGATAACTTCGAAACCGCTAAACCGATTTCCATCAAACAAAACTAAGAACACTCCCGACTATTACACCTTTCAAACAAAAAAAACTAAATCAAAATCGGATCATGCGTTCGGGAGCTACGATGGCACAGACAGTCACATACCCACACATACACAGACACGTCAAACTTATAACACCACGTCGTTTTTACGTCGGGGGTTGAAAATAAAACAAAAAGCCATAGAACATGTGGTCCAAAAATGCATAGTTGTGAAGATATCATCAATCATAATTAATTTAGGCCAATAAATTGTCTACCGTGTGTATAGATTCGTTCTTTACTTTTGTGCTTAGAGGGATAGTGCAGATTGTCACTTGTTAATTGTTCATAATTTGAAGCTAAGAGAATGCGACGTTGCCATGTCTTACGTAAGGGTGTTTCTCATTAATCGTGACTTTATTGAATTATTTTGTATGGAAAAAATATATATATAATTGAAGAATAATTCATATGCCATTTGATTCTTTGTTATGGTCTCACTCATACCCTAGAGTTACGGGATATACAAAAAAAAACGTTGTATAGTGGAAGTCAATTTAATCTGTTCTTAGCTGACTTCTCCTATAAACTTCCTACCCGGCTTCTAGCTTTATATGCCAAGTATAGCAAGTACAACAACTTGAAAATAAGATTCAGAAATCGCGAGTAAAAAAAAAATCAGATATTAGCTTTTCTCTGCCTCGTTGCCCTAGCGGCCGTCAGTACGACGGCTGAGCCTTAGATCTTCGGTCACGTAGATAGACAGACAGATAAAAAAAATCAGTGCTGTTAACGTTATTCTGATTGTAATAAAATATAGGTACCTACAATGTCGTTTCCTCTTCAAAATTGCTGTCACAAATTGTTTGCCCCTTGCTGAAGTCACCACTTAAGCACTAAACGGTATGACATTTAATTTCGTAACTTTGTAGTTTCTGGTCCAAGATCCGGGGCCCACCAAACTTACGTCATGTGAAGGGGCACGCCAATGTTGGTCCAGTATCAGTTGCGAGCAAACAGGCGTAGCAGGGGTACCATGGGGCTTTAGTTGACATAACCATCCGGCCTTGTCCAGTACATAAAAAAAGAAATAAGACCCAATGCCATTTTAGCATGTCTAAAATTTTGAGAATAAAGGGGTATGTACCTAGTCAAGCAGATATACGTACTGGCAAATTTTAAAGCTGGGCCCTTTGTCAAATATTAAGTGTATTACTCGAAGTTTGTAACCTAATTATTATTTAAGTAAGTGATATGATTGAAATAAATATCTTTCTTAAAAACTATGTTAAGTAGTCAAACTAATTAAATATTAAAAAACAAATTCTAAAAATTCAAATTCAGATAGCTTTTTTAACTGTGAGGTTCCAGCATAATGTGCTGAATAAATGGTAAAACTTCGAAACGATGTCCCTTCCACCCACTACATGCTAATATCACGGATAACTTTCATATCGCAATGTAGGGAACGTCTGTTGTAGTTTGCATGTGATGTGATAGATGGCGCCACAATATTTATATTTTGCAGTCGGTACACATATTTTCTTACCATCATACATAACATACCATCTCACCTGTATACCCCGAAGGGCTAGGCAAACACCCAAAGTTCGCCGGTATGTTTAGGTCCCATGTAAGCCTATTACCATTAACCGGGCACAAATCCTAACTCCGAGCTGCTATTGAGAATTTCATAGAAAAACCCATTAATACTTTGCTCGCCTTGGGAATCGAACCCAAAACCTCTAGCATAGAGTCGCGCTTTAGACCACTAGGCTATCGAAGCAGTCACACACATATTTCTTGAATACATATTTCTCTATCTGTTCCTAAAATGCTGAAATGACGTAGGTCGGCTGCTCTGGGCTCTCAATCCATACTGAAACAAGAAACTGCAATAAGACACTGAAATGTTCGTCGAATTCATAAAGAAAGAGCGAACTGAATACAAGTAGACTTTATTTTCGAGAAGAAAAAGATATTTGTGAAACAGCAAAATAGAATGAGTTGCAATCTTCGTCTTCTGTGTTCAGTTGTATCTTTCCTTTTATACCAAAAAAGGTAAAAGAAACTCACGAAGCCGCAAGTAAATGTTCTTCTAAGAATACTGGCCATCATTTTGGTGACCTCATTGTTCGAAATTTGAATTCACGACCGTTTAAAAAGTTATAGTCTGTTATCCAAAAAGTATACTGTTATAAAGAGGAAAGGTTTTTGTCTGTTCGTTTGTATCGAATAGGCTCCTAAACTGCTGGACCGATTTTAACCATTTTTTCACTAATAGATAGCTACATTATTTCTGAGTAATATAGGTTTTATAATAACATCACGCTACGAACCACGGAAGCGTAACAGTTACCAAAGACGTAACTTAACACGGGTGAAATAAAGCACGCGGGTGAATCACGAGTACTTCGCTAGTGTATGTATATAGTGTAATACAATGTCTGTATGCAATACCACATCTTCACTCTTGTGGTGGACAGCCAGAACACGATGTAGTTGATCTTATGCAAGTACCATCCAAACGAACATACCAGAGCCAGACAGACGGAATATATGATCTGTAACATCCACTCATCCGACCACAGACGTGTGATGAGTTCAAAATACTGCCACATAAGAGATAAGCACAGAAGGTCCACTTGAGCAAAAAGTGTTATTGGGTTTTCTATTAAATTATTAGTATTCCCCGAAAGGTTAGGCAGAGGTGTACCAATGTAAACCCACAGTTCGCCAGTATGTTTAGGTCCCATGTAATAGGGGGCGAGCCTATTGCCATTAATCGGGCATATATCCTAACTCCGAGCTGCTACTGAGAATTTCATAAGAAACCTAATAACACTTTTAGCTCGACCTGGGAATCGAACCCAAGACCTTTACCGAAGCAGTCCCGCTTAGGACCACTAGGCTAACGAGGCTTTCGCATTCTTATTAAAAAAATGCCTTTTTAAAATTACATTTTTGACAAGTCGACCATCAATGTCAAACGTTGGTGGTCGCTGAGATGAGTTGCGATGGGATGTCGAATATTTAATTTCGAGAATTGGCCTTCTGGTGTTGTCTGACGCTTGTTTCCTAATGAACCCTTGGCGGCTGGAGATATGATACTCATATAAAAATAAAAAAAGGGTAAACAAATATAATAATAGTTCAAGTGTTGACACGAGGTTGGCTTATACTTTTTCGAGCTAGAGAGGAAGGAGTACACTTGTATTTGTGCACACACTTGTGCACTACAATATCTCCTGCGTACTTACTCCATTGAGATTGGTCGCTGTGACCGAAATTGGAGAGAATATTATTATTATTATTAATAACATGACAGGCGAGGCGTGTGGCACGAATGTTTTGTGGGCGGAGTGGTCAGTATTGTAGTATACTTAAATTCTGCCTGCGACTTTGAACGCGTCAAATTTAATATATTATCCCACGGGAACCGTACATTTTCAGGGATAAAAAGTATCCTATGTGTTATTCCACACTACAATCTATCTCAGAGCCAAATTTCATCCAGATCCGTTCAACCGTTTAGGCGTAAAAGAGTAACAAAGATCCATCCATCCATCCATCCTCCTAAACTTTCGCAATTATAATATTAGTAAGATAGAGTATGGATTACAGTTGATACTTGGTCCCATACTGTTACTGTGAATTGCAAATTATCACCTTTAAAACTTGTCGCTTCGAGTCCCAAAAACATACCTATATTTAAACATCCAAATCACCTACAAGAACAAGATTTATTTTACGAACTTTGACGAAAAGCAGTCAATTTTTATCGTCGTTTACCTTTCGTTAATTAATTACATTTACTTTTCAAAAGTGTACCTTTCTGCCTTCAGGAAGGTACACTTTTGAAATTATTTGGAAACCAATAAATTTTTGTCGAGAACTCTTCGTCTGGGTCAATTACGCGTCCCAAAATTCGACGTACCGTACTTCATTCTAATTTTTACCTTTCAAACAAAAATAGCCACCTACTTCAACATTGGAGTTTTATTTTACAGCAATGATAATAATAAGATATTAATAAACTTTACAAGGGCTTTAAATATAGTTTTAAGGCCCGCTTGCGTCAATCCATGAATCAATGAATCGACAACCTTTAACTTAGCGTTAGTTGCTAATAGCCTATTAAGTATGACATTTTGTGGTTCGTTAAACTTATCATGTTTGCAATTAATTCTAAGGTATGTTTATGGTATTAGGAAAAGTCCTTAGGGCTCCTAAATGTTTCCGTATGGTGCTGAACGGCTACAGCACTGGAGCAGTACGATTGTGGGACTGCAAACAGATATTTGTCTCTTTACATACAGTTGATACGTGGCGTTTGTCGTCCTGCCGTCGTGCGAGCGCTGTATGGGTGTCGCACGGTGCACGTGTTCTGGCAGTCCGGCAGCAAATGCATAAACTAAAAGAGACCTTATACTTACCAAACAGATACTATTTTAGAATAAATCTTAGTTGTCAGTTAGGAAACAAAAGAAGAACGTATTTTTATCAAAACAGCAATTCTACTACCTAATTACAAATATTTAAAACTAGCTGTTGCCTGCGACTTCGTCCGCATTTCCGTCGTTTCTCGTAAAAAAAAGTAGCCTAGGTCCTTCCTCACGGTTCAGTGGTTTTGATGTAACAGACAGATTAACTTTCATATTTTAGTAGGGAAATATAATATGTCAATCTACAATACTGTTGAAAAATATCGCAATACCGAACCGCACAATATTATTGTTAATAGCTGTGCCCGCGACTCCGTCAGCGTGTAGTAAGAGTAGACAAATATAATCAGAAAGCTTCGAACTGCTAAGCTATCGGGAGTTACACGTGATATTGTGAGTCAACCATAAAAGATAGACATATGCTGTCGTGGGATATTTTTTATATAATTTTAAGAAGAACATTTCCGTCATACATAATTTCTGTGTAGCTTTAACCATTAAGGTTGCACACGCGACGGAAACTTAAAAAATGGAGTAACTTCTCCCGTTTTCACAACATTTTCCTTCACTGCTCTGCTCCTATTGATTGCAGCGTCATGAAAAGTATACTATAACCACCTCAGGAGTATGAAAAATAATTGTACCAAGTTTCGTTAAAATCCGTCGAGTAGTTTTTGTTTCTATAGCGGTTATACAGACAGACAGACGGACAGACAGACAGACAGACAAAAAATTTACTGATTGCATTTTTGGCGTCAGTATCGATCCCTAATCACCCCCTGATAGTTATTTTGGAAATATATTTCATGTACAGAATTGACCTCTCTACAGATTTATTATAAGTATAGATGAAGTCGTAATTTCATTTCAGCATTAATCAATGTTAAAAGATGGATAAATTAGAGGAATTCTTGACAGACTGACACATTAAAACAAACCATTTACAGGCACTTTTTAATTCTGAAGAAGTCAATCAAATAATTGAAGCTAGCTTTTCGTACCAAGCAGTCGGTTTCTATGGAAAACAATGAGCGAGAAACTCTAGAACATTCCTTTAAACTGAGTTTAGATTAGAAGTTAAAAGAATTGCCCCCGTGATTACTTCTATTCACATAACATACCATCACGCCAGTATTCCCCGAAAGGTTAGGCAGAGGTCAACCAATGTACACCCACAGTGCACCGGTATGGTTAGGTCCCATGTAATAGGGGGCGAGCCTATTGCCTTTAACCGGGCACAAATCCTATCTCCGAGCTGCTACTGAGAATTTTGCTCGACACGTTTTGCTCGACCTGGGAATCGAACCCAAGACCTCTAGCATAGCAGTCGCGCTTAAGACCATTAGGCAGTCTTCTATTCCAGTGCTGAATATACATAATTATTTTATTTCTATTAAACTATATAAATATAGAAGATAACTAAGGACCTGTGCTGTGAAGTGAGTCTAATCAAATTACTATAAATTCAAAGGGTAAGTGCTGACGGTTTATTTTGTGAATAACTATTGTTTGCCCAATCCGCCCTTTGAAGTTTGTTGTTTAGCCGGCCCTAAGAACACTGAAGTTAAACTTCGTTACTCTTCGTTTAGTTAAATTTTTCGGTATGTGGGCAGCTCTAAGTTTTAAATAAACTCGAAATATTGAAAGAAAATATTAGTTATAACCAATAACGGACAAGTTTCCGAAATTTCCTTTTTTAAAACAATTTTTTTTTAGTTATTTTACAAATAAATCACCGTTTTATAAAAAAAAAACGGAATAATTTATTTTCGTATTTACTAAAGACGATTATTACTTTTATTTTTTTTTATTATTTTTTATTTATTTTTAAATGCCTCGTTAGCCTAGTGGTCCTAAGCGCGACTGCTACGCTAGAGGTCTTGGGCTCGATTCCCAGGTCGAGCAAAACGTGTCATTGGGTTTTTCTATGAAATTCTCAGTAGCAGCTCGGAGTTAGGATTTGTGCCCGGTTAATGGCAATAGGCTCGCCCCCTATGACATGGGACTTAAACATACCGGCGAACTGTGAGTGAAGTACATTGGTACACCTCTGCCTAACCCTTCGGGGAATGCAGGCGTGTTGGTATGTTTTTTTTGTAATAAAAACTTGTTAAATGTATTATTCAAGTAGGTACTACCTACGTTGAGTTCGATATACAATCTCGTGTATCCTTCATACATATTTCTGCAAACTATGAACTAGAATACTGGCTCTGCCTAGTTTCGCTACAGATGCTCAATATTTTTGTAATAAGTTATCTGGCCAAAAATAGTTATATACCTGTAAAAGAAGCTCTTTTGGCTGTTCATTACCTTTAAATTTCCCGCGTATTATCTTCTTTACACTATGATCATTCTAGCAAGCTCTCTCTAGCTTGATACAAAAGTCCACGAGGCTTAGAAATAAATAATTTGGTTTATAAAATTTATTATTGAAAACAATAGCTTGTAATGTTGTTTCTTTTAACAAGTCAGTAATTTGTACTGAAGTGTAGAAGTGTGTATTTGCAAAAGTAATTTGTAAAATGTTTCCTAACCCATAAAAAATAATTTTACACATAAACAATTTGCTTTTTTGTTTTAAGAAATAACTGTAATAATTCACATATTACATAGCTTTATTTTTTTTTTTTGGGGTTGGGAAAACATCAAATAACTTCTCCCGCCCTGGGCGGGGCGGGAGGGAGTGTCAGACTTTTACTGACTAAGACCCACCCATGTTCCTTCTTGTGCCCTTTGCGTTCCGGGGGCGCGGTATCTCGTACGAACAACCCGCAGCCATTACATACCTATTGACAATAAACATTCATTATTTACTTATAAATGTAATAAACAGGTTGCTTTTTAAATTCTCATGAACACGAAGAACTTTAATGGCAGTTGGCTCGCCCCCTATTACATGGAACCTAAACATACCGGCGAACTGTGGGTGTACATTGGTACACCTCTGACTAATCCTTCGGGGAATACAGGCGTGATGGTACGAACAACTTTTAAAACAGCGCCAACTATGAGATATGAAAAAGCAGCTGTTTCATTCAAAAATACACATTGACAGGATCAAAATGTAAGGAACAGCTGACTGTTTGGCGTAGAGTTCAATTTAAATTAATTCTTTCTTTCTTTTTTTAAAAAACGTTGCCCCACACTAGGAATTTCTCCTGTGTCGTGGGTGCGTTTACAAACATATATACTCACATACACAAACAGCCAGACCCGAAACAACTATCTGTAGGCCATACAAATATTTGTTCCGTGCGGGAATCGAACCCGCGACACGCAGCGCAGCAGCCGATCGCTCAGCCACTGCGCCAACCGTGCCATCAAAAAAAATTAATGATTTAACCTTTAACCTAACTAAAAGTAAAATACCGTCAAGTATTTTATTATAGTGTCTGTACAACTGTACCTGCCGACAGTTCGCCCTAGATGCAGCAGAACTTAGTTTGTCTTTGTCATCGACACCCTTTGAGACATCTGATAAACTTGGCCGCGTCACGGCGGCGCCTTCAAAGGTTTTCTGATCGATAAGACGAACGTAATGGACAAGAGAAATGACAAGATGCAGTTTTTAAACAAATGTGTCTTAGTACTATTATGATTGCGAACGTTTGGATGGATATTTGTTACTCAATCACGCCAGAATGGCTTAACGAATCTGGATGAAATTTGACATAGAGATAGATTATACTCTGGAATAGCAACTAGGCTACTTCTTATATTGGAAAAATTTATTGTATGAACGTGGATGAGGCGAAAGGAGTATGCAAGGATCGTATCAGATGGCGTTCTATAGTTTTTGCCTTTGTCTTTGACTTTCTCATGGGGGTCCATGAGAAAGTCAAAGTCAAAGCATTTATTTCAATTAAACCATTTACAGGCACTTTTGAATTGTCAAGAAGTTACCCATACAAAAAGTTGAAGCTAGTTGCTCGTTCCAAAACGTAAGTCTCTATGAAGAAGAATGAGTAAGACACTCCATGGACACTCTTTTGAAATTGGTTTTTACAAAATCTTGGTTACAATATTATTGTTGCTTCTGTACGTGAAAACAATGAAAGTAAATAATAATAAAAAAAACAATAGAAATAATGATAAAAATAAAGTACTTAAGTCATGGCAGTCAAGAGATGATCAATCCAACTGAAAGCGCCCGTTCACGAACATGACGCGTGGATCAGTACAACTTAGGTCAGCCATCATGAAGAGAACCAAATGATCCAACCCACGCGCCACCATCAGCGAGACATTTAAGTGAGCATGACAAAACTCTCAACCATCATGCTCATAATAATAACTGAAAAAGGCGTGAGTTTATGTATGTATTTCAACTAAATCAAGGGCAAAAGCTGACACACGACACTTTTTGAGTACGACATCCATTTTAGGTAAATAGCAATTTTTTTATTGAATTTTAAGAGTTGCGTTTTCAATTTCCTAAATATTTTATTTTTAAATAGTAATTCTTTATTTAAATTTCGTCCAATATTACTAATTAAATTCAGGGTTTTATTTACATTCGTCTTCCGATTTAATTACACTTCTATTTCCAAAAAAGTATTTTGATCGTCTGCTAATTGAAAGTTGAACTCTTTTGTAAAATAAGAAGTTAACGCGAGCGAATAAAATTAAGCGAAATTAAATTCGCCAGCAAACATAATGGGGCATTTGAGTTTAATTTAAGAAAAAAAAAATTGAAGCGTTCTCAGCTCAAAAAACCACAGTATTTGATTAAGAACGGAAATTTCGGAACAACGGGATATTGAATTATCTGTGCCTTCGCAGATTTATATTTGAAGTTGTTTTAGGCTCACACCAAGAATTAAGTGGCGTTTCGTGAGCTTTTTAAAGTTATTTAGAACAATACCTACAAAATACGACCACCAAATTGTTGAAATAATAATCGTCATCATTATTGTCCCACTGCAGGGTAAATGCATCTTCTCATGCAGAGAAGGCACAAGCATTCATCACCACAAATGCTTAAGGCACATTAGCGATTTGAAACTTAATTTATTATAAGTCCAGTTTTCCTTACGATGTCTTCCCCCCTTTGTCTTGTCTTGATGTTGGCTCGCCCCCCTTTACATGGGACCTTAACATACCGGCGAACTGTTGGTGTACACTGGTAGACGTCTGCCTAACCCTTCGGGGAATACAGGCGTAAAGATATCCAAGATAAACTTAGACAATACATATGAATTGAAAAACATCGCAGACGCTCCACGCGATTGGTCCGTCAGTAGGACCGACCGCGTAGAGCGTCGGCGACCCAAAAAACCTAGAAGGAACCCAAAAACCCAAAAATGAACTTGACTTTACTCACCCAGCCTCGAGCCCGAAGCCTCATGCATGAGAGGCGGGCGCCTCAGCCACTGAGCCATCATGACTTGTTAATTTAAATGATATTGGGTAAAATTTGAAAGTTAGCATGTAATAAAACTTTTAATTCGACACACATACCATCATATATACCATCACGCCTGTATTCCCCGAAGGGTTAGGCAGAAGTGTACCCGTGTACACCCACAGTTCGCCGGTATGTTTTTGTTTTAATTCGATAGGTATTTGATTAGCGATCATCAAGTTCAAACCCAGACGATCGCGTTTTAGTAATGTTCAATTCACTTAGAAGGCAGTATCAATGTGCAGTCGGTCGCTAAGCGCCGCTAGTCGCTCGTAAACGCTTGAGGTAATAGTGACACCGAGTAACGAGCTAATGGAGTATGCACATGCATGACTGCGTGTGTCGTATATACGAGTAGGTTGCTTGGTATGTGGAAGCCAATTTCTGTAAAATTATTTGAATAAATATTAATTAAAAACGTTTAAAACCGTAGTCGCAATTACATCAAACAATGATAAAAACTGAGGAAATAAAATTGAGACTCAGACTAGACTGTGAACATAGCAAAAATACGAAAATTGCCCTACTGACAGTCATTGCCCGTAAACACCTTATGTTTTGACTGTACTTATAGATTCTAGATGCCTCTTACTAGGTCATCGGTCCAACTTGTACCAATCCTATCAAATCTGCGTCTTCTGGTACGTGGTTGGCACTCTAGGACCGTCTACCATAGCATGTCTCTAATATAAAATATTAAATACCACCCAATTTGACAAGTTTATTGGGTACTTGTTTCATACAAATTGTGTGTCTGAGCTTCACACGCGACATGACAGTATAATAGCTTTTCGTCCTGATCACTCCATCCTCAACTAATCCGTGTCGTATCGTCTAATTAGATTGCTAAGGCGCCCGCAAGCCGCTCAACTACCGCTTGGACATTCAACTGTGTTGTTTAAATTAAGTAGGTCTAGGTTTAATTAAATAGCTTCATTCATCATGTCACATTTGGTATCAGACTGTCATGGCATGCCTACAGACATCTATCATCATCAAATCAGCCGCAGGACGTCCACTGCTGGACATAGATTTCCAAAAGGCTTGGTTAAAACCGGACTGCATCCAGCACCTTCCTGCAGAATTAAACAGGTCGTCCGTCCAGCTTGTGGGTGGACATTCTACACTGCGCTTATTGGTGTGTGGTCTCAATTCAAGAAGTATACAGACATCTATACTAATTAATATTATAAAGAGGTTTGATTGTTTGTAATTGGAATAATCTCTGTTAGTACTGGTTCGATTACAAATTTTGTTTCACTGATAGAATACTTCACATGGAATGTTTGACTTCAACGCAGACGAAACCGCGTGCAGAAACTAGTCCGTACTGTAATCTTAACTATTTTGTAAACGTGAAAGGTACACTCACTGTGTAAACACGAAAACTCGAAAACTACTTGACCTATGAAGCTAAAACTTGGCAAGTTTATAGGTAGGTAAGGTTAGCTAAGAATGGACTTTACGCAAGATCGAATTAACGAGGACTTTGACTTCCACGTGGACGATTTAGCGAGCGTAATACCTTTATCGCTAATTAAAATACAATCAGATACATTCTCTTGAATATAAACCTTAATACTATTCAGATTAAAGCGATATTAAGTTCTTAGGGTAGAGAAACCGCGAGGATATACGTTATTGTCACTGTTCATACAAATATACCGCGGAATAGCGTTCGATACTTTCATACAGCCGGTGATATTACAATATCTTCTCTATCTGAATAAGCCTTAAGTCGCCTTTTGGGGAAGGTCGATTTTCACTGGGAATTACCAGTAAGTACTCTTGTATGTCGTAGTCAATATCTATGACGTCACGTGAGTTCCATTGTGTAATATATCTTGGATTAAGAGTGTGATAGTCGTCTAGTTTTATTGAAATCTGACAGAGGATTTTGGTTGTCAGAGGCTTTGGCATGATTCAAGCTAGCGTAAACTTATTCGAATTGGAAATACGACTATTCGATAACATTTTCATAAACAATTACTATAAATTAGGTACAATAATTTGCTGAGATGGTAGGATTTCTGCCGCAAAGCAGCGTTGCTGTGTTCCGGTTTGAATTGTATGGCCTTTTATTTTCGGATGGGAAATCATCAAATGGTTTCCCTCGCCCCGGGCGGTGTGGGAGGGAGTGTAAATTTTTACTGACTTAAAACCCATCCATGTTCTTTCTTGTGCCCTTTACTTTCCGGGGGCGCGGTATCTCTTTCGAACTACTCGCGGTCCCCGCAGGCATCGGCCCTGACTGTCCCCTCCAAATAGCTGACATCTCTTTGAGGCGCGGGTGGAACACGAACGCACCGTGGACAAGGCCTGTCGTTATGCAACGTACGGACGGTAAGCTACCCATTGCTCACCGTCCATAGGCCCGCTAGTGTATGGGTGGCACATGAGACATTTCATCTTTATTTTTGGGATGACACGCATTTGTATCGCAGATGTCTATAGTCAGTGGTGTCCACTTAACATCAGGTGGGCCGTCGGCTTGTTTGCTATACAATGATTAAAAAATAATATCACCCATTGATATGAATAAAACCTTCAAACTAAATCAATAATGTGTACGAAACGGGTATCAATAAAACAATTGATCGAATAACGTTACGCGCGCGCATGCTTCTTCTTTACATACATCTATAATAATTAATGTTACTAGGATCCAGTAGACCACGTTTATTGCTGAGTCAGAGGCGTTGTACAAGTCATCAAGGGTGCAGACGAACGGACAATTGTCACATTTCAGCATAATTATGAGTCGTAGTCTGATCAGGAGCGTCGCGCTGAGTTTTGACCGGGACTATGATGCCCCATTTCGCCAAATTATTTTTGTAGCGCATAAGCGAGGATTACTAGAAATGTATCAGTAGCGAATTAAACTTTAATAGTTATCACGCACACCGCTACCGTACTATGGAGTCTGTTCTGTTATCTGATTGATAAAGATTGATTCTTAGAAACGGTTATTCAACATTTAGGTATTTGCTGCACTAGCCTACTAAACATAAACTTCGAGTTGCCACCATTTATAATTTAAATATCTTTAATTATTATTTACATGTTATTCTTTTGTGAAATGGTTTCAATATTTTAATTTTATTTTTTGGCTAGCTTTTGCCCACGACTTCGTTCGCATGATTGTCGGTTATCGCGGATGCTAACAAAGTCGTAAATTAAAAAGCAGCCCCATTCCTTAGCCCCATTTTTTGTTTAGGCTGTAGCAAGTTAAGTTAAAATCAGTTCATCGATTCCACCTTTAAGTATAATTGTGATGTGCGTTCGTGAAATGCAGGAACTATATGGATCATTGTTTATAACTGAAAACATTAATTAACGTTTATTGCACAATTCAAGTGCCCCGAATCCTGACAGCTGATAGATAAGATACTACATGTTTGTGATTCATCTTAATTTTCTGTCACCTTTACACATATTTTACATAATACACGGCATTTTTTTTCTCGTTCGATATTCCAGATAAGCGACAAGAGGGACTAGTAAACGATAATACTGATTAGTACCGACTGCTACTGGTTCAAACTAACATTGTAACAGTTTTCGTCAATATACAGGTTGATTATTTAAAAAAAAAAAAAAAAAAATATACACTCACGCCTGTATTCCCCGAAGGGTTAGGCAGAGGTGTAACAATGTACACCCACAGTTCGCCGGTATATTTAGGTCCCATGTAATAAGGGGCGAGCCTATTGCCATTAACCGGGCACAAATCCTAACTCCGAGCTGCTACTGAGAATTTCATAGAAAAACCCAATAACACTTTTTGCTCGACCTGGGAATCGAACCCAAGACCTCTAGCGTAGCAGTCGCGCTTAGGACCACTAGGCTATTACTACTGCTATTACACTAGGCACTAGGCTAGGGATTATTTAAAATGGGACAGTAACCATTTTGTAAATATGACATTTGGTAAATTAAATAATTTGTAAATACGACATTTTGTATAGGCCTAACTGCCTCGTTAGCCTAGTGGTCCTAAGCGCGACTGCTACGCTAGAGGTCTTGGGTTCGATTCCCAGGTTGAGCAAAAAGTGTTATTGGGTTTTTCTATTCATTTCTCAGTAGCAGCTCGGAGTTAGTATTTGTGCCCGGTTAATGGCAATAGGCTCGCCCTCTATTACATGGGACCTAAAACATATCTATCGGCGAACTGTGGGTGTACATTGGAACACCTCCGCCTAACCCGTCGGGGAAATACAGGCGTGATGGTATGTTTAACATTTTGTATAGGCGAAATTTTTAGGCTCGCCCTCTATTACATGGGATCTAAAAACATATCTATCGGCGAACTGTGGGTGTACATTGGAACACCTTTGCCTAACCCTCTGGGGAATACAGGCGTGATGGTCCGGGGCTGCGGGTTGCTCGTAAGAGATACCGCGCCCCCGGAACGCAAAGGGCACAAGAAGGAACATGGGTGGGTTTAGTCAGTAAAAGTCTGACACTCCCTCCCGCCCCGCCCAGGACGGGAGAAGTTATTTGATGATTTCCCACCGCCCAAAAAAAAAAAAATGCGTGGTGGTATGTATGTATGTCATTACAAACATACACACTCACAAAAATACAAATCTTTCTTTGTTATAGTACGAGTATTACCCTTTCAAGGTTACTTTTTTAAAATCAATTGTCATTTATGCTTTTTAGGTGTTTGCTTGCAACAAATATTATTCTTTCGTTTGATAGTCCACGTGTGTTGATAACCCTCTGCTATATTGTGTTAAGAAAATAAAAAATGTTAAATCCACGTGGTGTCGGCGAGTCCCGTTTAATTGAGCCATTTGTATCTATCGGTGGCGTCACGTGCTGTAGAGGAACACCGGCCTGCAATATTGTGGAGAAGGGCTGGCGCTAGAAAGTCTGAAGTATTTTAGATTTAAGGTTAGGAAAAAAAAAAATACATCTACCAATTATGTCGACACTTAATGATGCTGAAAGTTGCATGTTCTTCCCATTATTGTAATTTTTTTTTTCTAGACTAGATTAACTCCAAGATATTGAAGATTCAAACTTCCCTTTCAAAAGTTCCTTTTTTTTGTTTGTGCACTCTTAAGCATAACGTTTCGCGTGCATTACTTTTCGCGCTAGCGTATACAGGGATTTTCCTCTGAGTTCATCCATTTTTTTTGCCATGAGTGACTGATAAATGTTTTTTTTTGTCAATTCTACATTTAGTTTTGCTAATTGTGTTTTTAAACTGTCAACCTAGACAGTATGGAAGCATTATTGCTATTAAAATAATCTATTCCATTTTTAAATTTATCGAATTCATTTTAAAACGATGGTTAGTTATTAGACCACATCTGAACTGAACCACAATTGAAACAAGAAACAACCGTTCATTTCACAACTTGATTAATAGTAACGATAAGATCAATTAATTCTATTCTAGGACGCCACGTGTAAAGTCATTAATAAATAAATTGAACCTTATTTATGACTAAATACGAGCTATCTGATTCTGGCCTTTAATCATTGAGTTTTATTGGAAAATCCAGCCATCCAAGTACACAAGGCAATTTATCAAGATATACATTTCCAATTTGGCCAGACTTCACATTGTATTGGTTTTCCGTGCAATGATAGGTCAGACTTTTTTGTTTTTAATTAGGCAAGCTCGGCACTCTTTTCCCAATCACTGTAACTGATGAAAGCCGGAATTAACGTTGGCGACCACCAGGAACGTGTCGTGGTAATGAAGCTCGACGACTCCCGGAGAAACGGTTCAACTTTCTTGGATCCCACACTCATAAAAAATTAAAAAAGTAATGTGAAGAAGTAAGAAAACATGGAAATTATGTTTTTTTTACACACGGGTAGGATGTCGGCTCACCTCAAATATACTATCATACCATCACGCCTGTATTCCCCGAAGGGTTAGGCAGAGGTGTTTCAATGTACACCCACAGTTCGCCGATATGTTTAAGTCCCGTGTAATAAGGAACGAGCCGGGCCATTAACCGAGCACAAATACTAACTCCGAGCTGCTACTGAGAATTTCATAGAAAAACCTAATAACATTTTTGCTCGACCTGGAGATCGCACCCAAGACCTCTAGCGTAGCTGTCGCGCTTAGGACCACAAGGCTAACGAGGCAGTTACATTATCTCAAACACTCAAAACTCATCATCACATCAGCCTATAGTCGTCCACTGCTGAACGCAGGCCTTCCCCAAAGAGCGCTAACCATCCCGTTGCTAGGGAGCCCGCATCCATCTGCTGCCCGCCACCTTCTTAAATCGTCGCCCCACCGTGCAGCAGGGTGTCCCAGACTACGTTTGATCGAACGTGGTCTTCACTCTAACACATATCTGATCCAGCGACCGTCAAATTAACTTCACCTAAATTTATCGAGTTTACATAATAGAGTTTTTGTGACAATTCTGTTGTTTTCAAAGCTGGAAAGTTACACCGGAAATGTTATAAAAGTGAATGTCAAAGATCAATGTTTTCATTACATCATTTTAACCCCCCAAACTTCCTCCTTAACCTTCGACCTTTCAAATTGAATAGGATAATACCATAACAATCTAAAGGAGTGGTGTAAAGTTTTAGCTACCCAACATATTATTTGTACGATAAACAGACCGTTGAAGCAAATATTGTGATAATATTTTTGATTACAGCTATAATCATCAGCATCAGTGATAAAACGAAAATATTTCCATTAAAATACATCAAACGTTTATCAGATAACAGATAAAAATACAGCATCCGATGTAAAGCATGATAATGATCTGCATCCAAGCTTTGATTTGAGATTTGTATGCCTACCTACTTATTTGGAGCAGTCGGTAACGTTATCCGGTTTTGCTCGCATCCTTGAGGGCTTTTTGACTATCTACCAATAACTTCCGATTAATTTTTTTGGCTGATCATTTAATTTTTTTTTATTTTTTTCATGTTACGTTCTATTTAAATATTGGTCAGTGGCGTACTTTCATAAATAGTATAAAACAAAGTCTCATCCCGCCGCTGCGTATGCCGGGGCTGCGGGTTGTTCGCAAGAGATACCGCGCCCCCGGAACGCAAAGGGCACAAGAAGGAACATGGGTGGGTTTTAGTCAGTAAAAGTCTGACACTCCCTCCCGCCCCGCCCAGGGCGGGAGAAGTTATTCGATGTTTTAAACTACTCCATGGATTTTAATGGGGTTTTCCTTAAATAGATAAAGGCATTTGAGAAGAAGGTTTATACTTATAGAACATCATGGGAATGGAGCAGAAACCAAAGACGTACTGAACCCAGGTGATACCGCTCGCTGAGTATAGTACAACTAGTAAATAAACAGGTAAAGTTTGTTTGTTTGTAAGAGGCATCATCATAATCTACTTAGCCTTTTCCCGACTATGTTGGGGTCGGCTTCCAGTCTAACCGGATGCAGCTGAATACCATTGCTTTACATGGAGCGACTGCCTATCTGACTTCCACAACCCAGTAACTGGGCAACACGATACCTCTTGGTTAGAGTGGTTGTCAGACTACCAGGCTTCTGACTATCCGTAACGACTGTCCAAGATCTACGAATGACAGCCGAGACCAAAGGCTTTACGTGCTTTCCGAGGCACGGGGGTGTCACAACACCAACTTTTAAACTCCGGGCTGCTACTGAGAAAATCCTAATGGAAAAACCCAATAACACTTTTTGCCCGACCTGGGAATCGAACCCGGGACCCCACGCTCATCAGTAGCGCTTGCGACCACGAGACCAACGGGGCAGTTTGTTTGTAAGAGGCAAACTCTGGAATTACTAGTTCAATTACAACATTTTTTTTTTACTGATAGGAAGCTGCACTATTGCTAAGTGTCATAATTATATAGGATATGTTTTATGGTATACTTGACTTGCTCGCGGACCAAGTCGAGAGCGGAATGTAGTTGTCAATAAAAATAAAGACTTAGGCACTTATGTGATTCATAATATTTCAGATTCTTAAAAAGTTAAATCGATTTGTAGAGAATCTATTCCTTTTACACATTTCTAAAAGAAAAACAAAATGAATAAATTTAAGTTACCCCCGACAGAAAAATAAAAATCCCTACCGCAGCTAACAAAAGAGCTGATAACTTTGAAACCGCTATACCAATTTCCATCAAACATAAAAACCTTTCAAACAAAAAAAACTAAATCAAAATCGGTTTATGCGATCGGGAGCTACGATGCCACAGACATACACACACACAGCCGTGGCTGTCAAACTTATAACACCCCGTTGTTTTTGCGTCGGGGGTTATAAAGATAGCATAGTATTCTAGATCTTATGTTGCCATGCTACAGTTACTGGTGGCCCTTTACTTTATTTTAAATATTGTTTTATTACGGATGAAAATATTATGAAAATATAAGAAGCAACCCTAGGGTAAAGTAGGAAGTGGATATACCTAAGACATGGATTGTGCAGCTAAAAATATAGGTACCTACCTACACTCTATCGGAGATTCTGAGAAAGACTGGATTAAAAGCTTTCTGTTCCTTATTTTTATTCGACTATGGAGAAGCCGAAACGAAGGTTTATGATTTCAGGATATTATATGAATGTATTTTCGTGTGTTCGTATTCGTTTGTATTTTGACAAATAAGGCTCCAATGGAAGCTTCTTTAGTCTCTTGATGGTTATAGATTATGTGACGTCACACTAAATTCAATATGGCGCCCTCTAGAAAGAATAAAATCCTACTAATATTATAAATGCGAAAGTTTGTGAGGATGGAAGAGTGAATGAATGGATGATTGTTTTAATAGAGTAATGGATCTAGGTGTGGCACTGAGATAGATTGCTATGTGGAATAACACTTAGGATACATTTTATTAAGGAAAAATGTACGGTTCGCTTGGGATAGTACATCAAACTTGACGCGGACGAAGTCGCGGGTAGATACTAGCAAGTAATATAATAAAAGTTAGAAAGTAAATGTTAGTTTTAATTTATCGATCTCATCAGTTTATTTCCACAAGAAATGATTCCCTATTTCGAAATACTTCAATTACACTTCGTAATTCTGACAGGATTGGTATTTCCAATTAACACTGACATATTTCCAGAAAATAGTGAATTCAGGGTTGGTTTATATTGTAACGTGACGGGTGCAACCCGTGCCACGTACGAGCTATCCAAACCTCACGGAATTAATGATCTTTGACCACCACGCTTACTCATGGCCTGTCTGTAAAGTCCAGGTTTCCTCACGATGTTATCCTTCACCGATGTCAGTGATGTCCGAGATAAATGTTTATTATGTCATAATTATTTATCGGATCTTTACATAAGTGTCTAGATATTATAATCAGTTTGTACTTGATGTACATTTCATTTTAATTACCTATGTACATAATTTTCATAACGTGGTTTCATAATTTTCATTCGGAACTAAAACCGATAAAAGCTGGAGTACCGCAAGGAAGTGTCCTAGGTCCCGTCTTGTACTTATTGTACACTTGCGATATTCCTGCATTAGAGAACAATACCATTGCCACATTTGCAGACGACACAGCTATAATGGCCACAGGCGTCACTCAAGAAGAAGCAGTGAAAAAAGTTCAAACAGCCGTCAATATCATCTTTGACTGGACAAAAAAATGGCGTGTGAAACTTAATGAAACAAAATCTGTTCACATAGACTTCACAAACAAAATGCAAAATTATCATCCGATAAACATAAACGGTCATGTCATACCATACGAAAATACAGCCAAATACTTAGGCATGACATTAGACGCAAAACTTCGCTGGAAAGCTCATGTTAAAAAGAAACGCGACGAGCTAGAGCTTCGCTACAAGTCGATGTACTGGCTGATAGGAAAACATTCTTCGCTGTCAGTACACAACAAAGTACTGTTGTACAAACAAGTCCTCATGCCTGTATGGACTTATGGTATTCAGCTTTGGGGCTGTACCAAACAAAGTAACATCAAAATTATACAGCGTTTTCAAAACAAAGTACTCAGAGGTATCGTTAATGCGCCCTGGTACATTCGAAATGACGACCTTCATAGGGACCTCAAAGTAAACCTCGTCATAGACATAATTAAAAAGAACGCCGAAGCTCATGAACGAAGGCTTCACCATCATGTGAACATCGAGGCTATCCAGCTCCTCGACAACACGGACATAGTGAGAAGGCTAAAAAGGACAAAATCTTTCGAGCTAATTTAGTGAAGTGTTAGTTTAATGTAGTGAAGTGAGTGCTACCTATAAAGAACACAAGAAAAAAGTGTCTTCCCCTTAATAGAGACAATAAGAAAAGTGTTAATGGACACATTCTTAGTCATAGTCTCCCTAGCAAATTAAGTCAAAATAGAATTACTCATTAGCTTTAGTATTAAGCTGATGTAACCGTATTAGGACACATTATACAAAATAAAAAAAAAAAAAAAAAAAAAAAATAACGTGGTCGACGCGAAAGGAGTATGTAAGAAAGGCTTAGCTGGTGTATTTTGCTTTCTAATAGGTGCTCAACCAGAGAAGGTGAACAGATAATATGTCAGGTTCAGACAGCGTCACCAACTGGGTTACCAATTGATGACGTTGTACCTGACATATTATCTGTTCACCATCTCTGGTTGAGAATGCCTAAAGCATAAAGGTCGCCCTTGTAGCATGCTTGCTTTGTTGCAAAAATTATAAACAAAGCGGAGTGTTGGTGACTCATGGCTAAAGGGACTTACTTACTTAGATCTTGTTAGCTATTGTCTCCTGCGTTGCGTGTCGCGGGTTCGATTATCGCATGAAAATCGCCTTTTTTTTATATCCTACAGATTGTTGTTCCACATTTGGTGGGGCTTAAGCATTGATATCCACGATTGCTCAAGGCGGCTTGGCAATCTTAGAATTATATTAATTATAAGTACAGGTTTGCCTTGTTAGCCTAGTGGTCCTAAGCGCAACTGCTACGCTAGATGTCTTGTGTTCGAGTCCTAGGTCGAGGAAAGTGTTATTTAGTATTTCTATGAAATGTAGTAAGGATTTGTGCCCGGTTAATGGCAATAGGCTCGCCCCCTATTATATGGGACCTGAAACATACCGGCGACCTGTGGGTGTATATTGTTATACCTCTGCCTAACTCTTCCGGGAATACAGGCGTGATGGTATGTAAGTACAGGTTTCTTCACGATGTTTTTCGTCACCAATGCCAGTGATGTCCAACATAATGTTGTAGAAATGGATCAATAAAAATATAACATCAATCTTACTACTATATGAATGCAAATGTTTTCATGGATGGAAGTTCGTTACTCGATTACTCCAGAACGGCACGAAGATACCTTATAGTCTGCGATAGCACATAGGCTCCTTTTCCTCCCATACATATTTGAGTTCCCGTAGGATAATTCGAACCTTTGCTTAATTCTCAAATCTAAGCAGACGAAGTCGCGGGCAGAAGTTAGTACAACACAATTCCCAAACTATACTCTGACCTTTACACACCTACTTAACTATTTTTTAACTCCTGAAGGTTGAACGGTAACATTATCAGTCATGCAAGTATTCGGCCGCACTTCACCGTCAGCTGTTGTTTGATGTATCTCCTTACTGCTTGAATGACTTCTAAATATGTGTAATTGCGACGCCATTGTTGTTAGAGAGCTTGTACATGTGTCTAGAAGTCTTATTGTATTGTTATATCATATTTTTGTAGCGTTACATCCGCCTTTGTACGGTGTATTTTGTTTTACATTTGTGCATAAAGCTTTAATAAATAAATAAATAATACTAGCTGACCCAGCAAACGTTGTTTTGACATTATTAAATAGATTTTGGCCGATTTTCAGACCTACCCGATATGCACACAAAATTTCATAAAAATCGGTTCAGCCATTTCGGAGGAGATTGGTAAGAAACATTGCTTCACGAGAATTTTAAATGTTCTTCTTTGTTTAAACGCGATTGGAAAAATCTCTTTTTTATGTGATAGCCGAATTCATGAGGAATAGTATAAGCGTCGTTGAGTAACATTACGCTATGACTTACGGGAGCGGGACAGTAACCAAAGAAGTAACTTAAGTAGGGTGAAAAAACGACGACGTATGTAAAAACACATAATTTTAAGGAACCCCCGACAGAAGAAAAAAATTACTACCGCAGCTAACAAAACAGCTGATAACTTTGAAACTGCTGAACCGATTTCCATCAAACAAAGTTAAGGACACTCCTGACTAATTAACCTTTGAAACGCAAAGAAACAAAATCGAAATCGGTTCATGCGTTTGGGAGCTACGATACCACAAACAGACACACACACACACAGACACGTCAAACGTAGAACACCGCGTCGTTTTTACAGTAATTTATATGGTTATTGTATGTCTACCAGTATGTTGAACCTGTGTCTATACAGCGTGTTACGGAAAGGGTATACATATAAACGGGGTGATGAGTTTACACCATTTCAGCACAAAAGCAATAACTTTGAAAATGCATAATATTCTTTTTATTTTAGACGTTTATTAAGTTTAAATCGTAACAAACGTGTCAGGAGAAACAGATCTTTATTGCAGAGTTGTTTCTTTGTGTGTAGTTTATCGACACTATTCAGCTGACATTGTGTAGTGATATGTTGAATTCAATTGGAAACATTTGATTTTTACTTAAATGATTCTTAACTTTATAATTTTGTGAGTATATTTACCAAAAATATGTTGCTATATGGTTTGTTAACACCAAAAGAACCCGTTCCTTTGATATGTATATACCCTTTCCGTAACACGCGGTATATTACTTTAATTAAATAAACAAAATCTATTATTCTTACCAAACTTTTATTCACAGTAGGTATGTCTTGCTGCGAATTTTCCAGGTTTTGTATGTTATCTGTGCTGTTACTGAATAAAAATGTATGAACTTGTGTTATTGAAATGGTGCACAAGTGGCGCAGCAACTTTTATTCACACAACTTGAAGCGCTGAAATGAAATAGAGCGTGAAGATACCAGTTGCGTGCTTATATATATTTGTCACAACCTCCATCTTTGAGGACGGACACAATATCTTTCCGTTACCTCTCATTGACAGCCGACAGAGAGATTATTTTGTAGTTTTCATCTTTTTTTAATATGTTAACTTTGGTGGTGCATCCACATTAATCTAGCCTTTTTTAGCTTTTAGGTGTTTTGGCAATGAACTCCTGTGATGGTCAACGCATTTGACATTGTTAATTACGGCAGTCAATGCTACGATAGTTTAGGCTTCGGAGATGAATACTACGATAGTGTAACTACTCTACGACGATCAATACTACGACATTGTAAGTGACAGTGGTCAGTGCTACGATAGTTAAGGCTATCGAGGTCAATACTAGGACAAGTTTAGCTGTGGCGGTCGACAATTTAAGCCACGGAATATTTTATAATTATAATGTTTTGACGACACGGTTGGCGCAGTGGCCGAGCGATCGGCTGCTGCGCTGCGTGTCGCGGGTTCGATTGCCGCACGGAACAAATATTTGTATGACCTACAGATAGTTGTTCCGGGTCTGGCTGTTTGTGTATGTGAGTTTATATGTTTGTTGATGCACCCACGATACAGGAGAAATTCCAAGAGTGGGGCATAGTTTTAAAAATAAAAAAAAACTAATCTTATATCAGGTGACAATGCAAACAAATAATGTAACATGAACACTCCCCGAATTTCATAATAATTGTTTGAATAATGCTTAACACAGAACTACCCCATGGATTGTACAATTATTATATTTTGCATACAAATAGCACACGCGATCCTTGGGGAATATTGTTGTAATTATCATGCATGCTAGACAAATTAGTACTTTGCAATGTAAACAGTATATACCTTTATTGTACACATATGTTATATACAGACAGAATCATAATGTATTGATATAGAACGTGGCAATGCTGCCAGCCTTTTGGGCACTTGTCCCGTTGACAGCGATGCGGGTGAGTTTTTTGATGCCCTATAAGCTTCCTTTTTTGTATTAACTGTACATACTCGTAGTTTGTAATCTTATTATTATTTAAGTAAGTTTTATGTTTGAATTAAATAATTATTTGTCCGACTACAGGACAAAGGCCTCTTCTCATACAGAAAAGGCACGTGTTTATAATTGCTCGAGCCTTCTCTGTTTTAGAAGAGGCCCTTTTTTTTTTTTGGTGGGTGGGAAATCATCAAATAACTTCTCCCGCCCTGGGCGGGGCGGGAGGGAGTGTCAGACTTTTGCTGACTAAAACCCACCCATGTTCCTTCTTGTGCCCTTTGCGTTCCGGGGGCGCGGTATCTCTTGCGAACAACCCGCAGCCCCGGCAGGCATCGGCCCTCAGTGGCCCCTTCCGTGCTGACATCTCTTTGAGGCGCGCGTGGAACACGAACGCGCCGTCGACACGGCCTGTCGTTATGCAACGTAAGGACGGTGAGCTACCCATTGCTCACCGTCCACAGGCCCGTATCTACGGTGGGCGGAGTCGTCTCGCGGCTCCCGTCGTCCTGAGCGTCTAGAAGAGGCCCTGCAATGGGATAATAATAGGCTGATATTATTATTATTATTTTTAAACTCAACTCGAGTTTTATTGTAACAATTAAATGGTTAATTGTTATATCTCTTTTTGTAATAAGTAAGAGAACTACTAAAATCGTGATGGCCGTTTTAAATCAAGTACTTACACTTAGGACTATTTATATAATTTTAATATTTGGTAGCTCCTTTATTATTTAAATTACAGCTTGTCTGAAGGGTATTTTCTACGATGTGCCATTTAAACATACAAATTACGCCAATTTGGCATCAGGCGCTCAATTTACATATTTTTCATTTTTATAAAGAAATCTTTTTTGGAATGAAACATAAGGTAAATTGCAAACTGTTTTACAGATATGATTAGAACAGGCACGTGGAAAGTTGTGTGAGACAAGAGATTATTGGGTTTAGTTGGCAAAACCAGCCTACCAAGTAACGGGGTGAATAGGGATGCAAAATTGAATGCGAATTGTCTCGCCATCCGATCAGAACCAGGCCCGGGTCGACGGCGCGATGTGTTCCACGCGTGCCTCAAAGAGATTTTAGCATAATAGACGGCTTCCGCAAAGGCCACTACCTGGCAGGGCTGCGGAATTTGTTCTAAAGAGTTACCGCGGCCTTGGAACGCAAAGGGCTTTAGGAGGAACACGAATCGGTTTTAGTCAGTAAGAGTCTGACACTCCCTTCCGATCCAGAGCGGAAAAAGTCATTTGATGATTTCCCATCCTTAAAAAAAAGAGGATGAATTGGGAAGATACTTTAAACGAGATTTTAACATTGAAATAGTTTAATTTAATGCCAACAAGGATCCATTGTCGGTGTATTTAAAATATCTGCAAGATATAAATACTACTGACTTTTCCATTTTCCAATGAATTCTGAGTCGCTATTGTTCCGAACTTCCGAAGGCAAGCCGGCAGGAATGGAGTTGTATGGACTCCTCGCTACTATCTATAATAGTCTATATGATACCCCTTTGGGTACTCACAAACTATGAAGTAAAAATTGCAGCCAGTGTATCAGGTCTCCTAACCATATCACTCTTATCTCGGCAACCTGTTACCGGAGATTAATTAATATACATTTGTACTAATTAAATTATCTCTCGACTTGTTTATTTACATACAGGTGTCGCTTTCAACATGATTTATTATTAAATCTCTTTGAATTATGAAAAAGACTAGCTTCTGCTTGTGACTTTGTCTGCGTAGGCATTACAAATACCTTGAAGTCCTGGCCTTAGCACTACAGTGATACCTACGTAATGTATCAAATTATTGCTCTTTTTTATTAATTTTTTTAAACAATTTGATTGCACAAGTAGAGTTATTTGAAGCTTTGTTTCAAAACATTTCAATTTCAAGATGTATATCTACTAATTATTACAAAAGCTGAAGTGATTTTTTGTTTGTTTGTCGGTATTTTTAAACGTGCTCATCTCCGCAACTACCAGTCGGATTCGGTAACTTATTTTTGTATATGACAGGCAAAAGAGTATGCTTAGATGGTTCGGTCATGTTGAGAGGATGAGTGAAAGGCGACTAACGAAAGGTATTTATATGGCTGATGTGAGTGGCAACGCCGGGATAGGACGCCCTAGAAAGACCTACCCTGACCTTATTGGTGGGGTTCTTCAGAAAGGTCGTGTGCGCAGTACTCGTAACCGGCGTGCTTGTATGAACAGATGTATGAATGTGGTCGAGGCGAAAGAAGTATGTAAAGATCGTAGCAGGTGGCGTTCTGTGGTTGATGATGTAACTTAACGCTGGTGAAAAAAACCACGCGAACGCAATAGGCTCGCCCCCTAATTCATGGCACCTAAACATACCACACATACATACATACATATCTCACATACATCAGGTATGTAAGATATATGAAGCTAATTGATATTGCAAACAAGTTATAATTATCAACTATACTTATTAACTGCCTCGTTAGCCTAGTGGTCCTAAGCGCGTCTGCTACGCTAGAGGTCTTGGGTTCAATTTCCAGGTTAAGCAAAAAGTGTTATTGGGTTTTTCTATGAAATTCTCAGTAGCAGCTCGGAGTTAGGATTTGTGCCCGGTTAATGGCAATAATCTCGCCCCCTATTACATGGGACCTTAACATACCGGCGAACTGTGGGTGTACACTGGTACACCTCTGCCTAACCCTTCGGGGAATACAGGCGTGATGGTATATTATAATTATATGGTATATTATATACTAGTAAACATAAACACCACAAAAATATAGCGGGGCGCCGAGCCTTTGGTCGAATAACATACTTTTATATTTTCCTTTTAAACTTTGCTTTCGAGTAATTTACATTTAAATCGGCGACAGCGATCTTCAAGACACGCGACCACGTATTTTAAACATAATTTCAAACCATCCTATAGCCTGAAGCACTTTGTAATTCAACTTGATGACAACTCATTGCATAAATAACGAAACACCGAAAAATTTTTGTATTAATATATTTACATCTAGTTATGTGGGCGGTAATTAATTTACCTCTTTCTAAATGCACAAGACTATGTAATGAGCAATGTTAATGTTTGAGAAACTGTGACGGACTTCTGTTCTATTGGATTTAGTTCTGTCAAAAGCAACCAACACACGTTCAATTTTAGTAGTAGTAAAGCTCTTTGTAAATGAGCTCATCCGGGGAAGTACTACCACCATACCTATTTCTGCCGCAAAGCGGCGTTGCTGTGTACCGGTTTGAAGGGTATGGGTGCCGGTATAATTAAAGGCACATGAGACATGACAACTTTATCTCTGGGATAGAACTATATTTCTGGTAATGTAGATGTAGTCTATAGGCGGCGGTGACCACCTAACATCAGGTGAGCCGTCGACTTGTTTGCCATCCAAAGATATAAAAAAAAAATGAATCTTTGGACATATTACCTACTAGTAGTAATTTTGAATATATATTAACGGTGATTAATTTTAAATATATTCTAAGCTAAATTTTGGAAAAGCATTGAATTATATTGCTGGATTACTGTAACACATTTAACATATTTTATAAGTTTGACGAAATTAATTAAATTATTAAAATATTGTTATGTGTTTCACTTCCATTTTATTTATTTGTTTATATGTCACTAGCGGGTCCGGCAGACGTTATCCTACCCTAAAATTCGGTGCAAAAATCTAGGTCCAGCCTACCCTACCCCACCTACCTACCTACTTACCTACCCTACCAATCTGCCTACGTACCCTATCAACCTACCTGCCTACCTACCTACATACTTACCCTACCCTACCCCTACATACCCGCCTACCCTACCAACCTACCTACCTACCGTACCCTATCTACCTACCTGTCTCATGTCCACTCGACACAGCAGTATCAGTCTAACAGATTTAGGGATAAAGGAAAGCGTAGTAATTTTTTTGGTACCGATTTTCAGAGCAGGACAGCGGACAACGGCCCGCTTAAAAAGTATCCTATGTCCGTCTCCTGGTTCTAAGCTCTCCCCACCAATTTTCAGCCAAATCGGTTTAGCCGTTCTTGAGTAGTAAATAGTGTAAATAACTCGACTTCCTTTTATATTTATAGACTAGCGACCTGCCCGCGACTTTGTCCGCGTAGCTTATTTTACCCGCGTTAAATTACGTCTTTCATTACTGCTCCTTTAACAATGTAGCTATCTATTGGTGAAAATGTTAAAATCGGTCCAGCAGTTTCGGAGCCTATTCGGTACAAACAAACAAACAAAAAAGTCTTTCCTCTTTGTAATATTACATAACTTCAAAACTAAACGTCCAATTTTAATTATTCAAAGATCAAATATTATCTTCATAAACTGTACTTAGTGATGAAATAATTTATTTTGATAAGGATTATTAGCATGAATAAAATAAACGTGTTTAAATGTAGTCCAAAAAAAAACAAGCTTTTTAAATAAAAAAACGTTTGTTGTGCCTCACTTGACATAGTATGTCGCGGACTTTTTTGTAGATATTTATATGATCTACAATTAATTAGAACATTTTATGGTTCTATCTTTTATAGTTTAGGCAGCGTACGCAAAATAACTAACTTTTCTGGTTAACTTTTTACACCTTGTGTCCGAAAAAGTCAAATACCTTACGGAACCCTATTTTTTCCAAAATAAAATATAGCCTATGTTACTCACTCGTGGATAATGTAGCTTTCGAATGGTGAAAGAATTTTTAAAATCGGTCCAGTAGTTTTTGAGCCTATTCATTACAAACAAACAAACAAAGTTTTCCTCTTTACAATATTAGTGTAGATTAGAACTATCTACTAACCAATCGAGGACTCATTTATACTTTTTAGGGTAACTGTAAAGTTACAATGTGTGTAAAACGAAATGAGAAAACTAAAATTGGAAATGTTGAACAAATTACTTTCATTTATGCTCACATCTGTTTGGTAAAACAAATGAACATGACACGATGGCCCACTGGTGAGGGCACCTCTCATATGTGGAGTTGCAGGTTCGCCACCGGGTACGGCGAAGTGCTCACGACTCGTGGCGGCTACTGTACTAATGTAACTTTTCAAACATATGTACTTTCTAAGTTTTTTTATCTTTTTGCCCTGCAGTGGGACAACAATAGGCTTGTATTATTACTATTGATAACACAAAAGTGTTTTTTACTTACACACACATAAATATACCATAACGCCTGTATTCCCCGAAGGGTTAGGCAGAGGTGTAACAATGTACACCCACAGTTCGCCGGTATGTTTAGGTCCCATGTAATAGGGGGCGAGTCTATTGCCATTAACCGGGCACTAATCCTAACTCCGAGCTGCTACTGAGAATTTCATAGAAAAACCCAATAACACTTTTTGCTCGACCTGGGCATCGAACCCAAGACTTCTAGCGTAGCAGTCGCTCTTAGGACCACTAGGCCATCGAGGCAGCTGTTTTTTATATGTTTAGGCTAAACAACTGTTTATGTTCATGGTGGAGGAAAACGTGTTGCGCCGATCCCAAGTAACATCGGACAGAAAAATAATGACAGAGGGTAACTTAAATATGATCTTAAACTTAATTTAGGTAGAACTTTTTATTTAAAACAAAGAAATTTTATAAGTTCATTTTCGGATTCCATAACTAAAAACGTTTTATTTTTTATTGCTTTATTTTATATTTGCTTCCTGTATTTTATTGGAAATAGGGCAAAAGTCTCGAAGACACTTCAAAGGATTCCTTGTGTTGCAACTTTTTTCCACTTTTCTCGGAACAATATTTGGAAAGAAATAAATAAATAATATGCCTCGTTTAATGAAATATTTCAGTTGGAGTTCGCATTTCAAATTCAATTGTGTTCCTTTATTTTCTTTTTCGAACATGAGCTTTTCAAACTTTATATGTTATATTTTGATGGCCAGCATAACGGCCTAGTTTGACATGAGCTGTTTGTTAATCTCTACTTTCATGGTATGATAGCTCACTTTACCTAAATTCATCAAAGGAGACTTTTCTAGAATAACACTGCAGGTTAACATGATAGAAAAGAAAATAATACAGGGTAAAGCAAAATTACAAAAAATAATCATTAGAGTACTTATGTACTTAGAGGAGCATAGATACAAACAAATACACGCGAAAGTAATTTGATTCATCCAAATTTGTATCACCCATCAGATATTAAACAAAATCCTTTGAAAAGAAAAGTAACAAATTGGAAACTGCTGTAACGGTAGGACATAATAAAACATTGTTCTACGCACTATGCAATATTACGAACATCTTTATAAACATACCATGTTTCTGGCAATCAGTATATCGAAAATATACTATTCTACAAAAACAAGACAAGAGGCAACCAGATACCTCCCTACTGATAAAAAAAAACTCTAAAGTATGACAAATTAAAATTGTTCCTAGTAATTTTTCCACTCACCTATTTAATTTTTCCACGCGCAAAAATCTCAATATAGAACAGAACAACAGGGACACGTAGTAAGTGCATAGGGGGACAGACAGAACATCGGGGAACAAAGACCAAGACTCATTGTCTCACAACAATAGAGCAAGTCCATTACCTGCCAGTTATTTGTGTCGTATTTGTCGCGAATCAGTGTAGGCGACACACTGTGCAGTGTTTGTTCAACTTTATTTTTTTCTTTAGCTTTGATTCGAGAGCTTCCATGTTGTCTATGTTGTATTCTGAATTTGAATTCTTATTTTAAAAGTGTGTATTGTAAACTTGATGCCCTTTATGAAGAACGGTTGCATTATAGGTACTTACTTACTTACTTATTTGGCCAGCGTATTTTATTCTTTGTTAATGAGTCAAGCGAGCTTAAGCCAAAAAAGCCAAGAGGCAAATAAGGACGGCGAGGTGCTACCAGGTCACGGGTCACGGGTTTGATTCCCGCACGAAACAAATTGTTGTATGGTCTTTTTCAGTTAATTCGTGAGGCGCACTAGACGCACAATTAATATAAATCTAAAATTATCAGTCCACCTTGAGAAGGCGTGATGATCAATGCTCGCGCCTTCTCTGTATGAGACAATGCAATTGGACAATAATAATCTGTTATTATCAAATAAATAATAAGTAACAAATACAAGTAGTTTACTATTGGTTGAAAATAATTTCTTTACTTACTTAGCTAAAAATGAAGAAGAAAAACAAAGGTCAAGTAAAGGATTTGTGTGTTTTAGATTTAGAAATAAATAAAAGCTGTTAAAAGCTTTCGAGATTAATCCGTTGAGTTGTCGGTCGAGCAATTTACGTTAAAACGTTACGCTTTTTTTTAACCATTTCATTGAAATTGGATAAAACGCTTAAATGTAATCAATACGTTCTTAAATAAAGTATTCACTAAATGATATTAGTTTCTTGATTGTGTTCTTCTCACTAATAACTACTACTATAAGAGTAATTTGATATAATACTTATTTATTTTGAATATTTATTATATTATTAATTTTATGCATTGGCAGGGCAAGGCAGCGCCCTAAGCTGCCGTGATTGGACATTATTAAAAATTTGAATCCATTACAAACTATAAAACTCTTAATTTATTACATCAGTACAGATAACGTGCTCACTACTTGAGAACAAGCCGACACTTGATCCAATATAAAAAAAAAACAATCGATTATTATTTTTATTTTATTTCTTTCTTTAACCTATGAATTTAAAGGCAATAAATAGGCTCGCCCCCTATAACATGGGACCGTAACATAAGGGCGAACTGTGGGTTGTACAATTGTACATTGTTACACCTCTGCCTAACCCTTCGGGGAATACAGGTGTGATGGTTATCATACATCCTTATAGTAGATACATCCTTATAGTACAGACAGCGTCATCAACTGGTAACCCCCTTTTCGAACTAATGCAAGAGGAGTAACCAATTGATAGCGCGGTCTGTACAACAAGAATACTAGGTGTACATGGGCAGGTAAAACTTGTAAAAGGTGACATGACCTACATAAGCCATATATGTTTGCTATTGTCTACTGCGTCACTGTCCTAGGACAATACAGACCCTGTGGGCGTTTAAATCTCTATAAACTTTAATGCAGGTTCAATCTCACTCACACCGACACCCACTGTTCGCCGGCACATTTTTATTATTAATTAATTAATTAATTTATTTATTTATTTATTTATTCATTTATTTATTTATTTATTTATTTATTTATTTATTTATTTATTTATTTATTTATTTATTTATTTATTTATTTATTTATTTATTTATTTATTTATTTATTTATTTATTTATTTATTTATTTATTTATTTATTTATTTATTTATTTATTTATTTATTTATTTATTTATTTATTTATTTATTTATTTATTTATTTATTTAAGAACTTTGGAAGACTTACAGCTAAATACACTGGTGATAAATAACAGTACATTTTATTTAGTTTTTTATTCTTTACTTTTATTATGTATTTAAACTTACTTATTATATACGAACGTAAATTGAAACAATTGTTGTTTCTACATTACCGGTGGAAAGTTTTGGTACAAACTCGAACACAGTATAACTTGTTGAAGTTGGTTGCGTAATCAATATACTTTGACTTCCCGTTCCTGTATTGGAAGAAGTTGGTCGCAACAACTAAGATATCGATTACTTACCGTGTTTCGTGCGTTACACAGTATTATAACAGGATGATTTAAAAATCAATGCATCTTTCAGAGGATGGAAGTAGGAGGTACCCTGGAAAGTAACCAGAATAATTCGCCCTTTGAAATAAAATAATTAAAAAAAACATCATCTATTCATTCATTTTGAGCGAAGAATGTATTCATTCGTTTTCGGGTTTGATTTAAACAATTGGTAATATTGACTATAATAAGAAAAATCAAAATCGATTGTACTAAAAGGAAATAACCCTTTAAACGATATTTAGACATAACATACCATCACGCCTGTATTCCCCGAAAGGTTAGGCAGAGGTGTAACAATGTACACCCACAGTTCGCCGGTATGTTCAGGTCCCATGTAATAGGGGGCGATCCTACTGCATTAACCGGGCACAAATCCTAACTCCGAGCCGCTACTGAGAATTTCATAGAAAAACCCAATAACACTTTTTGCTCGACCTGGAATTTGAACCCAAGACCTCTAGCATAGCAGTCGCGGTTAGGACCACTAGGCTACCGAGGCAGTTAAAAATAATATATGTGTTTTTTGTTTTGAACTAAAATAATAATAAAAATTCATCATTCATTTATTCATTTCGAGCGAAGAATGTATTTATTCGCTTTCTAATTTGGTTTACACAATTGGTAATAATGACTTTAATAAGAAAAATATAAATCGATTGTACTACCAGGAACAAAACCATTAAACGGTATTTAGACGGACAGCGATAAACATTTTGCAAATGTAATCCTTACACACAGAAGGCACAAACATTATCACTGAGCTTAGGCGGGTTCACACTACAGCATTATATTACACAACGACATTACGACATATTGTGACTTCACATCGATATCTCACACCTCGATACACTAAATCGACTTGACATGCGACAATCGAACCACTGGAGTACGTCAAATATATCCGGTCATGTTACAATCGACACTACTGTAGTGTGTTTCACGTTACATGGCTTAATTGGTAGAGAAACACGCTACGAAAATCACTAGTTTTAATATAAATCGCGCTCTGTAAGTTTAATATAAATGCCTTATTCTTAAGGTCTCATCATCTACTTAGCCTTTTCACAACTATGTTGAGGTCGGCTTCCAATCTAACCGGATGCAGCTGAATATCAGTGTTTTACATGGAGCGACTGACTATCCGTAACGACTGTCAAAGATCTACGAATGACAGCCGGGACCAACGGCTTTACGTGCTTTCCGAGGCACGGGGGTGTCACACCACCAACTTCCAAACTACGGGTTGCTACTGAGAAATGCGTAATGGTTTTCCATTACGCATTTCTCAGTAGCTGATGAAAAAAAGAAAAGTGTTATCGGGAAAAAACCCAATAACACTTTTCTTTTTTTCATCAGTCTTCGTCAGTTCTTTTTTGCTCATCAGTCACGCTTGCGACCACGAGACCAACGGGGTTGTTAGTTGAGATTAGTCATCTCTTAACTGCCATGGCTTACATCTTTAGTACCTACAATTTTTTTTTATTGTATTGTATTCATCTTCATTGTTATCACACGTAGAAGCAACAAGAATATTGTAACTAAGATTTTGTGAAAACCAAATTGGAAGAAAAGAGTGTCCATGGAGTTTCTTGCTCGTTCTTCTCCATAGAGACCTACGCTTTGGAACGAGCAACTAGCTTCAACTTTTAAATGTAACTTCTTGACAATTCAAAAGTGCCTGTAAATGGTCTAATCGAAATAAATGCTTTGACTTTGACTTTGGTCAGAAAAGCGTAAAGTAGCGAAATAGGTTTCAATATTTAACAATAAAAGCGACTCGCTGGCATTATACGTTTCACCAATGTGTGGTATGTACTTTCTATGTTAATATTGGGCATCTGAAGCCGTTGAAAGTAAACATTTTTTAGAAAATCTGTACTTACAATTAATAATAATAATAATAATTGTTTATTGACCAATAAAAGTTACAGATTACAATTAAACACTACATTATTAATGTTGCAGAATCTGTACAGTAAAATTATGTAACCCTGCCTCTCAAACTAGGGTTACCTGTATTTTGAGAGACCGAATTATGTATTGATTAAGTAATTAAATTAGGTTTATTCAATTAAGTCCCTATGACATTGTCAATCGAGCTTGAACATGCGTGATGATCAATGTTCGTGCCTTTTCTATATGAGAAGAAGTTTTAACTACTAGTCGGACAGTATTGAGCTGGTATTATTTTCCCCTATATATATTATGAATATCATCAAAAACTGCTTCTTTCAGGCATATATTATTTATTTTCCAAAAAATCGAGACAATACCCCATAATTCTTTACAAATACCTACGACATTGATATAAGCTTTACGTTTGGTTTACGGCAGCTGCTGAGATTACGTCCATCTTGTCGCCATCAAATGTTGCTAGTAGTTGTCCTGATTAACGAAGCATCAAGTCGTGGGTGGTCGCAAGTGTGCATGTTTCCTGTCTACAGAATGCGACTCGGGATTGACTAGTTAGGCATGTATTACCTACAAGATTGTAGAAACGTACACGTTGTAGGGCAAAGGTTTCAAATATCCAATAGACTACAGTTGTCAATTGCGTCAGCTGCGACTGGATGGGGTAATTCTAGTATCTTTTAGGAACAGCCATTTTCTAAACTGTTGTTTTTGTTCAGCTGTTTTATATAAAGTTAAGTATTTTGTCGATAAATGTCGATTTGTCAATCTGTTATCTGTTTAGTTTGTAGTAGTTGTGTTATTTCTAAATGTTTTGGCTTGATGATAATTTCTCCCCTCGTAAGAAATAATTTTGTATTTTAACATAGGTTTAGTTTTAGCATACATACCATCATGCCTGTATTCCCCGAAGGGTTAGGCAGAGGTGTACCAAAGTACACCCACAGTTCGCCGGTATGTTTAGGTCCCATGTAATAGGGGGCGAGCCTATTGCCATTAACCGGGCACAAATCCTAACTCCGAGCTGCTACTGAGAATTTCATAGAAAAACCCAATAACACTTTTTGCTCGACCTGGGAGTCGAACCCAAGACCTCCAGCGCAGCAGTCGCGCTTAGGACCAAGGCTAACGAGGCAGTTGTATGAGGTGTATGTGTGTGTGTGTGTGTGTGTGGGTATGTTTAGTTTTAGCTAAAGATTGTACTGATATGCTTTTTCTAAGTATCGTTAATTGATTACATTATATCAGTCTAACTTTAATTCACTGGCTCAATATATTTAAGCTCAATACAGTAAAGTGATGGCCTGAAACACAGGTTTGTATTAACCTAGATCGGGCGGGTTGCTTCCTAACTTTTCTATTACGAACCATCGTAACTTGCATCGATAATACAAATATTTTAGTTAAAATTAACTTTTAGGCACTATTATGTAAAGGGAAAATGTTACTTTTATTGACTAAATGCAAACTCTTTTGTAATCGTTTATTCTTAAATAAATTATTATTATTATACTAATTTATTAGTCACTCGATGCATATAAATTACATTTTTAAATATTGATATAAAAGTAAAAACATTTAAAAATATAAAAAAAATATTTATTATTATTATTAATTATGTGTTGTTCTTTGGGATATTTCTTGTAAATTTCTCTACTTTTTAACGCTACACATGGATTGTCAAAACAAGATTGCAAGGATAAGCGATGTGAAGTGATAAGCTCCCATAAAGATTACTTGTATGACTTTCGTGGAAATAAAATTAAAATAGAAACAAGATATTCCATCATGATTGAAAAAATAAAAATAAGGTAGCTTCGTAGTTGAAATACGGAACGTATAAACGTGATGAATGCTTTTTAATATGAGAGCATACATCATGCGGATCTGATGGTTGTTTTCTTAAACAGATATTAAAATGTCGTGTAGCCCCAGTGGGTAAGGTGTCCGCCTTTCATACCTAAAGTTGTGGGTTCGAAACCAAATGTGAATAAATACCAATGTGGCACAAATAATTGTAATAATCATATTTTATTATCATTAACAAAATTTGTTTTAATTATACATATTTATATAGGTTGTAGAGGTCAGATAAGCAGTCGCTCCATGTAAAACACTGGTACACAGCTGCATCCGGTTAGACTGGAAGGCGACCCCAACATAGTTGGGAAAAGGCTAAGTAGATGATGATGATGAATTATAGATATTTATCTCGAACATCGCGAAGAAACCTGGAATCTATAAGTCTAATCTTAGCGACAATTAGTACTGAAATGTAGTTAGAAATACTCGTAAAATAGAGGCATTTTTGTCAGGTTGAGACTGAGATTAGAATAGGAGGATTCATAAAAGTTACTAGACTAGCCTCGTGTTTTATTATAGAATGGTTTTGATCATACTATATCGTAACACCACTGAAGCTTTAGCCTATCATTTTTGAATTCTGCATCATTGAAACATTGTCTCCTTGCCTACACAGGCGTACCTACGCCTCTTTCATATCCATAGGCAATTGTAGCAATATCGTCCCAATTTTCCGAATCCTTGCTATATTTAAGTGCGATGCAAAAATTTGTAAATCCCCTATCGAATACACACATGATCACGTGTGAAGACAAATACTTATCTCTGTACCTTACGGAGGGATCCGAACAAGAACAAACGGTTCTTTAGAATGTTTCCTTAAACCTGAAATAGACTGAAGTTTCCAAGAAATAGAGTTCAAAATACGAAGAAAACAAAAAGTTTTTGTGTAGTGATACTACGGTAATGTGACTTTGTAAGGCGATAACACTGTGCGAGCTTTATTAAAGTTTTGAACATCGAACCTCTGATCCTTGCTAAAGTGTTATCTCGTATCACCAAAGATCACAATGATATTGGCAAATGAACGCAGATTTTTGTCGGTGTTTCCCAAAAGTCGGACTTTGATGTGTGTCCAAATATTTTAGAAGGATTTGTTTACATCAACAACATACCATCACGCCTGTATTCTCCGAAGGGTAAGGCAGAAGTGTACTTATGTACACCCACAGTTCGCCGGTATGTTTTAGGTCTCATGTAATAGGCGGCGAGCCTATTGCCATTAACCGGGCACAAATTCAAGCTGCTACTGAGAAATCCCTAATGGAAAAACCCAATAAAACTTTGCTCGGCCTGAGAATCGAACCACGTTAGAGACATTGTCGGTTCCATTTGCCATCACAAAATATAATTACAATTTGTGCTTGTCGTACAAAATTAAACCAAAACGGTATAGGATAGTCGAATTTCAAACACGAAAATCAACTCTAATTCACGCTCAAACCAACCCACCATCCTACTGAAGCCAAAATAGTCAAATACTCTATAAACCCTCAATTACGGGACACTATCAAAACCAATTTATGTACACTAGGCTCCCGATACACTGAACCGCGCCGCGTTAAACAAACTACACATACGCGCGGGATTACTAGCCAAATACTTCCGTATATAAAGCTACAGCTGTTTGGACCAGCACCAGTTTATTGCTTCTGTTAGTCAGTGAACTGTAGCGACTAAAATCGCGGGTCGCGTCCCACACGACCTGGATGGCAAAATATGCACATAAAATGAAAAACACAGCAATGAAGGTGTCCTTTTACGAATATTGGCAGGATGAATAAAATGGTTTGCATGTAAAGTGAGTTTTATTTTTCCAAAAAATAATATGGTTCAATCTTTTTACTACTCAAATTGTGAATGGAAACTTGTTTGTTAGTGTTAAGTGTTTATTTGATTCGAACTTGCTTGCTTTCCTGACTTGCATTTCCATTACAGCCAAGTGTCAAAATCATAACATTTATTTAAATTCAACCATTTAACGAGACTTACTGTCTTGGTAGCCTAGTGGTCCTAAGCGGGGTCTTGGATTCGATTCCCAGGGCGAGCAAAGCGTTATTGGTTCTTTTTCTATGATATTCTTAGTAGCTGCTCGGAGTTAGGATTTGTGCCCGGTTAATGGCAATAAGCTTGCCCCCTTTTACATGGGACCTAAACATACCAGCGAACTGTGGTGTACATTGGTACACCTCTGCCTAAAATTTCGGGAAATACAGGCGTGATGGTATGTATGTAAATCATTTATAGGCACTTTTGAATTGTCAAGGAGTTGGTCAGTTAGACAGAAAGTTGAAGCTAGTTGCTCAGGTTGGGGTGATGTAAAGGAACGAGTGAGATATGCTATGAAGATGCGATTTACATGTATGTTGAAAATTAGCGTCGTTGAAGTCCATTTTATCATAGCTACACTATGAAAATTAAGCGATCCTATGGGTTGGTAACATCAGTATCCATCGCTACACAATACTAATGATTTCAAGAGGTAAGTTTTGGTTGTTTCTTGTTTGTAAGAGGTAATCTCTGGCAATACAAGTCCGATTACAAAAAATCTTTCATATTAGAAGGTTACGTACACTATCGCCGATTGCCATGTGATGTGTTTTACGGTATATATAACGTGAGCGAAGTCGCTGGCAGAAGCTAGTCTCTTATACTTTTTGTGTCAAACAGAAGTTCCCAATGGGCTTCTTATATTACTTAAATAGCTGAACAAACACATCGTGCTTACTACAGAGTTGTAACAATTAATGAACATCTAACTTTTCTCATCTATGTATGTAACTAGTTCAATTTCCGGACGTTTGCTAACCAATTCTCATTTCAATTTAACTGGATTCTAGTTTAACTTATTTCCTTCCTGGGCTAACTATTAAGTTTAATGTTAGTCCAATAAGTGCCTGGTCGGAAAACTTGTAATCCTTATTCTTATCCTTATATATATATACTTGACCATTTACTTGCTTCTTGTTAACGCGACTGCTACGCTACAGGTCCTGGGTTCGATTCCCAGGTCGACCAAATGTTATTGGGTTTTTCTATGAAATTCTTAGTAACAGCTAGGAGTTAGGATTTGTGCCCGGTTGATGGCAATAGGCTCGCCCCCTATTACCTGGGACCTAAAACATTCCGCGCAGACTGCGGGTGTACATTGGTACATGGTACACCTCTGCCTATCCCTTCCCTTGATGGTATGTATGTATGCATTTACTTGTAACAGAATATTGAGCTGCTCTATTGTGTTACTCTCCCACGAATATTGAGCACAACACTCGACGTTTGTTTACAATTTGATTTACAAACGAACGAGTGACGTTTAGCTTGTGACCCAGAATTGATACGATCTGCAGATCCGACATTTCAATAAAGAGTAAGTGCAAAATAAAAAGTCATCCTGAAGATCAATTCTCCTAACTAAAAATGTTTAAAATCTATTCGCAATCTTCAGCGGCAATGACAGCCAAGATTTGTCAAAAGAGTAGTGAAGTTAGAGGTATTTTTGGCAAACTGAGATTAGAATAAAAAAATCGGGTGGGGCTGTGTCGGGGCAGACGGCCGTTGGTTTAACGTGTTACGTCTATGTCAGTGAGTGCCTTTTACTATTGAAAATCGACACCTATTTCGTTACAATTCGCGTACATACATTTTAAAGACGTTCCACGTCAAAAAGAGAATGTAAAATTAGAATGAAATTAGGTTTTTAAACTGCAGAAATTGTCCTCTTGTACTTATAAACAAACTTTTTTACAAAAAGGCAACCTCCTTCAAAATCCACCGACTTCCAAAGGTTTATTTTTGTTCCAGATGGGAAATCATTAAACGACTTCTCCCCTGAACTCGTTGACTTTCAGAGTTAAAGTTATATTTTACAATTTTGCGATTTTTAGTATTAATTTCCTGTCATCCAAATCCATAAAGCAACAGTTATACTAAGTAAATTAACAAGAGACCACTTAAAACTCACAAGAAATCAGAATACGCTAATTCGTTTACTTGGATGACATACTCTTTTTATTTTTTTGTTTCCCAACTACTGAACCGATTTCTATAAAATTAATATGGGACCACCTTTGAAGTATGAACTATCAAAAAAAAACATCATTAAAATCGATTCATAATTGGCGGAGATATCGCGTAACACATAGACAAAACAGAAAAAAAACATACAGACGAATTGATAACCTACTTATTTTTGAAGTCGGTTAAAAATAAAAAAAGGTTAAAAAAGGTCAGCAAAGGTAAAACAGTTGATTTCTTAGATTTGTCTCACTAATGTAAATGTGAAAGTTCGTGTAGATACATCCACCCACATCCACCCACCTTCTCAAGCCCGTACAACCTGACAGACCATATTCTGACTTAACACTAGGACATTATGAATTACTTATCCGATCTCATGAAGGTCCTATAACATACCATCACGCCTGTATTCCCCGAAGGGTTAGGCAGAGGTGTACCAGTGTACACCCACAGTGTGCCGGTATGTTTAGATCCCATGTAATACGGGGCGAGCCTATTGCTATTAACCGGGCACAAATCCTAACTCCGAGCTGCTACTGAGAATTTCATAGAAAAACGCAATAACACTTTTTGCTCTACCTGGGAATCGAACCCAAGACCTCTAGCGTAGCAGTTGCGCTTAGGATCACTAGGCTACAAGGTAGTTACTAGTCTTATACGATGCAAATAAAGTAGTTCCACCCATTACGAAGTTTATAAGTAAATTCAGTCCTTATTATGTTAGGCTGAGAGAATAAAATAGTTATTCTATACATAAATATACTAAATCTATACATACGGGTTGTAAAAAAGTCGGGAACACGGCAGACGTGAAACGTTTAAACCAGCAAGTTTTAATGTTGAAGATTTCAATACTTTTCGCTTTTCTGACTTCATATTATTTCTTTGACACCTTTGGCTGACTGGTAAAGAATGGCCCAAAAGGATTAAGTCCGCTTATGAAAGCGGTATGAACCGTTGTTGTTTAAAATATAAATAAATTACCTCTAGTACCTAGCAAGAGTAATAGAATTTGACATTGTTAAGGAAATCCTTTTAAAAGTACTGAAAATTAAAAAGGATTAGTTAATTATGAACTTGGAAGGAGTTTTCAGATTACGAAGTAATTTCCTCGTTAATTTTATCTTCCTCATTTTCATTCCAAAATTGATCATTAAATACTTATGTTTGTCTTTAAATAGATCATTCACTAAAATCACATGATCTCTGAAAGCACATTCTATTAATGAAAAATGTTCATGGTGTTGTTGCAATCTCATCTTAGCGACAATTAATGTAAAAACTAGACATACCATCACCAATACCATATATAATACATACCAATGTACACCCACAGTTCGCCGCTATGTTTAGGTCCCATGTAATAGGGGGCGACCTATTGCCATTAACCGGGCACAAATCCTAACTACTACTGAGAATTTCATAGATAAACCCAATAACACTTTTTTTTTTTTTTTTTTTTTTTTCACTTTTTTGCTGGATCTGGGTATCGAACCCAAGACCTCTAGCGTAGCAATCGCGGTTAGGACCACTAGGCTAACGAGGTTAAAAATATGTCGGTAAATTAGAAGAAAATTTAGTGTATTGATTGCGATCGTTCCTAAAAATTTGTAGAATTGTATACTCACTTAGATAAGGTAATAACGACTTTCAGAAACCGAAACTTCTTATCATGAAAGTTACAAAAGTTAGTGTCAAAGAATATTTGTCTCGAGTTCATGATATTTGTTGTGAGCATAAATAATACTTATGTGAAGGGTTCGTTTGTTCTCATTAACTCACTAATTATGAGGGCCAACTAATTAATATATTTGGATGTAGTTCTACCATAACAAGCCAACCAACAATCTGCGGTTAAAGATACTTATTTTCTCAAAAGAATTACAAATTCACTTGTAGAGAAAACATAATTAAGTTTATGACAATGTTATCTGCCAGTAAGCGTAGATAAAAACACACATCGCTCTAGCATAATAAATACAAAATAATAAACAAATCAGAAGTAGGAAGGTTAGACACTAGAAACATCACAATAGTTTTGAGCAATGAGGGTAGGTTGCAATTTTAATGCCGCTTCATGTTTACTAAGGCCTTCTTTTTTTTTTTTGGGGTGTGGGAAATCCTCAAATAACTTCTCCCGCCCTGGGCGGGGCGGGAAGGAGTGTCAGACTTTTACTGACTAAAACCCACCCATGTTCCTTCTTGTGCCCTTTGCGTTCCGGGCGCGCGGTATCTCTTACGAACAACCCGCAGCCCTGGCTTTACTAAGGCCTACGACATAAAGCAGAACGTAAGATATTAATCAAATTGTTTTCGGTTACTATTTGTACATTTAACTTATTTATTCTTGTTTTATAGACTATCTTTATTTGTTTGTTGTGTTTTTTTTATTTTTTTTTATTTATAGATAATATTCCTCTTTCCATATTTAGTCCTAGGCTGGGTTAAGCAGATGTCATTTGCTTGTCTTGTCAAAATTGTATAGGTTTGTGCCCTTTTTGTAAGCATTAGCCTCGTTGCCTCGTTAGCCTAGTGGTCATAAGCGCGACTGCTACGCTAGAGGTCTTGGGTTCGATTCCCAGGTCGAGCAAAAAGTGTAATTGGGTTTTTCTATGAAATGCTCAGTAGCAGCTCGGAGTTAGGATTTGTGCCCGGTTAATGGCAATAGGCTCGCCCCCTATTACATGGGACCTAAACATACCGGCGAACTGTGGGTGTACTTTGGTACACCTCTGCCTAACCCTTCGGGGAACACAGGCGTGATAGTATGTTATGTCATCAATAACAATGTACTCCCAAAACTTATGCTTACAATAGATTTAAAATTAATCAGGAAAAAGGGTTTTGACAAATGACAAAGGGTTGGGAAAATTCTGACGTGGGTTGGTTCGTTCTGACAGAACTAACCCCAATTAGCAACGTTCGTTTTAACACTTTGTAAAGGGTTAATCAGGGCACAAACAAAAGGCTCATTATTTGTCTGGCTATAAAAATATTTGCTATAGACATCGCAGGGAAGGGTGGAGGGTCAATTTCTGTCAGAGGGAGCGGAAGCGAAAATTACTAAGTTATTTTTCTTGTTATTATAATTTATTTTAAATTAATGTGGGATTGTGGGCTCAGAGTAAAACTGCTTGAATAAGGTTCTGTTACAATTTATTTTAAGTGAGAAGAACTAAGAGCTCACGTCTTCTTTCACGTCTTTCGCCATCCTCCCTTTGTCCTCTCTCTCCCTCACTCTCCATATATGCATCCCTTTCGCTCACTCTTATATTCCATTTCCCACAAATATACATTTAACACAGAGCTAAGTTTAGGTATCTATTTATAAATACAATACATATTCACCGCCCCGGTGGCGAGCACGGCTGTTAAGAGCGGGGTCCTGGGTTCAATTCCCAAGTCGGGCAAAAAGTGTTATTGGATTTTTCCATTAGGAATTTCTCAGTAACAGCCCGGAGTTTCTAAGTTGGTGGTGAGACACCCCAGTACCGCGGAAAGCTCGTAAAGCCGTTGGTTCTGCGCCTGATATCTCCCCGGTTGTGTCCCCTCGAACTATGAGAGTTAGGGAGTGCGCCTGTGTTTGCGCACACACTTGCGCACTATAATACCTCCTGCGTACTTGGCTAGTCTGAATAAAGATTAGCCGCCGTGACCGGAATCGGTCTGGAGAATACACATATTCAATAAATACTGATGAACGTAAATTCTTCAGTATTACCGACCAAAAATGATTACCGTAAAATGGTTACCGTTGCCCCACGCCATTAACCTTAATTTATTAAACCCAATTAGGTATTTGTGTATATAGTAAGTAGCAAATAAATGTAGTCAATACAAATCTGTCCGCACCTTAATATCTCAACAAAGACTAACTTTTCCGTTTTCTCTCAATTGACAAAAATGTGTTGCCTTTCGGTTTCAGTGCTTCATGGACACCCATATATTAGAAGGGACACGACACGGAACGCCACTTTTGTCTCAAATAGTTCGCGATCTTACAGTCACCCTACATGACTTCTCGTTTGTCTAGACTACTATTAAATTGGTGTTTATGTGTTCCACTCATGGTGGTATATGAGAGTTTCAAGTTATTTTGCGTTTGGAATCAATTTTAGATATTTTGGTGACATAATTTTTAATACATGAATAGCCTACAATTATGAAAAGGGATCATATAAATAATTGGTCGCGTATTAAACCTACATTTCATATTGCGTGAGGAAACTATGGACACGACTTTTAATAGTAAATAATTTATTTGAAAAAGAAAAGAATTTCTACAATTTTGGAAACGAAGGAGTTTTTTTATACAATGGTCCATTCAATATTAAGCCAACACCTGAAGTATTTTAGGTTTTGGATTAAATAGTATGGAATGAACTTTTATGGTAAAGCGTTTGATGAAACAATCTTATTGATATAGATTTACTTAAATGAAAATGTTGACACAGTGTTCTCCTTTATAAAAATAAGTACTTTAAGTACCTCTTTACGTTTTTGAAACAGAACAATAGCATTGTTACAATTTTTGAGAATTGAGGCCACCGCATGTGAACAACATGTGGATTGACTTGTTGGAGGAAATTTACTGAAATAGGCCATTATCTATCACTGCACGTGGGCGATTTCCGACAAATCATTCCACTTTTGACACAATGTCTACAGCTTAATTTCCAAGATTCAGGAGAGGTTGTTGTGGTTTCCTATTTATATCCACAATACCAATAATATGTACCTAGCCTACCTGTCATAGGTTGATCGGTGAATATTGTTATATTATTCGTAACTCGTAAGTTTTACTTAAGCGTAGGAGTTTGTGCCCTGTGGCTGGTTAAAGGTTAACCTGTTGACACGTACATAATATTACAAATAATATTCTTTGAAACGAATTTCGTTGACGGCATCAATCACAAGGCAGACAAAACCGTAGAAGATAGAATTGTACACAAGTGTTTGCAAATACAGCCACACTCTTTCTTCTTTCATTCTCATAGTAAACAAACATAACCCAGCAAAATGGGGGATTATAGATCCCAACGATACTCAGTGCGAATGTTGCGGCAGAGAGTCTTCTGTCCCAGCCGCCGCGGTTGACGGTCCGGCGTCGAGAGCCGCGCGACGCCTCCCGGTCACCGTAGACGCGGGCCTGTGGACGGTAAGCAATACGTAGCTAGCTCATCGTCCGTACGTTGCATAACGACAGGCCGTGTCGACGGCACGTTCGTGTTCCACATGCGCCTCAAAAAGATGTCATCAATTTTAGAAGGGTCACTCAGGGCCGATACCTGTCGGGTCTGTGGGTTGTTTGTAAGAGATACCGCGCCCCCGGAATGCAAAGGGCGCAAAATAGAACATGGATGGGTTTTAGTTAGTAAAAGTCTGAAACTCCCTCCCGCCCCCTCCAAGGCGGGGGAAGTAATTTGATGCTTTCCCACCGGTAAAAAAAAACCCAGTGCGAATGCATCACTCCCAACCATAAAATGGCCTATTTACTACAGTGCCCAAACTGTCCCTACACCTGCACTTAGAGGACATTAACATCGCTATTGATGCCGAGATAAACGTGGCCACCTACTGGGCCTTAAATTATAAGTCTGGCTATTTGTGTATGTGAGTTTATATGTTCGTAAATGCACCCACGATACAGGAGAGATGTATAGTGTGGGGCAACATAAAAAAAAGGTATTCCGATGAGACGGGAATTTGACGCGTCTGGGAAGAGATCAGGACCAACTGTTTTACATTTCAAACATAATTAATTTGTAATTCCCTTTATTCCGTTTTAATTACGAAATATAAACAAATTAGATTGAATTACCTTTAATTACTGTATTTCTAAGAAACTTGAACATAACTGCATTACTTATTCATGACTAAAACATTGGACGCACTAAATATATAAATCACAGAGGCGATTGTTTTAACGTCGTACCTGAATGAGTGGTTCTCCAGTTTTTTCTAGCTAATGGCTCAATAACAGACAGACACACCGAACTTGCGACTGTAACTGTTCTTACTTTCATACATTATTATTTAATATTATAAATGCGAAGGTAACTCTGTCTGTTGTATAAATGATTTTTATTAATCATACCATCGCGCCTGTATTCCCCGAAGGGTTAGGCAGAGGTGTACCAGTTTACACCAACAGTTCGCCGGTATGATTAGGTCCCATGGAATAGGAGGCGAGCCTATTGACATTAACCGGGCACAAACCCTAACTCCGAGCTGCTACTGAGAATTTCACAGAAAAACCCAATAACACTTTTTGTTCGACCTGGGAATTGGACTCAAGACCTCTAGCGTAGCAGTCGTGCTTAGAACCTCTAGGCTACCGAGGCAGTTTTTATTAATCATGTTTTTATTTGTAAATAATAATTAACATTGATAGATTGCAGCCAATAGCCATTTTTTCTATAGTTTTTATGACTTTATAGACAAAACCACTAGAATGTAAGCAAAAGGTAGGTTTTATATATATATATTTGAACTTTGAAAGTCTTCCAAAAAATTATTCCATTTTCTATTAAATTGCTTTGTTACTTTCAAATTTCGAGCCAAATTTTAAAGGATCCCTATGAGTATCGGTGTCGTATTTTCGTAAAGATTTTGGTAAAGACTTTTTTAAGAATTCAGATAATAATCACAGTAATTACGTTCAATAACAGCCGCGTTTAAAATGCCCAGTGCGTTCTTTCCCTTGAACTTACTCGCGTTTCTCAATCTGTCGGCGATTTATTAAAGATTAATGATGTGCACATAACAAAGAACCACTTAATTATTACTTAGTGAAAGATGTTATCTTTGCTCTTCTAAAACACGCCTTGTATTTCGGACCGATATTGTGGAATCAAAACAGACTCATTGCAGACTGCCCTCTCCTTAGTGTGACGTCACATATTTTGCAATTTTACGTCAAGAAAATATTAAATTAAACTAATTGAAAATAATTAAATATACTATATTAAAAATATTATATTAATTATTGAAATTAATTATCAATTAATATTCTTAATATTTTAATTAATTATTATTTAATTAATAACTGCCTCGTTAGCCTGGTGGTCATAAGCGCGACTGCTACGATAGAGGTCTTGGGTTCGATTCCCAGGTCGAGCAGAAAGTGTTATCTGGTTTTGCTATGAAATTCTCAGTAGCAGCTCGGAGTTACGATTTGTGCCCGGTTAATGGCAATACTCGCTCCCTATTACATGGGACCTTAACATACCGACGAACTGTGGGTGTACACTGGTACACCTCTGCCTAACCCTTCGGGGAACACAGGCGTAATGCTATGTTTAAATTATTAAATTTAAATAGTAGTTCCTTAATTGATTTTATTTCTATTTAAATGAATGGATGGCTTCTTACGTAGTTTTCAGCTTTTTTTCACCCCAAAATGGGGTGATAAAAAGCTGAAAACTTTTTTTTATACGTATGTACTTCTCTTTTCAGGCATTACAAAAGTTCCCGTAAATAATTATCTGCCTACATTTGAGTTATGTAAGTATCTACTTTTTACATACTTTATCAGGTATTAACCTACTTATTATGAAAGTAGGTACCTGCGTACCGTGGCGAACCTCTTCTACCACTTCCGGAGCTTAAATAATATAACTACCAAATTCCACGACCTCTTGATTACAAAGATAGCTTAAATGTCTCATGTGCCTGTACCGGCACCCATACCCTTTAAACCGGAACACGGTAACGCTGCCTTGCGCCAGAAATTGGTATTGAAAAATACATATAACGTATAATACATATGTAATATATGTGTGCATTGTAACTGCCTCGTTAGCCCAGTGGTCCTACGGGCCTGTGGACGGTGAGCAATGGGTAGCTCACCGTCCTTACGTTGCATAACGACAGGCCGTGTCGACGGCGCGTTCGTGTTCCACGCGCGCCTCAAAGAGGAGCGATGCCTGGCGGAGCTGCGGGTTGTTCGTAAGAGATACCGCGCCCCCGGAACGCAAAGGGCACAAGAAGGAACATGGGTGGGTTTTAGTCAGTAAAAGTCTGACACTCCCTCCCGCCCCGCCCAGGGCGGGAGAAGTTATTTGATGGTTTCTCACCCCCCCAAAAAAAAAAAAGCCTAGTGGTCCTAAGCGCGACTGCTACGCTAAAGGTCTGGGGTTCGATTCCCAGGTGGAGCAAAAAGTGTTATTGGGTTTTTCTATGAAATTCTTAGTAGCAGCTCGGCAGCAGATGATGATTTATAACTAGTTTCCGTGTATTGGAACTTGTCAACTAGTAATAGCATTACCAGCATTGTTTTAATAATGAGCAAAATTTGCTAATTATGTAGGTATGTTAGAAGCTTAAACTTATATATTATGTCTTTTTCTGATGTATTTATAGCCTAGCCTAGTGGTCCTAAGCGGGACTGCTACGCTAGAGGTCCCGGATTTGATTCCCAGGTCGAGCAAAATATTATTGGGTTTTTCTATGAAATTATCAGTAGCAGCTCGAAGTTACAATTTGTGCCCGGTTAATGGCAATAGGCTCGCCCCCTATTACATGGGACCTAAACATACCGGCGTACATTGGTGGGTGTACATTGTTACACCTCTGCCTAACCCTTCGGGGAATACAGGCGTGATGGTATGTTAAGTGGTATGTGTAAAATACATGTACTAAAGTGCTCAAGAGTGAATTGATAAGAATTGTTTATTCTTTAGATTTTAAGGTAATACTATGTTGCTGTGCTCTAACAGAGTCCGTATTTGTACTTTTAGCTTTAAGCCTATATATAACGTATTTTATTCACATTATGGTATGCAAATAAATAAATATGAAATCTATTGAAATAACGTTGATATTGAGGATTGAAATTCAAAGTCTTTCATTTCTTTTTTTAACGATAATCTACTTTGAAGTCCTCTAACTAAACGTTTAATACCCTCACGACCCCCTGGACTATTGCATACCCCCATAAGTACAATGTTTGTACATTACACACTAGCACAAACAATGCTTTTTCACACCAAAAACACAAAACCAAATCCTTTACATGTTTCATAGACACGGGCGGTCGTCACACCACCAACATACAAACTCCAGTCTCCTACTGAGAAATACGTAATGGAAAAATCCAATAACACTTTGCCCGACCTAGGAATCGAAATCATGACCCCACGCTCAGCACCACGAGACCAGTAGGGCAGTCATTGCTGTATAATTACATCTGATACGTAATGAGTTCGTTTATTATGTCCCACATAATCCCGAGGGTCATTTCCCGGGAATTCATTAAAAACCTTTCATTTTGTGTGAAAATTACTTTCGGACATCTATGAAAAAGATCTTTAATACAGATTAAGTCTTTCACACCCACTACTTTGAATTAATTAAAAATGTTGTCAACTATCTTAAATATTAAACTAAACAAAGATGTTTTTTAAATTAACGGTTAATTATGAGGATTACTTTATCATTTTTAAATTTTAAAAAGTCTTTGTTAATCCGATTTAAGGTAAATGAGACTTCGATGAAGGTTGCCGATCTAGAACACAAATTTTAAAATATTTAGGAAAAACAAATAAAATTGTTTATTTCCCAGGTCGGGCAAAAAGTGCTATGGGTTTTTCCAGTAGGATTTGCTCAGTAGCAGCCCGGAGTTTGGAAGTTGGTGGTGTGACACCTCCGTGCCTCGGAAAGCATGTAAAGCTGTTGGTCCCGGCTGCCATTCGTAGGTCTTTGACAGTCGTTACGGATAGTCAGAAGCCAGGAAGTCTGATAACGAATCTAACCAAGGGGTATCGTGTTGCCCAGTAATTGTGTTGTGGAGGTCAGATAGGCAGTCGCTCCATGTAAAACACTGGTATTCAGCTGAATTTAAGAAATTAAGAACAGTCGGGCCAAGTCGCTCGCGGTAGCTAATAATAATATTTTAGTTTAGAAGAAACCACTCACTCGTGACCTAGTGGTAATGGCCCTGATTCAACAGTTAGAGGTCGCGGTTTTGACCTCCAAGTTACTTTGTACAATTTATTTATCTATTTTTAAACTTAAAAGAAAATTACTGTAAGGAAAACGGTATTTCCTAGAATGAAAAACCAGCCAAGTCAGTTCCGTATGAAGGCCTCCTAAGGATCTATGATTAGGGTTTTTTTTTAAATAACCGATGAATATATTTGCTTTGGAGGTCTAGAATCATGTAATCAATCCATGGTAGTAGTAGAGCTCTTTGTGAAGGAGCACATCCGGGGAAGAACTACCACCATACCTATTTCAGCCCCAAAGCAGCGTTTCTGTGTTCCGGTTTTAAGGGTATGAGTGCCGATGTAATTACAGGCACATGAGACATTTAAACTTGGTCTATGGAATGGCAACGCATTTACAAACTTCCTGGTATTACTGATGTCTACAGGCAGCGATGACCACTTTACATCAAGTGGCCCGTCGGCTTGTCTGCTATCCAATGAAATAAAAAAATTGTAAAAGATTGTAAGATTTCACCCTGTATGTTTTTACTGTTGTCAAGAGCTTGATTGAGCAAGATTTCGAAATTATAACGAAATAAACAGATGGTGAAATAAGTACCGACTACGAGGAAGGACTTAATAGTGAACAAAAAATTTCCCAATTTTCTTTGGCTTATGAACGCTACATTTTTAAGGCTTCCGAAATCATTCGTCAACCATACGTAAGTTCCCGAAGAAACATGGTCTGTAACGAAAAACTTGTGAATCTCCAAAAGTTTCCTTACACAAACATTACCCGTGAAGGTAAATCTTTTGCCTTTTTATGTATTTTGATAAAACGGAAATTGAATAAAGGATTTGATTTCGATAACGTTGGCTAGCGTCGGGGTACTGTAGTAATCTGTTTCATCGGCCTTCTCGTGTACTTATAAGTATATAATAAGTACATGAGAAGGCCGATGAAACCGATGTGAACAATGCAGTAGCATTGTCCAAATCAAGGGCCGGCACGAGGCAGAAATAATAACACCAGCCTATCGTTGTCCTTGCCTTGCGAAAGAATTCTCTAAGTGACACCCGTGTTCCAGCCAAAAGTTGCAGGAACACCGTGGAGTTTTAGTAAGTAGGACTCCAACACACCCTTCCACCTTCCCCAACGCGGAGGCAGTTAATGAGGATTTCTCCACGAAAAAAAAGTCTATTATTGTCTTACTACAAGGCAAAGGCCTCTTTTCATACAGAAATACACGAGCATTGATCACCACGCCTTACCAAAGCGAATTGGTGAAATCAGACTTACATTAATTTTTTACATTTGCACGAGGTAAGTGGTAACTGTGACCACGAGTGCGACAAATGCGGTTCTGAAAAATTACATACACTTTTATACTGTGCCAGTATAGAAATACATATGTATTAAAAATCAACAAAACACATAAAATTAATATGCAGATAGTTTGTAACTTCGCCCTTGAAAGCGATCCTTTCCAAATATTATTGGACTCAACTTCAACCAAGGCGGCAAAGGCCTCCGGGAACTCTTTATTTCCACCCAATATGACTGTTCACTGGCAACGCAGATCTCCAGCCACAAAGTTGTTCATAACTATTTTTTTTTATACCAGCTTCCTAAAAACTAGCCTTCATTAAGGCCCCATTAACTAGTGTTATTGTTAGCCGTTATGCTTGGCAATCTGGGCTTCTCCTCGTTGTAAACATCCCTTATTGTGTGTTGGCCTAACTCTGTTCTGTCTCCTGCTTGTTTGAAGGTAAGTGAAAATTATTTTTTGTCTCACTTTTTCGCTGTTTTTTTTTCTGATTATTTTCATTGCAGGAGTCATCATCATCTGCTTAGCCTTTTCCCAACTATGTTGGGGTCGGCTCCCATCTAACCGGATGCAGCTAAATACCAGTGTTTTACATGGAGCAACTGCCTATCTGACCTCCACAACCCAGTTACTGGGCAACACGATACCTCTTGGTTAGACTGGTTGTCAGACTTCCTGGCTTCTGACTATCCGTAACGACTGTTAAAGATCTACGAATAACAGCCGGGATCAACGGCTTTAATGGTTGTATGGGATTATGGTTTTCAGGAGTTGCAGTGGTTAGGAACAGTGTGGCGGGCTTTGTCAAATATAAAATTATTGTTTCCCTTAAAAACTGCAACACTTTTGTATTTAAAACTATGTATCAACACAACATTGTCAAAAAGCGCCATGTTTTAACAGCAGGTGGCTTACCCACATTATAAGTTAATTATCTACTTACAAGGGTAAATTATGAACTGTGACCCTTTTTTCAACACCTGTGTCTGACGTAGACCCTTTTCAGCCTACGATAGTTTTAGGGTAACATAGAATATTTTTGTCCTAACATAATGAGCGCTATTGACTTATAACTACGGTTAGCGCTAACCCTATTTTTGGGCGCCCACGTTCGAATGGGTTTGAACGTAATTCCTTAATAGTTGACACCTTTGTGATCATTGAGGGGTTTGGGTTATATAGATATACGTGTTTTATAGTGTCAACCTCCCACTAATTTTTAGCAGATGATATATTTTTAGAGTTGCTTATCTCAAAAGGGAAAAAGGAACTCTTATAAGATCACTTCGTTGTCCGTTTGTCTGTCTGTCAAAACACTATGTTTTTTTTTCTATTATAAATTTATTTGCATTTGGTTAACTGACCGCGATGTACGGGGCCATAACTTTTTTCAACGGCAATGTTAAATTTGGCCCTCAACCTACTTATTTTTAATGTAAAACCCTTCGTGCGCGAATTGATAGTTTTTCAGGGTATGGGAAACTGATCCATCACAAATTGTGACGTATAGGTACTTACGAAATGCATATCATATTATTTCTTATATTGTCTAGGTTACAATGCTACTATCAGCTACACAACGCTACTGATTCCGCGATAAACGTAGCCACGGAATGTCATCAAAAAATATAAGATTACTAGCTTCTGCCCGCGACTTCGTCCGCGTCAAATTTGATATATTATCTCATGAGAGCCGTTCATTTTTCCGGGATAAAAATACACACTAGCATCTATCTCAGAGACGAATTTCATCCAGATCCGTTCAGCCGTTTAAGCGTGAAAGAGTAACAAATATCCACCCATCTACCCATCCATCTTTACAAACTTTGCATTTATATTATTACTATTTAGTAAAAGTATATAATATATTATTAGGAAGGATCATAGATTCAAAAAGAAGAAAAAGAAGTTACACATCGTCTTACAGTTAAATTGAGAAATGTTAGTAAATTTAACTGCCATTAGTGTTTCTATAATTTATAACAGTGCCGTTTGATTTACCCTAAGGTTAATTTAGACCCCACAGTAACCTCTTCAATTAATAAACAAGACGGAATATACGCTAGCTTTGCAAATATAATAATTTTCGTAATTTGCAACATGTATGTTTGTATACAAGGAAGCGAGTAATCAACCTCTCGGGATGTCACCTTTGAACTGACTACCGTATATTACTTATTCATAGTAGGAGACTAAATACCATGGCCCGGCTCTTAATGTGATTGGGTACTTGCCTATACATACACACATTTAAGAGTAGCAGCCTTGAGCTTGATGCTACGCGTGACCAAACCCCGACCACCTTCGGCAATTTACTATAAATAAATAAATGGTGTGCCCACGTGCCTGCAATGTGCGAGGATCTTTACAAGGAAGATTGGTTACATGAGAGCCATATGCGAGGTTATGAACGACCACTACAGCAGAGCTGAAGCAAACACTTATGCTGACAGTAAGGTAACATGACTTATTCACCAGCGACATATTTACTAAGATAAACATAATCATAAATCCTGCCTCGGTAGCCTAGTGGTCCTAAGCGCGACTGCTACGCTAGAGGTCTTGGGTTCGATTCCCAGGTCGAGCAAAAAGTGTTATTGGGTTTTTCTATGAAATTCTCAGTAGCAGCTCGGAGTTAGGATTTGTGCCCGGTTAATGGCAATAGGCTCGCCCCCTATTACATGGGACCTAAATATACCGGCGAACTGTGGGTGTACATTGTTACACCTCTGCCTAACCCTTCGGGGAATACAGGCGTGATGGTATATTTTTTGTTTTAAATCTTCGTGTCCCATTATTATTGTCCCACTGCAGGACAAAAGCCTCTTCTCATTATTTAAACGTAATTAATAAGAATATAATAATCATTACAGTTTCAGCAATTACATTTAAAGGATGCATTATAAAATCTAAATAGAACGAAGATTTGAAATTATACAAATTCAATTGCCACATTTGATAACGGTCACAGTAAAATAAATTAAATATTTTAAAATGTAATGGAATTAAACTGAGGTCAAATTATTATTCTTATTCATATATTATCTATTTAGAAAAGGGCAAAGCAATGATTGCTTAATTCATAGCGTGTTAGCGATTTCAAATAAAATAATTTGTTAAATTAAGTTAATTTTATACTTGCGCGAACGGACCGCATCTCAAAAATGGATGGCATCGATCAAATAACACCCTAAGACGTCTAGGATTAGGACGAAAGTCCTTTGACCATCATATCATGTCAGATTGCAACATAATATTCTTTCCTCATAACTCCGCTACTCATTATATTAATTATAATACAGTCATGATCAACAACATAAAAAGGATAATTTACCGTCAAATAGGCGAGGTAAGGATCGTCGTAATTCTCATTATGAGGTCGTAAAGGTCTCATAATTAAGGCGATGATCTCCTGTTTATTTGTTAATAACCAATGTATCGGTACGACCTTTCGGTTCGGCGTTATTACGTCGAAAGATTAATACATAAGCGGTTGTTGTTTATTTGGGTGTGAAAAGATACGCGACGCAATAGAAATGTATTAGGTTTGGAGTTGTTGATAGCTTGTAGATTAAAACAGACACTTAAATGCGCTGAAAAGGCGGATTTCCCGTTTCTCAGACAGACAACTCTCAGATAGCTCATAAAATCTTGTAGTACCTGGACAGGTTAGAAGGGTCCTCAAGGCGCAAGCTTTTGCAATGGATTCAGTACATGATTGAAGATCCTTCAGAGGCGGAACGCCTTTTGTCGCTTATAAAAAAGGGCCTGTGCCATGTTCATCTCGTATCTGCCATGGCTTACACCTTTATTATTATATCATTATTCCATTTATTTATTTTATAGACACATAATTTACCATCAATATACCATCACACCTATATTTCCCGAAGGGTTAGGCAGAGGTGTAACAATGTACACCTACAGTTTGCCGGTATATTTAGGTCCCATGTAATAGGGGGCGAGCCTATTGCCATTAACCGGGCACAAATCCTAACTCCGAGCTGCTACTGAGAATTTCATAGAAAAACCCAATAACAGTTTTTGCTCGACCTGGGAATCGAACCCAAGACCTCTAGCGTAGCAGTCGCGCTTAGGACCAACTAGGCTACCGAGGCAGTTACATATAATTTACATTTTTAAATATAAATAAAAATATAAAAAATAGTAGCCCACCGGTATCGGGAACAGGTATGGTAACACAGGCCAAGCCATACATCATTATTATTATTATTTTTATTGTTTTATTTGCACTTTCATTGTTTTCCCATTTAGAAGCAACAAGAATATTGTAAACAAGATTTTTGTAAAAACTAAATTGAAGGAAGAGTGTCCGTGGAGTTTCTTGCTCGTTCTTCTCCATAGAGACCTACGTTTTGGAACGAGCAAATAGCTTCAACTTTTAACTGTAACTTAGGGACAATTCAAAAATGCCTGTAAATGGTCGAATTGAAATAAATGCTTTGACTCTGTTCCATACAAATATTGTCACAATAACGGAAAGGAATAATATATAAATAAAATATGTATGTATGTGGAATATGCTAATTAAATGTAGATTTTTTACTACTACCAATTATCAAAAATCCTCTTAATTCGGAGTTGTCTAACTACCTACCTGCTTTTCAATTTCATAGGTACAAGACTCGTTGGGTCTTCGAGAAATTTAATGTGTGACTCTACACTTATACATACATAATATAATATACTAGCTTCTGCCCGCGACTTCGTCCACATCAAAGTTAATATATTATTATCCCACGGGAACCCTATATTTTTCAGGATAATGCCTATGTGCAGCCTATGTGCTGTTTCAGGCTGTAATCTATCTGTGCCAAATTTAATTAAGATCCGTTTAACTGTTCTAGCGTGATTGAGTGACAAAACATTCATCCATTCTCACAATCTTTCGCATTTATAATATGAAAATGAATATTTGTAGGATATTTAGCTTGTGTTGTACCGCTGCTCTGCAAAAGACTCCCTTAAACAAATATGCATAACATTAATTAAACATATATGAACAAACATAATAAAGATATCAAAAACAAATAAATGGTTTGTGAATAACTTCCACATACCACACGATTGCACACGAAAAGCGATCTCAATCTGTCTAATGACAGAGGGGGAGAAACACTACATTCTACTCTCGCAATTCCACCAGGCAATATGAACTTGAAACTAACAATGCACCAATCACAAACGTGTTATAGCAAACCGCATCACTGTCCGTACGTGGACAGACTAAATGTCACCGGAGTAGTACTGATTATGCGGTGAGAGTCTCAAATAAGAGGGGAACCAGGGAAGCTGGCCAGCGGACCTCTAATCAGTGCCTGCAGTTGCTAAAGTTAATTGACCCTCGTTCGGCCAAAATGAACCAAAGTCACGTTATCCAGGTTAAAAATTATACTATTTTTCGAAGTTGCTAATTGACTTTGGATAGTTCACGCTGATTATTTTCAACTCTATTCACAATCTTATATCAGGGACAATAATTAATGTCAGAAAATTTTGGTAAAATAAAAGATAACATAACATACCATCACGCCTGTATTCTCCAAAGGGTTAGTCAGAGGTGTACCAGTGTACACCTACAATTCGCCGGTATGTTTAGGTCCCATGTAATAGGGGGCGAGCTTATTCCCATTAACCGGGCACAAATCCTAACTTCGAGCTGCTAATGAGAATACCATAGAAAAACCCAATAACACTTTTTGCTCGACCTGGGAATCGAACCCAAGACCTCTAGCGTAGCAGTGCGCTTAGGACCACTAGGCTACCGAGGCTGTTGAGGTAGGAAATAAAAGATATTTTTGACAAATTGAGGCTGAGATTAATTGGCCATTTCGATAATTCTAAAAGATAATAAGTATATAAGCTTTGGATGTAAAGTAAACTGATTTTACTGGACAGTGTAATGCAACACGTTTGGCATATTGCATTAGTTTGATGTAATTTGTTTAATTATGTAGAGATTGTGGGTTGGCCCGTTTTGGCAGAACTAAGCTCAATTATGTGGTGCAATCCAACATTCGCAAATCGACGGCAAATTTAACAGGAACGTTTATCTTTGATTACAGATGTACGATTACGCTGTGCAAAGTGGCAGTTGGAATTAAAAAAAAATACGTTAAAACTGTACTAATGCTTATTCTACAGAGAGAATCACTTTCCTAAGTCTCGCCATTATATTCAGAATAACAAACTGCTGGAAGTATTTTACAAGAAATCAAATTACAGTAACAAGAGTTTTGTTAAGAATATGAATGAACATTTACAATAACTAATTCTGTACTTCTTAGCTTTCTGTTTAAATAAATTAACACAACATACCATCACGCCTGTACTCCCCAAAGGGTTAGGCAGAGGTGTAACAATGTACATCCACAGTTCGCTGGTATGTTTTTAAGTCCTATGTAATAGGGTGCGACCCTATTGCCAGTAACCGGGCACAAATCCTAACTCAGAGCTGCTACAGAGAATTTCATAGAAAATCTAATAACACTTTGCTCGACCTGGGAATCGAACCCAAGACCTCTAGCGTAGCAGTCGCGCTTCGCGAGACGACTCCCGGCCACCGTAATAGATACGGGCCTGTGGACGGTGAGCAATGGGTAGCTCACCGTCCTTACGTTTAATTAACGACAGGCCGTGTCGACGGCGCGTTCGTGTTCCACGCGCGCCTCAAAGAGATGTCAGCATAGGGAAGGGGCCACTGAGGGCCGATGCCTGCCGGGGCTGCGAGTTGTTCGTAAGAGATACCGCGCCCCCGGAACGCAAAGGGCACAAGAAGGAACATGGGTGGGTTTTAGTCAGTAAAAGTCTGACACTCCCTCCCGCCCCGCCCAGGGCGGGAGAAGTTATTTGATGATTTCTCACCCCCCAAAAAAAAAAAAAAGCAGTCGCGCTTAGGACCACTAGGCTACCGACGCAGTTAAATAAATTACTAACTTTAAAATTTGTAATAAAACATAGACCATCTTATGTCGCAAGATGCGTAGGTACAGTAGCCGCCACGAGTCGTGAGCACAAACCTAAAGTTTATTTTTGGGTTCTTAGGTTTATTTCTGTGTTTTTTGGGGCGCCGACGCTGCACGCGATCGCTCCCAGACGGACCAATCGCGTGCCGGCGTCAGTGACCCAAAAAATCCAGAAAAGAACCCAAAACCCCAAAAATGAACTTGACGCTAGTGCTCACGACTCGTGGCGGCTACTGTTCCTAATATTAGTAATTTGTAAGCATAAAAATCTACATATTATTCAGTTTATATCAAAAACATTCGTATAGTGGTGACAGTGCGCCCATAGCCTTTTTAAGGAATTATCCAAAAGCTAGGCTGACACTTCCCATGACGTTAGAGCTGTCTTTGACCTTGACTAGAGGCTAAGCATTGCCATCCAACGTGGCAATGCCGTCAGTCCTTTGATCATGCTTCCAATTGACGGCGAAGCGAAGGATTTGTTGACGCCATTTTTATTACGAACTCATGACAGATAGTCGTTACCACGCACTACAAATTTATACTAATATAATATTATAAAGCTGAAGAGTTTGTTTGTTTGTTTTGTTGAACGCGCTAATCTCAGGAACTACTGGCTAGTATTGAAAAAATCTTTTTGTGTTGGATAGTTCAGTTATCGAGGAAGGCTATATAGGCTATATAACATCACGCTACGACCAACAGGTGCTGAGCAGTAACTAAAAATGTAACTTAAAAAATACTACTCGAACGAAGTCGCCGTCAGAAGCTAGTTGTCTATAATAAATGGACGTGGTCAAAGGTCTAACACTCTTAAAACGTGAAGGATTCCTAAATATTTCAAGTTCAAAGGGGGTCACCCTTTAAACTTAAGTTATAGAAAAGTTACAATGCTTTTGATGTCAACGTCGGGATCACATGATCCCGACAAATCGTTACACGTTCGACTAAATCCCGCAAATTGCGAGGATTTGGTACTATTTAGCTCACTGAAGGTTACTTTGTAATTTTTTCCAATGATTTTAGAGTGTTCATAGAGACCTGTCCACATTTTGGAACGAACAACTAGCTTCAACACACTGAAGAAAGCGACTGCTACGCTAGAGGTCTTGGGTTCGATTCCCAGGTCGAGCAAGATTTAATTGGATTTTTCTATGAAATTCTCAGTAGCAGCTCGGTGTTAGGATTTGTGACCAGTTAATGACAATAAGCTCGCCCCCTATTAAATGGGGCCTAAACATACCGGCGAACTGTGGGAGTACATTGGCACACCTCTGCCTAACCCTTTGGCGAATACAGGCGTGATGGTATGTAACTAGCTTTTATTTTTCCGACTAATAACCAACAGACTCCTTGGCACCTGTAAATGGTTTAATGGAAACAAATACTTTGAGTTTTCCCAAAAAATTGTTAGTTTCACGTTATTTTTTGTATAGATATAAGCCAAAGAACCCCATCAGTTTATTTAGACAGTCGACTCAACATACCATCACGCCTATATTCCACGAAGGGTTGGTAGGTCCCATGTAATAGGGGGCGAGCCTATTGCCATTAACCGGGCACAAATCCTAACTCCGAGGTGCTACTGAGAATTTCATAGAAAAACCCAATAGCACTTTTTGCTCGACCCGGGAATCGACTCAAATCTTATTAAAAAACTAATAAAGTTATTTTTTTACAATAGACAACTCTTCAGGTTAATCTGGATAAACTTAGAAGAACACTGTAATGTTTAATATACTTTTATCTATACTAATAAATAAAGCTGAAGAGTTTGTTTGTTTGTTTGGATCGATGTTGTCTATGCATGTAACGTACCTAAGTTTAATAAAGTGTTGAGTTTCTACTCTTTGAAGTAAACAGGTCTATAGACCTGTTGAGCGATTTTGAGTAGGTACAAAACATATGGGTTCTCATCACTGACATGCTAATGTGACGTGTTGTTGTAAATTATTTTTAGTCTTGATGAGTAGGTACCTATTACCATGGATTCAGTACATGATTGTAAATGGCCAAGAAATCTACACTAATATTAAAAAGCTGAACGCGCTAATCTCATGAACTTCTGGTTTGAATTGAGTAAATATTTTTGAGTTGGATAGTTCATTTATCGAGGAAGGCTATAGGCCATGTAACATCACGCTACGACCAATAAATAAGGAACAGTAACCAAAGACGTGACCTAATGCAAGTGAAAAAGCTACGCGCACGAAATCGCTAGCAGAAGCTAGTTATTTTATAAAGAGAGTTTAAGAATACCGTTTTAATGTACAAACACACCTACATACCTAAAGTGTTCAAAGTAAAGTTTCTTAAACTACATACCAACACAAACTGAGTCTTACGTCATATAATTTTAGAATTCTATTTATAACACAAGTAAAACTGTTTCTTTACATAAATTCAGCTGAAAGCCTGAACAGGACAATGATATTGTATGAAGTCAAGTAAAAATGGACGTTCACTCACTACATCCAATTTCCTGTTTCTATTCAAGTAGCAAAATTGGGAGTGATGGAAAATTGACTCGAGCGTTTTACTAAATTAAACCATCCTTTGATTGTTTGCTTGTTTTTTAATAATGGCAAAGTTAAAACGATTTTATCTGTAAGGCAAAAAATTAAAAATAATAACGTTACGTAAATTATGTAACTTAGTAGGTAGTCGAGTTCTAAAGATAAATTATAGTTGCCGCCACGAGTCGTGAGCACAAACGTGAAGTTAAATTTTTGTATTTTTGCGTTCCTTACTGGGTTTTTCGAGGCCACAGACGCTGCACGCGATGTATCCGACTGACGCATCAATCACGTGCAACGTCAGCGACCCAAAAAACCTAGAAAGGAATTCAAAAATCCAAAAATAAACTTGTCGCTTGTACTCACGACTCATGGCGACAACTATAGGTGATATTCTAGAAAGCCAGGTGAATAAAAACCAAGTAAAAAATATATCATCATTAATTTATAAAATGACGTAGATTTGGCGACACGCGGATCTCGGACCGCTAAGCAAATTTATTTTTGTCCGTTACATCACGCTTGGATAATTTCCTGCATCGTTGGCGCGTTTACAAATATACAAACTTACATATACAAACAGCCAGACCTTGATCAATTATCAGCAGACCTCACAAAAAAAAATCCGTGCGGAAATCGAACCCGCGACACGCAACGCAGTAGCCAATCGGCCAGACACTGCGCATGCGTCAATTTGGGTATAGGTAGACTGTAAAACTCCTAACTTAAACTAACTTTCTTCAGTCTCAAAGGCGCCTGAAGCTATCGAGAACTATATCAAAAGTGTTAATAAATGCTAATAAAATGTAACTGTAGCCGGAGAAATTCTAAAGCTCTGATTGGCTGTTAATTAAATTAATAATTTTACGAAGTAGGTAGGAACATATTTCAAAGACTTTTACCGACTTGGAGCCAACCGATAATCGTATTACGACCTACACCACGGTTCTGGAAGCGGTACCTTCACCGAGAAATTTCAATCGAGTTGTACGCAACGATACTTAATCTAATATCCGAGCGAGCCTTTGAAAATTTGCTACACATCTGTGGCTTAAAATAAACAACGTTTCACCCGGACTCACTATGATATTGCACGTTAAAAATAACACAAATAAATATCGCATCCCACTGCCAATACAAACAAGATATTTTCGGGAGCAATTTCTACACTTTTCTACTAATATCTATACTAACATAATAAAGCTGAAGACGTTTTTGTTTGTTTGTTTAAACGTGCTAATCTCTGGAACTATCAGTCAGATCGTAAAAAAATCGAATGTACGGGTATAGGATAGCCAGATTCATGACAACATAATTACCAAATGCCACATATTTCATTACTAGTTTTTGGTCAAGACTTTAGTGTCAAGCCAAAGTCTTAAACTATCTCATTGGGATACAGGATGGAAATTATCCAATGTATAGCTGGATATCTATTGTGTGCCAAACAGATAATCTCGTACAGCCGTTTATGAGAGTAACAAACAAACATACATCCATTCATCTAAAACTTTCTCGTTTATATAAGCAGTACGAGGTTATACAAGACATGGTTTCTACGCGAGAGAAATTGCTAGTTCAATTATCAGTACTGACTTGTGCTAACTGCAACCAGCAACAATGTACGAAATAGTACTAGGTACAAGTATACGTAATTTTTCATCGGCTATTAGTATAAATATATACACTAGAAACACTAAAATAAAAGTCCAAGCATTTATTCCAATTAGAACATTTATAGATACTGGAATTGTCAAGGACTCGGTCAGTTAGTCAGAAAGTTGAAGCTAGTTGCTCGTTCCAAAATGCAGACATACCTCTATGGACAAGAACGAGCAACAAACTCCAAAGATACTATTTTCAATTAGCTTTTTAAAATCAATTAGATATTAATTAATTAATTATTAATATTATTAATAAATAATAATAATATTATTTTATTATTATTTACATTTATTTATTTCTCATACATATTAAATACATTTTTAAATATTAATATAAAAAATAAAAACATTTAAAAATATAAAAAATAGTAGCCCACCGGTATCGGGAACAGGGTCCAAGCTACCAGTGGTCAGGGCTCCTGAGAAAGGAATCTCCTAACAATACGCGCCGTGTCTAGGAGTACCGCTTTCTGAATCAAGCCCTTGATCCAACTACCCAACGAGAGCCTCCTGAGGTGTTGGTCGAGGCTCTTGGCTATTATGCCATTGGCCGTCACGACTATCGGCACAATGATTGCTGTACTTACATCCCACATGTCGACAACCTCGCGAGCCAAGTCAAGATACTTAATTTGTTTATCTTTCTCAGCTTTTTATTAATTATTATTGTTATTAATTAGATATTGGATTAGATTAGATTATCCTTAGAGATAATATTATTAATATTAAGTAATAATCATATCAGTATCTTATTGTAAGTGAACTGTTAGTTTTAAGTTCTTATGAGAAATAAAGTTCTTTACACCCATTACATAACAAAGTATACTTAAAATATTTTAAAACTTACTTTCGTAGCAGTGCTAGCTACGCCGTAGCTCGTAGCTCAGCACGTGGCGTAGCAAGGCCCGCGTGTCGCTTGCACGTGGTTAAGTTTTTTATAATTTAGATATTAGACTTTTTATTTTTATTAAATTCGGTTCAAAATCTATTGATCACCGCAATTGTTGGATTTAAAAATACACTTTATGAAATCAAAAGTCGAAAATTTACGATATGTACTTCTCATTTCCTATTGTTTTGTTTTACCATACCTGAGAACCTACTTGTTACAGAGATGTTGAAGGTTAATCTTACATCTTTTTCAACCTACATAAAGATTCCAGAGAGATGAAATTCCTATGACCTTGAGCGAAATAAGCAGCCTGCAGTCTTAGGGGACGAGTTTAAAATTGTTCACGATTTTAAATTGACTGAAGTGGCTTATAAAGCGTTTGGGATTGTGGAGACTTGCTAGTTGAGACATATGCAATCTTAATTTTATTACTGCAAATGAGTAATAAGATAAACTGTATTCTAAAATAGAACGACCCCATTTTCTCCTAAAGCCGAATTTCCCATACACGTGCACAAAAGTAAAACCAACAATAAGTAAACATACCATCACGCCTGTATTCTCCGAAGGATTAGGTTGAGGTGTACCAATGTACACCCGCAGTCCACCGGCATGTTTGGGTCCCACATTAAAGGGGGCGAGCCGGGCGAAAATCCTAACTCCGAGTTGCTATTGAGAATTTCATAAAAAAACCCAATAAAACTTTGCTGTAACTAGGAATCGGACCCAAGACCTCAAGCGTAGCAGTCGCCGTGTCGACGGCGCGTTCGTATTCCACCCGCGCCTAAAAGAGATGTCAGCAAAGGAAGGGGCCACTGAGGGCCGATGCCTGCCGAGGCTGCGGGCTGTTCGTAAGAGATACCGCGCCCCCGGAACGCAAAGGGCACAAGAAGGAACATGGGTGGGTTTTAGTCAGTAAAAGTCTGACCCTCCCGCCCCGTCCAGGGCGGGAGAAGTTATTGGATGATGTCCCACCCCCCCAAAAAAAAAAAAAAGCGTAGCAGTCGCACTTAGGACCACTAGGGTAACATAAACCGCAACAAAATATAAAGCAACAATATAAACTCATAACCACTATTTCCGCGTAACACGCTGACCTCATAAACGAAACCTATGAAATTTGTAACTTAAAATCCCCGGAGTGCTGTCCTCCACCTGTGCAGTGGTTTCATATGTATGCATATGTTTTGAAGCATGTCTAGCCACCTCAGTTTTAACGATTTACGAGATAATGATGACGCGCCACTAATGCACGCTCGACAATGTAACCATGAACTGGGTATCTCGCAAGCCGCGGGGTGCGAGAACGTGAAACATAAGAACTGGTACATTTTATAACGTTTTTTTATGTTGAAGAAATAGTATAGCTTTGAAATAATGTTTTATACTTTTTAACATACCATCACGACTGTATTCCCCGAAGGGTTAGACAGAGGTGTAGCAATGTACACCCACAGTTGGCCGGTATGTTTAGGTCCCGTGTAATAGGGGGCGAGCCTATTGCCATTAACCGGGCACAAATCCCAAAACCCAATAACGTAACCCAAGACCTCTAGCGTAGCAGTCGCACATAGGACCACTAGGCTACCGAGGCAGCTTCTTTTTTATATTCAGTTATTGATATTTATATTAAAATTAATTAGGCTTGCTCCAGACCATTTCGCTTAGATTTCAAAGTCAATTAATGGCGGCGTAGGTATAATTAATAAACAAACTAGACTGAGACTAGTATTTCATTTAAATTTTAAATCAATTAAAAACCATCTGAAGGGCAGTTCTGTTTTAAAAACGTTTAAAATTTTGTCGAATATTTAGATAAAATAGAGACATTATTGTCAGAGACTGAGATGAGAATGCGAACGGTGACAAAATATACTACAATTTACACCCTTATTAAAATTTACAGGCAATAAATCGATGCTGATTTGAATATAATCAAACAATAATATATTCTAATATCATAGTCCTAACGCCCAATCTTATTATTTCCTAGTTTGTGTCCCAAAATTCAGTTAAAGTTATGCTCTCACCTATCGACGAACACTTAATTTAGTTACTGGCCCAGGTTTCCAAACTTGCACAGAAGCATGGAATTCCACAAGTTAGACAAAGCTTGTCTAACTGTTTGTAGTATGGCCGATGCAAGTGAAATTAATTTCGATAGATTATGTGACTTGTTTGATAATGTTCGATAGTTCCAAATTATGTCGAAAACTTACGGAATATTAATTTGGATATAATAATAATTTGTTTTCTCAGATCACAGACGTTGTAAATTAAGAAGATATTTTTATTAGTTAAAAGAAGATACATATAATTAAATGAGAAAAAATAAAACAGTGTAAGACCGAACCAAAACGTCAACGGGGTTTTGTCAAAATATAAGTTTGAAAAATGAGTTTTTTAACCATTTTATATATTCATTCTAAGAGTTTAAGAATCGCATAATTACTAACACAACTATCACATAACCGCGAGACGACTCCCGGTCACCGTAGATACGGGCCTGTGGACGGTGAGCAATGGATAGCTCACCGTCCTTACGTTTAAATAACGACAGGCCGTGTCGATGGCGCGTTCGTGTTCCACGCGCGCCTCAAAGAGATGTCAGCATAGAGAAGGGGCCACTGAGGGCCGATGCCTACCGGGGCTGCGGGTTGTTCGTAAGAGATATCGCGCCCCCGGAACGCAAAGGGCACAAGAAGGAACATGGGTGGGTTTTAGTCAGTAGAAGTCTGACACTTCTCATGATTTCCAAACCCCAAAAAAAAATATAAAAAAAAATAATAAAATAAAAACTATCACATAACATAATTATAACTTCATTACGATTTCACATATATTTCTTCTTTTTTAAACTGCCTCCTTGGCCTAGTGGTCCTAAACACGACTGCTACGCTAGAGGTCTTGGGTTCGATTCCCCGAAGGGATAGGCAGAGGTGTAACAATGTACACACACAGTTCGCCGGTATGTTTTAGGTCCCATATAATAGGGGGCGAGCCTATTGCCATTAACCGGGCACAAATCCTAACTCCGCGCTGCTACTGAGAATTTCATAGAAAAACCCAATAACACTTTTTGCTCGACCTGGAAATCGAACCCAAGACCTCTAGCGAAGCAGTCACGCTTAGGACCACTAGGCCAACGAGGTAGTTACAATTAGCAATTACAGTACTTAAATCAATTTGACAACATGGTTATAGTCGTAAAAATTTGATAAAACTTTTGTTACTGCTACGCTCCGGTTGATCGCAGCGTGATGTTCTATACGTATAAACCGTCCTCTTTAATCACTATCTACAGCTGTGTCTCTCTAAAAGTGCATTAAAATCCGTTGCGTAGTATAAAAGATCTAAGTATACAAACAGCGGGAGCGACTTTGTTTTATACTATGTAAAGAAGTTTATGTATTTATTTTGGGATCACTTAAATCAAAGTTCCAGCTTTGTCTACGATATTTTATTTACTAAACTTAGTAGATACGAACAGCGATTTCAAGAGGCGGAACTTCAAGTGTACTTACTACATACAAATAACACGGTGCAGTACGAAGCAAAGCAAAATCAAGTAGTTTTTAATAACTGCAAATAAATTCGTCTGGAAGTAAAACTTTTCCATAAGGTTCAACTTTGAACTGCACTCAATTCATGACGGGCTTCTGTGTATTTTTAAACTATATTGAGTGCGCTTAGTACATATTGTCGTGAATGGAAAAACCAGCCAAGTGTGAGAGTAGGACACGCACATCAAATTCCGTACCATCGTGAAATATTAACATCAAGCAATTTTTATTTGGTTGATTTTTTTATTTATTTTTGAAACTTCAAGTCTCTGCCTATTAAACAACAGAAAAATCGAAGAACATACATGGAGAAATTTGGAAAAATCCATGAAAAAAGGCTTCCAATATTTTCATTTGAACGTCGCGATCTGGGCCGCCCTTTATGTAGGGCTACTATTATGCTCTTCAATAAATGTGGGTCATAGATGTATTATATTTAGCAAAATGACTGGAAAAATGGTAAAAATAAAATTATTGTTTACATAAAATTAAATGTTAATCACATTAATGGAGCTTTTAATGGTAAAAACCAATCAATGTACTTCTAAGTACATAAGCTGTAATATTATGATCAAATAATGTAACTGTAATAAATTCACATTAACATCGAGTTTAGTTGGTATATATAGGTCTATTCCATCATTTTATATTTTACACATAACATACCATCACGCCTGTATTCCCCGAAGGGTGAGGCAGAGGCGTACCAATGTACACCCACAGTTCGCCGGCATGTTTAGGTCCCATGTGATAGAGGGCGAGCCTATTGCCATTAGTCGGACAGAAATCCTAACTCCGAGCTGCTGCTGAGAATTTCATAGGTATTCCCAAAAACACTTTTTGCTCGACCTGGGAATCGAACCCAAGACCTCTAGCGTAGCAGTCGCGCTTAGGACCAATATAGGCTAGTTTCTGTTACAATGATAGGGCTTATGGATTTCGGTTACAGAACGATATAAAAGTAACGGTGTATAACCTTTTTTGCCTTGCCTCTTGTTTTTAAATTAATACTCTCCCGATGAGTAGGGATGCTAGTAGGACTTATTTTAGGGACCATCACCGGTCACTGCTTACTGAATAAACACTTTCACACCCTAGGTATCACTGACTGCCCTCTGTGCACAGCATGCATGGAGGCGGAGAAGACAGTGACGCATGTGCTCCTCGAGTGCACCGGCGTCGCCCCAATCCACAGGGAAACCATTGGTACATCAAGTTCCCTTGCGGTTGTCCTGAGAAGACCGGGAAGACTGATCTGCTTCGGGAGGAAGGTGAGCTGGTTGGAATAACCCCGGCCACGGCTCACGTACAACGGTCTACATTACGATTAAGTGCGGGAACCACAACCCTAACATATAACAATAAGACTTGCTTTCTCTTAATCTTCGGTTTTAAATCTGTGCTCAAGGCAACTATGTTATCTCACTCGCTCGCTATACTGTGCAAGTGAAATAGAATGATAAGTTTCTTTATTTGGCCGCCATTTATGATTCATTTCCTTAAGGCCCTGTCGTAAGCAAATGTTTAGGTAATTGGTAATAACGCATCGCGGCAACAAATAAAGTTCAAAATAGCGATACGAATGATGTTAGTTGAATCGGAAAACCATAAAAATAACAGAAATTTTGAAGTTTTCTTTAAATTGTGAGAAAAATACACCGCGCACTGAAATAATTTATAGGTATGTTCATGAAATTCCCTATAATGTAATTACATAAAATTAATTATTAATTAATTGTTTACGTTCAAAATTCTGAGATGTATGCTCTTCTTTACGATTTTTTTACCATGATACTATTATATTTTCATGAAATATTTATAGGTAAATCTCTTCTTTGAACCCTTGACAAACACTTAATTTTTTTCAGGCTTGTTATATGTACCAATACGCCAGACTATGCGACAAAAAATGTGTTTTACGGTGTCCTGTGTTCGGATAGCCCCGTAATGGCGCAAATTACAATAGCCAATGATGAGACACATTGTCATGTGATCATCAAATTTTAATGATTACTTCATAGATTAGACTGTATTTGAAATAATTACGTTTGCCCCTAATTAGCCGCACAAAAAAGTGTTTTGCCCATTACATAATAGGGTCCAAATGGTGTTTATTTAATTAATGTTCAGGGGGCTATAACAAAGTCGTGATGTCTGGACCTACAAACTACAATGTTAATTAACTTAACATTTCAATGTTATTGAACGTGAACTCATAAAGACGAGGTGTGGTTACCTTATGATGCAATTTGTTGTTTGAAAGTGTGAATATAGCAACCGTTTTTTATTTTACACCAATATTGTACACCTGTACCTATCCTCTTGGGAAATATAGGCGTGATGTTATCGTAACAGTCGTGTTATAATACTGAACTGAATTAAAAAAAATTACGTCTTGATGACTGCCTCGTTGGCCTAGTAGTCCTAAGCGCGACTGCTACACTAGAGGTCTTGGGTTCAATTTCCAGGTCGAGCAAAATATTATTGGGTTTTTCAACTCGGAGTTAGGATTTGAGACCGGTTAACGGCAATAGGCTCGCCCCATGTTATATGGGACTTAAAAACATACCGGGGAACTGTGGGTGTATAACGTATATATATATATGTATATACGTGTATATATATATATTATTATTTAAAAAAATATTTTCCTTTTTGTTTGTTACCTACACGTTAACAGAAGTAATTTTTTTGCGAGCTAGGCAATTGAAACTTTTTGTTCCAAGAAATGTAATAGTTAGGCAGAGGCGTACCTACCAATGTAAACCCACAGGTCCCATGTAATAGGGGGCGAGCCTATTGCCATTAACCGGGCACAAATCCAACTTCGAGCTGCTACTAATAATTTCATACATAAACCCAATGACATTTTTACTCGATTTGGGAATCGAACCCAAGGCCTCTAGCGGTTTTTTATGTACCTTCTCATTATTATGCAACGTTGTTAAAAAATATATGCACCTACCTATACCTTCTCTTGAGAAAGTGCCTTATTGGTCGCGTGGTCGCAAGCACGACTGCTCAGGATAGGACCCTAAGTTTGATTACCAGATCGGCAAAGTGCTAATGGGATTTTTTATGAATTTCTTTTCAGTTTTAAAGGTGGTAGGTGGTGGTTGGTGGTTGGTGGCATCCCACGCCTCGGAAAGCACGTATAAGCGTTAGTCCTGCGCCTGACCACTCCTCGGTCATTTTGGATTGCCGTCCCGTTGAACTATGAAAGTGAGGGAAGAGCGCGTGCACCAATGTTTGCGCACATCCTTGTGCACTATAATATTTCCTGCGTACTTGGCTAGTCTTCATTGAGATTGGCCGATGTCATTAAGATAATTGTTATTATCAGGGGGAACCAGTGCCAAATATACTTGTATACACCACTAATATGTAATTAGTACAAATACTTAAAGGGCTTATTATAGAAGCTCTTGTTATCGTATATGTAAAGTCTCAATAAATAATATTCATTAACAGCAAAGTTATTAGCGTTTATTTATATCCCAAAATGTCACTCAATTTATGGAAACATTTTTTTAAAAAGCGTAGTATTTTGTAGTAGCAATGGTTATGAATGATTGATTCAATTATGAATTTACCAATAATGACAAAATTTCGTGGACAATTTTGGGAGTATGTTTTTTTTTTACTTTTGACTACACAGATATGATCAGTAACGGGTACAGCTAGAGCCCCATTTTTTTTTGTACTAATAAAAAAAAGTGGTGCATATGGAAATGGGTTCTAGTAAAAACAACAGTTTCGATACCCGATATATTTATTTTATTTCTTTCATAACGTCGACAGTGGTAATTAACAACGAACTAATCAAGTAATGGGTATCCAAACATTCAGTTTTTGAATATTTTAACGCCTAAAAATATTTTTATTATATTCATTACAATATAAATTACATGTATGTATGTAGAGTGATTAATAAAGGACAGACTCCACTAAATCTTCCTATAATTTCAACTATGAAATTGACATGAATAGGATACTGTGTGACCCAGCCTAAATAGTCGTCGAACATACATTCATAGATCGTTAGATTTGCCTTTCCCCTTATATAAATTGAAAATCACATTTAAAACGAGACGATAATATTATTGAAACATGTATTCGGAGAGTTTAAATAATGTCTAACGTTTAAATACATTTTAGTCTTGTACCTCTTAAATTACTCTGTTCTTCTATCATTGCACCTGTCCAATTATGGCTCGGTAGAAGTCAAGCTATCGTATCACAATACCTGTTAGATCGACACAAGCTACGTGCAATCCAAGACTCAATTTCAGAAAGAGAATGGTACCAACATTTGTATCGTTTGAAGAAAGAAAATTTCCAGTTCACAACAACGAATATTAATCTACATTTTTAGATATAAAGAGTATCTCTATGGACAGACATTATTCTTATGCCATCGACATTATAATTTAAGTTATTTACAACAATCGTAAAATCCAAACAACAATTTTAGTTCTTAAAATTATCTTTAGAACCGAAATTGTTTTTTTTATTTCAATTTTTGAATTGCAAAGGTAATAATTTGATATCACAGTAACGTTACAAGTTCTGTAACTGAACGATAATAAATAGACTATACATGTATAAGTAATTTAATATGTTGCATGCAGTAACAAATTCCAAATAATTAGGGTTCTCCAGTAATAATGGTAACTAAATAGTGGTTTAGACGACGTTCCTTAGTAGTTCCTCCGATGATAGCATGCCGTCCTGTGAACAAAAATGAACGTTAAAACAAATTAAAATTAGGTTGTATGTCGTATAATCTATACTAATATATGAAAGCTGAAGAGCATTTTTGTTTGTTTGTTTGTTTAAACGAGCTAATCTCTGGATTGACTTGTTGGATAAGAAAAAATCTTTTGTATGTGATAGTCCAACTCATGAGAAATAGTACAAGTTATGTTACATCACGCTACGACCCACCGAAACGAAGCAGTAACCAAAAACGTAACCCCGTTCGCATGAAACAAACCACGCGCACACAGTCGCAGGCAGTAGCTAGTGAAGTTTGTAGCCCCATTTACGGATCATATACGAAACGATAATCGAAATCGGTATTTTTTTATTAAACTACTTCTCTGATTCATAGTTTTTATTACAGTTCGTAAATTATGATTTAATACTATATTATATAATACTAGACGACCTGCCCACGACTTCGTCCGCGTGGCTTATTTCACCGGCGTTAAGTTACGTCTTTCATTACTGCTCCGCTCCCGTGGGCCGTAGCGTGATGGTATATAGCCTATGTTACTCAGGAATAATGTAGCTTTAATGGTGAAAGAATTTTTGAAATCGGCGTAGTAGTTTTTGAGTTTATTCATTACAAACGTACACACACACATAAAAATACAAATATTTCCTCTTTATAATATTACTGTAGATGTATACTATATACTATACTATATTATATTATTATTTATGTAACAACAGTCCTTATTTCATAATAATTTGGCCGTTATGTAGACACACAAAGTGTTACAATTTCCCCGTTGGGTAATTTTTTATTGGTTACAATTCTGGAATTATTTTGAAATGATTGCTAAAAGGTTATAAATATGCTTACGTACCCGTGCGTAGGTACCTACGAGCTAAAGTTTAAGTGCTGAAATCAACGAATTTCGTAACCTGCTAAGTTTCCAATCAGGTACATTATTAATTAAAATCTTTTTGGAAATTACATAAAATTCAACATAGCGAGATGAAAACTTTTTAGTAAGTACTTCTTTATTCATGCGAATAGACTCAGAAATTTTAAGGTTTTGGTGTAATAAGACTTCCAATAACGAAAAAGAAAAAAATATATTGTAAGTAACATACGTACCATCACGCCTGCATTCCCAAAGGGTTAGGTAGAAGTGTACCAATGTACCCATAGTTCGCCAGTATGTTTACGTTCCATGTAAGCGTGTGTGTGTGTTCCATGGGAGCGAGCCTATTGCCATTAAACGGGCACAAATCCTAACTCCGAGTTGCTACTGAGAATTTCACAGAAAAACCTAATAACACTTTTTGCTCGACCTGGAAATCGAACCTAAAACCTCGAGCGTAGCAGTCGCTCTATAATGGAAGTGTATTGTTAATTACCTGTATCGGATTGAAAAAAAAAATACTTATCGAAACCAAAACTGAGTAGTTCTCTTATCATAGCAATATTTTTTTTCTTCTAGACCATGCCTGGGAACCTATTCGGATTAGGTACTTGTTATGGCGATTTGAAAGTCAAAGTTCAATTTTTTTCCACGTGTTCCATGTTTGACCCCATGACCCCTGTACTGGTAAATATATCCGAAACCACAATGATAAGCCAGTCATTTCCCAGCAATCATTTCTGCTCAGAATTATTTAGTTTGCTGGGCAGTATACTAAGTTAACAGATACATGCATTTTCAAACACTCTATATATCCATTAAAACATGAGAGCGTACCGGTGAAATGTCAAACCACTTTCCAATTCAATTGTGTCGTATCTCCACGAATGGCCCATAGTGGACAAAACCACACCCTAACTCCATTCATTCCGTAAATTTACATAGTACCTTGCCTGGTCTAGAAATTTAGGCGGATAGACGAGTACTAAATACCTAGGTGCACTACAAAGTGGTATTACCCAGTAGAAGCCGCTTCACACAGACTTATTTGCTTTGGGAAGGTCGCTGTGCATAATAATTTTACCTGACGAAGTTGGATGTGTGTTGAATAAGTTTGATGACATAAGTCTTATGTTTTGCTAACTTAGAACTTGGGAAGTATGAACTAGGGTCTGTCGTATGCCTTGGAATTCCTAATTAGAACAATAGACCTTCAGTACATAGTTGGTACTTAATTTTATTAGTGGAAACTTACAAATGGTCTTCAATTGACATACAACCTATATTGTTTTAATTATATATTTATTATTCTTTCATTCATGTTATAAAAATCATAATTTTTTTAAGAGACAATTTCTCTTTATCAAATTTTTAATTCTCGTAAAATAAAAAAAAATAAAAATACTACGTAAACTGAAATAAATTACAAATATTTTTCTTTCTTTCAAATATTTTCTTCACTCATTTCTTGAGCAATTCATCACATTATATATTTTCATGTTCATTAAATATTCTTCGTTATATTTCGTACAACATCCTCGTATATTTACTTTCCTTCCTCCCACAAGCACACGAAATTGTGGGCGAAATGAGTGGTTATTTAACAAGCAGACTACCGTTAAAAGGTTTCATATAAATATGGAGGGTGTTTATACTCTTGATAAACCAGAACAAAATAATAATATGTTCATCCCACGATTGTGATGTTTTTTTACCTTCTAATTACGGAGATATTGAAGGTCAAAGTTCCAACATTTTTAAATGATTTTTTTAAGAAAACGAGCATGAAATGTTCTAACTAAACTTAAATTCCACTAGATCATGTGCTACCGTGAACAGTGATTTTCCACACCATAAATAAAAGTTTAAACTGCCTCTTTAGCCTAGTGGTCCTAAGCGCGACTGCTACGCTAGAGGTCTTGGATTCCCAGGTCGAGCAAAAAGTGTTATTGAGTTTTTCTATGAAATTCTCAGTAGCAGCTCGGAGTTAGGATTTGTGCCCGGTTAATGGCAATAGGCTCACCCCCTATTACATGGGACCTAAAAAAAAACATACAGGCGAACTGTGGGTGTACATTGTTACACCTCTGCCTAACCCTTCGGGGAATACAGGCGTGATGGTATGTAAAGCGCAATATTGCTTAGTTTAATGGGCAGTATGTTACAGCTATGTATATGTCTTTTCACAGCCTGTATACATACATGGTCCTATTTTTATCGTCTATCAATGGCTAGTATTTTATCAAAATGTTTTAATAAGTAGGTAACAACGTTGACATATTGTCCAAAGGTGATAATTATTATTACGTCAGCTCATCGATTTGCGTTTCGAATACCATAATCTTCTTTTATTTTAGTTTTCTAATTGATTCGAATTCATAAGGTACTTTTTGTTTCAAATAAATAATAAATACTAAGGTAGTGGATAAGGTGTAAAAAATGACATACCCGTTAACTACGCACTTAGATTATCAAACTAAGTAACATTGAACAAAAATGAGTGCCAGGACCAGACTTTTATTTTTAGTGTAATTTTTTAATGTTAACAGTAGCGCGCAATATTACGTATGCAAAACTATGTGCTGGAACTGAAACTTTGACCTTAAATATCTCCGTATACCGCGCCCCCGGAACGCAAAGGGCACAAGAAGGAACATGGGTGGGGTTTCCCACCCACCAAAAAAAAAAAAATATCTCCGTAACTTAATGGTTCCCAGGTATAAAACAAATCAAACTTAATGGCGGCTCGGAAGTTAGCTGCAAATTCAGGTTCGCGCTGGTTTATTCAAGACAATAATCATTTAGGCTCCATTTAATTATCTCTAGCTATTATAGAAGTATTTAAATAGATCCTAAATACACATAGACTTGAAAAAACCTGCGCGAATCTGCACTCGTAGCTGATTTCCGACCCCCATTAAGTTTGATTCATATCATAAGGTACAGTACAAAAATAATCGCAATGGGAATACAACTTTGGCCTGCATTAACTGTCTCTTCACACCCTTTATATAAATGATCGATGTGTAATTACGCTTTCTCAAATGTTTGTCATTAGTATGCCTAGATAATGTTATAAGCTGTTCTTAAAGACAACACACACTCATGAACTACCTGTACCTGTTTGACAGTACGTTAATTTAATTGTGTAGAATTGGAAATATACTGTTCTATTAATATTACGGTATCAGGATAAAAGCTGTTGTCAATGTGAGTGTCATTAAAGGGTGTGGGTTATCAAATAGATAATGTTTTCTTTTAAATCTTACTGTAATATCTATGAAATCATTTTCAGAAGCTTCCTACTAGTACCTACTATTAACGGAAACGTTTGTAAAGATGGATGGATGTATGTTTGTACCTCTTTCACGCTAAAATAACTCAACGTTCGGCATACATAAAAATATTGATCTAACTTAATAGTAATTTTTTTATCCCATTTTGGTATCCCCGTGGGATAAATTTGGATTTCGGACTAACTTAAAAATCGCAAATCGGACAGCCTCGTTAGCCTAGTGATCCTAAGTGTGACTACTCCGCTAGAGGTTTTGGGTTCGGTTCCCAGGTCGAGAAAATTGTAATTGGGTTTTTCTATGTAATTTTCAGTAGTAGCTCGAAGTTAGGATTTGTGCCCGTTTAATGGCAGTAGGTTCGCCCCCTATTACATGGGAATTAAAAACATACCGGCGAACTGTGGGTGTACATTGGTTATACCTCTACCTAACCCCTCGTGGAATACAGGCGTGATGGTATGTTGTTTAAAAATCGAGGGCAGATAGTCAGACGATCATTATCAAAGGTGTTGAGACGTAACTAGTAGGTACCTGACAATGATTTATTTGAGAAAGTGATGAAGAGTTGGGTGATAATGATGAATGTTACCTGATTGAGGTCGATGAACTTGCGGACCACAGATCGCGCGAAGTCAGGGTTATTCAGCATCTCGTTTACAAACCAGTCCAGGGGAATGCTGTTAAACAAAAAAAAACATATTAAAATTACATAAGTTGTAAAATAATGTCGTAATGGCCCAGTGGTTAACGCATTCGTCTCTCATGTGTGCTGCTGTAAGTGTTACGGGCAAGTACCAATGTGTTTTTTTTTAAAGAACGCATCGTGAGTAATTCTGGACTTACAATTAACATACACAAGTCTGAAATCCCCAATCCGCCTTGAGCAAGCACGGTGATCAATGCTCGTGCCTTCTCTGTATGAGATGACAATATATACTGGTATTATTTATATACAAGTCGGTTCTTCATTCCAGTATTTCGTAGTGAGTAACTGTTTACAGATCCATGAAATATGGGTCAGTACTAATAATAGTTTCAAGAAAGAATATTTAACATACAAATAAAATACATTTATTTTGACAAGAGAAGCGGAAAATGACACAGCTATCTTTGAGAAAAATTTCTTGATCGTAACCGTCAATAATGATCAAATATTATTTATTATCATTGGGCCGTTTGTTAAGTTTAATATTACTAAAAACGATGATCTTCGTATATATTTCGTAATACAGGAAATAAGAACATAGTGGAATAGTATGTAGGTAGCTTTAAAATTATTTCCATGTTCTTATCTATCAGTCTAAGCTAATTTTGCCGCCTTTACCTATACTATTGTCAATACAAGTTATGAAAGCTTCATACAAAGGGCCATGAACCGGGTATTTTACCGTAGAATACAGGAGTTTGCGGTATCGATGAATGTACAAGGGAAGGAGGAAAAGAAAGTCTTTAAAAGCCTTCTTTCTCAGGAAATTAGAGAACCATACAAAAAGAAAAAATATTTGGTCTCTAAATTTACCACCTCTGAAATCTAACGCCCTAGGCTCAAGCCTACTCAGCCTGCTGATAAATCCATTACTCAAAGTCAAAGTCAAAGTCAAATCATTTATTTCAATTAGACCATTAAAAGGCACTTTTGAACGTCAATTACATGTAAAAATATTAAATCTAGTTGCCCATTCCAAAAGGTAGTTTCGTATGGAGAAGAACGGGCAAGAAACTCCATACATGCTCTTTTAAAAAAAAAAAATGTATTACAATAAGTTGTACAATTCCATAAAATTATACTGATGTCAAAACGATCTATTAAAAAAGTCACTCAAAGTACTGCAATACGTACTCTGTGCCACAAATTAGAAATGAAAGCTAAGTTGATTGTAATATTAAATACATTTATACATTTCAAAGACAAAGAATCAGTGTGTGAGGAATACTCAAATGTAGAATTAATGTCGAAGAGAAAAATAATTAATCAAAACAAAGTACTTATATAATTAAATTAGCAACCAATTGATTTTGTCAAGAATTTAAATTGTCCTATGGAGCAGGACCAGCATGTTCCCAAGCATTGTTATCTTGAATATAATCTTCTAATTTGTAATAAGCTTGTTTACAAAGTGTACTTTTGATACATTTTTTTAATTGATTTTCATTTAATTTTAATTTTAATTTTAATGATCTAAGAGTAATATTTGAAAATGTAATGCTCTTTCAGATTTATCGAGTGATAGCAAATACAATAAATCTTTCTTCAAAGTAAAAGGCTTCATAAACGCAAAACATTTTAAACTGAAACCAGGAACTACCACAAATCGAACTCAAGAAAATGTCAGAGAGGCATTCTCTGTCGTGTCAGTTAACCGCAATAGACCCAATTCTGACAGGTGGCTTGGTTTACAAATAAATACGCCTACAGTGAATTTAATTCTATATATTATATTACATTACAAACGTTTATTAATAGAAAACTTGTTTTGGCCGGAGGCGTCGCCCGTGTTGTAGTCGGAAATCTTATTATGCCTCGTAAATATACATTTTCCCGCCTCCCCAATTTTTTTATAGATTTCCAGAAGACAGATGAACAATAAAGGAACAAGTAATTAATTTTAAGGAAAACAACAATGTGAGGCCTGTGTTCACAAATTTTTAATCAAATGATCACATATTAATATCTAACGAGTTCTATATTCAAAATATCCTCAAGAAAAATTTACATAAACAAAAAGTTTGAGTGAGAAAACGTGATTTAACACGGACTTAAGTGGGCAAGTTAACCATCACAAAATCGGACTCAAAAGTTTTGTATTGAATTCTGTCATTTTACCGATTATACCAATTGTTAGCCCAGAGAACTCAATGTAAATGGCTTGTATCAACACAATTCACTTTGTAAATATTGTCAGGTGAATTAAATTCTTGGGTGCACAACCTATTGAACTGGATTTTCATTCCTATTATTTATATCTATGTTTGCGGTTTTAATAGCTTAACGTTTTTTTTATATTGCTATAGTAGCCGCCACGAGTCGTGAGCACAAAATGTCAAGTTTATTTTTTGATTTTTGGGTTCCATTCTGGGTTTTCGTCGTCGACCCAAAAAACCCTTACTAACTTTACTGTTGTACTTGTAAGAGTGTTGTTTTGAGGGTTCTGGTATGCGTGTCAGTAATTATTTTTTACCCTAAAATTCCTGCCTAAGATGCCTGCGGGGACCGCGAGTAGTTCGAAAGAGATATCGCGCCCCCGGAACGCAAAGGGCACAAGAAGGAACATGGGTGGGTTTTAGTCAGTAAAAGTCTGACACTCCCTCCCGCCCCGCCCAGGGCGGGAGATGTTATTTGATGATTTCCCACCCCCCAAAAAAACCCTAAAATTTATAAACGCCCGAACCGATTTTTTGATCCGAATCGGATTATTTGGCGTTGTACTGTATACATATGTTTGAACTGTAACAGTTTTTTTGGAACACAGTTCGCTCACTGCATGTGATCGAATAACAACAACAACAACATGATCAACAACGACAAGAGTAACAAAACGTTTGCATCCTAATCTCAGCGCTGACCTGTTAAAAATACGTAATTCATCTACATTTTTGACATGTTTTTGATCATCTGTGAGATGAGAAATTTCAATTACATTTAAAATCTTTTTAAATTATGTAAATTTGCCTTCAAATAGGGCTCTTTGGATTGCTATTTTTTGGATTCGCATCAGATTTTATACACACACGCTCTAACTCATCCTAATAACTAAAAACCCATTTGATAAGAGGAAGTTCGGATTATCAAACCACGCCTTAAAAGTTAGGCTGTTGAAAATTTTTTAAGCACACATAACATCGACTGTTTTCTCAAATAACCATTGAATTCAAAGGAAACTCTCAAAAAACCGATATCACGACACATTTGAAAAGTAGAAAGAGAATATATTTACGCCTTTGTGCGTTGGTTCCTATTTCTGTAAACCTCTACATATGTTATTGGATTCTTTAAACGGCTGAAGCTGATCGCGTTCTGTTCACATTCAACTGTGTTCAACACCAAATGTTCTAAAATACATGTGTAGTATAAAATTAAAGCATATTTTTGAACATTTAGAAATTAGTTACCGGCGAGAGCCGTTATTTTTTATTTTCCATTTTGTTTTATAGTAAATATTTTAGCTACATTTTTTTTTCGTTTAGCAGGTAATAATTATGGCTTCTTGTGCAAAGATACCCACGTCCCTATATCACGGTCACCTACCTATCGGATTTATGCTGGTGGCATCTACTAGCGGGGTTGAAGATTTTACTAAAATAAAGAAGAAGAAAAATGAGAGTGCCACCCCTAGGCCCGGGGGGCGCGGCCCGCCAACGCAATAAAAAATCTTTTACTAGAACTCCACAATTGTACCAATGAAAATGTTTTTATAACAAAGACAACTTGTAGTCCTGTTAACGTAAAAGCACCGTGGCCCCAAAAAAGGTAAACAAAGGTAAAGGTTTGTCTAAACGTAAATAAACAAGTTGACGTTTACCAAACAAAAATAACACTTTGACATATTATATTATAAATACTACGTAACATTAAGAACCTTTGCACTTATATACCTCTTTGGCATGAAGGTAGGTAAGGGTCTCTATACATATAAGCGGGTCAGTCTATTCGGTTCGGCATTCATTTGATAACGTTGTATAACCGAATAAGGGTGAAGGACTTATGTGTATGACCCTAAGATTTATTGTAGACGAGCAAATTAATTGGTGCACAGGTAAAAATATTCACCTTTATTACTACCAATATTTATTTTTATTGTGTGTGTAACAACTTTTTAAGCCACGGCATATCACTGAGAGTGATGTAAAATTATTCACTAGATACACAGTACAATCAAAAAATTGTTTAAAATTTGTTGCCAGAGTTATGTACCTGTATACCAAATAGCTTGTTCGACTTTACATAAATCTCGATTCAGATCTGAAGGATTTCATACTAATCTCTTCTGAAATCGAATTTTAAATCGAGTTTCTCACTCGAGTATCGTTAGAGAAAGTTAAAAAGTCAACGTACCCAGTAAATACATTATTGTATCCTGTTAATAACTAGTTGCCTTCATAATCGAATAACAATTTATGGTGATAGAAATTAATTTCGAATTTCGAATGCTAATTTTCTCGTTTCATAATTGGATTTCGAAATAATGAATCGGTGTTGCAATCGGTAATAAATTCCTGATGTGTAAGGTTTCATAGTGAATTGCGATTACTGTTGTAAATGTCACGAAATGAAATGGGAACTTGATGTAATTTTAAGTGTTTTGTAATGGTTGGAGACTTCCACGGAATATTTAGCAACCTATTACTATTGGATGCATGTTTTAATTTTCGTTCTCACATTTTTGCGCGATCGGCTACAATTTTTTTTTTTTTTTTTTTTGAACACAGCCAAATTAGTTCGTGTGGCATAAAAACATGTCGGATAATGCATTGGTCAACAACGGTTAGTTTTAATACCATTTTTTATTACCAAAAATGGTATCATCTTTTAGAATTGATTGTCAACCATTTCCCGTGGGCACGCCTTAATAGAGGCGGTAAGTCCCCTCTTTGAGGAGTGGCTGGAGAGGCGCCACGGCGCCCTCACCTACCGCCTGACGCAGGTCCTCACCGGACACGGGTGTTTCGGGAGGTTCCTGCACCTCATCGGGCGGGAGGAAACGTCCGGGTGTCACCATTGTGTGGATTGCCCCGAGGACACGGTGGAGCACACCGTGGCGGTATGCCCCGCTTGGGCGGAGCATCGCCGAGTCCTCGTGGCGGCCATCGGCGGCGGCGAACTCTCGCGTCCGGCCCTGGTGCGAGCCATGGTTCGGAGCGAGAGGGAATGGGATGCAGTCGCCTCCTTCTGCGAGGCAGTAATGCTTGAGAAGGAGGCGGCGGGACGGTTGAGACAGCGGTTCTCCCGTCCCAGCCGTCGCGGTAGACGCTCCGGACGTCGGGAGCCGCGAGACGACTCCCGGCCACCGTAGATACTGGCCTGTGGACGGTGAGCAATGGGTAGCTCACCGTCCTTACGTTGCATAACGACAGGCCGTGTCGACGGCGCGTTCGTGTTCCACGCGCGCCTCAAAGAGATGTCAGCAAAAGGAAGGGGCCACTGAGGGCCGATGCCTGCCGGGGCTGCGGGTTGTTCGCAAGAGATACCGCGCCCCCGGAACGCAAAGGGCACAAGAAGGAACATGGGTGGGTTTTAGTCAGTAAAAGTCTGACACTCCCTCCCGCCCCGCCCAGGGCGGGAGAAGTTATTTGATGATTTCCCACCCACCAAAAAAAAAAAAAAAAAAAACCATTTCCCGTATAATGGAATATTTTAACAAAAAATCATTAAAAGCTTTAACAATTTTCTTGGCACACGTAGAAACTCCATTCTATTACCACTTTAGCTTGCCACCTGAGTAGGTAGCGTAATCCTAATAGCAACTTGAACCTAGATTCCAATTTCTACCTTCACATATTGCCTACATATTACTATAATATATATTACTCCACGGCACAGTGTTAATACGAAACCTCTTTTGTTTAATATAAATAGAACTCGATATGGTTCCAGTTCTATTTTCATTCGTTCAGATTTCATTCATTCTTTATTTGAAACTAGAATGAAAACTTTGTGAATGAAACATATTTTAGAGGTGAGCTAAGTGAGGAAAGAATTTTTTTTTATTATAAAGCTACTATTTTATTGCTTCAATAACAACCATGTGACGTAAGCTTTGTGTTATCACATTACAGGATAAGGAATAGCGTCCCTGTTATCATTTATTTCGTTCAATTTTGGCTGGCCGACCATAATGAGATCTTGTTAGGCCTGCCAATTTTTTCCTGCTACAAAATAAATATTTTGATGATAGAATACAAATGGTAGTGAATATAAATGGATTTATTATTTTCATGTACAGGTTAATTTAGCAATTCCAACAACGTAGCTAAAATAAACTTACGGCTGAATTAAATTGTTGAAATAATAAAATTCGAAATACGAATAGGCAATTATTTTCAAAAATGGAAGTGACGTTTGTGGTGTAGATAATCCTCGAAGCGACACGCAAGATTTAGTCTGAATAGAAAGGTCTGGTTATGGAAAAAAAGACAATAATATACCATCTGAAATAACGAGGCTTACCTTTCCAAAGTCTTCTCATCATTAGCTTCCTGGCCTTCCCGCTCGGGAGCAGCCTCCAACATCTCCCAGAAGTTGTCCAGACCATACACTGCTGAAAATAAAAGCTTATTAATAGAGGTACCAAAATAAATATTAAAATTGTTACAGTCCTTGTAACATCAACACTTTTATAAGCAAAAACAATCGAAATCGGTAATTATTTAATTCGATTGGTGGATCAGCCGGCATATCAGTCACCCAACAACCACATGTCCTGTCCAATATTACATCATTAAAACACACTTCATGACGAATTTTTTTAAACTTTTACACATAGTACTAGTCCTGACCTACGAATAAATATTGGTTTTAAAAGGTAGGTTTCAAGGATTTATAAAAAGTGTAAAAGTTTAACAAAATTCCCCATTAAACACATAACGAATTTCGTCAACAAAACTGTCCACTAATTACCTTGTTATATAAGGAGAGAGCAAATACCTGTTGCTCCTTATTAACCGCACAATACCACATTCACATGACGTCATAAGCAACATTAACACTCTCAGGTCAGTCACAATAAAAGCTCACAAAGACGAAGCTGAGAGTTAATCCCATTAAACAAGACCTGTTTTCTATCCAGAAAAGTCAGGAGACAAAGCATACTCTTGTCCTTATCAGCGCTACACACGCACATAAATACAGCATTGTAGGACTTCATGAATAAAGAGGACATACTCTTGCCCCACTAGTTTCGACCCCACGAATAAGGATGATAAAAATAGAAAATAAAAAAAAAGACTATTCGCACTTGTTATCCGTAACAATGCCGTATTTTTGAGCTCACAAATCCACATGATACAACCCTATATCGTTCAAATAAAGCGAGCAGCAGCTCTAGTGTGTGTTGTTTATTTCAATGTTTTCACTTGTGTCAAAGTTTGCATGTTTTAATAAGCGAGTATGGCATGTTTATGTTCAGCCCAGTACGCCGTCTGGCCCGTCCCCTAAGGCTTTAATTCGGTCGATACGAATATTTCTCGTATAAATAACATCTTTGCGGCTTTAAGCCGTTTTGCGACGGACGACACCAAGTCACCGATAGAGCGTGACTTTTATAATATTGAATCAGAGATTATCTCGATTAATACCTCGATCGTTCTTTGGCAAAGGAGCCCTTTTCCCGTAACCCCTGGCGATAAGTACGTTTGAGTTGGGCCTAAAAGTTCCCCTGGTCACTCTAATTTCTTCCTCTGTTGAAATGCCAAGTCACGGTAGTAAATTATTTTTGATCATCGATTATAAGCGATAAGAAGCGTTATCTTTTTATACAACATGACTTTTAATTCATTGCTGATCTGTAAGGGGGTGAAAGTGCTCAAAACTATTCACAACTTTAATACATATGCATACCAACACTGAAATATGATTTGCTGCAAAAACCATTACTGCAAAATTACTCTGCATCATAACCAAAATGTATGGAGCAGTCGACTTTCTTTTTCAGATTTCAGTATTGGTCCCATTATAAAAGTTCCTCATAATTATGAGTCCCTTTACCCTTTGAAAGATCAGCAGTGAATTAAAACTCAGTCTGAATTTACTGCAAGCGTCTGTTTTTGTGAAAAATACACAATTTTTTCGGTGTCCACAATTTTTTTTTCTTTTAATGAAAGCTTGTAAAGTTCTTTTAGCGTTGTATTGCGAGAGAATCCTCATTATTTTACCTTCGTCATTAATTTCCTCATTACCACTCCTTTTGCCAAAGTCGTGGGCGATCAAAAGGTTGCTCTTGGGGTTAAATCTCCTGCGACCGTGGGCTTCGTAGCTGTCCAGGTCTGCTATGTATGATTAAGAGTAACACAATGTTTAAAATGTTAGTATGTGAGTGTACCTATAAATAATCACTAAAAAACAGCAAATACAAAACAAAGATCTAACACCAGTCGACATGGCGCAGAATTCCTTTTGTTTCGATAAAACAAGCTCGACGGACAACATTCTCCAATTGCAGGGAACCGTTGAAAGTATTCAACTTTGATGTTTCAGTAACATTTCGAATTCTTTTAGTTAGCACATTCATCTAAAGTTGAAAACTTGCACCTTTACTCAAAGAGAAACGAAATTCTAAAAATGTGTCATTATTATGCAAATATCGCTTTGTTTTGTTGAAAATGCACTTTATTTAAGCGCGATCCCATATGAAATACTATCCGTGACTTCTCTCTGAGTAAGGGAGTTATGGAGCTGGTTCTTCGCAGAGTACTACGTGTACATAACGAGCAGTAACAAGGTTTAAATCCTCTCACAAACACCTGCAAAGCGTCACTCCGTAAAGGGCCTGTCCAAGCGTTTCGCCGACCATTTCCAAATGGATTTTAGCTTTTATTTCCTTGCACACGTTTGGACTGTGTTTAAGTCAATTAGGCACAAGGTCCGGCATTCCGTTGCTTCGACGTAATTTTTGCCATTCACAGGGATGCGAGGCCGGTAACTCAATCAGGTTCGTTGTGGTACCTTCACCGTCCAATTCCGGAGCTCTTTTACCGAAATCTCTGGCGATCCCAACAGTGGGACTCTTAAAGGTGGGCGTGCCTCGGTGAGAGCGTGTCGTCGGCGCTTGGTGCTCTACGTCCCCTTCAGAATAATTTTACCATTCTTAGCTTCGTTAGTGTTACAACTTGAAAAGGTCTAAGGGCCGGGGCACCCACAATCTACTGTCAATGTAAATTTATTTACCCTCTTATAACAAATAATAACAATATGTATTGTACGTTTGAATGGCACAATTTTCATCGTTGAAAGATTATGCTAATCGCAAATATTTAGATAGAATACTGACAGAGGAACTTTACATATTGAACAATAAAGGGGGAAAAGTTACAGAAACTTGTGGTACTATTGTCGAGTTATTTGAATTACAATGAAGGCTAATGTTAAGGTAAGAGGATTGTGTTCCTAATATTATTATTCTGTACAAATTATGCGCTCCATTAGCGATCAACGAGCGCAACTTTATAAGTTGGCAGGCTAGGAAGATGGATGCCCAACCATTGTGTTCCAACTCACATACATCACTTGGATATAAATGTTCGTAACTACTTCATAAAATGCATTATAATCTGATTAGTATACAACGTTTTGTGATGGATATGAATACCCGGAAAACGTTTGGGAAGAAATAAATACACGCAATGTATATAAAACATTAGATACACGATATTTATAATTTCTGAATCTTAGTGATTACTAAGGTATAATAAATACCTACTTATATTTTCCTTTTTAGGCATTTTTCAAACGGTTGGTTGACACTTTCTGTGACCCAAGGACTGGCTTTTACCTTGGCATCGTGGCTTTGCCGCCAGTCGTTGAGCACATCTTCTGTTGACAGCGATGCGGAGAAATTTTAGATTTTATCTTTTTTTTTTAATAGTTATCTTATTTTAATAGTCTGTTAATATTTTGTACATAGATTTAAAAATCATAAAGATTCATTATTTAAAGGACTAGTGATTTCTACATCTTTTTGATGTAACACTAAAATTCTTGTTTTATTATGTTCTTGACTTAGCCACAAAAATAAACACACAAATATGAGGAAATGAGAAAATACTCATTTCATAAATGTATCGTTGTTTATTCATCATACTTAATATACCTACATACATTACATAGATATGTAAAACAAACACTTATCGATGAGAATTGTACACTTCCATAATTTGTTCATTACTTACTTAAATTACACAGCGGGTCACGAAGGGAAGTTCATTAATCTTTTTCTATTCGACTGACGTTTTACTCGACATTTACGGCCGTTTTCTATATGTGATCCGTAGATCGATCTACAGATTGTTTTGTATATAGAGAGCGGCTGATAGAGACGTATTGTCGAAAGCTGAAGACAGAAAAAGTTTTTTATTTTTCTGAACTTCGTTGAATGGTAAAGAAACCGACGGCCCACTTGGAGTGGTCACCGCTGCCTATAGACATCTGCAATATCAGAGGCTTTGCAAATGCTTTGCCATCGCAGAGACAAAGCTGAAATGTCACATGTGCCTGTAATTACACCGGGACCCACACCCTTCAAACCGCAATACAGCAACGCTGCTTTGCAGCAGAAATAGGTGTGGTGGTAGTACTTCCCCGGAGGAGCAGCTTCACAAAGAGCTCTACTACTACTGAGATGTGATATATTCAGTAAAAACAATGTTCTATGTACAGACATCTGAAATTAAATTAATTTAAACATACAATACGGTAACTAACAACATTCTGATTGGTACAGACGGTATTAAAATATATATAAACAAAATCATTGTATATTAAAATGTAGTAGTAGGTACAGATAGTGCAATAGTGAATTTAGTTCAAAATAAAAGACTTTTCACTTAATGTTACTAAACAACTCTAACAAGGTACATAGCTCAATTTCAAATGATAAAGAGAAATTAGATAATGGTATTTACTAAAGTGAGCTTCCTTTTAAAATTGAAGGAAATTTTAAAAACATAATAAAACATTTAGGCTTTTGGGCACTTGCCCCATTAACAGCGATGCGGGTGAGATTTTTGATGCTATTTGAGTTTCCATTTCCTTTTTTTTTTATAAACGGTACATAGATTGTAATCTAATTATTATTATTTAAGAAAGCTTTATGTTTTAATAATAAATAGATATTAGTACATTTAGTTAAATCCAAACAATCAAATACCAACTATTTACATCAGATCAGAATTTAGGCTTGGCCTTCTGGGTTCCGAACTAATCTAGCTTCATGAGTAGGTGTACCTTAAAGCCACTCCAACCGAAGACAGCAAAAAAAAGGAATGGACGGCATAGTGAAAAATAACGGCAAAGTGTTCCAACTTTGCTCGTTATGCCCAAATAGACGCTCCTTTGTGTGTGTGGGTGTAGTAGGTATTTGAAGTTTTTTTTTTTATATAAATATATTACTCTGCTCTAGGAATTTTCCCTGTATCGTGGGTGCGTTTATAGACACACACAAACAGCCAGACCCGGAACAACTATCTGTAGGCCATAGAAATATTTCTTCTGTGCGGAAATCGATCTCGCGACACGTAGCGCAGCAGCCATTTGTTCAGCCACTACGCCAAACGTGTCGACATAACTAGACAGGTCAGCTATGCCAGGCGAAACCCGGAAGATCACGATCCAGAACCGTATAGACAGATCTGAATTAAAACTCACGCTCGGCCCGAGTGTGTGGCCTGTCCCGCTTTCCGAATCCCCTGGCAGTCATCATCTCGACGTTCTTGAAGCCGCGGGTTGGGCGCTGCTGTTTGGCGCGCGTGAGTCTGCCCTCGGGCGCCGCGGCCACCACGCAGAGACAAGCTGCTGCCGCCACCGCTACTGCCAGATGCATTGAGAAATTCATTGCTGGGGACAAAGAGAGGAGGTGATTAGCAGAGGTAGAGGAAGACGGATTAAAATAGAACTTGCAGCTTGTTCTAAAGTAGTTTATTTATGATTTTTACAAAAGATTACCACAAGGTTAAGAGTGGTGTTTGAAAATATTGATTACCCATCAATATTAAAAAAACTGCCTCGTTAGCCTAGTGGTCCTAAGCGCGACTGCTACGCCAGAGGTCTTGGGTTCGATTCCCAGGTCGAGCAAAAAGTGTAATTGGGTTTTTCTATGAAATTTTCAGTAGCAGCTCGGAGTTAGGATTTGTGCCTGGTTGCCTATTACATGGGACCTAAACATACCGGCGAACTGTGGGTGTACATTGTTACACCTCTGCCTAACCCTTCGGGGAATACAGGCGTGATGGTAGGTTTATTAAAAAACAATAATCATATAACGTAAATGTATGTGAAAAGTAAATAAACCTTAGTAATTTTAAGTAGACAATAAACGTCCTTCTTGTCCTCGGAAAAATTAAGGTCTAATATTCCACATAGGTTTTAACTAGAGCGTAGCTACGATGTTAGAACTACATAATTATGTTGGTACCAAATAATATTGAAATACTTATATGAACGAAAAAAAAATTGTTTTGGCTTCTATTTATGATTTACAAGAGAAAAATACTATGAATCCGCTTATCTATGAAAACACAAACAAAAAAAAACATAGCACCTGTAAATAACATCATAAAATGCACTAGTTTTTATCAGTTTTCAAATTAAAGTACACTGTTTGTTACCGAAGTTAAAAACGTAGATCCCACGTTATTCTGTAGTTAGTAATACTTCATCTACTCGAGATGTTACGTGTCATTCAACCATTAAAGCCTTCACGACTCACTCAATGGCCGTAAAACATGACCGATGGTAATGGATTCCTCTAGCACCTACTAGGATCTAACTATCCACTACGACTTTGCATTCCACTATCTTGTTACATACATTCGATTTTTTTTACTTAATACTGCTAAAAAGAGCCAAGCCACACTTATTAAATTAATTCATATTTCATACGTGTTACATTTTATTATTATCTAGTAATAACCGTTCAATAAGTACATCCCAAAAGTATGTTTTGAATAGTATTGCAATTATTTCGCAAAATGAGAGATATTTTAACGTAGATTGGTTCGTTTTGATAAAAATAACTAAACCTTTTTATAGATAACATAACATACCGTCACGCCTATATTCCCCGAAGGGTTAGGCAGAGGTGTAACAATGTACACCCACAGTTCGCCGGTATGTTTTTAGGTCCCATGTAATAGGGGGCGAGCCTATTACCATTAACCGGGCACAAATCCAAACTCCGAGCTGCTACTGAGATTTTCAAAGAAAAACCCAATAACACTTTTTGCTCGACCTGGGAATCGAACCCAAGACCTCTAGCGTAGCAGTCGCGCTTAAGACCACTAGGCCAACGTGGCAGTTTATAGATGAATACAAAAAATAACATATTATAATAAAAATGTGTGGGATTCGCTTGTCAAAGTTGTTATCTATCTGGTTAGAATTAAAGTCGAAAATTGAAAAAAAAATTGAAGGCTTTATACTTCTTAATCCTTCCAGCGATCACAAACAACTTGTTTGAAACAAGTCGGCTTGTTTATTGTTCCAAGGATAGTAATTACTAAGGGGTTTTGAGCTTTTGTTCATTAAAAATATAAACAAAAACAACTTATTACAAAACTGAGCTGGTTCGAAGTCTAAAATAAATGCAAAAGCTACAAAAAAAAACAACTCTTAGCGTCATTGATATAACAGCGTGAGTTTCAAATGTTTTCCATCTGTGTTTTCAACGACTCTCGCCTGGAATTTCAATATTGGCTTACTTTGAGGTGTGAAATTTCAGTAGTTTTCAACACTTTGAGACACACTACTCTACTCAGCATTTAGTAGGGTGTGTTACAAGTACTGTTCATGAACTAATATGGGCCACCCTGGACCATGGTCCATTAGTAGTAGTAGAGCTCTTTGTGAAGGAGCTCGTCCGAGGTAGTACTACCACCATACCAATTTCCGCCGCAAAGCAGCGTTGTTGTGTTCCGGTTTGAAGCGTATGGGTGCCGCTTTGCCGGTGTAATTACAGACACATGAGACATTTCAACTTTGTCTCTGGGATGGTAATGCAATTACAAGGCCACTTAATATCAGGTGGGCCATCGGCTTGTTCGCTATCTAATGTCTATCAATTCAAAAGTGCCTGTAAATGGTCTAATTGAAATGACTTTGACTTTGAATGATATTAAAATTAAAATTAAAAATGGGCCACTATTGGCCACAAGTATGCCTCACAGTTGCACAAATAACAAGGCAGCACGCGATCACATATCTATAACAAACTCATCGCTTTAGTAGCTTATGAAACTTCTATGTAAAGTAAATGTCTTCATTTCCACGTAATTTAATGTGTGGCTTAATACTTAATTACACTTTCAGGCGAAATGTCATTAGACTTTGCTCTGTAGCCAAACATGACAAATGCCTTTTATGAATATTTCAGTAATCTTCGCAAATGTCAAATTATATTGCCATACAACGTGGCAATGCTGCCAGCCTTTTGGGCACTTGTCCCATTGACAGCGATGCGGATGAGTTTTTTGATGCCCTATAAGCTACTTTTTTTGCATTTTATATTAACTGTACACACTCGAAGTTTGTAATTTTATTATTATTTAAGTAAGTTTTATGTTTGAAGTAAATAAAACTTATCTTCATAATTATTGTCGAAATAAATTTAAAACATAACCTTATATTTGTTGGCATTGAGTCGGGTAAAAACTAATAGATTGCGATACTGATTTGATGATAACGGGTGGAAGGGAAATTGATCAGCTGATTTGTTTTTCAATAACCGACGAAAAATTTTAATGGTCTAGAATCATGTTCTAAATCTATACTAACATAATAAAGCTGAAGAGACTGTATGTTTATGTGTGTGTGTGTTTAAACGTGCCAGTTAGATTGGAGTAATCCTGTTTGTCACATTATGATAGCCAGGTTCATGAGGATTAGCACACGAACGAAGTTGCGGGCGAAAGCTAGTCTGTGATAAAAGATTTTACTGCAATGCATGCAATTCTATCATTTTTCTAATAAGTATAATCCAAGCTCCAAACGGGCCTGTGGACGGTGAGCAATGGGTAGCTCACCGTCCTTACGTTTAACATAACGACAGGCCGTTCGTGTTCCACGCGCGCTTCAAAGAGATGTCAGCAAAGGGAAGGGGCCACTGAGGGCCGATGCCTGCCGGGGCTGCGGGTTGTTCGTAAGAGATACCGCGCCCCCGGAACGCAAAGGGCACAAGAACGAACATAGGTGGGTTTTAGTCAGTAAAAGTCTGACACTCCCTCATGATTTCCAACCCCCAAAAAAAATAATATAAAAAAAAACGACAAACGTCAACTAACACTTAAAGTCAAATAGCCAAACAGTCACATGCACACAATTGAAATTAACCACAATGTCCGACGGTAGCATGAATGCTGCAAAATGATAATTTGGACACCAATTTCAGTACCAACAGACGAAACGTAATCGTTGATGAGATTGCAGTGCATTGTTCTCAATATTGAACGATATAGTCTATAAATAGTCTAGCAAAAACTCAAAAATGGCTAGACGGATTAGAGAAAAATCTTGTTTGTTTTGTTGGACTCATAATTGGAGTGGCTTAGCTAAAAAACAAATTTGGAAAAATAAATCTAGTTGGTGCCGAGCTCACCGAATCATCTAGTTTTAGATAAATATTGGAAGGCAGTAGTATTTATTTTAAGAATAACAATTGAATCCTGTTTAGCTCGCTTAACTTGCTCTTGGTAGCCCAGTTTATAAATTAATACGTTAAAAAAAGTCTATTAAAATAACAAGATTAATCTTCGACATTTTAAACAGATCACGGGTAACTTTTAAGAACAATCGCAATATCATTTGAGTCACCCAAATTATTTACCATTGAGATGAGATTGCGACTAGATTTTGAACGTTTTTAGTTAGTAGGATGTTCCTTCCGATTAAAAGAAACAAGAGCACCAAATCACGTACACATTGCTCTCTAATTACGTGCCCAATCTGACTAAAATCCAATCAGATTGCAACATGTTTACGTAGGACGTTGGTGTTGTAATTTTGCCAGACAATGTAGGTACCTACTATGTCTACGCTGGCCGACTTTGCCGTACCGGCATCGGCACGGAGCCGGCGAGAAGCCCTAATCCCGAGCTAATCTAACGGTATATCCGGATATAAATCGCATTATATGCACAGGACCGTTTAACCTGTTCTGTGACTGTTTTATTTTTATAGTTTACCCTGAGTGAGGACAGGGGCAATGTCTGGTCAATGTTGCGTTGATGCTAAAAGAATATATGGATATAGTAAAAATACGGAGTGTAAAAAGACACATGGAATACCCGTTATCTATGCAAACTGTCCATCAAACTACATTGAGTAAAAAAGATTGTTGGAAACGACTTTTTTTTGTGTATAATATCACTATATATGGTGGAGCGCAATGTAACCCACACAAAACATTGTGCTTACAGGTGCAGCCAACAGTACAGGGAGGAGTTCTCAAAGTTTACTTCCAACATTACATACTTAAAAAAAAGGTTTTAAATAAATTGGAATTTTGACTGACATTATCTCCGTAACGAGACGGTTCCCAGGTATGGTCTAAAACAACAAAACAATTGCAATGATGGGGAAAATATAATTATATGACTTGATTGTCTTTTGTTCATATATTTTCGAGCCATTTGGGGTTGAAACCCTCGGGTCATGGCGTCCGAGTACCCATAGCATTTTTAAATAACTGTCCAAATCCAAACGGTAGGTTAATACTTTCCGTGACCCACCCCAATCGCCACCGCTGAATGCTAAGCACTTCTATGTTTAAACGTTTTTGAATTACCTTCCCAACTGCCCCGTTCGTCTCGTGGTCGCAAGCGCGACTGATGAGCGTGGGGTCCCGGGTTCGATTCCCAGGTGGGGCAAAAAGTGTTATTGGGTTTTTCCATTAGGATTTGCTCAGTAGCAGCCCGAGTTTGGAAGTTGGTGGTGTGACACCCCCGTGCCTCGGAAAGCACGTAAAGCCGTTGGTCCCGGCTGTCATTCGTAGATCTTTGACAGTCGTTACGGATAGTCAGAAGCCAGGAAGTCTGACAACCAGTATAACCAAGAGGTGTCGTGTTGCCTAGTAACTGGGTTGTGGAGGTCAGATAGGCAGTCGCTCCATGTAAAACACTGGTACTCAGCTGTATCCGGCTAGACTGGAAGCCGACCCCCAACATAGTTGGGAAAAGGCTAAGAAGATTATGATGATTTCCCTTCCCAATAAAATAATTAATTCTGTATCTCAAAATAGTTCGATTAAAAGCCAAGTTTAACGTTTAACTGGGAATTATTACTATGTTTAATATCAAATTGTTTCTTTTTCCAAATCCCTACATCTCTCATAGTAAAGCGGTCAATATCAAATACTCACATTGTTTCCAAAATCTACGCCATTATTCACATTCCGAAACCAATTTGTAATATTCTCAATACACACATATTAGTGGTAAAAGTTTCTGGATATTCCATACATTAGGTCCATATGTATTCAATACAAGTGATCATGGAGGAATCATTAATCAAGGGGTAATCATGACTTGGTGAGTGACATGAAACAAAAGATATGACAGGTGGGAGAGACATTCTATCGTTTTACAGTACATAATTGTAGACCCTCCAGCGATGACAATTGTTTTGATTATTCATATAAAAAACCAGTTGTTCTATACATTTTAATCGCAGAGCAACAGAATTTTAAACATTTTTTGTTTACACAAATGCTTAATTTCCTAATAGACACTACTTAATACTAACACGTAAAAACAGCTCCTGGTTACATTTATAAATGTAGGTGTGCAATTAAAATCTCATTGTAACCACAATTATATGGTGATTGTACATCCCACGAGTTTTTACAACAAATAAAGAGAATTTCCGGTAACAAATTGTTTTCCTAAGTCCAATTGGGAATAAAAATTACCGAGAAACGAGTAAACGATATGAATTGTTGGCCAACAAGGGAAATTACCATACTTATTTACCTATCTGTTTCTGGTTGAATGTTTCCGTTTTATTTTGTCCGATTTATCCATAGCCTGGGTAAGGTTTTGAGACGATATATTACTAAACATATGGTAAAAGTAGTTACAAAATACAGGCATAATAGTCTGTACTACTCGTAATAATATATGAAGTAAAGTTGTTTGTTTTTTTAACCCCGGACGCAAAAACGACCGGGTGTTATAAGTTTGACGTGTCTGTGTCTGTCTGTAGCATTGTAGCTCCCGAACGCATAAACCGATTTTGATTTTGTTTGTTTTGTTTGAAAGGTGAATTATTCAGGAGTGTTCTTAGCTATGTTTAATGGAAATCGGTTCAGTGGTTTTAAAGTTATCAGCTCTTTTTTTGGCTGCGGTAGGGATTTCTATTCTTCTGTCGGGGGTTACTTTTTTTTCTAATTGTTTGTAAAAGGCGCCCTCTGGAAGTCTATAAAAATTCTGTCACTGTTAGAAAGTTACACTCACTATTCCCGAGTGTCATAAGATATGTTCTACTTGACTTCCACGTAAACGAAGTCACAAGCAGAGGCTTCCTTTAGTGTACAACTTTTACCCTGAAGCAAAAATGTTCATTCAACTTAATAACTAAATATCACAATATTATCTTTGTTTAGATGCGACCCTTCAATATTTATGGGATATTAAAACTCTGTTGTTAAGCTAAAATTATCTCGGACACTGCAGGCCCAAAATAAATACCTGTTATACAAAAGGATAGCCAGCAGGAATTTCTTTACTGCTTCCAGTATATTTTTAAGAGTGAATATAAAAGCAATGAAAAATCTTCATGAAACGTATTTTTAAGGAAACAAGTCGTATAGTCACTTGTTTAAATATACATATATATATATTACTAGTGATCTGCCCGCGACTTCGTCCGCGTCACTTATTCCACCAGCGTTAAGTTACGTATTTGGTTACTGCTCCGCTCCCGTGTGTCGTAACTCGATAGCCTATGTTACTTAATAATAATGTAGCTATCTATTGGTGAAAAAATGGTTGAAATCGGTACAGTAGTTTCGGGTCTATTCGGTACAAAAACAAAAAAAAAACTATCCTCTTTATAATATTATTTTAGTAATCATAGTAATAGTATAGAAAAATACGCAAAACTCAATAGCTATTTTTATATATTTTAAAAGAATGGTGTGACAAAATAAAGTATTTTTGAAAACACCATAAATTGATATAACTATAAAATCCGTAATTGTAACATATTTATTTATGATCCTAACTGTACCTAGCTACGCAAGACATTGACCAGTTCTAGTAAGTTTAACATGAGATTAACTCCCAGGTAAAGCAAAACGTGTTATTGGGTTTTTCTACGAAATTCTCAGTAGCAGCTCGGAGTTAGGATTTGTGCTCGGTTAATGGCAATAGGCTCGCCCCCTATTACATGGGACCTAAAAACATACCGGCGAAATGTGGGTGTACATTCTTCCACCTCTGCCTAACCCTCTGGGAAATGCAGGCGTGATGGTATGTTTATTAATTATAGGTAAAACATATTGTCGTTAAAACTACGAGATACCAAGAAATGGTTCCTTGTTTATGGTAGTTCTATTATCAACTCCTTACGTCGAGCATACAGACAACTGAGGTGGAAGCCATATCACAGAACAATGGCGTAGGCTCTATATGACAATAGATTGTTACGACAACACTGACTAACTCACCATCTTATTAAGTGACATTCACAATGGCAAACCTTTTCCATATTACACTATTATATACCACATAGCAAAACAAAATATGAAACTATCCATATACATATGTTGGTTGTGGTAAACCGGGAAAGTATCAATGTGACTTTTTCAATTCATATGTACTCTGAGCTTATTTTGAACATGACTGACATCGGTGGTGGAAATCTGGTCTAACAATTATGACATACCATCACGCCTGTATTCCCCGAAGGGTTAGGTAGAGGTGTAACAATGTACGCCCATAGTTCGCCAGTATGTTTAGGTCCCATGGAATAGGGGGCGAGCCTATTGCCATTAACCGGGCACAAATCCTAACTCCGAGCTGCTAATGAGAATTTCATAGAAAAATCCAATAACACTTTTTGCTCGACCTAGGAATCGAACCCAAGACCTCTAGCGTAGCAGTCGCGCTTAGGACCACTAGGCCAACCAGGCAGACAAAAAAAATGGTCGTTAAAAAATCACCCAACTGCCCTTCACCCCACATTATTGATGAAGCTAAAATTTAATTAAATAACAACAACCCTATGAACCATAACTAATTACCCTAAAACCATCCAACCTAAATATTTGTCACCAAACTAAAATTGATTACGTAAATATACTTATAATTACCCTAACTGGGCCACATGGGACATTCCGTAGTGTTTTTGACAAGTATGGGCATGCTACCGTGTCCCTAAAATTGACAACTAACAGACAACTCCCCGTTTGAAACATGTGCGGACTCACTACTTAATTAGAAAAGTTAATAAACATGTGTTTCATTATTGTTTTATTCGTTTGGGATAGTGATGGGTAAATAACTCAAAATACATTTTAATGTTCGCAGTAGACGGAATGCTTGACACTATGATTACTACGCAGAATGTGAGATTTTTATTCTCGCTCGCAACTGCTATAATTATAAAAATTAGTGGGCATTTTGACCTAGACTCGTGTCAAAAGTTAACCCTATATTGAATTATAAAAATAATACATACAGATTCCATCACGCCTGTATTCCCCGAAGGGTGCCAGAGGTGTACCAATGTACACCCACATTTCGCCGGTATGTTTAGGTCCCATGTAATAGGAGGCGAGCCTATTGCCATCAACTGGGCACAAATCCTAACTCCGAGCTGATAAAGAGAATTTCAAATAAAAACCCAATAACACTTTTTGCTAGACCTGGGAATCCCTGGAAATCCTGGGAATTTAAAAAAAAATCCTTATATATCCAAAATAAAACGTATCTACTTAATTCAACTTTTTTTAAGTAGTGAAATTGTCCTCAAATGCTTGTTTCTTACATTCTACACTTATTTCAAGGTAAAAAAAAAGTACAAAAAAGTAGATAGATAATATTATATGCAAAATGAAAACCATTTTTGAATAAACGCATTCAAAAAGTAAAACATTTTTTCTACAAATACAAAAGCAGAACTTATTTTAAACACTAATTACTTTTGCAAGTTATGAAATATAAAGGTTACATTTTTAATTTTTTAGGGATTTATCAGCTTAAAGCAGCTTTATTGTTCCCTGAAGACGGTATTGTTAATGGCCCTTGGGTCACACCGCTTTATAAAGCGCTAAGAGCGACGAATTCGTTAAAATCCTGTTGAAACTTTGGACATTTGTCTCATTTTGAATATTACGGTTTCTATATTCAGAATGTAACCATTAATCTTATACAACTTTCGTTAAAGGAAAGCCTTTTAACCAAAGTCTGTAACCAAGAAAGCTCGGTTACAGAATTTAATTGTATAGAGTCAATGTAATGATGAATTCTACCTATGTATTCATTTTTTTCAATTTCTTTTATTATTCGAAACTCCAACTTCCAAATTTGAAAGTTAAAATGGAACGTTTATTTCGTACAAAGATAATATTTTGAAAATATTTTAATCTAAAATACGTTTAGTGGGTAGGTATAAGCATGATCATATTATCTATACTAATATATAAAGCTGAAGAGTTTGTTTGTTTGTATGAACGCGCTAACCCCAGGATCTACTGGTTTGAATTGAAAAATTCTTTATGTGTTGGATAGTTCATTTATCGAGGAAGGCTATAGGCTATATAACATCCCGCTACGACCAATAGGTAAGGAGCAGTAACCAAAGACGTAACCTAATGCGAGTGAAAAAACTACGCGAACGAAGTCGCTGGCAGAAGCTAGTTTATTATAAAATTAAAGCAACTTGCCTCGGTAGCCTAGTGATGCTAAGTGCGACTGCTACTCTAGAGGTCTTGTTCGATTCCCAGGTCGAGCAAAAAGTGTTATTGGGTTTTTCTATGAAATTCTCAGTAGCAGGTCGGAGTTAGGATTTGTGCCCGGTTAATGGCAATAGGCTCGCCCCCTATTACATGGAACCTAAAACATACCGGCGAACTGTGGGTGTACATTGTACATTACACCTCTGCCTAACCCTCCGGGGAATACAGGCGTGATGGTAAAGCAACGAGCTACTCAATTTTCTCGTCTCGACTCGTCAACATCAAGACATTTACAGGCAAGCACTAAAAAAAAGTAGAGACAGCAAAAGACGTAAAAAATTTTGAGTAAACAAATTCAGAAAAACTGATGACGTATTTTAGGCTAAATATCTGAGTGGTCACCTCGGGGTTTAAGCACGTAATTCATTATTATTCAAATTAATTAATCTAATCATTAGAAACTAAGTTTAAATAACATAATTAACGAGACATTTTCCAGTAAATTCTTTGTTAAAATATTTTAATTATTAATATTTAAATCAAATTAACATTTAGGATTTTTTAAAGTGACACATTTCACTTACGGTGACGTGAAACTGTTCAATTTTAATATCATTACAAGCTTCCAAGCCTCTGAACGTACGTACGTACGAAATCATCACACGTAAACACAAAATAGGATGAAAAATATCCTATGTATAGAGCTATATCATTGTCTATATGTGTCAAACTTTAGCTAATTCAATTCAGCCAGTTAAACGTGAATGAGTAATAAATGAACATCCATCCATCCATCCCTTCACCATAAACTTTCGCTTTTGTATTAGTAGTAGTATACCAGAACATTCTGCCTATTTTCCCCGAAATTTTAGACAGAGATGTACCTACAGCCTGCTCACATATCTCCACAAATAATAAATAATTTATAAAATATACCTATTGGTACTGTTTTCACTTCAGAACAATCATTTTCGTTTGTCCAACACGATATCCTTGTTTACATCAACAAAATTATCATGTAACAGAAACACATCCAATATTTTTTTTTTTTAATAAGCGTTGCCCTTCCATTACGAGTTTCTCCTGGATCGTGGATGCGTATATAAACTCACATATACAAACAGCCACACCCGGAACGACTATCTGTAAACCATACAAATTTTGGTTCCGTGCGGGAATCCAACCCGCGACTCGCACAGCAGCCATTCAGCCAGCCATTGCGCCAATTGTGACTAGTCGCATTTTTATTACGAGCAGAAACAACAACTATAGGTAATGGGCGACCCCTTCAAAAGATGCTATAAAAATAAGTCATATCCACAATGAAATACTGAAGTTTTGCGATACCATAAAACGGAGGTATTCTACACGAGAGCCTTCGTTCGATCTCATGAACCTTTTATTCATTGGTACGAATGTTACATAATTCATTTTTCTTAATAATCTCGGAGACATGTCTACGAAACCGGTATGAAATAAGTTATAGAAAATCATTTTTACGATACATTTTTGTACATTAGTATTGTAGAACATGTGGTACTCTTACATGTTATGTATATGAACTAATATGAAGAGATTAGGCGTGTGTTGTGAGTAGAAGGGACGTGGATTCAGTATGTATATGATATTAGACGCCAAGTGATGAAATTTTCGTCGGTTATTAACGGTCAAAATGTTTGGAATAGCTGACTTTTTATAATCGCCGATTAAATGTTCTTGCTGGGTTGTCTAGATTCATATCATAATTGTAAAATATTCTTCTCCATACAAAACCGTTCCTTATAAATGACGCTCAAAAGTGCCTTTTAATGATCTAATTGAAATAAATCATTTGACTTTGTACTGAATCCATGATTCAACCGCGATATAGGCCTGCTCACACTTTCTTAGTTTCTTAAAGCATAGTTGCACAATTTGAACTAACCCATCCAAATTGAACAGAACAAAGTTAATCTCAAACTATTTGTCAAACGGTATGCGATCCAAATGCTTAGGCACCCACATGTGTCTTAAACCACATAAATCGGCTTATATAAATGGTGAACAGAGTGATAAAAGTCCAAAGGGTCAAATATTACATTCAAATCTTATTGAATCTCGCTCCGTCGAGTGCGCAAAATTTAAACGATTTACGATCATATAGAATTCAATCACCGGAGGGATGGGATATTTCGTGATCGTCCCTGATTATCTGGGAGGGGATAACCGGATAATAAGGTCCCCAGCTTGTGACATTGACGTCAGACCTTAAAAGGCAGGTTAAAAATGGAACAATGGTGAGATAAAAAAATTACTTTTTATAGATATTTTGGTAGTATTAGAGCTCTTTGTGACATCTGGGGAAATATTACCATCATACCTATTTCTGGCTGTATTCCGGTTTGAAGGGTAAAGTTGCCGGTGAAATTAGAGGTACATGAGACATTTCAACTGTGTCTCTGGGATGGCAACGCATTTGCAAGGCCTCTGGTATTGCACATGTCTATAGGTAGCGGTGACCACTTAACATCAGGGGTGGGATTGTTAGCATACAATGGCATAAAAAAAAGATGAGCTTAGTTTTGCCAAAACAAACTAGCCCATATTCTCTTAATAATTAAACAAATTGCGTTACAGTAATTCATTATGCCAAATGTACGTACCTAATGTATAAACGTTATGATAATAAAATGTACATACAAAAGTTATTATCCGAAAAATACGAACAAATTTTGACTTACAATGCTATGTTTTATGGTATATTTGACGCGGACAAAATAACGTAGAGTAAGGCACTAATTAGGTCGACAGATGAATACAAATATAATTAACTGTGCACGTATTTCATCAAATCGGGGAAAAATATAAGTCTGAAGCAAATGTCTCATTCAACTAAATGATATCAGTGTTACATTCAATGGCGTTCATGAAATAGGTCAGTCTATGTAATTTTACTTTATCGCTAAAATATTTCAAAAAAAGCTAACATAATATCATTACCTATTTATTAAATAACTAACATATTTAAAAAATAGTTACACAACTGTTTAAGATTATCTTGGACATCATCGACATTGCTTAAGTAAAATATCGTGAGGAAATCTGGACTAATAATTAATATAAGCCTAAAATCGCCTTGAGCAAGCGTGATGATTAATGTTCGTGCCTTCTCTGTGTGAGAAGAGGCCTTTGCCCTACAGTGGGACAGTAATAGGCTGGCATTATTTATTTATATTAGATGCCATTTGCTTGTAACATTACTATCTCACTGAGCACGACACTAGACACTGTTACAACTTGCTTTTGGAAACCAACGAGCGAATTTGTGTAACATTACATCGACAAAACACAAGAGCGCGGGCAAAGGACATTTCAACGAAGAGTTAATGCAAAGTAGAACGGAATGTTACAGGTAAATGCTCACACGCCATAAGTGTTACGTCGAACACAGCGTCGCGTCCACAGGAACGTTACATTACATGGAAACGCTTTTTTAAATTTAAACTGTACCATTTGTAAGAACGTTATATGAAATCAACTGCCCCGTTGGTGTCGTAGTGGCGAGCACGACTGTTGAGCGTGGGGTCCTGGGTTCGATTCCCAGGTCGGGCAAAAAACTGTTGTTGGGTTTTTCTATTAGTAATTTCTCAGTAACAACCCGGAGTTTGGATGTTGGTGGTGTGACACCCCCGTGGCTCGGAAAGCACGTTAAGCCGTTGGTCCTGCGCCTAATCTCTGATTGTGTCGGATTGCTGCCTCATCGGACTGTAAGAGTTAGGGAAAGAGGGAGTGCACCTGTGTTTGGGCACACGCTTGTGCACTATAATATCTCCTGCGTACTTGGTTAGTCTGCATTAAATTTAACCGCCGTGGCCTGAATCGGTCAGGAGAATAAACATATGACATCGCAATGATCGAAAAAGTTCGAGTGTATTTTCTCACCTTTACAATTTCTTTATTTATCTGTTAGTACCTAGTACTGCTAACAATGAAACTATCAAGATAAGAGGTATATGTATGTAATCTATCTCTTATTTAAGAAAATAGTAATCATATGAAGTGGTTAGTGATATTTTCGCGCCATTACCCATCAGAAGGCTCACACTATTCCCGGCGGAAATATCTACAAAGTAATTAAAATTATCATAATTAAGGGGAACCGTAAATTTATGGTTTACGCCCACAAAACAGAAGGTGTGACTTCCATTGCCCTGAGGAGTTGATTCTGAACGAGTTAATTTAATATTTATTTAATTTATCTACGTTGATAGAAGCTGCTGAGTGTAAGGAAGATTATTAAATTAGTCTTTTTCTTTTTTATTCGAGACGGGTAGCGCGGTGTCCTGCGTGAGCGACGAATGCAATCAGCTCAACGGCTTACCCTGCTTGCGGCCTATATGGCAGCCTGCGACGAAACGCGACGTAACGCGTACTTATTTTGAGGGCAACCAGACGAGACACAACGAATTACAAGTAAAGTGGTACTGTACTTCTTCATGATTCAAAAATGAATGACCAAAATCACGTAGGACATTTTTCGCGTGTTTATTAGTCGCCACGAGACGTGAACACAATGTCAAGTTCATTTTCAGATTTTTGGGCTTTCTTTCGGGGTTTTTTGGGGCGCCGACACTGCACGCGATCGGTCCGGCTGACAGACCAATCATGTGCGGCCCAAAAAACCCATTAAGGAACCCACTTGACATTTGTGCTCACGAATCTACTGCGACGCTACTATACCATCGCGTCGCATTGTAACGTGTCGCGTCGTACTCGTCGCTCACGCAGGACACCGCGTAAGGTGTTGACTGAAGTCTAGGTCAGAGATGAAATAGACAAAGTCGACGATGGACTGAGCTTACCCAGAAGAAGACTGTTCACTCTAACATTGAAGAGATTAGGTTTAAATGCGTTTGTAGTAGTGTATCGCGTGATCTCTGTAAAATGTCCGTAAATAATAGAAACTAAATTCGCTTTATAAAATACCTTAAAATAAATCTTCAAATTTTAAATGTGAGAGTGAAATAATATTGTAAGTAGGCATACCTGTCTAAATTTTCTTTAAAAATGTACGAAAAAAACTCTTTCGTTTCTTTGAAGTTCGGTACAAAAGAAACTTTGCAAAGGTCGAGAGATACCACAAAAGACTTAGTCTAATGAAAATCTCAAATAAAAGTACAGTTGACACAGTGGCTGAGCGATTATCTGCTGCGGTGCGTGTCTCGGGTTCGATTCCCGGACGGGACAAATATTTGTATCGCCAGATAGTTGTATGGATATTATATGTCTGTAAACGCACCCACGTTACAGGGGGAAATTCCATAATTATGTGGGACAAGCTTTTTGTTTAAAAAAAATATTAATTAGAAATCTAAATGATTCCGATGTTGTACATGGAGTGACTGCATTGATTCGACTGTATATATTAAACTAGCTTCTGCTAGCGACTTCGTACGCGTGGGTTTTTTTACCCGCGTTAAGTTACGTCTTTGGTTACTGCTCCGCTACCATGTGTCGTGGCGCGATGTTATAAGCCTAAAGTCTTCCTCTATAAATACTACTATTCAACTAACCAACACAAAAAAAAATCTATTTAAACCAGTAATTCCTGAGATTAGCGCGTTTAACCAAACAAACTCTTCAGCTTTATAATATTGGTATAGTGAACAGTCCACGTTTGGTTGTCTGGTAAAGAATGAGCAAGGCATTTTTTTTTTTAAGGTTGGGAAGTCATCAAATAACTTCTCCCGCCCTGGGCGGAGCGGGAGGGAGTGTCAGACTTTTACTGACTAAAACCCACCCATGTTCCTTCTTGTGCCCTTTGCGTTCCGGGGGCGCGGTATATCTTACGAACAACCCGCAGCCCCGGCAATGAGTGAGGCATTAAGTCCGCCTTTGTACTTTTTGATGCATACAGTTTAAATAAATACATTAAAGAATTTTTTACGTAAATATCGAAAGAATTCTTACTACAGTAAAAATTTACCTTTTACGGAATATAATATTGGTTTTCCTACATCCGCATTCGTGGTAAATATAAGAAATAGCTTAACGACTCCCTCGACAGTGACACAATCGCGACTTGGACTAAGTAAACTTACACATTTGTACTAGTTTTGTTGATACGGTGATGTGTTTGTGAAACTATATGAAGCTACTTATGACTTGGGAAAATAAATGGACGAAAACTGCAGAAAAGGAAGGATCCTCTGTTAAAAAAACATTTTTTTTTATTATTTTAAAGTCCTACTGAACGGCAGAACAGAATTGGGTAAAATTTTTATAAGCCCACATATAGATCTAGCTTAACACATAGGATATTTTATATTCCGTTTTTGTGTTCCGGTGGGATAATTTAGGATTTTGGCCTAATTCTAAAGTTAGACCAAGTTACTTGTCTTAACATTATCTTATAAAATCTTCAGGAACAAGTTACCCAGTTGTACCTAGGGATTAGAAACAGGGTGCAAAGTTTCTTATCCACCATTGAAAAGGGAAGATCCTCCGACCAGACAGGTGTTGTGTCAAGTAGGCTGCTGCCCGGCTGTTGTCGGGATTTTGTATTTATGCTAACGTCGCGGAGAACTTTGATAGCGTGATTTCGAGACACGGGTGTGTCACACCACCAACTTCCAAACTCCGGGCTGCTACTGAGAAAATCCTAATGGAAAAACCCAATAACACTTTTTGCCCGACCTGGGAATCGAGCCCGGGACCCCACGATCATCAGTCGCACTTGCGACCACGAAACCAACGGGGCAGTTTTATTATTATTATTTATTATCTGTGATTAACAATCTCGTAGATAGTCGTGTCAAAGAGTACCTTGACGTGAATTGTAATATGGAATATAATTATGTCATCTTGTCTGACAGCAACCATGAGAACCTTTCTCAAGTAATTTGACTGTATTTGGTAATTGCTTTGTGGTAGCTATTTACCAAATTGACTGGTAATTTAATAATGTATGAGAAGTGGGAACTGTACTTACCAATTCATCATTATTAGTTTACCTTAACTACAGATGGTAGTTAAGTAGATTTTTGGATAATTAAAGTACAGCCTATCACTTAATGACGCTTCCAAATAGGTTACATTTTTCCGGTAATGTGTGCCTGCAATAAATTGCCAGCCATTTTTTAAGTAGTGTCAGGTTTTACTAAAAATGCAGTAAGGGCAATTCAGAAGCATCTTAAACAATTGCCGTGATGTGATCTTGAAAGATCTATGCTTGCCCTACTCATGTGGTATTTATGTATATTTCATGTGGTATTTATTTTATTTGTTATTTCACATCAAATAGATGTCTATTTGATGTGAAATCCTATATGATCCTCAATATAAATACTGGAAAACATTTATTTTAAAAATATTCTGTCCATTCATCATGTCATTCGTCATTTGTCATGTTGTTTTAGTGAATTCGCAAGAGTATTACTATTTATATTGTGCTACAAGCAAAATAATACCTGATTTTTAATGTTATTTATTAAAGTATATTTGTGTATGTTTTTGTAATTTAATAGTTTTAATAGTCTTAATAGTTTATTAATTTAGGAATGTTGTAAATATATATTATATACTTAGTTTAGATTATTAGTTACTAAGTTCTTAACTGTCGCATTAGGGTAAACCCTGTAATGATAGTTTAAGTTGTAATCAATAAATAAATAATAAATAATAATTCTGCTCCATACGACACTAGCTTTTGAAAGGTGCAACCAGATTCAATTACTTTTTTGTGTAAAAGACGTTCAAATGTGCCTGTTAATGGTCTAACATAAATAAATGGGTTTGTATGTGTAGACTCCAATTCTCAAAAAAAATGATATTATTAAAAAAAAAAATAGTAAAGTTAATTAAGAATCCTGAAATCTTATAAACCTAGGTCTTCTCTGCCCAATAAGCCAGCTTAGTGTCCATTCAATTAGGAAATCAGTTCTATTAGACTTTAGGCCGCTTAGCTCTCATATCAGTTCCACAAATAGATTGATGCGACAATGCCTACCAGGAATTTCATTACAAAATTATCCAGTAATATGATTCAGGGAGCATTAATAAAACATGCTTATAAAAATAGCTGAGGAATTCAGATTCCTTGCTTGTTTAATAGGTCAGGTTATTAATTTATTATCTCCTAAAATAATACATATTTCGGGTGGGCTCATGTCAAACAAGAAATGCGTTAGACGTATTATAATTATCGGTTATGTATATTTTATTATGTATAAGCTTTTGCTTGTGACTTTGTCCTCGTGAATTTCCTTACAATTTCTAGTGTTGTGATGATAAAATATAACATACTAGCTTCTACCCGCGATTTCGTCCGCGTGAAATTTGATAAGTATTACATTATTATCCCAACGGAACTGTATTTTTTTTTTCAGTGCCAAATTTCGTCCAGATCCGTTCAGTTGTTTAAGCGTGAAGGAATAACAAACATCCATCCATCCATCCATCTTTACAAACTTACAAACTTTCGCATTTATAATATTAGCAGGATAGCACTAAGTTAAGAAGTAGTTTCCTGTTTGCAAAAACAGTTTCAGAATCGGACCTGTAGCGTCCAATTAAAATAACGAAGGAACTCTTCAATAAAAATATACACTCACGCCTGTATTCCCCGAAGGGTTATGCAGAGGTGTAACAATGTACACCCACAGTTCGCCGGTATATTTAGGTCCCATGTAATAAGGGGCGAGCCTATTGCCATTAACCGGGCACAAATCCTAACTCCGAGCTGCTACTGAGAATTTCATAGAAAAACCCAATAACACTTTTTGCTCGACCTGGGAATCGAACCCAAGACCTCTAGCGTAGCAGTCGCGCTTAGGACCACTAGGCTACCGAGGCAGTTCAACTCACGAAGAAGAACTCTTCAACTTTATAATATTAGGTAAAGAAGAAGGGATTACTTAACTGACGCCACAATTTTAACTATTTAATTTAGGGGGCAATTTTAATTTTAATCTTAATATGTCAAAAATGCCTCTCATTGTAATAAACCTACATTTTTTACATTGATTGCCGCTGAGATGAACCTGCGAATAGATTCGAAACGTTTTGAATTAGTAGAATTGGCCTTTACATAATTTCTAATATTTTCTGAATTCCAGAAAAAATATCAAACTTACCTTACCACTGTTTCTCAAAGTTAATAAAAAAAATTATACAACTACTGTTTCAAAGTCAAACTAAATATTTATTTACAAAATTAAATACTGCCTCCATTTTCCGTAACTACATATTAGCAACCGAAGAGCTGTCTCAGTTTAGAAGCAAAACTCAACAACACAAAGTTTACTTTTCGATTCGAACGCGGCGAGGTCTAACTTGACAGCGATTAAGTTGCTCATGGAACTTGAAGTGGGTTTGTTTACAAGATAAAAGCGAATAAGCATGCACCCGACCACTAGCGGCTACTGACATAAACGGAATGTAATAAGAGCCATATTCCTTTGTACAAATTTGCTCCAATCTACGGATTTCCTTTGACTAATTAAGGCTTTCAATTAAACCTTGCGGCTCTCGAATCTTCAAGTAATTCAATTATAAACTGTTTAAGCAAATATTTTCTCTAACTAATATTACTTTACCATCCACTTCATTTAGTTGACCGAAGATTACGTAATACAAATTGCAAACTATTGTCACGTAAAATTTTGTGTAAATATGAGAAAAATCGGTGTAAAAATATTTTACCCTTTTCGTTGCCTGTGGATTGAATTATCCTTTCCCATGACAAGAAAGAAAATGCCAAACCATCCCAAATGTGCTTGGAAATGATATTATGGAAGCAAACAAGAATATAAATGTTTTTTCCTACACACTTGCTCGTAAAGTGGCTTTTTAGGTTAATAATGCACTCGTACGTTTAACTTTATATAACGCACTAGTGTCGTAATAAATATTTTTTTATTAATCCTTGGCAGAGTTTTTGGCCCTAATTGTAAGTACTTCAACTACACTATTATAAATTAACATTAGGTAAATGTGTTTTAAATTCTAATGAAGTCTTTATATCTTCTTGCTGTCTGGCACTTTCGTTAGTGCGCTCCTTAGCTAATAACTTTGAGCTGATAACTTTGAAACGGCTGAACCGATTTCCATGAAACATAGCTAAGAACACTCCTAACTAATTTGCCTTTCAAACAAAAAAACAAAACCAAATCGGATCATGCGTTCGGGAGCTACGATGCCACTGACAGACACACACAGACACGTCAAACTTATAACACCCCGTCGTTTTGCGTCGGGGGTTAAAAAAAAGTACCTATCTACTACAAACTTGTTACTTTAGTCATAACAAACTAAGTTCACTTGTGTCATAATAATGTACTATTACTTGTACTAGTTATAGTCTTGTTTTAACGTAAGTACATAAGTGACAAGGGTTCAGTAATAAATTATGATCACTCCACTCTTAATCTGTTTAGGTAGAAAACTTTTAGTGTGATCCTAAACGAGTTAATAGATTACACACCATATTGTGTTGCCCCCAAATGACCAGCGGATGTAATCCGCTGAAAGCCCTATCTCTCGTATACTTATTTACATTTGAGCTTTGAGATTACTGTCCTCTGTGGCACCAGTGAGACTTTAGGCCGTATTAAAAAGGATTAAGCATGATATTTTGGATATCCGAGATCGTAATTTGTGCTTTAGATATCTATAGATATAACATACGATAGGTTGGCATGGAATGGAAGGCCAAGTTCCGTAATTAAGAAGGTCTCTTGCTATCTTATTTAAGCCACAGTCAATGTCAAAAACTTGTCAAATTAAAGGTACTTAAATTAGAGGCATTTTTTACAGATTAAAAATAATCAGTCATTCCATTCAACAACGGGCAACACCTAAACGGCAAAATACCTATTAGGAACACCAGATTTTTTTTATAATAACCGATGAAGAGTGGAGTGGGTGGAGTTTGGAATCTAGAATTATACACTGAATACTTGGTGAAAGTTTTCCCTTCCTCTCCATAAGCATAGGTTCTGCTTACAAAAATCGAAACTAAGCGATATAAACACTATTAAATAATAATTATTTTATTATCAAGTACGTGGCTCGACCACAGATCCCTAATGATCTTCGATAGAACCACAACCTTTAAGATGTCAAATGTACAACAGTCTGTTCATTACGTAATAATGAGCGCTGAAGCTTGCCATTCATTAGTGCGCAAACGCCGTGTCTTTCCCCCGTTAATTGAAATCTCTTGCCTCCAAACAATATGTACCTTGAACAGGCTGAGCCTACGATTTTTAATGGTGCTACCGTTATTTGTTTCGTGTTCTAAATTCAAAATGATTATTTGGCATTTATTTTAAGAATTCTATAGGGGCTGGCTACAGAGAAGGAGATTTTGAAATTATTAATAATAATAATAACTGCCTCGTTAGCCTAGTGGTCCGTGCTACGCTAAAGGTCTTGGGTTCGATTCCCAGGTCGAGCAAAAAGTGATATTGGGTTTTTCTATGAAATTATCAGTAGCAGCTCGGAGTTAGGATTTGTGCCCGGCTATTGGCAATATGCTCGTTCCCTATTACATGGGACCTAAACATATCGGCGAACTGTGGGTGTGCACTGGTACACCTCCGCATAACCCTTTGGGGAATACAGGCGTGATGATATGTGTTATATTATGTAGTAATAATAATAGCAGCCTGTTATTATCCTACTGTTAGGCAAAGACATATTCTCATAAAGAGAATCCACAAGCATTTCAGCCTTAAATTAAACTTAGAAAGTACATATGAATTAAAAAAGTCACATTTACTTGCCCGGTATCGAACCTTGTGCAAAAAATGTGAATTCGGCCACCGCGACATATACGAGTGTAATATATTATGTGTAATAAACTGGGTATTTTCGGGCAGAGGTCCTTAATTTTAAGTGCAGGACGGTTTTTTGGGCAACAGGCAATATTATTAGAAAAGTCTCAAAATAATTCTTAACAATATCAAAAGAAAAGACCTTTAGGATATACCTTTACACGACATATTGTATAAAATATGAGGCCTGACCCATCTTATAAGTAGGTAAGGGTTACATTGTGTCTTTTCTCCCAGTCACCGTCCAGCGCCAAAGTTGAAGAGTTATACACAATAGTCTATGGTCTCCATTACGTCAGGCGCGACACGTGTTGCCTCTCAAACGGTTTTCTAAATTATTCATAACACTACACAATCGTGGAAGGACCGCCCACTAAGGAAATTGAACGGAACCGGAAAAGCATCAAGAAAACGGTACGTCTCATAAAATCCTGCAATTAGATAATAACAATACCAGCCTATTATTGTCCTAATGCAGGGCAAAGGCCTCTTCTCATGCATAAAAGGCTCGAGTATTGATCACCACGCTTGGATAAAGCTGATTGGCGATTACAGACTCATATTTATTATAAATAACTATCTGCCCCGTTGGTCTGGTAGTCGCAAGCGCAACTGATGAGCATATGGTCCTGGGTTTGATTCCCTTGTCAAGCAAAGTATTATTGGATTTTTATTAGTTATTTATTAAAAGTTTTTGCACATAATGTAAATAATACACTGTACAAAGGCGGACTTAATGCCTTTTCTTAATGCCTCTTAAATTATTATTATTTAATTTTTCCATTACGAATTCCTCAGTAGCAGCTCGGAGTTAGGATTTGTGAATGGCAATAGGCTCGCCCCCTATTACATGGGACCTAGAACATACCGGCGAACTGTAGGTGTACATTGGTACACCTCTGCTTAGGCAGGGGTGTACCTTCGGGGAATACAGGCATGTTGATTTATCATAAGTACTGGTTTCCTCACTATGTTTTCCTTCACAGGGTATACATATTAGCGGCTTATAGGTACCTACTTAAAATTGTAACGCAAACCCGTAATTGAAGGATAACAAATTCATTTTTACGCAAAATTTATTTCTGCTTTTTTTGCTCCAGACCACAACCTCCGGTGTACAAAAACTGGCAAAAAAGGTTACATTAGCTTAATTTGTTATTAATGAACCACAAACAATCTGTAAGTGTTTTTTTCACTCACGTAAGTATCCGTTACTTTTTTTTCCATATCACTAAATGGCAAACAAGCCGCCAGCCCATCTGATGGTGGTTACCGCTGCCTATAGACGTCTGTAATATCAGAGGCTTTGCAAATGCGTTGCCATCCCAGAGACAAAGTTGAAATGTGTCATGTGCCTCTAATTACACCGGCACCCATACCTTTCAAACCGGAACACAACAACGCTGCTTTGCTGCAGAATTAGGTATGGTGTTAGCACTTCCCCGCACGAACTCCTTCATAAAGAGCTCTACTACTACTATGCTACGTACCTATTCATACTGTTACAGTACCTGTTCATTTATACTCCTTAAGTATCTACCTAATATTTTATGGTACAAAATATCTAGACTTAACACGTGTCTATGTATGAATATATTATTTTAACTTATTTTAAAATATTACGTATTCCGTGTTGCGATTGAAATAATTTTAAGGAAAAATTATTGAATTTGTTGAGTAGAAATCTTTTACAACCGTGAAAAGGTTGAAGAAGGAAAAATTTGTTTATTGAGTACAAACTGAAATTGAAAAACCGGTTTTCTTTTACAAAATAAATGAACAGCAACTTTTTTATTACATATTTTAACATAAAAAATATACAATAATAAATTAATTAGAACAAGCATTCAACTGAATAAAGTTACCTTAAGAAAACCTAGTTCACTTCATACATACATAAACTCACGCCTAAAGGATAGACAGAAACCACAGAACGCCACCTGCTACGATCCTTACATACTTCTTTCGCATCAACCACGTTCACACATTTGGTCATACAAGCACGCCAGCTGCAAGAACTGCGCACCCGACCTTTCTGAAGAACCTTACCAATAAGGTCAGGATAGGCCTTTCTAGGGCGTCCTCTCCTGGCGTTGCCACTCACATCTGAACTTCGGTAAAAATACTATCAAACAATGATTGAAATATTAATTTAAATTTGTATTGAATTTTCCAGGTACAAAATATCGTTAAATAAACAAAGGCAGCGTTAATTAAAACTTTGTAGTATTCGTATCAGATTCTTAGCCACGAATATGTGCCCTTAGGCCATCCGGGCCAATGCTTTGGAATTCTACAATAGGTATCTATTATTTATAAAAGAACAGAGCTTCCTCATATACATTTTACTTATAGAAGATAACCGTTGAATGTAGGCCATCAGTTTGAATACTGATTGTTTATCCGGAATTAAAAAAAAAATTAAATGTTGAATCAAATGAGTTAAGGTTTTATGAAAGAAAATAAGATGCATCTATTGGTTAAGTATTCAAGAGGAGAAACCTATTTTTTTGTGTCTTATACTTAAACAGGAAAGATCATTCACCCATTGATTAAATCTCGAAAACTAGTTGTTCTGTGTAGCTGATTTTTTGTAGATAAAAGACGTCAGTTAAGAACGGATTTGACGTTTCTTGGAATTAGAAGCCCACCCCAACATAGTTGGGGAAAAGGCTAAGTAAATGAAGATGACTCAAGCTTTTCTTAACAAATAAATATATATAAGCAGCTACACTTTCCTTTATATAAAAACTAGATACAACATGACCTTTTCAATCCAATTATAATCTAATCTACAACAAAAGGCCAATTATTACTCTTGTAATCAAAAATATTCAAAATCTAGTCGCAATCTCGTCTCAGCGACAATCAATGCCAAAACCGAGTCAAAAATGTATTTTAAATATAGGCATTTTTGACAGGTTAAAATTCGAACATTACTAGAATTGCTTCCATGTTCAAAAATAAACAGCTTTTGTTTTTTTTTTCAGTCATTAATTCAGACAGTGTTATTACGATATGCACCGCAACGCCACGTGATATCAGGGTGCAAATGACATTATTCAAGAGCTCGGATATTGTGGAAATAGGCTATTTTGTACCGAAATACGTGGCGCTTGTATAACACGTCAACTGTTGAAACTTGTACTCGTTTTTACACCCTGGTTTATTATTACCCAAACGCATTGTTAGATACTTCCCTAAAGATACTGTAGAGCCATATACAACTTTATTTAATATAAGCCTATAAGTATATTTAAAATTGGAAAGACTTGACAGTCCGCTACGAGGACTGACATGACGTTTTTTTTCATGTGAAATATAATAATAATTATGATGTTGATTATCCCGGTACATTAACCCTAGGGTTACAGTAGGTACTTACTTCATACCTAAAAGGGCAAATCTTACTAGTATATAAACGAAAAAGAAATAATAAATCAGAAGGTATCGATTATATATTCGAACCTATCGATCGATTTTTTCTAAAACAAGCAATGATTATTAAAACCAAACTTAAAATTACAAAGAATAATTGACTACTATAAACCTATCCAGCGTGGGTATAAAAACAAGCACCAATCTAGCAAAGGTATGTAGAAAATCTATACTAATGTTATATAGAGGGAAGAGTTGTTTGTTTGTAACGAATAGGCTCCAAAACTGCAGAACCGATTTTAACCATTCTTTTACCAATAGATAGCTACATTATTCCTGAGTAACATAGGCTATATAACATCACGCTACGACTCACGGGAGCGGAGCCTGCAGTAACAAAAGAGGTAACTTAACGCGGGTGAAATAAGCTACGCGGACGAAGTCGCGGGCAGGTCGCTAGTAAAAAAAAACCTAAATTTAATAACTACGTACAGGTTTAAATCTATACTAAAACTATAAAGCTGAACAGTTTGTTTGTTTGAACGCGCTAATCTCAGGAACTACTAGTTTGAATTGAAAAAATCTTTTTGCGTTAAATAGTTCATTTATCGAGGAAGACTTTAGGCTATGCTACGACCAAAAGGTGCGGAGCAGTAACCAAAGATGTAACCTAATGCGGGTGAAAATGCTACGCGGACGAAGCTAGTACTAGATATTCTACATAAAATCCTAAAGGTTGTAATTAAAAGTAATAGAGAGTAAAAATATGTTATTAACTCGCCACAATTGGACTCAGCTCGTAAGAGTTTTTCTACAATCCTTCACAACCCACACGCGTTCCTATATATACCAATTTTATACCATATTAAATATTATATAACGTGTAATTAAAAAAATATTCAAACAACTGGAAAAGCTTTCTATATAATAATTTTTCATTTTTTTTTTATTCCTTTCAATATAACATTAGAAAGTAACGTTACAACGCTATCGTTATTTCAATGTTAGCGTATAATAAGCAACGTTATTTTGAAACATTAAAGGAATGTAGACGTTTATCATTTACGAAATAAAAAATTACGAGAATTCTGTCATTTCAACAAAAAAGCACAATAACTGTCCTAATTTTTCTAATCTATACTAAAAAAAAATAGTCAGAAGATATTTTTTCGTTTGTTTAAACGCGCTAATCTCTGGTACTACCAGTCGGATTGAAATAATTATTGATGAATATGATAAACGGTTTCATGAGAAATTGTATAGCTTATATAAAACACCACGCTACAACCCTCACGGGCGGAGCAGTAACCAGAGACGTAACTAAACGCGTGTGAATCCGCAGGGAACAGCCCGTGCTATAATAAATGAAGTACAGTATATTGTTAGACACTAACACCAATTACGGAACCCCTAAACTCACAATGTTGAAAGGAATTCACCCATTAAAAGAGAATGTGATGGACGTGAAACTGACTAACTAAAATCCGAGATATAAGAGCACATACGCTGCCTACAAAATCTCATTCCCCTTTTACTATGAAACACGAAATAAAGTAATACAGTACCATACAGTTTCATAGGTTTCAACTTGAAATAACTTTATTCCTCTGTTCCTTGTTTTTGACTATTAGTGGTCCGAATCGCCACTGCTACGCTAGAGGTCTTGGGTTCGATTCCCAGGTCGAGCAAAATGTTATTGGATTTTTCTATGAAATTCTCAGTAGCAGCTCGGAGTTAAGATTTCTGCCCAGTTAAAGGCAATAGGCTCGCCCCCTATTATACAGGGCCTAAACATCCCGGCGAACTGTGGGTGTACATTTGTACACCTCTGCCTAACCCTTCCGGGAATATAGACGTGATGGTGTGTGTGTGACCAAAATATGGCTAGACTACATTTTATAAGGAGCAGACTGTTGGTACAATTCTCTTAATAACGTGTTTGTCTTCTAAACTACGAAAATAATGATATTATGAAGTCTTATAGCAGGTTTTTTACGCATACGTAGAATTTCTACCATCTGGTTAATTTCGGAAAGGTTATTTTACTGGAAAATAAAATTACGGTACTAAACGTATAATAACAAAAATAACGTTATTTTTTGCTTCGTTATCAAATATTAATTGACCTCATGTTACACGCGGACAACAGTACAAACTTTTGTATTGTTATTGTTTTTTTCGTACATATTTTATTGGTTCTGGTTAAATCTGTAAGCGGTAAAGGTAGTAAAAGTAATTTACTGCGTAATACGATTTTATAGATAAAAAAGACTAATAATTATTAGATATAAGAAAACCAGAAAATGTTAATATTCAAAAATGTCTATAAACTTACTGGAAATGCTAATGAATATCTTATCTACCATTTGAGAACTGAAAGTTTTAAATGCTACAGATAAAATAGTTCTATTGGCTGATAAGAAAATATCTTCAACTAGCCTTTGACTGTGACTTGGTCCGGGTAAAAGTCAAGTATACTATAAAACATAATATCGTAGGACACTTGGCAATAGTGATGCTTTGTATCAAGGATATAAATATGCACTTCTAGAAATTACCTCTTAAAAACAAAAAACTTCACCTCTGTATAATATGATAGATTAATAAAAACTCCATCATATTATAATTTCACTATCCATCATTCAATAGAATTCATCTTATAATATACGTAGAGAGGTACTTCATAAAATCTTGAATGAAGAAGGAATGAAGCACTTAATAGCAGTCTGTACGAATTTCGGAAACCTTTTTATTCTTATCTCTTTATTGCAAATGACAGCTAAGGTACCTACGTGACTATTATAGGGACATGTCACCATGTTCGTTTTTCGAAACAAGTTTATTACCGTTATTTGAACAATACTGTACGCCATTAGGGCTCTGGAGCGTACCTACAAGCTTTACGCTGACACGACATTCGGTGGAGGTAATAAGTTTAGAGGTACACGGAAGCTTTGATACAGGCGGCGAGGCGATTAGTTTACGATGGAAATAATGTTCTTTGCCCCGCCATTTTGAATTGCATGTTTGTTTTGGGAATAGAGAATGTAGGCGTTCAGTATTTTGAATGTGAAATGTTTTAAATTATTTTATTTAACTAAATTATTACAGCTGTATTTTTTTTATATGTCTTTAATGTTTAATAAATTACTTTAAAATCATTATACTGTCAAATAAAAATACTAGTAGGTCACTGGCCACTATCTATGAAAAAAATCTAAGAACGCCTTTAACTCTGTTATAAATAAATAATGATTTAGTTTTCTTGTATTTAATGGTCAATCAAAACTATTTTTCTAAAAAGTGGCCAGTATTTATTATGGCTATGGGAAAATACTTACAAAAAATATTTAATGTTTGTATGTCACTGTCAACTTGACAGACATTGTTTTATTGAAACATGGAGCTATTGGTTGTAAACCATCGCACCTAAGATACCTCTTCTATTAATATATATCTGTATGTTTAATAAATTGTGTAGCTTTTTTTAATAATTGTAATCAACATAAACCTAGAAACAGAATTAAAACCGCCATAAACCACTGGAAAGTTTTACAGCTTTAAGATCAAGATATGCGGCAATAAAATTAGATCAAGCACTCAGAACGACTGAACAATTTAAGCATAATATTATATGACATAGACCTACTTAACCTATTCTAAACTTAGACTACTGCTTGGAAATATATAATGATGATTATTTTCTTAGCTTTCTACGCAAAAGCTAACCTGAAATACATCTTATCTGTATTCCAAATTCTATTTGAACCCATTCGGCCGTTACAGCACTAGAAAAGAAGACAAATTTATACTGCACTAACTAAACGTTCCATGCTCATTTTTTTTTAACTTGCCACAATAGCGTTCGGGCTAAGTACTAGTCTAGTGCGGATGCGAGTTATGAGTGCCTCTCGATTTTTTTTTCTCTTCAGATCTCGTTCGGTGACATTTAAAAAAGAACATGGCGGGTAAAAAAAGAGCGCCAAAAATATGTTGTGAAACAGTAACATTTTTTGTTTATATTGAGCAATCTTAGTCGAATAAATCGTATATTTCAATTAGATCATTAAAAGGTATTTTTCAACACGAATACATGTTTTTTTAGGTGGTTGCCTCTTCGAATTGGTAGGAAGATGTAGGTATCTATAGTTTTATTGTTTCCAACCGAAGCAGTATAATTTCATATTCTTACCGAATATTTTTCTTATCCTGACAAAACCATTTATTACTGATTGGATTACTCGGAAACTCAATAAAAATCCTCTTATTTTTCTATAGATGAAATTGAATATAGTGTAAGAACAAAAACAAGACTTTCGGCAACTTCCATAAAAAAAAAATTAGAGATTATCGATAGAATTTGTAGTTCATTAGAGTTTTATTTGGGATGGGATACTTTTTTGGTTCAAGAAACGATTATAAACGAGTTGTAAAAAAATAAAATTCAAGTTTATTAATAGTTTACACTGAAAAAAATTTCAATAATTTTTCCTGTACTAGGCTACTAGGCCTGTCCAGCAGGAAGCCTGATTTTTTTTTTAATATGGTAACACAAACATTTCTAACACTTCGCAAGATTGTTACTTTTATTCAATTGTTTATCGAAATAATTACGAATGTTATTAATATTATTATTCAATTAGTTGTTTTTATGTAAGTTTCATACATTTTTCGACATAAAACCTACGAGAAACGTCGTAGTCTCGTAGAACCAAGTCCGATTCCCGTTAAGTTGCTAATTTGCTTGTCTTTTTTAACTTTCCTCTTTCTTCGCATGCAGTTCTAGTTCAGTTCGCAAACTTAATCCCTGAACACAAGAACAAACATGGAATGTCGCTTTAATATGATAAAGGAAATAATAAAATTGAAGGTTTAATTCTCAGTTTAATTGATACATCCTTTTTAGTGAATGTCAGGTACGAGTTTTAGGTATATACATCGTTTTTCATTTTTCTATTTCTATCTTTGGTCACCTCATTAGTATGAAAAAATAACCCAAAGGCAAGTCAAGTCAAAGCCTTTAACACCAGTTAGACCATTTACAGACACTTTTGAATTGTCAAGAAGACGGTCAGTTATTAAGAAAGTTGAAGCTAGTTTCTCGTTCCAAACGCAGGTGGGCTTCTATGGAGAAAAACGAGCAAGAAACTCTACTCTTTTTTGCTTGTGATAACTGCAACAGCACAAGTAAAAGCCGACTTACACGAATGTCAAAATTTATAAACTATAGATGATATTCCAGGATAAGTTTCAAGCGGAATTGGGAAAATAAAATATGAAAACTTTGCTACAAAACCAAAGTGGAATCATCGGATTATCCTCAAATGTTTACCTCGTGTTTGTTAACTGCCTCGTTGGCTTAGTGGTCGTAAGCGTGACTACTACGCTGGAGGTCTTGGGTTCGATTCCCAGGTCGAGCAAAAAGTGTTATTGGGTTTTTCTATGAAATTCTCAGTAGCAGCTCGGAGTTTGGATTCGTGTCCGGTTAATGGCAATAGGCTCGCCCCCTATTACATGGGATCTAAACATACCGGCGAACTGTGGGTGTACATTGTTACACCTCTGCCTAACCCTTCGTGGAATATAGGCGTGATGGTATGTGTGTGTGTTTACCTCGATTCAGGCTTATTCTATTATGGTAAGGTACAGTGATCCCCATGTGCTTTTCTCATGAATTCTTCATGACAGCGTCGACCGACTGTCCAGATATCTGTCACTTAGATATAATGCCGTTTTCATTGCTACCCATTAATTTATTTTTAAAAACTTTAATGTCTGCGTCAGTGCTGTTTTATTGTTTTCTGTTTTATTGCTATGGTATTTAAACGTATGTCATTGCCAGAAAATAGGATCATAAAACTTAAAACTGTTTTTATATTTTTCCGTTCTCTGCTTTTGTATAATATTTTTTTGGAACAATTTTATAGATAATCCAGTTATTTCTAAAACTAAAGAATTGATGTATAAATCCAATTTAAATTCTAATAAAGGTAACCCTATTTTAATTCACGAAGAAAAATTAGAGTAATGCTGCTTATAAAATTAAAAAACAAAACACAATCAACCGATAATCGTCCGTCTTCCAACCCGATTGTAATTAAGTGAATGGTAATTATCAATTCTATTAAAAGAACACACTCATCGGTTTACAGACTGATAGTCAAACAGACTGAGATTAAATGAGCAATCCTTTGACGTCATCAAAATTGTACTGTTATTTACCTAGGAGCGGATGCCTTTGAGCCAGTTACTGCTATACTTCCTTCATTATTTTTAAAAAAAGGAAGTTCATCTTGCGTATATATTTTTTAGACACATGATGATGAGAGCTTCTTTCCTTCGTCTCCTCGTGTCTGTACAGTCTATATCATTCACAGGACTATGTGATTCGCCAATTAAGTCTTTAAACATAAAATTGTGACATATAAACGAACATAAATGACGCAATGGTTCATAAGGAAATACGTTGACTGCCTTAGTAGCCTATTGGTCCTAAGCGCGACTGCTACGCTAAAGGTCTTGAGTTCGATTGTAGGCCGACCCGTGTTATTGTGTTTATCTATGAATTTCACAGTAGCAGCTCGGAGTTAGGATTTGTGCCTGGCTAATGGCAATAGGCTCGCCCCCTAGTACATGGGACTCAAAGCATACCGGCGAACTGTAGGTGTACTCTTGGTGTACCAATACCTCTGCCTAACCCTTCGTGGAATACAGGCGTATACGTCGACCTAAAAAATATAATTTGCAATTGTTTTTTTAACTATTTTTTTCTTAACTATTTTTTAATTTAAAAAAATATATTTTTAAATTGATTTTAAATTTAAAAGTAGTTTATATTAGCATGTATAGTGGCTTATATCCTCTTTAAGTTTGACAATGCATCAACATGAGCTTGTAAATGGTAAACCTACTCATGGATTCAACTTATAAGTTGCAAGAAAAGTTGCAAAACGTGTGGTATTAAGTTTGATTCTTAGTTCGAGCAACTGTTGTCGGGTTCAGCTTTGTAGGAATAATTTGCAAGCGTTGAGGCCGAGCGTGAGGGCTTTGGTTTGATTTCTAGACCTTGGATATGTGGTTCGATTTTTTTGTAAGTAGATAAAATGGCGTGTATATCAAAATTAGCCTTTGCTCGCGAGTTTGTATGCGTTAATATTCTTAAGGATCTTAATTTTTTTTTTGTGTTTAGCTCTCAGTCAAAAAGCAACTTTCTATGAGTGTAAGGATTTTTAGAATCAGAACCAGTATTTTTTTTTAATTAAGCACAGATGATATGTATGTATGTATGTATATGCATAGTCACTCTACTTGTTCATAGAAAGAACATACCTACCTACGTATCATTATTTTCATTACATAACATAATATTAGACATGCTTAACGTTTATTGAGTGTTTACGCAGAAAAAGATGTATAATATCTTTTCGGATAATCTTTTAATTTGCGATGAATATTAAAATGTGTTAGGAAAGGAACTCAAGTAAACATTATTCATTTATTAAAGATAAAAGCTTACGTGTTTTTCCTTTTTACAAGAAAAAGTTTGGTATCTTTTCTAATATCCGGACACACAATAGGGCAATTTTGTTCTTGTTGTGTAACCATTTTGAATTGATTTTGAAATAATTATCTACTTAGGTGTGGCAAAGGTCAACATCAAATGAAACGGTATATTTAGGTATTAACGGAATAAAACTTGATAATTCATTAATTTAATTGTTCGTAAAATATAATTGTCTTGTAAGATAATTAGATTTTATTTATTCATTTAAAAATATTTCACAGCTACTTTTTTATTGTAGACAATATTTTATTAAGTTAAAATTCAATTGTAATATTTATTTCTTTTTTTAATACAAAAAAAAATTAAATACACTTTCATTAATTTTTTATACTCATTCATTGTTACTGTAGGTTTTATTAAATAGTTTTAATTTAATTATATTGGTTAATGTTTATCATATAATTGCTTACCGTATTTTTGAATATAGAAAAAAGGATTTTCGTTTTATTTTTTATATTCGTTAATTGTTACCGTAGATTGTATTAACTAGTTTTAATTTCATTTTATGTTCTGAGGTATCGAGCTATGTAGATCGTATCACATAGGTCAGTAAGCATCCCTGCACCGCATTATCCGTAGACAATTACTTATAAATAACTTCCCACTTGATCGTTATATTATTGGTGAACACATTTTAACAAGTTTTCAAAAATTACGTTAATATGCAAGATTTCTTTTTATTTTTTAAACAGTTTTTTAGATTACTTGTAAATATTTATTTTTATTATCTATACTTAATTTTTTACGTAATAAAAAAAATATCATTAATTAAAATTAATAGTAAAAATTACGTATTTTCCTTGCATTTTACAGATAAATACGACACCTATGCATGTACTATTTCATAGAAAACTCATACTAATATGAACTAGAAGAAATTACCACAAATTTCGAACCACTATCAGCCCTTCAGAACATAGAAAAGGCACTAGAAAAACTTACCTGCAAGTTTACGTTGTCCAAAACTGTACGAGTAGTGCACTGTAACACTGGCGGAGAAGTGCGCGTGTTGCGCGCTGAGGAGGTTGTACACAAATGGCCACAGAACCTCGCACCTCCCGGTTATATACCCGAGACCAACTTGGGGTAAGGCCAAAAGCGTAGCGGTTGGTGCTACGCTGCTACGCCGCGCCCAGCGTAGGCGTGCGTAGGCAACGGCCTACGGCATGCTACGATAATTAAAACTACAAGAATTTACTAGTAATCAATTGCATTGTTGTTCTACAAATTAACGTAATTTAATTGTTAACCAAACGTTTAATTTCACTTATCCAAACGGTTGGTTGACACTTCCCGTCACCCAAGGGCTGGCTTTTATTTTGGCCAGAGGCTTAGCATTGCCATCCAACGTGGCAATGCCGCCAGTCTTTTTAAGGAAGTCTATCGGAGGAATTTTTTGATACCATTTATTTTTAATTTCTTTTTTTTAATTGTTATTGTTTTTATGTTATCTTATTTTAAGTCTATAAATATTGTACATGTATACAAATATTAATTAGACTAGCTTCTGCCTGCGACATCGTTCACGTCAAATTTGATCCCATGGGAGCCGCACATTTTCGGGGATAAAAAATATCCGATGTGTTATGTGTGCTCAGTGCCAAATTTCATCCAGATCCGTTCAGCCGTTTAAGCGCGAAGGAGAAACAAACATCCACACATCCATACATCCTCACAAACTCTCGCATTTATAATATTATATTGTAGGATTTATAATATTAGTAGGATAAGATATTGGTGCCCTAAATAGTGTAGGGCATTATGCAGCCGGTGTATTCTTTTTATTTTTCAGGTTTCATCGCTAAATTCATCGTACGATTCTTTGTTTAACTTATTTGAAAGAGATCTTTTTAAGAACTTTTAGCACCAAAATAAATCCCCTTATTGTCAAGATTTAAAGTTTATACGAAACTTTGTAATTAATTGATTAACGACAAAATTAGATTGAACAGCATTGTTTATCAGATCATGTAACTTAGGCTGTAAAATTCTTCGAAAATAATGGAATTAAATGTATCCAAATAAAAGTAGAACTGCCTCGTTAGCCTAGTGGTCCTAAGCGTGACTGCTACGCTAGAGGTCTTGGGTTCGATTCCCACGTCGAGCAAAAAGTGTTATTGGGTTTTTCTGTGAAATTCTCAGTGGCAGTTTGGAGTTAGGATTAGTGCCCGGTTAATGGTAATAGGCTCGCCCCCTATAACATGGGACCTAAACATACCGGCGAAATGAGGGTGTACACTGGTACATCTCTGCCTAACCTTTCGGGGAATACAGGAATATTGGTAGGTAACAAGATGTTCAATAAAATATAATATGTACAGCATGTTTTGCCGTGGCACACGACGCGCAAAATAATATAAAATGAGAAAAAATAATGAATTATATACATTATAGTCAAATTAGTATTAATTAGATAAATAAAAGAAAGTAAATCTCAATTCAATTAAACATTAAAATCAATTTTAAGAAAATACAATAAGCATTACAATAATAGATTAAAATAATTTCATCCAGTTAAATATTGAATTCCAATTAAACATTGAAATTATTTTACTATTACACAATATGTCGTATTTTTGTCGCATCACTCAGTAAAATTATCTTGGGCATTTTTATCACTGTAGGGTCATTCAGCAGTAATTCCGGGTTTCTAAAATGGCGTTGTTAACTAGGTAACAAATGGAACAGCATTTTTTTTATTAGCTTATATTTTTGCCATTGTTTCTGTCCGGAAGTGTATTATGAAAACGAGACACTCTTCATTTTTTTATAGGTCTAACTTTGTCATTGGTCGTGAATTCAAATTTAGAACAACATGACATCAAAATATAATCAGCATGTCAGCTTATTCAGAACAAAACTGTATATATTTTTTTAATTTCAATGTTTTAATTACTGCAATGTCCTTGAGTGGCGTTTAATTAATAATGAACTAAAAATCAACTGATATAGAGTTGATAATTGTCTGATTTTGTGTAAAATAATAAATTCCGCGTGAAATTTGTATCTAACATTTAATTTTCAACTCAATTTGTAACTTGTTTAAGTACCAATTAATAAGTCAAAACTGCCCAAGAATGTTTGCGGTGATCTTCAGGCCCTTTACGTTCCCAAGGAAATGTTCGATGGCTTGATTTGGGGGACTGAGAGTATAGTTCGTGGCGATACGATAGAATAAAAATTTGTGTCTATTTCAATAAGTGTAATGTCGAAATTGGAATGTCATTTTAACGATAAAGGTGCTGTAACTGGATAGGGTTACTCTTTTCATACCGTTAAAGGGTTTAGTAGTATTTCCAACTTGTACTTCGCTTTTGTTCCGGAAAAGAAAGGTTTTAATTCCGTGGGTGTAACAAAGGGTAACTTAAAAATTGTTTTAAGTATTTGACCAATACGAGAGTGTACACACTTACTACCGCTATCCGAAGGAATTTGACGAAAATAAAAAATCCATTACAATGTTTGAAAAGTTAATAGTTAATCTGCTCGACAATTTTCGCAATGTACGCAATAATTATTTTTGAAATGTCAAAATTAAATGCAATATGGTAGAAAATTATTAATATAAAACTGCACGCCCTCCACCAAATTGTCGGCCAGTAATTGAATTGTATAAGAATAAAGAAGTGGGGGGAGTGCCAATTTAAATTGAAGCATATCTACTGCTGAGTACTTAACAGGCTTGTAATCTGTCGATTTTTAGGAAACCACAGACTCATCATAGATGCTAACAACCTTATTATATACGTCGCAACTAATTGGTTGAACTAGCCGTTCAATTGCACAGCTAGCCCTTTAATTGAACAACGCTATTCAACTACACGCCTAGTTTTCTACTTAGTTGAATTATTTGTCATTTTAAACGTTCAACGTCACGGCTGACTTAAAAGTCAGCGGGCAGAGGCCAGTATGATATAAAAGGCTTAAGCTTGAACTAATGTTTGAGAAAATTTTGTAATGAATCAGATGAGAGGCTGGCATACATAGCCATAGCCACTAATAAAGTACCTACATATCTCAAAAAAACCGGTATTTTGTAGACTACCACCAATTTGTGTGACGTCATCATAGGAACTGAAAATAAGAGGCAAATATTGAAGCACGTAAGTCTAAAGTAACGATGGTAAGGTCAACATCGCTGGGAGCACAGGTGTCGCTCGTTCGACAGTCTGGTAACCGCCTTACTAGGAACTGTCAGTTTTAGCTTTAGGCTATCAGCACACTTGCGACTACTGACTAATTAGGCACTGGCTTTTTTTTTCTAGGCTTGTGTAACCTCTCTGAAATAATCAACACCGTACCTGTAGCATTTAAAAATGAAGGTAAAAAATGTTGAGAGCTAATATCACACACAGAATTTAAAATAATTTGACTACTAGATTATTAAAGACTTACATGTTCTAGGTGCTTTACCTAATAGTTTCCAGAGACAAATAAAATTGTGACTGATTTAAAAAAAAACCTCTGAAAACCAATCTATAAACGATTTATATATTTTAATCATAAAATTTACTTAAATAATAATTAGACTACAAACTACGAGTATGTACAGTTAATATAAAAAAACAAAAAGGAAACTATAGGGCATCAAAAAAAAAGTAATAGGTATGTCTCATATAAAATATTTCATAGACGTAGAGGCTACGCGATCGTAGCACGTGCTACGGCGTAGCTCTCACTGTTACCAGTTCGCTGTACGTATCCATTTAACGTTTTTGAGCGCTTAAAATTCACTTAAGACACTTAAAAACCTTTTTGTATTTTCCTAAAGTTCTAAACACATTTTATTCAATTAAACAAACATACCTTTTATAAAATACTAGCTTCCGCCCGCGACTTCGTCCGCGTCAAAGTTTTCAAACCGCACATTTTCCAGGATAAAAAGTAGCATACGTGATATTCCAGACTTTAATCTATTATGTGCCAAATTTCATCCAAATCCATTCAGCCGAATAAGCCTGAAAAACTAACAAACATCCATCCATGCATCTATCCATCCATCCTCACAAACTTTCGCATTTATAATATTATAGTAGGAAGGATAATAAAAAACGTTTTTAGAATAATTATTTTGAAGGTTCAATTCACAATAACCGGAATGCAATGTGTCAGTTGGAATGTCGCAAAGCGAAGCGGGCTCATTACATAAGTGCAAGTAAATGATCAGTGATGCGTAGCAACTGTATCCACTATCACCACAGAATAGTTAGCAAATGGAATAAGAATGCTGCGAAGAAAAAGGCATGGTCAACAAAAGTCGTTTATCTCTTCGAAATTTAAATTCGTATCTATTGTGATGATTATTATTTTAATCTAGCGCCCCGTCCCGGCCTCGCAGTAGGTATTGCAACAGTCTTGAACATGAAGTAATTTATTTTGATAACGATTAATACCAAGGCACAAATAAAGAGACTTTTCTAGCGGTGGCATTTCAATTATTTTTTTAAATAAAAGAACACTTATTGTGACATAACTATAATAGTTAGACATATTCTGTTCTGACATGTTTTTGTAGGTAATGATGTGTCCTGTAAAGTCGTAGTATATTATTTTGTTCTATCATCAATAGCAACCCACGCGATATAAGGAATTTTCAGGTAACTTTTTTTACACCATGGGTTACATTATTGGAGTTTTAATAAGGATACCTATTTTTTTTTTAAATACTGTATACCCTATGTCACTCGGAGATAGTCTAGCTTTACATCGATGAAACAATTTTTTAAATCGGTCTAGTAGTTTCAGAGCCTATTCAATGCGGACAAACAAACCAACAATCAAATCTTTCCTATTTATAATATTAGTATAGGTTAGACTGGAAGCCGACCCCAACTTAGTTGAGAAAAGGCTAAGCAGATGATGATCTATTGAAATGTTCAATTAAAAAACAAATCTCAGCCTATCACTGTCCCACTGCAAGGCAAAAGCCCCTTTTCATACAGAGAAGATGCGTGTATTGATTACCATGCTTGCTTAAGGCGTATTGGCGATTTTAGACTTATATTAATAATTATAAGTCCAGGTTTTCTCACAATGTTTTCCTATACCGAAGTTAGTGATATCCAAGTTAGTACATATGTAATAAAAAAGTCACATTGGTACTTGCTATTGCTTAGTTGCGAACCCACAGCCTCTTGTGCATTCCCATGCACACAGGCAGGCACCTTATCCACTGGGCCTTCAAGACCATATATAAAAATAACAGTGTATATATATTTTTATCGCTAATTAACATCCTTGTTAATTAGCGATAAAAGTAGATTTGAGATACTGCATGAGCTTGTTAATTAAGCCTGCCTCCTGACAGGGTTAATTAGCAAGCTCATTTTTCGAAGCCATACAGAGTCGAACAGTAGGTATCTACATTTATTTACCTATATCTGGCCTTGACACTGCATACGCTACGCCAACGACAGCCTAATCATATTTCTTTCATTCACTCGCTTCATAAATTCAATAAGCTCCATCAATGGAAGTAATGTACGCCTGAGCACTCCATTTACTTATCACTCTGTGATTATAACCCATATACCGGATGAAGAGGCTGACTTAATCACTATTGAAATGTCCCTACCATTTAAATTACATAAGTATTTAAGTATAGTTAATAAAATGATCTAATCACAGTATCTCGGTGAGTGATCCAATAAAGTCTAGCTTGTAATAAAATTTACATACGTAGATGCTTAGGTATTTATCTTTATGTGTCCTAGATTCTGATTAAATTCTCCTGTAAAATTCAAATTATTGGAAACTCTTACTTAGCTTATTATTTATTTTGCACTGTCTTTAGATGAACAATTTTCAAATTGATAAAATGGAACTATTTGAAATGGGTTTCTTTTTTTAACCCCCGACGCAAAAACAACCGGGTGTTATAACTTTGACGTGTCTGTGTGTGTGTGTGTCTGTCTGTGGCATCGTAGCTCCCGAACGCATGAACTGATTTCAATTAAGTTTTTTTGGTTTGAAAGGTATATTAGACGGGAGTGTTCTTAGCTATGTTTGGTGGAAATCGGTTCAGCGGTTTCAAAGTTATCAGCTCTTTTGTTAGCCGCGGTAGGGATATTAATTTTCTGTCGGGGGTTACTAAAAAAAATAATTTTGTGTTTTTATTGTAACTGTAATCTTCTATAACAATTCGGCTCATATTTTCTATTTTTCCTGTATGCATAAAACTTGATATATAATCTGTAATGACTTTACAACCGCTATTTTTTAAATCTGAACATTCACACAACATTGTAGGCATTATGATATGAAACATACATATACCAAGATTAGGCATACGTTTCTTAGATTGTCAGTCACATAAGACACCACCAAAATTGAAATTCCCTAACACGTCAAGAAAATATTTGGAAAAAAATTGTGCCACAAATCGTAAATGGATAGACAGCCTAACATGTTCCGTCCCATGTCCCGACGTAGGCAGACTTATGTTTGATTTCTCTCGGGTGACCTGGGAACGCTTGTGCCATATCACCCACCCCACTACTTGCACCATTAGGCATGTCTTATTCCCAATAAGGGAATTCTCACTTTACTTGCAATCTCTAAGGTTAATATTTAATATGCTTTCAGGAAACAATACTGGTTTAATGTGTTTGTGATATTTCTATTTTATACTTACACGTGAGAATTAATAATGTTAATTTCTGTAAAAGGAAATGAAAAGCCGCGGTTTTCTTGAATGCCGTTTAATATTGCATCCGACATTCCACGAGTAGGAAATACTGGTTCAGTGGCTATATAAGAATTCTTGGGATAAAAATATGATGTCTTTTCTATTTTCAGTGCAGTCATCAGTATAATTACATAGATTAATTGAATCGAATAGCTATCATTCGTCATTATCATACTTACTTGCCTCGTTAGCCTAGTGGTCCTAAGCGCGACTGCTATGCCAGAGGTCTAGGGTTCGATTCCCAGGTTGAGCAAAGTGTTATTGGGTATTTCTATGCAATTTTCAGTAGCAGCTCGGAAGCAAAAGCTCTGATGAAATACCTTTATTTTTTAGATGGGAAATCATCAAATGACTTTTCTTACCCTGGGCGGGGCGGGAAGGAGTGTCCGACTTTTACTGACTAAAAGGGCAAAAAAGAACATGGATGGGTCCATGTTCCTTTTTGTACCCTTTGCGTTCCGGGGGCGCGGTATACCTTTTGAACAACCCGCGTCATGAAATACCTGGAAACCCCTACTTAAATCTAAGTACCTTCCGCTGCTAACGTTTTATGGTGGGCGGTGAATAACGTTAGAAAACAAAAGCCTTATTCAAATATTGTCATTAATCACTTCATATTGTAATATCCTTTTAATAGCTATCAGTATTGTATAGAATTTAACCCTAAATTGACCAAAATGTGCTAGCTTATTTATAAGATCATAGATAATTTGCATAATTTTTAACCTCCGACGCAAAAACGACGGGGTGTTATAAGTTTGACGTGTCTGTGTATGTATGTGTCTGTCTGTGGCATCGTAGCTCCCGAACGCATGAACCGATTTTGATTTTGTTTAAAAGATGATTTTTTTGGGAGTGTTCTTAGCTATGTTGAAATTTAGCTTGCCGAAATATTTGACTAGTGATACCTTTTACAAACTGCCAGACACGTGACCAAAAAAACTCTTAGTTTTTTACAAATTATAAGTAAGAATTTTGAGGAAATGGAGTTGCGACACGGCACGTTTGTGGCTAGCGATTTTGTAATAATTACAAGTTACGAAGGGTGAATGTTTGCATAATTTAGCGGGCTTCATTTAAGGGTCAGCTCACATCAAGTCTACTATGATCCTACTAATATTATGAATACACAAGTTTGTGAAGATGTATGGATGTTTGTTACTCTTTCACGCTTAAACGGCTCAACAAATCTGGATAAAATTTGGCACATAGATAGATTATAGTCTGGAATATCACATAGGCTACTTTTTATCCCGGAAAAATATCCGGTTCCCGTGGCACAATATATTAACTTTGACGCGGATGAAGCGCAGGCAGAAGTTAGTAAAAAAATAATAAGACTCGATGCGACACACCAGGCGTGCACTTTGTGAGACAGTGAATGATACAATAAGGTGTGTCTGAGTGCATATTTTTCCGACAAAAGGAAAAAAAAATCATAAACCTTCTTTTTTCATAAGGAAAGTTTATGAGCTTAAAATGTATATTTTCTATCCACACATATATTCCATACTACCTTCCCATTGAACAAAATTTTGAAAGGTATAGTAAAATTTATTGTCGTAGTCGGCTTTTAGCATTTTTTTCGGCGAGAGAAGTCGAAAGCGCAGTTCATCGCAGCTCGGAACAAGTGGCTTCTTCAATCATTGTCGCGTCGCGTCGCATCTCAGTGGGAGTTGACCCTAAAATCAACCGCCCCTGGAATCACCCTTCGCAACCTGATCGGATCAAAAGTTAAAAATGAGTAAACAAATATTATAGTCACTTAAGATCACCATCGATCCTTCTCGAACCATCTTGAAAAAGCTCTTTCTCGAATCTCTTCTTGCTAATTAATTAACTATTATTTTGTATACGGTTAGATATGAACTGCGATTATAATAAAAGACATGGATACGGACAGTGACCTGCATTACCCCCTCTAGGCGCTGACTGTACCATTATTTTAATGATACATTTTTTTTTTAAACGCTTGATAAAATGTTTATTTAGTGCAGAGTTTCATGATTTTATCTTCAATAATGGCGGACTTATATACAAACCCCATCAAGCCCTTTTCTCGCGACGAAAGATAGCCATTGTCCTCCTCCGAGATCTAACCTATCTGTACCAAATTTTATTACAATCGGTTCAGCGGTTTAGGCGTGAAAGCGTATCAGAGGGCCAGAGATAGTTACTTTCATATTTATATTACTAGCTTCTGCCTACGAATATAATATATTATCCCACAGAAACCGTACATTTCTCAAAGATAAAAAGTATCCTATGTGTTACCACACTACAATCTATGTCAGTGTCAAATTTCATCTAGATCCATTCAGCCGTTTAAACGTGAGAGAGAAACAAACATCCATTGATCCATCAATCCGTCCATCCTCACAAACTTTCGCATTTATAATATTAGTAAGATGAGCATGGAGTATGGATGTTTTACTAGATATTGTGTCGAATAGCTCACATAAAATCTAGAAAAATGAAAAAAAAAAATAGGGACTCGATTGGCACGTTGGTTTTGTTACTGTATCACAGTATAATCCTACCCTAATATTTTCGTCATTACCAGAACGCATAGATCCCATATCTCCCAGAATCTTTCGGCCAAGTGACTGGTATACGTCTGATAATTGATTACGGGTCCCATACTCTCATCTTGAGGTTTAATTGTCTCCTTGTCCCCATTGATGGATAACATATGGCTCACACCATGACAGATTCGTTTTGTCTCACAAAAACAACTCGGAATACATACCTATGTAATTATTATGTATCTTATCAAGTAAAGTAAGTAGGGAAAAAAAAAACCGGACAGGTGCGAGGTCGAGTTGGTTGGTTCTGTACGTAAGATTAATAAAAATTAATTAACAGAATAAACCACAAAGACACAGGTAATTTACAGAATTAAATAAATATATAGTTTATTAAAATAAATAAATAGTAAATTAAATTTAAAAAAATCGTTTTACAGACTTCGGAGACAGAAGGGAGCGGTATTTTGTATATATTTTTCATTATAAATAAGAAATTAAGCGTCGGAAAAAAATAACAAAAAATATTTTGCAATGTGCACATCAAGCCATTTTAAATGTTATCCCATTTGTACTAGTAAGTTAAATATGAAATTTTGACCCCTATAAAAAACAGAGACATTTATAGAATATTATTTTAAGATTTAATTAAAAATGTATAGTTTTAAGGCTTTTTTTGTACTTGTGGTCTGTAACGATGCTACTTATAAAATTTTATAGTTCTAGGTCAACGGGAAGTACCCTATAGGTTTTGATTCCCTTGAGAGTGTCTAAATATGCGTTTTTTGCTAAATAAGTAAACGGCCGTATGTTGTTTTTACGTAAACTTGTTTGATTTTTTCACAACTTCATGGGACCGTCGGCCTGAGTATACGATTTTAATTTCAACTTAATACCTCTACGCATTCTCGAAATAAAGGGTCTTGACAGACAGATAGACGGACCGACAACAAAGTGATCTTACAAGGGTTCCGTTGTTTGCTCTTGAGGTACGGAACCCTAAAAATAAATATATATAAGATAAATGTTTGTGTTTCCTGTTGTTCACTGGTTATTGTGAATGACAAGACGGTAATTTGTGGAGCTAATATTAAATATAACATATTTATTTATCTTTGCTAATATTTAAAAGAGATTGTTTGAACACGCTAATCTCCCGAACTATGTATGGGTCCGATTGTAACAGTACTTGTGCCTTACCTGAAGGGATTTTAATTTATGATGATTGGAAAGTATATACACACGCATAATAGTTTTATGAGCTGTCAAACAACAATTCCACATAGATTTTGTACGACATACCTATACTATGACGTCACTTATTCGCCAACTGAATAGCCTGGTTATATTTTTCATTTCAAAGCAACTAGAAATCAAATTAATCGGGTTTTCGGGGCAAAAATAAAGTGTTGTGTCTTGGATTTGTCCTTAAATGGTGTCAACTACCCAATTTACCCACCTGCGTGCTAATCATAATGGCTATTGTCTCAATGTGTGCCGGTCCAACATCCCACATGTTGACCTTTTCGATTGCCAACTTAAGAAATACTCTTATCAATCTTTTTTCCTCGAGTTCTATATTATTTTTATGGCCGAAGATACCAGTTTTCTTTTTTTAGAAATTCTACCGCCTCTGCTACTTTTGTGCGAAAATCTTAATAAAAAAAATGTTTCCTTATAGTAAGTTGCACACGTGCGAAGTCGGGGCGGGTCTCTAGTACCTATATAAAAGTAAATACTACGTCTATCTTTGTGAACAAACAATAATCGAGTCATATGAGCATCGGAAAGCGAACCGTGACATAGATAGGTACAATAACCAGAAATGTTATTGAAATCCCAAAGCTCGATGCTAGTGATGTGAAGTAGAAACAAGTACCTACATATATTTTAAGCAAGATGTGATTATAAGGGCAGGTATTACAGTCTATTTTTCCTTACTTAAATCAGCCAAATCTTGAAAAAGCAATAGAGGACGATTTTGAGAACACATTTCTTTTTTATTTAGCTACCCCTTTTTCAAGAGCATCTTAAGGCTGCTCATTGGTACAAAAAATAAGAAAATTAGGAAGAGTTACAAAAGTACCTAGCCACTTATGGTGGCTTTCAGCTGAATTTTACTGTAGTTTTATACAGAATAGTATGTGTAGGGCCTACATTGATCGTAAAAAAGAGCACTGGACCATTCAAATTGAAAAAAAAAAACACTTTTGTCGCATCACTAACTCCCACTACACCGATTTATTAAAGAGAACAACTCAGCCATCGCTTGCAACACAAAACAAACCATATGAGAGAGATACAAGATGCAATTTTGTTTGTCTGAAGCCATAGAAACTAAATTACATGCACTTTCCGTTGAAAGTTTGTGGAGTATATCGCGAATGAGAGTTTGCATTGTGTAGTAAATAAAAACTGTCTATGCTCTGCAGTCACTCCATGATGTAGGTAATAAAAACTGATTTTTATTCTCTATGTTATGGAGCTGGATGTTCGGCTACCCGCAGTATTGAAATTAATATTTACATATCGTACTGTTGTAGCTACATATTCCATACCTTACACATTTAGTTACTTTTAGGTATGCAAAGCAACTGAGTACCTAAGTACCCCATACGCCTTAAAATATCTACTTTTTTTTTCAATAACTTTGCCCTACGCTAGGAATTTCTCCTGTATCGTGGATGCCTTTACAAACAAACACAAACAGCCAGTGCCGGAACAACTATCTGTGGGCCATACAAATATTTGCTCCGTTAGGGAATCAAACCCGCAACAAACAGCGCAGCAGCCAATCGCTCAGCCATTGTGCCAACCGTGTCGTCAAGACTTATGTCGACAACACTTATTTACAAACACTTCCAAATATTCCATTTTTTTGTTCGTTTTTAAACATACCATCACGTCTTCGTCCTCGAAGTGTTCGGCAGATGTGTATCTATGTACGACCAATCAATGCTCGTGTCTCCTCTAAATAAGAAGAGGCCTGCAGACTGCCCTGCAGTGAGGCAATAATAGGCTGGTATTATTATTAAAGGTACCAAAAAAAGGAAGTAGAAGGAATAGCAGGTAAATAAAAAGATTATTTGATGAACTGCCTCGTTAACCTAGTGGTCCTAAACGCGACTGCTACGCTAGAGGTCTTGGGTTCGATTCCCAGGTCGAGCATAAAGTGTTATCGGACTTTTCTATAAATTTCTCGGTAGCAACTCGGAGTTAGGATTTGTGCCCGGTTAATGGCAATAGGCTCGCCCCCTATTCCATGGGACCTAAACATACCGGCGAACTGTGGGTGTACATTAGTACACCTCTGCCTAACCCTTCGGGGAATACAGGCGTGATGGTATTTGATTAACAAGCGACCATTTTCCCCAATATTTGTTTATGAACTTAAATGAATAATGTATCGAATAAGGGTATTATCCGTGTCCACTGAAGCACTAACCGCACCTTTAAAATGCTAGGGACATTTATTATTCAATCAAATAACAGCAAATGCTTAGAAAACAAAAACACACAAAAGTTTAGATTTACATTAACATTTTATTGAATTTTTGCTTACGACTTTGTTTATGTGAATTCCTATGCAAAAGGAGTCTGTCCACTACTTCATGTCATGCAATAAACGTACAGGAACGTGACAAGCAAAAAAAAAATTATTTGTACTGGGAAGTATAAGACTAGTGCTAGACCGTTCCGTACACGACCAACACCGTCGCGTGTCATGCACGGAGCGTCAACAATTGTTGGTCCGATCCTGTATTCAGAATAATGCAAAACATTTATTTTAAAAGAGTAACTATAGAACTTCTTACCTATTATTCTCCTTACGTAACTACAATTAGATTCTTTTTGTTGTTCGGAAGTGCCTCTTAATGTTCTAATTGAAACAAATTATTTGACTTTGAGTTTGATACGTTCTAGTGGGAATAGTAGTTTTTTTTGTGTCTAATAAGTTCATAACACAGTCATGGTACTGAACGGTGTGGTGGGCAGACACCTTTAAAGTTCAACAGTGCGTCTCCAACTAAACAGAAACCGTTGATTGTATCTAAATTGAGTTTAAACTCAGGTGATCGGTGGTCTAAACAGAAGTGCTTTGTACTAGGAAAATTATTCTGTTTCTCTGTCAGTGATTAATCCTTATATACCCTGTCACTCAGTTAAATAACTTTATTCAAATAGGTAGGCACCTCCATACCGAATCAAAGAGATCAAGGGAGCTTGCTTCAGGCAAAAAAAGTCGTCTAGACTTACCTAAAGTTTGAAAAAGGAAGGATTTTTTAAGTAAAATTAAAGTGTTGGAAAGTTAATTATAGACACAATAACTGAGAAAATAACTAAGTATCCAGAGACAAGCTATACTTAGTAAAAAACGAATATACAATAACACATAATGAAACAGAAAGTACTAAAAAAAACATCGCATGAAGGACTTTATAGTTCTTCACGTCATTGCAATATTTTGCTTGTACCAAATTTTATTTTGACCATACTTAGAAACGGTCTGGTTTAGGAGATCGAAGATGATATTAAAGGTCAAAGTTCCAACAATTTTAACTATAGGTATTTTGAAAAACAAACAGTACCTTTATGTACTTTTGCATATCCCCGCGACTCTGTACTGTTACGTACACAATTGTAAAACTGCTTACAAATAAAAAATGGTGTAATTTTTAACATCAAAAACAGCCGTTTCCCTGCAATAAGCGTTGCTCGAAACTTAGTTTGATGGGCAATAAGCGTAGTTAACGAGTATGTAATGAGTCTTGTTACGCCGCATTTAAGTACTCCCGCATTTACTCTTTCCGCCACACTTAGAGACATACCATCACACCCGTAGTCCCCGGAGGATTAGGCAGAAGTGTACCTACCAATGTACACCCACAGTTCGCCGGTATGTTTAGGTCCCATGTAATAGGGGACAAGCCTATTGCCATTAACCGGGTACAGGCACAAATGCTAACTCCAAGCTACTACTGAGAATTTCATAGAAAAACCCAATAACACTGCTTGACCTGGGAATCGAACCCAAGACTCCAGCGTAGCAGTCGCGTTTAGGACCACCGGGCTAACGAGGCAGTCAGTGATAATCAATCATTAACTTAGATTGTCCAGCTCAGCTTAGCATTAGGGCACAAGGAAGGAATTAAGTTGACCCGTATAGATGTTTAAATCGGTTTAGTTTTAAAAGCTAAAGCTAAGCTAGTGGTTATTAAAACATAGTTTTTTTTAGAAGAGATTTGCTATTAACATTACCTACTCAAATGCCTGTCGAAGAGTATATTTGGAGTTCTACTCACGAAAGAAAAAAAAATTGGTATCTATGACATACAAACGTAGCCACGGTGAAGAACTAGCCAGAATAAATTAGGTATCCACTTATCAAACTATCTTAATAAAATAAGTACTAAAACCTTCACCTTTTCTATAGAATTGTTATGTGAAAATAATAAGCCTAACGTGTCACGTAGCATTTGAATTAGGCCAAAGCAAACAGTCCAATATTTGTGGAGATTAGAGTGCCGCTAATAGAAACAGTTTATTTCGTCGAAGTCAGGTGGGACGGGGAGGAAGAATCACGTACACGATGGCACACAGTTTTATTTGGTCGTGTCTTGTCTAGTGACTAGGAATTTTAAGAACTATTTGTCAAAGTAATTTTATATTATTAACTATAACTTATGTATTTGATAATAATTAAAATATCCTAGTTATTATTATAATACCCACATAATATTAGTATGTAAACTAAGCAGAACTATACCTGCCCATGTTTGTAAAACGGAAGGTGACGTTCTATATAGCTCCGGATTACCCCTGAGAAAAAGGTGTGTGCCTAAGTATAGTACCTGGCACAAGTCCTGTGCATAAACGTTAAGTTAACGTTTGTGTTCACGACTCGTGGCGGTTCTCTCATTTATTGTAATTTATGTAAATGTACAGAAGGCATTTGCCTCTTTTGGACTAATCGCCACCAGTCTTTCTTGTATTTCATACAATTTTATTTTATTTATTTTATATAATAACTAAGCAATCTGATGCTGAATTGCAGATTGCAAAAAAAAGGAAATTCTTTGAATGACTCCAGTTCATGTTCCTATTCCTAGAATTGCCGGAGAACGTCAAAGAAATGCAGCGAAACCGCAACAATTTATTATCTATATTACAGTTTGTCATCGAAACTCTAAGAGGAAGAAGCGAAACCCATTCGTTGACGTCTTTTTCGCCGGTCTGTCTACACCCTGTGACGGATGGGTAGTGGGTCTATGACCAAATAAAATCACTATTATCTATGATTTACAATGGCGCACATCCGAACAAGTGCAACAACTCTACGAACAAATAAATTATAGTCTCTGGTAATAATTTATGGTTAAAATACTGAAACCCTATTGGTTACCAAATGGTTAGTTTAAAATGGCGCGCGTTTTGTCACATCCTGTTATGTGTTGGGAGAGTGCATGGCCTCGACGTTGATCCCGTTCTAAAATATTTTTCTTCAACGCCGCTGCTGTATATAAAATATTGACGGTGTTAAATTTCGTGATGGTGTTCTTTAAAAGGCCATGGATTTGATGAAAACGGTAAGGATATCATAATTGCAGTACATTTACCTAAACATTTGTTTGGCTTTTGTTTCTTGTTTTGGTGATATTGAAACTGGCCATTACATTAGAAAAAATATCTCTTTCCAGACATTGTATGCACGTGGGAGGTAAGTGCCAATAGTTTTTGATAAATATATAGTGTCCAGTTTCGGGTTTACGCAATAAGAATCACCAATATGTTGATTTGTCAATACTCGGATGGCACCCGGCAACTGAGCGTTGTTACGCCATCTTATAGTCCTCCAAATGTTCCGCATATTTTGCAGCTTTGCGTTAGTACAAGAGAAAATTAAACGCTGAAAATCATGCTATAGTCGAAAGAAATTCCAATGGAAGTCTATTCGACAATTATTGGTTCAGTAATAGGTATGTCATTTTCACTTTTGCATTTCATTTCATGACTCGGAAGAACCACATGTGCTATGGATTTGTTGTTGTTTAGTCGGTACGGAAGCTATTGCATATTATAATCTTTGCATGGTAGTTAATCGTGTAGTACCTAATCAATGTTCTTGTTGTCTGATATGATGAGCTTCTGTACATTCCATGACTTTTAAAAGTCCCGAATCATATAACCTATAAATTTGACAAGCCGTAGTGAAGTCCAACGTTCAAACGGGTTGTCATTTCTGTACATTTCGCAGCGAACCTCAAGGTTACCTTTTCTTTAAAAAAATCTGATAGCCAATCAAGTTGATGCAATGAGTTTCTTCAGTATTCAACAGTTTCCATCACATTGTACTACTATCAGGTAAACTTTCTTGTCCAATGATTTACTTCTTGTGAACTACCACTGACAGTTAAAAGAACTTGCAATTTAGTCAATTAAAACCAATTAAGAGTCCAAAACCTGTCTGTCCAGACAAAAAAGAACTCTTTCATATAAATTATGGTATTTTGATTTATTGTAATATAGTAGTTATACATATAACCTATAAATTATATGTAGATGTCTACAGTTTTTTTTATTAATGTACTTACTACCTGTTAAAATAATTATAATTTCAGACAACTCAGAATCAAGTTGTTCATCATAGCTTAGTATTGAGTATTGTGTTGTAGATTGTGTAGAAAAAATTGTGAATATTATTTACAGTAAAGGTAAATAAAATGTTCATAAACTCAGAATTACTAAGCGAATGCTGCTGCTTACTGCCTCGGTAGCCTAGTGGTCCTAAGCGCGACTGCTACGCTAGAGGTCTTGGGTTCGATTCCCAGGTCGAGCAAAAAGTGTTATTGGGTTTTTCTATGAAATTCTCAGTAGCAGCTCGGAGTTAGGATTTGTGCCCGGTTAATGGCAATAGGCTCGCCCCTTATTACATGGGACCTAAATATACCGGCGAACTGTGGGTGTACATTGTTACACCTCTGCCTAACCCTTCGGGGAATACAGGCGTGAGTGTATGCTGCTGCTTACTGCAAAAATCATAGTCAAATTTGTGCTTCTCCACTGAGAAGATCACTATCTTATCCCACCAATTTATATGATTTTAAATTACTATCATAATTAATTGTTAACAATTGAATTGAAAATAAAATGAAGTACTTCATCCCATAAGTTTAAAATTAGTGTATCAAGAAAATAAATGTATTTGCTTACATCACTAATTTTAAACATGGAACAGTATATATTTGCACATAAAACCTGTCAAAAAAAAGTTATTTCTTAATTTAAAGATGTTATAAATGTTTGTAACTACTTGTATATTTATAATTTATGCTTTTTAATCTGTTGGTTATTTGGTTTTATGATGCTGGTGTTGAATGTTATTAGATAACTATTTACACAAATTACAAATGAGTTCTATTTTTAAAATATCAATGTAGTATAGTTGTTAGTAAGTAAACTTTGTCATTTTATTTATTTTTTTGTTAAATTTGTCTATAGAATCTAGTAAATGAACAAAGTAGATTAAAATTCCTTGGTTTATATATAGCTGCAGAACTAACGTATGTAGTTGTATTGCACACATGCATGTTCTAAGTAGAGATAATGTTATGTTTAAAATATGTGCTAGACTATTATTCTATTTGGTTTTACAAATTTGAAACAATCTAGATCAATAACATTTTTATGGGTTTGTTTTTATTGCTATACCATTGACTGCAAGATACAATAATAGTATTAAATTATCATCATAGTAATTATTGTAATTGTAAATTAAAAAATAACAACCATGTCCTGACATGTTGTAAAATACAAAACTCAATAAGGAACAACAAACTTTGATATTTAATGTTAAGTTGAATGAAAGAAATTTATTTTTTCAATCTCTGAGTGTTCAATTGTCAGTAATGAGACCAACTCATTTGTAGAATGTATGTTACTGTAGAATGGTTATTAGTGTGTTGATTGTAATCATGATTTATGTACTAAATTAGTAGCTAAGCAAGCATGACAATTAGTTTTGTAGTGTACCTATTCAATCATGCCTTCATTATGCTCATGTATTCATTTTCTTATATGAATGATTGGTATATTATGCAATCGCCTCCAACGACTTATTCAAATACATCTCCATGATTACTTAGACCTCATTAAAAACAAAACAGAAGGTGTTGTTTTATTATAATATTTTTATGAATGAGATATGTACTGATGATTTATTATTAATTTAGTTGTAATGGCCATACTGCTAACTAAACACCTTTGAAGTCTTGACAATAATTATTATTTGATGTGTTAGAGAGACTAAGTAGCAAAAGGACTAAGCACCAACCAAATTGATGTATACGCTCTAAGCGCTAATTTGAACTGGTTTCAGGTTTCTAAAATATTCTAAGTTTGTATTTAGCTTAAGTATTCAGTACTAGGACACGAAAAGTATCCATAACAATATGAATACCTGCAATAAATTCAGACGGGCTCAAGTGAACAAATGCCAGTTACTGTTAAGAAATAAATACTTACTTACTACTTACTTACTTCTTTTTTAAGGGCTACATCTGGTTATGAGCTTTATTCAAATCATATTACAGTCGAGAACATAAGATAAATTTAAATTCTTTATTGCAAACTAAATGTAGGTACAATGAAGATGTTGACAATAAGTAGGGTCTCAGAACTTAATTGCCTGTTAGGGCATTGCAATTTAGTAAATATATTAAACAAAACAAACATTATCTATATAATGTTCAATAGTTTACATTATGTTATATTAAATATCATTGTTTATATATTTTAAATTATATGTCATACTATTATAAAAAGGAAGTAAAAAAATAAAAACAAGTAATAAAAGGAAAAGAAGGTAGTAAGTAATAAAACTTGTGAATTGTATTCTCTATAATACATTTTTCTTCTCCTTGTAAATAAACATCTTGGCCTGGTCGTCGCGTCGCCATTGTTGATAATTGAATAATGGATATAAGATCACAAATGTTGGAAATTGGACCATTTGTGTAGAAGGGAACAGGCACAATTCTTCAAAGTAGTTTGGTTAGCACTTCAAGTAATGCAAATAAAATCATAGTGGTAGGTAGGCAGAATGATTACATTTCACTGTATTTATTTCGGAACATATGTATACATAACCTTTCTCTAATATGTGGTTTCCTATTGTAAACACTAACTTTAAATTTAATTTACATGATAATGCATAAATACTTTAAGGGGGTCTCTATCCATACTATACCTAAATTCAGAATCTTAGTTAATGTAACATTCATTGCTACTTACTTGACTATCTAAAACAACATTAAGTTGATTTTTAAGTGACCATTTTTATAAATATTGTAATACTTTGGTTGCAATAAAATTAAAATTTTGTTTATTAAATTGTTTCTAAAATGTTATCGATCTAGGATTCTGAATTCAAGATTGTATCATTTTTGGTGTTGCACTACTACTCAATACCTACTTGTCTATTAGTACCTTTTTTCTAAACTAAAATTCATTATTCATAGTAAAGTAACTGCAATTTCTTTGTAATGTTTTAGTTTGTAAAATGGGCGCCGTTTTAAAAAAGTCACTCCACGCCTCTTTAAATGAAATACTGGTTTGTTGGTTGATTTGTTTGTACAAGTTGTATAATTAACATTAAATAATAAATATGCACACACTATAACATTACATGTTATATTACTGTAAAACAGCACTCCAAAATAAATTGACATGAAAAAAAACTGATATTTTTAATTTTTGTCAGTTTATTGAATACTAATGAATTGTAAAGTAATTTCAGACCTCCGGGATCTGGAATGGTCACAATCCACAAAGAGAACATGTAAACCAAGTTTTACTGTATTCAATAAAATGGTGACATGGCGACGAAATAGAAGTTCCTCAGCAAGGCCTACTTAGTATGGAAAGTGACCTACCTTTACTTTTAAATTTGTAGTTTTTAGTTTTATATTTATTGTATGTACGAAATGTTAAACGTGGAATTGAGATGTCGCGCGAACTGTGAAATTTCTGTATTAATATCTTTGGCGTGTTTCAGGACTATGAGTTCCTAGACTTATCTGATGTGAAGGAAGCGGAATTGAACAGACTGCAGTGCGCCCTGTACGAGCGGATACCTGACATCTCGGCGAACGCACTCGCCGGTGGCTGGAACGAACCTATTATAGGTAATAATTGTATTTCTTTTACATTATGGTTATTTTATGACTCATTAAAACATTTGTAGCTTTTATAATGTGTTCTGTGTGGCATCAGATCCGTCATCGTGTTCATCGAGCACGGCGGGCGCCGGGACCGTGTCGAGCAGCGTGGACAGCCTGTCGGGCGGCGAGTGCGAGATGGCGCCCCACTCGCCGGCGCGCGCCGCCCCGCACCCCCCGCCGCCGCCCTACGCGCAGCCGCCGCCCGCCTACCCGCCGCCGCACCACCACCAGTGGCCCGTGGCGCCGCCCAACGTGTATGTCAGCCAGGTCACCGCCAACGTCAACGTGCACGGCTACATGGGGCAGTACTACCAGCCGCAGCCGCAGTACCCGCCCGCGCCCTCCGAGCGTGCGGCGCGCACGCAGCGGCGCGGCGGCCGCAGCAAGCGCCCCGCGTCGCCACCGCAACAGCCGCCACCCTACTACCTGCAGTACCCGCAGTACTACCCCGCCGCGCAAGCGCAGGGCGCGCCGCTCTACCACCTGCCCGTGTACCAGCCGCTCGTGTACGGCCCTTACGCCTACCCGCCCTACTACCAAGACTACCCCATGCCCGTGGAGGGCGAGCCCGACAAAGGCCCCGACGACTACCCGCAAGAGGTTGTCATGGAGCAGGAGGCTGTAGACGCGTACTACGCCAGCGCGCACTACGCCGCGCCTCCCTACGGCCCGCCCGTGGAGGGCGGCGTAGAGTACATGCCGCCCATGTACATGCCGCCCCCGCCGCACCCGCCGCCCGTGCCCATGCAGCCTCCGCCGCAGACCACGCCACACCAGTTCAACGTGCACGCCAAGAATTTCGTGCAGGGACAGAGTCAGAACAAAACCTATGCACCACAGGAAAAGAGTCAGGAACAAAAACCCATGCCTCCTCCACCGACCGCATCAGCTTCGGCTGGATCTGTGGAGTCGCTGCCTATGAAGGACCTTAAAATCGGAAAGGGTCCTAGCAGTCCAAAACAAACAGATAGAATGACCGATCCCGCCCAAGCAAAGCTGTCCCCAGTCGAGAAAGTTGCGACTATCCCAAAGACTGAGGCCGTAAAACCGTCTTGGAACGCTACAGACATCAAACCTGAAATGCCGATTGCAGCCCAGCCTCCGGCAAATAAATCTTTCCCTCCGTCCGTACCTCCTACCAATCAGATACCTACAAATAAGATTCAGCCCACGGTTCCGAAGCCGACAAAGGGTCCTGCGGCTCCATTCTCAGGCGGCAAACAGCCGGCTAAACCTGTCGTACCCCAGACCATAGTTCCCGTGCAGCAGGCCGCGTCCACACCTAAAGCGCCTTTCGGCAGCAGACAAAAGCGTGACGGACCTACTAACCGCTCCCCGTCCAATGACAACAAAGATAATTCTGACAGGAGCGCCCCCGCAGTAGATCACGCTAAACGTGAACCTGCTCTGCCGCCTAGTAAGGCTCCGATGCCGATCTCAATCACATTGCATTCGGCCGGACCGCCGCTGATCGTCACGAACAAGGCGCCGTTCGGTCACTCTCGCAAAGGTGCCGCCGCTCCCGAGCCTCCCCCGACCCCGCAGCCCCCACCACCCGCGCCCACCGCCTCGGACTTCCCCCCGCCCCCCACCCCGCGCAACCGAGGCGAACCCGCCCCGCCACCCGCACTGCCTGCGCCGCAGCCCGCGCCCGGCAAGTCGTGGGCCAGCCTGTTCTCCAACAAGGCCAGTGGAGCGTCCGCGCCGCCTCTCGCGCCCGCGCCAGCGCCCGCTCCCGCTCCCGTGGCGGCCGTGACTGAGGAGCCGCCCAGTCCCACGACTGTTGCGCCTCCGGTACCTCCCAATGTACAAAAGCCGGTTGCAAAGGTGCCACCCTTCGACGCGTCGCCGTTGCAAACTACGACTGTCGACAAGAGTTCCCCGACGCCGCGCACGACCGCGCCGGCCGCCGTGTCGTACTCGGAGAAGACGTCCGTGAACGCGACCGCGGGAGGCGCGCGCGTGCTGCCCGAGATGCGCGACCCGCCCGGCGGCAAGGAGTCTAGCCCCGCGGCGCCACTGCCGCCCTCGCCCTTTAGCGATGACCCCAACTCATACAGGATGGGAGGTAAGTTTATTTTATAGAGTAAAAAATGTATCATTCGATTATAGTTTTAATAACTAATCGCATATTCTAAAAAAAAAATATTTTCTTATATCCAGAATTCCTGTCGAAGTACCAGCTAGACAACCGGCCTGTATCTCTACTGCCGCGCGGCCTCACTAACCGCTCTAACTACTGCTATGTGAACGCGATCCTACAGGCACTGATAGCATGCCCGCCGTTCTATAACATGCTAAAGGCACTACCGTATCAGACGCGCCGTGGCAAGTCCAGCACACCAGTTATCGACTCCCTGTGAGTATTGGAACATTATCTAGTCATCGTCAACTCACAAAAAAAAAGATCAGATTGGTTGGTAACATAATGTAAAAATTTATTCTTTACCATTATAAGATTTAGAATAACAATATCAATAATTAATGACCTTTTTAAAAAAAAAACATCAATACACAATTTCAAATTTAACATTGGTTGTGTCTATCTCGAAGTAGTAAGGGTGCTTTTCGGAGTTATATGGGCGACCACATACATAATGGCGCTTTAAATAATGAGTTGTGCAACCAGAGTAGGATTTGTAATAAATGTGTTTTTTGATCAGGGTGGAGCTGTGTTACGAGTTTAGTCCGCTGGCGCCGGTGGCGCGGCCCGGACGCGGCGCGCTGCCGGCAGGCGCGCCCGCCGTGCCCGCCGGCCCGCCCCTCGAGGGCGGCGCCGGGCAGCGCGTGCTGCGCGCGCTTCGACCCTTCCCCGGCTCGCAGGAAGGCCGCCAGGAGGACGCCGAAGAGTTCCTCGGCTGTCTGCTCAACTCGCTCAATGATGAGATGCTCGAGGTTAGTCGAGTACGAACAGAGCGACACTCGTTTTACAGAATTATAATATTTTAATATAAATATGTGTATATTGAACGTTTTGGAGAATACAGGCGTAAAACAACGTACGTTATTTCCAGCTGATAAAGCTGGTGGAGCCGGAAGAGGCCCGCGCCGCGCCCACGCCGGCCGAGCTGGCGGCGGCCGCGGCCGAGGACGACGAGTGGAAGGTGATGGGGCCGCGCAACCGCGGCGCTGTGGAGCGGCGCTGGGCCGCGCGCCGCACGCCGGTGGCCGACATTTTCCGCGGCCGCACGCGCCTACGTCTGCACCGCGCCGCGCACCATGACGTCACCGACGCCGTGCAGCCCTTCTTTACGCTGCAGCTTGATATCGAGGTTAGACGACGTCGCATTTGCTTTAATTAATTATTATCGAAAAAAAGAGACTATGATGGTACCTTATTTTTCGTCTCAGAGAGTGTAAAAAACACTTCTATGTTGACAGCATTGGCTGAGTAAATTTCGAAACAATTCGACAATAGTATATCGCCACAATTCAAGTACTAATCTTAGGAATACAATTTCAGCGTGCAAACAGTGTGAAAGATGCGTTGGAGTTGTTGGCCGGTAAGGACACACTGGAAGGCGTGAGCGACGCGTGGCAGCAACTGTCGCTGGAACAGTTGCCGGTGGTGTTGCTGTTGCACCTGAAATGCTTCCAACTGGACGCCGACGGACACACCGCCAAGATCGTCAAGAATATTGACTTCCCCATTGACTTGAAAATTGATCCAAGTATGTAGTCTTCTTATCTCATTGTTCTACTTAGTCAATCACGTTGATTCCTTGCTTAAAATTTCCCAAACTACCAGTTTGTGAAATTTTACTATGATGTACTTATTTTTCGTCGCTGAATGACATTATCATGTCTAAGACTTGTGGTAAACAACAACTGAGTCAAGCCGAAATTCAGCATGTAAGATATTCTTTTGTGACTGTTCTAAAAATGTTATTGTTGTTATTATTGCAGAAATAATGTCTTCTAAGCTGAAGTACACATCAAAGCAACGCGTGTACAAACTCTTTGCTGTGGTCTATCACGAGGGCGTGGAGGCAGTGAAGGGACATTACCTTACCGACACGTTCCACGGACAAGTTGGTTGGATAAGGTAAGATTCTCAATAGCTAAATTGTGATCAAAAGATTATAATTTAAATCGATCTTACTATGATGTCATTATTTTTCGTCTCCAATCGTGATTAAATCATGGCAAGTGTGGACAAATTGTACTGAGGAGACTATCCACATTGGTGCAAGCGGAGGCACACGGTGAGTTGGCTAACAAGTTGGTCGTTCGCTGTGCAGGTACGACGACTCCACGGTGACGCAGGTGAGCGACGCGGCCGTGTTGAAGCCCAAGCCGCCGCGCATGCCGTACCTGCTCATGTACCGGCGCCACGACACGCTGCCGCCGCACCGCGCGCCCGCCAAGCCCGAGTGAGGCGCGGCCCCGCGCCTGCGCGCGCTGCCGGTGCAGCTGCTGGTGTCGCGCGTGCCGTGCGAGCGCGCGGCGCGGCGCGGCGGCGCGTGTGCGGGCGGCGCGGCGCCGCACCGCCTGGTGGCGCGCCACACGCTGCACGTGCCGCGCGACCACTGCGCGACCGCGGTGCGCGTTTACCTGTGCCCTGTACATTTCTCTCGGTGGATATTATCGACGCTTAGGGGCCCTGACTAGATCTGAGTGTATATAATTTTTGTCGTTTAAAAGTACAAAACTGAAGTTACGTTCGACGAACGCGGTCCGTTAGCGGCGTTGTAATATAGTTGAGACTTCGAACCCGCTATTGAACGATTGTATAATTAAGTTTACGAGCATGGTAAATGTAAATAGTATTTAGTACGTCCGGAGGGAGGAGGGCGGCATTCGAGCGCGAATTTGACTTCAGAAACATTTCGATGCGACTCGACGCCACTTTCGCAGTATAAGATGTGCACGGTGCCTCCTCCTTTCTTAGTGTCTATTTGTATTTTTTCTCCTCGACAATATGGAATTGTGGTGTTTATAAATTATAAAAAATGTAAAAAAAACATTGTAGGATATCTACTACTGAATTCATGATACATATTATTTCCGTTCAGTTCGAGACTGTCGAACACTAAATTGATGTAATCAGCTGTTAGTTAGTACAAAGCCGTTAAGAGATGTGATATTAGTCCCAAGTATACCAGTATGCCTATAAAAAAGAATACATAAGTATTTATAAGTGTAGATGCTGGTATTTTGCGACTGGCGAAAGTGTACGCGAAGGAAAAATATGTAACTTGAATTATATAAGTTAGTTATAGCGTTAAGCAATAAATTAAGGGGTCGTGGAGTGTTAACGCTGGCAATGTTAATGGTATCGGTGCTTGAGACGGACTGACTACGACAGTGAGTGATATGTGCCCTATGATTCTTGTGATAATGGAGTGCTTGTGGACGATGACAGCAGATTGTTTACTTGTACACACTATTGTATAGATATTGTTATAACAATATAAGTGTTAAATATAAATAGATTATATTATTATCTCGCCGTTGGTATTTTGTGAGGAATGTCTGTTTTTAATATTATTCAAATTCATTGAGGTCATTTTTATTCTGTTTAAAAATTCTCGGAATAAGGATGGCATTCCTGATATCTCGCCATATCTGTCTAACTCTGTTATCCCTGGCGTGGGCTCACGAGTGCTAGCCTTATTTTGCAATCAAACTAGCTGACTGTTGGATATATTAAAATTTTGCGTATTAGTTGTTTTTTCAATATTAACATTCAAAATGTGACTCAATTGACTGGAATGTGTGTGAGATAGCCCAAGTGCTATGATTATGTTAGTGTCCACTAGTATTTAAAATCTGAATTGATTTTTGTATGTTGAAAAGTGAGTTGCTTTAGAGTTGACTAGCTAGTTTGATATTACAATTTATTAATAGCTATGCTATCCATTTATTATTTTAAATTGATAATGAACCATTTTGATCTCACTCATATTGTTGTTGTTTGGGAATTATTACGAGTTCGGATGTAAATTTCCTTAAAATGATGAAGGCAATACATCATGCCTTATTAGGTATTTGAATGCTAATATTACGAAATTGACCAAAAAGTATGGATATTATTTGAAATTGCTGCTATTCTAGCTTTTCTACTTAGTGTTATGAAAATCATAATAAAGAAGCCAACACTGTTTAGGCGTTAAAAATGATATCTTAAAATGCACTTCAGTTGTGTCCAAATTATAATGAAGGAGTATTTAATCTTATAATTAGTCAATTTAACTATTATTATAATGAAACGAAATAGGTTTAGTTTTGTATGATAGTTTCTAAAACAGAGTTATATTCTAACTTGCTAAGCTTTTTATATGTATAACTTGGTTGTTGTTAATTCGTTTATTTTGGATTGTGGGTAGGTATTAGTGTAGTTAGCGGTTACTGAAGGTAATGTTAGTTGTCAACTGCTTGCGATGGTCTGGCGTCGAGCGGTAAGCCATGTGCGGGACGGTCGTGAGAATGTTCTCGATGCTGACAGTAGCCGTTTTTAAAACAAATAGATACACCAGTGAATCCTTCTAGAGGATCGATCTGCTTCATATGTTCCTATATTTTAAACGCACCAGTTCCTATCACTTTTTTTAAATAATATTAGGAGCAATGCTTTACTAACATTGAACATACCATCACACCTGTATTCCCCAGAGGGTTCGGCAGAGGTGTACCAATGTACACCCACAGTTCGCCGGTAACTAACATTGAACTGTTCCTGAATTGTCTCTTCTAGCAGATATTTTATTCAATTATTTGTTTCGAAGTAGTAAAAATATCCTTTTAACCTTTATAATAGGTTGTGCCTTCTAAATACAATCCAATATAGATATTTACAAAATATCAATGTGGAAGAGATAGCGCCAAACTTTTATGCACTCTATTTGTTGTAATTAAATATTTATTGGCCATACAATAAATTGATATGGCCTGTATTGATATATCACTTGACGAACGTATATGATGTAAAAATGGCACAAAGCTTAGCGATACATGTCACATCGTCTTGAATATGATGCGCATCCCTCGAATCCATTCGCACGACTGTCCTCTGTAACGTATCGCGTATTTAGCACACGGCACGAATTATAAAATGATATTGATGCAGCTGCTTGCAATTAATTGTACATAACGAAAACATTAAATGTTCAATAAGAATAACACGAATTTATTCATCTATTTCTAATAGAATAATCAGTAGCCCATCTCAACAGACCCGCGTTACCGCTGGTCTACAAACCCACAGCATTTTTACTTGCACAAGTTAATATTATTATCGGTTAGTTTGTAAAAACCTGTTCCTCTCGTTTTAGCAATATTTATTTATCGAGTGTGGAGTATTGCTGAAGTTATTGCTTGTTATTGTGTTTGTATGCTTCAGTTTAGTTTCTCAGTTCAGTTAGGTGCGAATTAGAAAATAATGTTACAACAGTACATTGACACTAAAAGTTTACGTTGGAGGCATCATTGTAGAGTTTTTGTTAGATTATATTAATTTAGCCTTTAGCTAGTGATACCTGTAACATACTGAAAGGCTTGTAATTAGACTTGGAAGTATTACATAATAAGCCTTATCGTAAAATGGTACGTACTAGCAATGTTCTCCAGTGTGTGTGGTGGTATCTTCATGCGTAAGACTGAGCGCAGGGTCCCCGAATGTCTGTTATTTATGTTTTTATTAGGATGTGAACACGAGCACACGTATAGCTAGTAAGATTTTATAGTAACAAACGCTGCCTTTTAGTTAAGTGTCTGTGTTGCGTATTTATTGAATTATATCTAACATAGTCTATTTGGTGTGAAGCCTCGTGTAATGTATCTCAGTCGAGCACGTAACGGATTCAGGTTTATTACATAAACAATAAAAGCATTTTGATGCAAACTATCAATATTGATGCACGATCATGACGTACGTAGCGTATGTACTGTAGCTAGCGGTTCTCTAGTTACTGGGAAACGTAGTTGGCTGTGACATAGTTGTTGGTTAGTGTGCCAAACGCCAGTAGCCACATGTTCCGTTTGTTTATGTAAATCTTGACATCAATCACACAAATCGCAATCTTATAAATACATCTTTTAGTATGGTAAACTAATCAGTATGATATGAGATAGTTGTAAAATTGTCGTATCTATATTAGTTTGAAGAGTTTAATCAATTAGTGAATGTTCCTGATAAGTTTGTAATTTAATATCAGATCAAAATAGTTGTGAGTGAAATCGAACTATTTATTAACTAGTTTTATTTACAGCAGAGAGCAGCTTATTTTATAATATTTTCCTGTTCTCGAAATGCAACAAGCCAAAACGCCAAGAACCGTTCAAATAGTAGTATTATGAAATGTAACGTTTCCACAGACTAACATGGACTGAATTGTGTTTATTGAGACATGACACGCTTGTATACTTTCATCTTTAATAAAGTTTGACAGTCATAATAAATCTCTTCGCATAAAATAAGGCTTCGTATATCGTTTTCTGTGTCATAAAACGCTTCAATGAATACCAATACAAGTTTCTCAGTGTAAAATGAAAGTTTAGTGTCTAAATAACACATTTAATATACCTATCTATAAATAGTATTTGTAATAATCTGCTCTCTCTCCACAATGTCATTGGTTGGAGATAGTCTGTTTACCTTGAGCTCTTCACACGATTATGCTGCCGTATAGCAGGAGCTGGATACCCAATCATAATTCGGGTAAAATGTAGTTGTATATAGTGAAAGCTTTTATACTTCACACCCTTCTCCGGCTGACTCTGCTATCTGGTGGCCTGAAAGTGTTAAAACACTTGTACCAGCTCGAATTTAAAAAGTGATTTATTACGTTACTGTCTAAACAAATATTTGACAACAAATCTGGAATCTTATTTTAAGATAGATGAAAGGTTAAATACTACTTTATTTTGGGGTTTAGACCATCCAACTCGGTTGTTTGCCGCCATGTTAACATGAACTCGGTTCTAGTAGGCCTATAGGTTTCATCCAAGGATGAATTGAATTCATTTAATCAGGTTTCATACAAACGAAAATTGTAACATGCTGAAATTTTTATATTCAAATTGATCATGAAATGATCTGTTAATATTTAACTGTGTTTTGTTTTTTTTTTAACCATATTTTTTTCAACCAACATAAAACGGATTCAATATATTTTAATATTGAAAACGCACATACTATGACTACCATAAACACTCAATTGCAGGGCCTAGAATTTCGGTTACACCCAATGTCACATGTAAGCCGTCAAAATTCGTTTATGAATCAAATTATTTGTAAAATAGAATAGGTATATATAATAATAGATTGTTTCATCAAACAAGAGTAATAAATTGTATATGATGTGATTTTTGCATGTATATTTAAATTTGAACACATCACATACTAATTATTAGACTATTTCAATCTCATGTTTACAGCTTCCCGCATTTGCCTGTCTGTACTAGAATGTGTTATTTTCAAGTGATGAGTAAATTTGGGAAATTTTGATGTCCAAATATCGTGAATATAAATTTTATTAAAGCCAAATATTATTTTGTTATGTCCTCGTGTAATCATAAACAATTGTTATTTTGTTTTCGAACTTGTCATCTAGTCCATATCAGATTTTCTTTTGGTGCAGGTCATAATGATATAATATCGTTTGTTACCGTTGCTATAAATTATTTACGGCTGTAAATTATTGAACACAACTATAGTCAATAGAAAACGAATAAGATAATAACAATACTTTACAATGAACACTTTGGCGGTCTATCTACTTAGATTGTAAACTTTTAAAAAGATGTATGTAGTAATGCTTATCATTATTATTTTTATATGAGAAGTTCATTATTTAAGTTACGGTTAATTTTAGAGATAAGATCCAAGGCTGTATTAATAGAAGGAGTGTTTTTTCCCAATCAAGCGAAGCTGATTTAACGTTTTTATTTAACCAACAACTGAATTAAATATTGTGTAAAAAATACTCCTGTTGGTCATAATAAATAATGTTCACTTTAAAAAAGACAAAAAAAAAATGCCAATATTTAAACATTGTGCATTATTTATTATGACCAGCTTTCTAAGTTGTTATGTGGATATGTGTGTATGACTAATTATAAAATAATCCTTTATTTTGGTAACAAATTGGTGTTATGAAAAATTTTGTGAATAAAATAAGATGTCATTCTGATTTCAATGTTTCATTTTATCATTCAAGTAACAACAAAAATTATAAACGATGATTTTTATTTTAATACAATTATTTCTCGTCTCGCACAATATTCTGAAACAAAATAAAAATATTAATTTACAATGCAACTAAAAATATTTTGAATAAAATTCTAACTGCGCTAAACTTTACCCTCTGTCCATCTTGCAATTTTTTCTAAGAGTTCAGTTCAAAAAGTAAATAAAAACTTGTAAATAAACAGTAGCGCGCAGACATAACTTACTCTGACTCTACACTTGAAGATCCCGTACGTGGCCATTACGAGGACGATAGGCAGCATGGCCAGCCCCACCAGCAGCCAGCCCGCCAGCGCCTCGGACGCCGCCCACGTGCTGCCCGCGCCCATCGCGAATATACTCTGCGAAGCAAGGACATACCACTCGATGTTTGGATAGAGAGGATAAAGAAATGAGCGCCTTTCTCTACACTATACTCCTTGGTAAGATTGGTTGTCAGAGTCATGCTTTCTAAGACACGAGAGCTTTGTAATGGAAAAACAACACCGCCCGGCCTGGGAATCGAACCCGAGACCCCACGCTTAGCAGTCGTCCTTACAAGACCAACGGGGCTCTTTGCCTAGAAGTACCCTATCCAATTCATATTCCCCAATGGTTTGCAAGACTCCCATATTGTTTCACTCTGCTTACCATCATTATAGCTGGCGAGAGAGCCCAACAGATCCTCATGAGGACGCTTGGATACTCTCCGACCGCGAAGAACACATCTTCGCAGAATCTGGTTTGTCCGTACACGTAGGTGATGACAGTAGCGACCACGGCTGCAATCGGTACGCGGGACTTCGAAGCCGGCCAGTGCATCAGGAAGTTTAATATGTATAAACCACCCTGTAATGTTGAAAACGCTGAATAATTGATTTCAATTAAATAGGCAGTTTTAAACGGCATAATTATACAAGAATAATTGAATCTAATAGTTCCAAAAAGTTTCGTGAGCATCGCAATAAACTCCATACTTCCTTGTTTAAAATCAATGTTTTACCATATTTTGTATACAGGATTACACGTGAGTACGATGTACCTTGCATAAAAACTACTATATTTTTATAAGTATGTAGGTACAAAGTATTACAAATTAAGAAATTATGGCAAAATTATGTTCACAGCTAAATAGTCTTTACAAATGTAATATCTCAACATTTCAATAAATAAAAACACATAACATAACATACCATCACGCCTGTATTCCCCGGAGGGTTAGGCAGAGGTGTTCCAATGTACACCCACAGTTCGCCGGTGTTTTAGGTCCTATGTAATAGGGGGCGAGCCTATTGCCATTAACAGGGCACCAATCCTAACTCCGAGCTGCTACTGAGAATTTCATAGAAAAACCCAATAACACTTTTTGCTCGACCTGGGAATCGAACCCAAGACCTCTAGCGTAGCAGTCGCACCTAGCACCACTAGGCTACCGAGGCAGTTAAAGAATAATTTAAATAAATAAAAGTAAGAAGATTCTATGTTCAAGGATAAAACTGCTTGAAAATCAGTTAAATATTGTCAACATCATATGACGATGAATAATCATTAGTGGCTATTACATAGGACTGAAATTGGTAGGTAAGTAGAGAAGAAATTATATCACAAGTCAATTTATTTCAATTGTTGTCAATTGATTCGCCCCAATGCGTTGGCCCCTGCAGTATGGCGGAACTGCATCCTTATTAGTGTTTCGCAGTTCATAAGTCTACCTACTTATCATAATAATACCAGGCTATTATTGTTCCGCTACAGGGCAAAGGCCTCTTCTCCTACAGAGAAAGCACGAGTATTGACAACCAGACTTGCTTACCTAGCTACATAAATGTAATAGGTTTCCTCACGATGTTTTCCTTCACCGATATCAGTGATATCCAAGATAAACTTAGAAATTACATAAATATACTACTATATATATGTACATTTATATATATACTAGCTGTTGCCCGCGACTTTGTCCGCGTGGCTTATTTCAACCGCGTTAACTTACGTCTTTCATTACTGCTTTGCTCCCGTGAGTCGTAGCGTGATGTTATATAGCCTATGTTACTCAGGAATAATGTAGCTATGTATTGATTAAAAAATCGTTAAAATCGGTCCAGTAGTTTCCGAGCCTATTAGTTACAAACAAAAAATATATCCTCTTCATAATATTAGTATAGACTATCATGATTTAAAAAAGTCACAATGGTTTCGTCCAGAGTCGAACCTGCAGTTTTATATATGAAAGGCGAGTACCCTAAACACTGAGCCACCACATCAGAATCTACTTATTACCTACCTGCTCCTACTAATTCTTATTAATATTTAAAAAATGCGAAAGTTTGTAAGGACTTATGAAAGTTTATTACCTAATCACGCTAGAACGGTTGAACGGATCTGGAATTGGCACAGATGCACAAAAGCTACTTTTTATCCTGGAAGAATGTACGGTTCCCGATATCTAAATGTTGACGACGACGAAATTGCGGACAGAAGCTAATTTTAAATAACAATTACAAATACTGGAAGTTGTCAAGTAGGTACGTGGCATACAAACCTGTGTGCAGAGTGTAAGGATGCCAATCAGACAGAAGAGAAAACATATGAGTATGAGGAACGCCCATCTGACTTTTCTAACTGATCGCCCCGTGAACGTCGACATCACTGTTTGAACCAACAGTCCCTGAAAACAAACATGAAAATGCCTAATTTGAGGAAAGCTTCTGAATCTTTTGAACTTCTAATTTTGCAATACCGTAAAACGGGATGAAAAGGAAGGCAGGAGTGAATAGGGACGTAGCTTAAAAATGGAACTGGAGTTAAGTTTGTTGCCAAAAAAGACTCGTTTTTTGCAAAATTAACGATTTAGTGTATTTTTGGCCAAAAAATCAACAAAAAAGCATTATTATTCACATATTGTGGATTGATTTAACTTTTGTAGAATTACACTCAATTGAATTAGGGCCATTCACCAGCTTCGAATAAATTCTAATTAACTTACTTAGTTGTAGTAACTTACTTGCCGCAAAGCAGCGCTGCTGTTTCGCTTTCAAGGATTTGGGGGGCGGTGTAATTACAGGCATGAGACATTTCAACTTTGTCTCGGGGATGGCAACGCATTTGCAAGGTCTCTGGTAATGCAGATGTCTATAGGCAGCGGTGAACACTTAACATCAGGTGGGCCGTCGGCTTGTTTGCCATTTTCAATGATATAGAAGAAGAAATACTGAATACCAGTGTTTTACATGGAGCGACTGCCTTTCAGACCTCCACAACTTAGTTACTGGGCAACACGATACCTCTTGGTTAGACTGGTTGTCAGACTTCCTGGCTTCTGACTATCCGTAACGACTCTCAAAGATCTACGAATGACAGCCGGGACCAACGGCTTTACGTGCTTTCCGAGGCACGGGGCCCGGGGGTGTCACACCACCAACTTTCAAACTCCGGGCTGCTACTGAGCCAATACTAATGGAAAAACCTAATAACACTTTTGCCCGACCTCGGAATCGAACCCGGGACCCCACGCTATGACTATTCAGAGATGGTGTAACAGGTACAAGTGTAATATAAAAAGCTTACTTACCGTTGTAGTTAGTGATAAAACGAAGAGTGTAAAAAATATAAGAGCGGACCAGAACTGACTGCCGGGTATCCGAGCCACGTAATCAGACCATAGGATTATTGATGCAGAAGATCCTGTAATGAAATCGTATAAGCAACAGTTAAATGGATAAATGAACTTTCGGAAAAAAAAACAGAAAAGTCGGGTGCGCAGTACGTAGGTACTCATAACCGGCTCGCTTGTATGAGCAGATGTATGTATATAGTTGGCCTTTCCAAAAGCCATTGCCATTATCTCAAAAATGGTGACAAGTATTATTTTTGCCTGGAGCGGCTAAATAGCAAGATAAAAGTATTCCTTACCTGGCCAAATATTAGTAGCATTCTCGTAGTCCTGATATAGCGCTCCGTGCGTGGCCCCTAGAACGAATGCAGTGGTCATACAAGTGCTCTTAGACACGGCGAAGGCAAGCACCGCGGTTGTACCCAACTTGCTTTGCGCCTTGGGGCAGTAGGACCCAAGCATGACTAGGGAACCTTGGCATACAGTCATCTCAATCAACGCGTACTCCATGGCTTCACGCCACATCTGAAAAGTTGAACATAAACACACGTCAGTTCGAATTCAATAGTTTTAATGTTTGTGTTTATTTCTATAAATATGTACGATAGTCTGTATGGTACTTGTGTTATGGGTCTTTGTTACCTGAAATAAATGGTACATTATTATTTTAAAGCGTATTTTTGACCCATTGCATGGCAAAAGCCTCTTCTTATAGGTACAAATAACCCTCCTTCTGACGCAGTCAGGTAAAAAGGTACGAGTGTTGATCACCGCGCTTGCTCAAGACGTATAGGCGATTCCAGACTGATTATAAGTCCAGGTTTTCCTTGACAACTGCCCAGATAAACTTAGTATCACTCATTGATTCGAATAACATAATGGCGTCACAAAATCGTTGCATCAAGAACAGACATAAAGTGCAGTTTACCTGTAAACTTTCAAGCAGCACGCTCCAATCACAGTCGTTGAACATGCGTCCTGCACCCTTCAGCTGTGCGGCGCCCACGGCGACACACACCAACACGAAATACGTCAACACGTCTTTGAACATCACCATCTAAAGAACAACACAACCACATTAGCTGATGAAGACAAGGCAACAGACAACACACCGTGGCCATCAGTAGTGTAATAATGAAAAAAATAACTAATATTATTGTCGATGGTTGTGGGTACAATTTCGAAAATGGAACAGATGTCATATAAAATTTTCAGTGAGTAGTCTGTTAACGATTATGTGGCTGATGTCAAATGCCAAGAAAAGCGCGCCAATGTAAAAGTATTTTCTTCGAGACTTTTTCTAAATATAATTTCTCCTATAGCATTTTGTATTCATTTTATACTACAAGCGTAATAAGTATCACCCATTGATATAAATAAAGCCTATAAACTTGACAAAAATTATGTCCAAAACGAGTATATTCAACTCAAATTTCGATCAAACATTACGTTTACTCCACGTTACTAAATCCTTTTCTTAAAGTTCTAACGTAAAACCTAGATTATTTATCTTGATTACTCAAATTATACCCTAGACCCTTTGTAATCTTGATATAAGCAGTCACTCAAATAAAGGTAACAGATTTTAACCTAAAACTTGCTCCGATGAAGATCTTAAGAAAATAACTATTATAAGCTTACTTTCGAGTAGCTGTACACCCGCTTGATGACTATGAAGTAGATGATGATCCAGCAGATGATGTAGTAGATCATCAGCTCCCACACCATGTTGCCCAGACCGCCAGTTAGCCCATCACGCTTTAGGTCCAACACGTAATTACTGTAACAGCAATCTAAAGTTGGAACTTCAACATATCGGTTGAAAGGAGACGTCGGGAGCCGCGAGACAACTCCCGGCCACCGTAGATACGGGCCTGTGGACGGTGAGCAATGGGTAGCTCACCGTCCTTACGTTGCATAACGACAGGCCGTGTCGACGGCGCGTTCGTGTTCCACGCGCGCCTCAAAGAGATGTCAGCAAAAGGAAGGGGCCACTGAAGGCCGATGCCTGCCGGGGCTGCGGGTTGTTCGCAAGAGATACCGCGCCCCCGGAACGCAAAGGGCACAAGAAAGAACATGGGTGGGTTTTAGTCAGTAAAAGTCTGACACTCCCTCCCGCCCCGCCCCGGGCGGGAGAAGTTATTTGATGATTTCCCACCCACCAAAAAAAAAAAAAAAATCGGTTGAAAGGACACATAGGTCACATCTACGTATTTTTTCTCATCTAGCTTATAATGTCCCCCTACTGGGCAAAGGTATGTATAATTCGTTATCTCAGCACACGCCAAATAAATAGGTAATTTTATTGGCAAAATGTTGCTAACTTTGGAGTTACGCTATTGCAATTTACTTACGGATCTCTATTATTATTTTTTTAATAAATTGTAGCTTATGTTACTTCCTACTTAAAATCGGTCCAGTACTTTAAGAGCTTATTCGGTACAAACAAACAAAACAATCTTTCCTCTTATAATATTAGTATAGATATCCTAGACTAATTTTATAAATGTGAAAGTTTGTGAGGATGTATGGATGGATGATTGGATGTTTTTGTTGTTTGCTCAAACAGCTAAACGGATTAGGACGAAATTTGGCACATAGATAGATTATAGTCTGGAATAGCACATAGGTTATTTATCCCAGAAAAATGAACGTTTCCCGTGGGATAAAATATCATTTTTTTTTTTGTGTTGGGAAATCATCAAACAACTTCTCCCGCCCTGGGCGGGGCGGGAGGGAGTGTCAGACTTTTACTGACTAAAACCCACCCATGTTCCTTCTTGTGCCCTTTGCGTTCCGGGGGCGCGGTATCTCTTACGAACAACCCGCTGCCCCGGCAGGCATCGGCCCTCTGTGGCCCCTTCCCTTTGCTGACATCTCTTAGAGGCGCGCGTGGAACACGAACGCGCCGTCGACACGGCCTGTCGTTATGTTAAACGTAAGGACGGTGAGCTACCCATTGCTCACCGTCCACAGGCCCGTATCTACGGTGGCCGGGAGTCGTCTCGCGAAAATATCAAATTTGACGCGGACAAAGTCGCGAGCAGAAGGTAGCGTGGAATAAATATGATAACTAACAAAAAGAAGGACTGGGAGGGCGTTTCACTGCCGAGCGGCAGCGGTCGGTGACGCGCAGCACACGGCGGGCGCGCCGCCGCCGCGCAGTGCAGCCACGGCAGGAACGTGTGCAGCGAGTGCACCATCTGCGCCAGGCACCACGCGCCCACCGCGCCCGCCGCCAGCGCGCTGAACACGCACGTCGACAGCATCGCGATGCCAGTGCCTGCCGAGTTAGGAGTCATTTATTTATTTATAATAGGTTATACTAACATTACGGGGTTTACCATAATGCGACAGTTAAGACATATAACGAATCAAACTATTTACGTACATTAACAAAAATTAGACACACAAAAACAAACATAACATTATATATAAATAAAAAATAACATCATCAAATTATTACACCAATGAAACACAAAAACATGGGATAACGTAACATAATTACTCTAAGGATAACATTGCTTTGCCCAAGAAAGTCCGACCTAAATGTGCAGGTTCACCGGGAAAGCGAAGATAGAAGGAACCACAGAAGTTTAATGATTAACAATAAAATTAATTACAAAAGCCCGATCATTTTTATCAAGAAATTAACAAAACTTTACCATTATCCACGTTTGCCAGAACTAGGAAAGGTATTTAAAATATTACATACTAGCTGCTGCCCGCGACTTCGTTTTTGGTTACTGCTCTGCTCCTGTGTGTCGTAGCGTGATGTTATATAGCCTATACTATTCCTCGTGAATTTGGCTATCATATACAAAAGGGATTTCTTTTAAACGACAATTAGTTCTAGAAATTAGGACGTTGAAACAAACAAACAAAAAAACCTCTTTAATTTTATCATATTACACATACCATCACGCCTGTATTCCACGAAGGGTTAGGCAGAGGTGTACCAATGTACACCCACAGTTCGCCGGTGAGTTTAGGTCCCATGTAATAGGGGGGGGGAGCCTATTGCCCTTAACCGGGCACAAAGCCTAACTCCGAGCTGCTACTGAGAATTTCATAGAAAACTTCAATAACACTTTGCTCGACCTGGGAATCGAACCCAAGACCTCTAGCGCAGCGGTCGCGCTTAGGACCACTAAGCTACACCACCCACTGCACTATATTAGAATAGATTCGGATAAACGATGAAGCGCCATTATCACTAGATCTCTCTCCTTACCTCTCGCTATAGGCGCCAAATCCCAGCAGCTGAGTACACTTTTCTTAGTAACCACTCCCAATGCTAGCTCCAGGTAAAACAGCGGATATCCAATCACTATGCTAAAGATATTATACAGGAATATGAAGGGCAGTAGCTTCCGGAAGTCATGGAGGTAAGGGTGCCACCACACTTGGAAGATACCGATGCAGGAAGAAACCACTAACTGGCGGTAACTTATGTTGTTCGTCCACCGGTCGTGTACCTGGGGTAGACGAGATAGATTGGATAGCGTCATGACCATATCAAGCGATAGTTTAATAAATATACACACACACACATACCGTCACGCCTGTATTAGCCGAAGGGTTAAGCAGACCCGCAGTGGTGTACCAATACACTACAGTCCGCCGGTATGTTTAGGTCCCATGTATTAGGGAAATATTAGCTTCAAAGTTGTGCAACTTCCATTACATTGTTTTAATAATTTAATTGAACTGCCTCGGTGGCCTAGTGGTCCTAAGAGCGACAGCTACGCTAGAGGTCTTGGGTTCGATTCCCAGGTCGAGCAAAAAGTGTTATTGGGTTTTTCTATGAAATTCTCAGTAGTAGCTCGGAGTTAGGATTTGTGCCCGGTTAATGGCAATAGGCTCGCCCCCTATTACATGGGACCTAAACATACCGGCGAACTGTGGGTGTACATTGTTACACCTCTGCCTAACCCTTCGGGGAATACAGGCGTGATGGTATGTGTTGAACTTTTGAAACGGGCAGTTAGTTCAAACTCTACGCCTTACTGACGCGCTAAATGGTTCAATTGAAATAAAAGCTTGATATTGACTTTGACTTTCGTCCTCGACGTTGTTACCTTTGGTTCTACTTCGCTCATAGTAGATTTATGTAAGTAATAAGGAAAGTTATTAAACAATACATTACCAGTGGACTCTCAGTAGATACTGTGTCGACCGAATCGGTCATACGTGTGCTCTGTAATAAACAGAAATATCATCATTGTTTCTCAATTAGAAAATTTACAAATGAAAATGTAATTAACTATTAAAAACTACTCACCGCGCTTTCACTCATTTTCAAAAATAAATAATATTTAAATCTAAATAGTTAATATTTTTCAAAAATGTTTCTGATGTCATAGAGATAAACATGTGTCAAAATATACATCAATCCATAGACAGTAACTGAAAAGAACTTTTTCGTGGTCATCAAAGACAATACAAATAAATTCAAGGAGGTTTAAATTAAAATATTTGCAACGTCAAAAAAGCGTTTGGTTCGAGGGATTTCATCAATAAAATATCAAGATTGTTAATATAACAAATTCTATAATTCATTTTAAGTCTACATTACCTAGCTATACATAGTGGATTCGTGGTAGCTAAATAAATTAACTTAACGTACCAAATTACGCTATTATTTGGTTTACAAACGTGATCAAACCTTGAATACATAAACGAAATTGACGAAAACAATAACATTTTTACTTGAAATTTAACAAACAAAGCACTCAAAAAAACAAACGGGTCGAATTTAATAACCTCCTTCTATTTTCGAAGTCAGTTATAAGAAAAAACATATCATTCAGAAGCAGCTATGTGACTTTTCATTGACCAGTCAAATATGTATTTTAATAATCTCTTAGCTAGCCAATGAACAAAGACATTGGGTACTCCGAATATCTACAAGTACATATTAAATCATTTTTCTGAGCAAACTATTATTGCTAGTAAATTAATCAATTCATTGATCCATGTGTACTTGTATACAAAAATAATATAATAATGATTACTTGAATATATGAATAATGAAAATTTTAAATAATAATTGCCAAAGTCAGAGAAAAGAGCGCAAAAGATTATAAAAAATTGAGAAAACTACTTTCCAGTTATTGTCATTTTAGTCACGCGCGCCATTTTCTTGCCAAAATGGACGCGACAGTTGAGAGGATAAAAGAATGGGACAGACACATAGTATAAATATTGTAAAGTTAATATACAGGGCGGTTATTTTGGACAATACAAATGGAGACAACCTAATAATTTTAGATATGTATGTACATTGTACAAGGAAACCGCCCATTGCTTGGTAAGATTTTACAAACAATATTCATTCAGTCCTGTGGAAAATGCTCACATCCATTAATAAGATTTTCTTTAATCATATCTAGGCAAGAACATGATCAAGTCACCATTCAGGCAAAAAAAAAACTTCATCAAAATCGGTTCAGTCATTTGAGTGTTACGACGCGACCACAAACAGATACACAGACACACGTTAAGTCACCCCTGTATACGTCGGGGTTAAATTTTTTTTTTAATGGAACACAGAGAACATTTTTAAGACGTCAATTATAATACTAGACTTAGATTACAAAATATATTAAAATAGCAAGTCAGTTATTTTTTTAATCGAAATAATCCTGCTGTTTGGATAGCGTTTCAAATTACCACCCTGTATACTAAATACATAATTATTTTGCATTGTATCGCAATTATTATATGAATATATAGCAAGATTATAGAAGAAAAAAGAAAATGTGGACTTGGGATACATCTTTCAACTATAAACATAACAAACGAATCAAACAAGGTATTAGATGCACAATACGGCGCATTGTATTGTTATCATAAAAAGGCAGATACTGGCTACATTTGTACACCACATAACAAGACTCGGTATAAACGGTCGAAGAGGCATCATGACGCGAACTTTCACCATAGATTAAGTTCATGATTCTAATCACTCCAAATTTAAATTTTCTCGCTGGTACAAAAGTTCCACACAAAAGAGGATCACTAAAACGGTCAAAATGTATGGATCAGTTGTTTTGTCACCATGCCCCTTGTACCGTGTATTTGCCTCTCGCTTGCACCTATAAATCGCTAGTGAGACGGGTATACAAAAACACGCAGCAGTGTCAAAATTAATTCATATATTAATCATAAATAATCAAATCATATCAATGGACGATTTTTATTTTTAAGGGCAGTTTGATGACTACCTCTTTGAACAATATCATTTTAATAATTTCAGTTGATGGATTTTTAACTCTCGGAACTGAGCCGAGCGTTGAAAGTCCAACAGTGCGTAAGGCAAGGTAATTATAAAATAATACTGTTTTAAGACAGATTTTTCAGATCAGGTTTTTATTACTGTATTTAATATTCGTCATCTATCCAATTCCAAATTAAATGTAGTCAAAATCGGTGAACAAGTAAAGGAATTATCATAAATGTCAATTGTGCAATCAGTAATGTAGTCCACAACATAATATTTAGAAGCCACGGGTCCCTAATAATAACTGAGTTACTAAATTATTGCGAGTTTATAAATATACATCAAATGTCACACATTATTGTAAAAGGTGTTCCCTCACCGGCATCTTTTTCCTGTAATGTAACGTTACAGATTCGATTTTGAAAATTGCATCTCAATACTGCCTCCATGACACACGCGCATTCCTTTGCAACGTAATATGTCAGATTACAACTGGTTCGCATTAATGAAAAATATTAAAATATTACAGACATTGCGCACTGTAACTGATTAAATTTGACGACACTGTCGGCTAAGCAGTTGGCTGCTTCGAGCGGTACGATTCCCGCGTGGAACATATATTTGTATGGCCTACAAATAGTTGTTCCGGGTCTGGCTGTTTGTGCGTGCGAGTTAATAATTATGTTTACAAACGCAATCCAGAAGAAATTCTTAGTATAGGGCAACGGTGAAAATGAAAAAAAATTATGCTCGGTTCCCCTCCTTCACTGATGTAATGCTTGAATTGTATCAATACAGGTTACACTGATAAATGCTCGACTTTGTAACGTTACATTACAGGTGAATGTTCCCGGTGAGGGAGCAGCTTGCTGTTCTCTCTGAATGACTCGCATGACACATGTTACATATTTGTACTACGCTAGCAACCATTTTATTACGTTTACTTTGTACTTTTAACAACTCTATAGGATTATGAAAGTCACTGATAGTGTTAGGGTATGCGTAGACAGAGCCACAATTCAGACAGTAATTGATAACGAACTAAAGTTCAATAAAGTTAGAGTTGAAAATTTTGCGCAAGATATAATTCCGCGCGGTATTTAATGTTTTGCACGTAAATACGTAATTTCTGGATGTGTCATGCAAATCATTACTTATTGATTAGCAGAATGTACTGCAGTGCTGTCCTGTAAAAATCTTCCTCGGAGAATTTATGTGAAAGCTCACTGTTGTCAATCTCTAGCATGGATGAATGAAAACACACATCATGCTCACTTCACCTAAATTCACCGAGATAAATGTTTACAGAACAGGCCGACTGGAGTGAAATGGTTATCGATCAATTCAATAGCACCGTTCCGACACGGCAAATAATTTACTAATCAAGTTTCAATTCTTTAATATATCATAATAATAGGGCTTTAATCCGCATGTGTTAAAATTTACTTTCATGATAAAAAGGTGACAACAAGCGGGCGGCGCGCTGTCAGCTAACGGTTAGATATTTTGAGGCGATGGCGGCCGGGGTGATACCGTGTCGATGCTATTGTTTTGTTCGATGACCAAAAATCAGTAAGATAGATTCCCGAGTTATATAAATACGTTACCTACTTTTCATACACAAGAGATGCCTATAAATAATTACACCGTTAATCGATTTTGTATTCGATTTTCAATAACATACTATTATGTTGTATGCGAATGATAAATTAAGCGCCTATTCGCAAAAATAAGGCAAACTTCGTTTATAATTAAATTACAAGAAGTGTATGATAATGAATTAAGTATTATTTGTGATATCTATACAATAATATGTAACTTATGTCAATTTCGTTACGTAAAAAACAATGCGGTATTTTTCGCTTGAGGACAAATATATTTCTGGTTACCTATTCAAAATCAGTACATTCACGACTTTAGTCTTTTTGTTTTTAATACGTACCTACCACAATTGCTATTTCGTCAATTATTTTATCAATTATAAAAATAATATATTGGCCGGCCAATGCATACAATATCCGGGTAAGCACGTGACCATACAGCTAAGTATAGGTGATGCATTTCACGACCGCGCATCAAACATTGCAATTCAAACCTTATTTCGAGGACTTTAAGAGTCACATGATGCGCGTTCGTGCAATACACAATAATGTACAATATCTCACTATGTTTCATCTTCCACGACTGATGCGTCGCCTACTTAGAATTTGAACTGAACAAAAGTTGTTTTTATTTCGAAATACACTTTACAGACTATACAGTAAAAATGCGACGAATTTTACAAGATGGCTGTCTCGCTTCTGAAACAACTTTCAGGGGAGAATAACACTCGTTATAATAAAATGCTTTTGTACTAAAGTTTTTAACCAAACAACATACGCTCGACGTAGGGCCAGTTTCTTTAATCTGATTTGTCGATCGATTCTTTGCTAACTAATTAAATCGACAATTGATTGGGATTGATCTACAGATTGGATAAAGAAAGTGTCTGATTAACCTGTTAAAATGGCTGGTGTTATGGCTTTATCAGTATACCTGGTGACCTCTTGAAGTCATCTTGTTAGCTAAAGAATTGCATACGCGACCCAGTCTTTCAACAATTTATCAAAAACATACTAAATCACCCATCAACTGTTAGAGATTCCACAATTATTGTCAAAACTTTTATTACAACGACAATTATTCTCCCATAAAATAAAATACGTCTTAGTTAGATACTAAAGAGGCACTGTGTAATGCTACCTACACGTTTAATATTTACAAATTTGAGTGTATCCATAACCCCACCTAGGGCTTTTTTTTTCAATAGTCAGGTACATCTTAACAGAGGAATAAATATGCCAGTTTGAGATATTGTCTATACAAAGTCTGTCAAACCGCCATATTTATTCTTTCGTAAAGATAAACGTGTAGATTGAAAAATCAGCCCTTAATCGAATTGTATTCGAGGGATATTAGAAAAATATAGACTAAAAGTCAATTGAAAGCTCATCGCACATAACAGCACGTCTCCAACATAGCAAACCATTTAAGTTAGGGCTTTAAAACGTGTGCTTTAAAATAGTTTGAAAAAAGGTGAAGATTTGCCGGCGGCGGTGGCGCGATGGCAGCTAACGGTTGTATTTCCGAGGCGATGCCAGCCGGGCTATTGCCGTGACAGTGACAGTGCTGGCATAATGTGTGATGAACGTTATTTTATTCACGCTGGGACGACACACGACGCAATACATGTCAAATAACTTTGCGAATTATTTTATTAAGAGCATTACACCGTTCGGTATCTTCAAAACTTCGAAGTTCCAAAATCTTGGAAATATTTGGACAGATTTTAATCAAACCTGTTATGTACACAGTCTAAAGATAAAACATTGCAAGTTTTTTTTAACAAATAAAGAACGATTCAAAGATTTTTCAAAAAATTCTCTACTCGTTCTTTAGACTCATGTTTATTGCGTATATGAATAAAGTTTAATTGAAATCAGTTCATTGTTTCCAAGATGTTGTAATCTTTTAATTTGGTTCTTATGAAAAGAATAATGTAGAATGTACTTTGGATTGAAGTGAAGTATTTAGAATATTATGGTGTTTTAAATATTCATTTTATAAGAAAATACATTGGTCATCTCGTGCAAAATTTCAAGTGTCAAGCCGTCCCATCGCAAATAGTGTTTTATGCAGTTTTCGACACACCCTCAAACATAAAGTAGTAAACAAATGGCAGTATGTATACACAATCGGGTAGTTGACACCAAATCCAAGACACAACTTCTCTTAATAAAACACATTAGTCTTGAAAACCCGATTAATTTTCAAATAAAGCCATGTTTATACGAACCAGGCCAGCACTGGCTTGTACTTCTACCCACTAACCCTTCAAGCCTCGCGCTAGCGATGCGGACACGTGGAGACGCATCGCGCCAGTCGCTAGCGGATGTACTATGATTACTTTTTAACATCAAACCACAAGAAAGATGCAGGCTGACTGGCTTCATCTAAACAACACAAAGCAAGCCAACCGCTGGCTTGTTTGTAGAACTGGCGCCAGTGCACTGGCTTCGTATAAACCATACTAAACTGTAAAATAAGATGTTTAGTTGGTTTGAAATCAATAAATGGTTCGTCAATTGAGTTAACAAATAAGTGATGTTACAGTTTACTATTGTCATAAAAATCTATGGACGAATCGCGTTTTGGCAGCTCATAAATTTTATGTCAATTGATTGATGGTGTCAACTACCTAATTTACTAAACAATATAAAAAACGCCGTAAAACGTATGACAGAGTTAGTTCTACTGTTCTCAACATAAACAATTGTCTCACATTGAGCATAGACAATATTTATATTGCTTCCATTAATTAATACTTCAGACTCATGTCATTTACCACTTCATATACATCCGAGATATACAATACAGAGAAGAAGATAATCTTATACCTATATTTTCTTAAATGGGTTTGGTACTACCATAATGAACCAATCCACGTCAAAATCTCTCATATTGTTCGAAGAACTTGTTGAATTTTAGTGAACTATTTTTGCTGGATAGTAATATACACATTTGGCATATTGAATTAGTTTGATGTAATTAAATTGATTATTGAGGGATTGTGGGTTGGCTCGTTTTGGTAGAACTGAGCTCACATATGACATGACTTTGAGGGGCAAGTAAAATATTAAATTAAATGTGCATTGAAGCTTTTGACCTCCTGTTTAAATGTTACATCAATTCAGTTATTTTGGCTCAACTATCATGTCAATTAATCAATACAAAATTAACCTTAATTCAATTAAAAATAAAGTTTATTTTGTATTGCCAAAATAACGGAAGTAGTGATAGTACGAAATGAGACACGTGAATAATTTACGATAATTACGTTATTAGATTAAATTATTGTTTACATCATAAGGAGCCTCGAACACGTTTGACTAAAAGAGCTAGCGAGAAGAAACTAAAAGATGTCAAAGATTTTTCATCATTTTTAGTTGAAGTAAAACTTTTTAGTCTTACATGAAGAAAAATCACTTTAGACAGCTAAGAAAAAATAATTTTCGTGTCGATGGTACAACTTTTCTTTTTAAATGTTATTGGCCGATAACTTACGGTACGATATCAAATAAAGTAACAGTGTAAGTGCATTCATTTCCTTGGTCGTTAGGTGCCGCCGTACCATCAGATGCTGAACAGATCCCCGGCAGACGGCAGCGGCGCGAGCCCGCCCGTCACGTCCGGCAGACGGGACACGTCGGGTAAGTTCTCTATATGGGACTTCACTTCGGCTTTCACTGCGTAAATCTTTTGCAGTTTTATGTTGTACTCCTGAAATAGAAAAAGGAGTTTGTTTATAAACTGTGAAGCTTCTTACTCATTCTTATCTATAGACACCTACGTTATAGAAGAGGTTAGCTTCAACTACCTACCTGACTAGTTAAACAACACCTTGACAATTCAAAAGTATCTGTAAATGGTTTAATTTAAATAAATGTTTTGATTATGGGGTTTCTTTCTCTCATAGTTTTTAGACAGGCCTGCCTCATAACCCACGTGTCCTATTTTGATTCGCATGTTTCATAATAAAGTAGGAATCACGAATCGTTACGAAACGTTACATTGTGTTTATTTTTCAAACATAGAACTTACTTAAATAATAATTAAATGACAAACTATGTACAGTTCATTAAAAAAAAGGAAGCTCATAGAGCATCAAAAAACTTATCCGCATCGCTGTCAATGAGACAAGTGCCCAAAAGGCTGGCAACACTGCTGATACTTTGGCCCAAGAAAAGGCCAGCCCACTGGTCATATGAAGAGTCGACAAAAGAAAAGATTTCGTTACATTACCTCTAGTCTAGCCTCTGCCTGTTTGGCTAGGTCCCGCTGCGCCTGTGCATAGTCTCGAAGCATGGCGGCCACCTTGCGCCTCTTCTCCAGTTCCTCACTGAGCCTCAGGTTGTATTCCGCCAGTAGGTCCACCGCCGAGTTCACCACAGCACTTAGACTTAGTGCCGACTCCTTATCTATAAGAAGAGGTTCCATTAGCATCTTCTAAAGACTAGTAACAGGTTTTAAAAACAATTTGACGTTCTGTTCATGTAATTAAATAGTCGCTTTATGTAGCGTATACAAAGTAGATTTTAAAATGACTAGTAGTAGTCGGTCTTATACAAAAATAGTTTCTTGGAAGTAATTATAAACGCAATAAAGATAATCTGGGGAATTTATTAATAAAATAAAATATTAAAATATGCGAAATAAAATAGCGAAGATAAATAGGCTAGTTTGTTAAAAAAAAAGGTCTTGTCGAGTGTAAATATTAAATAAAAAAATTATAATATGAACCAATTTTCTTTTTCTAATTGATATTTAGTTATTTGTCTGCATTGACTGTGTTTTCATACAACATATCTGCATTGTACTGTGGCGAGAATATTTGAACATTAAATTCACAAATATAAAACACAGATTCGCTTGAAGCAGTATGAGGCATTCTCCGAAAATCTCGACGGGAGCATTCGGAAGTCTAAAATACCTACTTGAAGTTAATTTAAGTTTGTAAATATTTAATCTATCTATAAAGTTGTTGCACAAATTATTTCTTTTTGTAATCTAATCAATTTGGGCATATCAATGAATAAGTGAAATACACAGAGCATATCAGCAATATTCTTTATTAATATAATAAATTCATAAATAGTTTTACAATCATATTATCTACTAGGATCACGTAAAAACACAATGTTTGGGATTTATTTGGAGGAACACAATTAGTAATTAAATTGTTCTGCAATCAATAGTTAAATATCACAGTCAATGCTTACAGATACTTAGATAAGGAATAAACTATCTTATGATGAGATAATACACTCCACACACAAAACGTAAACTATGAAAAACGAAATTAGAGAAAATATGACTAGTATCATTAATAAATCGAATGTTGATTTCATGTCAATGAGAGAAATTAAACAAAACAAGGTATTACTATTTATTTTTGTTTTTCACAGTTTAAAGATATTTCAGAAATATGGACAAGAACATCTTCCCTTTTCACACGTTTTAACTACCAGCTCTTAGTGAAAACCGCGTCTGCAAATATACTGCACGCTTTTCTATATACCACGCGACTCAGCGACTACGCAGTTTACTTAGCAGTTCAACCGTATGAAAAGGGACTCAGTCTTGTTACAAGATAGATTACAAAGTTGATGCGGTGATAGGGTGTCTTATTACCTTCTAACTTAGACAATAATTGCACTTCGGACACTTCGGGTGGCAGCGAGGCGATTCTCTCCCGTACTGCCTCATCGCTCGACGCACTGGCCTCTAACTCCATCACTGCCTGTAAAAGAAACTGTCCATATCATCATTTTATTTCCTGATGGTGATACATTAATAACCTGTTTTAGATATTAAAAATACTTGATGATCAAATAGATTAGTGTTAATTGACTATTACAGCCATAAAATTATTCTCCTGTACCATTTATGACCTTTAAATCATAATGTAAAATGCCTAAAGTATTTTAAGTTATGATAATATTTTAAAACTGACTAGATGCCGACAAAAATCTGTAATAATTTACATATGATAAGAATACTTAAGAAAAGTACAATCAAGTGATAAATTCAATTAAAGAGTTGGTTGTAAAAATAAACTGAAAGAAATGCAAGGAAGAAAAAACAAAGAAAATGCAAGGATGTGTAGTAACCGGCATACGGGTCGTGAGCACAACCTTCAAGTTAATTCTTGGGTTTTTTGGGTCACCGACGCTGCATGCCATTGGTTACAAAGACGGACCAATCGAATGCAGCGTCGGCGACCCAACAACTCAAAGAACTCAAGAATTAACCTAAAAATTAACTTGAAGTTTTTGCTCACGACTCGTGTCGTTTAATATACCAGAAATAAAACTTGATAACATTAAAACCACAGAACAAACTATATCGATCTTTCTATCTATGAAGCTGAAGTTTTTTTTTTTAATGTACATATACCTGGTCCAGTACTACTGTTACAATTCCAAAAAATTTATTTCTTTAATAAGAAGCTACTTTATCTGTTGGTGCTATAAGCAATATTTTACCAATACCAACACCAAAATTTCACAGTTAATATATGCAGCATGAAAATAAAGATGTTGTGATTACCTTGATAAGTTCCTCAGCTTCAGGCGGGTCACCAGGGGGTGTCTTGGGACTAAGTGTGGTGTGCGTTTCCAGATGCCCGTCTACCTCCTTGGTCTCGCTGCGCCGGCGCTCCTGTTTCGGGCGAGCCTCGATCTTTGGCTTTTTCTCTGGCTCCTTGATTTCAATCTCCAAATCAGCCGACTTGCGCTTCTTGGTCTCTTTCTTTGGAGGAATAGCATCGTTGGGATCCACTGGAATGTGAAGTGCATTTTAAATAAGTGTCTCCTATGTAGTAATTTGTTTTGTATGCAGCAGAAACAGTGACGGAGCCACAGTAATCATACAAAAATGTAAGCCCTTGTTTAATACATTGCAGTGTTTAATTAAATACACACATTTATTTGATTTTTAACATTGTTAGTGGTAAAATTATCACAAGTGTACCACACTGGTGCAACATTATTACAAGGGGATAATTAGATATCTATCTGTGGAACAATTTCTATGATAACTTCTGGAAACTGGGATATTATTTCCTCTCACACATGACGTGTGGAGAGGCCTTTTTACTTCTAATTTTATAGCAGGTTTCAATATTTATTACTGTCAGCCTATTGATGACCACAGCAGGACAAGGCCTCCCTTCCTTCTTTAGATTTTTTTGTATACATTACATAGAAAAGAAACTAAGTTCGAAAAATTGGCCAAAGTAACACCACCAATTATTCAGTTAGAATACAATTTGTTACGTTGAAATAATGTGACTAGTTTAACAGCAAATAATAAGTGTTACGCAGCAATTGTGGCTACTAAAGTGAAATTAAACAAAGCTGAAAAAAAAAAATCTTTTTTAATGATTGATATATTTTTTGGGGATCGTCGCGTACACCTTGCATGTGTATAGTAGCACAGTGTGTGTACGCACAAGAGAGCACTGCCTCGATTGGTTGTGGTGTCTCAAAATCAAAGTCCAGATATAGGTTAAGAATACCATTTTTGCTTATCTAGCATTCTGCCTTGCGTGCTTACATTGTGTCCATACAATTTAACGAAAGGCAAAGTTAGCTGACGTAGCTTTACCTCCTCCACATTGGTTCTAATTTCCAAGTCACCATAGTCAAGGTAATAAGGAAAATTAAAGAAAGTATGGTATTATTTACAATGATGAGAATTATTTAAACATGATTATGAAGTCTCATCAATTTGCGAATTCATGGTCAGCGCATACTTAGAAGCAGTATGCTCAAGCGTTTGGCATTTATTAATTGATAATGAACTTCTAACACACAACAAAGAAGGTTGAAAATTGTGTGCAACATATTTAACCTACCAGGCATTTTTTACCTTGCAGTTATGCAATTTTCTGACTTATGCAATTTTCTGACATTTTTTTTTGTATGTCTAAACTGCATGAGCAATTCTACTCTGTGATATCTACAATATTTTGAATATGAATTTATTGCAGTTGTTATACAGGGGGGTTAATTGTAAAACAATGACAACCTTGCAGGACTGTATTACTATCATCATAAACAAATAACCCTGTATAACAACTGCAATAAATTCATATTCAAAATAACCCATTGAGTGCAGACAAACATTTGCTATGCCAAGCCTGAAATTCAGCTGGCTACACACTACTACTTGGTGTGTTGGCTGTGGAAAAACACATAGGGGTGTTTTTTTTTTATAGTAGCGTCCTAGCACTGTTTACGTGCATTATAAAGACCATGATCATCTGCAACAAGAGATATATCAACAAACTCACCAGCCTCCTTAAATTCCTGTATCTTTTGTGAGTCATACACCCCCCTCTCCTCCCAGATTGTGAGTATTCTGTGCAAGGAGTGCTTAGTCTTAATGTTTATACCAGTCTTAGCCATGTGTTTGAAGGATTCCACCAGCACCTCTCCAAACTCCTTTCCATATTCCGGACCTTTCTTTTTACTGTTCTGTATTACGTCATTAGCAAGGTACATGAATGTGAGCTGCTTGCTGTCTTTGGCTGTAAAGAGAAGGATTCATAGAGAATAGAAACAATGACTGATGTTTTTTTGTGCTGTTTGGGAAAGTAACCTCTTCAGGGATTTTTTATTGTACATGCTTAAAATTGCTGTATAAAGTCCATAAACCCCTTTAATAAGTGTTTTAAAAGTATTCCTAATAGGTGAACATCAACAACATTATACGAATAGAACAATGATATCTACACAAAGTTACATAGTTATAAAAAAAAATGTGTGAATGTTCCATTGTTGCCTATTAGAACAATAAATATTACCTGTATAGCTAATGTGGCAGCTGTAGGCATGGCAACTTATGAGTGAAATAATAGACGCAATATTAAAGTGATAAATTCTAATAAATCGGTCAAGCACAACTATGGTAAATGTTTGATTTGAAAAAAATCCTGCTTCAATTGCTATTAATTTCTTCATAGATCAACTTTAACAGATAAAAAACTTGCTATGATATATCAACCAAACAAAATGTTGACTTACAACATGATTTTTTTTCTGGTATTTTTTACTCTTATTTGCCAGGCTTTTTTTTCTGTACCTACCGCTATAGTTACATAATAAAACAATGAATATTGTTAAACTAGAAAACTCAGAATATGCAGAATATACCTCTTTATTATTATGTTGCTATCAGTGTACTACACACTAACAGTAATAGCAACAAAAGGTGTATTTTAATTCAGGCATGGTCAACAGATCAAATTTACATTACGTTCTATGATGAAGGTGGAAATACGTTTAGCGATCAAACTACTAGATTATTCTATTGTCGCAAATTTAAAACAAACAAGCGCTAGAAATTTTGTCGATAAAATAATGTCCGTAGAAACGTAAGCATGTCTCTCAACATTGTAATGTTAAGCCAGCAACAAGCTGTTGATTTATACATTTAACAACATATTAAATAGCAAGAAAAATAATATTGTAGGTTACCTTTTAGTATTTCTTTGAACCAAGTTTTTACAACAATGGCATGATGTTTTCTGTGATGAATCAGCCACAAGGATAATGTTTGAATGCTTTGCTGACTTGAATTCAGCTCTTGAAGTTTACGAACTAGCGCGTTTTCTGTAAATCCAGCCATAGTTTAACAGAATACGCCACGGACCACAACACCACACTTCATTTGACGTTTACTAACGCCATATTGATTTGTTGAGGCGAGTTGGGAAAAAATTTGGTTGTCTTTGACTGCGTTCCATTTCACGCACTAAAATACATTTTTTTTTTCAATCAAATCATTTTCATCATCATTATAAGCAAACGCATTCAAAAACAACAACAACTAGAAATTAAAATGAAAGGGGATTAGTTGCAATGTATACTAGATACATAGAGAAAGATTTTTTAGAATCTGACCGGTAGTTTCGTAGATTATCGCGCCCAAAAAACAAAGTCTTCAGCTTAGTAATAGGAAAATAGATAGGTTAAGCCACGGTCTGCGTTTTAAATGAAATAGGACTACAAATCTCTTAATTTCTCTCTCATCTTGGATCTTTTATATAACTAGGTATTATAGTAGCTGCCACGAGTCGTGAGCACAAACGTTAAATTCATTTTGGGGGTTTTTGGGTTCCTTTCGGGGTTTTTTGGGGCGCCGACGCTACACGAAATCGGTCCGGCTGACGGAGCAATCGCGTGCGGCAACGGCGACCCCAAAAAACCCGGAAAGGAACACAGAAACCCAAAAATTTACTTGACGTTTGTGCTCACGACTCGTGGCGGCTACTATACTCCGCCTTTAGCAAGCGTCGTGTGATTAATGTAAGTAGGTACATAATTACCTTCTCTGCATGAGAGTGGTATTTACCGATGGACAATAGTAAGCTGTTATGATTATAATTTTTTTAACCAACCTATGATAAAATTACTCTGTTCATAACTTTACATATTTTTTCCAATCTAAATAAGGTATTTAGTACGTACTTGCAGTACCTACACATTTCACTAGGGCAAACATCTATGTGCAACTGTATGTTTCCAAATAATTACAGTTTCAAACGGAAAATCGAACACGCACGGTGCGCGCTTTCATGTCACCCAGTGGTGTACAAGTTAATTGCTCAATCACCGCGCTAACCGTGCCACCAAAGTTATTATGTGCTAGGTACTTAGATAAGTACTAGATATTTTAAAATCTCCCCTCCCCCCCTTCTACTTCTTGACAAAATCAACTGGTTGCTAATTTTATTATATAAGTAATTTGTTTTGAATATTATTACTATTTTGTTTTTCCTTTTAGACCTTAATTCTACATTTGGTGATGATTACTATGGCTCACACACTGATTCGTTGTCTTTTGTAAGGTTAGAAGTGATCATCTACGATGTATTGGTTTAAACTTTACAATTGATTTAGCTTTCATTTCTTAATTTGTAGCACTTAATACGTATTGTAGTACTTTGAATGACTTTTGTTGTTGTTTTGACATTCGTTCTCGTAAATATTTTTTTGGAATTATTACATAGGTACATACTATCACGCCTACAGGTATTCCCCGAAGGGTTAGGCAGAGTTGCATCAATGTACACCCACAGTTCGCCAGTATGTCTTTCCCATGTAATGGGCCCGGCGAGCCTCAGCCTATTGCCATTAACCGGGCACAAATCCTAACTCCGAGCTGCTACTAAGAATTTCATAGAAAAACTCAATAACATTTTTTGCTCGACCTGGGAATCGAACCCAAGACCTCTAGCGTAGCAGTCGCGCTTAGGACCACTAGGCCAACGAGGCAGTTCAATAAAAAAATTTCAAATTCATATTAATTCGTGAATTCGGCTGAACATTTGGATAATATTAAACTTTTTGGACAGTTGGCTTTGTCATACTCGTTTATCCTTCACAGTAAGTACCAACCTATACTCGTGTTAGTAATCTCTATACTGCCTACAGTAGCTACCCAGTTAGGTACTTAATTAAATTGCATTCGACAGATCATCCATATGCATTGTACGTATTGATTAAGGGCATTCGTAATCATGCATTTTAAATAAACTTATTATGCAGATAAATGTTATAGAGATGAGCATTTACATGACAACAATTTAAATAAATCGATACATACTTAACAATAATCTTTTATTATATTTAGTTAGGTAAACCTTATATTAATAATTAATTAATTTTGCCTGTGACTTCAACACGTTTTCTTACTAATCTTTAAGTAGTCTTGATGATAAAATATAGCTTAAAGCACTGAGGGAATATAGCTTCCTATTAGCGAAAAATTTTTCAGAATCGGACTAGTAGTTCCGAAGATTATCGTGAATAAACTAAAAACACTTCAGCTTTAAAATATTTGTATACGAGATGTGTGTTCTCTAGTTAATAGGAAATCTATATTACCTACCAACCTATCTACACATACACAATAGTGTAATTATTACAAGTCTATACCTACTACGCGTATTTGAAAAATAAATTAATAAAATAATTTTCCGTGCTCCAATTTCTCGCCAAAAAGCGCGTCCACATACCGCGAATATCTAAACGTTTGTAATCACTTGTTTATCGTATGATAGCAGACAGCGGGCGGTCCCGCCGTGCCATCGACCGGTCCGTCGATCTACGATGAACATGCGTTCTTCTTTCTCTATACACCTGCGCCGGCGCAGCCTCCTCTCAGTTAAGTTTCCTGAGCCGCACGCGCTCCCACCTCCGCGACCGACGCAACTTGGAATCCGCGCGAAAAAGATATCGTGCTCGTAAAGCCTTCATTTTGATAAGGAAATACCAAATTAACTTGCTTGAATTCAAATTTATTCTAGTGTTTTTAGTTCATTTAAATAAAATTCGTTATTTAATAATTTTATAATCTGTTTTTTAAATATTACAATTGAAAATGAATTACTTTTTTGGTAATAACGTGCCTGTCGTGCTACTGTTGTCCCTGGTGTTTTTAGCTAATGCACAAAGAAGAGATGTTGGTGAGTAGAACCATCACTTATTTACATATTACAAAAAGAAAGCTCGTTTTTTGTATTGTAGTATTCATATATCCAGTCAATATAACCAAAATTCGGTAGTAAGTAAGTAAGGCTTATAATCAAGTTATCATAGACATTTTTTTTTGTAAAATAAATAAGGTTTAATCTATATAAAAAATATGCCATTTACCATGCTTAAATCGCATTTATTTATTAATAAAATACTTTTATGTCAGAGCCTCATGTTTTCCTTAAAAATATAAGTCAAAACAAAACGACATATTGCTAATAATACGCGGATCTTTCAAGAACGGACGATGACCGCCGAGTAGTACCTATCCGACCGCTTTGTTAAAAGTTAATTGATTCAATTCAAATATAAAACATTAATTCGAATTCCTAAAATAAGTTTTAAATAATATAGTTCTTATTATCATAGAGCGATTCCATATAACAATGTTAATGTACAATAAATATTTAGGTACACAAATAATGGTATAAGACATGGGAAGATACCCTAACGCTTTATCAAAGAGCTAAAAAATATATGGCTTAAAAAAATTATTTCGCGTCGCTGAACTGATAATTTTGTCCAAAACACGGGTGACATAATCACGTCTGTCCCGTCTTCACACGGGTGCAAGTTACTAAACGTCTTTTTTTGCGACTTTCATACAAAAATATCACCAAAATTTCCGACTCACCCGGTGTATACCTATTCCAAAAAAATCTTTCATTCATACTTTGTCCTTACAATTCGAACACTATAAAAAATCAGCCGAATCAGTCGGGCCATTCTCATAAATGCGTCAAATGATATTTTAGTTATGTGTATTGATATTTTAATGACACGTAATAGTACTTAAAATGAGGATGTCAGCGATGTATCTAAATTGTAGAACAACCTTGTTATGACAATTTTGGTGCGGCTAGTGCGTAAAAATATAAATGTTCTACGCTTATTGAATTTTATTGTGAATATAATGCATATTTAATGTTTTTGTTTCTTAGTCTTTATGTAGGCATTGGCATTTAATTTTCATGATTTAAAATAGTCCATATTAAAACCTACACACCTACCTACCTACTAATATTAGAAGCTATTAGATAGATACCGTTTATGTATGTGGTTTTGAGCGAAACAGTCATCTGTTTTTGTAGAAGTACGTAACAACCTATTTTAAGCTTTTATAATTAAATGATAGAGTTTAAGAAATTTTTACCGATGTTTCGATTTAAATCTAATTAAAATATTGTATGAGGTCCGCATAAAATTATTTAAATAAGCTTAAGTATACCAAATTGTGTTTTTACTCTAAAGCCCACATTTTATATCAATCGTTATCCTTCGAATCTGGTTCAATTAAAAATATTGTAGGTAATTATCGTAATGATGTCACTCATTTTAACAAGCAGTTAATTAAATATTGACAATAAATACAGATTGTCATGCTTATCACATAAACAATCGTAAATAAGGAAAGATGAAAAAGTCCTTCAATTTTTCAATTCAGTTCAAAAATAAGAATTTATACTTTTAACGACCTACTTACTATCTTACACAGTTTGTTGGTTTTTTTATTAAATACTGGCTGTTTGCACTACAAACAGCCAGTAAAAAAACCAAATATTTTTATTAAAACCTTGATTGCTTACAACTAGTTTAATTATCGGAACAAGTTATCTGTACTTGTTACGTAAGGAACCATGATTATAATTATGTACATAAGAATGTATAAATAAAGCATTTCGGATTGACAGTGGTCGGTAGTCATGGCGGCCGGCACCACTTTTACTTTTCACAACACAACTGTTCTGTGGGTGTGATTTCTCTTTCGGAAGCAAGCTATTGACTGTTTGACCAGCAGATACGAAGTAATAATGTGATTACGTCGTAGTTCCGATATTTGCATTTAAAATTTTTATAATTTCAAAGGTTATAATGTCCTGGCGACGAAGATGGTTGTGGACAGAAACCGGTTACATTGTAGGTATTCAAATAACGTGAAATATGATATAAGCATTATAGAAATAAACATGGGTAGGTAATGTAATAAAAATCTGAAATGCAATGTGAAATTGCATAATAAGAACCTAAACGTACCAAGATTCAGTGGAAATAGCCATAGGTATAGGCATAGGCACATATTCGTTTTATGTAATTGTATTGTAATATGTTTGTATTATCTATGGGCCTCGATGCCTGATAAAATAAAATAACATGAGCGCGCTAACGTAAAAGTAAAATTCCATTTGATTCGATTTTCGAATTTGAAATAGACAATCCTATTACATTTTAGTTTATTTTTAAACGACAACCAATAAGAATCACATACTGATATGAATAACAAATTAAATATTATGTGCGAAATGGTTATTTGCAATTTAAAACCGATCGAATATACGTTACGTTTTCTCCGCGAGCTCGTGGTAGGCGTCAAAAAAGAGAGAGCGCGTTTATATCTTTTTGAGGAATATTTTCAAAACCCACTGGATCGAATCGTTATTACTTTTTGATGGGTTTGAATTTTGATGTAAGTACCACCACTAGCAAAATGCTCACATAATTATAAAAGACTAGCTATGCCTCGCTGCTTCACCCACGATAGGTTACATTTTTGATCTCTCACTTTGGTCATAGCGCGATATTATAGCCTTTCTCGATAAACGGGCTATGTGAAACAAAATATTTTTATCAAAACGGACCAGTCGTTCTTGAGTTTAGAGCGTTCAAATAGACAAACTCTTTGGTTTTATAAAATTAATATAGATTTGTATGTATATTGTACTTGACAAATTAAGGTTTCTTTAGCTCTTTAAGGAAACTGGCTCAATGCGGAAAAAAAAATACCAAGAACTTCTTGCCTTTTGCATGTCAATAACCGTTCTTGTTCAAGACAATTTAATTTAGTTCGAATTATTTACTTTTACCATCATTTTTCAAGAAAGCCAAAGTTTCATACAGAGCTAAAAACCCCGCATTTACTGTACCTACAAATTATTTTAAATTGCCCATCATTACGTACAGCGCGAATGGCGCCTGCAGTACGTTAAGTACAGATAAAATCAAAGCATTTTTAGAATAAAATTACATTCTTAGATTTATAATTTAAAATTGAAATTATAATTTACCTTAACTAATAATATATTAAAATAAGGTATTCTAACTCAATTTATATTTAGTAACGCATCAAATATTTTCAGTATTTATTTTGTTTGTATTTTTGGTCTTAGGCGATAACATACATACAAAACAGGCACATTTTATTGAGTCGTAAAATGTGCGTCTTCGCTTTATATGGGTGCATGGCATGCGCAAGAGTTTCCTGGAGCTTCAGCCAAGTTTATGAGAATGCAAAAAAAAAAATTGTAGGAATTTCATGTCATCAAGATATACCAGCTATTTATTTGTTTGACTGTACCATTTCTAATTTCAATGGAAACATGTAGTCTATACTATACTAAGATTATAAAAAGAAACGATTTTTTTGTTTGTTTGTTCCGAATAAGCTCTGAAACTACTGGACTGATTTTAACCATTCTTCACCAATAGATAGCCACATTATTTCTGAGTAACATAGGCTATTTATAACATCACGCTGCGACACACGGGACCGGAGCAGTAACCAAAGACGTAACTTAAAGCGGGCGAAGTCGTGAACGGAAGCTAGTATACTTTAAACTTACCTATTTCGGTTTTATTTTAGCTTTTTACCAATATATTGGTACCGACTCCAATGTCGTGTGTTACCACATTTTGCGACCGCAGATTATTTATTTTGGCCGACTTTATATTTTTTTTAAATGATTAGTAAGGACAACATTGCTCCTTGTTGACTTTTGTTATATTTACATTTCAATTGAAATAGTGCCTTCGCAATATATTCACATTATGTGTTGGACGATTGCGGTTCCCAATATCGTAATGCAAACTAGTTTGTCACTTACCTATTGCCTAATTGAGATTATTAATTATTATGCACTAATTTTATGCAAATATCTACCTGAGCAAGTGCTTGAGTCATCCGCTGTAGCTTTAGTACAATTTTATAAGCTTGGAAGGGATTTATAACATTCTACTACTTCCCACTACACACACACACATACCATCACGCCTGTATTCGCCGAAGGGTTAGGCAGAGGTGTACCAATGTACACCCACAGTTCGTCAGTATGTTTTTTTAGGTCCCATGTAATAGGGGGCGAGCCTATTGCCATTACCCGGGCACAGATCCAAACTCCGAGCTGCTACTGAGAAATTCCTAGTGGAAAAACCCAATAACACTTTGCTCGACCTGGGAATCGAACCGAGGACACCATGCTTATGAGTCGCGCTTGCGACCACGAGACCAACGGGGCAGTTCCCACTGTTTGAAACTTACATTTTCAAAGTATGATAGTTTAAAAACATTCTTACACATTTTAACTAGGTGTACCGTGAAAGTAGGCTTCATTTGTTTCTGAATTGTTCTAAGGGGCAATATTCTCCGACTTTTGTCAAAAGCACATCAGCCATTGATAGTCGCTAAGATGAGATAAAATGATGCTAGATATTGAATGTTTTCAGCTACAATAATTGCCTTACGAGACAAGGCGGCAGCCATAGATTTATTCTTGCTTCGAACACTTTATCATTGCGCATTTTCTTATTTATTTGTAGTGGTTCTGTTCAGAAAATGATTTCCATGTTACAATTTATTTTTTTATGTCATTGGATGGCAAACAAGCCGACGGCCCACCTGATATTAAGTGGTTACCGCTACCTATAGACATCAAATGCGTTGCCATCCCGAAGACAAAGTTAAAAAGTCTTAAGTGCCTGTAATTACACCGGCACCCATACCCTTCAAACTAGAACACAGCAACGCTGCTTTGCGGCAGAAATAGGTATGGTGGAAGTACTTCCCCGGTCGAGCTGCTTTACGAACAGCTCTACGACTGCGAAAACAAGGCAAGATTCGAATTCATATCAACGTAGTTTTCTTCATTACGTGATATTACTAACGTTAAAGTTTGCGATGAAGAAGGGGACTTACGATAGTATACATAACCCATTTAAAAAAAAAAGTCCCACGTCACCGTGACTTAGCGGTTCAGTACACGGATGTGGTAGTTTTAAGAAGTTTAGTTACAAATCATATTCACCCATCGTTATCTATACTAAGCTAAACAGCTTTTTGTTCGTATATTTTATCGCACGTTTTTTTTATTTAATTTTTTTGTTTTTTTTTTTATTTAGTTAGGGTTTGTGCCCGGTTAATGGCAATAGGCTCGCCCCCTATTACATGGGACCTAAACATACCGGCGAACTGTGGGTGTACATTGTTACACTTCTGCCTAACCCTTCGGGGAATACAGGCGTGATGGTGTGTAACCCTTAATTTTTGCGATTATCGTAATATTAAGATGTTTAAAAATGGTATAGAGAAACATCATTGTTAGGAATTTTAACTACTATTGTGCAATACCTACATATTTGCTTTAATTAGTAAGAAGATTGATTTAGAAGCTGCAATAAATAAGTGGTGAGAGCAAGTCAAGGACTCAAAATTACAAAAAAATATTAATGCATTATACATATGTATACGTTGCTAATAAAAAAACAATAAATCATAGCCGACCTTATATCAATATAATTTAAATATAATTTGTAATGGGGATGCTCAACATCAATCATGGCGGTCTCACGGCTGCGCAGGCGCCGCAAAATTGCTATCATTATCATTGTACTTGGCTAATGAGTATATTGTGCAACCTTATTATCTAGCAGAAAAGGCAGTACATCGCTTTGTCGATGACTCGGTATGGTCACAAGTTTTGCCTTGGAAAAAAGGTATAGTAGGTATTCCTAATCGAACTAATGGACTGTGTCTTGTATCCAAAATACATATCTACATTTAAAATTTCATTTTTCTTCCATTTAATTATCGCCAAGTAAGTTATGTTCTGTCTCTCTTCCACGAAACAACACAAGTACAAATTATAGTAATTTCTCATGAAACACCCTTTAAATTAACCTTTGATCACGACGATATCTGATATTACTCGCAAGAGATACTGTATGCTTGATGAATTTTACCCTTACTGTTGCTATGGTGATGAGTTTGTTAAACAGTAGTAAACAAATGAATAATATGCGCACTAGTGTCAGAAAACTGTACCTAATGCTTTGTAGGCCTGTAGGAGAGTAATGTCCGTAGCGTGATGTAGGTCTTATATCGTAGCAGCGTTTACAGCGTTTCGTTTTGCTAACGTCGTAGTAGTGTTCGTAGGGCATCGTTGTTCCTACGGCGTAGTATTCTTCGTAGGGTGTGCTTATAGCTTAACAATATTTGTAATGTAGTAATCTAATAATACAGCGTAGTAGCACTACTTGTAGCGTAGTGTTACTAACGTAGAGTACCTTTCGGCAGTGACATGCAGTATAAATATTGAATGTAGTCCGTAGCGTGAATAAATTTAGTAGCGCTATGCTAATGGCGTAGTGTAGCAAAATCGGAAAATACTCCTCATCCCTTTTAGATTTGTTCAATGATTAGGTAACTTTTAAATTGTTTAGCGGTATTTAATACCAATGTCATTGAAATATATAACAAAATAATCGCCATTAACACTGAAATAGCTGCATTAACTACATTTAAGGAAGATACTTAAATGGGGCCATTAATTTAAGTTTGATGGTATAAAATAGTTGCAGTGAACTGGACTGTCCAGTTTGTTCCGACGAGATGACCCGACGTCCTTCGATGCAGTCTGCAACTGACCTACCACATTCTTCATCAGTATAAATACTGCATTTGCATCTACATTATTTATTGTAAATTTGTTGTGAATATTGATATTGTTATGTCATACAGCGTTGCATAAGCAGATACCGAAATCTTTCTAGCATTTATTGGAAGCTAATATAAACACCATAAAAATAGTAAAAAAAAAGTTGTTCTCTTTAGTTTTTTAATTCGAATTATTTAGGTTATATAAGTTCTTAAAAAATAATAAAAAGAACACCATGGCACCGAATACCTAAAAAAAAGGTAGTAATTATGTAATAATTAAATGTTGCTAGCTTAAAAATGGTGAATAATAACTTGTTTTAAGCAGTCACATTATCACGACACATTAATGTGGAACTATATTGACATCTTGACCTCTAAAACAAGCATGAATCGACCTTGTATTATGAAAGTATCTGCGACGTGGTTCAGCTGCTGTTTATATTTGGCAGTTCATTATAAACTGGTCTGATTACTCTCCTCGTAAGTCCTGAAAGAAAGGAATTGAAATAATGTATTCTTGACCCAATTTCGGTCTTGGCAGCCAATGTATCGGGACTAGCCAACTACGCAGGAGATATTATAGTGCACAAGTGTGTGCGCAAACGTAGTACACTCTCCTTTTTCCTTACTCCCATGGTCCGATGGGACGACAAACCGACGCGACCGGGGAGGAGGACAAATCAGACCTTCGACTTTTGAGTAAGTAGGTACCGTGAAAATTCTTGGCTACTCTTTTCATAAAGACCTACGATTGATTTGTCTCATCAACTCAAGAATTTTCATGGTACCCATTACTCAAAAATGTCTCATAGTTCCCATGTAGTACCCACCCATACAGTTACGTCATAATGGCCAATATATTCAATAGTATCGAATACAATGCGTGGTGTGATGACGGTCTGTGTCACGGACTCGCGTCTTGGTCCGCGATGAGTCCGTGACCGATCGTATAAACATCCGTAAACTGACACTTTGCAAGGCGGGGCGCCCACCAAGCCGGGTCAATGCGAAAAAGTTCTATGTATAGGTAAATATGTGTTACGCAAGGATGACTCTTTTTGACAATGTGGGTAAATATAAGGTATATCCGATTGACGAAATACTCAGCTAAGGAATTTACATAAAAAATTTAAGTAAAATGAATTATTTATTTTTTATAGCTTGTTGTATTTTAACCAGTATGTTGCTCTTCATTCGTCGTTCAACTTATTAAATTAGGTTTTATTAAAAAAAAAAAGCATTTTAATAATAACATAAGGTTCGTTACTGTCACCTAAAATCTGAGCCAAATGCACATTTTTCTTATTAAGTGAGACATTCTTTAATTTCAGCGAGTGGACACAATACATTATATTTCGCGAAACACGCGAAGCGAGCATAAATCAAAGATTATGTTGTTATAAATCGGTAAGAGTAATGTTTATGTCCTGTGTATTCATGGTGAAATATTACAGCTTCAACGAATAAAGTGAGTAAATAAAATGCAATACTTACCAATACTTGCAGGCTTTCATTATTTTATTAGCGCGAACATCACAATAGAGCATAAACTCTTAAAGACACTAGTTCGTAAAGTGGCTCTAAAAGTAACTTGTTGACACCTTGACAGAAATAATATTAGTTAAAAAACAGTCATAAAAAAAAAATTTACCATGTTTTTTTTTCATAAGTGTGTTGGAATACGTCTTCAGACACACGTGAGCATTTTTCCATTACCTATGCTTTCGGCTCAGGCTGCAATTGAAACAAGACCGTAATGACGCACTTAACTCACTCGTATCACAATGTACTTTTATTGTCAGTAAAAGTAAAAAAAAAAATGTTAATTTTACGGAACAGATCTACCTAGGTAAACTTTAATCATCAACGAAGTCCACTGCTAGACATAGGACTCTCCTAAAGATAGCTGCAGCCGCAATGATCGGTCGTTTTAAACTTTAGTTGTAACAAGCCATGTTCACGGAATTATGCTCGTAATGGTACGAGAAAAGCTATCGTGTTATCTCACATCGCCGTGGGGTTAACTGGGGTTCCGCAATAAACTTGTTTCTCTCCTTTCATCCTTTTTCTCTGTTCCGAGCGAAGCTATGTGGACAAAGGATAATGGAGAAATAAAAATTTCGACGCGAGAAATAAAATGTGCAACACGATTTAGATGAGATTTACTACCTTCCTAACAAGCTGACAAAGACTTTCGTGTTAAGTATTTTAAATTGAACAGAAAGACATGAATGTAAGTAGTTTATTACAAGTACCTACTTACGTACGCCATTCATAGAAATGGTGCTATTATTTGAGAATAGGCTTGTAAACTTCTAATTAGCTGTTTGTAGTATTATTATATTTAATTTTAGAATGTATTTTTCTTTTAAAATAAAGTTATTTAAATGAAAATGACGCCCAAATAGTGTAGCCCAGTTATTTTGTTATATTGTTGTAATGAATGCATTTTGGTGAAATTGCTTTTTAAGTATTTATTCTGAAATAACGGAGCTTATTATACGCTAATATGGAAATAACGATAGCGTTGTAACGTAATTTTTCTAATGTTATATAAAATGGAGTTTTGGCCTATTCATGGGTACCTCTTTCTGCTCGTATATGAAACGCTAAAGACCTGATGAAGAAATTCTTATTTCGGCGCTTGTAAAGCCTCAATAGTAGTACCTACCTACCTGCCAATTAAGTAATTACCAATGCCGCTATGAGCAAACGTAACTTTTCCAAAATAAAAGCAACTACTTACCTAATTATTACAAAAGAAAACAAATAAGTAATAGGTAAGTACTCGCGGCTACATATCAAGCTAAACATTTCAAGTTTATGCTGATGTCTCATTGTATTGGATGTTCATACAAGCAGAGGTCAGCTTATACTGGAAATATATAGCTTGATATGTAGCCGTGTGTACTTATATAATAAAAAAAACAATCTTTTATCTTTTTCGCATTCTGTAATAAATACGTTTAATTATTTAATTTTGAAGATTTCTATCTCATAACTGCCTAATGACATTGCATATGAAAAACTTAATTTGCGTATGTTCATTATGTATTTAGATCATTTATAAAGGTAAATATTTTAATTACATTAGATTTTTTTACTTGTGAAAGTAAGATTTATTTGTCTTTAATCGGTCAAAGACTCTTTGTATTACGTTAATAGCATACATAGGTGATTTAATGTACAGGTTATTATTTAAAGGTGGCAATGAGAGAAAGGACAGGATGTATGTGTGTATGTAAGTACCTACACGAGAGAGTAGGTACCTCTTTGTTGTTTTCTTTTTGTAGGGGACCGAGAGCTAGTGAAATGAATCTAAGGCTGTTTGGTTTTTATGCTGAGAAACATTGTGCGCGTGTGTGTGTGTGTGTATTTACCGATTTAATTCAAATCAACACACGATAAAATGATTCCCATTTGCACAAAGTAATTCTAATGATTTTTTTAAATTAAACGCTTATTTAAATTATGTCAGCTTCTGCAGTCGATTGCGTCCACGTAAATGTCGATTATCGCTGTCAAAGACGAAGTCGTAAAATAAAAACTAACCTATGTTTCTTCTTGGGGTTTGAACTTACCCCGTACCAAATTTCATCAAAATCAGTTCAGTGGTTTGGTCATGAAAGCGTAACAGACAGACAGACAAAGTTACTTTCACATTTATAATATTATCGAGCTGCCGTGCAATTTTCAAATTTTTCCGAAAAATACAAACTTTGCCTTGACACATAACAGAATCGCTCGCGGCGTTCTCAAGTGATGATCAGTCAGTCAGAATACATGCGGCAATTGATTCTTATTTATAGGTATGTATAGATTTATTCCAAGCTTAAGTTATGGATGTACATTCAACGGCTATTGGATTCGTTTGACGTAATGAATTAGATTATTGAGGTGGATTGGTTCATTTTGTCAGAATCAAGTTTCGTTTGATACTCGATCTTCTCGTGTCGATGGCAAATAAAGATATTTAGTAAAATATTTTTGTTACTTGTTTTGTTTAGTTCAGCATCCAGCTACTTATACTCAATGAACTCTGATATGCTAACGCTACTTTGAAACTTCAGACTTTTAATATACGTACTTTGCGAACAATTATGTTAGACACATACCACCAAGCCTGTATTCCCCGATGGGTTAGGCAGAGGTGTACCAATGTACACCCACAGTTCGCCGGTATGTTTAGGTCCCATGTAATATGGGCACAAATAACGGGGCACAAATCCTAACTCCGAGCTGCTACTGACAATTTCATAGAAAAAACCCAGTAACAGTTTTTGCTCGACCTGGGAATCGAAACCTCGTAATTATGGTAGACTGTAGTAGTATTATATAATCATCACATAAGTACTTGTTAATCTGGTTTCATACAAAAATATTCGTTCCATACTAATTTCTATGTTCACTAGTTTGTTAGGTACCAACAACAGACAAGTTAGCGAAAAAGGAATATTTTTAATTAATTAATTCAATACGATATTCATTTGTGTTTAGAATGATTGAGTCTGACGATATGCCAGCGATTATAGATGTTAAGTACCTACTTAGTTAATTAATTCTGCGCTTTTAATAGACAAACACGTGTCGTATAAAACCGCGTACTAATAAAACAAGGAGTTTTTTTTAATATTACCTACTTTGTAATTTCATTTGTAGGATTTTCAACTTTCGACGCTCAGCCGAGCGTTGAAAATCCGGCAATGCGCAAGGCAAAATAATCCTGCTAATTCCTACAATAATAATAGTATAAATGTGAAAGTTTGCGAGGATAGATAGATGTATTTTTTTTTTTTGGGTGTTGGGAAATCATCAAATAACTTCTCCCGCCCTGGGCGGGGCGGGAGGGAGTGTCGGACTTTTATTGACTAAAACCCACCCAAGTTCCTTCTTGTGCCCTTTGCGTTCCGGGGGCGCGGTATCTCTTACGAACAACCCGCAGCCCCGGAGAATGGATAGATGGATGTTTGTTACCCTTTCATTCTTAAACGGCTAAACGGATCTGGATGAAATTCGGCGTTGAGATAGATTGCAGTGTAGAATAACACATAGGATACTTTTTACCTAGGAAAAATGTACAGTTCCCGTGGGATAATATCTCAAATTTAACGCGGACGAAGACGCGGGCAGAAGCTAGTATTAAAATAATACTGTTTTAAGAAATAGTGGTAGGTCTTAAGGACTATATACAGTCATTATTCAGAGTCTTTTTCACAGCACAGTAATAAATAACTCTGTTATTTTAAAAACCACAAACCTTTCAGTACCATAAACTACATTTTTCTAGTTTCCCGTAAGACTTCACAAATGTACTACATGAAAAACTAAAGTGCCCACGGGAAATTAGAATAATAGTCAGCGGCGCCGTTGTAGGCTAGTTACGTATTAATATTTATTTTGGCATTTCATAAAAGCAACTTCGCTGTAGTTCCGCCATGTTGTGTCGGCGAATAAAGGGTAGTTATTCTGGTTTGTTTTGTATGAAACGTGTTGCAGTTCCGATGTCATTTCATGATGAATATTTTGTGCATTGCTGTGAATAAATTGTGTTTTAAAAAGGTCAAAATAATTGAGTAGACACTGGCTTTCTGAGTACCATAATTTTTTAGTATTAAAGGGTCTAATACCAACCGCGCGGAGTAAAACGTAATGTTAATTAGTTCGAATTTTAAATTCAAAATCTTTTTTTATTTATTTTGTTTAAAAAATACTATAAGTCGTATTTCCAATTCGAAAATGGAACACTTTTATGTCAGCGCGCTCGTGGTAATAATAACCCTCCGAAAATACACAAACAGGCAGACAACTGAATATTGTAATCATGTGGTAGCGGGTACGTACATTATACTGCATAGTACAGAGGTATTTCTTTGGTGTGTAGCGTCTTTCCTTTAAAGAAAGATGCTTGGCAAGGCAAACCAACCTCTAAGGCTTTTGGAATTCAGCCAGGATCTCCATTAAATGGCTTACACAGTAGGTTACGTGCGTTAAGACGATTCCAGATATTCATTTCTTTAAGTTATAGGTAGACAGTAATGCCAAACAAAATTACGACACTTATGTCGACACTTACATCGCAATTTGTATCGTCTAAACGTAGGTTCGCGTGTAACGTTATAACGAAGTTAATTGAATGGCCTGAGCACATGTGGTGCTGATAACCGACGAACTCTAATATGTAGGTAATGATAAAACCTAATTATTTTATCGTTGATTGCAATTTCTGGCGTTTTACCATTTCTTTTAAGACAACTTAGTTGTTGTAAGTGAAGGGTTTCTTCGAAAAAATTTGGTCGGAAAAACGTCTTTCACATTTTTTCTGGCCATCATAAACAGCTTTAAAATCAAACTCCAGCGCTTGTCAAGCTTGTCTCGGCGACGAAAAGTCCTTCTTTAGACACCAACTCTGAGAAAACTCTGGCTTTTCCCTGAGAGATATGTACTTAATATTCCTCCCTATCAGACACGGCGGTTAATCACAATGGAGACTAGCCAAGATATATTATAGTAGGCAAGTGTGTTCGCAAACCTAGGTACACTCCCTCTACCCTTACTCCCATACACCACCAACTTTCAAACTTCGGGCTGCTACTCAGAAGTTCCTAATCGAAAAACCAAAAAAAAACTTTTTTCCCGATCTAGGAATTGAAACCAGGAGTCCACATTACAGCACTCCACACGTAACCACGAGAGATAATTGCCTTCTCGTCCACCTCTAAATATTCTTATCTTTTATGTTCTTTCCGAGAATATTCCGAACTATGACAGTTTTTCAGAAAACATGTGACTAATAAATAGTACTTTTAATTACGTAATGATTTATCGTTCTAATTTTCATTCTCAATATGAAAAGGCACCACAAGTAAATTGTTTTGCGTGCTACAGTTTTGTAACGTCCGCACTCCGGCGCATTGCAAATTGCAACCAACGTACGGTTTTTGTAATAACTGTGTTTACGAGAATCAGGGTAGTTGTTAATACTACCATTACGACTGCCTCTGTCTTATGCACTCGTGTTAATTAGGCAAGTTAATGAATAATGTGTCGTTAAGAATTTTTATGAGTCATATTTGGCGCTTTCACCAAACTTCCAAAGAACAATATTGTGTAAGTACCTATACGGTTGCATCATGGTATGTTCTGGTCAGAAACCATTATAAAAGTGTGAGATTGTAATTAATATTGTATAACGTTGTTGTTTAACAATGGCAAGGTCTAAACCACTAGTTTATGCCCGCGATTTCGCCCACGAGGATGTCAAGTAGTTATTACCATGTAATTAAATTATGTCAATCAGCAAAAGTGTAGTTTTCTGTCAGTGAAAGAAGTTTTGTAATCGGGTCAGTACTTCCGGAGAAAGCTTCTTATAGACAAACCTTATACCTTGATAGAATGTTAGTATGAAGTATGATTTGCATATTATATGTATACAGGATTTTTTCAAAAAGTTATGGATGATCTCCTAAGAAAGTTTTCCTGTAAGACCGTTCAAGACAACTCCTAATATTTTTGCAATATCTACGTTGCAGTCCGTTTAGCTCGCGAGACGACTCCCGGCCAGCGTAGGTACAAGCCTGTGGACGGTGAGCAATGGGTAGCTCACCGTCCTTACGTTTAACGAAACGACAGGCCGTGTCGACGGCGCGTTCGTGTTCCACGCGCGCCTCAAAGAGATGTCAGCATAGGGAAGGGGCCACTGAGGGCCGATGCCTGCCGGGGCTGCGGGTTGTTCGTAATAGATGCCGCGCCCCCGGAACGCAGAGGGCACAAGAAGGAACATGGGTGGGTTTTAGTCAGTAAAAGTCTGACATTCCCTCCCGCCCCGCCCAGGGCGGGAGAAGTTATTTGATGACTTCCCACCCCACAAAAAAAAAAAAGTCCATTTAGCTATAGTGATGTCAGCTGTAAGTCTCTGTAATGTAATGTCCTCCTAAATAAACTAATTAGTGAAAGATAATACCAAAGTTTACTCACTGCAAAACTTTCTAACTATTAACCACAACGTATCCTAACCTATTATACTTGATCGCCCCGTAAACCGTGGTTCTCGTGGTAGCAAGTGCAACTGCTGAGCTACTGAGGTTCTGGGCTCGATTCCCAGCTCGGGAAAAGTGTTATAGCGGTATTTTATTAACAATTTCTCATTAGCTGCCCGGAGTTTCAAAATTTGAGGGTGTGGTATCCCCCTGCCTCGGAAAGCACGTGAAGCTTATCTCTAGTCGTGTTTATTAGATTATAGAATCGACGGACGAATGAGTGCATTTGTGTTTACACACACACTTGTGCGTTAAAATATCTATTGCGTACTTGACTAGTTCCTACAGAGATCGGCCGCCGCCGTTACAAAAATTTAAACGGGCAAATAAAATAAATAATAGAAGCAACTACCATTTACCTTTCTAACGATGTATTACTACACTAACCACAACTCATCCTAACCCATTGTCCATACCATTTAATGGTCCACTTGCCCACCACTACCGACCTTCACCCGATGACCTTCCATTCATTAAGAAACCGCTTCAGAAGTACGTAATAACAGTCGTCCATCATTTATGATACAGCAGTTGCATTGTAACATCTATACTTAGATTACATCTAGAATGCTAAGGACACATCGTATTAATCAATTTAATTTGACTTTTCACGCGAACGAAGTAGGTTAATCGACTGATGGTATCGAAGAATGACTAAGGTGATTCCTTTTTGGTGTGGTAGTACCGCCCATTTTGAAGTATTATATTGGCAGTAGGTTTTTTTTTTTTTGGGGGGGTGGGAAATCATTAAATAACTTCTCCCGCCCTGGGCGGGGCGGGAGACAGTGTCAGACGTTTACTGACTAAAACCCACCCATGTTCCTTCTTGTGCCCTCTGCGTTCCGGGGGCGCGGTATCTATTACGAACAACCCGCAGCCCCGGCAGGCATCGGCCCTCAGTGGCCCCTTCCCTATGCTGACATCTCTTTGAGGCGCGCATGGAACACGAACGCGCCGTCGACACGGCTGGCAGTAGGGCAGTAGGTTTGAGTTTATATTTTTTCCTACTCCTTCGCTAATCTTTTCTGATTCATTTCGTGGCGGTATCCAAGACAGTTAAATCGTTTCTCCGGGACTCGTCGAGCTTCATTACCTCGGCGCTCTTCTGGCGGTCTTCACTGTTGATTCTGGCTTACAGAAGTTGCAATGGTTGTAAATAGCGTGGCGGGCATGCCCCATAAAAAAAAGTAGGTTTGAGATGTAATTTTAGACGAATTTGTGTTTGCAGAAAAAATAGTAGCATACCATCACGCCTGTATTCCCCGAAAGGTTAGGCAGAGGTGTACCAGTGTACACCCTCAGCTCGCCGGTATGTTTAGGTCCCATGTAATAGGGGGCGAGCCTATTACTATTAACCGGGCACAAATCCTAACTCCGAGCTGCTACTGAGAATTTCATAGAAAAACCCAATAACACTTTTTGCTCGACCTGGGAATCGAACCCAAGACCTCTAGCATAGCAGTCGCGCTTAGGACCACTAGGCTAACGAGGCAGTTATTTCCCAGCAAACATAAATTTGTTTAGTTTGACTGTAAGCGTAACTGCGCATATCTACTACCCATCAAACTAACCGGAATGTGATGAGTAGTGAACGTTGTAAATAAATCACAGAAGATTTATAAAATGCGCCATTCAGCAATGTTTGAAAAAAAAACACAGACGTCACGATCCGTGAATTATAACCATTGTAAACGATTTACATCGACGGGAAAATAAAATTCAAACAATGTTTTCAATTGTTCTCTTTAATGGCGTTCTGCGAATGAAAAGACATATAGAGTACAGTCGAGGTCCTCTGATATGCATGAATATTAAAATTAAATGTTGGCTTACTTTAATGGGAATATAAAACTGGGTTACCTATATGAAGGTAATTATGGCACAAGTCAAAATATCCTGTGCTTTGTTATAACTACATGTCCTTGATATACCTTTAATCTATACCTACTAATATTAGTAACTGCTAACTGCCTCGCTAGCCTAGGGGTCCTAAGCGCGACTGCTACGTTAGACGTCTTGGGTTCGATTCCCAGGTCGAGAAAAAGTGTTATTGGGTTTTTCTATGAAGTTCTCAGTAGCAGCTCGGAGTTTGGATTTGTGCCCGGTTAATGGCAATAGGCTCGCCCCCTATTACATGGGACCTAAATATACCGGCGAACTGTGGATGTACATTGGTACACCTCTGCCTAACCCTTCGGGGAATACAGGCGAGATGGTATGATGGTGACTAATATTAAAAAAGCTGAAGAGTTTGTTTGAACTTGTTTATATCCGAAACTGCTAGTCCGATTCTGAAAATTCTTCCCCTAATATTAAGCTACGTTATCCATGAGTGATACATTTATTTTATTTTTGATTCGTTTTGAGAATCACTGGCATAGTTACGTGCTTGAATCTGACGTGGATGCAAAACTGCACCTTGTACCTATAGATACAAGGTTACTTTCATTCTCCTGCCACTGAATGAACTACTGTTAAAATAATCCGCTGTTTCGTACATTTTGATCGTGTTGTAGTGCAATTTTGTAGGGAACAGCTGATTTTTTTATAAGCAATTTTTTTTCTATTGAACGTTTAGGGTGCTCCAATTATTGGATTGGCGTTTAGGTAAATAGCTTGAGCGCCTCAAGCTTTTACTTGTAGTTACGTACAAGTGGCTTAAAAAAATATTTTATATTTTTTCGTACAATTTTGGACTGTTTATTTCCTACATTTACTTATATAATAAAATCTTGGTTGTTTTTTTTTCATATTTCGGAGTTGGTTCCGTTATGAAAGTTATTTATATTCGTTAGTACTTTCACCCCTGAAAGATGGTAGGTAAATAAAAAGTAACTCAGCATAAGAGGTGATCCGCAGCGAAGTAGTAAAACCCCAAGCTGACGGTGGTTAGGGATACAAAAGTGAGGAACCGTCTAACTATGCGTGGTGTTGCGATACATATCATTTTGAAATAAATTTTGCATACCTACCCACTCAAATTCCTATCAATATTGGTCCATCGCAATTTAAAACAATATGTACCTTCCGCATTACGTTTATTCAAAATCTGTGTTAAACAAATGAAACTTGACATAATTTAGAAAGCTAAATAATCTTTCGAAATTCCATTGTCGGTTTTAAACCGCATTATGGACATACGTCGAATGTTTTATGCAGCAATTAAAAGTTAAAACTATTTGCTAACAAACGAAAGGGCGGTAATTATTGAGATATACCTATTGCTTTTGTACTTATACGTATGCGATGGTTTACCTTCATAATAATAGATGTGGTAATTCGTTACACAATATTTTTAAATGTATTTCTGTTACTGCAGCTTGTAATTATTTTAATAGAGTTATTATTCTTCAATAATAATGATGATGGATGTCGCGATGACCTAGTGGTTAAGGCGCCCGCTTCTCATGCATGAGGTTGCGGGTTTAAAACCGGGCACCGATGCCAGTGTGACTTTTTCAATTCATTATGCACTTTCTAAGGCATCTAATCTCTGGCATCGGTAAAATAAAACATGGTGAGAAAACCTGGACTTATATTGAATACACACACACACACACCATCACGCCTGTATTCCCCGAAGGGTTACGCAGCGGTGTAACAATGTACAGTTACACCCACAGTTGGCCGGTACGTTTAGGTCCCATGGAATAGGGGGCGAGCCTATTGCCATCAACCGGGCACAAATCCAAACTCCGAGCTGCTACTGATAATTTCATAGAAAAACACAATAAAATTTTTTGCTCCTCCTGGGAATCGAACCCAAGACCTCTAGCGTAGCAGTCGTGCTTAGGACCACTAGGCCAACGAGGCAGTTATATTGAATATAAGTCTGAAATCACCAATCCGCCATGAGCAAGCGCAGTGATGCATGAATGCTCGTACCTTCTCTGTATGAGAAGGGGCTTTGCCCTGCAGTGAGACAATAGTAGGTATAAATTATGGTATTCATATATTATTTGTTTTTAAATACACAGTTGTTTCATAACAGATCTTGGGTTCGATTCCCAGGGCGAGAAAAAGTGTTATTGGGTTTTTCTATGAAATTCTCAGTAGCAGCTCGAAGTTCGTATTTGTGCCCGGTTAATGGCAATAGGCTCGCCCCCTATTACATGGGACCTAAACATACCAGCGAACTGTGGGTGTACATTGGTACACCTTTGCCTAACCCTTCGGGGAATGCAGGTGTGATGGTATGTGTGTTTTTTAATAATTTCGAATTTTATTATGCCGTATCAAACACGATTCACAACGAGTAGCAGATATTCACGTGTGTAGTTGCAATTTTGTAAAAAAAGAAAGACAAAAATACTTAATTTTGTGTTAGTAAGTCAGCTGCGCACGCGCCGTGTTAAGTCACCTCAATAAACGACTACAACTGAAACAAAAACATAATTGACCAAAACACTAACTACTTTACTCAACGAATCTGGATGATATTTTTCACAGTGATATATTATATTCTGAAATAACACATAGGCTGCTTTTTATCCCGAAATAATGTACGGCTTCAGCGGAATAATATATCAACGAAGTCGCCAAAGTCGCGGACAAAAGCATAGAGAATAATAAATCTTATAAAACGAATAATGAATTTAGTAATAGGTATAATACATAATGAGTAATATCTCGGAAACAGTGCGTTACAATTTAGTGATTACGTTACATGTTTTACTTTTTAAAAGTGCAGGCTATGAACTAGATGTTCGGATAGCTGCGCTTGCGCTAGAACGCATGCGTGCTTTACTTTAAATGTAAGTTATTTTACTTATAAAATAAAAATGTAAGTAGGTAAGACCGCAATATGTTTGTTAATACATTTTAAAATTATCTATAAGGCAAGAATACCTACCGAGTTACTTTGGATAGAATTAGTTATGTGTGAATTAAAATTTATCGATTTATGGTCAAGTAGGAGCGGTGAATGCTCATGCGAATCCCGCACCCGGGGCTATGGGCAGAGGTGGAACACTGCGGTGGTTTTAGCCGGTAAGAGTCCAGCATGCCCCTTCGTCACCCCCATGACGGAGGAAATCCATGAGGATTTGCACCGCGCACCAAAAAAAAAAAATGGCATGGAAAATAGCAATGGCATGTTCCTTTTGGTAATCTATGGGGGAGGTCTATGTCCAGCAGTGGACGTCCTGCGGCTGATATGGTGATGTTATTGGTAACCTTGTAAGTTATTATTAAAATGTCCGGTTAAACCGGAAGGCGACCCCAACAAAAATTAGAAAAAGCTAGAAATTTAACGGATGAGTCTCGTAATAGATTAAAATACTAAGGGATTATTTTTATCTAATGTAGGTATGTACCTATTTCAAGAATCATAAAGGATGATGAAAATGTACCTTCTATTAAGACAGTATTGACATTAGTTTAAGTCCGATAAATTATAAGTGCATAGGCTTACCAATTACCTACTATTGCACAGGACTTAACTAAAAAGGGCGTGTCCACATTTTTACATAAATTAATATCTGTTTAAACAAACATAGCCGATATCACCAGGTTTGGGCAAGCTACTGCTTTGAATGTTTATTTGAAAAATCGAACCGTATCTATTCGTACTTTGTAGGTATTTATGTTGCAGACACTAGATGCAGCTAAATTAACAATTTGGAATCTACAAATCGAGCCATAAAACAAGTTACTTAATGATTCATAATCGATCTTTGGCTGAACATCAAATATCGAAAGATTTCGCAACAAGTTTGCGAATAGGTAAAAATATTTCTAGATTTTTAAATTTTAGTTTTTAATCAATTTACTTATTCATTACTTACTCTGAATTAGATTTCATAATAGTGCAATTTTAATGTTTCAGAAATGATTAGGTACCTATCTACTTAGAAATAGTAATCAAAGAAATATATAAAGCAATTAAAACATCTGTAAATGTATTTTAAATGTGCTGATTCAGATCAATCTGACCATTATTTTAAAGTTTAATAGCATTGTAACATTTTATTGGATCGTTATAAAATAGATGAACGTCTATCTAAGTACCTTTAATATTGAAGATGCGCATGCGACTTTGATTTCGCAACTATGAAGTTCATGAATATTCATAATTCAAAGTTGGATGATCGAGATTTTTACATGTTTGGTGAATATTGGCAATATCATGGTGTATGGATCCTGGTAATATTTTTTTTTATGTTTGACGATTAAATGCAAAACAGTACGTATCTAAATAACAATAAAGAAATCAGGGGATCAATTCTGGGCACGCCTTAATAGAGGCGGTAAGTCCCCTCTTTGAGGAGTGGCTGGAGAGGCGCCACGGCGCCCTCACCTACCGCCTGACGCAGGTCCTCACCGGACACGGGTGTTTCGGGAGGTTCCTGCACCTCATCGGGCGGGAGGAAACGTCCGGGTGTCACCATTGTGTGGATCGCCCCGAGGACACGGTGGAGCATACCGTGGCGGTATGCCCCGCTTGGGCGGAGCATCGCCGAGTCCTCGTGGCGGCCATCGGCGGCGGCGAACTCTCGCGTCCGGCCCTGGTGCAAGCCATGGTCCGGAGCGAGAGGGAATGGGATGCAGTCGCCTCCTTCTGCGAGGCAGTAATGCTTGAGAAGGAGGCGGCGGGACGGTTGAGACAGCGGTTCTCCCGTCCCAGCCGCCGCGGTAGACGCTCCGGACGTCGGGAGCCGCGAGACGACTCCCGGCCACCGTAGATACTGGCCTGTGGACGGTGAGCAATGGGTAGCTCACCGTCCTTACGTTGCATAACGACAGGCCGTGTCGACGGCGCGTTCGTGTTCCACGCGCGCCTCAAAGAGATGTCAGCAAAAGGAAGGGGCCACTGAGGGCCGATGCCTGCCGGGGCTGCGGGTTGTTCGCAAGAGATACCGCGCCCCCGGAACGCAAAGAGCACAAGAAGGAACATGGGTGGGTTTTAGTCAGTAAAAGTCTGACACTCCCTCCCGCCCCGCCCAGGGCGGGAGAAGTTATTTGATGATTTCCGTGATGATATTATGAACATTTTAATTAGTAGAATTGGCCTTCAGATGTCATTATTGCTTGGCAGATGTATTTGTAACCTATTTCCAAAAAGGAAGAGGATATAAAATCGTTTGTATTTAAAAAAAATGTTTTTTACTTCCGGACTCGTTCATTTATCAACCGATTTGGATAATTCTTTTTTTATTTGAATGGAAATACTTTCAGATTAGTATCCTAGAAATTTTGTGAAATGGATTTATGAAATTAACCATTTGTTTCATCTGTTTTGTTTCAGGTAAGTTCCATATTCAAAATAACTTTTTGTATTAAATACAAAGCGACTATGGTAAGTCATACGGATAGTCAGAAAGCCAGGAAGTCTGACAACCAGTCTAACCAAGAGGTATCGTTTTGCCTAGTAACTGGGTTGTGGAGGTCAGATAGGCAGTCGCTCCATGTAAAACGCTGGTATTCAGCTGTGTCCGGTTAGACTGGAAGCCGACCCCAACATAGTTGGGAAAAGGCTAAATAGATGATGATGATTATGGTAAGCCATTGAAACCTTACGTTGTAAGTAAATTCCAAAGAGTCAAACATTCTGCAGTCCGTGATTGAATGACATCAAACTTCGATAGATAAGCGCCTGTAGTCCAAGGGCTAGGGCGTCCGACTAGCGTGCAAAAGTTCAGTGAGGTCGAATACCATCCGCTGCGTTTGCGGTGTTAGAATGGGCCCGTTATTGCAAAATATTATCTTCCTTTATAATATTTTTACGATGAATAACGAACCATCAATGTCGTAATAATTGTGATTAAATCTGCCAAACCTATGTTAAAATTTCTTAACACTAATTCATTTAAAGTTCAAAGCTTAATTTTCGGACTTACATTTAACCGTCCTTGCTGGATTGTAATGTAACACATTTGGTATATTAAATTAGGTTAACATAACCCTAAAAAGCTAACCTCTGGGTAAAGGTAGCGTAAAGAAATATCGCTGTAGCTTTATTTTTTAAGCTCTCAGAAAAGTTACTGTAGTAATAAAAGTAAGTAAATAAGGTCAATTTGGAAAACGTATTTTTATTGCTAAACCTATGTCCAACTGTCATTAAAAACCACAGGATGATTAAGTTTACATTTCAAGGCTAAAAAAATGTTTTTCAAATACCCGTCCTTTCGACAGATCGTTAGCTTAAATGGAGTTTATCAGAAAGTAAGCTTTCTAGGGTTAATTTAATTTTGAAATTGTGGGTTGAGACGTTTAGGCAGAATTAAGCTTAAATTTTCAATGAATTACACCTAAAACCAGTTAAAAAACAAAGTAAACATTTAACTAGTTATTAATATTGGTACCTAGATACCTCAATAAATAGTGAAATACCACAATTTAATGAACATTTATAAACGATTCCTCCAAAACCGATAAACGCAAAGGAATGCATCACAAAATTATATTACAAACTTATACAACAAACCTATAAACAAACGTTTGAATATAATTAATAATCAGACTATTAGCAGTAGTTTAAGCATATCTTGGATTAGACTCCGACCGCTTTCACATCAAGTCTGCAAGTAGTACTTGTAGAAGTAGTTCTAATTAATCTCTAGGTAACTTAGACTGTTGAGATCCGATCTGCCTGCAAGTTTCCTTGAATTTGCAGGCTTGTGTTGATTAATGCAAGATATTCTGTGGTTAGGGAAACAGCTTGACTCATCTCGTTTTAAGTGGTCCCGTTACCTATAAACTTATGCAATACGTTGCGTTGCCTTGCGTTGCCATCTCGGAAACAAAGTTGAATATTGTCTTATGTGCCTTTTATTACATTAGCACCTATGCCCTTCAAACCGGAGCCCAGTAACGCTTGCGGTAGAAATAGTTATGGTAGTACTTCCCCAGGCCTCGAGCTCCTTCACAAAGAGCTCTACTGGTACTACTACTAGGTACGTATTCATAGATGAGGTATTAAACGTTGTGGTGCACTTGAGCAAGGCCTTTGTCCAGTTGCATACTACTCTGCAGTCTGCACTGTGAATGCTAAGTTAGGTTTGAAGAGGCAATCAGAACAAGAGAAAGAGTTTCTTGGACTTATGTGCCAGTTACCAGACACAAAACACATATGATATTTTTCTATACGTGTATATGTCACTGAAAGTCTCCTAAACCACTGGACCGATTTAATTTTTAATAACCAAAGACGTAACTTATCACGGGTGAAAATATCCAGGCGGACAAAGTCGCGGGCAGAAGCTAGTCTAGTTTAAATAAAGCATTCGCTAACAGTTTCTCTTAAACGATTGCAGATAAAATGTACTGTTTCCTAATACAACAAGTACATAAGTACCAATGTGCGATACAAAATGTAGATAACAGTGTTGGTTACCTGTTCTCGATGACTGGACGCTGACGTGGACCCTGCAAAATGGTTCTGCTAACACATTATACTACACAGAATCGAATTTGAACCCTAACTTTTAAGTAACAAGTTTCAGAATCGTTTTAGGTAGAAAGTGTCGGTAAAATTATTATGCAGTTGCGTGGAAACTACGGCTAAACGGTTTACGTTACAATTTCGTGCATCAATTTTCAATTTTGTATCGATTCCAGTTTTATTTCTATGTGTAACCTTTTTATTGCGATTTTATTTCGTATATTATGCTGTCTGGGTTTCTAGTTGTCAACAAACGTAAGATTCGCGCTGACAATTAGTTACCTTTGGCTGTAAGTTTATCTTGGACGTCACGGACGGCGGTGAAGGAAAATATTGTGAGGAAACTTGGACTAGTTAGTTAGTCTGAAATCACCAATCCGCTCTGAGCAAGCGTGGTGATCAATGATCGTGTCTTCTCTGTACGAGAAGAGGCTTATTGTGTGTCTAAGTTAGCTGTACGAACTGTTTTATTAATTATTGAGGTATATTTTGTGACACACTAAATATGGTCGATATTTAGTGTATAACAAAATATACCTCAATATTTCCAGAACTCATTGCTCAAGTTTAATAGTAATGTATATTAAGTAATGTTGGCTGTAACTCATGTATTTGTATTTATGTCAGATCATCAAGCAATCAATCATGTTTCGATGATTGATTTGTTAATTTCCTCACGCCATTACGATGTACACAACAATTGATTTCAAATGTATGTTGTAGGAAGATGTAAATGGCATTTATAATGAAGCCATATTTGGTTGTCTCTGGTTCGGTTTTGTACGCAAATGAACGGTTCTCGTTATGGTAGGCAGGTTTTTTCAAATTTCAAGTATCTTGCAATTGGTGGATAATTATGAATTATAAAAATATGACGGTTGGTAATTGTCAAGGATTTTAGGTTTCGTAAATAAAGTTTAGAAGATTATAGGTATCGGAAATATAATTCACTAGTATTTCCCCGCGATGTCGAATTTTTTTTTATATAATAAAAGTAGTTTTCTATTTGCGAAGGAATTTTCAAAATCGAACCAGAAGTTAAGGAGATTTGCACGTTCAACCAAAAAAGCAAATAAACCGTTCCCCTTTGTAATATTTGTATAGATTAGGAAGGTATCTTCTAATGAGGTGACATCCGATAGAGATCAAACGTCGCTTCCCATCTTTTAACCCATAAATCAATTAGAATTAAATCCAATCCCACAGTAAACAAATCCACTCTAACGAATCTAAAACTAGGTACTTTTAGATTTAAATGCGAAAGTTTGGATGAATGTTTGTTAATCAATCACGCCAGAACGCATGAACGAATGAGGATGAAATTTGGCATAGATATCAATTACAGTGTGGAATAGCACATTCAGGTAAAATAATATATATGAATAGACGTGGACGAAGTTACGGGCAGAAGCTGTGTCAAATAAACTACATTTAATTACTAGTAATAACCAGCATCTTGTACGCTACTAATGCAAGGAATAAATAATATTGATACGCTAATAGCAACGCAGGACGCTCATAATAATTATTATCAGTAAATTACAGACAGATCGTGCAAACTATTAGGAATAAGTAATGGAATCTGCGGGATATCGTAAAGCAAATCGACGACCAATTTACTGTAATAGGAAGAAATTCAGACGCACAGTTGTGCAAGACCCTAACTGGAGCAAATGCAAGTTTACAATCTTCTAAACATAAATCCAAGGCATTCACTAAATTGTTACTATCTGTTCTGAAATTCGGTATTTTCTCACGAGCCTTAGGAACTGGTGCATGTCGTTTGTTTGACGTAATTCACTTCGGTACCGAATTGAGGATACAAAGTCCCGATATTTAAAGATGTCAAAGTTTTTGCATACACATAATGATCGTGCTCACATTTGTTTTGCTAAATAGCTTAAAGTATAATTAAACAATATCATCATAACATGACGCCTATATTCCCCGAAGGGTTAGGCAGAGGTGTACCAGTGTACATCCACAGTTCGCCGGTATGTTAAGGTCCTATGTAATAGGGGGCGAGCCTATTGCCATTAACCGGGCACAAATCCTAACTCCGAGCTGTGACGAAGAATTTCATAGAAATACCCAATAACACTTTTTGCTCGACTTTTAAATCGAACCCAAGACCTCTAGCGTAGCAGTCGCGGTTAGGACCACTAGGCTACCGAGGCAGTTAAACAATATATAAACGGATTTTTAGTAAAAAATCGACTTCATGAATATTTTATGAAAGTTATTGCACATGTAACCAGTGAGACTTGACAGTAAGGCCGTATAACTGACAGATATGTTTTTTTGATAACACTTGCTTTTTAGCTACTTCGTACGCCTCTTCTATAATAAGGTTCATAAGGGCATGCAAATAGTAAGGTTACAATTATAAATTTAAAATAAAGGCTATGTGATGTGTCTCTTTACACCATTATATTTTATATTGACAACAACATTTGTTATTAATTAAATTTCTCAATTATAATAATTCATTATTCATCTTGGGAACGAAGGAATTTTTATAGGTTTGATTTGCCTTGCATCATTTGCATAAAACGGTGACATGTTGCACCATAAAAATAATGACAAGGACAATGCTTAAATCGCTTATCACTATCAAAAGTAATTAATAAAGCTGGTAGGTACCCGTGTCGATTTTAATAAATTAATTAGGTAAACGAGTCCCGCGTGGCTCGTGGATAATAAACGTGTCAGTAACTGGTTCTAGTAATTTAATATTTTCACCAATATTAACATTTTTACTTAAATTAGCATGATAAACTTTTCTAGATATTTAATAAAAGATTGTCGATTGAAGATAAAACTTTAATAAAATATACGAAAATATTTACGCGCACGTAGCGAGAGCTAAAAGAATGCCAATTAATTATATTATTTAATTAATCTCAGCACTATATCTCGTATTTTTGTTTGTAGAAGAATGGGAAAACTTAAAAAATTCTAAACGCATACCATTGGTCACACACCTTATGGCCCTACAGACCCATAGACTTTGCAAATAGAATCATTTGCATGAAGTAAACAATTTTCAATTTTGCCCGAGATGCAATATGGTCCAAAATCAGATAGGCCTGGGCTACGTAGAAGTGGCCTTCAATGTTTGACATGGAGCGACTGTACCTAGTATGTGCAAACACACAGTCACACAATTGGGTAGATGGTACCATTAAACAATAAATACAAGGCACTACTTCAAAAAACTGCCTCGGTAGCCTAGTGGTCCTAAGCGCGACTGCTACGCTAGAGGTCTTGGGTTCGACTCCCAGGTCGAGCAAAAAGTGTTATTGGGTTTTTCTATGAAATTCTCAGTACCAACTCGGAGTTAGGATTTGTGCCCGGTTAATGGCAATAGGCTCGCCCCCTATTACATGGGACCTAAACATACCGGCGAACCGTGGGTGTACATTGTAACACCTCTGCCTAACCCTTCTGGGATTATAGGCGTGTTGGTATGTAACTTCAAAAAATAAAACAGTTAATTTTACCCCTGAAAACCCGATGAAATTTTAAATAACTTTAAAAATTTGATTTTTGGTTGCTTTGAAATCAATAAATAGTATCTGAATTGAGATGTCAAAAAAGTGACGTTATAGTTTAGTATTGTCATACGAAATCTAAGGGCGAATCGCGTTTTGATAGCTCATAAAAAGTACGTCAATTGATTAGTGGTGTCATGTACCCAATTATTAGTATGGTTAAAATATAGTCCTGAAATTATATAATAGATGCTCCAACTGTTCCATAAAGCATGTCTCTAATTTTAGTTCGTTTTATATCTGAACGTTTGGTCTAGTTACGACTAGATATCGATCCAAGTCGAGGCACAAACGTAATGCCTTTCCAGCAAATCGGAACGTCTGAAGTCGGTTGAGTCAAATTGGACTGCATTTAACGAGAATAGATTACTCGGCTTTGTGCGCTTTGCGTGTTCGGTACCAGTATCGATACCAAATCACGAAGATTCACGATACTGTGACGCTAATGATGGCTTCTACGTGACGTTGACATTTTTTAACGAGGATTTTTTTAATATATTTTATTTGTATGGTGATAAAATGTGAACCGGATTTCAAGTTTTGTTGTTTAACTAAACAGTGATAAAGATAAAGCGGTTTTTCCTCTCGCCATTAACTTGTGTTTTATTTAAGTAAATATCAATTAAAATGGGATTTCAGATCGTTTGAAATATAACGGAATAATAAAAACACTGGTACTACTATAAAATATTTATTATTTCAATTTTTATAATTTTCTTTTATGACACTGAACTGATTTTATTTTATGAACTGCCTCGTTGACCTAGTGGTCCTAAGCGCGACTGCAACGCTAGAGGTCTTGGGTTCGATTCCCAGGTCGAGCAAAAAGTGCTATTGGGCTTTTCTATGAAATACTCAGTAGCAACTCGGAGTTAGGATTTGTGCCCGGTTAATGGCAATAGGCTCGCCCCCTATTACATGGGACCTAAACATACCGGCGAAACTGTGGGTCTACATTGATACAGCTCTGCTTAACCCTTCGGGGAATACAGGCGTGATGGTATGATGATGATATTTTATGACAATTCAAGTCGAAAAACCAGAAATAGAGGTAAAAGTAGACAGAAGATATGCTAGATTAAACGACTGCATGTAATTAATTTTAAGTTTTTATATTTAATTAATTTGAGTTCAATGACATTTTCAGACAATTCAAATGTCAGGGAACATTATACTCTGACATTGAACTTTAACAAAATTATAATTATTTTTAATACTCTGTGCCGCTTACATACCATCACGCCTGTATTCCCCGAAGAGTTAGGCAGAAGTGTACCAATGTACACCCACAGTTCGCCGGTATGTTTAGGTCCCATATAATAGGGGGCGAGCCTAATGCCATTAAGCGGGCACAAATCCTAACTCCGAGCTGCTACTGAGAATTTCATAGAAAAACCCAATAACATTTTTTGCTCGACCTTGGAATCGAACCCAAGACCTCTAGCGTAGCAGTCGCACTTAGGACCAGTAGGCTACCGAGGCAGTTAATGCTGTTAATGTTAAGGCTGTGCCGCTTAATTAAATTAGAATAAAGGTCTATTACTGCCCATTAATCTCGTGGTGGCAAGCACGTTCGGAAGGTCCTGGGTTTGACTCAGGACCGGGGCTCCTAGAGTCGGGTCCAATATGAGCAAAGTGTTACTGGGTTATTTCATCAGGAATATCTCAGTTCCAAGCCGTTGCTCCCGCCTGTCTTTCATAGATCTTTGACAGTCGTCACGAGTAGGCAAAGGCTTGAAAGTTTGATAACCAGTCTTACCAAGGAGTATCGTGTTACTCACTGAGTTGTGGAGGACAAACGGGCAGTCGCACTATACAAAATAGGCATTCCTCTGCATCCAACTAGGCTAGATAATGATAATTTATAACATCTGCGATGATAGTTATTTATTTACATACCACATAACATACCATCACGCCTGTATTCCCCGAAGGGTTAGGCAGAAGTGTATCAATGTACACCCACAGTTCGCCGGTATGTTTAGGTCCCATGTAATAGGGGGCGAGCCTATTGCCATCAATCGGGCACAAATCCTAACTCCGAGCTGCTACTGAGAATTTCATAGAAAAACCCAACAACACTTTTTGCTCGACCTGGGAATCGAACCCAAGACCTCTAGCGTAGCATTTATTTACCTTTTATATATATAGCATCACGCCTATATTCCTCGGAGGGTTTGGCAGAGGTGTACCAATGTACACCCACAGTTCGCAGGTATGGTTTATGTCCCATGTGGTGACGAGCCTATTGCCATTAACCGGGCACAAATCCTAACTCCGAGCTGCTATTGAGAAATTCCTAATGGAAAAACCCAATAACACTGCTCGACCTGGGTATCGAACCTAGAACCACATGCTCATCAGACGTGCTTGCAACCACGAGACCAACGGTGCAGTCCCATTTCCTTTTAAAAGATATACAATTCATTTACAAACTCTAAACCTTACTTTATTGCATCAATCAACTTATAAAATACTTGACATAGGCTCTCCTAACTAACCTTTGATATGCTGACAAAGATCTAAAAAATAAAACTAATTAAATATTAGATTTCATGCAGTACCCTACCTACCCGCTAGATTAACATTGATAGGAACTTAATTTTCCTATAAACCTGCTTAGTGTTAAAAAGTAACTTCGTAATTCAGAACGGGTTAGCGGTTAACCAATCACAGCACAGTTGCACACTCCATAACGATCTATTTCCCGCATTGCCTTCAGTTCTACCATGTACTTCACAATTTCCGCGGGATACAACCAATAGCTAATAAACACGACTAAGTAAGTACATATTTTATGATTTTCTGGTTTTACTCTAATGAACCCAAATTCTGTTTTTAACGGGGTGTTATAAGTTTGACGTGCGTGTGTGTGTCTGTCTGTGGCATCGTAGCTCCCGAACGCATGAACTGATTTTGATCTAGTTTTTTTTTTTTGTTTGAAATGTGTAATAGTCGGGAGTGTTCTTAGCTTTGTTTGATGAAAATCGGTTCAGCGGTTTTAAAGTTATCAGCTCTTTTGTTAGCTGCAGTACAGATTTTTATTCTTCTTTCAGGTGTTATTAAATATTTTAAACATATTCATATAAGCGAATTTGTTCGCTTGGTTTTTTTTATATAGTCTACATACCACATACCATCACGCCTGTATTCCACGAAGGGTTAGGCAGAGGTGTACCAATGTACACCCACAGTTCGCCGGTATGTTAAGGTCCTATGTAATAGAGGGCGAATCTATTGCCATTAACCGGGCAGAACTCCGAGCTGCTACAGAGAATTTCATAGAAAAACCCAATAACACAGTGTATAGTCCATTCCTCATGAATCTGGTTATTATCACTGTATAAATGCGTGGAAAAAATAAATTAAGTGATTATTTTTAAAGTTAATCTTTGACATTACTGGCATCAGTGAAGGGAAACATCATGAGGAAACCTGGACTCATAATTACTATAAGTCTTAAATTGTCAATTCGCCAAGCGTGGAAATTAATCCTCGTGCATCCTCTGTGTGTAAAGACGCCTTTGCCCTGCAGTCGGACAGTAATAGGTTGATAATACCAACCTTATATTACAAGTTAAATAAAAAATCGATTCTGCTATTAAATAAAAATCGAAATATATTGTTTTTATTTGATCGCGAATGAATTAAAAAATAAGTTTAACAACCCGCAAAGCAACCTGGCTAAATGAAAAATGTTATTTAATTTTGTATGTATGTTTGGTAATGAAGTAAAACAGCTGTTCTCAAAGTGTGATATAATACTGTGTGGTATGTTCTAACATTGTCATGTGACAAAGGACGTGACTAATTGACAATTCTGCAAACAGGAATGCACCTAACTACGAGTATGTTGGTTGAAGTAATGTCATGAATATTATAATTATGACGTTTCTCAAATGTTTCGTGTATTCACTGACGCCTGCCCGATTCGTTAGGCAAATCAATTTATGCTAAGCCATTGTTTCTCTAGGATAATCTAAGCTAGGTTTGAATAATAATACCAGCCTCATCATATCAGCCGTGAGACGTCCCCTATTGGACATAAGCGTCTCCCATAGATTTCTATACTAGCCTGTTACTGTTCCTACCGGGGCTGCGGGTTGTTCAAAAGAGATACCTTGCCCCCGGAACGCAAAGGGCACAAGAAGGAACATGGATGGGTTTTAGTCAGTAAAAGTCTGATATTACCTCCTGCCCCGCCCAGGGTGGGGGAAGTATTTGATGATTTCCCATCCGAAAAAAAAAATCCTATTACTGTTCTACTGCAGGACAAAAGCCTCTTCTTATACGGTGAAGGCATGAGCATCGATGACAGGCTAGGTTTCCTCACGATGTTTTTCTTCACCGATGTCAATAGTATCTATGATAAACTAAGATATTTATATATTTACCATCACATACCATCACGCCTGTATTCCCCGAAAGGTTAGGCAGAGGTGTACCTATGTACACCCACAGTTCGCCGGTATGTTTAGGTCCCATGTAATAGGGGGCGAGCCTATTGCCATTAGCCGGGCACAAATCCTAACTCCGAGCTGCCACTGAGAATTTCATAGAAAAACCCAATAACACTTTGCTCGACCTGGGAATCGAACCCAAGACCTCTAGCGTAGCAGTCGCGCTTAGGACCACTAGGCCAACGAGGCAGTTTTATATATTTATTACAACTTTATGCACACAATGGAAAAATACACTGTACAAAGGCGGACTTAATGCCCTGGGAATTTTCTACCAGTCTACCTTAACATAATACATTGCATTTGAATTGAAAAGTTACATCGGTACTTGTCTGGTATCGAACCCACAACCTCATACAAGTAGCGGGTGCCTTAACCAGCGTGCCATCACGTCATTTAAAGGTAGGCTTATTATAAATTTATATTTAATTAAAGATGATTTTTTTTTAATACTTCTAAATAATCTAGTTAATATATTAAGCATAAATTTGATTCCATTGTCTTACGCACCGTTTTTTTGTGATATAAAAAATATTCAACAATCCAAATAAATTAAATTAGCATTGTCAACGAACCATGCATGAGGACAATTAAAGTAAGCATTATGACGACGTTTACGTAACCTGGTGGCGGCCATTTTAAATTTAAATCATTAAAATATAAAACATTAGCATAATTTCCTATTATCTGCATGCTCTACTTTCCCTGTACAATGGAGAACTCAGAAGCCGTATCGACAGAGCCCCGAGTTGCATAAGGGATGTTACACATTTACGTATATTTTGTAAGTTTCGCCAACGGCCGTGGATGCCCACTAAGGCTCTGTCATCTGATACGGAATTCATGCTCATTGTTTCTCTTGTTTATAGTCTGTTTATCTGATATTTCGTAACGTACCATATTGTGCATGCACAACTTAAGCCGGTAACCCATATTTCGTTGAGACAAGCTTGTCGGACAACGGTCCCGGCAACGTTACCTGGGTCAGGGGTTCCCAATCATTTATATTCTGCAACTCCTGCAAAATAATATTTGTTTGCAGCTAGCAAAACAAATATTTTTTATTTATATCTTTAATTAAATTAAAGAAAACTCTAAAGATTGTAAACTTGATTATTATTATATTATGTACTTATTAGAAAATATAATAGTACAGTACAGTATTGGACTACAATCAATGGGAAGGACGTCGCGTGCTGGCGACCTGTGCCTAATGTCGCGTGACGCCGTCTGGGTGTCACGACGCACAGTTTGGGAACTCCTGACCTAGGTAGTACAAGTACTTGATTTAGAACCTGTCTAATGACTCACAAAGCTATACCCAGTGATTTACGGCTCACTATTAATTGCAAACGAAATAATCGTAAAATTTAAATATCAACATTTAATGCATTTAATGCAATGATAATGACCCAGAGCAGGTTTGTAAACTTGCATACATATGTGGGGCATTTTTAAGCTAAAATTAAACGATTCGAAATGTATCAAAGACACCAAGGACAGTAAAAGTTGTCACCGACTTGTGTCGTTTGACCTAGATTTTTTTAAGCTCAATCTGAGGGTAGTAAAAGGATTGCAGAACCAATCGGTTTAAGTAATACCTGCCCGGCGACGAGGAGTAAGGTAAGCTTTGCTGTTAATGGATTTCTATTACTTCAAACCTGTATTAAAGTGGATTTGCAGTTCTATTCTGTAAATATCTCCTTCGGTGAATTTAAGTGAAGATAGTTTGAAATGAGGTATCGAGCCCCAGAATCAGTTGTGTGTTACTATATCAAAATAACCTTTGGTGAATCAAGGTGAACTGAGTTAGACACGAAATTCAGTAAGAGAGATAAGAAAAAAATAGCACCGCAGGCGTGGGGCGTCTCACCTCAAGCTCACCTCACCTAAATTCACCAATGGACACCTATTTACAGAATAGTACTGCTGAAGTGCTGAAGTCTATAATATTTTGTGGTAAAGAAATATAAACTATAATATAATCTTTCTGAATTATTTCAGCTAAAAGAAATTACAATAAATGAATAAATAATATTACAAGCCTGCTATAACACAATATCAATATCCTATAGTTTTACCTCTCATGACATCATTGAGTAGGCGCTTAGACACAACTTCAGTTTATTTTAAACATATAAAAAAATGCAATTCGGACTCGCAAAAGAAGGGTTCTGTACATGTGAAACATGTTTCTTGTAAGGGAACCCTCTTAAATTTTTAACTTTATTCTATTTTTATTAGTGGTTCTTACAGCGGCAACAGAAATACATAACTTGATGAAAAAATTAGCTCTCTGCCTATTACAATTCATGAGATACAGCCCGCTGACAGACAGCCGGACGGACAGCTGAGACTTAACGTAGTAATAGTGTTCCGTTGACAACCTACGGGTATAGATTGATGGATTTTTATCTGAAATAAACGCCTAATACACTCCAGTCGTAATTGTATTTATAATACTGTAACGAAATGTGTGGTAACATAATTTAAATTACACTTTATGGAGCTGACGCGGTCGTTTTGAGACGTTTAAGTGCACAGGCGACTTTCTCCGCCAAACCGGAATTCATTCACGCATTATTTAGGAGCGATAGCTAATATTTATATTTGATATTACGTCCGGCAACTCAATTATGACTTGTATGCCAATAAAAGGATGGGGCGAGACATCCAGTGTGTGACTAATGACTTGGAACTAGTGGATAAAGTTTAGTTTGTATTAGTTTTTCCTTAATCTCAATAAAAGTTGTACGAAGAATATCTATGCTATAGCAAAACATTTATTTTTTTAGGAAAAAATTACTTATTATCAGTTTTGTCCTCGTCAAATTTCAGGAGATTTTCAAATAACACTTATAGATAATCGAATAAATATACAAAACCAAGATAGGGATGTTCAATCTGCCGTAATTACAAATCATAATGGTAACAATGTGTCTATAATAATTAAGAATTCAAGCCCAAACGAAGACCTTCCAATTTACAGCTTTGTAATAACTAACAATTTTCAATTAACATATGTATTTCAGAAAAAAAACAACATGAAATATGGGCAGCAACATGCCATTAAAATAAAAAAAAAGTGGAGTAGGTATTTATTGCACCATATCATTATTTGGTGAAATAGCCCAGCGCCCGTCTCGGCGTCGTCTGCGCATGCTTTCACTTGTCTCCACACGTCATTCAAGCTGTCAATCTCACCAACATGATCTAATCTCAGTTCCGAAATGTGTGAACAAGACCATTCCACAACTCAATTAAAAGCACAATTAAAATGATGAGAATATAGAAACTGTTAGTAGTTGTAGAGCTCTTTGTGAAGGAGCTCGTCAGGGGAAGTACTACCACTATAATGTACCTATTTATGCCCGCAAAGCAGCGCGGTATTACAGGCACATAAGACATTTCAACTTTGCGGGCTGCCAACTAGGAAATGCAATATCGATCCCGATCTCGCGAGATCTCGCCTCATTTTACGAGATTAATCCCGTAGCATAAAATGACGAGATCTCGAGTGAGATTGTCGAGATTGAATGGCGGCAGTCAGGGACGCATCACGCAATGTTGACTTGCTGTCTGACGAATTAAGAGTGTCGGACAGAGACTGCAAACTATACAGACTATTTCCGAATAGTCGCGATGATTCCCGAGTCGTTAGAAAAGTACAAAAGATGTAGTACTGAATGTGGAGTGTATAGTGAGTGAGCGTGAGATATCCGAGTGCGTGCAGGCACTTGTTAGTTTACTTCACTGTTTTGTTCAGTTATTTTCATTATTGTGCTTAAATTATGTGTTTTATTGAGTTAATTTAAAGAAATTTTGTATTATTACAAGCACAAGATTGCATACTACATACTATCACGCCTGTATTCCCCGCAGAGTTAGGCAGAGGTGTAACAATGTACACCCACAGTTCGCCGGTATATTTAGGTCCCATGTAATAGGGGGCGAGCCTATTGCCATTAACCGGGCACAAATCCTAACTCCGAGCTGCTACTGAGCAAATCCTAATGGAAAAACCCAATAACACTTTTTGCTCGACCTGGGAATTGAACCCAAGACCTCTAGCATAGCAGTCGCGTTTAGGACCACTAGGCTACCGAGGCAGTTGCAAACACAAGCACAAGAAGCACAAGATTGTTAAACGTTTAATATGTCTACAAACAATTCGAATGGAGTGTACGTGGAGTTTAGTAGTTCCTTGCCGGTATAGACATACATAGGTATAATAGTAAATAATTACAAAACAAAAGGGATTTATTTTCCAATTAGTGTTGTACCTTACCCTCATCATAATCACAACTAAGCTGTTTTCATTGCGTTTTAGCTACTTGATTAAAACAATATTTTTTTTAAATTTCACCCGGGATCTCGGGTCTGCGATCTCCCTCGAGATTATATTCCCTACTGCCAACGCATTTGCAAGGCCTCTGGTATTGCAGATGTCTATGGCAATAGTGACCACTTATAATCAGGTGGGCAGAGGCCTGTACTGCTGCTGTGAGGCTGTGAGGCTTGTTTGCATGTAAATGAAAATAAAAATCGGCATGCGAAAAAGAATAAATGTATCGATCTTTTCCTTTCTTCGTTTATTGAGAAATTAGTCTTATCTAGTAGTAGTTTTCAGTTCGTCTTCCTTGCACCTACTATATTTTGTCTCTGCATCACCCTGAGGTAGACTGGTAGAAAATGCCTAAGGCATTAAGTCCGCCTTTGTACGGTGTATTTTGTTTTACATTTGTGCATAAAGCTTTAATAAATAAATAAATAAAGTACCTACCTATCAATAATGAGATTACAAAAAGGAAAATAAAGAAAGCAGTTTCCCGAACAGGAGCAAATAAAACATCATTTAAGACAAAACAAAAGGTGTTAACGTTTATTTAAAATTTATATCACGCCATTAAAATATTTAACAAAAATCAACAAATTGTATACCACTAACACGATGCAAGAACTGTACTTGGTTATTGTTGCATTGATAATAATGTGATGACATTATTACATGCTATTATTATTTTCCATGAAAGCTTTTACTTGCTCTTGATACATTCGATGTTTGTCCTCTAATGTTTTCAAAGCACTCGTCTGGCGGACTCCTCCTACGTTCACCATAAAACTTATTTGGACTGGAGGTATGTCTGATTCCGACTCCGTATTAATACCCTTGTTTTTAGAATTTAATTTTGTTTTATCCTTGGAGCTTTTTGCGTCATTTTCCAACGTGACACTCAGGTTAATTTTTCCTTTTTGCATAGTGTCTATCTTTCGATCCTCATCATCCTTGTTCTTAGAGGGTATTTGCTTTTGCCGTTGTTCCTTGTCCGCGATTCTTTCTGTATTTCTGTACACACTAGCAGATTTTGTCTTATAGTATGGGTTGACGCTAACTTTGGAGCAATTTTCTTTAACTGATTTATTGATCAAATAAGTTGGACGTGTGTCTTCGTGTTTTTTGCACGGTTCCTTTACAGTTTCTCTGCACTTTCCTGATGTCTCTCGTTCATTTTTCTTTTCTGCTTGTGTTTGACAAGTCTTTTTATAAATCTTAAGACGATTTTCCATCCTCACTTTTTCCGAATATCTTTGTAAACTCCTAGCTCTTTCTAATCTCGGTTTGATCTGTTCAATGTCGGGTCCCAACCCACCTAGTTTCACGCTTTGTACAGGTTCTACGGTTATTCGTCTAGTATGGCGTCGGGAATTAGTTACCTCTGAAACACTCCGAAGATTATCTAGGCTTAAATCATTAACTTCTGGCTTACTAGTCAAATTTCCTGTATATTCTAAACCCAATTCCTCTTCGCGGTCTTCAAAAGAGTTTTCCAAATAGCGCTGTAAATCACGACACAGAAGTTTTTCATAATACATTTCGTTATAAGGTTCAGTGTTGTAAAACTCCGGCATAGGATTGTTAGCGTCTTCGCCGATGCTTTCCCTTTCAGTATCACCAAATTCTGGTGATATTGACCGTATTTCATGAATATCCTTCCTAACTTCAACTTGCTTTGGTGCAAATTGCTTGCGAAACATCTCCAGGTACGTGGTCTGTTTGGTCTTCCGCTGTCTTTCTCTGCTCACCAGATAACCGGAAGATTGTAACAATTCTTTCTTTACTTTGTTTTGATGTTTATTGCTTGAATTATTTTGCTTACGTTTTTTGTCTTTTGGCACCTTTATGAGTACGTCTTTCTCATAAAAAGGCACAAGTATTGTATCAACATTTTCATCTGAAATTCCTTTTGTAGTTAGTTTTCGTTTAAAATTTGTTTCCAAGCTATCCAATGAAATGTTGCTATCAGTACTTGAGTTTTTATCCATTGCTCTGAATGTAAATTTTAGCCTTTTTCTTTTACTCATAAATAGATACGACGAATTGTCCATAATGTCAAAGTGACAGTAGTTTTACTTTTTTGAAAATACTGCCAGGACACACATATGCAAGAAACTCCTTTGAATGCAAAAAGGCACATATGTCGTTGCATTACCAAAAGCTTACGGTACGTTAGCAATAAATAGTACGATAGTCAAAAGTTGGGACACGTAGTGCTGCTGGCAGCGGGCCAGATTGGAATAATGCGCAAATTACTTTACGCCCTCGTCGGCAAGTCGGGGGGCGCCGGGCGGCGTGGCATGCACGTTCACGCGTCTAGTGCTGCAACGCTCCACCTGTCAACACTATTTCCACTAGGTTAGTCTCCGGACTTTCTTTTTCCGCCCAGCACGTGTCAAAATTGGCTTTCATAATACATCTTCAAAATGAATAAAATACACAAAATTATGGACCTAACTTATTTATATAGCTAGGTATTTTATATACCAAAATGCCCAGACGTTTAAAAGATTTGCGATATGTATTAATAAGGAATATGTATCTCTCGATTTCTTCACAATACGACATCAAATCCTCCTTTTGAAATTGTGCCAAAGACTCCAGACATCGGATTTTACGTCCTGCTATTACAGTGTTGTATTCATTTATGTCTTGATGACATATTTTTTTAAGGCTGAGACCGCTCCGCATCTGAGTTGATCAAAGATATTGTTTCGGTTAGCAAGCGTACAATCTAGTAATATTTTCTTATCATTATTCTTTACACTGCTATTGTTCTAACGTCTACCTATGTGGTATTATAATTACAGTGTACATAATGGCAGCAGATTCCTGGTTGGCTCCGCGCCAATGTCCGACTCAGATAACGGATTGGGGGCAAGCTACCCGCGACCCGGCCGGATTTCCTCTTTATTACCCACATAATACCTATTTTATGCATTCAAGTCCTTTTACAGTTGCATTTTGGTGTTAAGTGCCACTTGAATTGTCTATGGGGTATATGGTTTGATAATTCGTTTTCATGAAATATATTATTTCATGGAGCTCTAATACGAGGTTTGTGCCTGGTTTTCGTACTGTTATTAGTCTAACTGATAGAATCGCTCCAAGTTTTGGCTAGAGCAATCTAATATGTTCCCATAGCATTCCGCATAAGTCTTAATATTACTTGTTGTTGAATAAAAACCGTGCCTCAGGTTACATAATTATCTATTCTAGTAATACCACAAAGTTACCATATTATAGGGAGTCCTGACTACGTTTTGATGACCACTGTACTCAAATAATTAATAAATTACATACACAATTTAATCTTATTATTTTCGTGTCCATTGACTCGTTTCAAATGTTGTCCGACCAGTATTGAGCAACCTGTACAGCTCTATCATTGGCTTTGTTTAGATCTTGGATGGTACAGGTGGTTGAGCACGACAACTAAGGAGCTGGCGCATGTCTTGTGATGCTGCTCCACACTAGCACTGCATTTGGGATGGAAGAACACACATACCAACACGCCTGTATTCCCCGAAGGGTTAGGCAGAGGTGTTACGTTGTTAATCGTTGGCCTAGTGGTCCTAAGCGCGACTGCTACGCTAGAGGTCTTGTGTTCGATTCCCAGGTCGAGCAAAAAGTGTTATTGGGTTTTTCTATGAATTTCTCAGTAGCAGCTCGGAGTTAGGATTTGTGCCCGGTTAATGGCAATAGGCTCGCCCCCTATTACATGGGACCTAAAAACATACCGGCGAACTGTGGCTGTACATTGGTACACCTCTGCCTAACCCTTTGGAGAATACAGGCGTGATGGTATGTATGTGTTGTTTTAACATTTAAAACTAGTTTTGGTAGAAAAAAAATGATCTTTGACCTTTAATATATTCGTAACTAGAAGATTCCTAGGTACGGTTCAAACAAAAAATAATAACCGTGACGATGGGAAGTACTTGTTACTTTCGGCTTCGATAAGTAAGCCTCTTTTTACACCCGATAATGATCTTGTCAAAAAGTCCACTTATCAACGAAATATAATATCTAAATTATCTCATTTAGAGTTCATAATTACATGCTACAGTTTCGATCCAGCTCACCCCAAGTTAATAATATTATCATGAACAGATTGCATTCTAATGAACTTCGATTGCTACATAATTTGAACTGATTATGGACCACGCACAGCCTGCATTATCATTTAAATTGATATTAGACGAGATACATTTGATATTTACTACATAGGTAGTAGTAAAACACTGAAAACTGCCTCGGTGGCTTCGTGGTCCTAAGCGCGACTACTACGCTAGAAGTCTTCGGTTCGATTCCCAGGTCGAGCAAAAAGTGTTAATGGGTTTTTCTATGAAATTCTCAGTAGCAGCTCGGAGTCAGGATTTGTGCCCAGTTAATGGCAATAGGCTCGCCCTCTATCACATGGGACCTAAACATATCGGCGAACTGTGGGTGTACATTGTTACACCTCTGCCTAACCCTTCGGGGAATACAGGCGTGATGGTATTAGTAAACTCAATATTAACTATATCGTGAATTTGACTGATCAGGTGTTAAGGTCATCGGTAGCATAATTATTATCATTGTCGTTTCTGAGGCATACCTAACATGCTTTAAAAATATTACAAGTAAATTGAACTTTATGAACTTGTGATAAGGTCTAAAGCAATTAATGCTCCATCGTCAATACAGTAGTGACAGCTTATGATACCATGATAGCATCGATGGCATTTAGAATTAGAACCGGAAAGATAATCTAAGGACTGAGGACCGAGGAATGGCGTAATGCTAAAGGTGAACAACTAACTAGTTTGGATTCCTTCTTAAAAGGAACTTTCAAGGACTTTTCGTTTGACTTGGTTTTCATCGAAAATTAGATGATACTGAACCCACCTCTCGCTCATCTGTCCTTTTATCACAGAGCTGTGTCTTTTGAACTGTATTATGTAGATGGACACTCTTTTTTTATACATATTGTATAATATCACCGCCCCGTTCTAACTGCCCCGTTGGTGTCGTGGTCGCAAGCGCAACTGATGAGCACGGGGTCCTGGGTTCGATTCCCGGGTCGAGCAAAAAGTGTTATTGGGTTTTTCCGTTACGAATTTCTCAGAAACAGCCCGGAGTTTCGAAGTTGATGGAGTGATATCCCCGTGCCTCGGAAAGGACGTAAAGCCGTTGGTCCCGGCTGTCATTCGTAGATCTTTGACAGTCGTTACGGATTCAGAAGCCAGAAAGTCTGACAACCAGTCTTACCAAGAGGTATCGTGTTACCCAGTAACTGGGTTGTGGAGGTCAGATAAGCAGTCGCTCCATGTAAAACACTGATATACAACTGCATCCGGTTCGACTGGAAGCCAACCCCAACATAGTTGGGATAAGGCTAAGTAGATGATGTATAATATCACCGCTTGACTATGAGCGCTATAACAACATACCTATAGTTAAAAATTAAAGAAGGTCCCCATAGTAAGAAACGTATTGAACGAAACCCTTCATGTGTGAATTCGACATTAAAATTTTAACGTCTTCTTCAATTAATTTCTATTACCGTGACTCTCAAGCACTTATCTAATTTTGTGGCATTTTGGGGTTTGAATTTGATTATAGAATTCGTAATAGAGAAGTTAGCCTTCAATAATTTTCGGCAATTTAGTCTCACGTGTGATGCCCAAAAATCCAATGAAACCTTGACATTAGTAATGTTAGATGGAAATAACGTGTAACGTAGTTTTTTTTTAAACCTAAAAATGCAGAAATGCCCCAAGTTAAGCTGATTCATTCTGTCTTCTGATCTAATCTTCATTCTGATTCTGTTTTCTTCTTTTCCAATCATTAGACATCCTACATCTACTTAGCCTTTTCCCAACTATGTTGGGGTCGGCTTCCAGTTTATCCGGATGCAGCTAAATATCAGTGTTTTACATGGAGCGACTGCCTCTCCGACCTCCACAACCCAGTTATTGGGCAACACGATACGTCTTGGTAAGACTGGTTGTCAGACTTTCTGGCTTCTAACTATCCATAACGACTGTCAAAGATCTACGAATGACAGCCGGGACCAACGGGTTTGCGTGCTTTCCGAGGCACGGGGGTGTCACAACACCAACTTCCAAACTCCGGGCTGCTACTACTGAGAAATTCGTAATGGAAATCCCAATAACACTTTTTGCCCGACCCGGAAATCGACCACGGACCCCGAGCTCACCAATCGCGCTTGCAACCACGAGACTAACGGGGCAGTCAATTATTAGACATCCGTAAAAAATATTTTTGTATGTTCGTTCTATAAGCATTCCTAAACTATTTATCAGATTATGATGAAATTTTGGCGAGTTATACTAAGGACGCCCAATAAGGTACCTAGATTCAAAAATAAAATAACCTTTTTTTTCTTAAGTCTTTTCGTTTAATAATTTGCACCCGTGCAAAGCCGAAGCGGATCGCTAGTTAGCTTATTTTTAGAGTAAATGACTATGTCAATAATTTAAATTCTGATTTAAGAAGCTAGTTAAAAAACAATGAATCATAGCCACTGGAACTACGTCACGAGATTATTCTTAATTAATAGTAGTGTGGATAAGTCTTTATTAATTTGGTATCAATTAATCAAATTAGTGATGACAATTGACAAATTAATTTACCTCTACGTAGTATAAAACAAAGTCTATCCTTCTGTGCGCTTAAATCTTTTAAACCAAACCACGGATTTTAATGCGGTTTTATCAATAGATACAGTGATTCAGGAAGAACGTTTGTATATACAGAACATCACGGTACAACCAACGGGAGCGGAGCACTAACCAAAAACGTCCATGATGCGGGTGACACCGCGGGGTATATATATAGCTAGTTATCAATATTTATATAAATGTCACTATTCTACATCACTATCTAAAATTTAAGTACCCAATTTTTTTTTTTGAAAGCCTACCATGTTCCACTACTGGGCAATAGTTACCATAAGGAAAAGTAAATAAATTATCGAGTGGAAATTAATAATATGATCATGTTCGTGTTTGTATATAATAGTTATGAAATCTTTGCATACTATCTAATGTGTCGATGGCAGAAGTCTAGGTCGATTTTGATTAATAGGCAATAAACAGTCCTTGTATATTGAAAATGCTTATTAAGCAAATGTCATATTAAATTATATTAATAAGTTGAAGAGCAGAGAGATATGGCAGAATCCTAACAAATATTATAAATGGGAAAGTAAATTTGTTTGTTACCTCACTCCTAAACTCCTGAACGAATCAACCTGAAATGTTGCATATACTTTGTCAGGTGTACAGTAACGGACATAGGGTACCTATCATTCCGAAAAAAAAATATTGTTCCCGAGAAAAACAACAAGAACGTTTTTAGGATAATAGATGGCGCCATGTGTCTTAAATCATGATTCAATTTTAAATATAAGTGACATTTACGCGAACGAAGTCGCCGGCAAAAGCTTATGGCTTATAATAATAAGCTATTAGTCAACAAAGGTGCTAGCACGAATGCGGGGATTACAAGTAATTTAATTGGATCGATTTTTAAATTAGGAGTAGTCGAACTTATTTACATGGCTATGCTTATTTTAAAGCATTTTTAATTTTAAGGCTTTATACCTACATTTCAATAGGTGATACTCATGGTGCTTGCCGTGCAAAATTAAACAAAACTCGTACATGATACTCGTATTGGAAAGTGAAAATATTCGCCAAGACCATTTAGACAAATATTTAGAAAGTAGGTAGCATATTTTTTGTGCATTAACTTGAAATATAGATGACGATGACATAATGTGTTGTAACATAACATAATACCAGCCTATTATTGTTCCATTGCAGAGCAAAGGCCTCATCTCATGATGGTGAATATAAAGTTAACAAAACGATGTAAATAGGATTAGTGGATATTGCCTTTAGTAAGCCGTTCTACACTGACTGCCCCGTTGGTCTCGTGGTCACAAGCGTGACTGTTGAGCGTGGGGTCCCGGGTTCGATTCCCAGGTTGGGCAAAAAGTGCTTTTGGGTTTTTCCATTTGGATTTGCTCAGTAGCAGCCCGGAGTTTGGATGCTGGTGGTGTGACACCCCCGTGCCTCGGAAAGCACGTAAAGCCGTTGGTCCCGGCTATCATTCGTAGATCTTTGACAGTCGTTACGGATAGTCAGAAGCCAGGAAGTCTGACAACCAGTCCAACCAAGAGGTATCGTGTTGCCCAGTAACTGGGTTGTAAAGGTCAGATAGGCAGTCGCTCCATGTAAAACACTGGTACTCAGCTGCATCCGATTACACTGAGAGCCGACCCCAAGATAGTTGGGAAAAAGCTAAGTAGATGATGAAGCCGTTCTACAATTTGCGGTAAAAGCGTCATTTAATTGATGATCATCGTAAACCATCAGCATCATTATATCACCACGCCTGTATTCTCCGAAGGGTTAGGCAGAGGTGTACCAATGTACACCCACAATTCGCCGGTAAGTTTAGGTCCCATGTAATAGGGGGCTAGCCTATTGCCATTTACCGGGCACAGATCCTAACTTCGAGCTGCTACCGATAATTTCATAGAAAAACCCAATAACACTTTTTGCTCGACCTGAGAATCCAACCCAAGACCTCTAGATTAACGAGGCAGTTATGATCAAATCGTCATTGTAGAATTATCCCTAAAACAGTTTTCAAAACGCTATAAAACTATTAAACTACTAATAGAATGTCAGCCGGATCCTATAAATCAGTAAAGATATCCACAAGGTGACACAAATTAGGATGGGTTTACACCTCCATTAATGTGGGCCAAGGTGCAATGGAATTGATGTCAATTTAGTTGACAATGGCGGCGCGGCGTTGCGTTCTCTTTGGTGCTGAGTGTACGCACATTTAAGTGTTGATAAATTTCGACAACAATGTAGGTGTCTTCTACGGCCATAACGGCCATAAGTGTTGCATTGTGCACGGGTTAATCATCATTACTCTTATAACGTTTTAGCGTTGGTGTTCTGTGTGAACACGGCCGTTTAAGATAGACGTCAAATGTAACTAGATAGCAAAATCAAAATCAAATCATTTATTTCAAACTAGCTTGTGCAAGTATGTCCAAGTGTTTTTATTCACACTCCTTAAGTCACGTTTTGGGTGGCTGCTCCGGTGCATCGTAGCGTGATTGTATAGCTCATGAATCTAGCTATCATATACAAAAATATTATTAGCGCTTTTAAATATAGTTGCACACAAATAAACTCTTCAGCTTTGCTAGGTTAAATGTAAGAAAAACATTTACAGGCCTTTTTGAATTGTCAAGGAATCAGTCAAAATGTTGAAGCTAGTTACTCGTTCCAAACATAAGGTTTCTATGGAGAAGAGCGGGAAAGATACTCAATGAACACTCTTTAAAATCAATAAAATATTACGACCTTTGATGATTAAGTGCTTCGTTAGCCTAGTGGTCCTAAGCGCGACTGCTACGCTAGCGGTCTTGGGTTCGATTCCCAGGTCGAGCAAAAAGTGTTATTGGGTTTTTCTATGAAATTCTCAGTAGCAGCTCGGAGTTAGGATTTGTGCCCGGTTAATGGCAATAGGCTCGCCCCCTATTACATGGAACCTTAACATACCGGCGAACTGTGGGTGTAGGTACTCTGGTTCACCTCTGCCTAACCTTTCGGGGAATACAGGCGTGATGACATATGGATATGTATATTACGAATTTAGTTTTCATCATTAATGATGAATCTATGGGTAATAATGTGAATAGAATGTAAGAGGTCAAAATATATTTACAATAACCGAGGCAGCTAAGAGATTATTAGTCCTAACTGATGACACCCATTCACGAACATAAAGTAGATCGAAACAATGTTTTATATTTTTCTTCATTTTTTAATATCGATACAGGGAACAAATTTCGCAAAATGAAAATAGATATTTCCGGAAGATGGAGGTGGCTTTTACATTTCCGTAAATGCTTTTCGATCGGTTCTCGGAAATGCCCGATCTAAAAGCGGCACTTCAATAAAAATAGCTCCGATTCCCAGACTTTCTATAATAGAAATAGATCGTAGAGAATAACAGACTAATATAGAGTTTCAATGTAAAAAGAGTAAAAATAACATGATAGATTGGTCACCGTAATTTGGCGCGCCCTGTACCGTGTAATCGTGTCAATGACCTTACGGAACGATTAATTTGGAAAACGTCGTGAACACAAATATATTTATCGTTGTACCAACACGGATGTGTATAAAAACTCCATGTCATATATATTTGTTTAAATAAAAATATGATATATTGTTGGAGGTAAGGGATTAGTTGGATTAAATACTTTACATATTACTTAATTATTCTTTTTAACATTTAATCAAATAGTAAAAAAATGTTACCGAGAAAAGTGACTCAGTGACAGAAAACGAAATTTCAAAAATTGCTTGACCTATGTATGAAGCTGAAATTTGGCACTTTGGTAGTTTATAGGCAGGAAACATCGGCTCATAACTGATTTGACTTTGACTACCATGCAGGCGAAGTTGCGGGCAAAAGCTATTTAAAATAAAATAAAAAGATACTTCCGGGGCAAACAACTTCTACCTAAAAATATTCGGAATTCTGCACTGGTAACCCTGTTTCACAGTCTTGTTATTCTTTTGTACATTTCGATGCGGTTATTGCAATTGCTTTGGCGTGAACCGTGATGAATGCAGTTACCCAACGACTGCAGATACAGTTCAAGTTCGCCAGTTACGATGACCGATGAAGTATTTTGCGTAATCCATTGAAAAGTTTGCTACTTAAGTACCTATTTAGTAGATACCTTCTTACCTAATAATTTAATCTTGTTTTCGGAATTCTTTTATGTATACTTACTCCCTTTTTAGGGTTTCGTACCCAATGTGCACCAAACGGAACCCTTTTACTAAGACTCCGCTGTCTGTCTGTTTTAGGGCTGTATTTGAACCATAAAAGGTAGACACGTCTTGAATATTTCACATGATGTGTATTACAATGGCCACAATAACAAAAAAAATAATAAAAATGAAAACTGACACAACATGTATATTTTTGTGTGTAATATTTGCGCCACTGTGGCCATCTTTTTGCATCTAACCAAAGTCAACCAAAACTAAACTGCAAAAAACGAGTAAAACCTCTCTTTCTTTTTATGACACTCAGTAAAAGCAACTACTTACAATGTCACTTCTGAAGCGTGCCAAACTTACGTAATAATTGATCGATTACGTGTTTAAGTACCTACCTGTGCAAAATCATGGCTATCGATAAGTTCCGGCAATTAGGTCCGATAATACAATCAGTTCCGAGACAATAGGTCGATTAGCTAGGCTGAATGCACTTGACCTACTTCCGGTAGATACAAGCTTTCAATATAGCAACACTAGCCGTAACTCAGTAGCACAGATAAAAAAAAAATTAAAAAGTGCGGGACAAAAGATTATTCGATTACTTGTATGATTAGATTAGGCGATGAACTTTAAATAGCGTTAAGCTTTTAAATTGCTTTTTTTAATTTGGTTTTAAGTTGTAAGTCAGGGTCCTGTTTCTAACAGTGGTGTCTAAAAAAATTTAGATATATTGTCAGTAAAAAAATAAGCATGATAATATTTAACTGCAGGGTTTTTTAACCTTTTCAATTAATAATTTATGATTTTAAAAAACGATAAAACATTTAGGATCAAATAAATAGGTATTTATAATATTTTTTCTGGTTTTTATACATGAATAGATACAAATTTGCCATTTCTTTTGACATAAATTGTCTATGGTGTCAATGTACGGTGCGTTGACCTAACTTGGATTCAGCCAATGACCTATCTAGCACCAAACGGTATTCCTAAACAAGTTTTTGAATCCCGATCTAATAAAACGTTTAATTTACCTGTTATGGGACTAAAAAATCTCGAATTAGATAATAGAGTCGTTGCCCGATTTATTAAAAAAATCTTATAAGCAAAATAAATAAGGTTGATAACCTGGTAAAATTGGAGTCAAAAAACAGATAATTTTTTTCTGCGCCTTTCAAATATATTAATGTTTTATTGCCTACACAAACATTTACATATTTATTGATTACACATATTAATAACTATGTTATTTTATTGGTTGTGTCAATAAAATTATATACCTAGTCTTCTTTTTAGCGTATCGATGGCAAATATAAATATTATAACATAATTTTGTTAGGGCCTGTTTGACCCTGAGGAGGGCCGACTCGATCTTAAATTTGCCATCGTGGTAGATGGATTAGCCACAGCCGACAGCAGTCGATTGCCCTGGGTGCGCTGACTTAACAAAGGTCGTAGAGCACCTCACTCGAGGAGCCTCCTTACATGCACCCCAATAAAATAATAGTTATTTATTTGTATAATCAGCCTACCTACCCTACCTATCTGACTGTCTCGTTGGCCTAGTGGTCCTAAGCGCGACTGCTACGCTAGAGGTCTTGGGTTCGATTCCCAGGTCGATCAAAAAATGTTATTGGGTTTTTCTATGAAATTTTCAGTAGCAGCTCGGACCTGTGCCCGGTTAATGGCAATAGGCTCGCCCCCTATTACATGGGACCTAAACATACCGGCGAACTATGGGTGTCCATTGGTACACCTCTGCTTAACCCTTCAGGGAATACAGGCGTGATGGTATGTATGTTAATCAGCCTATATATTCTTGTTGAGTTTATTTACTCATTTTATGACGAAATAATATTTAGATAAGTACCTACTTTATTTACTCCTCTACGCCATTAAAAACATTAGTCATAAAATTGACATCAAAGTCTGCAGCACCTCTCGGTCATTCTTCCTGCTTTTCATTCACGTAATTCCCACACTTACGGTATACGAATAAGGTGCATAATCCTATGAAGCTTTTCTATTTTGCGTAGAACCTGTTTAATAGGTTGTATAACGTTAATAAATGGTGGGCAACTGAAAAACAACCTTAATTACTGCGTGAGAGTGTCGAAGAGAATTAAGGTAACGAAATGGGTGCGGTTGAGATCCATTTATGATCAGTTGACACGAACAGACCGTCAGCTGGACTTTAGTACTTCTATCCCACAGATAACGGTTAGGTTGGTACATACTTATGTACTTATATCCTGTCACCTAACTTGAATTAGGTGCCTATTTCAGTTACGAACCTTTGGGCATTCATGTGTTTTTTTATTTATTTATTTATTTTTATTTTTTATTAAAAACGTTGCCCCACACTAGGAATTTCTCCTGTGTCGTGGGTGCGTTTACAAACATATAAACTCACATACACAAACAGCCAGACCCGGAACAACTATCTGTAGGCCATACAAATATTTTGTTCCGTGCGGGAATCCAACCCGCGACACGCAGCGCAGCAGCCAATCGCTCAGCCACTGCGCCAACTGTGCCTGTGTTTGTTATAACTTCATTCGTATCTAATCATTTGGATGCGAATTAATTTGAGTGATTTTAAAGGGAGCATTGAAATTATGAATTGAGCTTTTTAAAATTTTACAGTATTCTAAGTATTGAACTACTGGTTATAAAAATTATAGGCTCATGCATGCACAGCGACAAATTAACAAAAGTCTATGAGGATAGTTGGTGTCTTTGACACTGACTCAGGAAGACATTGCGATATGACCTAGAGGCGCATCGAGAGGGCTGTTTAGAGCTGGTACAATAAAAGAAAACCTAGAAGGACTCGGGGAGGCCTTTAAAAAGGAACCAGCATCGGTACAATTTTACTTAGTATTAGATGAAACAATAATACAATTTTGTAGTTCACATACTTGAGTACTCATTAAATGCCTATTAATTTGTGAATATGTACAAAACTACAAATTACTCAAATAAAAAAAATATTACAATGATCAAATTGATCATTAAAAAACGTTTCCTAAATCATTTTCATTGACATTAACAAATAATTGCAACCATTGATGTTCTGATGTTCCGCATTTAAAATAAGGTCGGCTTTTTTTACATAAAATAATTCGATATTATATTTTAATCGATTTAATAATCGAATAGTATCTCAATTCGATAACGTTATTATTACACTTTTTGTAATGAGAAGGCAATTTCCTTGTAGGCAAAAAACGAAATATGATTAAAACTGCAGTTATATTATTAAAACCCGGTTAATGGCAATAGGCTCGCCCCTTATTACATGGGACCTAAACATACCGGCGAACTGTGGGTGTACATTGTTACACCTCTGCCTAACCCTTCGGGGAATACAGGCGTGAGTGTGTTATATTATACTTATTCAAAAGATTAGCTTTTACCCCCGCAACTTTGGCAGTGTAGATTACAGAGTTAATACAAAAACGGGTTATATCCTGTATGTTGGCTAGATCAATCTCTATATACGTGTGAAATTTCAGCTAATTCTGATCAGCAGTTTAAGCGTGAATGAGTAATAAACATCCATCCATCCTTCCAACCTCACAACCATTTGCGTTTATACATGATAGTAGTAGGTTTAAATACCTTTATAGTACATACATACATAAACTCACGCCTTTTTCCCATGGGGGTAAACAGAAACCACAGAGCGCCACTGGCTACGATCCTTACATACTTCTTTCGCCTCGTCCACGTTCATACATCTGTTCATACTAGCACGCTGGTTACGAGTACTGTGCACCCGACCTTTCTGAAGAACCCCACCAATAAATTCAGGGTAGGTCTTTCTTGGGCGTCCTCTCCCGGCGTTGCCACTCACATCTGCCAAATAAATCCCTTTTGTTAGTCGCTTTTCACTCATCCTCTCAATATGACCGAACCATCTAAGCATACTCTTTTCTACCTTTGTCACTACATCCTCTTTTAATCCGCAACGTCCTCGTATAATTTCATTCCTCACTCTATCGTTCAAAGTTACACCACACATACTTCGCAAGGAACGCATCTCCACAGCATTAATCCTACTTTCATGCCGCGTTTGCCATACCACACCTTTATAGCGGTTTTAAATATGACTGCCGATGACAGCGTTTCAATTTATCTACTTAAGTTAAAATAGTGTTGGATACACCTGAGATAAACATAATTTTAGCAATAAGTACGATACAAAAATGTTGTAGTGTCTACTTGTTTAATATATGTTAATAAAAATAATTAATATTAATGCCAACCTTTACGATCCGGGCAAGAATTAATTCAAAAAGTTTTTTTATATATTTAAAGCAACGTGATTTTGGAAAAAGATAAGTAACAATTTAAAATTTAAAAAATTGTTTTATGGCAATTAATTTTTAATAGCAATGTGCTCGCCCCTATTACATGGGACCTAAACATAACAGCGAACTGTGGGTGTACATTGGCACACCTCTGCCTAACCCTTCGGGGAATGTAGGCGTGATGGTATGTTATGATAAACACCACGCGAATAAATTCGCGGCCTGAAGGTAGTTACTAATAATGTTTTAAATGGTGAACTAAACAGCATAATAAAATTACGTAAAACGACATATATATAGGTAAGTATATCTAGTAGGTACTTACTTATAAACATTCCATCACCATCGAATGTCAAGGTTCATCACAATAATTGACATTGAAACGGTTCTGTGTACCCCACATGGGAATAAGCGTGACGGTAGTTATTATCAGGCTAGATAACACTTGGATAGAGGAGGTATCCCTTGAGATGATGTGGGGGATGATGAATCACGAATTTTATTTGATAAGCCGACATCTTAGAAGGTACAAAAGAAAATACTGAAACAGCTTTGTACATATAGATAATATTTCTCCTGTATCGTTGGTGCGTTTACAAAAGTACAAGTAAGGGTGTTAGTTTAAACAAGGGACTTACTTCAAGGGCGTATAGTGCCGGGGCTGCGGGTTGTTCGTAAGAGATACCGCGCCCCCGGAACGCAAAGAGCACAAGAAGGAACATGGGTGGGTTTTAGTCAGTAAAAGTCTGACACTCCCTCCCGCCCCGCCCAGGGCGGGAGAAGTTATTAAATGATTTCCCACCAACAAAAAAAAAAAAAAAAGTTATGAGAACATAAATGTATGGAGCAGTTGTTTTTTTTTTCGCGGTTTTACGTTTCGTACTATAGTATAGTAGTCGCCACGACTCGAGAGCAACTAACTTGACGTTTGTGCTCACGAGTCGTGGCGGCCACAAAAAAGTTGAAGAAAGAGAAAGAATAAACAAATAATTATACTTGTATGTTGTATGTCATACTAATTTTTCAGTGCATATATATTTTTTTTTAATTGAACCTGCGGCAGGCAGTGTATCAGTAAATCGCTTAGACTCTACGCTAAACGTGTTATCAATGTTTATTTTTTACTTAATCCATTATACAATAACATCTATATCATTATAAATTCACATTTACATAATACCTTACAGAAAAAAAGTCTAACAAAACCTTTGGACTCTTATATAATATGGAAAAACAACTGTTAAATAAGCGTTACGTTATACGAGTACCATCTTTAACTAATAGCCACTTAAATTAATACCAGACCAGTTTTGTTACTAAAAAAATAAAAATATTACGCTATTTAAAATTCTCGCCTCGGAAAGCACGCAAAGCAGTTGGTCCCGGCTGTCATTCGTAGATCTTTGACAGTCGGTAATGAGAAGCCGGAAAGTCTGACAACCAGTCTTACCAAAAGGTATCGTATTGCCCAGTAACTGGGGTGTGGAGGTCACACAGGCAGTCGTTCCATGTAAAACACTGGTATTCAGCTGCATCCGGTTGGACTGGAAGCCGACCCCAACATAGTTGGGAAAAGGCTAGACTGGCACAAGTTATCATTATACAGTCAGTCTGTTTTGTATAAATCCTTTCCGGTGAGTCAAAGTGATATGAGCTTGAGGTGAGCTTTCAAGCCCTAGCATCTAGAATCAGTAGCGAATCGATATTTGGGCATTTTGGCTTGCGACTCAACCGTAGGACGTCCACTGCTGGACATAAGCGTCTCCCATAGATTTCCAAAAAGTTCGGTTGAAAGGGGACTGCATCCAGCATCTTCCTGCGATTAAAAATACCTAGGTAGGACCATATTGACAATGAGAGATTTTCTTACTGTTGAATCATATATCCTTTTTCATGATTTTTTTATATTCAGAAACTGCAACTTGCTGAACCGCTGTTAAAAGATGATTACTTACATATTTCTTGCTCGTTAACCTAGTGATCCTAACCGCTACTGCTACGTTAGAGGTCTTGGGTTCGACTCCCAGGTCGAGCAACAGTATTTTTGGGTTTTTCTATGAAATTCTCAGTAGCAGCTCAGAGTTAAAATTTGTGCCCGGTTAATGGCAATAGGCTCGCCTCCTATTACATGGGACCTAAACATACCGGCGAACTGTGAGTGTACATTGGTACACCTCTGTCTAACTCTTTGGGTAGTATAAGCGTGGTGGTATGTTATTCTTCCAGGGACTGCATCCGCGTGGAAGTCAGGTACCTATACCATAAAACACGCTCATATAGTATAGATTTGTATCAGAAAAAGAACTTTTATAATCATTTTGTTCTGTTGTCATTTTTAGCTTTAATAGGTAAAAAAGTGTTTTGACCTTCCCATTGGTACCTATAATGCGCGTTCTAGAACAAAATGAGCAGGTCCCTCCTATCGATGTTGTTTTTGTAATTAAATTGGAACAGTCAGTAAAAAAAACAAGTGAAAAATATTAGACATTATGTTAATTATTTAATCTTAATTATAAAAGTCACCTATGTCGTAACATCGAGTTTTCTTGCTTTTATTTACTATAAGACTTTAGTAGATACTTTTTTTTTTTATATGTTATTGTTACTTGTATTAAAGTCAAAACAAAACGTTCTCTTGAAATGGTACTACGTATATTCCGATTTTATTTACATTATATTTTTTATATTTTAATGTTATTTAAGAAAAATATTTCAATCATAAAACTCACTTAAATAATAATTAGAATTTACATCTTAATTGTAATTAAGGGGGCAATTCTACAAACTATTAGCTACGATCGCAATATAATCTGTCAAATATTCCCCTAATTTATCTACATTTTTGACATTGATTGCCGCTGCGATGAGATTGCGACTAGATTTGGAACATTTTACTACAAAAATTGGCCTTCTTATTTCCCACTATGTTCACTTGAACTAACATTAACAAATCAAATTAAATGTAGAACATACTTAAAACAATAGTTCATTAATAACCCTTCGAACCTTGACCCAATTTTGTTCAAAAAAACAATTGAAGGCGTACCGTTTTTAATAACAACACCAATTAGCATGTCCTTTGGACTTCCGCGCCCTATAATCAACAACTAAGACAGTTTCCGTACATTGTAGACAATTGGCAGGCCAATGTACCCATTGTTTCAGTAATAGATGTTCTAACAATGAAGGTAGCAATGCTGGAGCCTCACCTGCGTGTATCATAACGAAGCTTTGCATATGATACGATATACACAGATGTAACCAACCAGTACCGGCTATAGTAGTTAGAGATTGCGCTTCATCCTGGCTATTGCATGGTAGAAATAAAAATAACATTTTCCCGACCTACTTTTGGTCACGACAGCCAATCTAAATGGAGACTAGCTAAGTACGCAGGAGACATTATAGTGCCCAGGTGAACTCACACTTTCGTCTCTCTCATAGACCCAAGGGCCACACAATCCAACATGGCCGGGGAAAGATCAGGCGCAAGACCAACGGCTTTACAGGCTTTCCAAGGCACGAGGATGTCACACCAGCAACTTCCAAATTCCTGGCTACTACTGACATTTTGTAATGGAAAACCTAATAACACCTTTTCTCCGACCTCGGACTCGAACCCAAGACCCACGTTCTGCAGCAGCCAGTAATACGAGTACCTTATCACCAAAAATGCGAAGCTTTGACATGCATAGATGCATGCATGCGTAGGTCAGTTCCAGTTTAAGAAGTTCGATTTGCTCTTTGTCCGATATCTACCAGTCACTTTGTTTTTGATCTTGCATTGTTGTCCGATGCTATCGGAGCGTATTGAAATGTTGAGAGAAAGCAAAAAGAAATCACTACTAATGGTAATGAAGATTGATATCGGAGAAACAATAAGCTTTTTTTTTTAAATTACGGTATCTTAATGAACTTGCGGATCTATTATTTATTTAATTTGTAAAGGAAAGGTGAAAGATTCTTTGAAGTTGTTTGTAGGCTTGTCAACGCTGAGCCACTGGTAAGATTCTCGAGTTGATAAAAGTACAGATTCTTTTTCTGCAAAAGTTTTTCAAATACAATATGGTTTATGACAGTGTACCGTTTAGTATCTTTATTCGTTTTAATTATAATATTAGGTATTTCTCTTCTTATATACATGAGGTATATGAGAAACTGTTTATTATATGTATCCTCAACATTATCTCTATTTATCTCTTATGTTTCTTTTAGCGTTTGTACCGTTCTTGTATATGTTCCCTTTCAGTGTACCTAGAATAAAGAACATTATCCATTCATATAACTATCTGTCTATAAGTTCCAGCCTTTACCTTATAAGTACTATAAGTTGTATCGCTATCCCATTTTTCGGTCCCCAAGAAGGGAGAACCAGATAAAAATGACGTCGATATCTAAAATCCTGATCCCCAACCAATTCAGTCAGTCCAAATCAGTCAAAAATTGGCCAAGGGTGCTGTTCCGAAGATGACGGCAGGACGCAGATGGCATAGGTATTGCTACCCAACCGCAAAGGCTGGGTTGTACTGCCGTGGCCATCTGCGATCCGCTCTCTCCTTCAAAATGGCACTTTAAAGAACAAAAACATTCGCGCAGTCATTTTTATCTGCATTCTCGTTTCTCCGCAGACATGCACGAACTGGAAAGACAGAACAAGATCACCAAGCAGATCCTGGAGGCTTACTTACAAAAGAAGCTGGGAATAATGAGTAACGCGCCCAGAGCTCCTTCAATCCTCGAGATCCTGCCGGTGAAGATGACAACGCAAACAAAGAGGGAACAGGAAATAGTAGACGACATAGATGAAGACCAAGAGAACCAGGAGTTAATGGACAGTCAAGAGTTAATAGATGAGCAAGACTATAAGGAAGACGACAGTCTACAAAGCGTGGAGAGTGAGCAGATCGACTCCATATACAACACACAAGGCAGGTATCTTGATTTCCGATTGAATTTAGCAATCTTTTGTTACCGACGATTCGTAGATTTGTAGTACCTTCTGAATGAATTGCATTGTGTAAGTGACTGTGACTATTTTTAGCACCAACTCGTTGTTACTTTTGATGATCGTTATATCAACAAATTGATAAAACATATTTATTTAATGCTTGTAAATATTGATTCGCGAAGTTTCAAGTTTCTTTGCACTTGTGACAAGTTTTTTATAAATACACAATCAGTTTCTAATTACGTTTTTAAGTGGACCTTTAAGATGAATCTTTTCATTTGTAAATATTATGTATTTCAAGTGAAACCGAAACTTGATTGGTGTTTAAATAACCAATCGAATTCGTATCCCATGACCTATCATTCAAACAGTAAGTACAATCATTCAAGTTATATCACAAACATTCAATGCTATCCAAATAACATGATGATGTCCCCACTAGGCTAAACTCTAAGCCAACAAACGTACAACGTAGTACCTATGTACTTCAGTAGATTGGTCAAACATTTGTCAATACAGCAAACAATGCGCAACGCGTGCACAAATATGTCAAAGACACCGCGACCCACATCAAATACCACGTCAGGACAAACATTATGTCAAAGTTTGATCAAATATTTGCTATGCGCTCGTGAGACTATTGCAAATCTACGCGTATGTTGATTAATTGCGAAAAGTCAATATTGAATATAGGACCACTAGTTTCCAAAAAGATAAAGAATGAATCAGCTGCTAAATTTCTCAGGCTTATGTTAATTTTATACTACAAAAGTAGGTAGTTTACATAATTTTCTATGCGGAAATGATTGAAATCTAGGTATATGTCTCTTACCAGACGTAGGCCTGTGACGGCGGCGGGCAGTGTTCCGTCCGCTTCTCTCTAGGGAATGTGCGCTCGCAAGACAGGCCGTAAATGGTAAAGTGGCCTGCCAGTGGTGGTCGAATGCCAGTCGGGAGCGCGGATCATACTGAGCTTCCGACTTATTGTAGCAGGAGGAACCGTGAGGTTTTAGTCGGTAAGAGTCCGATATAACTCGCCGTTCTCCCCAGACGAGTGTCCAAGAGAATTCCAGACGAAAAAAAATAGGGTTATGTACGACAAAAACTTGTAATGCATTTTCCATCATAAAAGCTCAACTTGTTTAAATGCTCTACCTTATGCTTCTAAAAGCATTTTAAGAGTCTCTAGATTCAGTGTAACAGATAATTAAATGATTATAGTGCACAAATTACATATTTATTGTCAGTATTCTGTAGTTCAAGGTGCAATCAGTTTAATCGGTGGCGGATCGTGAGCAGACTGTGGCGGCCTTTGAACTAAGTTTGATCCACGACGACGCTCTGAGGGGCAAGCCTCGTATTTTAAGGAATGTTTACATTCTATTCTCAGTCTTAATCTGTCAAAATTAAGTCTAATTTGCATACGTTTTTGACATTGATTGCCGCTGAGATGAGATTGCAGCTAGATTAAAAATCTAGCCGCAATCTCCACATCACATTTCTCACATCTCTCAGCGGCACATTTCTATTTACAGGAATTAATCTCCCGCCGAAACTTTTGTACTGGACAATATTTAAAATATTTTTTTATAATAATAATCAAAGGTCTGCAAAAGGTTTTTGTAAAGGGCTGGATATTAGAAAAAAATGTATAGGAAAGATTAAATTGTACCTTATTTAAAATTGTACCTATAAAATAATAAGTTTGTATCAATTTAGCGATAAATAAAATAAAAAGGTATATAGGCAAGCAACAAACGTCATAGTGTTAGGTAGTAATCATTACCGAATATGTTAAAGGTTAATATTATGTGCGTATTATAGAGGAATCTAGACTAAACAACACTAAAACCCAAATATAATGAAAACAGCATCTTTTTTTATGACAAAAAAGGAGGAATAGTCACAATATTTTAAATGCCAAAAAAAAACATTTTCGACAAAAAACGTACAAAATCAATTGAGACGCCTCCTTCACAGGTATATTTCTTGTTACATAAGTAGGTACGGGTTATTACAAATTGGAAGTTCATGGCTATAGGTCGCGATCTGACATTTGAAACAAATTAAATCTACACTAATAATACACATAAACATACACAGTATGTTTGTTTCAACGCGCTAATCTCAAGAACTACTTGATCCTTTTATTAAGAAAAGTTTATAGGCTAAAATCATCACGCTCCGACACACGGGAGCGGAGCAGTTATCAAAGGCTTTACACGGGTGTAACTGCAGGGTAAAGCTAGTGTAATATAAAACCAACCTACAAGTACCTATTCAAACCAGTTTACAAACGTGAAAATGAGTCTCATTTAAAAAAAGTAATTCTTAAATTAGATGCCTTAAAACATAAGTTATTTCTACATACATCAACTGCCTAGTCTGTTCCCAACTATATTGGGGTCGGCTTCCAGTCTAACCGGATGCAGCTGATTACCAGTGTTTAACACAACCCAGTTACTGGGCAACACCTCTTGGTAATACTGGTTGTTAGACATTTCGGATTCTGAGTATCCGTAGCGACTCTCAAAGATCTACGAATGACAGCCTCGAACAACGGCTAGTTATATCTACATAATATTCGGTACCAAAGTAGCGTAGCCATGTAGTCCTGCACCTTCACCTAAATTCTAGATTCGATCGATTGATTTTTACAGAATAGTTCTGTGGCAGAAATGAACAAGCTATCTCGATTTCGCTTCATCTCAATTCACCGAGGGAGAGTTTTTACAGTTTAGCGGCTGGTAGTTCACCCCACAAGTTTTCCTTGAAGAGTTCAGTACTGCCACAGGACCGGTCCTCCCCGGCCAAACGTCTCACGTCTAAAAATAAAAGCGCAAATCATCGACGCTTATAAGCTATAAAACCAAAATAGTTCAACTTTAATCAGGAATAATGTGTTGTTGTAAAAAAAAAAATATGATATACTTTTAATATGAAAATGAGAGTGTACAAATACCTTCAACATTTCACCAGTCACCTTGAAAGGTCGTTGATACACGTAATGGTAATTTGACATTTATGTCATCAAGAAAAACAAAAAAATTTTAGCTGATGCATGCAGTCTAAATATCATTTTAAGTTAGGTATTATAATTATGTAGTAGATGTACGTCGACAAATAATAATTATAACGGTTTTTTTTAACATCGTTGGATGGCAAACTAGCCGACAACAGACGGCCCACCTGATGTTAAGTGGTCACCTCTGCCTATGGACATCTGCAATACCAGAGGCCTTGCAAATGCAAAGACAAAGATGAAATGTCTCATTTGTCCAACACCATACCCTTTATACCGAAACTCAGCAACGCTGCTTTGCGGCAGGAATAGGTACGCTGTAAGGCTGTAGTGCTCCACCCGGACGAGCTCCTTCACAAAGAGCTCTACCTAATACTATTAAAACAAGTAAGCAAATTAAAATTTATAAGTAACCCCGTACAGAAGAATAAGGCATCTTACTGCAGCTATCAAAAGAGCTGATACCCTTGAAACGGCTGAACCGATTTTGATAAAACCATCGCTAGAAAACCTGCTTTCAAATAAAAATAACCACATTCAAATCGGTTCACCCGTTTAAGAGCTACGGTGCCACAGACAGACACACATACACGTCAAACTTATCCCCTCTTTTTGAGTCCGGGTTTAATGACTACTAATATTTACAACAAAACATAAAGCGAAGTTATTTCTTTTTCTCATCACTGTGGTATTACGACGTCCGAACTGTTATGTGCACCCGTATTCACCATGTTTTGAGCGCATTACCACTAACTGTGATTTTACACACCAATAAATAAAAGCCCCGGCAATAATTCTTGCTCTACGTTACTACGGGCATTATGCCTAATTGACAACTACTTTTATACACTTTTTTATTTAAAAAAAAATGTATTCTCCAGACCGATTCCGGCCACGGCGGTTAATCTTAATGCAGACTAGCCAATTACGCAGGAGATATTATAGTGCACAAGTGTGTGCGCAAACACAGGTGCGCTCCCCCACTCTCATAGTCCGATGGGACGGCAATCCGACACAACCGGAAAGATATCAGGTACAGGACCAACGGTTTGTCAGACACGGGGATGTCACACTACCAACTTCCAAACTTCGGGCTGTTTCTGAGAAATTCCTAATGGAAAATAATATCAACCACCTGTTATATCTTTAGAGGATACACTGGTGCCAATTAAAAGTCCCCAGAATCACAAAATACATTTATTGCAAAAATAAAGTGTTATAAGTATGACGATTGGTAGGCAAGTGACGTTCGTATATAGTACACTTGAAAGAAAAAAAAAAAACCTACTCCTAATTAATTGTTTAAGTAACTCGTACGACGCAGTGTATGTTTGCTATCACTTTTACTAAAGGCGTTAAGGCCTGAACATACTCCCGGCCATTGAAAGATATCTTTCAATCCGTGAGCTCCTCTGCTGTAGGAAGTCTGCAAAGCCGTACTAGTGACCGTCGCACGCAGCCTTTGTTGGTGTGGATGTCGGCTACTCGACATACCCCATCAGATCCAGATATAAGGCGAAGAACGCGTCCAAGTTTCCATGCAAGAGGGGGTGCGTTGTCGTCTGCTAGAAGCACCATATCTCCAACGTCCAGCCGCGACTTATCTGTTCGCCACTTTGTCTTCTGTTGCAATTCACACAGATATTCCTTTTGCCACCTTTTCCAAAAATGCTGCTGAGTCTTCTCTAGGCGCTGGTACCGCCGCAGCTGACTTTCCTTGACTTCCACAAGGTTGGGTGTTGGCAGAGCGGTCAACGGCCTCCCAATGATAAAGTGCCCTGGAGAGAGGGGAAGGAGGTCGTTAGGATTGGATGAGATTGGACACAGGGGACGGCTATTGAGAATCACCTCCACTTGTGCAAACAAAGTTGAGACTTCTTCAAAAGTGAAGTGGCTATCACCGATAACCCGTTTTAAAAAATATTTCGCCGACTTAACCCCGGCTTCCCATATGCCACCGAAATGAGGAGTGTAAGCCGGAATAAATTTAAAAGTAATTGATTGTTGACTTGCAAAATCATACAGAGGCCCCTGGTGATCTCTTATGAACGCGCCTATTTCCCTTGCGGCAGCTACAAAGTTGCCCCCATTATCGCTGAATATTTCCGTTGGTTTGCCTCGACGAGCTATAAACCGCCTGAGTGTCATTATAAATGCCTCCTTTGTTAAGTCGCTGACAGCCTCTAGGTGGATGCACTTGTAACGCAAACAAACAAAAAGACATAAATAACATTTTACTACACGACTCCCACGGCCTTTGCGATTGATAATATAAAATGGGCCAGCAAAGTCCAAACCAACCGAAAAAAAGGGGTAGTCAGGTGTTATGCGCTGAGGCGGTAAGTTACCCATTATAGGTTGTAACGTTACACCTCGTAGTCGTCTACATCTTACGCAATTATTGACTGTGCGTCTCGCAAGACACCTACCGTTGATTGGCCACACTGCTTCGCGCACAGACGCCAACAACAGTTGCGGACCAGCATGCATATTGTTTACATGTTCTCTTTGAAAATATAATTTGGTTAATTTATGTGAAGCATGAAGTAAAATTGGATGCTTCTTTTCAAAAGAGTGAGCTGACGCATCTATTCGTCCACCGACTCGAATTAACTTATGCTCGTCTAAGAACGGCGATAACGATAATAACTTATTTTTATTATTTAAAGATTTACCTTTCACTAGTAGCTCGTATTCAATAGGAAATGACTGGCCTTGAGAGATAACGCATAGTGAATAGAATGAGTCACGCAGTTCGTCAACTGACAACGTACCTGCGCGCTTGTTATGTTTGTTTCTAAGGTTAAATATGAATCTACAAACATAAGCAAATGACCTTTGTAACTTCGTTAAAGATGAATACTTATCAAAGTCAATGACGGGATGATCACTTATTACTGAATGGTGAACCTTTAACTCTGGTAACTCGTTTTGATTCATTTCATTGACGTTTAACTTAGGCCATCCAGATTCATTTTTTAATAAAAAACTAGGCCCTGCCCACCACAGTGCCATTGATATCAAACGTTTAGCGTCTACTCCCCTTGATATTAAGTCAGCAGGGTTAAAGTCCGTCGGAACATATCGCCACGCAGAACTAGACGTTAGTTCCTTAATTTCCATAATACGATTTGCTACAAACACCTTTAAATTTCTAAGATCGCTACGAATCCAACACAACACTATGGTAGAATCGCACCAGTGCACTAGCTTATCCGGCTTGTACCGAAGTGAGTTGATTACAGATTTTGTAAGTTTAGCAGCAAGTAAGGCCGCGCACAGCTCCAGGCGAGGTATGGTGGTGGTTTTCACTGGAGCCACCTTTGACTTCGCGCATAATAATCTAACTGTGACGTCACCATTACAGCTAATCGTTTTCATATAAATGCACGCACCATACGCATTTTGTGAGGCATCGCTGAACGAATGTAACTCGATGTATTTAAATGAGTCACCTAGAACTGACCTTGGCACTTGTAAAGAAGACAAATATTTTATGCTTTCAGAAAATTTAATCCAGTCGCCTCTTACCTCCTGAGGGACTGGCTGATCCCAATCCAGTTTTTGTTGCCAAAGCCTTTGCAACATTATCTTCGGTATCACTACAATAGGACTTAATATACCCAATGGGTCAAATATCTTGAAAGCATTTGACATGATAAATCGTTTTGTTATTATTTGATTGTTATCATGTGAAAATCCTTTTACTGGAAAGTGTAAGGTATCATTAGAAGGCGTCCAGCCCAATCCCAGTGTACTTGAGGACTCGCTAAAAATTAACTTGTCTTGTTCATTCACAATAACATTATCAAAAATAGAAGGGTGGTTAGTTTTAAACTTTCTTAAATTGAAACAACCTGATTTTAATGCTTCCGATACAGCTTTGTGTATATAAATTAATTGCTGCGAATCATTCGAACCCGTTATCAAGTCATCAACGTAAAAATCCTTTTGAATAATATCTTTAATGAGATCATTGTTCTGTTCCTGCCCTATCTGCCACAGACAGCGTGTGCTTAAGTAACTTGCGCTTGCTGTTCCGTAGGTCAAAGTATTGAGAATAAGCGTCTGGATGGGTTCAGATTCCTCTCCTCTCCATAGTATAAGTTGTAAATGCCTATCATCTTCGTGTACCAATATTTGGCGATACATTTTTTCTATATCTCCGGTGAGTAAGTACTTGTATTGCCTGGACCGTATTAAAATAGAAAACAAAGTGTCCTGTACGTTAGGACCCACCATTAATATATCATTAAGTGAGCAACCGGAAGTGGAGGGAGCGGAACCATCAAAAACTACACGTACCTTAGTTGATTCGCTGTCCTGTTTTAGAACTGCGTGGTGGCACAGGTAGTAGCTTGGGCTTAAGCTATTATTTAAATTAACATTTAACACCGATAAATGGCCTAACTCTTCGTATTCCTTCATGAATTTGGTATATTCTAATTTTAAGTTATGGTTTCGTTTTAACCGTTTTTCCATATTAATAAAGCGTCTCTTAGCTAACTTGTAAGTGTCGCCTAAACAATCAGTACTATCCTTAAGCGGTAATTTTACGCAAAATCTCCCCGTACTGGTTCTGGTGGTGTGAGTGACAAAGTGTTTTTCGCACTCACTTTCGTCATCATTCGTAATTGATTTTCCTGGAATTTCTTCCAAATCCCAGAACTTAGGTAACATTTTTTCAATAGTATCGTCGATATCCCTGTTTTTGGAAATTATGCCATGATTACAGTGTGCCCTTTTGTGTGGCGTCACTGAATGGATGGGACCGGATACTATCCATCCTAGCTGTGAACTTCGTAGCTTAGGATTATTGATCCCTAAGGAAACCTGTTCATTGCCTAAAATCTCCCAAAATAGGTCCGCACCAATTAAAACATCTACGCTGGCTGGCTGATTAAACATAGGATCAGCCAGCTGGATATTCTCAGGCAGCTTCAATAGGCTGATATCGATGGGGATCTTTGGCAATCGACCCGTCAGTTCTTTTAATACAAGACACGAGCAGTTTATGCTAAACTTACTATTTATTGACTGTAATTTAACATTACAGCTTTCAACAACATTTCTTATTGATGTGTTGCCTATGCCAATGACCTTAATAGTGTCAATGGGATGCGACTTTAATGATAATCTGATCTTTAGGGACTCAGTTATGAAAGACGATTGACTGCCACAATCCAATAAAGCACGAACTTTGACCTTTTGCTGATCAAATGGATTCAATGCCTCAACCATTGCAGTCGATAAAATAATTTGACTTGTGTTTTTATCACAATAACTTGCTACTATCTCACCTGGTTCTTCGACCGTGGCGAACTGACTTGCCAATGTTGTCGGACGGTGTAGCAAGCTATTGTGTCTCTCATAACAATCAGGCTCTTGGCAAGACCTGAAGCGACAGTCCTTTACGTAGTGACCCTGTCTTAAACAGTTTGTGCACAATTTATATTTTGTAACATCCGTCATTCTGTCATCAATACCCTTGGCCTTGAAAGTTGGGCAATCATAGATTCTATGACCTTCGTCACAAATGATACATGAAAATCCCTTTGACCCTTTATTTTTATTGTTATTGCTAGTGCTTGCAAACGATTTAATCGCACTATCCTGGCATTTTCTTTGACTATATGAGTTATTATTATGATTTGACTGTTTATTGCTAGGAATAACACGCTGAGGAGTCGTAGAAGTCTTCGAAGCCATAATATTATCAGAATGATTGTTATTGCGATTTGCAGACTCGAGCACGTTTGCGCGCTCTGTGAGAAATTTAAAGAATTGCTCAAAGTTAAGATTCGCATTTGGTATACCATTACGATGCTCCTCCCATTTCACCAATGTTTGACTATCCAGCTTAGATGACAATATGAATATGATCAAAACGTCCCAATTATCAGTTGGTTGTCCTAGGCTGACCAAGGCGCGTAGATTTTTTGAAATATGATCGACTAAATATCTTAGAGGTCGCTCTGATTCACGGGGAAGTTGCTTTATATTTATTAACGAATTAAGATGGTGGTCTATTAATAATCTGTTATTATTGTAGCGGTCACAGAGCAGCTTCCATGCTTCTGCGTAATTGTTTGCGGAAACCTCAAGGTTAGTAATAATTCTGGCTGCGTCGCCTTGTAAATATGAATGTAAATAATGAAATTTATTAATTTCGGAAATACGATCATTGTTATGAATTAAGCTCTCAAAAGTGTCTCTAAACTCCAACCAACGGAAATAGTCACCGTTAAACCGTGTGATTTGAATCTGAGGGAGTTTCAAGCCCACACTGTGGTGATCGTCTACACAACATGAACTATTATGGGCAGAATTGCGTCTTTGTTCGCATTCACTTTTTCGAGAAAACATGGCAACCAAATTCTTAGCAGTAGCTATGTTCATTATTATTTCTTTCTCAATATTATCGCGCTCGTCAATTTCAGCTGCAATGTTTTCAGGACTCAGAACCTCTATTTCAGTTTGCAAGTCATCAACCCTAACAGATAATGACTCAAACTTTGCAAGTTTTAAATTTAGTTCTGTTAATTGAATATCATTCAACTCATTTTCTTTAGAGATATTACTTAAATAATTTCTAAATTTAGTGATCTGTCGTTTAGCGGACGATCTTTTTGTAAGCAATTCTTTGTAACGTTGTTTACTTTCAGCCATTGTGAATAAATAGTTTTATAAACCTTAAAAATGATACGGGAATAACTTCCACAATAAAACTGAGAAAATGAAAGAATGAATTGGCTCACGTTCCTCGTCTCGTTGTCACCTGCCGACAAGGAAGCCGGTGCGCACGATCAGCTGTACGTCAACCGGACGGTCGGGAAGCTTTTCGCTCAAGCCGGGTGACCAGTATTGCTCAACGGGAAGTGACCTGGAATAGTCGGCACAATACGTACAACTAAATGCCAGCACAAAAAATGAAATTCCTAGAAGAGGTCAGACTGAGCCTATTTTATCTGAAATCTGAATTTAATAACGAAGCAGGATAGGAAATTACCTAATTAGAGTTCGTTATACTTTAACGAAGTACTCTAATCGTTATTCTAATATTTTTAACAATTTTATTTATTATTGAAGGTAGAAGAGAAAAAAATATCTGATGCAATATGTAATTCTTAGGGAATTTCGGCACTAATATGCACGAAAAATCTTTAATTTACACAAATGGAATGCTATTCTCAGTATTCTAATAATTATAATGGGTATTTTGGATGAATGGATGGATTTTATACAAAGGATGGGCACTTAACTTTGAGGCGACACGTCGACGCTCTGCTCGATGTGATGCTTTGGCTGCACCACTGCTCGAATCCTGGCTCCTTAAATTGACCAGGTGACAGTCCTCCAAACGCTGGAACCTGTAGCCTTTGTGCTCCACTGCAAGGCTCCAATCCTGAAGTTCGTTGCCGCTGCGCACGTGTCGTACTCGTACCGATTTAATTGAACTTGTTTTTTCTTTAGTTTCGCGGATTATTCTTTGTTCCCCTCATGGGCCACCATGTTATATCTTTAGAGGATACACTGGTGCCAATTAAAAGTCCCCAGAATCACAAAATACATTTATTGCAAAAATAAAGTGTTATAAGTATGACGATTGGTAGGCAAGTGACGTTCGTATATAGTACACTTGAAAGAAAAAAAAAAAACCTACTCCTAATTAATTGTTTAAGTAACTCGTACGACGCAGTGTATGTTTGCTATCACTTTTACTAAAGGCGTTAAGGCCTGAACACCACCAACCAACCAATATCACTTTTTTGCCCGACCTGGGAATCGAACCCAAGACCTCACGGTCTTCAGTCGCGCTTGCCAACACTAGACCAAAGGGGCAGTTATTAATAACAACAAAGAACAAAGAGGAAAGAGGAAAGAATTTTTTGTTTGTTTGTACTGGTTAGACTCCATAGCTCCTTAGGCTCCATACATTTGGCACCCACGTACCCAAAGTAAAACTAGTCGATAGATAGATAGTATTTAAAACTTACATAATTTAATAAAACTTAGTTAGGTACTGCCTCGGTAGCCTAGTGGTCCTAAGCGCGACTGCTACGCTAGATGTCTTGGGTTCGATTCCCAGGTCGAGCAAAAAGTGTAATTGGGTTTTTCTATGAAATTCTCAGTAGCAGCTCGGAGTTAGGAATTGTGCCCGGTTAATGGCAATAGGCTCGCCCCCTATTACATGGGACCTAAACATACCGGCGAACTGTGGGTGTACATTGTTACACCTCTGCCTAGCCCTTCGGGGAATACAGGCGTGATGGTATGTGTGTGTGTGTGTGCCATTTAGTTTTAGTATCTTTTTTGTTATTATTAAGGTTCCTTTTTATCTAATTTTACGGCTGTAAATATTTAATCTAGTTTTATTTCAATAAATCAGTTAGGTACTTAATGTTATGTTTTCTTATTTGGCTACCCATCTGATATCGAATTATTCACCTTGCTTTCCAAAAAACTTACATAATAGTGACATCAAAACATTTTATTCCAACTAATAGGTCTGATAATCATAAAAGTTATAGTTTTGTCGTATGGTTCCACTTATTAAGAACATACTTCGATTATTAGAATTAATGAAACTTTATTGCGGTCGTTCAACTTTTTTATATTCTATTTTTTAAGTTTAGCAAAACAAGGCATTTGGTGGAATAATTTAATTGGTATGGTTGTTTATTTTTCCTTCACATAAATAATATCGTAATGCAATACCTACAGCTAGGTATTTTGGAAATAGAAGCTTCATTTTGTCGAGTAATTCATAAATAAATCCTATTTTAGTTACCTATATTTAAGTAATTAAGTATGAATCCATATTTTTTACTTATTGCGTCTGAGATTATAATGCGATCGTTTTTAAACATACGGGAATTACTCCTCAGGACGCGTACCATAAGTTTGATCATCATCATCATCTACTTAGCCTTTGCCCAACCATGTTGGGGTCGGCTTCCAGTCTAACCGGATGCAGCTGAATACCAGTGTTTTACATGGAGCGACTGTCTATCTGACCTCCACAACCCAGGTTAGTGGGCAACACGATACCTCTTGGTTAGACTGGTTGTCAGACTTCCTGGCTTCTGACTGTCAAAGATCTACGAATGACAGTGGGACCAGCGGCTTTACGTGCTTTCCGAGTCATGGGGGTGTCACACCACCAACTTCCAATTTCCGCGCTGCTAATGAGCAAATCCTAATGTAAAAACCCAATAACACTTTTTGCCAGACCTGAGAATCGAACCCGGGATCCCAGTCGCGCTTGCGACCATATGCATAAGTTTGATGTGGCGTCGTAAAAAAAATTGGAAGGACTTGAGGGAGGACATTGCCCAGCAATGGGACAGCGTAGGTTAGAGGAAAATAAAATTTGCCGTTTTTTGATACAGAATCACACTACTGCAGCAAGCCTGTTTGAACTAAATCAAATTGTACAGGCCAAAATGTACCTAAGTTAGTAAGGAGTTAAGTTTAAAATGTATTACATACAGGCCCGGTATTTTGTATTCTGGCACTAACACTCGTTCTGCACCTACGTGTAATAGACATATGACATCCATCTCGAAGCCTTGCAATTTTAATAGAAAGCGTAATGTACTGACACGTCAGCCATTTTGAATGTAGACTAGTCGCAGTTGTACATGAATATGTAGCAGCTTACTTTGGATAATATTAAAAAAGAAACCGGCCAAGTGCGAGTCAGACTCGTGCACGAAAAAAGTCACGTTCGTTGTATGAGAGCCGCTTAAATATTTATTCTATTCTCTTTTTTCGTATTTGTTGCTATAGCGGCAACAGAAATTCATCATCTGTGAAAATTTCAACTGTCTAACTATCACGGTTCTTGAGATGAGATACAGCCTGTTGACAGACGGACAGACGGACCAACGGACGACCAGCAGAGTCTTAGTAGTAGTAGTATCGTAGTATCGTCGTTTTACCCTTTGGATACGGAACCCTAAAAATTGATGTTTGCCTACTCACCAGTATTATAAAAAAATACTACCCACACTTAAAACTCACATACATTAAAAAGGGGACTTGCAGGTCATACAAATATTTTTCTATCCTGGAAACGAACCGGAGACAATAAACTTTTATACTTGTTAAAAGCAAATTAAAAAATGGCAACATTAATTGTAATATACTGCAAGTTTTTAGAACAAAAAAAGGGATAAGTTATAAACATTCACACAATTATACAGAACCACAAACCAAATTCGTTAGCGTCAGTAAATAAATTGCAAAAAATTTTAATTTCTATCTCTCGCTACCTGAAACTTTATTTTCATCATGGCCGACCAACGCGTCCGCGGATAACGCAAAATGCAATAATCTCAACTCAATTTACGGTAGCTCGTAGAGCCACTTGATAAATATCGAGTTTTAAACAAATTTACACTCATTTGGAAAATCAGCATTTTCATGAGCACAGAACGTGGATATTTCAATATGTTAACCAGCGCCAATGTAACTGATTAAAAACATTCAAAATGGAGTCAAAGTCAATGTTAAATCATTTATTTCATTAAGACCATTAAAAGGCACTTTTGAACGTTGATTGTAGTTCCCAATTCCGAAAGGCAGTTTCGTATGAAGAAGAATGGGCCAGAAACTTGATACAATACTCATAAAAATAATGTTTTACAAGAAGTTATACAGATACATTAATTAAATAAATTATATCACAGTCTCAATCTCATATCAGCGACAATCAATGTCAAATACTGTAAGTAAATAGAGGCGTTTTTCTCAGACTGAGATTGCGATCGTTCTTAAAAGTTAGTAGCATTGTTCCGTTGACATTTTGTTGACACAAGTGTTTGTAAAAGATTTTGTGGTTTGACTTTTAAGTAAGTAGGTACATTATTTATATTTCGCTTGACCTAGCTAGGCCTCTGCAATTCCTTTCACCTATGGTGCAACAAACTATTTTTACAGAATTAAGATAAGTTCAGGAAATTGATAAAATTAACTTCATTGCGTGCAATAATTCTGTTACCAACAATTATTCAAAATAAAATACCTTTCGAAAAATCTCTGCCGAATCGAGTTAAATTGGCTAGAAATTCCAGCTCTATAAATCCAGGTTGCATCGAAGCTGGAAATACAAGCAAGCCTTTGGGATGTGGAGGCATCGTGGTGGAAGGCGACGAGAAGCGGGTCCCCACAGGCGGCCCTCGAGTCTTGTGATCTTGTCATAATCTCGGAGACCGCACCAATCTTGCTATTACCAACAGCGATGCGGTTACATGAATGTATGAAACAAATGACTGGATACACAGATCAGCTATTAAGTGGGTTTTTAGAACAAAATGGACTCTTCCTATGCGATGTCGTCTGTTTATGTAAACTTAAAAAAACCGGACATCTGGAAAAAATTAAGATGTTTCCGGATGCCACTGGAAATAAATTAAAAAAATATTTTTTAATATGTTAATTTTTTTCTTTAGTTAAGTATTACTTTAAAATTTTGACTTATCTCTCAATTGATCGGAATTTGCCGGACTGTTTTTGAAATCAACTTCCAGGCGACCCCCGGACGCCCTTTAAAGCTAAACTATGAAAAATCCAAGGATTCCCGGACGCATGACAGCTCTGGTAAAAACCGTCATCATCCAGCTATGTAGAAATAATCACCCCCAAACCCAAGCTTTGGTGATGAGGCTTTTTACTCTCTGTAAAGGTTAACGACGTCTGTATTACATTCAGTGATATATTGATGCGTCCTTGTACGGGGATTAATTTTGTAATTGAATTGTTTCAAAACCTATAATGCGAAAAATCAATTTATAGTTACTGCGTGTTTATTACCGATTGCGTCTTCTAATGGGATCTTGATATATATTTTTTGAGCAATAGATTACCTAACTACCTACATAATAAAGCATTATTATGTGAAGTGAGGCTGTTGTTTATTAATTTTATGACCTAAAACTTTGTAATTAATCTACTCACATATCAATTATTATAATGGACCATACATAGGGCGACCAAAACACACGTGTGATCATCATTTGCCTAGCCTTTTCAGTTGGCTTCCAGTCTAACGGGATGCTACTGAATACCAGTGTTATACATGGAGTGACGGCCTGTCTAGCGTCCACAACCTATTTAGTGGACAACACGATAGTTACCTCTTGGTAAGACTGACCTAAAACCCTGCCTCGTGGGATGATCATTTTTCCTAACCAAACCGCACAAACACCTACCACATGAAAGGTTACTTCTGCTTTTATGTGTATCGGCCCTAATTGTACTGTTCACAGAGCTTAAGAATAGCAACGAAATTGTCTAAAGAACCTTTTATTAGAGTTCAGCGATTCAAGACAGACTAACTTTAGGAACAATCGTGTAAATGTAATGCCTGTAATTTACTTCAATTTTTTTAAACCGCCGAGATGAGATTGCGGCTGAGTTTGAGGTTAATTTGTAGAATTAGCTTTTAGTGGTTTTTCAGAGAATATAATTAATTCTCGGGCTAGTGACAGCTGTCATTACGCTGCCGTATTGATAATGGATAAATAATAAATTTATATTTAATTACCCCATCTACAAAAGGGCCACAAAATACTCAAAAACTGTTTGTTGACTTGATACATTTTATCGTTTATTTTTTCCAAATATTATCACGCCATGTTTCGTGATTCGTGTCAGATAGGATCAGAGACTTGTATAGTTGCATGATAACGTACAAAAAGATAAAGGAAAGGTACCTACACAACTTACCCTTCCACAATCTAATAACTTGTAAAAAGATAAAGTGAAATTTAAAAAAAGAAATAAGTAAAAGTTAAGGTAGGTAATGTGAAAGTCAGAAGCTATTCTATTTTTTTTTTAATTTTTTAAGTTAGTTCTACTTAATTAAACGAGCCCACAATATCTCAATAATTCAATTAAATATACCAAATGTGGTACACTGCTATAGAACAAAAACGCAAAAAAAAAAAAATTCGTTAAATATCCAAAATGGTTGGTTTGTTTTGGAAAAACTAGACTCAACTTTAATCGTCATTGGCTGCAACGTCCTACGTAGGTACTTGCTTAAAAAATCGGTAAATCTAAAATTATGTGAGCCATAAATAAAAAGCGAGCCTAAATCTTTTTGCGCATGACATGTTCAGTCTCAAAGCTAAGCAATTTTCGGTAATGAGTCCGTGGGATTTGGAGCAATATGACGTATCATCCGGCATCGGTCACGAATTGACCATCGCTCGCCAGATACAGAGCAAAATAAACCAAGTTTTTTATTTGAAAACGTGAACACGCATCAATCACATTTTTTCTGACGTAAATGGCTGTTGACGGCTTTTTGGTCAATTTTGCTCATAATAGTAGTTTGATTTAAAAAAGTAAATAATTTTTGAAGGCTTTTAGAAAAAAGGCCCTTGTTGTAACATAGGAATAATTTGTGTTTTTACTTTTTAATGTTCCGACCTTTTTTACTACACTTTTACTTGTATAATAAAAAGTATAAAAAAAATGCCATTCCTTTTAATAGTTTCGAAAAAAGCTCTCTAAAAAAGTTTAATAGTCTGGTCTTAATTTATTTTTAAAATTTTCAATTTTTTTTTTTTTTTTTTTCCATAACGCCTGTGTTTGCGATGCATATTTTTTTTAATCTTAACTTTCTTTCTACTTCTATTATAAACGTAAAAGTTTGTGTGAGATGACGATGGATAGATGGATGGTTCTCGAAATTAGCAGTTTGACACACAATAGATTAACATCATATAGGATCATTTTTATTCCGTTTTTGTGTTCCAATTCCGCAAACTGCAAAACTAGCTAGCGCGAATGAAATTGCGGGCAAAAGCTAGTCTCCATATAAATGCAATTTAGATCTTAAGTTACGAAGCATCACAAATTGTTACGCGCATCTAACACTGTAACAAAGTCAAATGATCTGTAACCACAAATAAACTTGAACTAGTGGCACTGACTCTCAGTGCCCTTGCCTCGCTTGTTATTAATTACCGACTTTGCCTTCACGTCTGTCTTAGTACGAAAAATAACAATGATTGTTTTAGTTAATAGCTTCCGAAACCAATTGCACGTGAGGCTATATACCCGTTGCTAAATACAAGTTTCAGTTACTAATTTTACACTTTAAATTAGGCGATTGTAAGTAACGATCGATCTTAAACTTTAGACCGATCTTTGGAGTAACCAGTCAATGGTCGAGTTTGCTATCTGTAATCTTGAGATGGCGAGTCTTAAGCTGCAGTCCAAGATCTTGGCTTCTTCTCTTTTAAGCGTATCGATGGCAAATGGAATAATATATATAAATAAATAATATATGTTTTTTTTTATGTCTTAAACGTGGATTAAGACATACATTATTAATTTTGACCGTAAAACAGCACTTTCAGAGTTTTCAAAGAGTACTTTTTTTAACTGGCTCATATAAAAAACTTTATTTTACAGCTGTGCTTTACCCGGTAGCATCGGGAGTCATTAATGAGATTGAGGCTTTACTTAGGCAGAAAACGTTCGAGTGACAACAACTAGAATAAAGAAAGGAAGGAATAAGGAGAATAAAGGTTCTGCCCTTGACGAAGACAAGAGTCAAAGAAAAAAAAACAAAGCCTAAGACACTAAGCAATAAAGTACATTTTAATCAGTAAAAAAAAATCATAATCGGACCAGTAATTCCAGAGATTACCTCTTACAAACACAAAAACATAAAAACAAACGAACTTTACCTCATTATAAGTATGTAAGCATCTTCACTCCTCCAATAATCGTCTTCTACGATGTCCTTCTCACCGCTCTGGTTTTCTTAAATCTTCTTTTCTTGTCCAGGCGGTTTTCCTTTGGAATGCGCTTCCTCAGAATATCAGGATGGCTACCAGTCGTTATATATTCAAAGTAAAAGCTCGTGAACACTTGCTTATGAAGTTGGCAGACTCGTCTCACAATTAGTTTCTTATATTTCTCCACCAATGTATTTTTTGGCTTTCTCTACTCTGTATATTTTGTTTGTATGTATGAATACATGTATTTATTATATTTTATTCCTGGAAACTTTCTGTTTCTTGCACCTACTATGTTTTGTCTCTGCATCACCCTAAGGTTGACTGGTAGAAAATGCCAAAGACATTAAGTCCGCCTTTGTACAATTTATTATTTACATTATGTGCAAAAAGTTTTAATAAATAAATAAATAATACTAGCTTCCGCCTGCGACTGCGTCCGCGTCAAATTCGATATTATGTATTGGGACCCGTACATTTTTATGGGATAAAAAGTATTCTATGTGTTATTCCACACTACAATCTATCTCAGGGCCAAATTTTATCCAGATCCGTCCAGCCGTTTAAGCGTGAAAGAGTAACAAACATCCATACATACTCACTAACTTTTTGTAATATTAATATAGATAAATGGGCACGCCTTAATAGAGGCGGTAAGTCCCCTCTTTGAGGAGTGGCTGGAGAGGCGCCACGGCGCCCTCACCTACCGCCTGACGCAGGTCCTCACCGGACACGGGTGTTTCGGGAGGTTCCTGCACCTCATCGGGCGGGAGGAAACGTCCGGGTGTCACCTCGGGCTCGAGACGACTCCCGGCCATCGTAGATACTGGCCTGCGGACGGTGAGCAATGGGTAGCTCACCGTTACGTTGCATAACGACAGGCCGTGTCGACGGCGCGTTCGTGTTCCACGCGCGCCTCAAAGAGATGTCAGCAAAAGGAAGGGGCCACTGAGGGCCGATGCCTGCCGGGGCTGCGGGTTGTTCGCAAGAGATACCGCGCCCCCGGAACGCAAAGGGCACAAGAAGGAACATGGGTGGGTTTTAGTCAGTAAAAGCCTGACACTCCCTCCCGCCCCGCCCAGGGCGGGAGAAGTTATTTGATGATTTCCCACCCACCAAAAAAAAAAAAAAAATAATAAAAAATAATAAAAAAAATATAGATAAATGTAGGTAAATATAATACTGAAAACAAAGCTGCAAATATTGAAACTACATACCTAATCTTTACATACTTATCTAGGTACTTATTATGTAGATGGCTTGGTACTTAGTGCTTGCATTTAGCGACACGCATTACCATTTTATATCCAGAAGCCATTCTAATGAATGCATTTTATCAGTCACGTTCTTTAAGCTATAAAAACTGATGAGAACCGCTCTAGGTCATAGTAAGCATTAATTTAATCATTGAATTATATATTCCAATTAACACTTGTTCTTAATATAATAGGAATCAAAGCGATGCTTCCAATCAATCAATTACGTGTACCTAAGTTCCTGCAACAGTAACTTGTTATGAAACCATTGTTGTACATTTTAAAGTCACTAAAAGACTGATTATTGCTTTTTTATAAATAAAACAGCTTACGCCCGCGACATTGCCTGGGTGGTTTTAATCTTAATATATTCTTCTTCTTAGCGAATCGATGGCAAATTGTAGATTAAATTATATTATTTTGTTAGTGGACTGTTTGGCCCCAATTAAAGCTGGATTAATATTAGTTAAACTTAATACAATAAAGTTTAAGAGTGGTTTTGTTTGTTTAAATGCACTAATCGATGTAATCACCAGTTTGATCGGAGAAATTATTTTTGTATGATGATAGCTAAATTCATGAAGAATATTAAAGGCGTTTTAAAATCACGCTACGACACTCGGGGGCGGAGCAGTAACTGAAGATCTAACAATAACAAACAAAACAGTTGACAAAAACAACGCGAACGAAGGGCAGAAGCTAGTAATATATGAAATAATAAAATTACAGTAATAAGATTCAGTCATACAATACACGCACTCTAAATAATTATTTATCTGTACAATCGTGGTAAAAGTTGGTACGTTCCAAACTATGTACTTCAAACTTCGTGATACTAAGCAATTCTCGCATCCTACATTTCCTAAAGATACCGTATCAACGTGCCAAGTTTTCTACACTCAGCAACATTGAAAGAAGACGGTAAAGAAAAAGTGCAAAAAGAAGCATCGTTAGAGCTCACTGACCCATTTCTGTCCCGTTGCGGAGCGATACGAGAAATGAGCGCTCATTTACCAACTAGCTCAGCTTACGAAATATAATGCTAACCATTTAATAAGCGTTCAATTCTTCTGTCAACAATCGCTCGTCTTTTATTTTCTAAAGGAAAAGTCATAGTTCACGACTTTTGCGGTCTGAAAATGTCAAAATGTCGTAATGAGGATGGTTACAACAAACTCTTTTCACTCCTTTCCGGGTACTTTTTCATAGAATGTCACCACTGAATGAGACGTTATCATGGTTCTTGTAAAACGGAATAACTGCACAAATATTTTTCTGATTAATTTTAATAATAACATACAAAGAAAAAAGACTATTGCCCGTAGGTCTCGTGGTTGCAAGCGCGACTGATGACTGGTCCCGGGTTTCATTCCCAGGTCGAGCAAAAAGTGTTATTAGGTTTTTCCATTAGGATTTGCTCAGTAGCAGCCCGGAGTTTGGACATTGGTGGTGTGGCACCCCCGTGCCTAGGAAAGCACGTAAAGCCGTTGGTCCCGACTGTCTTTCGTAGATCTTTGACAGTCGTTACGGATAGTCAGAAGCCAGGAAGTCTGACAACCCGTCTAACCAAGAGGTATCGTGTTGCCCAATAACTAGGTTGTGTAGGTCAGATAGGCAGTCGCTCCATGTAAAACACTGGTATTCAGCTACATCCGGTTAGACTGGAAGCCGACCCCAACATAGTTGGGAAAAGGCTAAGCAGATGATGATAAAGGAATAAAACTATGGCTTCTGCCGGTGACTTCGTTTGCGTGGACTTTAGAATTAGGGCATAGTCCTAACATATGTATAATATAGTGTATACTAAATTTCGGCTGATTCTGTTCAGCCGTTTAAGCTTGAAGGAGCAACAAACATCCATCCATCATCACAATCTTTTTTGTTTATATAAGTAATGGGATTTACATATAAATGGTATATCACCAATCCCTTTAATATCGTTAATTATTGCAGTCCGATAAGTATAGTTGGCTAATAGCCGAGGGCCACATCAGCAGGCTAAGATGCATAGATACAATACCGGAACGAAATAGAGCAGAAATAACGTTGCAACATCGTGTACCTAGTTACACTTAGGTACAAACTTAGTACTTAGAAAGCTGATAACTGCCGTGTAGGAACACTAGGAACTATTGTTATGTAAAAGAAACATTCGTCTTTTGGCCGCTTTCTTGGTAATGTTTATAAGTAAGGCCTGTATATTTTGCTCAAAATACAAGGCGAAGGGGACATTATGACGTAAACTTTTACTATCGATTCAGTTTGTGATAGATATTTTTTTAAAGACAAACAATTGGAGAACTGTTGCCATAATTAAAAACATTCAAGATTTTGTAAAATAGAGGCCTTTTTGACAGATTTCCATACATACCATCACGCCTGTATTTTCCAAAGGGTTAGGCAGAGGTGTACCAATGTACACCCACAGTACGCGCCGGTATGTTTAGGTCCCATGTAATATGGGGCGAGCCTATTGCCAATAATCGGGCACAAGTCCTCACTCCGAGCTGTAGCGAGAATTTCATAAAAAAACCCAATGACACTTTTTGCTTGACTCTGTTTAACAGATTGAGATTGGGATTAGAATGTAAACATTTCTAGAAGTTACTAGAACCACGTGTCTGAGAACTTTAGAGGGAAGTGTTGCATGACTATTCCCCCTTCATAGCTTAGAACAGTCCCATCTTCAAGAGCAAAATAATTACTTTAGCAAGTAGGAATCCTTGGAAAGCTTTTATAAACTTTAAATTGGAGCACGAACTATGCACTATGAAGGTTACCACCAAACGTGAGCCTCCCATTATGTGAACTAACAATCAGATCCGACACATGAAAGTCAAAGTTCAAGCTAAGTGAATAAAAAGTACGCTAGATATCTTCGAAACAGAAACGAATACTGCATTTTAAGATACCATTATTACTATAGACAAAACGTTAGTAATATCTATAGAGCTCTTTGTGAAGGAGCTTGTCTAGAAACCGTCCCGTCTGAGGACCTAGCCGAGCACAGAGAATATAGTAGTCGCCACGAGTCGTGATCACAAATGTCAAATTAATTTTCGGGATTTCGGGTTCTCCGAGATGCTACTGAGAATTTCATAGAAAAACCCATAAACATTTTGCTCGACCTGGGAATCGAACCCCAGACCTCTAGCGTAGCAGTCGCGCTTAGGACCACTAGGCTAGCGAGGCAGTTAACTCTACACACATTATGATTATTTTTTTAACATTCCAATCCTTTGTAAATCCTGCGGTTTCTGCCTGACCTTATAACTCATGATCAACATGAAGCCATAATCTTGACACTTTTTATTTATTTATATGTTCCATAATTGCGTTACTAATTCGTAAATAACGTGCTGTAAATCATTTGGCGCACGCAAAAATTAACTTTGAGAGTGTGATGGTGATGATTCTAATTACCTAAGTGCCTAAATACTACCTACATGAATCTTCGGCAATTTTTTAAATCGAATTTATTAAATCAATGTTTATTTTTCAAGCATTCTAATAAAATAATTAAGGATTTTCCATTCTATTTTTACTGCATCAAAAGCACGATCTTAGAAATTAAAATCACTATACCCGTATTTACTGCAAATTATTCTAAAACACATGAATTTTTGTTCGTAAAAGTTGAACAATACATTCGTTAAAGTCGGTTTGGTCGAGTCTTGAAAAAACACTTGTTTTGACCGCGACTTCGTCCGCGTGAACTTTCTTTCGGCTCCTTTTAATAACAAAATATACATAGCCTATGGCTCAGTGATAATGTAGGTATATTAAGTTCTATTAGCGAATTTTCAAAATCGCACCAGTAATTTCGGAGATTAGCGCTTTCAAACAAACAAACTCTTAAGCTTTATAATATTAGTTCAGATTAAATTAATTTTTAATTTATCTTGTTGCAGGTAGGAGCAAAAAGTACGCGACGCCACCATTTGAGGCGGACTTGGAACCGAGTGGTTACAATCGTAAGCTATACAAATAGTTTTCACTTTAACTGCACTTCTACTGCCTGACATTTCTTTCTCAAAATGTTCTTGTACTTATGGCTTTATTGTTCCACTCGATTTTCACACTTATCTGTATCAAAATACGGTGTATGGGACATTGTAAAAAAATCTGCTGTTAGCATACAAAAGTGCAACACCTACATATGTATATTATGGTTAAAATGTATGAAGTAGCTGATATTTTTTATTAACCGGTGAAATATATTAACTCTAGAGCGAGTCCGGTCAACCCCAAGCCTGCGGGTTTTAGCCTGCGGGTAGGGAAGACATTTTGATAACCGCCAGAGTCTAAAAAATTTGGCTCGCCTAGAAAATCAGTTAGCCAGCCTTGCTCTAGAGGATCTCGAATCATATACCTACTCAATCCAAGGTAAATGTTTTCGTTACGATGTCCCTCCACCGCGAATACCTTTTAGCAATTCAAATTGCATTTCCAACCTTTTTATCCTTATCTTTAAACCATACATACAATCATTTACATTGAGTATCTAACAGATACTGTCAATGAATAAACAAGGCCTTTCCAATATTTGATTGACAGTAACCAAAATATTATTACAAGTAATATTTTGCTAAGTTTATTTATAGTTTTATTATGATCATTTATTTATTTTATATACATATAATTTACATTTTTAAATATTAATATAAAAAATATAAAAACATTTAAAAATATAAAAAATAGTAGCCCACCGGTATCGGGAACAGGGTCCAAGCTACCGGTAGTCAGGGCTCCTGAGAAAGGAATCGCCTAACAATACGCGCCGTGTCTAGGAGTACCGCTTTCTGAATCAAGCCCTTGATCCAACTGCCCAACGAGAGCCTCCTCAGGTGATGGTCGAGGCTCTTGGCTATTACGCCATTAACCGTCACGACTATCGGCACAATGATTGCTGTACTCACATCCCACATATCGACAACCTCGCGAGCCAGGTCAAGATACTTAATTTGTTTATCTTTCTCAGCTTTCACGAGGTTCTCGTCATGTGGGACCGTAATATCAACAATCATTGCGCGACGCTCTAATCGATCTACCACCACTATGTCAGGCTTATTGGCAACAATAGTCCTGTCAGTGATGATAGATCGATCCCAATACAACGTGATATTGCCATTTTCAAGAACTGGGTCGGGCACATACCTATAGTACGGTACTTCTAATTCAACAAGACTGTATTTCAGAGCAAGTTGCTGGTGGATAATCCTGGCTACAAGGTTGTGTCTATGTAAATAGTCTCCGTTAGCCAGACGAGAACACCCAGATATAATGTGACGGATTGATTCCCCCGGACGGTGGCATGCCCGACAAATGTCAACCGTGCCGTCCTTCACAATATACCTCCGGTAATTGTTCGTCATCATAACTTCGTCCATAATAGCACAGACAAAACCTTCGGTTTCTCCAAAGAGGTCACCATAGCGCAGCCAGGATACGGACGCCTTGAAGTCTACATCCGGCCCATGTAGGACCCGATAGTAGCGCCCGTGAAGCTCCTTGCTCTTCCATACCTCCCTGCGATCATTAGTATCTAATACTATAGGTTTGCGCCAGTTCTCATTCGCTAAAGAGAGCGGGGTGAGGCCCTTGTCCACAGAGACCACATCTCGGTGCATCCCCACATCAACTTCCAGGAAGTAGTCCCTGAGACTGCATATCTCACGGTTGTGTAGGGTTTTAGCATTTAAGAAGCCTCGACCTCCACACTTCCGCGGGATATACAGTCTCATTACTGATGACCGTGGGTGATGCATCCGATTTGCGGTCAATAATGAGCGGACCCTCCTATCCAGGGCGTCAAGTTCTGTCTGAGTCCATTTGAGTATGCCGAAAGAGTACATCAAAACTGGCATGACCCAACCGTTGAAGGCGCGCACCTTGTTGCCGCCTGATAAAAGACTATTTAAAACTTTATTAAGGCGGCCAAAGAAGCGTTCCTTCAACAATTGCTTCATGTTGGTAGCATTGATGCCCAACGCTTCCGACATACCCAAATACTTGTAGGTTTCAGTTGAGGAAAGGGACCTAAGGTGTATGGAATCCGAGAGTTGGATTCCCACAGATTCCATAATCTCCCCTCGCTTCACATGCATGACTGCACATTTGTCCACACCAAATTCCATCCTGATGGCACTACTGAAAGTTTTAGTTACCTTCAGTAGCTCCATCAGTTGCAAATTGTTGGGGGCAAAGAGTTTCAGATCATCCATGTAAAGGAGGTGAGATATGACCTGACCACCTCTTCTCAACCGATAGCCCAGCCCCGAACCCTCCAGCAGTGTACTTAGAGGGTTCAAGGCTAAACAAAACCACAGTGGACTCAGACTATCGCCCTGAAATATACCACGCTCGATCCTTATTGGTTCGCTGTTTTCTCGGATCTGCCGACATCCTGGATAGCGTAGGACCGTCCTCCATTGCCCCATACACGACATCAAGAAGGTGCGCAGAGTTGTATCCACTTTATACAATTCCAACACCCTCATGAGCCATGTATGTGGCACCGAGTCATAGGCCTTTTTATAGTCTATCCAACATGCCGATAGATCCCTTCGAGAACGACGAACTTGCTGGTTAATGGCCATATCAATGAGGAGTAGCTCCTTAGTACCACGGGACCTATTCTTACATCCATTTTGAGAGGCAGACATGATGGAATTATTATCAATATGTTCATTGATTTTAACTCTCAAGATAGATGTAAGAACTTTATAGACCGTCGGCAATCAGGTGATCGGTCTATAATTTTTGGGTTCCGTAGTATTACCCGATTTATGGAGCAGGTGGGTTATTCCAGTTGTTAAAAACTGGGGTAACGATCCAGACTCTAAGGCTGATTGGAACTGGGAAGCCAAGCGAACGTGCGATCTTTGTAGCCATTTAATCCAAAAATTGTGCAGTCCGTCCGGTCCTGGAGATTTCCAATTAGGCAACGGACGAACTGCACGAGCTACGTCTTGGGGGCTGATCGTAATTGCCCCCATTTGCGGTATGGGATCACACACTCGCTCAACCTCCCGAGTCCAATCGCCCTCAGTGTGGCTGACAGGCACCGACCAGATGCTGCGCCAAAACGAACACATGGCATCATCATCCGGCAGACGCGCATCAGTCACACCTTGGTCTGGCCGCTCCCAAGCCCTGTAGACCCACCTCTCATCGCTCTGGAATGTGCGGTTCTGGGTGTATCGCTCCATTCGCCGCTTGTACCGACGAATACGGTTTGCCCATGCACATATCTTCTGCTTCAGGAAGTCAATACGTTCTGTGACGCAGGATAAATAATCTCGAGGATCAATATCAGTCCCCGAGAATGCCCGCCTCACAAAACGCATCACTCTAGGGCGAATATTGCCCTCCCTGAAGCAGATTAGCTTGCCGATGAGTGCTCTAGCCCTATCGATACGAAGCTCAATCCTGCACTGCCAAGCTGGTACGACTGGTTTTGGTCGTGCAGCTCCGCCACTGTTGGGAAATTTGACATGAGCTACACGACATGCCGCAACAGCCGCGCAATATAAGATTGAGTGGGTATCGACAAGGTCCTTGCTGCTGTCAAAACAGTTTGACAGCTGCGAATCTAGAGCACACACCAACGCTTTATTTTTGTTGTGCATCGGCAAACGTGGTAGTCGTGGTCTAAGCTCCGGTGGTGTGAAGCGATATTCCCGGAACGCATCCTCCAAAGCACTCCTCAACTGTTCATTGCATTGGGAACTCACGGAAATAGCCACGTCATCATCCACTTCATCAACGCGATCAGGTCGCGGCGACTGCATTGTACTAGACAAACTTTGCGGTTGGACCACAACCGTGTGCTGTGACAAAGCAGGTGTAATATGACTACTCCGTGATTCGAGCCGAAGTCGATCAAGTACAGTGTTATTCAACATATGATTACGTTGTATAGCCCGCACCTGATCCGATAGTCGCTGTGCCGACACGTTGACAGTTGGTTCAAGCACCTGAAACAGAGAGAGCATCCGACCACGGTACGCAGTCAGGTTACTTCCCCCCTCTGTAGCCCCAAAGTATGAGCGCATGACGTTCTCATTAACAGACTGTGTCCATCTCATGCGCTGCACACTTCCACCGGCAGCGGGGACCCTATCAGAAGCCAGTGGGCCTCGGGATCCCAAGCACGTCGGTGGCCGGCGTCCTCCCCGTCGTCGAGCAGGTGGTGGCGACGACAGCGGAGAGAAATACTCGTCGCTCGAGCTCGACGCAACTGTCGTGGCCGGTGTGGCAGCACTCACAGTGGGGCTGGATTCCGACGGCGGCGAGGCGGAGCTGAGCAACGAGTCCGGGGATGACAATTGTGCATTTTTGCGAGCTCTGGCGCGTGTCAACATTCCTGTTTTTCTTTTACATTTTGACTTGATTTCATGATGACGGTCTTGACAGCCGTCACATTAAAAATTCATAGTTTTCCTACGTTTTTTTCTCATGACGACTGTATTTGCAGTTTGTACTATTACTTCAAAAGTTTTATGGAAATCCTGGTTGATATGGTTTACTGTTAAAATCCAAAAATAGGGCAAAATGGGAAATATAAAAATTTAAATTTTTAGACAGGTCTTGTCGATTCAAGTGTTGCCAGTTTATTTTAATTAATACGTAATACGGTCATCCTCGCATCTCATAGTAACATCAGTCACATTCACTGCATGGGCCTCTTGCCGAACAGTGACACTTTCGCATATTAAAACATCTGCATTTTCTCTTGGTTTATTTAAATTGAGTATTAACGACTGTACTTACTTATACAGGGTGTAATAAGACACGTCACAAAGTGGGCACTAACTACGCATTAGGCAAAAAAATTTGCTGGGACAGGATTTTTCTTTTTTGGTGTGCAAAATTACTCTTTATGATAGTGTGCATGAAACTTGTATTTTCAGGTTGCATACAACTGTTTTAGGAGTAATTGAACTTTAGTTATAACATTTAAAGCTGGTTATCGTAAAAAGATGTGACCAAAAAGTAAGTAACCTTTGACCTTCAATATGGTATGGCAACCAACAGTTTCCCGGGTATGGTCACGATAAAAAATAGTCGCAATAATGGGATGCTTAGGTTGCTTTCGGTTTGGTTATGTCTGTGTACACCCTTTAGGTACCTATATGAGAAACAATGACGTGCCGCTGCTCTCAATATTACATTGTTCTGTTAATATGGTTATTTATGGATACATGTAACGATCCGCCCTGTTTCCATTCAAGTTGCAAGGCTGTATTTTTTACCCCACTGCGCAGACAGGGTTAAATTTTTTCGAATAGTTTCCGAATGGATATGGTTTAATAATTGACTCATTCGATATTTTATTTATATCTTCATAAATAATGCACTAGTATTGAGGTGTAGGTATACAAAAAAATCAGCCATACCTACGCATTTAATTTGTATTCAGGCTCAGGTTATACAATATTCATGAAGTTATACAACTAAATAATATGGTAATACAAATTTTAAATATAGCATCTAGTGAACCGAGATCCCAGGGTCGCCATGACCACGTCATTTTTGACCTACGAAAAAACGAAGAAGGTTCTTAATTCGACGCGTATATATATATTTTTTTGTTATGTATGTTCATGCATAACTTTTTACAGAGTAGTCCGTTTTCGATAATTCTTAATTTCGTAGTAATATTATAGGTTATAGCCACAAATAATTATAAATACTGGCCCGTGGACGGTGAGCAATGGGTAGCTCACCGTCCTTACGTTGCATAACGACAGGCCGTGTCGACGGCGCGTTCGTGTTCCACGCGCGCCTCAAAGAGATGTCAGCAAAAGGAAGGGGCCACTGAGGGCCGATGCCTGCCGGGGCTGCGGGTTGTTCGCAAGAGATACCGCGCCCCCGGAACGCAAAGGGCACAAGAAGGAACATGGGTGGGTTTTAGTCAGTAAAAGTCTGACACTCCCTCCCGCCCCGCCCAGGGCGGGAGAAGTTATTTGATGATTTCCCACCGACCAAAAAAAAAAAAAATTAATTATAAAAAAAAACTTTTTATAACCATAACCACAAACGGAATCAAAGCCGCCAACTTCCGAAGCTGAAGTTGTTTTTCAGTTTTTAGGTTTTGAAGGCGGTTGTCTTTTTTAGCATTTTTGTTTTGAGAATGTAGGTAGGTATAGCTACAGGTAGGTACTTGTTAGCCTTAATGCTAGGCCATTTTTAAAGTATCAGGCACAAAAGGTACCTTAATCACTTACGTTCAACTCTGACGGAAGATTTTTACTATAGACTAGCTTCTGATCCCGACTTCGTCCGCGTCAAATTTTAGCCCTCTTAAAATGACGTATGTCGGACGGCTCTGGAATCTTAGATCATAGTCAGTATGTAAAAGATAAAATAACATATATTATGCAAATAAATAGGTGGGTCTTGATGACGAACATAGACACGCTTTTTAGGGTCCCGTACCCAAATGGTAAAAAGGGACCCTATTGCTAAGACTTCGATGTCCGTCTGTCTGTCTGGCCATCTGTCACCAGGCTGTATCTCATGAACCGTGATAGTTAGACATTCAAAATTTTTACAGATAATGTATTTCTGTTGCCGCAATATCAAGAAATACTAAAAAACAAAATAAAGTAACTAATTAAGGAGGCTCCCATACAACAAACGTGATTTTTTTGCTCGATATTGATTACCACAACAGGTAGAAGCTTAAAAAATTCACAAAATATTTAGTTATATATATTCACTTTAAAATAAATAATAAAATTAAATAAAACAAATATTTAAGGGCTCCCTTACAACAGACATGGTTTTTTTGCCGTTTTTATAAATAACGGTACGGCACCCTTCGTGCGCGAGTCCGATTCACACTTGGCTGGTTTTATTTATTATCTTTGTCTATCCTGCCTATTGCAATTATACAAAAGTTGAAATGACATTAATCATTTTAAAATAAAACTTTTAAGAATACCGTGCGGTATTCTTAAAAGTTTAATTTTAAAAGGATTGTGTTGTTATATGTGTTGTAAAATATTAATTAAATTTTCCGATAAATCTGTCATTATCAATGACGACGATATCAGGGGGGCAATTCTGCAAAATTTTGGAACAATCACAATTTAATTTCAGTTTCAATGTGTCAAAAATGCCCTACATTTTTAGACATTGTCACTGAGATGAGATTGTGACTGGATTTTTAACATTTTTAATACTAATTAAAAATGTTCAAAATCGAATTGACGTTCGAAAGTAACAATATCTTTGTTACATGAAACGAGAGATTTGTTATTATTATTAAAAGTATTTTATTAGTTCGACCTAGCAACATTGTATTATGTCTGTTCACAATTTAAAATAGTCACAAAAACTGATGACTAACTCAAATAAAATTTAAAATAAAATCTTAGATCTTGAGATGTAAATGTCATCAATGCTGAATAGTCTTTATGAGATATCGTTTTAAGTGATACCTATCTACATAAACCAATGCACCATGCGAACCGGCCAGGTGACATTTGAACTAGCTGTTATCCTGCGAAGGCCGAGCCCAGCTTCATGCATTCTGCACACAATATCAGGTTGCCTATTCAACCACCCGGGACCAAATACTTTTTGTGCTCCGACTGACGCATACAAAATTAAAGAGCTCTGCTTTGCAACGGCTCTTTTAAAAAATTATGAATAATGAACGAAATTTTTTGGCACTTGTCCATGAGAATTATCCTAGGAGTGAGTGCTGATTTATTAAAATCTTTGACTTTTGGTAGATCGCTTTTGACTGAAAATACTTTATCAAGATGTAAATGTTTGTTTAGTTTCTAGAAGTATGAGGAGTGTAATAAAACGATACACTCAGCCGAAACTTACATGTTGTCCTTCAATATACTGAGATAATGAAAGTCAAGGTTAAAAAAGAAATGTACGGTTTTTTACAAAAAATAGTTTTTTTTATAACTGAACTTTAAATACTCCCCTGGCCCCTGTACCGTTCCATGCACCCATAATATGTATACATATAAGTAATTTCCCAGCTCAAATTTTTGCTCAACGCTACCTAACTTGATGGTCAGTACGCGTAATTAAAAGCTATCCTATGATTTGTCATTTTACACCTCGTTTATTTCCACATATTACCTCTTATCCTGTGACTAAACGGGGACAATTATTGTTAAGCAAGTGCTGAATTTACTCAATGCCAAAATAGCCTATCAAATAGCAATAAAAGATTCCACAAGTCCAAAATTTCATACAAATGTTACACAAGAACGCAGCTCGCGCGGTAATTATATGTGGTTTCTTGTAAAAGTCAAGGGCGCGATGAACACTGGGCACTCGAAACGTCGCTATTCGATTGAAATCCACATACCTGACAATCGACCGCTCACCACGACCCGTTTGACTTTATATCTTTTATTTTCCATTTACATACAGGATCCTAAAGTTTTATACGTTGGTATTTGAGTGTGTGCGAAACGACAGCTGCGGTGCACCCCAGGAAGGAAACCATAGTAACGCCCTCTTTCGACATATTTTGTTGTACGGTTACCAACCAACTGTTCTCAAATTTAGATTTTTATTTGCAATGATTTATTGTTTTCAGTGAAGCAGTTATTTTCACGTTAAAAGTGGTAGACGAGGTTATATATATATACCGTCACTCCTGTATTCCCCGAAGGGTTAGGCAAAGGTGTAACAATGTACACCCACAGTTCGCCGGTATATTTAGGTCCCATGTAACAAGGGGCGAGCCTATTGCCATTAACCGGGCACAAATCCTAACTCCGAGCTGCTACTGAGAATTTCATAGAATAACCCAATAACACTTTTTGCTCGACCTGGGAATCGAACCCAAGACCTCTAGCGTAGCAGTCGCGCTTAGGACCACTAGGCTACCGAGGCAGTTAGACGAGGTTAGTTACAGTAATTGGTAGCAGGGCAGTAATTTGTATTTTTGATTATTGGTTTTTGTACCTTTTCCATGAAAGTAGTGAAGTACCTATGTGCAGTAGATGATATGCGAATCACACTTCATACTACCTAATAATAAATACGGATATAATGTATGCTTGTTTTTTTTTTGTAACCTTATGTAGGTAATCTCAATCTACGGAAGTTCTGGTTCCATTATAAAAAAAATACTGATAAAAAGCTACACTTTTACCGGGTGCTTCCTAATCGAATGAAGTCGCGTGAAGATGCTAGGTTATTCAGCATGGAAACAGTCAGTCTATCATACGATGATTTTAAGACCAAATAAAAATGAAAATGGGGATTCAATTGACGAATATTGACTATATAAAAAGTCATGTATATAAGATGTGATTATAAGACTTTTACGCTTCACGCAACTTTCTTTAACTGGTGTAGTAACGAGCTACACGAGTTTGTGAGACCGTGATTGAATATGAACGAATGAATGAAATAATGATGTTTGAACACTTCTAACGCGTCACGTGTCACGCGGAAGTGTCGTTAGAAAATGATTAGAATTTAAAGTGCGGAGCGTGTCGCGACACTGTGTCGTGACACTGTGTCTCGGTGACGTCTCCACAATATGTTGCCGATCGTGATTTTTACGGAAATGCTCCGTTTAATTATTTATTTAAAGTTTATGCAATGAAAATATACAAAGACGACCTTACTGCTTTAGACATTATCTACCCGTCATCCAAAGGTGGTGAAGAGATAACATGAAAGGTGCAAATTATTATACAAGAGTAAAACAAAAAAAATAAACACATACTCGTACATACCATCACGCCTGTATTGGTTAGGCAGAGGTGTACCGGTGTACACGCAGAGTTCGCCGGTATGTTTAGGTCCCATGTAATAGGAGGCGAGGCTATTGCCATTAGCCGGGCACAAATTCTAACTCCGAGCTGCTACTGAGCATATCATAAAAAACCTAATAACACTTTTTGCTCGACCTGGGAAAGAAAGAAAATAAAAAGAAAATTCAAAATAAAAAGTAAAATGATTACACAATTACAAAAAAAAAAATATGAATGTTTTTTTAAAACTAGCTGTTCCAATTTTAATTTTCATTCTAATTTGCTCACTTGTATTTCTCCGTATCATCGATCTGCTGCATTTGTTAGAGAGCATTCAGAAATATTCAAGTATTCAATATTTTGTGAACTGGTTTAAAACGTCACCTTCGATCTTATTTCAAAACTGCAGAAGCATTCAAAGAATTCAGACTCTTGCAACACATCAACATAAACATTTTGCATTTAGCTCAATAAAAACTTGAAAACGAGTAATTATCCGTACAAGATCGATAATTGTATATACATAGATCGTTGGTATTCTAGAATAACTAATTGCTTGCATGTCTCCTCAAACCTCTTCTACAGTTGCCTAAAAAATTCAGGAACTCTTCACCAAAATGAACCCTTTGTTTTTTTTATATCATTGGATGGCAAACAAGCCGACGGCCCACCTCATGTTGAGTGGTCACCGCTGCATAAAAACATCTGCAATACCAGAAGCCTAGTAATTGTGTTGCCATCCCAGAGACAAATTTGAAATGTCTCAAGTGCCTGTGTATACAAGCGCCCATACTCTTTAAACCGGAACACAGCAACACTACTTTGCAGCAGAAATAGGTATGGTGGTAGGTAGTACTACCCCAGACGACTTTTACTATTCACTACTGTTCTAACTGCCTCGTAAGCCTAGTGGTCCTAAGCGCGACTGCTACGCTGGAGGTCTTGGGTTCGATTCCCAGGTCAAGAAAAGTGTTATTGAGTTTTTCTATGAAATTCCCAGTAGCAGCTCGGAGTTAGGATTTGTGCCCGTTAAATGGCAACAGGCTCGCCCCCTATTACATGGGACCTAAAACATACCGGCGAACTGTGGGTGTGCGTTGGTACACCTCTACCTAACCCTTTGGGGAATACAGGCGTGATGGTATGTTACGCTGTTCTACTATTACCTTTACTAGCTGCATTTCGTCTTTCCTGTCCATTTTTTAAGTGGTCTCTCTGTTCCTTTTGCCTTCATCTACACTCCATTTAAGTACCTCGTATTATATGAGGCGTGACCACGAAATAATATATTATCTTAAAATACAGGTTACCATTTAACATGAAGCCGACAATAAAGTCCATATCCACGCCTCGTGCTTCAAAAAAGGCGGTAACAAAAGCAATTCCAGCGCGTACATAGTTTATTCATTCGGCTGTAAAGGCATCGTATACCAACGCCATTCAAACAATGACTAATTGACTTTATACAAACAAAAAGTAACAAAAAGCGGTAGAATAAAATGCAGGTAGACGCACTGAGTCTAGGTCTCTACTTTTTTTTATCTAGACCTTGTCCTTTGCCGGTTAATGACATGGTAGTGCTGGGTTCTTTAACCGTATTTTTAATGGCTTTCGAAGTGAGAGGTACTTTTTTAGAGTTCTGTACCCATCGGGTGCCAATCAGAACCCTATTTATTGCTAAGACTCCGCTGTCCGTCCGTCCGTCTAAATCCTTTAAACCGAAATAGGTTGACACTTGACATTTTCATAGAGTGTATATTGCTATGGCCACTACAACAACATAATTAAAAAAAAACTAAATTGGGTCCCCATACAAGAAACCTGGTTTTTTGTATGTATTGTTAAATATTGTACGGTTGAACGGAACCCTTCGTGCGGGAGTCCGACTTACACTCGGCCAGGTTTTCAAGTGTCGAAGGAGGAAAAAGGAAATTGTATTCATTTTGGGATCTTGTTTGGATGCGTTGCAATGACCAAGTCTGTGGAATGTATAGCTTCATGACTGCAGACTGGAAATACAATAAACTTCTAGTTTTGATGATCTATAGGGACTATGGTATCAGAACTAGACAGGGCAGAAAAGAGGAATAAGGCTTGTGAAAAAATCCTGGCTCCAGTTTAGAGCTGTAAAAATTATATTAGAGCACTTAAAATAAATACTGTAAAAAGGCTCAATTGCAATGTAACATATCAATAATATATCGTTTTAGGAGTATATATCACACAAGTTAAAAATAAACCACAAAAAGCAACTCAAGTTACCTATATACTTCCGCAAGCAAAGCAAAGTAGACAGTTTTTTCAAGTACTTATTTAGCTTACTTACTTATATAGAAGAAACTAATTAGGTACTTTTTTTAAAGCTCTTTATAAGATATGATATTACATACCTAGTTTATCCTACTAATATTATACATGCGAAAGTCTGTGAGGATGTATGGATATTTGTTACTCTTTCACACTTAAACGCCTGAACGAATTTGGGTGAAATTCAGCACATAGATAGATTATAGTCTAAAATAGCAGATAGGCTGCTTTTTATCTCGAAAAAATGTACGGCACCCGTGAGATAATATATTAACTAAGATGCGTACGAAGTCACGCGCGGAAGCTAGTACATGTATATAAATACTAGCTTCTGCCCGTGTCTTCGTCCATATCATCGTCTCCATCATGATATATTATTCCTCGAGAACTGTAATTTTTTCCGAGATAAAAAGTAACCAATATGCTAATAAAGACTATAATCTATATCTATGCCAAATTTCATCCTGATCCGTTCAGCCGTTCTGGCGTGATTGAATAACAAAACATCCATCCAAACTTTCACTTTTACAACAGTAGTAAGATAACAACTTCTGTGACCTATTTATTTACCAAATTAACAAGTACCAAAAGCTGTTCTCTAACGGTCACACACGTTTCAAAATGAATACAACCTTAACCGACCAACACTTCAGCGAGGGTTACATTACATAAGTAATCAAAAACACAGACCTTCGAAAGGTCATTTGGAATGTAGCTGCACGGGTGGATCGTTTGCGCCATCTTCGTTAGATCGCGCTTGACCACAAAAATGTGGCTTTCAATCCGAAGGTTGCATAAAAGTTCTGCGTTTATCATTGTTGGTTGCTTCAGTAGAACCGGCACAACCGCGCAGAGCGCATGCGTCGAGGCGCCCGCGCATTTACCACTACAGAAGAGATCGTAAAGCTGTAAACGTTCGTAACATTTGGTCTCCGCTTGCCAATGAGGTGTCAGTGTGCGCGAAAACGTGATTATTTTCTTCGTAAGCATTTGATAATATTTAATGGGATTTACGTCTCATTAGCATATTTTTTATCCATTTTCCCGTAATTAATTTATTGCCTACGCAAAAAGTCGACAAGCGAGTATTTAACGTTAATTATTTTAAGTTTAACCTTGACATTAAATAGTGATATATTAACTTTATGATTTTATTAATTTTGTAATTGAATAATCTTAATTGCCGGAATAATTATTTAATCGTCAAATTTAAAATTGTTGAGAAGATGTTGCTTTGCTATAAATAAGACGTAATTAATCAGTGTCTATTCAGTTTCTCCTCGGCTGCGGACGAGCTCAGGGGAAATGCTGATATCCTATGAAATCAAGCCGGACACTGGCGCCCGCTCCGCATGATAAATTACCTCGTGCATTTCGCAATTTCATTCCCAACACCTTGGAACGGAAATTTAATCAATATTGCACCGTATCGATGGAGGTGGGCTACAAATTTAAATTAAGCGCGAATATTAATGAAAAGTGGGACTTTTAAACAGGAACGGGGTACATCGAAACTTGCGTTCACGCTTGGAGGTCCCAGAATTATTTTATTTATGTGCAGTCTCGATTCTAAAGTTCTCAATGTTAAATATTGAATGGAAGATTAATTCAATGTCAGAATTAAACGGATACAGATACATTTCTTTTGTTTTTGCGAGTTGCGTTGTGTTTGGGGCGAAGATTATTGAAGTTAATTTTACTGTAAACCAGCTTTTGCCTTCGACTTTGTCAGCGAGTATATCGGTTATCGCCGATGCAGACGAATAACTGATTGACTGACTGACTGATTAAAGTACGAGGTACTGATTAAAAAGTAGCATATGTCCTTTCCTTTTTTGGGGGTTCAAACTTACCCTGTACCAAATTTCATCAAAATCGGTTCAGTGGTTTGGTCGTGAAAGCGTAACAGACAGACAGAGTTACTTTAGACGAGGTTTTCCTTGAGTTTTTCTAAACATGGCCTTTTAAGTTACTCAAGATTTCCTTTTCCACGTAACCAATGATTCAAGTATTCCACGCTAAAGCGACATCCTTGTAGGTACCTACCAACTGACATTTACACAAATATTCATTAAATAAAATTCACAGTAGTCTGTAAAAGTTGTTTCAATTCAATAAATACACATAACCACCTAATTTGACATTTTATTTCAATGCATATTAACCGGTTATTACCGAGAATAAAAGATAAATAAAACAAAACTCGCGTGAATAATTTATACCGTGACTTAAAATACTTACATGACATATAATATTGTAATTTTGATTCTAATAAGATCGAAGAACTAGCATAATGAGATACTAGATAGGATACTGGATATGGCCAACAATTTTTCTATTTAATTTTGTAACTACCAACAATTCTAAGCATGTAGCCTGCATAATCTTTGTCGGTATTCGAACGTTAACAAAAAATGGCCAATTCCGAGTTGAATTCCTACACAAAGAATTCCGTACCACAGTACAAAATTCAACAATAAGTACATACAAAACAAACTCGTTTCTTGTGCGGAGACCCCTTTAATATTTAACTTCGTTATTTATTGTTATAGCAGCATTAGAAATATACACTCTGTGAAAATTTAAACTCTCTACCTAGTACAGTTCATGAGATACAGCCCGCTGTCAGCCGGACGAACCCTAAAAAGAGGTGTCGTATATAGCTCAATCAACCTTTGGAAATATGACATTTCTACATCCGTGTTTTCCATTGTTCTGCCGGTCTACTCGTAAATATCTCACTCAGTGAATTTAAGTGTGAGCTTAAGCTGTCATCCTACCTAATGCCAGGGTTAGATATCTAACCTCACGCTCACTTCTCCTAAATTCGTCGAGGGAGATTTTTACAGAATAACATGCCTGGGGAAGCAGTATTATTTTAATATTACTATGCCTTGCGCATTGTTGGATTTTCAACTCTCGGCTCAGCGCTGGGAGTTGTAAACCCGACAACTGAAATTACAAAGTAATATTAAAATAGTGTTGTTTTTAGAGTTGTTGGGGGGGGGAGGGGTCTTATGCAAGTGATATTCGCGTGCACTTTTGACTTGCTAAGGTCACACCTTTTACATTCTTTAGGGTGACTGTACCACGTGCTGTCACCAGCCAACGCTTACGAATATTACATGAATTACTTTCATCATTACGAGGCATATTATAACTAGGGTTGCCACCCGTACTTTATTATAAAGTATTGTACATTATTTCAGGTAAACGTACTTGTATACTTTTTGAGGGCAATATTTTACCTTTTTTGACTTTTGAAAGTTCTATTTCATTGTTTACTAAAAGAAAAAATATAGTACAAAAGCTATTATAAACATGTAACGGGACGGATCATCGCGATAAAGGATGCGTACTTTTTTTTACTTTAGTTACTCTACAATTTGCTTAAAAAAAATTGGCAACCCTAATTATAACACAGACAGAATGAGAAAAGATTCTTATGTTGTAGCAACACAAGTTATGCAAAGTTTGAGGAAGCAGAAAATTATACAGCTCGTCCATACCCACATAATGTTGCGTGACATTTAAACAAACATTATGTTAGCATTGAAAATAAAACTAATGTTACCAGTATTAAAAAACATCGCCTTCAAAAGTAATTAAAACAGTTATTTATAGAGATGATGAACGACCTTTGACAAAGTGGATTTATTTTGAATTAAGAACGCATTCTGCTGCTCTCAATTAAAAAAATAAATAAACATTGCATAACGTTTAAAAAAAGAACACTAAGTACCTAATAAAAAAAAAGAAAATTCAAGAAGAGTACAAGACTAAGAAGGTTGAGAAAGAAAGTCAACCTCCTTAGCCAAGTTTCAGTTACAAATCAGATACTGAAAAAGTATTTATTAAGTAAGTAGGTCTACAATACCTTGAGTTGATTACATCAAAAACCTTGTATTGAAATAAATTCACAAATTTTATTTTAAACACATAATAATACTCGTAATTGTGTTATTACACATACTATTTGCAATGTTTTCGACTTGCACAATGCCAAGAAAATATCGTGAACTGGCACACGCGAGTCTGTTAGATTACCCTGACTTAATGTTGCATCCGACGGATTTGAGTCATTTATCATCCTAGCTGGCAATGCGAGACATTGGAATGTTGCACGCAATCCCAAATAAATCAGGCACTGATATTAATTTGCACGATGTCAGTAAATAAATTAATATACACGATGGAATTGACGTCTACGTGCAAACTTTTACCATTGGATTAGGTACACCATTTTAGACTCATAGCCCCTCCACCCCTCCCCCCCTCATCCCCCGCACCCCCCCTCTCACCCCCCCCCCCCCCCTCCCAATTAGTTCTTAGAAAAAGAATAACTGTTCATACAAAACTGCTTACACAGTCAATATGTATGAAACAGCTGATTTTTTGGAACGTTTGGAGGTTTAGAACAATGTAATTAATTCTTGGTATAGGTAGTAACCGGCACGAGTCGATCAGTCCGACTGAAGGAAAATCGCGTGTAACGTCGGCGACAAAAAAACCCAGAGAGGAACTCAAAAACCAAAAATTAATTTGACGTTTGTTCTCACGAGTTGTACCGGCTACTATAACAAGTTTGCGCGTCGCCCCTTCATTCTATCATTAATGTTAATAAAGCTAGCTAGGAAATGATAACGTCCTCCTTATTACTACACAATTATAACTTAGTATTTTTCGCTTAGTCTTTTACCCCACGAGATGGACCAAACGCCTGGTAAAGGTCGCGAGAAATCTCTGGAGGCGGGCAGCGGAGGACCGGACATTGTGGCTATCGTTAGAGGAGGTTTATGTCCAGCAGTGGACATCGTTAGGCTGTTACGATGATAATGATGATTTTGCGCTATAAACCTAAATAATTAAATTTCTCATACTTGCCCAACAGACCACAAAAGAAAATGAACTATGCGTAAACAGGTCCTAAAATATTACCTCTCACTATATTTACAAATACACTTTGTCCGTCTTCCGTGACAATTTGGCAAAAACAAACTATAATCGATTCAAGTAATTTGCAAATTATATACGTCTTATTCAGGATAAACAAAGTGTCCTTCTGATGAAAATACACTCAATGTCCATTAATATGGATCATTCTGCAATGGAAAATATACGAAAATGGTAATCACCTTCCGCGTAGGAAATGTTATAATCTAATGCAACGTCATGCGTGTATCCTTCAAACTGTATAAAATAATAAACATTATGGCATCCATAACGAATGAAGGAAGACCCAAATACCAGCCACGGCCTACCGGAAACTGTTTCATAAATATATACATAATTACACGATCATTAGTTAGATAAGAGAATTACCGACAAAATTCCAAAGCCATATTTTTGTTGCAACTTGTGCGATATAGAAATCCGTATTAGGATCTATACACAAATTGAAATGTCTATTTGTAATGTCAAAACAACATATTTTTGCTAAATGCATATGAATGTTTTTGTCTGTCTGTCTGTCTGTTTGTTCAGGCTAATCTCCGAAACGTCTCGACCGCTTTTCACGGGTCCTTCACTGGCATATAGCTAACGTTAAGAAGAGAAGCTTAAGCTTATATTTATTTTAGGAATCGCTTAGGATACCGTACACAATAATAATACCCACAAGTAACCGCGGAAATATTCACGCAGACGAAATCACGGGTATAAGCTACTTTTGTACTAAGTTGCTAGGGGAACGCATACCGGTTTTAAATACTAGTTTAATTTTTAAGCACTCATTATAGGGCTGCGTCACCTCATTAGGGCAAGCGATTCTAACGAACGAAGCTAGTAATATCAAGCATTCCCCATGCAATAGGTGTGCTAACGTTACGTTTTGAAGAACAGTGATATCAAGGAGTAAAGTGATCAGCTAAAATGTGGCAAAAGAAAGTTTTGTGCGCCGTCGTCCTGGTGATGACCTGGATTGGTGACACGGCGACCGTCAGCTATCAAAATCAACTGAACCAACTGGGGAACGGCTTGAACAAACCAGGTAACGTATGAATTTACGAAAATTATTGCAAATAGGAGACTACCTAGCCATTTAATTAAAAATTAAAAATCTCACACCAAATAAATGGTGTTTCAAAAATTAAAAATAAATCTTGCATTTCTAAATTTTTAGAGTTTCGTACCACTGATACTGGTACAAGAAAGTACAGAACCCCTATAAAATCAGTTTTTGTAGAATATTTTACAACAATGTGGTGTTCATATTTTAATGATAAAGAAAACTAGTGTTTGTTAAATTAATGTAATTTAACGTATTCAAGCAAAGAATACACATTAGATGTTAAGTTATGGTAAGTAATAAACGATTATTTGAATACCAGTAAAGACTTTAAATTCTATTTCGATATTAATCCGGCATACCATCACGTGTGACAGAGAACAATGTAAGATTTATTATTGGGGACATCGCAGCATTGTTTTTCCAAATCGATAAAGAATTTGACGTGTTACTCCGGACCAGATCACAAATGAAGAGTCAAAGGAGAATTTACTTGCATTCTGAGTAAAACAAAATGAAAGCCAAAAATTTAAATGTGGTGCAATATTGTCTGTGGTAACGTTTTCAAAGTCTTCATTAAATAAAAATATGTCAAATTAGCACTTGAGAACGGCTCGACTGATTTAGATGTTATTTTTGTTCTGTGCGTAATTCTCAGGACAAGGTTTGGAAAATCAACTGGAAACGTCGAACATTTTTGAATGGAAATCTCGTTAAAAAAAAAGTGTTTGTTAAGTAGATAAATTGCAGCTGCGCGAAGCCAGGCGGATCGCTAGTAATTACTACAGAATAATAAATGACAAGAAACTGACCACAGACAGCAAAGACTTTATAAAAACTACTTATAAAACCACGCACCAATTTTGACATTCACAAATAATATGTTTTGCGTAGCTCATCTTGTAAAATGTCAATTAAAATCGCAATAGATGTACAAATTCGACCACAAATGTTGACTGACAAGGCGACAGGTTTGCATCATCCAAAAGGTATCTACTGCACTACGCACCACTTGACACTTAATTAAAAAAGAAACATACAGTAAGTTAAGTGCTAGAAACTTTGACCTCAGGGACTTTTGCGGTTACCAAGTGACACCTTAATGATCCTAATGTTTAACTAAAGTGTTTTGTAACTAGAATTGGTTACATCGTCGACCTTTGGTGCGCACACGCAGTTTCTTCATACGAACATGATAGAACTATTAAATGTCAAGCAGGAATAGTACGGCAGGTGTGATGGTCTTTTTGTTGACCATACTTTGGCAAGGCTATGTATGGTCAACAAAAAGAGATGAGAGGCCAAAAGAGTGTGTAGGAAGCAAAGTCAAATCATTTATTTCAGTTAGATAAAAGTCACTTTTGAACGTCCATTTCAAGAGAAAAAATTAATAATATTTAATCTAGTAGCCCATTTCCAGAGGTTGCATTTAGCCATTCAAATCTTTGGCATTGATAGTCTTTTGTTTTTAAAGTAATGCCTAGTAGTAATACATAGAGAAAACATTGTTGTTGTCTTGCGTGCTTACTGAACTCTTTTGTTGACTGTACACATATGTGAAAAAGTTACAAGTATATGATCATAAGAGGTATTTTAGCATACTTTAGTGGCCATCGTCTAAGATTGTTTAGACAAGATTCCCGGCGCCGCAAAAAGGTTACTTGTATTTTGTATTTAACAGTACCTAACGGAAGATGTAACTGCATTCTCACATATTTTAACTCTGAATGATTTCTTTATTAATGGTAACTTGTAATACACACAAGCACGTCTTTAACTTCGTAAAGTTTACATTACCATTTTATCAAGAACATTTGTCATTTGGTTTCTTAACTGTATTCGAATATTAAGGTCTGCTAATGACTTCACATATTAAGTACTTAAAGTCTTTAAAACATGATTCTACACACACATACCATCACGCCTGTATTCCGCAGAGGGTTAGGCAGAGGTGTACCAATGTACACCCACAGTTCGCCGGTATGTTTTTCGGTCCCATGTAATAGGGGGCGAGCCTATTGCCATTAACCGGGCACAAATCCTAACTCAGAGCTGCTACTGAGAATTTCATATACCCAATAACACTTTTTGGTCGACCTGGGAATCGAACCCAAGACCTCTAGCGTAGCAGTCGCGCTTAGGACCACTAGGCCAACGAGACAGTTAAACACGATTCTGTCTCGGTCAAATTGTATGAAGTTGATAGAGACAATGTTTACAAATACGTTTAGTGATTTGTGTTATTGGGCCTTAATCGTTAAATTACTCGCTTAATTCTCTCAAATACACACTTTTTAACTCGAAGAATACTCAACGTATCCTTGAATATTCATTGGTCAACCAGAGGAAAATATCTTGATTTGTTTCCTCATAAATTGTACCAAAATTTAAAAAACAGCTCAAAATTTAAAAGTAATTCCTTTATGAGTATAACAACCTCTTTTCAGGTTTAGTGTAAACCAATAATTTTGTATAGGTACAACTAATAAAATATCTCATTTTAAACAACAAACCGACAAAAAATCCTGATTTTAAAATATGTTTTATTCAATTTTAAAAATGTTCTCGTCAATGGATTGTCCAGTATAATAAACCTCCACACAGTGACTGGATCCTGAAAGCGTTACACCGAACTCAAATCGAAAATAGTTTTTGCTCGAGTTTCTCCAAATCGCCGACTCTTTTGTGCGAAAATAAAACGAGCGCAGTATCACTAACAGAACAGTTAAAAAACTAGAGCAAAAACTAGCCAATCATCGGCGTGCGAGTCAATTTATTGCAAGTTATCGATGAACAATAAGCATCTTATTTGAGACCATCAAAAGAAGCATTATCGTGCCTTCGGAAGCCATTGCAGCAAGTCAATAATGTATGTACTTGAGTGTTCCACATCACCTACTATGTGATTACGCCCATAGTAACCATGCTTCCATGGAATCTCAATCATTACGTTACACAACTCAAAAAAGATACGCCTTCAACAAATAAAATCGTAACGGAATAATAACACGAGTCATTCCCTTAGGATGGTTTCACAACGGAGGCTAGGCGAGGCGAGAAGTGGAATGAATGGGCGAGAATTTTGTGTAAGAAATAAATACTCTATTCATGCAGCAACATAGTTTAATGTTGTACTAACAAATATTTGAAATCTCGTCTCGCCAATCTTTTATGTGAAACGTATAGGATGCGCGAGGATGTCCGAGGCGAGAATTGAAATATTTGTTTGTACAATATTGAACTGTATTGGTACAGTAATAGAGTACTTATTACTTCGCAAAATGGGTACACAAATCTTGATCGAGTCGGCACGTGCCAGCCCCGGTCGACGCTTTTCATCTTTCTGTGTGAAATGGCCAGCCTGATTACAATTCTCGCCGACTTGAAACCACCTTTACCAACGGGCTTTCTACCTTATTAGTCTTATGTTAGTATCATCATGTAACACTCATGGAATCCCACTTGCCGTCACTTCATTATTATAACGAGTTTCCATAAACGGTCCCATTAATGTTCCATTACATTGGGACGCAGTTTCTGACGAGCTAAAGCACATTATTTTATTACTTACAGCCTATACGAGAAGGTCGAATTGTGAAATCGAAAAAGGCATCATTTTGCAAAATCGATTTCTTTGACCGTCTGATTTTGTATCATTAGTCATATAAACCTTAGGCCTTAATCATCATTAGTATTAATTGCCAATCTGTTAATCGGTCACCAGAAAATATGAATACTTGACATTTTTGATACTTTTAAAGTTAGTCATCAATCAAAATGTCAAAACTGTTCCGGATTGAGCCTTTAATTAAGAATCTTTGAGATCTATCATTTTAAAAAGTGTCGACAATATTTTAAAATTGTTCTTCTAATTTAATCTAGAGTAACTCATTTATCTAGTTTTAAGGGTGGCCTCTCAAAGTGTTAATTTTTTTAAACGTTTAAATTTTAGTGACCCAATTCCTCGCGCCATAATTGGGCATGTTGATAAACATCTGACGCGGAACAGATTAGATTCGAAAATAAATCTTTTAATCCATTTGATTGGAGTTTTGGCAAACAAGGATACGAATCGTATTTTTAAATATTAATTAAGTAAACCATTCCATTCTGTATCGCTTCAACCTTATACTTTGTACCTTATACATCAATGATGAACACTGCTTTTGATCTTCGCAATCTTATTTCTTATGTATTCCTATTTGTTACGTTTCAAAATTAAGTATGATGGGTTCAATAGCGTGCAAGTACCAATGTGATTCTTTCAATTCATATATGTTCCTTCCAAATTTATCGTGGACCTCACTAACATCGGTGAAGGAAAACAGTATAAGGTCACCTTTATTTTTCTTTTTCGGATGGGAAATCATCAAATAACTTCTCCCGCCCTGGGCGAGGCGGGGGGGAATGCCAGACTTTTACTGACTAAAACCCATCCATGTTCCTTCTTGTGTCCTTTGCGTTCCGGGGGCGCGGTATCTTTTTCGAACAACCCGCACGTAAAAAGGTCACCTGGATTTACATTTAATATGAATCTAAACTCGCAAATCTGCTTTGAGCAAGTGTAATGATCAATGCTCGTGCCTTCTTCCTTCTTCTTCATCTCATATAGAGTATGAGAAGTGGCCTTTGCCCTGTAGTGGGACAATAATAGGTTGGAATTATTTCTTTATGAATCATTTTCTAAAATGTTTCTTTTATCTTCTTTCACAGAATGTTCGAGTTGTAACGATGATGAGCTAGGCGTCACGCGGTGGACGATGCCTCTACTAAAGTCCGGAGAGAAGAAATATTATCTGGGAATATTTTTTAAGGTAAGATATTTTTTCCGATAAACCTTGAGTAACAGATTCTTTACACGGTGAGTCAGAGATTTTTAAATAATTTCAGTAGGTAGTTTTCTTTGGATTTTAAGTACTTCTTAGTAACATCGAAACAAACATTAGAGATTACTAATAAATCCACTAAGAATACCTTTACATCAATACAAGGTGTAGTTTTTCATTCTCAAGTATTTATTAATTATTAACTAGGTGTCGTAATTTTATTTAAATATTTTATGTCATTTATGACGACCTCTTAAAATTTATCGAGGATGCAAAACTGCACCTTGAATAATAAAACTTGCCACCGTCATCACGTCCGACTTTTTGTAGGACCGATTATCCGACCGTTTAATAATCCGTTTAATAACTGCCTCGGTAGCCTAGTGGTGCTAAGTGCGACTGCTACGCTAGAGGTCTTGGGTTCGATTCCCAGGTCGAGCAAAAAGTGTTATTGGGATTTTCTATGAAATTCTCAGTAGCAGCTCGGAGTTAGGATTTGTGCCCGGTTCATGGCAATAGGCTCGCCCCCTATTACACGGGACCTAAACATACCGGCGAACTGTGGGTGTACATTGGTACACCTCTGCCTAACCCTCCGGAGAATACAGGCGTGATGGTATGTGTTATGTGTTAATAAATCCATAGTTTGGTTGGACCCACTTTTTGTAGGACATGTGTGTTGTTATATTAGAATTATTATGTTCCATTCTCTCTTGACAAAAAAATCTGTAACCGATTGATTATCTGACGCGGGCGGACAGCCCGTGGCTCCCCATTTACGACCGATTGTTTGATCGATTTCTCGCCGACAAAGAAATCTTTGTCAAAAACCATTAAAAAAATCGGCTGTGGACGGACAGCCTGAACCATAGTTTATTTCATAATAAACAACAAAAAAGTACCTACCTAATATACCTACCAGTAACAATACAATTACAATTACTCAAATGTCCGTTATGTACGTATGTCTGTAACTTAAGGATCTAGGTGCTAGAGTCTATGGCCTTAGCACAAAGCCTTCATGCCTGGTATCAAGTATGCATTATCAGTACATTCGCTTAGGCCAGACATAACCGCATTGTTTAGATAATTGAATTTAATTAGGTTTTAAATTAGTAATCGTTTGGATGGTTGAAACAAAAGTAGTCTTGTTTTAATTTTGTCATCTTCAACATCGTTTTGTGACCCTTCGCCATTCTGTTTATATATCCCTTGAAAAACTTATTTGAGCTTGAGACTTTGGTTTTAGTAGTAATAGAGTTTTTTGTGAAGGAACTCGTCCGAGGAACTATTCCCACCATACGTATTTCTGCCGCAAAGCAGCGTTGCTGTGTTCCGGTGTATAGAGTATGGGTATAATTACAGGTTCATGAGACATTTCAACTTTGTCTCTGGGATGGCAACGCATTTGCAAGGCCTCTGGTATTGCAGATGTATATAGGCAGTAGGCCGTCGCCGTCGCCTTGTTTCCCATCCAATTATAAAGCAGCGTGGACTTCACACAACTCGATTGCTACCGGCTTCCCTAAGAAAAATCGGAACAGCTACACTAACACCATTGAAAAATGGCACAGTCAGTAGTATCTCCTGTCTACTCTTTTGCCATAAATATAAATAAATATAAATAACATAGCCACATTGCAAATATTTTAAATCACGTAGATTTCCGTGGTACTTCTTAAGACTTTCGGTTAATTCTATGCAGACGAAATTACGGGCAGAAGGTAATCCCTAAATCAATATAGTAATTACTAGTCTTCCATACATAAGACACGATCACACGATAACACGCCCGAACGGCAAAAATGAATCATCATTACAATGAAAAATACCCAACTTTTCAATTTTGCAATCGGTGACTGATTCGTCGTCATCTCAACAGATTCTTAAGGCGCGGAAGTACATTGTCTCTTGCGTCACTGTTTTGTTTAGGGAAAGGAGGCTGGACATTATAAACAGATCTAGACGTTGCTGTAGGTACCTACTGTATGATATGGCTGTTATTATACTGCGAATGTCCCGAATAATAACGAGCCTACATAATACAGCAATGTCAATATTAATGTCTTCTGGTACTTTGATTAATGGAAAGATGAATCATTGAATATAGGTCTATTGGAATAATCCTACTTCCTACTAATATTATAAATGCGAAAGTTTGTCAGGATAGATGGATGTATGGATGTTTGTTACTCTTTCACGCTTAAACGGCTGAACGGATCTGGATGAAATTTGACACTGAAATAGACTGTATTGTGCAATAACACATAGCAGAAGAATATATATATAAATTTGACGCGGACGAAGTCGCGGGCATGAGCTAGTTACTTCATATAAATAACTTAAAGCCACGCTTAATCATTTTTACCATTAATTTGTGTCTACATAAGATAATTACGATCACATTCACAAGAAAATGAACAGAATCGATTTGTCATTTGATGCGGATACCCGAAGACTGCGCGTACGCATGTGCGATGACGATGGGTGACGCAACACCGCGTGGCGCGTTGATAGATCGCCGTGAGCTTTCTCTTTCGCCAGGTGATACTGACACGTATTGCTATGATTATTATAATTAATAATATTTCATTCAAGTAGGTATAATTATTACCAGTTGATTTCATTTTGATTGGATATTAGATAATTAATAATTCGGTATGAAAAGTATTAATTCTTTATCACATATATAAGCAATAAAAATATGGAACCAGAACTTTGTTAAAACCTAATCGAAAAGAGTGTCCGTGCAGTTTCGTTTCGTTCTTCTCCCTAGAGACCTACCTACATATTGGAACGAGCAACTAGCTTCAACTTTCTGACTAACTGGCCGACTTCTTGACAATTTAAAAGTGCCTGTACATGGTTTATTGAAATAAATGTTTTGACTTTGTATGGAAAATGTTTTAAATTTTTATAACATAGTAACATACCATCACGCCTGTATTCCCCGAAGGGTTAGGCAAAAGTGTACCAATGTACACCTACAGTTCTCCGGTATCTTTAGGTTCCATGTAATGGGGGGCGAGCCTATTGCCATTAACCGGGCACAAATCCTAACTCCAAGCTGCACTAAGAATTTCATAGAAAACCCCAATAACCTTTTTGCTCAACTTGGAAATCGAACCCAAGACCTCTAGCCGAGCAGCTTAGGACCACTAGGCTAATTTGGCAATTATTATTATCTCTAATCTAACAATATTGTTGACACTCGACCTCTAAAGAGAAAACTAGGCCAATGAATACAAACAGAGACGACAGACGTGAAAATTTCTAGTTTTGTGTGTTAGTAGTAAACACATAACCGCAGAAACCAGTGGGTCACCAACGTCACTATGATATAACTGACCGGTATTGTATAAAAAGTTAACCAACACGTCAAGTATACAGAATCTCTGTGCCAATATAGTAGCGAAAAAGTAGTCGGAGAGAGATTTGTGGAACTATGAAGCAATAGATTTTATAGAATTGTAAATATTTTGTTGGTTAGTTCATTGGCCTAAAAACAGGTGAAATAATAATATTCCGTTTTTGTGTAGAATCATAGTGTAGCGCTCTATCAGTGAAATAATTTTGGTAATCAGAGAGATTAGCACTTGCAAACCAAGTTTACCTACCTATTTATTATAATAGCTAGCTTCTGCTCGCGACTTCGTCCGCGTCGAATTTGATATACTACCTACCCCACGGGAACCGTACAAAAGTATCCTATGTGTTATTCCATACTGTAATCTATCTCAGTGCCAAATTTCATCCAGATCCATTCAGGCGTTTAAGCGTGAAACAGTAACAAACAACCATACATCCTCACAAACTTTCGCATTTATAATTTTAGTAGGAAGTAGTATGAATTCATATGATTGTATGTATGTGATTGTCTTGTTGTATTATGTATGTGTATTGAACCATCTTTGCCAATCTGTTTTTAATAAATTAGCGGTCAGTCTCACTTACTATTTTTTATTCATTTTTTTTTTACCAGTAAGTCTTCCATAGTTCTCAAATAAATAAATATTTTACATAACATAATATTCCATCACGCCTGTATTCCCCAAAGGGTTACAAAGAGGTGTACCAATGTACCTACACCCACAGTTCGCCAGTATGTTTAGGTCCCATAGGTAATAGGGGGCGAGCCTATTGCCATTAAGTAAATATTATTATCTGAATACAGTAAACCAGTAGTCTACGCATGGTATTGAATGTAACAGTCGCCAATTTCCCGGTGCTAAGGCACCTACTGCCACAGACTAGGGGAAAGTTACGCAGTCTTGTCACAACTCAGGACATTTAACATGTAATAGTTACTTGCATGTGACATAAATTTTGTTTACACCATAGGAAACTTAACTTAGGTGCTTCAAGTACTGTTCAAGTTAGTTTTCCTTATGAATTCAGTCTTATTTTCATATAGCCGAATTTAAGTTATTTAAAGAATATGTTATTGATTGAAGTTGTTTAAAAAAGGTAGATCGCCATTACAACATACCATTGTAAAATTATTACACCAAACTTTTTACAGGCAGACACGTTATCAATTCCCCAATTTCTGCCCGCGACTTCGTCCGCTTGGTTTCTGATCGGCCCCTGTGGGTCGTAGCGTGATGTTTTATAGCCTATAACCTTCCTAGATAAACGGGCTATACATACAAAAGGATTTTTCTAAATAGGATCAAAAGCTTCTGATATAAGCGCGTTCAAACTAACAAACAAATTCAGTCAGCACTCAAACAAACTCACCAAACAAAATATTGCAATCAAAAGCTCCAATACCAACAAAACTACAGGCGGATCTAAAAATATGACGTTCAATGGCTCTGCCACATAATAGGAAATACCTGACACACTTTTTTCTGCTTCCCGCGATCAATACGGAAATGGATATAAAAATAGGGTCCCAACAGACTACCCGGTTATATTTCATTTCAAAAGACTCAGGTTGCTTAAAAAAAGGGGGAATAGAAATATCAGCCGGCGCAATACTCATAAAAGTGGGATTATTACTGCAAAGACGAACGTTTTATTGTGAAGTGATAGAACGTTATGAGAACGTTTCGTTTTGTGAAAACAGGTGTGCGAGATCATGCAATACGTTGGTAGGTATTAGAGGAAGAGACATCGAGTATGTACTGAAAAGATTTACCATTATTTTTTTTTGGGGATGGCAAATCATCACATGACTTCTTCCGCCCTGGCGAAAGCATGTTCCTCTTAATGCCCTTTACGTTCCAGGGCCGCGGTAACTCTTTCAAACAAATTCCGCAACCCTGGGAAAATTTTTACCATGGATTGGGTATTACGAATCTAGACCCTCTACAGCCACGAAATTTTTGTTTGTTATTAAAAAACTCTGCTAATCCATTCAATAGTAGAAGACCTACAAGTGCAAAAATAATCCATGTGCAATCCGTATTTAGTTATTACTATCGATTTTAAAACTATGTTTAATTTTAAAACGTTTAACTTTTAGCCTACAATAGTAGGTATGTATCGTTGGTCCCGGCTGTCATTCGTAGATCTTTGACAGTGGTTACGGATAGTCAGAAGCCAGGAAGTCTGACAACCAGTCTAACCAAGAGGTATCGTGTTGCCTAGTAACTGGGTTGTGGAGGTCAGATAGGCAGTCGCTCCACGTAAAACACTGGTACTCAATTGCATCCGGCTAGACTGGAAGCCAACCCCAATATAGTTGGGAAAAGGCTAAGCAGATAATGAGTAGGTATATATCGACAAAAAATACAAAATTAATAATTTTAGTATCGCCCGACAGAAAAATAAAAATCCCTACCACAGCTAACAAAAGAGCTGAACTTCGAAACCGCTCCACCGATATCTATCAAACATAGCTAAGAACACTCCCGACAAATATACCTTTCAAACAACAACTAAATTCAAGTTTCAAAAACTAAATCAAAATCGGTTCATGCGTTCGGGAGCTACGACGCCACAGACAGACACACACACACACACAGACACGTCAAACTTATAACACCGCGTCGTTTTTGTGTCGGGGGTTAAAAATGCAAAAGGACATATATATAATTGCTAGTAACCACAGAGCTTTCCAAAAATTATGAATAAAAATGCAAATATTTCTACATATCCACCTAACTACCTACTATGCAAAATATAGGTAAATAAACATACATTGTGGACCGGTTCAAGGCCCATTAGCTTTGGCACAGGCGTAAATAGTATGTACCTAGAGCTACATTCATGTTCTGTTGTCCTATAAATAGCCCAGAACTAGACTTTTACTTTCTAATTATAAATGCAGCAATTTAAGACAAAACAATGACTTACATTTTAAACAACCGTAGTATTTGTTTACCATACACTTTTAATAAAACATAAACCTTTTTTTTCCGTAGCGAAATTCTCATGAACCCTCTTTTTAAGGGGCCCTCTTTTTAAGCTGGGTTTTGGGCTTTCAGTGTTACCACACCAATCGATCGATGAGAGAATAGATTAGTCGACGTGAATCGGTAGTTTCTACTACACCAATCGATCAACCTATCCATTCTGCCATTGATCGATGGTATCGATCGAAGATCGAACAATTGGTGTGGTTATAACCTTTTACCAACTGAAACCCCATGGTTCCTACTGCCATCATGAGTCGGGAGCCCTGCAATAATGCAAAAATCGCATAAAAAAACAGCTGTTCTAAGAATATGTTAAGTAATGCGAACATAAATGTATAGATTTCAGGGTTGTTCCCATAATAAAAATTGTTCGTAATAATGAGTACAATGACCGCTTTTCAGGTTTATGGTAAACACAAATTTTGTTTGTTTATCTTTAAAGTCTAGAGTTGTATCCGACCATTGATAATAGTTAATCCTTCTGTAATTCTGATTAGGTAACCTTAACAAATCTAATGTATCTAGGTTTCATTTACTTAATTTTCATTTATTTTATTTACTCTATCTACCCCTTGAAAGTGTATATTATGTAATCATGCGAGTAAAATTATCATTCATTCATTCATTCATTCGTTATATCACAAAACTAATATGTTTGAACATAATAACATTGTATTGTATTAGGTAACATTTACGTCCTTACGTAGCGTTAAAAATATAACCAATTATTAATTTGGCTAATCTAATAACTTTTACAGCGTACCAATTATAACAAATTAATTAGCGTTCGTACTTATTAAATTTTTATTGATAATACCTCGTTACCCAGGTACCTACTAATTAGTTAAGTAGTTATTAATTAGAAATAGTTCAACACGACAACGACGCGCGACGACGCATTAAATAATTTTGAGGATAAGTATTCCTAGCCTCAAAATGTAGAGGTGTACCATAAATAGCGTTTAGAGATCAAGTTTCAAGCACAGTTTTTAAGCTTCATGAAACTTATCAAGTTCCCGGTAGCCAATGAAGCGTTTATAAAGTGGAACCTTAAATGTAAAATGCAATGAATGCAGTCTAACCACAGAAAAGGTTTTGTGTTTTTAGCATGTTATAGTAGGCCAAATAAGCATGCGGAATGGCTCCAGTTCGGGATCTCGAAAGACGCATAGGCTTCCGGGATCCCCGGCGTAAGTGTGTTAAAAGAAACGACGGGCTGGTTTTTTGTCAGTAACTTAACTTACTGATCATTAGTTTGGTAATGTAGCGTCTATGTAGCATCTAGGTGCACTATACCAGCGTGTCAAAGGTCCCAGAAAGCTATAACTGACTTGGGAAATGGCTTTTCTTGTGGGCGATGCAGATACTAAAAACTTCTAAACATTTTCAATCACTATAAAGTCACTTTATTACAGTCATTGACAGTTAAATGCTGTAATATCTACTTCAATTCTTGCCGTGTCTTTGGAATCTTGCTGTGACCATGCAAAACCTTCAAGGGATTACGTATGTTACTCTTAACACAGGTGAGAATTTCTACTAACGGAAATTGCATTACGACAAATACAACAAATGTAAACATTCTTCCATTATGAAACAGACTCTGCTATGTTTGATTGCATCAGCGCGACCACAAAGTAAATTGAAATCAATTTGGTACACCTCACTTCTCTGTTTTCCTTAACCGCGGCTTAATTTGATAAACCAAAAAATTACGCACAGGTATTGCAAGAAAAATATTAAAACACACTGAGAAATTCTTTACGATGTGAATAAAGTGTACGTAATTATATATTAACCAATTCACGTAATAACAATTAGTGATGAAGTACAAATTAATTGTCTGATTACAGTTTCGAAAAGTATGTTTAAAACGAGAAAATAATTCAGTGACATCCCTACGTTAATTACACGTCAGTGCAAAAAAAAAACCAAAGATCGAAAAGAAAAACCGGTGTTGAACATCTAAATTGTAAATGAAACGTGATTGCATAAGCGGCGAGGTAAAAAAAGTGAAGAATTCGACGAGATTACTTCACGTCACACCACATTTCTTATTAGCCTTGCAGACGTCGCCGACGCCCATTACGGTGTAATTTTGCACTGGGTGCTATAGGGTTGGCACACATCCGCCAGGCACGAGGCACTGCACTGAAATTAAATATTGTGAAGGGAACCGACATTACTTTGCTGTTTATAGTTTTTAGATGATAATACATATTTGTGTATGACTCAGAATACATAAAGCTTCTTAGTGTGAGTTACATTTCTTGAATGTTCTAGAGTTAAAAATCTAAGATAAAACACACCCAGGCCTCAAATAACAAATAATAAAAAGAAATATTGGAAAAAATATTGCCATCCTTAATTTCCACTTTACTGGGCCGGTGTATTCCGACTTTCTCCGGAGACCGGACGACAAGCGAACAACAATCGTATAATTAAACATTTACAACTCATCATTTTGTAAACATTTCGAAATTAAATGACGGAGTATGTGATTTACTATTAAATTAACAATTTTGCCTTGACTCACTAGAATAAATAAAATCGGAAAGGATCTCAGCAGAAACTGCCTCGGTAGCCTAGTGGTCTTAAGCGCGACTGCTACGCTAGAGGTCTTGAGTTCGATTCCCAGGTCGAGCAAAAAGTGTTATTAAGTTTTTCTATAAAATTCACAGTAGCAGCTCGGAGCTAGGATTTGTGCCCGGTTAATGGCAATAGCCTCGTCCCCTATTACATGGGACCTAAACATACCGGCGAACTGTGGGTGTACATTGTTACACCTCTGCCTAACCTTTCGGGGAATACAGGCGTGCTGGATGATAGTATGAACTCAGCAGAATATTTAAATAAAGTAAACAAAACAATTATAAGTACGTCAACATAATTTTTAAGTTAGGTTTATCGAGAACTTATCAATCAATTAATATTAAAAAGCTGAAGAGTATGTTTTTTTGTTTGGTTGAACGCGCTAATCTCAGGAAAAACTGGTTGGAATTGAAAAAATATTTTTGTGTTGGAAAGTCCATTTCTCGAGGAAGGCAACATCACGCTACGACCCGTAGGAACGGAGCAGTAATCAAAGACGTAACTAAACGCGGGTGTAAAGAATCACGCGGGCGAAGTCGCGGGTAGAAGCTAGTATGTAATATAATCTCACCAATGTTAAACTTATCGTATACAAGTTCTAATAGCGTGTTACGATAATATTCCAATTTCTCACATTTAGTGAAATGACCAGATTATGTGGGCTAATTTCGGTTTCCCAACAATTGGTTGTTAACATTATCTTCCGCGATTATTAAGTATAATTTTGTAAGATTAAACCTGGGAACTAATTTAATATTGTATCTCTCAAATTTTCACACGAGATACCATCAAGGAACATTACGTTGTGGTGCAAGAATACACACGCAAATAAAGATTGCACAGAAACGATGTTTTAGTTAAGAATATTATTTTATTTATTTATTAAAACTTTATGCACATAATGTAAAAATTACACTGTACAAAGGCGGTCTTAATGCCTTAGGCATTTTCGACCTATTATTATGGTCAGGTTTTTTTACATGACTCATAACTGCCTCGTTAGCCTAGTGGTCCTAAGCGCGAATGCTATGCTAGAGGTCTTGGGTTCGACTCCCAGGTGGAGCAAAAAGTGTTACAATACAAAACTATTGCGCTTAAGCCTGCATGTACTAGTACAGATATTAAAGTTTAGTTATAACATTTCAAACTGGCTGCCGTTAAAACCCGTAGATAAAAAGGTCAGAACTTTGATTTTCAATATTGTTAAACATACCGGCGAACTGTGGGTGTGCATTGGGTACACCTCTGCCTAACCCTTCGGGGAATACAGGCGTGATAGTATGTTGTGTTATGTTAAATTCCTTTTTTGTTTATTTTTTTAACTGTACTTATTTTGTAATCTAATTATTATTTTAGTAAGTTTTATGTTAGGAAAAATCAAATACATAGTAAAAAAAAACTTGTTAAATATTACAAATAATAATGCATGGTGGTACTAAACGTTTTTTTTTAAAGAAAAGAAGAAGAAGAAATCTAAATCCTTCGACTCGCATTTCACCACTTTTTCTTTCCAATCCGACACTTATAGCTGCCCACAAACATTTTGTTTGTATGTATGTATATATGTATTTATTATATTTTATTCCTGGAAACTTTCTGTTTCTTGCACCTACTATGTTTTGTCTCTGCATCACCCTAAGGTTGACTGGTAGAAAATGCCAAAGGCATTAAGTCCGCCTTTGTACAATGTATTATTTACATTATGTGCAAAAAGTTTTAATAAATAAATAAATAAATAAACATTGCTTCACAAAGTGTAAGTTACTAAATGATGTTAAGTGCATCGTCATCTCGCGAACAGATGGGCTGCATCACTTAACGGCTACTAATCCCCAATGCCAGAGAAAGTGGGTCTTGTTTCATAAGACGTGTATACAAATACATACATACATACATGTATTACATTTGTACATACGCACCTGTGTTCATTGTTTAAGCCTTCATAATACAATTAATCTTACTGATGCATTTTGTTGGCATGACTGTTGATAATTATGAATCATTTTAGATGCGCTAATCTTTTATTATGTTTAAAATTATTGAGATGTAACAGCGTAGTTGATCACTCTAGGAATTTATCCTGTATCGTGGGTGCGTTTACAAACATATAAGCTCACACACACAAGCAGCCAGACCCGGTACAACTCTGTAGGCCATAAAAATATTTGTTCCATGCGGAAATCGAACCCCGCGACACAAACAAACACATAATCCAATAATAATTACTTAACAAATAATCCATAATTTCATACTAATTCATAAATGCGAAAATGACTCTGTCTGTGACGCTTTCATGACTAAACCACTGAACCGATTTTGATGAAATTTGGTACGGAGTAAGTTTGAACCCCAAAAAAAGGACATATGCTACATTAAATTCCGTGGCATTTACGCGGACAAAGTCGTGAGCGAAGTCAGTGCCTAATAAATGCCGGATTTGCCGTCCCATCAGACTATTATAGTGAGGGAAGAGGGAGTGCACCTGCGCACTATAATATCTCCCACGTACTTGGCTAGTCTCCATTGAGATTGACCGAAGTTCGGTAGCGAAAATAATAACAAACGCAATCAAAAATTCCGCAAATATTCAGGACTTATTTTTATTTTATTTTTCTAAGCTGCGTGTCGCAGGTTCGATTCCCGCACGGAACAAATATTTGCATGGCCTACAGATAGTTGTTCCAAGTCTGGGTGTTTGGGTATTAGAGTTTATATGTTTGTAGACGCACCCATGATTCCACATTTCCTTCATGAGGGGCAACGTTTTTTTTAAGAAAAGTAATTACTAGAAAATTAATATCGAATGAAAATTATTTATTTGTAAACGTAGAGCGGATCTTAAAATGAATGAGCAAATTGCGCGGCAATTGATTTATCTATGTATGCGAATCTCATCTTAGTCCTAACATTTCAAAGCATAATCATTATCCAATCTCATTTGTAAGCCCTCAACTGCTGGACACGTTTTAAATTAGGCACTGTCCCGCTGGTCTCGTGGCCGCAGGCGCGATTGCTGAACATGGGGTCCTGGGTTCGATTCCCGTGTCGAGCAAAGTGATATTGGGTTTTTCTATGAATAATTTCACAGTACCTAGTAGCCCGAAGTTTTGTGGTGTGACACCCTAGTGGCTCGGTCGGCTTGATCTCTTCCCGGTCATTTCGGATTGGCGTCCCATCAGACTATGAGAGTGAAGGAAGAGGCACCTGTGTTTGCGCACACACTTGTGATTGACCACTGTGACCAAAACTTCGAGAACTATATGTAAAAGTTATGCACAGTAGTAAACATATAGCCCACATACTTAGTATGCGAGGGCGTCGGGAGCTGCGAGACGACTCCACCGTAGACGCAGGCCTGTGGACGGTGAGCACTGGGTAGCTCACCGACCGTACGTTGCGTTCGTATTCCACGCGCGCCTCAAAGAGATGTCAGCAAATTTTGAAGGGGCCACTCAGGGCCGATGCCTGCTGGGGCTGCGGTTTGTTCGTAAGAGATACCACGCCCCGAGAACGCAAAGGGCACAAGGGTCTTTTAGTCAGTAAAAGTCTGACACTACGATTTCCCATCCATAAGAAAAAAAAACATACTTGGTACATGACTATTATATTTATGCATTAAATTCTTATCTAAATAATCCATACCTAGTCGAACGTATCTATGATTACCGGTAGTAAAATCAAGAATGTTGTCAAGATACACGAACATATTATCGAAGATTGTTAACACCTCGTCCGGTTGTAACCTAATTGGAATCTTAAATATGAGAGCATAATAATTATATTACAAAAATGATGTATTACTGAGTAACTACAACTCCAAGAGACTTTTGCTTTCGACTGTACGAACAACTTTCGCCAATCATACTTATTTTTTTAACATAAATTATTGAGACGGTCAAAACATACATTATAAATCATACTCGGTCTTACAACTTCTTGTGACGTAATACTACGGTAATTGACTAATAAAATCATTCGCTTGAGGAGTCAATCAAATAAAAAACAAATAAATGTCAAATCGATAATTTAGTAAACGGCCTACACTGCAGTGCTATACGAAAAAGCGATATTTCAGGAAAGGTTAATTTCGCAAAAAAAAAATAAGTTACATACATAACATACCATCACGCCTGTATTCCCCGAAGGGTTAGGCAGAGATGTATCAACGTACACCCACAGTTAGCTGGTATGTTTCAGATCCCATGTAATACGGGGCGAGCCTATTGCTATTAACCACAAATCCTAACTCCGAGCTGCTACTGAGAATTTCATAGAAAAACTCAATAACACTTTGCTCGACCTGGGAATTTGCAAGACCTCTTGCGTAGCAGTTGCGCTTAGGACCACTAGCCTATCGAGGCAGTTAAAAAAAATAAGTTTTGTTACATTTTCTATACTAATATTATACAGAGAAAAGATTTTGAGAGACAAGAAAAAGAAACCCTTCCGCCACCCGCCACACTTCGCGCGCCTTCTTCCGCAGCTAAAGTTATTTTTCACTTTTAAGTTTTTGAAGACGGTTGTCTTTTTTCTAGTATCTGATAGCTTACAGAAATACGCATCTAATGTACTAAGACAAATAGCGGTATCTTATTTAAAACATTTATTTTCATCGAAGAAATCAATTTATAAAGAACTAGCTTCTGCCTGTGACTTCGTCTTTTTCTTGAATATCTTCATTGTTTTTTGTACTAATTAAAAAATAGTGGTATTTTTGTTACTTAGAAAAAAATAACTCTCTATTGGACATCATTGGTGAAAAAATGATTAAAATCGGCCCAGTAGTTTCGGAGCTTATTCGGTACAGACCAACAAACAAACAAAAAATCTTTCCCCTTTTTAATACCAGTATAGATACCGTTTTTAAGCACAGCACGACAGTACATTGATCTCACTGTACTCAGCCGAATTAAAAACAAATAAAAATCTAGTCTACATTTTAAATACAGAATAAGCTCTTCCGACGACTCGAGGGTACAGGTAAATGGCACCTGTCCAGTACAATACGTGGTTCCTATTTCTCTACGTGACTTCAAGTCCTAAAGCCAATTTATAGCACCGAAATAAAATGGATTGAAAATCGTCGAATCAAAGTAAAAAGTATTGGGAATGTTTTCGGATTTACGAGCGCTTTTTTCAAAAATGTAGCTTTAGTTTTTTCCGAAGCCCCTTTTTCCTATGGAAGTCTTATCACCTATGCTTTATTCTGCCTTCTTCTTCTCAGTATCTGACAATACTTGATGCTGGGATAAAACAATTGACAGGCTATAAGGCTGTAATGTTATTCGTTTAATACGAGTACCTACAAATATCTATCTCTAAACTTTACAGTTTCATCGTTTCACTGTGTGCATTAAGCCCGCCTCTCTTGCACAAGGTTCGATACCGGACACGTACCAATTTGACTTTTTCAATTTATATTTACTTTCTAAGCGTATCTTGGACAGTACTGCTATCGGTGAAAGAAAACATCGTAAGGAAATCTGGGCTAATTAATAATACTTTTGCCAGGGCAAATCAGTGCTGGCATTGGGACAATAATAATAGGCTGATATTAACTTATCCAGCCCATGTAGAGAAAGAAGCATCATGACTGCTCACATCACAAACTAAAACTATCGTTAAATACTATCCCAAACGATGTCCAGTTACACCGAACATCTCATTCTCATTAATACAGTCGTAAAGTTTGCCGGGGCTGCGGGTTGTTCGCAAGAGATACCGCGCCCCCGGAACGCAAAGGGCACAAGAAGGAACATGGGTGGGTTTTAGTCAGTAAAAGTCTGACACTAAGGGCGGGAGAAGTTATTTGATGATTTCCCACCCACCAAAAAAAAAAAAAAAAAGTCGTAAAGTTGAGAACACACTAAACATCTCAAGTGCCCGTGGACTTTTTATGTCATTATGTCTTAACATAACATACCATCACGCGTGTATTCCCCGAAGGTTTAGGCACTTAGGTAGAGGTGTACCAATGTACACCCACATTTCGCCGATATGTTTTAAGGTCCCATGTAATAGGGGGCGAGCCTATTGCGTAATCATAAGCTGCTACTGAGAATTTCATAGAAAAACCCAATAACATTTTGCTCGACCTGGGAATCGAACCCAAGACCTCTAGCGTAGCAGTCACGCTTAGGACCACTAGGCCAACGAGGCAGTTATAATGTCTTGTTTTAATCAAATTGATTAATGTCTAGACTTGTAGGTGTTGTTCTAAACCGCACAAAGCTGCGTGTCGCCGGTCGGTTAGCCGCGGTATTACCTGCTAACCTAGTTAGTATGCGGCTTCCGTACTGCGCATGCGCTTAGTTTCAATAATTTCGATGTAACTTTGCCTCGAAATATTTCAAGTTCGACGCTTCCATTAAAGTTCCTTAATAAATAGTTAATTAGTTTTTTTTATTGGGAATCCAACTTGAATTATTGATAGTATCAAAGACACGGATATTTTAGTAGAGTTATAAAAACTTTAAGTTTTTTATACTACTCGTACTTGAAACCCATTTATTGGCGCTAAATTATTTCACAGCTCAAAAATGTGTCATAAAGGGCACAAAAAAATGTACATAGCGTGAGTGTATAACATACTTCCAAAACTTTTCTAATTATAAATCTGGTAGTGATTTGTAAGTTTTCCTTAACACTATTGAAACACAGAGAAATATCTTATCTAACTTCAGTATGCTCTTATCGTCTATTTAAAAAAAATTGGTTTAGAGGTAAAATAATTACTCCCTTACTTATTAAGTTACTTGAAGTTCAGACACACTTAAACGTCAAAAAATTTCTGGGTAAGATACTGAACGTAAAGCATCGTGTTTGATTCCAAATTCTCTCGCCAAATAGTAAGAAAAAAGATCAAAGTAATCCTTTCTAATGAGAACTCATCTATTGTTTCAGGCCAACTGGTTCAAAGCGCAGCAGTACTGCAGGTTCCACGGCATGCACCTGGCTTCCATCTCAACGCAGCAGGAGAATGACAAACTGGAGCAGTACGTTAAGGACTCAGGTAAAATTAAAATCCATACATAACATACCATCACGTCTGTATTCCCCGAAGGGTTAGACATATGTGTACCAATGTGTATGTGTACCAACACAATTCGCCGATATTTTTAGGTCCCATGTAATAGGGGGCGGGTCTATTGCCATTAACCGGGCACAAATGCTAACTACATCATTATAAAAATCTAACAATTCACTAGATCTATGCTACCTACAGTTCAGTTGTAGGAAACTGTCTCCTCAGGTAATGACGACTTTAGTCGGTACCATTTTTCTAACTGCCTGTTTCCCCTAAACATCCTAGAGTTTTCAATTCAACAAGTTAGATAGGCTATCTATGTTAGTCTCGATATTTATAAAATCTATCGTAAGTGCCTTCTCCGTCAGGTTTTAACACATAGCGAAGTATGTCGTACGCTAAAAATATACAGCTTTAACTATTACGCAATAACCTCTTATGATAGATGAAGTTTACATCTATTTCCAGACATGTATTACATAGAGGAAATACCAGATCTTGACCAGGCTAAATAATTTCCCAACTAACATTTCTCTTAATAATTTTCCAGGTTACGGCCGCGAACACTTCTGGACATCAGGCACGGACTTGGCTGAAGAGGGCAGCTTCTTCTGGATGGCCAACGGCAGACCACTTACCTTCGTAAACTGGAACGCAGGAGAACCCAACAACTTCCGCTACGAGAATGGAGAAGAAGAAAACTGCCTGGAACTGTGGAACAGAGATGACAAAGGTCTTAAGTGGAACGACTCACCTTGCTCCTTCGAAACGTTCTTTATCTGTGAAGTAAGGTCCGATTGATGGACCCCTCCGCTAGATGTCATTAGTTGTTGTGTGATTGTATAGTAGTGTGCTAGATGTCGCCATTTGTTACATTACTGTCCGCAGCTGCGCCTGCGCTGTTACTTTTCGAAACTATTGGGAATATTGAGATAGTTTCTTGAAAACTGGACCCTGACCAACCGTTTAAACTGTATGGATTATTTATTTTCCTGCAAACTGAGAATCAACTGATCTCTTTAATATCTAACTTGCCTCTTACGGTACTGAAAATAAATAAGGAAATTAAATAATGTTGTGAGTAACAAACCAAATGAAGTAGCGATGCATGAGTATGAGCGTATGTTGAAACGATTTTCTGTTTGTTAATTTTTTTATAAATAAATCAAGATTGGTAACTTTTAGATCAAAATTTTTTCGAAATATCAACACAAACGTTCGGTCAGTATAGATAGGTAACAATAAGTTAATATTTGATTATTTATTATTTACGACTTCAATTGGGTCGTTTTCGGTAAGGGTTAGCAACAAAAGGAATTGCAATAGATCTGGATACTATAACCTCTTTTATTTTAAATAAAACGATCACTGCCTGATGATCTAATGATGAACCTCCGAGCAACCGCTCAAAGGGACACGTCGTGTCCATAGTCAAACATAGTGGGTAAATAAAATATAGTTACCGTAGGTATAAATGTATAAAATAGTCATAAGTACAGACAATAAATTCTTTAAGTAAATCTTAAGATTTTTATTAGTTACAACCTTTTTCATAGATGACGCAGTCGCACATGCAGCATCCCTAAAGCGATAACAGTACGTTGGACACTCCACGCTGCATTTGTCAATATAAAGTATAATACAGCCTATTATTGTCCCGCCGCAGGGCAAAGGCCTCTTCTCATACAGAAAAGCCGTCTTTGTATTGTGTATTTTTTTTACATTTGTGCATAAAGTTTCAATAAATTAAAAATAAATAAATAAATAAAAGCCCGAGCATTGATCACCACGCTTGCTCAAGGTGGATTGGCGATGTTTAGGCTTGTATTGTTTTCAATATAAAATCGTATTTTATCGATTTCGAAAACGGCGACCCTTTAAAATTTACAAGACTCGCCAGACCAAACGTTCTAAATACCTGGCCACAACTAATACAATAGATTTGGCCAGTTGAGATTTAAATAATCCATATTTTTTTAATTAACAAACTTTATACTCTCTTAGAGTACAAATTACATAATAATCAACACAAACACAGTAACGGTATATCCACGAACCTTTTTTAAATTTTACATTCTACTTTAAAAAACGACAGTCTTACATTTGCTTCGTACCGGTTATTTCCTGAAAATTTCATGCGTCTGCCGCCTTGCGGGTGGCGTATGTAAATGAAAGGCCAAGCCTGGCGGTGTTGGGTACGCTAGGGGGTGTTGGGGGTGAGTGAAGCACGTGCTCCCGAACTTATTAATAACCAAGTCACGTGTCTTGCGAAGCCTTCACGGCGCGGCGCTTCGGAAATCACAGATATTATTATTTGCTGAAACAACGGTATGTATCGAATTTATGATATTGTTTGAAATTAAAATGTGTATCTGGAGTGATTGATCGAGTTGTCCTTTTTTGTGTCAAAAAATTAATACCATCATAAAAATGTGGCAATTTTATGTAACTTTTAGCTGAATTAGACAATCGTCTGAAGGCCTGAATTCTACAAATTATTTAATCTAATCTCAATCAAAAAAGTATGTAAATTAGGAGAAGGGTTCTTGACAGATTCCGACTAAAGATTAGATTGCAATCGTTACCAAAAGTTGTTAAAATTGACCCCTCGAATTAAAATTGACTTTAATAACTTTTTTGTATTTTATGATGATCCAAAGTGTTTACTTAAACTTTGTAGCAACCTATCAGACACAGAAATGAATACTCAAATACGTTTAAAACTAGGACTAAACTACCTTTGTCAAAATTACATAATATCTAACATCTATTTATAAGATAACTGTTTATAGTTAATACGTCACCTCTGAACGGAAGCCGCCGCCCGCCCAGCCTCATCCGCCCGCCCCCGCCCTACACTTGCAGTTCTATCTAAATAACACGATGTTATGCAACCCACTTTGTTATATAGTATGAAGCTCTGTTTATTTATAGAAGTACAGTTCATTATAAGGGTAAATTGTTAAAGGTCAGTCGAGATTTTGTTCCTGAAAGGGAATATTACCCGCCTACTTATTTTTGAAGGTATATACTTGGGTGAGGATCACGTGTCAAGAGTATACCGGGCTCTTGACTCATGGTAGTAAAAGGAACCGTGGGGTTTTAGTCGGTAAGAACCTGACAAACTTTTCGTTTTCCCAAGATGGATGCAAAATTTCTCGAAATTTTTTGCATACATATTATATGATACACACCCCAGTCTTTTAAATACGAACCCTGCACTTATTTGTGCAAGGGTATCCCTTGCTTTTTTCTTAATAATGAATTCAGAACAGTGATAGGCCTCAAAAGGATCACGAACGCCTCGTGTCGATCTCAAAACTGCATAAAAACTTTTTGCTCTGTTTTAGTGTTCCCTTGGGGTAACTTTGACGCGGACAAAGTCGCGAGCAAAAGCTGTCCATCAACCTAAGAACTTATCTTCTAATCTCTTGCCTTATCTTACATTTAAAAAACGTATACAATCCCTATCTTACCATGTTAAAAGTAATGGAAAAGCGAACAGTTTCATAATGCATAGGACGACCTCCCTTTCCTTACACGCCCATACAATAAAGACATTTACACTTTACGACAAGCCCAGCATCCAGAGCATCTGATCCTCTAAATTCACAGTACCTTCCCTGGACTATCATTGCACCCTATCGAGGTTCCAACTCATTTCCGTAGACCGGCGGCAATCGGCCCCATAAGCCTCTATCTCAACACCACGGTATTTCAAACCTTAAATTGTTACAATAAGGTAGCTTTTGTTATGTTTTTAGGATTTTAAGTTTATGCGTCTATGGTGTTGGTGATGTATCTTCCGCCACGCCAATTTATATCTTAACTCTTTTTCATAAGGTGGCCTTTCATAGTGTCAGGAGGATATGAAGTTGCTGTTACTATAACTGTGTGAATTTCAACCTTGGCCCGTTGTAATAGGGATGAGTTTTTGAAGTGTCTAAGGGAAAGTTTATTGCAGCGCAAGGCTGTATTACTTCACATATAGTTAGATTGAAGATATTAGTGTGGATATTTGTGTGTTTAGCCGTTTGTTCTCATTCAAATTCTGTTTGTTAGTCTTTAAGGGAGTTCTTCATCATGACTGGTACCCTAAAAGAAGTTGGCAATAATGTCTGAAGGTATTTGTAAAGAAACACTTGACTTTGAGATATTGTACATGCTGACTATTCATACACTACGCATCTTCGAAGGGCTTAATTTACTCACGAACACGAACAACTAGGAGAAATATGCAACACGATCAATATGTATCACGTAGCGGATTTTTTGTGTATTGAATAAAAATCCAGCGTGTAGTAAGTTGAAGAGTTAAATGCCCTTCTGAACAAAGTACAATCAATTTCTTCTTCTGGGTAAGCTCACTCCAACGTCGACTTGATCTATGTCACCACTAATCTAGACTAGAGTCAATAGTTTACCCATTCCTATTAAAAAAAAAATGTTTTACACTTATTTAAAAACTGGCGATTTTTTTCTGTCTACTTTACTTTTATTTTTAAAGGATTTATTATTGACTTTATAATCCCTTTATGTAACTAAAAACCTGTTCCATATTTTAGACCAATGACTAAAGAAAAGTCCTAAAACCCAAATCTTAAAAGGACAGGTAGTCCAGTCCACAGTGATCAATATGCTTTAACGTTCACGTGGGAAATCAGACAAACCACGGCGTGATTGGCATGTTTATGCTACCCCTAATAAATATACTATTCGGCTTTTGACCTAGTAACAGGATAAAAACGTACAGAGTTCTTTCTTCACGTAATCTTATATAAGCTTTGCTTGAACGTCCGGAAGCCTTGCATTAATTGATCACCCCCTTAGGTACCTATTTGTATGCGTAAGAGGTAGTGGTACTCAAATAATGAAAGCGTCTGAACACATACTTGTAAAAGTGTTTGATTGTTGACCCAAACCTCCCCACACGGGCCTTATAACCTACAACTGGAGGTATGTTGGGTTTACTTTACACTCCTGTCTACCCCCTTCGGGCAATGCGATGAAGAACTGTAGGTACGATAAATTAGAAAATAATTCCTTTACTAGCACTAGTGGGCACCTACCTATGTTCCTTTTACCCGACTATGGCAGTCAAAGGAGGGTTATGATTTTGACAGGCTATGTATGTATGTGTGTGTGTGTGTGTGTGTGTTGTGATGTTCATCTGTTCCCTCATAGCTCCTAAATTTCTTTTCGGAACTCGACAAATGAGGTATCGCTAGAACCGTCTTCATCGTCCGCTGAACAAAGGCTACGTGAGGTGCCAAAAAACTCAATGTGGTGCCCTCTAACGGACAAAAAGCATAGAGTTAAAAAAAAAAACTTGCAGCGTACCATGAATGTCTTCACCTTTTCATTCAATACTCATTAGAACTCCATATTTTTTTTATTAATTTTTTAGATCTGCTCATTTCATTATTTTGTACTTGCCTTAATTCTATTAGGAAGGCTAGTTTGACCTAATTATCCTGCGGGGAACAGCACCAAATGTTGAAATACAGGTTTTGAACCTAGTTGCGCAATTAATGCTATCTTTACATACAAGATGTTATTTTCTGAGATCCAGTCGTACCTTTAACGAAGTTTCTTGTGAAGATGGCATTGACCTTTCAGCATTAATGCGGGCACAGTGAGGAAGCTCTTGGCACAGCCGTTTTTGTTCAGGATTAAAAGAAATTAGCCAGTATTGAGGAATAACTTAACTTAGACTAGTCGTAATTATTTTGTATTTAGCGGTGGAGGCTTGTAATTAGCAATTTAGTTACATATTACTGTTATTAGTCTGTCAGTTTTCCTAAAATATTATAAATAAATAAAATTTAAATATCTAGCCCATTTAACGATGTAAAAATTTAGTGAAACAATTTTTGGAAACTTATTTTTTCCAATCAAAAGTTGATGTGTGTGACCCAACTCAAACCAGCAAATATGACTGTCCAAGTACAGATATATTAGCCGCCACGAGTCGTAAGCAGAAATATCAAGGTTATTTTTCGGTTTTTGGGTTCCTTTCGGGGATTTTTGGGGCGCCGACGCTAACTTGACATTTCTGCTCACGACTCGTGGCAATTACTATACACAAACTTCATTAAAAAGGTTTGTAAGCATGTTAATCAATACAAATTATGTTAAAAGAAACACGCGAAAGAATCGTTAGGAAATTGGATTATTAACAAAATTATAGTAATAATAGAAGTGAGTAATAATAGGTCACAGTGCTTGATTGACAGCTACATGTAATCAATCCGTCATCAATCGTACATAATTAATGACAGCGATTTCGAATTGTATATCATTTAGGTTTAGGTCAAAGTGTTGCAGATGGAGTAGCTATAATAAACATAACATAACATACCATAAACGCCTGTATTCCCTGAAGGGTTAGGCAGAGGTGTACCAATGTACGCCCACAGTTCGGCGGTATGTTAAGGTCCCATGTAATAGGGGGTGAGCCTTTTGCCTCCTAACTCAAAATCCTAACTCCGAGCTGCTACTAAGAATTTCATAGAAAAACCCAATAACACTTTTTGCTCGACCTGGGAATCGAACCCAAGACCTCTAGCGTAGGCAGTCGCGCTTAGGACCACTAGGCTAACGAGGCAGTTTATATAATAAACTTCAAATGTTAAGGTACTTCGTGTGATATTTTGGACACACATGTTCGCCAAAAGATCGTTGAAAAGATTGTCAAAATTGATATTAGAGGCTTCTGAGTCAGTTCTAGTCTAATGAAGAGGCATAAGCCACTCACACTGCGATGACTACTACGCTCACTACGCTTGCTAAAAGCAGATTGGTGATTTCAGACTTATATTAGTTACTAGCTTCTGCCCGCGACTTCGTCCGCGTCAAAGTTAATGTATTTTTTTTTTCAGGATAAAAAGTAGCCTATGTGCTATTCCAGGCTAAAATCTATCTCTGTGCTAAATTTCAGCCAGATCCGTTCAGCCGTTCTAGCGTGATTAAGTAACAAACCTCTATCCATCCTCACAAACTTTTGTTTTCATAATAATAATAGTAGGATTACTGCTGCGCTCCCGTAGATCGTAGCGTGATATTATATAACCTATACTCTTTCTCATGAATTCAACTGGCAGTTCCAGAGATTAGCGGGCTTAAACAAAGAAACAAATAAAAATACTCTTGAGCTATTATATTAGTATAGAGAAGTCGAGATTCCCTCACGATATTTTCCTTTCCTTCACCAAGAAAATATTCATCAAACAAATAACTCCAATCACATGCCTCGCACTGAAACATCACGAGTCACGGCACAAAATTCAAATCAAAACCTACAGACGAATCGATCGCTCATACATCGACTATCGTAATCCGTTTACTATTCACTTCTACCGCACTATGACAGGAATGACTCGGCTATTCTGTCCATCCACTCTAATCCATCAATGGATGTAAATTGTGGACATAGTTCGCATATTGTATGAAGCCAATACTCAAATCAGATTCAAACAAGAAACGTTAGTTTGATTCTCTTAAACCCTACATATACTCTAATAGAGAATGTTTTTGTTTAGCAAGGAGATACCTCCTACTTATTAGACTTCAATTATGGAGGGACAGATGGTGGAAGGGAAACCGACACGTAAACTCATGGAACCAATACATGATTCAAAACCTCCAGTATTTATATATTTTGTCACATAATAAATAAAACAGCTGTTCCATACATTGTCAATGCCTACAAGGTCGAAATGTATGGAACATAGATATATTCTTTATATTAGTGACGAAAAACTCGATGTTCTTTCCACCCTATTGGTATAATGTGGTAGCGACTAATGTCTAACGATAAACCTGCCAGATTTTTTTCATCACTCGACTGTCCAAAGCAGAGCAGCCGCTTTTTACCAGGCATAACAACATTAATCACTACGAAAAACATTTACAGAAAGTACCTACCTAGGTATAAAACATACATCAAACATTCGAACACAATTACGGCAAGAGGAAACAGAAAATAAAATTGGCAATATACATAAATAGATGTTACAAATTAATTGGACGTTTTCCGCCAGTGACGACGTTCGGTCCTCGTTAAAAATCTCATCAGCCACGGCACGAGTCATTTCACTCTCACACCAAACCATAAACACTTGTTTAACTGAAATAATATTTTTGTTTTTTACGTAAACGTCACGTTTGCAAAAGAAAGACTTATGTTTGTTTTTGTAAGTTTCTAGCAAAAATCGTTATTAATATTTAATCTAAAAAAAATCTAGCTCACAAATCATTCACCACTTGTATATATCTTAGTTATGCACGTAGCTAAAAAAAATCTCATTATAAATATAAATAATCTTCTGTGAGAAACACCTAGAAAAATAAAAAAAGTCTAAAAAGAAAATGGTGTACCATAAACGTTCTGTTTAATCATTTTCTTCATTAGCGGTTAGAATGAATGGAATAATTACGTTTTCCATTCACCGCTCCCGGTCTCCAGAGCTAGTGAATTTACCCGCGCTTTCCACGTATGAAATCATTTATAATCTATGCATTCACAAAAGAGCCACTGTCAAGTACAAAAGTGGCTAACGAGAGAGAAATGAGCCTGCTCTATGAAAGGCTATAATTAGGAGCCCCGTATTTACTGCCTTTTTTTAGTCTTTCTTCATTTATATCTGGATCTGAACAAAGTCTGGTAGGTACAATTTGCTAGAGCTGCCAACTTCAAAAGGAACAGCGCAACTTTGACATTTTACAGTCTATTATAAATCGTAGTTCCAGTTCAGAAAGGATTTATTAAATCTTCTCGACCGAAAACCGAACTGGGAATTAAGAAACGCTGTTACTTTGACTTCAGCTTTTCAACGTTTTCATTTTACTTATTTGTACGTTCACTTTTTTTGTAGACTACCATTTTGGAATAAAGGTGGCCATTCCTCATTTAATATTTTTAAACAAAAAGGAAACATGTCAATATTTTATTGTGGCGACCCTAATTTATTTTGATTTATTGACACGATGTATAATCATAAAACAATTTATGGCTTGAAAAACATGCAACCCTTGAAAATATTTCTGGAACAAGAATAAAAATGGTTTCCGAAAAAGATTTGTTGTGATATCGTGGTTATTTTTAAAAAATCCAACAAAATTACTTAATAGTAATTAAAATCGTCATAATAATGTATAGTAAATAAATGAATAAGACAATTCAAATCATTTCTCTCCCAAGCTTTAAGAAAATAATGAAACGAATTAATTTTTTTATTTGCTATTTTACTTAATCCTAAAAAAAGAAAGATAAAAAATGGAAAATCGCATGCCTGTAAGGTAAATTCATAATCCTTTTTGCTTTTGCCACAGTGAGCTAAAGGGAGTGGTTGCTAGGTGTCGTTAGCGCAACACAAAACGACACCTGCGTTCGTATTCTGGAATGTTTCAGAGTATTTTAAAACGTTTGTATTTAAAATTTCTTGCAGGTCCGCCTTAGTACATAGGAACTGTAGTTTAAGAACATTTCATTTGGTGTACTGTATCATCTGCTTCAATTACACAAAAAGTTTCGAAGAATTTAACGTAAGTAGCGTAGAACCCACATACTTTTCATATTTTTCAAACTCAAACTATGTACTTAAACTTATCTGTTGGTACTTAGTTGATAAGGAATACGGCGGCCATTGCTCCCGTTTCATTTGTTCGGCGTGTGCTACATTTGGCACTCGCATGCTTTCTGCCCCTCCAGCGGTCGAAGCCGAAAGCCGAGGCCGACTGCCGATGGACGAGTGCCGAGAGCCGATGTAATGAGTGACGTGAAACGTACAGCTCGGCGTAAAGTGCAGCTGTAGTACTTGTACTACTGCTCAAGCGATATTGGGATCATAGTCGGTTGGTCTTACTTGTATATTGTGAATGCAGAGAGATGCGGTAGCGTCTTTTCAGCTACCGTTTTGAGAACCACTCCGATATTTGAAATGAATTTTATTTATCTTCCATGGCAAATAGTTTTTTGATTTCGTTATCGTAATTTATACTACTCACTTGTTTCTGTTTTTCTATATTCAAAAAATTCTCTAGTTAATAGGAAGCTACATTATTCGTTAGTACTATGTGCTATATTTTATGATAAAAAAAATTACCGCCGCATTAATTTACTGCCTCGTTACCCTAGTGGTTCTAAGCGCGAGGTCTTGGGTTCGATTCCCAGGTCGAGAAAAGTGGTTTTTTTATATGAAATTCTCAGTAGCAACTCGGAGTTAGGATGTGTACCCGATTAATGGCAATTGGCACGCCCCCTATTACATGGAACCTAAAAAACATACCGGCGAACTGTGGGTGTACTTTGGTACACCTCTGCCTAACCCTTCGGGGAATACAGGCGTGATGGTGTGTAAAAAAATTTGCAAACTTTCCGCGGACAAAATCATTGGATAAAGTTTTTTCCACCACAGCTAGTTTCATGTTATCAAACAGTTGCACACGTTGTGAAGTAAGTACCAAATGCATATAAAACTGTTTGATAATTTCTACTTCTGTAGCTGAATTAAGTAAATAAGGTAGAGTGCGCAGTGAATACCCGCAATCAAGAAGCGTGATGTATGTACTGTAGAAGATAGGTAGTATATGAGGTACTTAGACGTAGGTATGTGAAAAGATGCGGGAAAAAGTTGAGTGTCTCGTAGCGCGTGGCAGCGTTCTATTGTTTCCGAAGGCAAATCCCGTAATTAAAAATGTTGAAAATGTAGTCGCAATCTCAACTCAACGACAATCAGTGTCAAAAATTTATCAAAGATGTAGGTTGTGATATTTTAAGATAGAGATTCGTTACGGATAATCATAAACCAGACACTCTGTCAACCTGTCTTACCAAGAGGTATCGTGTTGCACAGTTACTGAGTTGTGGAGGTCAGATAGGCAGTCGCTTCATGTAAAACACTGGTATTCAGCTGCATCCGGTTACACTGAAAGCCGATTTTGATATAATTGGAAACACACGAGTCAGGCAGTTTTTAGACGGATGGAGACTGAGATTAGAATGCGGTCGGTCTTTAAAATAAGGGAATTGGCCCGGTGGTATACAGACACTTTTTTTTTATTGGGGGGTGGGAAATCATTAAATAACTTCTCCCGCCCTGGGTGGGGCGGGAGGGAGTGTCAGACAGTTACTGACTAAAACCCACCCATGTTCCTTCTTGTGCCCTTTGCGTTCCGGGGGCGCGGTATCTCTTAAGAACAACCCGCAGCCCCGGCAGGCATCGGCCCTCAGTGGCCAATTCTCTATGGTGACATCTCTTTGAGGCGCGCGTGGAACACGAACACGCCGTCGACACGGCCTGTCGTTATTTAAACGTAAGGACGGTATACAGACACTGGCTTTCAGGTTTGGATTCCACTAAAGCGGAGAGGAGAGGAGACGTCACGTACAACCAATCAGCTTGGGTTTTTTTACATATCTTATCGCTTAGCTTCTATTGGACTTAAACTATGTAAAATTTTAAACTTTGATTGTCACTGAGATGACATCGCGACTAGCTTCAGTAAGTGTTTAATTACGAAAATTGGCCATCAGTTCTAATGTACTTTTGAATATCAAAAAAGGAAACAAAAAATTCCCTATTAGAACAATTTCTCTTGCAATTTATTTCTTTCCTTCACACATTTTTGATTTATGGCCATCGGACGGAGTGGTGGGAAGTTGTCACGCCCATCCCTCGGGCGAGCTCCATTGGGCCCAAGAGGCTCTGATATAAATGTTGTTTTTTCGCAAACACAAGTAGCTTCTCAAATATTTAAGTATTCCCGAGTGTGGGCTTATATTTCATGTGTAGTGCCTTCACTACCCTCGGCTGTAATGTATCTGGCTGGCTGCATAGTACTGGTACTTTCGTGAGTAGTACTCCATCAGATTGGCCGTACCACTGGAGGTGAATTCAGAAGAACATTAGAGCAGGTCTCGGTAACCGGTTATCATAGCTCAAGCAGCATCATGATCGTGTGTGCAAGACCTTACTGAAACTGTTTTTAAAATTGGAAAAGTAAAGTTTGAAATAGGAAAACTTTTGTCATAAGTGGTATTGGCTGTGTTTGTAGCATTACATTCGCACCCACGATACAGGAGATGTGGAGCAACATTCTTCTTACAAAAAGAAGTGTACAATTTATTTCTGTTAGCTTGTTTTTCAGTCTATTTGAAACAAGTTGTTTATTCATTTAGGTCGTAATATAGTCAAAGTCAAAGTCAAATCATTTATTTCAATTAGATCATTAAATGGTACTTTTGAACGTCAATTAATTTAATATGAAGTAGGCACGTTTCTATCTAGACTCGTAGCAAGAATTTGACAAAGAAAATAATTACATAATTTTATTTATCTTTTGTGCTATTGAAACTATAAAAACAAGACAAAATCACAAGCAGATCCTCTGAATTATCAAAATACGATTAATTTCAAAGGATTTCATCAACGAATATCATGTTACAAGAGAGTCGGGTAAATCCGTGTCCCAGATACCTGAGTGAGCAACTACCTCACGCAACGCTTCCAAAACAAGAGTTAAGTACTTTCTTAATTTCGTCAAGACATCCTCCATGATGACTCCAAGGGTCTGTGGGTGTAGAAGTATAAACACAGGTGTCTACACTTTCGTGCTTTTAAAATTGTTGTGTGGGATGCCTTCAATATTATGTCCTACTTTTGATAATGTTTTGACATCAGTAGTGTAATTTTCTTTTTTAGTTTACTTAGTTTAGGATCTACTTACCTACCCATAAAAATCAATGACTTATACTATGGCATCAAGTCTAAAATGTGAAAAAAAAAAACCAAAAATATATTTTTTTTTCATATTTCAGGATCGGTCCTATCCTGTGTAGCGGAATTTGTTTGAAAGACTTACCGCGGCCCTGGACTGCAAAGGACATTGGGAGGAACATGTGTGGGTTTTATTCAGTGAAAGACTGACACTCCCTTCCGCTTCACTCAGAGCGGAAGAAGTCATTTGATGATTTCCCATCCTTAAAAAGGGTTGGTCCCAGAGTAAAAGATGCTCGTATTAGAGTACTTCTTTCACCCCCTATAAAATGGCCAGTACTTTAAAAGTCAACTGGTATAAAGCCACTTGGGACGGAGGATAGTTTTAAAAGGTTTCTAGTTCGAGAGCGCCAATGGATGTGTTGGTACGCAGCATCCGCGTAGTGAGTGGTTCAGCTAAGTTTTGCAGTGACCTACCCAAATCTTTTACAATGTAGCCTAATCTTCGTCTAACTAACAAAGTACGAATATTGCTTACCTTTTCTTGAAAAGCAAAACGTTCATGAATACAAAAATATTGCAGGCCTTAAAGACTTTAAAAACGAAGAGTTTCAAAATTAGAACATTTTTTTTTTAATTAATGAATATTTGTGTTAAAGTTAGCATATGCGACTGTCATAGTTGACTGTTGAAATTGATCATATTAAAACTTAAATCTTATTTTTTTTTAATATTTTACATAACTCTTTCACTTCCATTATTTTTACATATAAAACCAACAAGAATATTCTAAACCTTCATAAAAACTTGATTGAAAAAAGTCACCGTGGAAAATCTGGCTCATCGTGCTCCATGCCGGGGCTGCGGGTTGTTCGAAAGAGATACCGCGCCCCCGGACCGCAACGAACACAAGAAGGTACATGGGTGGGTTTTAGTCAGTAAAAGTCTGATAGTCCCTCCCGCCTGACTACCTCAATAGCCCTAAGTGCGGTCCTAAGTGCGACTGCTACGCTAGAGGTCTTGGGTTCGATTCCCAGGTTGAGCATGGTGTTATTGGGTTTTTCTACGAAATTCTCACTAGCAGCTCGGAGTTAGGATTTCTGCCCGGCTAATGGCAATAGCCCTCGCCGCCTTATTACATGGGACCTGAACATACCGCGAACTGTGGGTGTACATTGATACACCTCTGCCTAACATTCGGCGAATACAGGCGTGATGGTATGTGATGGTTCTCCCTCCCGCCCCGCCCAGGGCGGAGGAAGTCATTTGATGATTTCCCATTCGGAAGAAAAAAAATCTATCTCCATAGAGACTTACGTTTTGGAACGAGCAACTAGCTCCAACTTTCTGACTTACTGAACAACTCCACGACAATTCAAAAGCACCTGTAAATGGTTTAGTCAAAATAGGTGCTTTGACTTTGACCTCTACAAGAAATCATCTAAGTAAACAGCGGTCATCTATTTAAGTCCAAACCTCAGTGTGCGGCAATCGACCAACAACCTAGCCATTTAGCCGCTAGGCCAGAATGAATGGTTAAGGGTATCGATCCACCACAACCCGCCCAGCCTTGATTCAGACATAAATATTCATAGCAAGAGTAAAGGGCGTTGCGGTGTAAATCCGTATGTTTGTTCTTTTGCGACAGCGCGGCGCGGCTTGCAATATGCTGAGTGGATAGTGGCGCGGCGGCGGCGCGCATTGTGGGCTTGTGACGATAGACGGCTCGCGCATTGTCAACGGCGAGCTTTCTCGCTTTGTGCTCAGTATGTGGAACGTTATTAGGTCACAATGTGAATGTACTTGACGGTTCGATGGTGAGGGTGTAAGAAAGAATAGGGAACATTCTTTATAATTTCGATCTTTGTCATAGCAGGAAGAGACGTCCTTTGCTAAACGAGGGCATTTAATTACTAGCTTCAGCCTGCGAAGACTTTATAACTAAATAAAAGTCGCAAATTATCCCATGGAAACATAAGAACGAGATAAAAATTTATATGTGTTACACTTGCTAGGACCAATGATAGTTAAGCGTGAAGGAGGAACAAACATCCATCCGTCCATTCTCACATACTTTCGTAAAAGGATTTATGTTGCACTTGTTTTTAAGGTACCGTGTTCATTTTAACACATACGGAACTCTTAGTCATATCCTTAGCGCACAATGAAGGAAGAAGTCAAATAGGTATCTAAGTAACAAAACGTGTCGAACTGATTTTATCTGGTGTTTAGTAGGCATGGTAAGCAAAAGCTTTCTTATGGGTACAGAATACCAATCTCCTTAGGTACTAACTGAATAATCCTGTTCCACATCAAATTAAAAGCCTGCTATCTGCACTGCAGCACGCCAGCGTAGCCGTTTAACCGCTTGGGAGATCCTCGACTGATGATCAATGTCGATGTTGAAGTAGGTGTATAGGTAGGTAATAGGCAACTCCAGACCAGCCTCTCAAGGGACATCTTACGCGAAGGCCCGCTTGCACCATCGTAACTCAGAGTCAGTTGATAACACGAGGTTAAATATATACGTGGTGTAACAAGACTCATGTCATAGCCGTTAACGCAATGTAACGTATAAAGGTAAATTATAACTTATAAAAATGAATTAGTAAAACTACGTAAAAAAAAAGATGGAACTTTTACCTTCAATATCTCTTAAAATTTTCCCAGGAACGGTCCAGAAAAAAAAAATCGCAATGGTGAGAAGATCATGTAACTTCCGGTTTTTACCTACACTAACTTCTGCTCGCGACTTCGTCCGCGTAATTTTATCACCTGCATTAAAGGTACGTCTTTGGTTACTGCTCCGCACTTATTGGTCGTAGCATTATGTTATATATAGCCTATAGCCTTCCTCTTTAAATTGACTATCCAACACAAAAAGAAATTTTAAATTCGAACTAGTAGTTCCTGTGATTAGTGCGGTCAACCAAACAAACAAGTTACCGGTCGGCTACCATTTTTTATATTTATAAATGTTTTTATTTTTATATGAATATTTAAATATGTATCTATTGTGTTTTATAAATGAATAAATGAGAATAATTAAGTTACAATAATACGCGGGTGCATAATTATCATAATTTAGTAAACAACAAAGATCTTGGTGATCTAAGGATTCCTGTAATCTTATTGACATTCAAGCACGACCGGCCATCGTAATCTCATTGACATTTAATACCCCACCGGACACCTGACCAACGGCGACGTTTCATATATCAACCAATACATACATACAGCTGTAAAGGGTAATACATAATCAATATTATAAATACAAGCACATAGGCACGTATGCGCAATAATAAAGTAAGGAATTCTTCAATTCAATATCACTTCACGGGGATCCTGAAAAAGGTCCCGATTTCACGAATAAAGACGCGCAATCAAAGTTATTGAAGAAACCCTCGGCAGCCTGATACGCCTGTAGGCGGCACTATTCTGCAATCCTTTCGCGAACCCGCCAACCAATCATTATCGACCTCCCCAATCTTGAACTGTGACCTTTTGCAACAATCCCTCAATTAAATTTCCATTCGTACAGCGAATGTAATTTGCTGCTATTTCAAAATATTCAGAAAGACATGTTGGCTTACATTGATCTGAAGCCGGTTTATTTTTAGACTTCTATTCAGGAGCGCTAATTATTATTATGCTGGATGTATAATTTAAATACAGCACGCAATGAATGTTAACGTGAGTCATATCTAGATCAATAGTCCAGGAGTGTAAAATAATACACATTTAGTTATAAGAATATTTATTTTGTCAAACAGTAACCTAACATTTTCTAAATAAGTCAAGGGCTTATAATAAACTTGCCAATGTTCGATAAAAATACTACAACACGTGGAGCTAAGCTTAAAATAATTGTACCCCGACGTTGTTGTAGCGAGCGGTACCCCGCTATCACAACTGTCTGTAACATCGGCTTAGCTGGCCTCGTAAAATACCGAATCTCACTCAAATAAAGGTCGCCCCAAATCGCACCCCTGCAGGTATTATAAAATGGCGTCATTGGTATAGAATTATAGTCTAGTGATCGGCAGGTACCTACGAGAAAGGTTAGGTCGGCGACGGCGCGGGGGTCGGCAGCCGGCCTCCCCCTGACCTTTACAGAGTCGCCGTGTCCCGTGGGAGAGTGATCGCACCGCATTACCACGCGGCGACATATCTGAAACGACTCATATCATAGACGGGCTGAGTACGGCCGAGCCGGGGTGTCAGCCGGCCGCCGGCTGTGGGCCGGGCGCACCTGTGTAGGTGGGCTCCGGCCGCGGCGGCCACTGCAGGCCGGGAGCCGGCGACGAGGCGCGACGGCGCGTCTCGCGCTCAACATGGCAGACACGCACCTCTAGGCACGTGCTAAACTGATATCCGAAAATATCCCCAATTCTGTTTAAAGGTTCCATTCAAATAACGTCTCTTGGGCATTTTCAGACAGGTTGTTTAATGTTTTGATGCGTACTGACTGAAGAGTATGTGTTGACTTTTTATAAACATTCAAGACGTTAGCCATACAAACAATACCGCTACCCAAAATTGAAAAAGAAAATCTGGTCTAAAACGATCCAATACAAAAAAATCGGTACAAAAGACGGCCGCATCAGCATTATTTTTGACCGCAAGGACGTGACGCTAAAATGTTATTGTATCCAAAAACATTTTTAAACTGAAATATTTACGTACTTAGAAAGGTACGCGGTTCATGTTAAACTTCTCAAAATGATCAGACTAAAATGTCGAGTTCCTCATGTAGCCCCTTATCCGCGGCGCCGCTATCGTCCCTACCCTAGTCGTTACGTTCGGGACGGCAGCGGCGCATGCGCGCTAGCCGCTATTAAAAAATGAATTCCTGGTTCCCGCACTGTGAGCCGTACGTCGGTGTCAGCGGCTGCGTTAGGTCGGCGCGCGCGAGACGGACCCGCCCGACGGTCGCCGAGCCCGCAGCGCCGGGTGCGTGGTGTGCGGGTGTGGTCGCGAGTGCAGTGCAGTGCGTGCAACGGGTCCCATGCGGTGAGGCTGGCCATGCGCCGTGCGGGCTGGTAGCGGCCGCGGCATGGCGCGCCGCGCCGCCCGCGCCCGCGCCTGCTCCTCACACGAACCATGAGCGACCTGCAGGCCACATTCGAGTTCTCCGTGGAACTCTACAAGTTCTACAATGTCGACCTCTTTCAGAGAGGGTGAGCACTCTTGATATTAAATACGTAGTGGTGCCTGAACCTTCGTGATAACGCCGATAACAACTGATAACAAGTGAATTGCATATCAAATTGGGACGAAAAAAGCTTATAGGAATAAATAACATTGTTGTAGTAGTGACCTGGCTACAGTCAGGAGTTTAAGGCTTTTCATGCGCAAGCAGTATGAATTAATAATGTCATTCGTGAATGTCATGAAATTGCATTCATACTTATCATTAATCATCGTGCTGAGATCAGGCAAGCATCAGATCATCAATCTGCCAGCGTCCGCTATCTCCTTGACATTCGCGAGAGAGATGCCCTCTGATTGAGACGTACGCAGACAGAGATTATTGGTACATTTTCTTTCACCGCATTACCCCAACTTTAGAGCGGGATAGTGCTATAAAGATATATCGACGAAACTCGGAATTTATGAAGACCGGCCTTCTTCGGCGTAGCGTCCACTAATCTCAAGAAATTCTTTGCTTGTAGCGGGATTAGTAAATGGAGCTTTTAAATTACCATACATTATCCCAACAACAGAAGCACTCTTGGTCGGCGTATCAAAGCGTTCGGTAGCCTAATCTCTCTCCTGAAACTAATCAAAAGGGGCAAGGAACTATGTGAGAATATACGTACATGTAAGTTAACCCCAATTTTCTGGCTTAACGAGGAATTCTATTAACTGGTAACAATAGAAGTGCTCTCCGGTGCCAGATCTCGTTACGTCCGACGTGTTACGTTATTGTAGCACCAAACTGTCACGCTACGCTCTGGACAGAACCTATGGACCATATGGGAATACGACAAGGGTAGGCTTTCTCTTTTATTTTAATTTTATTCTTGGGTACGCTTGCCTGGTGACTTTTTCTGTGAATCAAGTATTAAAATAGTAATAAAAATTACAGGGGACTTAGACACAAAAATACTCGTATACATAACGAGTCAGTGGATTTGGTATTGTAGAATAACAAATCATGTGCTTTGAAATAGTAGGTACACTGTATTAGCAGTATCATCAATTTACATTAACCCTAGCTAGGTATTGCCCGCGACTTCGTCCGCGCAAATTTCGGTCCCAATAATCTACCAATTTGTATGTAATAACGCTAAAAAGAGTTTTAACGCGAAAGTACCAGTCCGATTGGAAAATCTTCTCCATTTCGTATATATTTTCACCTTCATTTGCAAACTAATCCATATTAATATAAAAAAGGTGAATATTTTTTTTAATCTCTGGAAAAAAATCTTGTGTAAACGATAGCCAGCTTAATGAGAAATAGTATAGGCTATATAACATCACGCTACTACTTACGAGAGCAGAGCATTAGCCAAAGACGTAACATAACGAAAATAAAACCTACGCGGAGGAATTCGCGGGCATAAGCTAGTATTTTTTTACAAGGACTAAATCGCGAAGAGCACTATCAGAATTACTTATCAACTAAAGTAATACCTATTATCATATTCAAATACTTTCCTTTGAGAATAAGTCTACGTACCGCTGTAGCATTCATAACTGAAATATCAACATGTAAACTTATTAACCGAATACAAGAAAACCAAGTTGATTTATAAATCCATTAAATTGAAATGATAACGTATTTACCATAGCGTTCATGCATTAAAATCAATCTCACTTTTTATTAATAGTCAGTAACGGTCGACAGCAATTTCAGTTCGAAATATGAAAAGGTTTTTAAAAATGTATATCGAGGCGTGCCTCGGGGCTGTCGCGCGCAATTATTATGATTGACGAATGCTTACTGCATAGCATCGTTCGTTGAGAACCCTTCAATTAATTTCGCCGGACTGAAGGGTGAACTGACTCATGCCTTTTAATTGGTTATCATGATTTTAGTGCGCTTTGCCTGATTATTAGATTTGAACTGATTGCTGCATAGGTGACATTTTTAAACAAAGATTCTAATATTTTTCGTATTTGAACAGCTATTATGACTATGTAGACAGTTTTACCGAATTCTGATTTTTATACTATTTACTAATATTATAGACTTGAAAAAAAATAATCGATTGTTGCTGCTGGCCATCTAGATTCTTAAAAATATTGACTTTGTTAATCAACTGTGTTATAATTTTGTGTTATAATTAGACTAATTCTATTCTTTAAGTTGTATCAGACGCTTCTGCAAAACACATCAATAAAGCATTTTATTCTTTCATGGCTTAAGTAAAGTATTTCTTTTTAATACGATAGCTTCATATAAACTCACTCGCGTGCTAACAGCAGCCATTTATAAATTGTATCATTGCGTGTTCGGATTGCGAAGCTCGAAATATTTTTATAAGTCTTAAGCTTCGTACTTTCCAAATAGTCTACAATTCAAACGTTTTTTAACATATTTTATTCTGACTCTTATTTATTCTAGATTTAAAATCAAATTAATCAAATCATTTATTTCAATTAGACCATTAAAGTCACTTATAAACGTCTTTTACAGAAAAACTGAATTAAATCTAGTTGCCCCTTCCAATAGATAGTTTTGATTAGACATTTTTCGGCTGAAATATTTGGAATTCAAACATGTCTTGGGTTTTCACCTGCACTGCTTTAAGTTATATCTTCGGCTACTGCCGCGCTCCTGTGGGTTGTAGCGTAATGTTATATAGCTTATAGTCCTATACTATTCCTCATGAAACCAACTATCATATACAAAAAGATTTTTCCAATCCAACTGTCAGTTCCAGAGAATAACGTGTTTAAACAAACACACAAACAAAAACACTCTTCAGCTTACTTTATACATAGTATAGTTAATCTTTACGAATATAATAATGCTGAAGAGTAAAGAGCTTTTTTGCAAATGAAGGTTAAAATATATAGGAAACGGAGAATTCGTTAAGCCCTGTCAGAATGCGTTTGGCAACGAGTATGGAATGAAAATGTAATTTTCGAACAAAATGAAACTCACTGCATTCCCAAAGTAAAACAAAGTCGATTAAAACTAAAAAGTAACTCCTACGAACGACTATGAAAACGTGAGTTCAGTTTATGATTTTTTAATGGCTGTAGTTGATAGATTGGGATTACATTTTATTTCTGGATATCGATGTTTGGTATATACCTTGTTTGTTTATGACCCTTCTGAATAATGGCAAGGGATATGAAGATCTATCCCATATCCAATTAGTTTCTGTCCATTCTAAATTTAAAATGTCATTGTTCCTTATTATTAGGAAGTCTTACCAAGAAATATGTTGCCGAAAAGTGAGATATAATAAGTTTGACGTGACTGTGTGCCTGTCTTGTAGCATCGTAGCTTTTAAACGGGTGAACCGATTTGCATGCGGTTATTGTTGATTTCCTAGCAATGGTTCTTAGATTTATTTAATCAAAATCGGATCATCCGTTTCAAGGTTATTATTTCTTTTGTTAGCTGCAGTAGGGATCATTATTCATCTGTCGGGGGTACTCAAAATTCTTAATTTCATTAAATATGTTATATAAGACATAGAAATACGGTTACAAACTTTAAAGTGACTACACACACAATACGTTTTAAAGGACGGACAGACCGACAGCAGAGTCATAGTAATAGGGCCCGGTTTGGCACTCTCTGGATGCGGAACCCTAAGAAGCGAACATAAGTTTTATTTTTAATAAGATGTTGACCAAAAAAAAGCCATTAAAATAATTCTAAAAGAAAACAATCGTGATGCTCTTTCAAGATATTATTTCAAGTCTCACACGTCACAGCATTAGGCTACAAGGCCATTGTCTAAAATTAAATATTTTTACCAGCTTTTACCACACAATGTTTACTCCGTAGACCGATGTTTTACTACAGAACACGTTGCACGGTACATAAACAGTAGTAAAACACGCGGACTAATAAACTTTATATTGTGTAAGTGAAGCGATAGGCAAATAAACAATGGAGGTACTTCGAGTTAAAAAAGACTGGTACCTGGGTACCTGGTGAATCAGATCAGATCGTTGAACTTTCGGTTTTCGCAGTCAATCATTGTAATCAGTGGCGAGGTGTTGTGTACAGGTGGCTGGTAGTGACGATGGCGTTTCATGATTTAAAGATGTAAAGAGATTAACAAGAGTGCAAATGCTATTAGTGCCAAAGAACTCGTTGTTATACATAACAATCAATTGCCGCGTGTATTAATTACGTTGTTAGATTGCGTTGTGTTTGTAATTGTCAAGTCAAGCCTTGTTTGAAAGAAAAATTTAAAAAAATCTACCGTTACGCTCAAAAATTTGAACGGCATTTTTGTACTAAAATCTGAATTAAAAAAAAAAAAGTTTAATAAACTACACCCGAGCGAAGTCGGGAAGGATAGCTCGCTCGTAAACTATAAAGGCACCAAAACAACTTCAAATGTGCTTTCTCATCAAATCAACGTTAAACGTTAAATATTTCAAGAGGTAGACCGTAGTTTATACTTAAGAAGAAAAATATAACTGATAGCTTGATATGAAGGAAGCAATCTATTTCAAACAGTTGCTAAATACTTACTTGGTTGGTTGACACTTCCCGCGACCCAAAGGCTGGCTTTTACCTTGGCCAGAGGTTTAGCATTGCCATCAAACGTGCCAATGCCGCCAGTCTTTTGGGCACTTTTCCGGTTGACGGCGATGCGGAGGAATTTTTGGATGCCATTCAGTTTTAGTTTCTTTTTTATTATTAAAGTTTTTTTTTATCTAATTTTAAGGCTGCAAATATGTAATCTATATATTAAACTTACGCAAAGCAAACATACAAAAAAATCGACTGAAAAAAAACTACAACTAAACGAGTTAGGGACGAAAATTATGATCTTATTGCAAAACAATAAAAAAATGTATTTAATAACATGCAGAACACTTTACGACAAGTATATATAACAACACTATTTTATCTTTTAAATTGCAAATGACAAGACTCCTACGCATCGCGAACGGTTTGTGACCCAGTTCTATATTTGTGGCGCGTGTCATTCCAAGTATGTCTGCCACAGAATAAATGATATTACGAGCAGGTCACACGTTTTTACATGAGTGCAAAATTGACTTAAACCATAATAATAATACCAGTTTATTATTGCCGCACAGTAGAGAAAATCCTCTTCCCATATAGAAAATACACGAGGATTGATCACCACGCTTGCTCGAGGGACTGGCGATTTCAGACTCAAAGATGTCAGCGATGTCCAAGATAAACTAAGTAGAGTATACAGATACCATCACGCCTGTATGCCCCGAAGGCTAAGGCAGAAGTGTACCAGTGTACACCCACAGTTCGTCGGTATGTTAAGGTCCCATGTAATAGGGGGCGAGCCTATTGCCATTAACCGGGCATAAATCCTAACTCCGAGCTGCTACTGAGAATTTCATAGAAAATCCCAATAACACTTTTTGCTGGACCTGGGAATCGAACCCAAGACCTTTAGCATAGTAGTCGCGCTTAGGACCACTGGGCCACTTAGAGTATAATTATATAAAATAGAAAAAGTCACATTCTTACTTGCCCGTGTCTGGTTGCGAACACACAGCTTCGCAAATTATATCTTTAACTTACTAATGCGTGGCCTATTTAGCTTTTTTTATATCATTTGATGGCAAATAAGCCGTCAGCCCACCTAATGTTAAGCGGTCACCAATACCTATAGATATCTCCAATGCGTTGCCATCCTAGAGACAAAGTTGAAATGTCTCATGTGCCTGTATTAACACCGGCACCCTTACCCTTAAAATCGAAACAGCAACGCTGCTTCGCGGCAGATATATGCAGGTATGGTGGTAACTCCCCGGGATGAGCTCCTTCACAAACAGCTCTACTACTCACAATCGAAATAATCCTATTGTTGATGTCAACGTGACTACCTAAGTCTAACTAGATTCCATCGACGATAGAAAGAAGATCTTATGATATGCTACGTAGAGTATAAGTTGAGCTAAATAGACTTTACTTAGGACATCCTTTGGCTATGCATTATTTCCGTCACTGTCGCACAACTATCAAACTACATATTCCAAATAGAGACAAGAACATAGCTAAGCCAAAGTACATGCTCAATGTTTATTTATCCCGGCCTCACTGTTATTGTTGTCCGTTTCTTGCATGTCGTCTTCCAGTGCCGTATGGAACTGGAACTATAATAGGACTTTAAAATGCATTTTTTTTTTACTTCAATAGATTTATGTATTTCAATCATAAAACTTACTTAAATAATAATTAGATTACAAACTACGAGTATGAACACTTAATATAAAAAACAAAAAAGGAAACTTATAGGGCATCAAAAACTCATCCGCATCGCTGTAAATGGGACAAGTGTCTAAAAGGCTGGCATCATTGCCACGTTGTATGGCAATGCTGATTCTTTGGCCCAAGAAAAGGCCAGCATTTTGGTCACGTCAAAAGTCGACCAGTCACTTGGTGATGTCAAATTAATTAATTATTATAATATTACAGAAGGCTTACAGATTAATAAACCAAATAAGGAAGTATATAATATTTAAAAGTCTCTCCTTTTTCTCTAAAAGCTAGTTTAAAATATATACCACTAGGGCAAATTATTAATATTGAAGTTACACAGAGTATTTTGGTCGTTTAATTTCATAGCTCAGTTACCTGTTTCCCCCAAACGCTATAACTTTCAGTAATTTAATTTAAGCTGAATCATTTTCAGTTTGCCTTCCAAATCTAACAACCAGTTTCAAAACGAGTCTACCAAACCAACGGTTGAACTTTTGAATTTCAAAATTAGAATTTAAATGCTTCCATTAACGCCCAAACAGTTAGAAAACTACTGAAAACTGAGAGCGTCTAACAGCATGTAATAAATGTCAGAACCGGGCAGCTGCAGTTCGCTGAAATTCATATTTTATGCTACAAAATGCATCATCTACCTAATAAACTAAATTTTGTTTTACTACACTTAATTACTGGGCAACGTGCTTTGAATGTTGCATGAAAACACCTATTTTAATTTACTTCTGACTTTATCGTGGACAATTTAAAAAGATCAAATGCTTTTCCGACACTTTTTAAGTTTTTGATCTTTACGCCGTATATCTATTAAAATTCTTAATTTTAATGTTCCTAGATTCCAGAGTTACCATACCTAGGTTGTTTCAGAAATTTAGAAAGAGAATAGAAAAATATGTCGTTAAAAACTTTTTTACAAAATAGACAACCTCCTTCAAAAACTAAAAAGTGAATAATAACCTTTTTTGTGCTAAAGATATGTATATTATTGTCTTTTTTGTAAAAAAGTTTTTATTTTTCGCTTTTTAGTATTAGTTGTCTCTCATCCAAATCCATGAAGGAACAGTTCTACTACGTAAAATAACAAGGCACCACTTAAAAGTCACAAAAAAGCAGAATACGCTAATTTGTTTACGTGGATGGCATATTTTTTTTTCAGTTATTTAATTTTTTTACGAAACTCAGAAAACAATTTAAAAAAACATATATATGGGAGCACCTTTGAAGTATGGCCTATCAAACAAAAAAAGAATCATTAAAATCGATTCATAATTGGCGGAGATATCGCGTAACACACAAACAAAAAAAAATACCATCACGCCTGTATTCCCCGCAGGGTTAGGCAGAGGTGTAACAATGTTCACCCACAGTTCGCCGGTATGTTTAGGTCCCATGTAATAGGGGGCGAGCCTATTGCCATTAACCGGGCACAAATCCTAACTCCGAGCTGCTACTGAGCAAATCCTAATGGAAAAACCCAATAACACTTTTAACACTTTTTGAAGTCGGTCATAAAGGTATGCGTTCTTACTAGTTTCATTAAACCCTTTTCAGGTATCTTGTTAAAAAGGTACCTAACTGACTTACATTCAAGTCACAAGTGAGACGGCTGGTTTAGAGAGGAGTTGTAAACTTAACGTGTGATGTGTGTATGTGTCTGTGGCTTCGTAGCTCCCAAACAACTAAACCGATTTTTATTTGATGTAGTGCTACTTGTTTAAAAAATTACTCTCTCTCGATCAATATCAACAACATAATAGAACTAGCTGTTGCTAGTGACTTCGTTCGCGTCGTGGTTATAAAACGTAGCGAACTGCTCGCGACTTCGTCCGCGTGCCTTGTTTAACTCGCTTTATGTTAAGTCTTTGGTTATTGCTCCGCTCCCGTGGTTCGTAGCGTGATGTTATATAGCATATAACACTCACAAATAACGTGGCTTTCTATTGGTATAAAAATTTTCAAAATAGGTTCAATAGATCCAGAGATTATCCCCCCCAACCTCACAAACTCACAAATCTCTTTATAATATTACTGTAGATAACCGTTATCTGGCCGTTCTTTTTCTAATGCTATAATAAATGGTGTATAGGTCACCCATCAATCATCAGATCAGAAGTTGGTCAACTGCAAGTATTGATCTTGTCGATGAATATTTCACTAGTTTTCTTTGTACTGTCGTGTTGCTTAGTTGTTTGCCTTATATACGATCAGGAAATAACATCGTGGGGTAAGCTCTACTGATGGTATTGCCCTAAAATGAGACCACATTGAAGGGTAATATTCTTTCGGTCTTTGCCCTAAATGGACCAATTACAGGCTGGTACAGTAAAGTAATTACTCGTTATCTATAGAAATATTATAATCTCACGAACTATTAAAGAAGTCTTATTGCGTTATATAGCCTGTTTATCGTGGGTGTTTATGTAACATCATGCTACGACAGACGAGAGCGGAGCAGTAACCACAGACGTACCTTAACGCGGGCTACAGCCAGTTTTAATACGTATTTTCAGTTGTGCCGCTTTGCCCTTTGCTTAATCCGTAGACTGCGGGCCAGCAGTACCTAACAGCATCCTGAGTATGGTCACAGAATAATAAAACCGAGCAGAATAAAAGCTTCCTAACAGAGTTCAAAATTCTTACCTATTTTCATAGGGTTGTCACTCGGTTTATTTGTTGTGGTATGGTTGCAAGCAAATTAGACTGTGCGTTGAAACCACTGCTGCAAGTTTTTAGCTAAGCCTTGCAAAAGTGCTGCGACGAACAGGTTTATTTTCAAGGGTTTTTCTAACATAGTTTGTGAGTAAATTGTAACACTAAACACTATGAGTCTTGATACTTGAAACAAAATATTTATTTAATTTGCCATTATCCTCCATATTATGATCAAGATTTTGTCGTAGTTTATAAAACTAAAGGTATTGTGTAAATTGCTCTGTATACGAGCTATTTTATATAAGTATGGTAAAAGTTCACAAATAAGTACAACAACAGTGTTCGTAGAAGAGGGGGAGTGGGTGACGACATATACATAGCTACCAGTGCGGCGGAAATTGATTCGGGTCGAGACCAACGCGACAGGTGTAAATGAATTGGGGTGTAAAAAGTACCCGACTTTGTTAAACAGCATGTGAAGAAAAAGGTCAAAAACGACTAGACGAATAGGTTTGGTCGTGAGCGAATATTCTTAAATTCTATAACTGGCTTTTGCCTGCGACACGTCGTCTGCGTGGACTTTAGAATTAAGCCAAAGTTGTATATCACACGGGTACAAAACAAAGGATGACGCTGGCCGCTTCCAACCGGTTCTTTTGGAAATCTGCGAGTGAGGCCTTTGCCCACCAGTGGACATCCTGCGGCTAATATTGATGATGATGACGAAAAAATGGGAAACAAATTATCCTATGTGTTAAGTTAGATCTAGATTTTCAGTGTGCTAAATTTCAGCATTCTATTCAGCCGTGCCGTTTCAGGCTTGAAAATGAAACAAATATCCATCAAATAATGTTAAAATGTCGTATGTAACTAACCGACTTTATAAGTAAGCTTCTACAATTTACCTTAAAACATACATACATAAACTCACGCCTTTTTTCCACGGGGGTAGGCAGAAAACACATAACGCCCCATCTGCTTAAAAAAATTCCTTAATTATTTTCATGAATTACACACATAACACCATCACGCTTGTATTCCCAGAGGGTTAGGCAGAGGTGTACCAATGTACACCCACAGCTCGCCGGTATGTTTTTAGGTCCCATGTAATAGGGGGCGAGCCTATTGCCATTAACCGGGCACAAATCGTAACCCCGAGCTGCTACTGAGAAATTCATAAAAAAACCCAATAACACTTTTTGCTCGACCTAGGAATCGAACCCAAGACCTCTATCGTTGCAGTCGCGCTTAGGACCTCTAGACCAACGAGGCAGTTCATAAATATAAAAAATATGTGCAAAAACGGGTTCCGTTTAAAATATCTGCCTATTTCATGTTACATTTACTCCACGCGCTCTTGCTGAGTCTAAATAAGTTTTCACATGAATAACGGTAGGTGAAACGTACTGGCGAAGTTTGCAGTGTAGTTACAACTACTTAGGCAGATTGCAGCCCGGTGGAGCAAGTAACACTCTTCTCTTTGTTTTCTATTCACATTTCCTGACATGATACCCGTATTGTGTGCGGTACTACTTCGGTGCAACTGTAGTGTACAGTTTGTATGTTTGCAACTTTTATTAGGGTAAATAAATTCGAGTTCTTATTTAGAAAAAAGCTGCTGGGAAATAATATATTTGGGTCGTTCTTCTTTTTTGTGACAATGGTCTGTCACTCACTTATATTTTTGTCGTATGGATTATTATGTATTCATTGTTTGAATTTACATCCACATCGCTTTATACCTTTAAATACTAAATAATCTTTAACTTTCTGTAGCTAATATTTTCTGCATGTTTTTATTTTTCATTAAATACCGTGACAGAGTTAATTCATAATGATGTAAAAAGAACCATTCTGTCACAGTGTTTTCTCGAAAATCGCAACAAAGCAAACAACATTATGGGCATAAATACAAAGATTAAATGATCCAAACAAAAAATAAATGCATTTGAAAAAACAATCTAACACTGAAATCAAAATATTGTTGCTTGATAAACTCGAAAGTCTGAAAAAAGAACGACCCATTTAAGATCTTACACGCCGCACAGTATCTCATACAAACTTTGGGAGTCCATAAAATTAAAAATAATGAACCGATTTTAATTAAACTTGATACGCATACGCAAGTTACATAAGCCTTAAAAGTTTGAATAAATGAAAGAACCTTAGTCTTTTGGACTTATACTGTGGACTGTCGACTTGTACTGTTGTTGTCTTAAAGTATTTTCGAGCGTACTTAATTCTTTCTTATTAATCCCCTTCTGAATTGATTTGACTTTAACATACTTGGCAGATTATTTTTTCCTAATTTTATATATCTTTTATATATCTGACAGATAGTGCCTATCTGGATGCAAATCCCCAAATCTACAGTATCTGAGAACCTCTTAAATGTCACAAAACCAATTGAATACTTTGTACAAATTCTAAGGCTAAACATTCACTTCAGAAGGAGGTTAAACTCATGCATATTAAAGGTCAAGTCATAAGTCAAGCTACTAAAAACCGCCATAAAGTGAACTGCTACCTTTCTGTGAAATGGCCGTAATGAAGCGTGATGACATCACTGAACTTAACGTAATAAGCCTTGCTACCTTAGGAGAGCCGTTGAGGAAAAGCTCTGGAAAAATAAAGTCGAATTATGTTTGTATGTTCTACTACGGAGACCGCTCGACCATTTGAAAATGGAATGTGTTTAATGCCTGCAATTTTAAGCTAGAGGCGGTAGAAATGTGTCATGCAGTCCTAGTAATTGCCGGTCAACGCAATGACAGTCGTGATGATCAAAGAAAAAACAAGCAATGACTTATAAGCCACTCAGACGATTTAAAAGACCTGCCCTAGGGCACTATGTCTCTTTTATTAAGGACAGGAAATCATCAAATGACTTGTTTCGCTTATTGACCAAAAACTCATCCGTGTTCCTCCCAACGCCCGTTGCGTTCAAGGGTCGCGCTGAGTCTTTGGAACAAATTTCGAAACCCAGTTGGGCACTATGGATAGGGGTGCATTAATTTGTAACTAAGGGCTATTTGCAGCAGAATTCCAACATATAGAACTATAGCTTGGGTAAGATCTCCCATAAAGAAAACCCTTGTCGCGCTCAATGCTTACCAGACCGAATCGAATGTGTTTGCAAATGAATGAAAGGTGTTCTTCTTAGAATGTTTAGAGTACTGAGAAAAGAATGCACGAGTTATTTATTTACTGTTACCCATATTTTATATTATTATAATTGATTTAACCGTTATAATTATAAATACCTAAACAAATAGATAACAAATGACATCATAGAAAATGGCAACTTACAGCGGAAAATACGTAATCAAAAAACTAAATTTATAGTATCATATTTGGTGTCTAATAAAACGTCATAAGATGCATATTTCAAAATTGTTTAAAAGTGTTGTCATAAAATAATAATACAAAATTCTTTTTCTATAGACTTTACCAAGTGCGCGTGGGCCTCCGTGTGTCGCCGAAGGTCCCGGTGCACATCGAGGCCTCAGTGTCGAGCGGCAACGGAGCCGCGCGCACCGGCCGCCCGGCCGCCAACGCATCGCTCATCGGCGGCCTGGCCGCGTCCCGGGCCTTCCAGATCATGTACCGCAATGAAGAGGTCACGTTACGGGATATCGTGCATTTTAGAGCTCATCTCTTAGGTAAGAAAGTTTTGTTTCTAGCTTCAACTGCCCTCTGCACTTTAGAACACATTAAAAACACCACTGAAGTCGATAAACGTGGCCCACTGACTGAACACAAGAAATGTAAGAAAAAATAAAGAATTATCTAAAACCATCGATTCAAAAAACAGAAGCTTCAATTGTGGCTGTTCCTTGTTCACGACCAGTTCGTATTCCTTACCACCTTGTGAACTCTTTCTCTTCCACATCAACGGACTCCGTAATAGATTCGAAAGTCAAATTAAAATCACATTGGTCGCTTTTGGGAGAGGAAATTGGATTGTCCCAAATTTCGCAACGACGGGCATTTGGAACTCGCTACTTTCTTTTAATAGAAGTTTGCTGTGAAACTCCGAACTGATTGTTTGCCAAGACTGTTTGTAACTATGTTTCTGTTTGTTAGTGGACAGCCGGAATCTTAAAGAGTCCCTGGAGCGAGCAGAGTGGAGCCTTGGCGTAGAGCTGTGGTGCAGCGAGGGTGCACAGTCTAGCACCCTCGCGCCGATGTCATGTCGGGTCCTCAAGCTGCACTTCCAGCCCTCCCATGGCCTCCACTATCACCTGCCGGTTCTTTTCGACTACTTTCATCTGTCATCAGTCTCCATCACCATCCATGCAAGCCTAGTTGCATTACATCAGCCTTACATCAAGTAAGTATAAGGGGTTCTTATCGCATGGTTGCGGAAGTACATAACTGACGAAATTATGTCATTGCCTGCCCTTCGTGTAATACAGGCATTATAATTATGTTGCTTTATTAAGGTACCTTTGGTTTGTTTGTTGTGCATATACGGTTAATAGTATTTGAGCTTCTTAAACTGTTTCATGACAAGACACTATTACTGTCTTCAGTCAAATTCACATTTAAAACTCATTTCGTAAATTAATCATTCAAAACGATATTTATGACATGTCGTGCTTGTAAAATCAACAAATTAACAATTCTACGCGTGTCGTGAATCTGGATTCTCGAATATCCGATCATTATCTCGTATTAATTAATGTCACGAACAACACTACATCCTTAATCTTCAATTACTTGTGTTTTATTGCCTTGCCTGAAACTTGGCCAAAGGCTATAAATTCCGATTGTCTCGATAACATCAGCGTGAACAACTTCGACGTTAAATTGTTCTGTTGAAGGTATTTATCGAAGTTCACATCTACAAGTATAAAGTTCATATGACTTTCTTTTTTAACACAAGCATATTTCCCTCACCACTGATCATTTATTACGATGACAAAGTAGTACTTTTTTAATGGAATATATATTTTTTTAGGAAGACTGTCAATGTGACTGAACGGCTAAGTATATTATCTATAGTCCTTCGTCAAAACAGCAAGACTACATATTAACGCCGACCAGATCAATGAATTCCTTTACTTACCGTTGATCCAATACTTATGTACATACGTCGTCATTTTTGCAATCAAATAACTAGTGTCAATGAAATGCTATTAACACAATTGAATTCTTACATGTCTGTCCACACAAGGAAAAGTATCATGCATTATGTGCAAAGTTGGTGAGTAACCGGGACCTTCCTTCTAACTTCATAGACTTAAATACAAGTTGGTACCTACTTGGTGGTACTTATGAAGAAAATAATACAGTTATACATTGAGATCAGTTTTTCCGAAATGTACTAACACACGTCAAAATCGCTCCCATTTTTCAAAGTATCTAATTGTTATTTTTTTATTTTTCTGTTCTAAATTTAAATATTTTAAGAAAAAGTTTGACATGAATACTTAATTGTTATTTTTGGATAGTATCTAGTGTTACACATTTAACGTACATTTAATTATTGAGAGCTTGCGGGTTGGCACGTTTTGGGAAAGTAACGCTCATTTAAACCTTAAAAAAGAAATACAAAAACAAAATCTAGCTCCTGATACTTTAAATTTTAATCATTTCAGTACTCCACGCTCAAGTAAACAATGGGGCAAATTGATGAAGAGTGCTGGATCGTTTAATACTTCGGGTAGCTTTGATAATGTTATCTTCGGATCCACCGGCAAATGCGCCGGTGGCAACTCTAGCAAAATTGCGCATGCTAGGTAAGTAATCAAAAAGCGAAAACATAATACAATAATAATATGGTCTTTGATCAAAGGAAATTGCCGTATTCCACGACCTTAGGACGGGCTCCGGACAAGTCTAGCAGATAATTTCTAAACAAACGTACCACTTTCTAGATTTATCTGGTGGAAAACTGAAGAACAGATAATGCGTTAAAATAGGCCTCTTTTGTTGTTAAAGTGTGCTTGCTTATATGCTTGTTAATCTTGAAAATTAAAAAAAAATATGTTTTTCCAGGCAAGTCCACGCTGAAGTTTGCGGAATCCTGCTGGGGTCACTGGAGGGGCTACAAACCGCACTGGCTATGTGTGGCTCACCCGGTGTCCTGCTTACTCCTGAGGAGTCCTCGTCCAATTCTGTAGTTGGAGAAGTCGCGCAGAGAATAAAGGATCTTAGCGATTTTGGAAAGGTGAGTCATGGATAACTAAAGTTTTAAAGGAACTGTGTCTGTACATAACTTTTCAGTGACCAGAATACGGCACAGGAGACAAAACCGAAATCATAAAAATATTTCAAATTGAGTACGGTCTACCCTATTTTTCTTATCCTTATTTCTCGTACTCAATTACGTTTATTCCTTGCCTTCTCGTTTAGAGCCATCGGGCCTAGTGAATTGTCGAAATGTCAAAAAAACAACCTTTTTTGGTTATTTTTTTAACTTATCGGTATGATATGTTTACGCTTTTGTCCTACACAAAATGTTACTTTTGGTCAAACTCGAGAATTTTATTTTTCACAGAACTTCCAGAAGTCAGAATGCGGCGAGGAGGAAGAATGGGCAATGAGTGCGGCACACGACATCGCGCGTCTGTGTGCCGAGGTCACTCTGCGGTGGCGAGCGTTCCTTCACCACACATCAGATCGACCCCACGTGCATCATGCGCTTGCGGCCAGGCATCATGCGCTGCGGTAAATTCTAGCAGGATTTTGCGAGATTAACATATACATATGATACATATATGTGCCTGCAAGTTTCAATAATAAAATTAAAAATTTTAAGTAACTCCCGACAAAAAAATAATATACCTATTAGAATATCTTTACCGCAGCTAACAAAACAGCTGATAACCTTGAAACTGCTGAACCGATTTTAATTAAACATATCTAAGACCAATCGCAAGGAAATTTGCTTTCAAATAAAAAAACCGCTCTCAAATCGGTTCACCCGTTAAAGAGCTACGGGGCCACAGACAGACACAGATATACAGTCACGACAAATTTATGACACCCCTATTTTTAAGTCGAGGGTTAAAAATTATATCGGACATGTGCATAACATTGTGGAATAAAATCATCTTTTCACAAACAACAAAATGACCTTCAGGAAAAGTGGGACTTGGACTGGTTAATGATGAAAGTAGGATTCTCTGACATGCCTGAAACATTTGTTAACACCATTTTATAGATTGACTTTATAAATAACTTTTGAAGGTGACTTTTTTCATAAATCTTATTCGGAGATTAGCCCGTTCAAACAAACTCTTCAAATTTATAATAGGTACCAGTATAGATAAGTCAATTCCTTTTTCTAGCATAAAGCGCTTCGCCGAATGCTTCTTCGTGCTGGACAATCCTCGGCACTCGCTGGCGGGTTGCTACGATAGCAACTACCAGTCGTACCAGAGTGTCGGCGAGGTGGCGCGCCGCTCGCGCTACCTCGCGCTGCTGCCGCCGCTGCCGGTGCACTGCATCGCGCTGGACGGCGACCCCCATATCATGCCTATCATATTCGAAGACAGGTAAATGAAATAACGTTCTATTAAAATTTTATTCTTTAAAAACAATTCTTCTCTCTTCTCTTCTTTAACTGCCTCGGTAGTCTAGTGGTCCTAAGCGTGACTGCTACGCTAGAGGTCTTGGGTTCGATTCTCAGATCGAGCAAAAAGTGTTATTGAGTTTTTCTATGACATTCTCAGTAGCAGCTCAGAGTTAGGATTTGGGCACGATTAATGGCAATAAGCTCGCCCCCTATTACATAGGACCTAAACATACCGGCGAACTGTGGGTATACACTGGTACACCTCTGCCTAACCCTTCGGGGAATACAGGGGTGATGGTGTGTCTTTAAAAACATCAGCTATGGAATCTCTTGAACCATTTTCTACCAATAAATGACTATGCATAAAGTGTGCATCATAATTATTATAGTAACCCGTCTTTGAAATGGTACTAAACAAAATATTTATCTAATGCGAATTTATTTCAGGTATCAAGATACGGCAGAATTTGCGCGACGTCGTTCATTTCTGAATTCCAGTGCAAGCAAATCTGGAAGCGGTAAGTAGGATTACAACTGTAACAATCTAAATACTATCACTTCATGCACAAAATCTTTTACTAATCTGTGTGTGTCTTGGTGCAGATCCCTTCCTATGTTCGGAGCCCCTTGGAGATGACTGTGCTTGTAGTGTTAGTTCACTCATGGACTCCAGAAGACCGTCATCCGAAGCCTCCAGAGTTACCCTCACACTACCCAAAACAATCATGGATGTACTTGAACCACAATTCAATGCACCTAAATCCAGTTCCAGTGTCGTTCAAGCAACTCTAACTTTAGCTCCTCAAAAATCTGCCCGCGGTTCCCCCAAACGAGCATTAGTGAAACAAAACGTAGTTGAACTACCCAAGGCACACAACAAACAACTCGAGCTAACGGGAAGAAATAGATATATCGTGCAAAACAATCTAATTAGCGAGATTCAACTACCACCAAACAACGCGTTCGCTTCATGCCCTATACAACAAGGACAACAAATGTCTCGATACTCCGCATCAACTCTGCTTGACCTTAATGCAGCAAAAAGTGCTTCGAACGTATCGCGTCTAGGCAAGGAGAAATCTGAACCAGGACTTGAAGTTTTTCGCCAAAAACATGAAATCACTAGCGGTGTGAGCACCCTACCGGCTAGGCACAGCAAGTCTCTGGATCAGTTGAGAGTGTCTCAGTTAACACCGCTGAATACTGCACAGACATTGACAAAGAATATTAGAAATGGTTCTAACTCTTCTGTTAATTATCCAAAGGCATACCTACCGCCGCAACAAATTAAGCCCACAACATTGCCTAGAAGCGTCACAACTAGTGCTTATCCAACGAATACAACGACTCGATGCAGTTCCAAAGGAGACGACTATAGGAGGAATATAAGTGAGTTTAGAGAAAAATACAAAAATCCATGTATTAAGAAAGTTGGACACGGAGTAAATAATGAAGTGTTCCATAATGTAGGATATAAGTACGACGGAGTAATGCAACCTAATCCTAACCAAGTGTACGGCTATACTTTCGGTAATCAGGGTAATCTGCAAGTAAACAATGTTATTCGTAATCCGTTAGAGTTTCAAAGAGGCTACAGTGTAAATTTACCCCGTCCTATGTTGCCTCCACGTAATTCTTACCCACCGGTTAGTGGTAAAACTCAAGTGACTGATCAAAATAACTTAGTTTCTAATAAACACGTACATAGATCGAATTCTACACATGTGTTCCCCCAAAAAGTGGAAAATCAACAAATTGACATTGAAGCTGCTCGGAACCAACTCAGACATGAGCTTAATTATTACCTGCAGAAAGGTGACTGGAGTTACGATTTTAATACTGGCAGTTTAATCCAAAACTATCAAAAGAAATCTAGTAAAAGTAGTGATGACAGCGGATTCGTGATGACTCTAGATAGAAGCAGTGATGGAACATCAAAATCAACATATTCAAAAACACCGCCATCCACTCCACATTCGACGATGCCGTCAGTCAGGCATAAGAAAAGCCGATCCAAAGAATCGAAACTAAACAATGGAGGGAAGGAAAATACCAAAATGAATTCTAGCCGAGATTCACTAAGCAGTCATCATTCTATTAAATCTCGAGATAGTAAATCAGATCGTCATACATCAAAATCTGAGCGCAGTACTCCAAAATCAGACCGCGGTACTCCGCGTTCTGGTAAATCGACGCCGAAGTCTGGTGGATTTACTCCAAAATCAGGCCTAGCGACACCTAAATCTGGCAGAGCCACTCCGAAGTCTGGTGCTACGACACCGAAAAGCGGCAGGTCGAGCGGTAAACCAGAAAAACGTTCGAAACATAAACCTTCTGAAAAGATGACGCAATTAATGTCAGAAGCTGCGTCATCATCTAGCAATGAAAGCATACCTTTTGAGTTGAGAAGATTAGAATCTTCTACAAGTGTTCCTTATAGTCTCGACCACGGGCCAGAGATGTTACGACATTGTAGAAGTGCTGCGTCAGTTTTAGATGAACCTAACTTAAATAACACTTTTGGCTCCGAATCTTTACCTAATTTAGCACCACCGCCCGCATTTGAATCGCCGCCTCTAGATATAGCAGATAAGGATTTCAAAATATTACCTCCTAAAAACTTCTCAAACAAAGAAGAGAAACGTCGCAGAAGCACTTCTACGTCTAGTTTAAGTGAACAAAGTGGATGGGTGTCTAGCGGCCGTAGTTCAGGCCCGTCTTCTCCAGATAATGCAAGTTGTCAATTAAACCAGAATTTCGTTCCTGGAAAATCAGCTGTACCGAAAGCTACAAGTAAAAACTACGAAGGTCCAACTGATCCTCGTAAAACGGATGGTGAAACTATAAGTGACTTTAAAAGAACAGTCCTAAACGGAGAACAGTTACGAGAGCGGCTTTTAAAATTAGCCGTCAAAGTAGCTCAAAATACATCGAACGAGAAAATAGAATGCTGTGATAAGGAAGTGTGCGAGGAATGCACCATCTGCAGCGACTCTATATGTACAGATAGCCAGTGCGAATATAATAAACTCGTACACAGTAATGGTATAGACGCGGAATGCAATTCAGATACTTGTACGGCAAGTTGTTTTCAACAAATGGCAGAAGCTAATGCAGTGAAAGGGAATCAAAGACATAACTCGTTTAGTGCTGTGCAAGGGAAAACTTATAGCTCTTCTTCTAAAAGTTTGAATGAAGGAACGGTGAAAAAATCACAAACAATTAGTGACAATCTGCATCCTTACATAAGGAAAGAAATTCAACAGAAGACGCAGCCGGCACCAGCGAAATCTCAATCGCTAGACAAAACAAAATTAAAAGATAGAATACAATACACGGAAAAGTTAATCGCGGCTGAAATACGAAGTTTGACGGTGGATCGCTCCTGCGTCAAAACTGGAAGCCACAAGAAGGGTAGTTCATCTGCTGGGCAAAAATACTCGAATAAAGCGAAATCTGAAATTGACTTGGCGCACTTTATGGGGGAAAATGACTATGAGCACTTACCTCCGCCGCAACAATTTAGAGATGCTCCACCTCCACCGGACGAATTTAAGGTAAACACGTAACATCCATCGACGAGAAGAAATATCACCTGGTTGGTAAAATACCATATTAATGGGCTTGTATGTTATAGGATCCTCCGACAAAATCGCCAAAGTTGAGTAGACAGAGCAGCAAATCGTCTACTCCGTCGAAAACGCCGAGAAAACAACCGCCACAGGCTTCCTCACTTCAGTTAGACAATCCCTTGTATCATGTGTGTGAAGGTGGGTAGTACTATGAGTTTCTGTGTTATTTAATAATGCTTCTGCTACTAACACCATCGCTTGGCTTACAACAGGTATAATGGAGAGGCGGAAACTGAGGCCGCATCAGTCAATAAATTCTAGCGGTGCTCCCACCGGTGGCACGCTTAATAAAAGCCAGAGCACTGGCGAGCTGGCGAGCAGAAACGATACTGGTAATGTTTTTTTACTTTTCACTAAACGTCTTGGTCGTGACCATTAACAATTTTTTTTAAATTTTATGTCATGGAATTTTTATTTATAAAACAAGGCACACAATGCTTTGGAGCAATCAAGCGTATTAAGCTATTAACAGCCTGTTCTGTTCCCATAGGTAATTTCATTATTTTTTTTTAATTTCCAGAACATCGTGAAAGTAATCTCATCAGCATATTTGGTCTGGCCGAGTCTGAGAGATTATTCGTGAAATGCAGAGAAGAGTTCAGGCAAAGTGTGAAATACCCGGGTGCTATTTACTCTGACTTCCCACCAGTTGAGAACTCTCTTCCCTATTTTCATATTAGCGATGAGTATCGAATGTTTAATCCAGAAGGTGAGAAACTGTTTGTAGTCAAATTATTAATTGAAATTAAACTGTTCACATTTTGCACCTAGCACAACCAACGATGTGTTATAACAAATTATTTTTCTACGGCAAAAGCTTAGGCTCATTCCATCATCAGTCAGCCTGCCAAATTAACCAGAATTTTCAAAAAATTCCAGGACTCCACCTAATAATATGCGTTCACGGCTTGGACGGCAACGCGGCGGACCTCCGTCTCGTGAAGACTTACCTGGAACTAGGTCTGCCTGGGGCCAGGCTAGACTTCCTCATGTCCGAGAGAAACCAAGGCGACACTTTCTCCGATTTTGACACGATGACAGATAGGTGAGCGGTAAATTATAGTTCCCAAATTATGATTTGTTACAACATCCTCATGATATAACGTTATATTGATTTTTTTCTCAATCTGCTAACCTGTTACTAATCTAAATTAAATTACGCGGGTATTTAGTAAGACCGCTTTACGTCTCAATTATGAAATATTAGCAAACGGCAAATCTCAATTAGCCAAAATTCGTAAATCAAATTTAATGATGTTAGTTTTTTAGATTGGCCAATTTGTCTGTTTTTGCCGCTACAAAGCAAATGATACTGGTTTGAATTTTTTTAATGATTTAGTGTACTTAAAAAAAACAGATCTGAATGTACGAAAATCTAACTTACTACTGTTGCTTCTTTAACTGTACATGGATAAATCTTCTTGTTTCAATTTTGACAGACTTGTGCAAGAGATCCTGACCCATATTCAAAATTCGAGTGATCCAGCTCGGATAAGTTTCGTGGGTCATTCCCTGGGCACAATCATCATCCGCTCTGCTTTAGCAAGGCCGCAGATGAAACCGTACCTATCTAAACTTCACACGTTCCTATCGCTAAGCGGGCCCCATCTTGGGACTCTGTATAACTCTAGCGGATTAGTTAATGCTGGTAAGTGGTAGTAATAGTGGTAGTGTTATTTTTAGTATGTTTGTGTCGATCTACTCGTACGTCGCGGACACTTTCAAACTTTTAACACCCAACACGCGTTCTGTTAGTGTTTTTTTTTTCAACTGTATCAAGAAGTTATTGAAAAGATGTCATGGAACTAAAACACTCTTTTCTTAATTTTCACTGACTAAACCAAAAACACTTATTTCAAAAACAGCCGCAATAGTTTTTTTATTAGACTATCAAAAACCTCATTTAATTCCCAATTTCAATTATGCTGAGATGGGGACCTTTTTTGGCCTCGCACAGGTCTTTTTTATGTTATTTTCTTTTTTTATTCTTTTCTTTTTCATCTTGTACTTCCTGTGTGGGTCTTAAATAAATATTTTTCTTTCTTTCTTCTCTTTCTTTCTAATTTCCAGGCATGTGGTTCATGCAGAAGTGGAAGAAGTCGGGGTCTTTGCTGCAGCTGTCTCTCCGCGACGCATCCGACCCTCGCCGCTCTTTCCTCTATCGGTTGAGCGAGAGGAGTCAGCTGCATCAGTTCAAACATATCCTGCTCTGTGGCTCGGGACAGGATCGATATGTCCCATTGCATTCTGCTAGGCTGGAGCTCTGCAAAGCCGCTGCTAAAGATACGTCCCTCTTGGGACAGGCTTACAGAGAAATGGTTGGTTTATTTCTTTATTGGTAAAAAGTTATGTAATTATAAATAATGAACTACTGACTAATGAAATGAATAGCATTTTTGGTAAAAGTAGTAGGTATTGTTACTCATTTAATTGCTTGGCCAGATTCTTTGTCCTAACATCGCAATTTTGTTAGGTTTATGTTGCTGACCGGTATCCGTCAAGTGTCAAATACAGAGCACACAAAATGTTTGTTATTGTACGAATTTAAATTGGAACGAACGAATCTTTGACAGGAATAATGCAGAATAAAATCACAACAAAAAATCTCCTCTTATCTTGTCCTTAGTACGAGTACTTCAACCTGAAATCGTAGACATTGTAGGTCTAGCTAAATTCACGGTTCCTTTTTTGTCTCCAGGTTCACAACATGGTATCACCGCTGGCTGCGCGCGCGTCCACCGTGTCAGTGGTGCGGTATGACGTGCAGCACGCACTGCCGCACACAGCCAGCGCGCTGGTGGGCCGCGCCGCACACATCGCAGCACTCGACTCCGACCTCTTTATCGAGAAGTTCTTGCTTGTCTCCGCGCTCAAATATTTCCGGTAGAACTAACAGGCCATAAACTATTTAAGAAAGCAACTGGTGGCATATAGACCGATATTAGATTAAGTGGACTACGCTTTGTAAAGCTGAACTTTTTCCGGCGAAAGGAACATCGTAACTAAAACTTTTACCGTAGATTCAATTCAGTACATGATTCTAGATACACCCCTCAGCGTAAGCTGTTCCGCCTGTTCCTTATATTTTGACCGCGTAATTGCACTTTTATTACGATGTCCCTTCGACCTGATATAATATATTACTTACCCTCCATATTCACACATTGCGAGACGTGAGACTCCAATGGTCTCACTTCGTCTTCTTCTCACACCTACGCCTATTAGCTCATCTGGCGTGTCCTCATCATCTTTCTGTCCCTATCCTATATTATTTGGGGTAGGCGCAATAGAACTAGCTCGTCGTGATGAGTAAATAGACATCGGGAAACTAGAACAAGTTATTTTCTACAAAAAAGAGAATTTACTTCGTATTACCATGGCCTAAACAAGCACAACACGTCGACTTTATGTCGACGACTGCGTACCCCTATCTTTAAATAACCAGTTAGGTAACCACGACATCTATACCGTACATCACATAAATCAGTGTATTCAAGGGTAGTGGCGGACCTAAGAACAAAACAAACTAACTAAAACTCAATGGGCTAAAGACAACAGGTAAACGCTTGTGTCATATAGAATTTTCAAACGCTAATAGATCCTGTTCTTCCTGAAGACAATTCATCATGCTTCCACTGCATTGATGTCGATGGTTACCACATTTTAGTACCTGCTGCTTCTGGAAATCTTTTCAAAATTTTTCAAATGGACATGATCCTTAATTACTCGATATTTTCTTCCTCTGCCAACATGACATATATAACACCGTTTCTAATGATCCTAAAGTTAAGACGTATTTTGTATAAATTCAGGCACTTTCATTGTTTAAGTATGTCTGGGTGAGTATAAATGCACGGTCAAGTATGAACATTTTGATGCATGAGATAATTACCTAATCTTAAGTAGGCCATAGACCTGCGGAAAAGGACGCGTACGTATAGTTCAACGATCTTTTTCGTGCTCCTTTTGTCACCTTGAGTACTCAAACTTTCGAAGTGAAACGTGGGCTAAAAAAATTTAAGTACGCGTACCTACTTGCTCGTTCGTCTATCGCCTGCTTTACAAAATCATTTGACTGCACCTCTTCTTTACCTTTTCATTTGATTGCAACCGTAACTTAAGGAACGAAAGAATGGTTGTTTTCTGTAAAAAAAATCTTTTTGCGTTTTATAACTCTTTGCGTTTGGTTGGCATTTAAATCTTTCCGTAAATAAATTAATCAATCCTTAACCATCTCTGCTATAATAACTGTTTCGAATTGTAAGAAAATATAACGTTAAATAATATCGTAATTTAAATGTATTTTCTTACAATTGGCAATTTAAATTTTACTACTTACATCTTTTTGCATTTTGCCTACTCTTTGCATTTTCTTTTAGTAGTATATTTATAGTTGCTTCAAAGAGGAGGCGCCAACGATAGGCAGGTAGGTAAATACCTACTGAAAAATAACAAGCGACCACATTTCGCGTTTAAATTTTTGAAGCAACTCTGCTACCTATTCAATTATTATGTATTTCCCTAGTATCGTCTGCAGTAGGCACTACATGATAATCGAAATTATAAATAGACTTGGTGACAGCGTGATAATTTGATTAGAATCCTAAATGTAGAGTGATTTATGAACTATGTTGAGGGTAACTGCAATCAACAATTTTAATTACATAAGTAGGTTTTAAGATGGATCTTTACACCAATTAATTAAGACTATAATTTTAGCGACTGTAGATAATATAGGTAGATGTTATTTGTATTATTGTTGTCTATGAATTGTATTATTCTCAAACACCAGCCGAATAAACTTACTACTTAGGTACCTACTCTATTCTGTAAAAGAAACTCATTGGGAATTAAGATGAAGTGCGATTGAGGAGAGCGCTCATCTCCCAGGGATTGATGGCTCACCTCAAGTTCATTTCACCTAAATTCACTAAGGGTTTTTTTTCAGTAGGTATAGACCCGTTATGTTTTAAAAATCCTTGTATTTTTCCTCCACTTCTTGAAGGCCCGATGTTACAAACCTAAGCACTTTATTACTATCTATTATCTGGTATTGTAAATATGGGTCTGATCGTGTGCATGTTAAAAAGTATTTTATTTACCTAATAACATAGGTACACAAATAAAATCAATTATCCTGCACAAAGGGTTATAAGGATAAATTATAATTAATTAAGATAAATACAGAGTTTTATCGGTCACCATTGCCGTATTCATGTTCGTGGTGCAGAAGAACGCATCTGCCAGCCCATAGCCTTATCGCAAACAAGAGATATAAACTAAACGTTAGATGAAAGTTGTAAATTTTTAACGAATGTTAGACTGATCTTTAAAAATATACGGACTCATACATATTTTATAAGTTTCATAGATTATCTTTTCTTATTGGTAGGTCAATATTATTTCGTAAAAAAAGTACCTACATAGATACTTAATTAATCTCGCTCTGTCCACTTCTCTGAATTAATCAAAAGGTAATGTTTTTTACAGGGCTTGGATTAATTGATTTATTACAATTATTATTCGATAGAATGTGTACTTACTGCTGTAAGTGAAGTACGGTAATAGTAATACCTCATTATTGCTCACGAGCATGCTTGGAGGACAGGGCAAAGTATCAATTTCTGTGGAACTGGCAATACTATTTAAATTCAGGTAATTACCACCAGATGTTTGTTACTTACAATAAAGTTCTTGTGAGGAACAAACAAAACATACAGATAGGTGGGCGATAGAGGTTCGAACAAGTCTCGACGTACTTTATGCTCGACGATATTTTTGCACCCATGTCACCCTAAGTATGAAAATGTTGTGGAGCTTTAAGTGCGCGTACTTGCATATACGTTTGTCACCCTCTTCTGGTTTAAACGTTTCCTTTTTTTAACATATACTTACATGAATTTACATGTATCAATAAATCAAGCACTACCTATCCTATATCTTTAGGTTTATTCCGTTTAATTACCTAACTTTCTTAAAGTCCTCAAAATGTCACGCATCTGGTGCTTATGCAGATAAGTAACTACCAACAATCAAAGAAATACAGTATGTATTTCTTTGATTTCTCATTCTTAATTATAGACAAGTCATGTTCCATTGAAACTGCCGCCTTTGTTAGAGCCCTTCATTAAATACTTATCTAATAGGTGTGTATCAAAAGATGGGAGGAATTTTGTAAATAATATAGAAAAGATTTTTATTTGTAAATCGTATGTTTAATGGCAACGTGTCGATGTTATACACTTATGATAATAAATAAATAATGCCTGAAATCTTATTTGATTTTTATTGTACATTATTTTGCGCTAACCTGGGAAATGTCATATTTTCACGGTTATTAGACTCAACCAACTTCCTGCTGGAATAAACAGCTTTTCAAAAGAAAGAGTGACATTTAATTCTAAGTTTACAGTACTTTATAATTCCATGCTGGTTAATTGTGTCAATGTAAAACTGTAAAAGTTGTTGACGTTAGGTTGGTAGCACTGACTTGACTTGTATCAAAGGATTCTGAAATTTGAAATAATCAATTCAAAACTGTTCTTTTAAATTCGAATGTACCCGTAATTAGATCATTAATTGGCTGTTCAGTACTTTTGTGTGCGGGTAATTTAGTCTGACTTGTTCGGACTGTGATTTGTCGGCAAGAGAATCACGTTAGGAAGAACAGCTGATCAGCTACGTACAACTAAGTAGAAGTACCTACCTTCTTTCTGCTGAAAAAGCTTTTACTTGCCAACGACACCGATTACCACCCACTCACCGGCTCACCCATCAAAGCTTTAAGCTTGCTGCGTTTAGCAACCCAGAGCAGTGTTACGTCGTACAAGGTGTTAAACTAGCCTTCAGAGTAAAGATACCGTTCAATAATGCCGATAGCAACCTACGTCTTCCTAGATCTACAGTCAAGCGGTCTTCCAGGCAGAGCCCATGGCGAAGTACAAATCACTGAACTGTGTATGCTGGCAGTGAAAAGATTACACCTTCTCGAGACGGCACCGGGACAACAGCCACGAGTGCAGTATAAGTTACGGATGTGCTTCCAGCCTGACAAGAGATTGCACCAAAAAAGTAGTTCAATAACCGGACTAACCAAAACCCTTTTGAAACATGAAGCAGAATTCAATGAGGATGTCTATGATGCTATCAACTGTTTCATCAGCTGTCTAGAGAAACCTGTGTGCTTGATTAGCCAAAATGGTTTTAATTTTCACTTCCAATTACTAAAATATCATTTTGATAAAATAAATGTTCAATTATCAGATGATGATGTCATGTGTACAGATAGTGCATATGCATTTTATGACATACTGGAAGCAGAATACTCCGAAAATGAAAGAGATGACAGGGTTGTTCAACAGAAAAAGTTTGTAGGAAAAAGGTTTCACCTGTTATTGAGAAATAAATTTTATCTGAAAATCCACTCTGGAGCGAGTGGACAATCTTACAAACTACAGGATGTTTATTGGAGAGTAACACGTTCCCTTCTGCCAATGAATAGGGCAGAGAATCATTGTACCATGATTATGCAAATAGCTGTAGCAAGAGCACAAAAGTTTGTTGATTGGGTTGAACAACATCACTGTCCCTTCTCTGAGGTGCCCATTATGGCCATGCAATGAATATTTTGTGTTCCAATAACCAGAAGATCATTTATAAGTAAAAATGATGCCTAAGAATTAGTAAAAAATATAGAAATCTACTTTACGAATAGAAGACAGTGGTATTTTTGGTATAGGTACTACATGTAACATGTTATATTTTTTAAGATAAATTGTGTTAATTTGTATTGCATTTATCACATGTAGTCAGCATTCCATAAGTCTGACAGGTCTTTCCTTATTAGAGGTATCACCAAACCCACTCAATGGGTTCTGTAGATAAGATGGGCAAACCTCCATGTAAAATACTGATATTCAGTGGCATCCAGTTAGACTGGACGCTGATCCCAACTTAGTTAGAAAAGGCTAGGTATTTATTTGATGATGATGATTAGTATTTGATATTTCCACTATTATGTATATGATTATTTACAATGTGTACCAAGCAGTATTAGAAGTACTTGTAATAATTGCTACATTAGCCAGCTGTTATTAATGAACATTACGTTTTTTCATCAAGTTTTGTAGAGCATCATCTCTATCGCACATACTTTTGAATGCCTGAGTAATAAACATGTTAGTATTTGCCCTAATTTGAAATACTAACAAAAATATTATTTTCTATTTAGTGCTTAAATACTAATCTTTCAATATACTTAGGTACTTATATTAGGTACTGGATAAAATCACTGTTTATGATTTAAGTAAATATTAATCATATTATCAGGATTCAGCATTCCAAGTTGCGCTTTTTTTGTTTACCATAAATATGGGGCTGAAGTGGAATTACATTTGATTGTGTTATCTGTTACCTTGAGGAGTATTAAAGGAGGATTTTGAATAAAAACACTTGTCGATCTTGAATGAGTTTTTGTTTCTTATTTGCATGTTTTATACACATAAATGTGATTGAAAACGAAAAAGCTATTGTAGGTTCTTAGGGACATCATATAATTAGATTTACTACTACCCCGCCCCTAATACGACCCACTGACCAACATTTTGCCAAAGTACTGTTCTAGTAAACCCGAGTAAAGTTATAGAATAGTTATAGAAATAAAAAGAATAAAGTTATCCTGATATGAATGCAGGTTAATTGGTAAGTTGGTTTTGAATTTCCCGCTAATAAAGCTCCAGTATTGCCTGCCTGCGTCTGCCAAATCAACCTGATAAAGTGTCAGTTCTACAATTTTGTTACAGGCAAACTCAAAGAGTATAAGTTTAGAGGGCCTACTACAACAAAAAACGTAAAGTTGTCTGCAATGCTAAACAAACAAAAAGAAAATATACTGTTTTTGAATATCTTAAAAAAAAATACTATAACAGGAACACATACACCTCCCAGATGTTATTCCAATTTATTATCAAAACCCGAAATTATGAAATTAATAATTAAGCAGACTAATTTCCCAGAATTTAAAAACTTAATGGCGCTCCTATGTTTTTCCCTATTCGTTGTTTTTATTGATTTGGTAACACTAAATCAAATATTGTTAATTATAATTGAACTGAACTTGCTTTTTGGTGGGGGTTTGAATTGAAACGTTCCTTCCGGAAGATTAATATAAGTACTCTTTGATTGAAACTTTGAACTCAAATGAATGTGAAGGTATCTACTAAGTGAAAAATCTTTCAAGTTGCTCAAACTACTAGCCGAACGCGTCCAATAATATTACATTCTTCCCCTTCAAACAATTATGCCGATAGCAACATACGTGTTCTTAGATCTAAAGGCTAGCGGTCTTCCAGGCGATGACCATGGCGAAGTACAAATCACTGAACTGTGTATGTTGGCAGTAAAACGATTGCACCTTCTCTATTCCGGGAATGGGACGCCCCGTGTGCAGCACAAACTCCGGATGTGCTTCAACCCTGAGAAGACGGTGAACCAAACAAGTGCTGCGAAGACTGGATTAAACTTAAACCTCTTGAAACATGAATCTCCCTTAAACAGAGATGTCTTCAATGGAATCAATGCCTACATCAGATGTCTAGAAAAACCTGTGTGTTTGATTGGTCATAATGCCTTTAAATTTCACTTCCAGTTACTTAAATATCATTTTAATAAAATGCAAGTTGCATTATCAGATGATATCATGTCTACAGATAGTGCTTATGCATTCTATGACATACTGGAACCGGAACTGGAAAATAATATTTCAAATACTAACTCCATGGTTTCGAGAAAAACTAAAAATAAGCCAAAAAAGTTTTGTGATTTATGGAGGGAACAATTTGATACCTTAAATCCTATAGAATCAGACAAATTACTGGAGGATTATCGGACACATGCAGAGGACCCTTACTTTGACAGTAAACCAAAGATAGAGGGGGCAGAGTTTCATTGTTTTATGATAATGAAAATAGCTAGAGTACGAGCTGAAATGTTTACTAAGTGGGTTGAAAAAAATCATTGTCCCTTCTCTGAGGTGCCCATTATGGTTATGTAAAAATCTGTTTTTCAATATGTTAACATTTGATTACTTGGGAAGGTAAAAAGGCAAAAAAAGTTTTTGCCATTGCCTTTTAGTTATTAATATTAGATATTATTAGGTATATAGTTACAAAAATAATTATGTGTCACATGTACCTAGCTATCATTGAGTAGGTACTAGTAATCATTATTTAGTTCAGTTATTTCTTTAAACTTTTTTATATTTATTAAGGATTTGTGATAATGTGATAACTCTATTAGATATATGTGTCAGTTACCTCAACTCAGGTCACCTGCTATAATAATTTGAGCACAATATATATTGAGAAATATGATTTATTTACATAATGTTTTATATTTATATTTAATATGATTGGGAAAAAAATAATGGATGTATGTATATCTGATTGCACCCGATTCTACAGACAAGGGTATGTCCATGATAACAATTTTGACACTGACAGTGGCAATATTTCTTAGCAATAAGGGTAGTATGTGTTGTAAATACATACATAGCCTGTCAAAATCATAACCCTCTTTTGGCTTTGCCGCCATAAGTCGGGTAAAAATGCTACTGATGACATGCAATTGACCTTAAAATTTAAACTGCCAAATAATACTTCAATGTACCTTTTATATGACCGCAAGTGCAATTTAAACAATAATATTTATAAATAAGAGTAAAACACTGTTGCTACCTTCCTCATGTTAAACCTATTATTTTAATATTAATTAATTATGTCTGTGTTAACTACTTTTGCACAAAAAATAAGCACACAGAGTACTGCACACTTCTTTAGCCCATACTGTATGGACACAATATTTGTCCAGACACAGAGTGTAAGTTTTGTTGAGTTTCATTATTTTTTACTTTTTAAATAAATAAATAATTGATTCAATACATTCATGGTGTTTTAATTATTTCAAGGTATAAGTGAAGGTACATTCAAAGAACTAAAATATGGATATAGTACCTATATATAGGCTACAACCCCTCTGTGCTTCAGGGAACTTGGATAGAATATGAATATGGTTAATTATTTTCAACAGTCGTGGGCATTATCTCACCGCTTAACTACCGGTACTTGGTACCATGTGTAATGTACTCGGCATAAATAACAAGGCGACATCTCCCTGCTTCTGACTGCCCGTACTACCTACTATATTCTTGTGTGTTAGGCATCTAATTTAGACACTTCCCATCAGTCGTCATAACTGCAGCTGTGGTCGAATTTAATAATATTTAATATAATGTGGCTGTAATGTGATTTGAATTTGGCGGGGAGCCTGCATAACTAAAAGGGCGTAAAGTTTCAAACATGCAAGCTATTTAGGTGTTGCCCTACGTAAAAAAATATCTCGGTTAATTCACCACTTGGATACGCTTAGGTATGGATACAAATTAATTTTAGTCACAATACGGCAACAGTAAAATCAAGTCGCCAGCGAAATCAAAACCCGATGCCAACTAAATGAAGTTACATGAACATCTTACCAACAAATTTTTGTCAGTGGGGATAAGGGACTAGAGTACGACGCAACGAATAGCGTACTTCAGAGTCGATTTATAAGACTTTCATGATCAATGCTGTGCTATGATAATGCAACGAGTTGAATTATTGACGCTGACTTTGACGTACGTGAGTAATAGTGATTAAAACAATATATTTCTTTGTTTTGAATCGCTAATATTAAAACATAGTGTATTATTAGCGATTTTAAAACGAACAATCTATTCGACTTCGGTGCGATGCATGCTCGGTGAACGCTATGCGTAAACGAGAAGTATGGTCATTGTTTTATAGTTCAGAAACCGTAGTGATTATTGTATAATCTGTGATTCATAAGTTGACAACACTGACACTTATTTTAATGACAGCAGTTGGTCCGCCACCGCAGTCGTTCGTGGGTCTTGTGTGTAGGTCTGTCGGATAATTTTAATATTATTTCTAACAATTTTGGGCGTATTTTATTAATAAAAGTGAGTAAAACGCTGTATTATTTCCAAAAAAATCGGTTTATGGCCACAAAGTCAGTGATTTAAAAACATTTAAGTGACATTTTTGAAACTGTTCATGAAATAGGCAATGCAGTGTTCGCTATCGAGTAGAATTTTCTAATAAATTGATTTATTTATTTTACAATGGGGAAATTATTGAGTCTTTTGTCACGGGACGATTCTAATTGTTGTTCGTCGCCGCGTTACGATATATTTTTGGATTTCGAGAACGCCGCGCCCACGGATACTGAACGCGCCGTTTATGAAGAGGTTCAGAGGGTGTTGTTAGATTCGGAAAAGATACTTGAAGAAATACAGTGTTACAAGGGTGCGGGTAAAGAGATACGAGAAGCAATAGCGGACCCGTCGAGGATATCGCAGGAGCGAGCGTGGCGCGCCGTGCGGCCGCTCGTGGACAAACTCCTGCGCTGTTACAACCACTCCTTACAGCTGCAGCGGGTGAGTCCATGAATCACTTAACTTCGACAGAACACACTCAGTGATTATCAAAACTGTATTCTGATAATATCAAAATCAAAAATCAACTTTTTGAGGGTAGGTAACAATTTTTTTGTTTTACTTAGTCTTATAATGTCACCCTTCATGACGTTATTTTTTTCCTTAAATGACAGGAAAGAAATGTTTATTTACATTAGGTATTATCAGGCTATAGTTATAAATACGTTTATTTTCCTTTTCATACTTCCTACTTTCATAAATGTACCCTGTTTGAAGTAATAGTAAATTAGTACCAATCTAGTCTCACAAAGATTGTGGGGATTTGTTTCTGACCTATTTTACTTTTCAGTGTAAAATGGGTAACTTAATTAAATATAGGCACAGACAGACATTATCACGTAATTAAAGTGCCATAATGAACATTATTTTTTATTAATATTATTCATAGTTATTTTCAGTGATTTCTAAATATAATACATAGCTTTATTAAAATTACTTTAATCTGTGTGTCAATAATTAATTGGGTTGGAAAATTATTATTTGCCATTTCACCAAAGTTGATATTATGAGTTGGTAAATTACCTGTTTATACACATCAGCTCTTTAATACCTAGACAGGTAAACTATGAAAGAGGTCATCTAAATTAATATACTTTTAACATAACAGCTGTAAGTATCCAAAAAAATATATAAAATCGAAGAAGAATAAAAAGAGAATTTCTTTTTATGTATGTTACTGGGTGAGGTAGAAGTATTTCAATATTGTTTGACAAACTGACAATCCACCATCCACGAGCAAGCACTAAATGTCTGGAAGAGGACCAAATGCGTCCCATTTATTTCTCAATGTAACATACCTCTGGATTGAATTTCAGCCATTTAAAGAAAAAAGACATAATTTTTTTTCACTTATAATTGATTAGAAATAATTGTCTTAAATAGGTAGTCTCCAAAAGGATCACACTTACTAGTCTCACTGGGTACCATTATGTTAACCCAACAGTATTCCTTACTATCTTGAATAAAGTAAACATTAAATATTTTACCAAGAGAGTGTTATAGCATTGTCATTTAGCATCCTGTATAGTACTCTGATAAGCTTGATAAGATTACATGATGTCATAGTGATAAGTTCTCACACTGATAACACTCAGCTAATACAATACAATGTTTGTCAAGTGTTTATGGAAATATTCACAGTATTTGTTTTATTTTATAAAAATAAAATAATTATTTGTAGGTACTGTTATGTTACAAAGACCTGACATTCAGAATTTCAAGAATTAAAAAGTTGAACCAGATAACAAAAATATTTTTGATTTTTTAAGTATCAAATTTTGTTTTACATTGATTTTATAATTTGCACCTGCCATGTTATCTCTTCACCTCCTTTGGTTGGCTGGTAGAGAATGCCTAAAGCATTAAGTCCACTTTTGTACTTTTTGTTGCATAAATTTTAAATTAATAAAAATAACTAATTAAAAAAACGTTTTTTTTTTTTATTTGTGCTTCCGTCAAGTATTACGTCACCTAAACATAATTTCTCTACTCCGTAGTTAACTTACTGCCTATCCTATTCACCTAACTAAATGTGAAAAGATTATCAATATTATAAAATAATGTTACGAAAGTCATTCAATGAATGCAGGTTTGATGACAATCGTTCCATAATAACTCTATATTTACTTATTAGGTATATCATCTAGTCACAAGTGATTAACTGGAATCCCACCCCAAGTTAGAAAAAACAAAAGGCTACCCTTATGACATGATAATAAATTAAAATTTGTCCCTAATGACTTTCATGTGGACGAGAATACATGATATTTATGAAAGTATAAATAGCTATAAATAATAAGACGAGGGTGTCCATTCCCCCGTAAACGTTTCACACTGATTACGCGTGCTGAAAGGTTACCGCCCACCACCGCATTTGCATACATTATGCATTAAGTAATGAGATAAATCACAGAAAGACCAATGCAAGGTTATTTGTTAATTGATTAAAATCAAGGAAAGACTTTGAAAGCAAAGTTAAGTCAGTTTCGACGGGGCATCTATGTAGTGGCAATATTCATAAACCAGTGCGATAGTCAGAACAGCTATAAATCAATAATTTACCAAACCTGCAACCCTTATAGTTGCATGTGAAGGCTCGTAAAGGTGAACGGCCCACAGCAGAATAAATCACCAGTACCCGGTGAGGCGAGGCGATAGTTCAATTGATTTAGCTTCCCCAGACGTGAATATTCCACCACTTGTACGAATCGTTTTCTGTCATTCAAAGACTGAAAATATTCTGATGAATGTCGAAACCTTTGGATTATCATAAAGCCAGCCAAAACGCTGGAGATGGAGACGATCTGCACACACAACAAGGACTGTCTCGAATATACCTAACCAGTGTTTTAGCATTTTTATTAGAATTTAAAATTCATCAAAAACCGCAAGAAGTTTTTAAGAACGAACCTTCTACAAATTCTTTATATCGTGTTTGTAACTGTATCAATCAGAGCGGAGCCCCAATTGATTGATACAAGAGCATCAACTGCAATCGTCTGCACATTACCACACATGTTCTTTTAACGCCTCATGATCATGAAATAACTGGACACGTAACAAGTAAAAATTACCCGATTATTCAGAAACCTTCATTAAAAGTTACGACACATTTAACCGTAACATAAATTATAGATTAGCAGACTTTAACTTTAAAGCAACATACCATCACGCCTGTATTCCCCGAAGGGTTAGGCAGAGGTGTACCAATGTACACCCACAGTTCGCCGGCATGTTTTACGTCCCATGTAATAACAACGAGCAACGTCTATAATAAGTCAGGAGGTTAGAATTTAATTTGTAAGTAAGAAAAATAAACCTTATCGTTATTAAAAGTGACGTAACTAGCAGTAATTTATTATTGTAAGTTGTACAATATGTTGACGTGTTGGAAATCTTGTGAGCAGACATCAATTAGTCATAGCTACGTGCCTACCGCAATTCAGATCAAATCGATTATTCACATAACAGGAAAAGCCTAATGGTACAAACTGATTACTGAAGAAGACCTACAAGTTTAACAAAACATTAAAATTTGCCTTCTTTTGGATGGCAATTATAGATATTAAATAATATTATATTTTGTTAAATTTTTTGATTGGCCCAGTATTCAGCTACGACACCATCCGCTGACGCAGTCATTATGTCTTCACGGGCGCAAGTGCCGAGCTTTCATCTCACGTCCGCATGCACTGTATACGGCGCAAAATGAAAGGTGGGTCTTGATCTGCAGAGAGACAGCCTTGAAAATCAACGAATAAATGGCGAGGAAATATTCAGATGATTTAATTACCGGCCGGATATAGGTACATCCGTTTAGTTGGGAGTCCACACAATCGGTAGCAAACGGCTTCCAGTGTTCCTATCCGATCGGTTAGTATCTTTTCGGCTCCGATTGTACGTGTTTCCGGTACGTAGCGAAACGTACAAAACATTCGCTCCATATTAGGCATGTTACTCGGAACGGTTTGAATGTAGAGGAATCGACGTCTTGTAAATGGTAACTGATAAATAATGTGTCATTTTCGACCTCGATAATTTTCATTTTATACTACCGGCACGCTACACTACTACAAAACAAATTATTTTCTAACGAATCTAATTTCCTACGTTCACACGAGAAAATATAAGAATGAAAAACAAAGTACCCTAGTATAGGACAATTTACAGTGGGGCATTCAGTTGACTTTAATATGTACAGAGTCCGTGCTGAAAATAGTTGATGATGCTTTACAGCATGCCTCAATGCGCATACTCGCATTGAACCACCCACAAATAAAACTGCGATGCTTATAAATGCCAAAAAGAGAAATGTAGTTTTCTAATGCGTAACAAATCTAACTTGCTAAATCAAACTTTACTAACCAATTGGTATGGAGAAACTTTTACTTTAATTTAGGTTATTTTTTTGCGAAAATAAGTTTTAAATATAATAACTAGAATATAAAAATACTAATCTTTGAATTCCCCTCACGACCCCTGTACAATGTTTGACGTGCGTTACATTACGCGCTACCCTCCACAGTACTTTTCAAAACAAACAAGTAATACAATTGAAAATTTTAAGTAACCCCCGACAGAAGTATAAATATCCCTACCGCAGCTACCAAAAGAGCTGATAACATTGAAACGGCTGAACCGATTTTGATAAAACATATCTAAGAACCATCGCTAGGAAACCTGCTTTTAAATAAAAAAAAAACCGTATTTAAATCGATTTTCCTGTTAAAGAGCTACGGTGCCACAGACAAACACACAGACACGTCGAACTTATAACACCCCTCTTTTTTAGTCGGGGGTTAAAAATAAAAGCCGCCATTTATTTTTGACCGATTTTTCTTAGCTTGATGCCCATCAAGCCATACATATACATAGTTTACGACTATTTGATATGATTTTTTACACCCCGCATAGTCGTAACGTAAAAATCTTGGAGTGTATAAAACATACTTCTGTTACAGTTTTCTAAGTTTAACCACGATGTAGGTATACCACAATCTAAATTACTCTACATGTACCTATTTTTTCCGCAGCTACAGAGCTAAGATAAATAACAGCTCCGTATAATAAACATATCAACGGGCCGAGTCTGGTACAAAACAGCACCTATCCTGGCCTCTGTCTATAGACTATATACTACAAGCGGCTTTAAACCCAGCATCCCAATTACTCTGCAAATCAACTGACGGGGATAAAATTTACCCGAAAGAGAACGACTAATTTTAATACGGAAGAATGCTTACGAAGATAGGTACAAGTTTTAATTGTAAGTAAAACCATTCTTCTTATACCTCACCATCATTCGAAGGTTGGCAGTAAGTTCTGTATATTCCTTTCAGTGCTTTGCAAGGTTAAGGAGTAAGAAAGATGACCTGGCTATAAAGTATAGCGCGTTCAAAATCGTGCCACTGCAAAAACTGCTATCTACGTAAGTAAGCGGTGACTTTTATCATGTCACTCTTGAATGACATAATAGATTAACAGCTTTGTAGAAAATACCAACTGTCTGTTTAAAACAATGAAAACATTGCTAGGTAATGAACACTGTGACACTATTTTTTATAATCATAATATTCTTTGCAAGCTTATGGCTAGATTAGAAATCTGATATTAGATAGACTTTTAATAATATAACGTTGCAATCGCCGCGTTAATATGATTGAAGACTGATTATACCCCGTGGTGTCATCCGCGTTCAGTTGCGTCTGGTTACTGCTCTGCTCGGCTCCCGTGGGCCCCTTGCTCTACAGCGCAATGCTAAATTTTTTCTACTACTACTGCGATAGTATTTCTCATGAATCTGACTAAATAAATTTAATTATACAATTTTTTTCAAATATTAGTAGTTTCAGAGATTTGCGCATTTAAACAAACAAATAAAAAGCTCTTCAGCTTTATTATATTAGTATACATAAATAGGCATATCCTAGGTTACCTACTAATACATTTCCTCTTCAAATAATTACGTAAACATAATGTGTTGTACAAACCATCAGATTTGAAGGAAAATTGCGAAATAACTTCCTTTTAGTAATAATAACATGGTCTGCTTATTTTGGGAACCTTATTTTAATAATGAAATCTTTTCCTAAAATCTAGGTCAGACTTAATAATAGAAGATATTTTTGCAAGATCTTGATCCACATAATCATAGATAACACCACGTTTCCCGTAGTATATTAATTAAGACAAGTGGTCGCTGTTCATTATCCAATTGACGTAATGATAATGACCTCTTCACTCCACTTTCTAGTGAAGTCTTTGTCTAACTGCATTTAAACTGAATTTTACTTAGGTGCAAGCTATCTTTTGATAAAAACTCTGAACCTTATAGAAGTTTTACCATTAGATATATTGATGATCTAAAGTCGTACTAATTAGTGCCGATTCCTCCACCTCAGAATAGACACTATTCACCAGATATATTTAAAAATAGAACAGAATTCGTAATACAACAACATACCATCACGCCTATATTCCGCTAAGGGTTAGGCAGAGGTGTACCAATGTACACCCATAGTTTGCCGGTATATTTAGGTCCCATGTAATAGGGGGCGAGCCTATTGCCATTAACCGGGCACAAATTCTAACTCCGAGCTGCTACTGAAAATTTCATAGAAAAATTCAATAACACTGCTCGACCTGGGGATTGAACCCAAGACCTCTTGCGTAACAGTCGCGCTTAGGACCACTAGGCTAACGAGGTTACATTCTTGATCTGCTAAGTAATTGAATAGAACCCTATTTGCAAGTTGTGAAAGCCGTATAAGCGATTCAAACACACAATATATTTACAATTAGATAGTATAATGTAATGATAACTTAAATTAATTTATCTGAACTGACAACTTTTTATGTGGGTAGATTGATAACAAAACAACAAAAAAAAACTTCGAACTATCGTTACATCAAAATCAGTGCAAAAACAACAAAGAAAAACATGATTTTGAAAATAGAATGCAGCATACCTCATCTGCCCCACGTCCATTACTCGTGTCAATCATCCAATCAGAACGGTCACAACTCACATGAGGCGCGTGAGAATGCGCAGCACACGATAACGCTTGCTGCATCCTCTGAGGGCAATGGAACCATCAATTTATTTGCCTTATTAGATCTTCTGATTTATATATCATATCATAAATTAAGAACATTGTTATGCCTTTAACTTTGTAGCAAGTCATTCCAATTTGTATTAGTTTGTTGTGTAAACTATGATATAGTATTATGAAAATATTACACTAACTATGAATGGAAGGATTTGTTTATACCTAATGGTACCTGAATTAAACAATAGGGAATGTAATTAACGACATGTTTTCAGTTTATTAGTACCTACATTATTGGACATGGGCCTGCCTTCTGGTTCACAATAATAAACAGTTTTGACTGGGTTTTGTTTGTATGGTTCAATCACTGCAATTGGCAAACTGATTCATAATAGCTGTATTTTTGTTCTTGAAATGAATTAATAGACTTCTTACAGCAACAGAAGCTTATTCTTTGAATTACCGAATTGCCAATCATAAAATATATAGTGTATATTACTCACACCTCTCATGTATAATAACTCTATAGCCCCACTCAACTATATCAATAATAGTTTTATTTGTAAACAATGTTTTCCTTCCTCATGGCAGAAGTTTTGTACCTACTAGCTATTACTTTACTGGATTTAATCAATCGAGTATTTGTTTAATTAATTAAATGAAGTCAAGTAATGATAACCTAACTGGCCTCTTTAACCTATATCATCCCAGTGTTCCATTTTTGAAACAGTTACTTTTTTTATTTTTTTATTATAATTTTTGAACGCATTTTTAAATTAGTGTTTTTCAAAAATGGAAGAATGTTAAAAAGATTGACTGAAGTATAACTCAATTCAATTCAGTTTGAATTCCAAGTTTATACTTTAAAATATTCTTTTTCTGGGGCTCTCGACGGGAATCGCAATTCTATGCAACGCTGAGCTGGGAAAAGCAGATAAAGCGAGAATGCTCCGCCCAACGTCAGCATCGTACAAAGCAACATTATCCTTCCACCCAGTGGTCTATACAGAGCTTAACACTAATAGTTCTTGCAAAATGTAATTCTACAGATTGCCATTTCAAACCGCAATGCGCGGTCCATTTTAGTCAGAACAATGACAGCAAACGTCAAGGATACGTGAGTAATAACAGAAGTATTATCAAGTTTTGGATGCACAGCCATATTCCTTCTCCCCGTTTACCGACCAGTTGGAAGGAGACAAAACGTTTTGTAGCTTGCATGACGTGGTATATTGTTGAATAGGGATCCTTATTAGGTGCGGTGCGGCAACGAGCGCTCTGCGGCATTTCGCAACGTGATATCTCGTACGGAACGTAATGTTCTCGGACCAAGCCTCTTTTTGATATTCCTACCTAACAGTAGAACGACTTTCTTTATTGAAGTGAATATGCATTTCAGATCAGAAATGCAATGACTAGAAGGCTCGGTTTTGCGAAAGCCAATCATGTGGCGGTATCTTTCCATAACTACGTTGGGCGGGTGGGTTCGAGACTTCGGGATCTCAATTTATTTATGTTTACATCAAAGGACTCCGCTCACCGCCTTGTTTTTAAACCCTTTCTTTCCAAGGCCATGGTATGGTCTATTTATAGCCAAGACAAGGCCATAAGGAAAAAAGTACGATGCGAATTGATTAAATAACTCACGAATTCACGATGTCTTCTTTTCTTTATGCGCGTTTCCACTTTAAATTCCTTTTTGACATAATTTTCGTCCTTAAACTTTTATCTGTCTCTTTTGGTCTGTTAAATTAAACGTAATTTTTGTAATTTTATTTAAGCTGTCTTCAGAAATCGTTCCTATTTTGCAACCTTAGGTAATTACCAAAGGATGCTTTACATAACTGTCTCATCAAAGGACTTTGGTTTGAAATGCGGCAGAATCAACTTTCTGTGTATAATTGTCACCCTTTCTACCCTGGCCTAAAATTATTTGGGACAGCACGTGTTATTCTTGTATACGTCTTTCTTTTTTACAAAATACTACTTCTTTTGATGTACAGCATCAAAAAACTAAGCCCTTCATCTTTAAAAGGACCTCAAATATGCAAAGTTATAGGTGCAGCTAAAACCATTTTGTTAAGTAGCATAAGCACTCTTTACTTGGCTAAGTGAGGAGTTTTGACGAACTTTAAGCAAGAATTTACTGTAACAATGGCACTTTGGTGTTTCCTCGAAGAATTTCCATAAAAAGGAACCGCAAAACGATCATTATACAAGTTTTGTTGGTTGTTGGGAAGAACATTTTTGTAAATAATGACCGGTGCATATTATACTGTTTTGTCGGTTGCCAGCTGCTCCCATGCACGTCTGCTGTACTTCAACATGTGTACTTGCGTACAAACTACATCGCAATGGGCAGGTGCAACACGTCTACGAATAGTTAAGTGTGTTTAATTGTACGTCTGCAGCTACCAACCTTTATGAAGGTGTAGGTAAAAAGCTCCTGTGTGTACTGACATTTATGCGGACGCTGCAATTATCTTAAGTCATTCATGAATGAATAAGACCGATGGTATTCGATGTAAATCTATAATACCCGTTTGTTACACATTGCACCTGCACTCATTCTTATAGCCTTATTATGATCTATTATTATTTACTTACCTACAGTAAAAAACTTTTTCACTAAAAAGACCCCTCCCTTAAAAACCCCTTGCCTTCCCCTTGAGCCTTCCTTTAAAAACTAAAAAGTGAAAAATAACTTAAGCTTTGGAAGTCAACGATAACAGGGGAGAAGTCATTCGATGATTTCCCATCTGGAACAAAAAAAGAGCTTTGGGAGTCGGCTTCGGTTCTGGTTGTTGTTTTGAATTGCCATAGTTTTTAAAGCAGCTTGTCTTTTTTTTAAAAAAGCTTATATTTATCACTTGTTAGTATGAATTTCATCCAAATCCATAAGGGTTAACAGTTAAAGTACGTAAATTCAGTAATTAATTTTTTTTTACCAAACTGCTGAACCAATTTCGTTACAATTTATATAAGACCACCTTGGACCTGTCAAACAAAAAGAACGTCAACAAAATCGATTCATAATTGGCGGAGTTATCGCGTAACACACACACAAAAAAAACATAGGTACAGACGAATTAATCACCTCCTTCTTTTTGAAGTCGGTTAAAAATATATCAGCCATTTCATTTCATACAAATCAGTTCCAGAAATGTCTGCTCTGGAAGGCTGCAAATACAAAACATTTTATCTTGAAATAAATTTGTGGAGCCGTTATGTTTTTTTAAGCTCGTCTTGTTTTCAGCAAAGAATGCCAAAAAGATTTTGTTCTGATAAACTTTTTTCAATTATTCTGGAAGTTAGTAAGCGAGCCATTTCAACAAACGGTTGGTACTTGGGTAGTCATGATAGAGCATAAATTACAATCCGCGACGTTTCGAAGAGGATGAACCAACACTAAACTTTATCCATACTAATACCATAAATGCGAAAGTAACTCAGTTTGTCGGTTTGTCTGTTTATTTGCCTGTTTGTCTGTTACGCATTCACGACTAAACAACTGAACCGATTTAGATGAAATTTGGTACGGGGTAAGCTTGAACTTTTTATCCTGCGACAATGTCTACATCTGCGAAAATCGACATTTACGCTGGCGAAGTCGCGAGCAAAAGCTAGTTTCATATATAAATTGCTCACGTTTCAGCGTCATGTTATGAAAACAACTTGAAAGCCTCGGTTTCAACCATAATTTATGCAGCACCCTGAAAGCACGTCCAACTTTACACACAACTGGTGTTTCGCACGCAAAGCACCGCACTGAACAAAGTTCGGGTGCAAGTATTGGCACGTAAACTACAACCATGTCGTTAATGTCGTATTGTTTGAGTATAATGCCGACTGGACGTGGGAGCAATGCCTTTATTTATCGGTAGGTTCTTATGTGGGTGTTGCGGAATGGAATTTCGTTAATTTCACTATGTTATGTGTTCAATGTACTGTGCGCTGTGTGGGCCGGTGCCTACCTTAATGGCCATTGCGATAATACTTAATAAGAATTGAACAATTAAAATTACGCATACACAACTCAATTAAAAAGTCGTAAATAAAGAAATAGCTACATAACTTAATGAACGGTTGAAGAAGCGCATTACTTTATTAATTCTATCGAAGGAAAAACTTGCAGGCGTGTTTTATGAATACCAAGGTGTCCTAATAAATGTTATAAATGCTAATTGGATAGTAACATGGCTAGGCATACATTTATCAGGTCTAACAGGAGCTGTCTACGACCACGAGACAGATGGTCGTGATGTGGAACCAAAGTTAATGGTGCATGGAGTACGTTGCACTCGGATATAAAGAATGCATACTTTCTGTTTACTGTGTGTAATATAACTAAGATTTTTCTTTTAATAAACATATAAAAAGCTGAGAAAATAACGTTGATACGCAGAAAGCATGAAATAGTGGAATGTTTGCTATCGGTAAATTATACGAAGAATCAAAACAATAACAATCAAATTAGATGCGCTAATAAAAAATAAAGATAAGTGTTTCAAACAAGCATTTTGTGAGTTGGCAAGCTCAGACAAGTTTAAATCTTTTTTTTTTTTAATCTCAATTTATTTACGGGGTTTTTTCTGAACAGAATATGTCACCCCGATGATTTAAAACAAATTATTTTTAATTACATACTATATACTAGTCTACCCGCAACCTTAAACCTATTATAATAATACGATAAAGCTTTCTAGCCTCATCTGACAATGGCGAGGCTAGAACGCTGTTATAGAAGCCAACATTAGAACTATTGAAAAAAGTTTGCTGCCTTTGGACCCCAATACGAACACACTCCGCTAGGATATGATGCACGTCTTCTATAACTCCACAGACAACACAATTGGGAGAATTAACTTTGTGCATCATGAATACGAAACTATTGAGCGGTATGTGGCCGGATCGGAGTCTCAGAGCTGTCACAACCTCCCGTCTATTCATCCCTCCCTCGCTGAACCAAAGCATCCGTGGAAGAGATGGTTGAATTGTCTAAGTTTAAATCTTAGTAGATGATTAGTTCGATACAAGAAAACGTTGTACTCCATAAATAGGAGAAATGACACCCGCACTGGCATCACTCTCGCTTTAATTCCGACCATCTGGCAGAATTTAAAGCTCAAATCTCGCAATTGGTCGGTAAATGGTGTTAATTCAATTACTGCCCTGATCTCGCTTGCGCACTTAATTGTACATCGCGCGTTTGTACCGCGACGTGAACAGTTAATATAAACAGTAGGCGATCTTACTTAACACTGTTACTGTAGTCTTATAGGCAAGCTGCGAGCGGGCTATTTGATATTCTGTGCTTATATAGGCTCTTGGTAACCCTTGAAAGCTCAAAGCTGTTACATCAATGTCTGTATTCTATTAATTGTGTCGCTTAGGCCAAGTGCTTATTTGATGATTTCCCACCCACCAAAAAAAATGGTAGTAGTAATTAGTGGTAGTATTAATTTGTTTATTATTTCTCCAACTATGTATTTTTATCTCCCTCTACTTTGTATGTTTTGTTTGTATGTATGTATGTATATGTATTTATTATTAAAATATATTTTATTCCTGAATATTTTCTGTTCTTTGCATCTACTATGTTTTGTCTCTGCATCGCCCTAAAGTTGACTGGTAGAAAATGCCTAAGGCATTAAGTTCGCCTTTGTACAGTGTATTTTTTACATTATGTGCATAAAGTTTAATAAATAAATAAATGAATAAATTAGCCCAGTAGATATGCCTCTTGTGCATAAAGTTCGGCCGCGAAACCAAGTAACAATATGACTTTTTAAATTCATAATTATGTACAAGTAAGTTTATCTTAGACATCATTGACATGGGTGAAGGAAAACGTCTTCGTGAGGCAACATGGACATATATTTTTTTTAAATCTGAAATCGCCAATCTGCCTTGAGCAAGCGAAGTGGTCAATGAACGTGCCTTCTCTTTTTAAGAAGAGGCCTTTGCCTTGGAAGTGTAACAATAATAAACTGGTATTATTTTTGAACATTAATAAAAATATCGCTGTAGAAAAACCTTGTTTACAGTACAATAAGTGCAATTAAGTGAAACTGGTCGAATGATGGAAACGAAACCTTGTAATTATGCTACTTATCTTGATTTAACTAAAGTGTGATGTATTACTGTTTTACAAAAACGACTTCTCTGGCTTCTTAATACTAGGTTAAGGGCGTTATCACACTAGCGATTTTCGAGCGAATTCAAAGCGAGGCTAGAGCGCAGCGGTTTCGCCGCGAATAGCGCCGCCGAAACCATTTTGTACAGTCGCATTCCGCAGCCCGCTCCGCCACACTCAGGCGGCGATAACGTAGCGCGCCCGTCGCGTGCTCGCTTTGCCTCGAAAAAACGCCAGTGTGATAGGGGCCTTAATGTTGATAATCACTTTCTAATGCCAGCTGCCATTACCTACTCAACATTGGATGAGCATTCTGTTTTCTTATTTTTCCTCACATTTCCCGGTATTCTTTTTTGGAGCATTTTCTGAGTAGACAGCGTTCGTACCTTCTTTCACGATTTTTCGCCATGTAGGTTCTAAATGCATAATATGCGAAACTAAGAAATTGTGCAATAAATCCAGGCTCGATATTTATCCGAAGCATGTAAAACCTATGCAAAACAAGTCAACCAGTCTCCAGTTAGTTTCTTGCAGACAGATAACGGACGGTGAATTTAATCAAAGTAATAGGTACATACCGTACGTAGATGACATTCGCATGCCCTAAATCCATACAACGGCAAAGTAATCTTATCTTTATTATATGCCACCGTATCTATGAATGACCAATTTGCTTGTCAGTTACAATAATTTTTCAGTGGGTCTCTAACCTTGACGGATATAAAGGATCATTTGTACTTCCCGCGACCGTTTCGATCACCTCGGGACGCGTGCGCAACTTTAAAATATATCCATTTACAGTATTACATCATCTTCGACGAATCCCAGAATTATCCTGTCTGGTGGGATAATAAAAAAGAACTTGCCATCCTCTCCACACGTGATTCACCACGTTTTAATTTGTATGAATCACCAATTAATATATGCGTGTGCGCACCTACTTGTGCAGTTAGTTCGGGAAGTCGTCTTTTATTTACAAGTTATTTTTGTGGTGACACGCCCTTTAGTGATAAACATGTTTATAACGGAATGAAATGTTTTGATGTTATGAACGTTAGCACCAATCAAGTGCGTCTTTGCAATGTCTAATCCCATCTCTGTAATACACCAAGTACCTATATGTATACCAATTGTCAGAATGGTATATACGACCGTTAACTCTGAGTGACTACTGATTATGACATCCCCTTGCCATTATCACAGAAGTAGGTCCTTAAATATTTATAACAATGCCGCGAAACTTTCACTAAGTTGAGCTCTTTACTGTGAATATTTTAAACATCAATAACGTAAGAACAAACGTAAGAAAAAGGTTGAGGTCAGTCTTTTCCCAAGTGTTAATCTAAAAACATATGACTTTATCTCTGAAATAAATCCTCGAGTTATGCTTTGTTCGCGTGACTGAAGGCTGAAGGCGAAGTTCGCGCTCCTACCTCTACTCTCGTTTTGATTATACACGTTTTCCCTACTTTATTAACAACAAGATTTATATGTATTAGACGTATATAACAGGGTAGGACACTAGCCTTCTAATTAATCAAATGTCCGCTTGTCATTCATAGCGTGATGTACAAAAATAAACTTTAATTACACATCAAAGTATCAGTCGGCTAGTTGATTATTCCTGACACATATTAAACTAAGTAGTTACTAGTAACACATTATGTAGCGTATTGAAATACGAAGTGTTAAGAATAGACGGGAAACAGTAAATCACTTCGCGGTTCTACGTCATTTTAATTATTCTTGATTATAAAGACAATAAAGTTGTTGAGAGAAAATAGCAAAAGTCAACCCTAAAGATATGATACATGCACTACACGAACTAAAAGTCAAAACATAAGAGTATGAAATGTGAAATGCAGATAAGCTACTAGAGTGAGTCGCTTAGGAAACAGGAACACGGAGGACAAACGATAAAATAATTGGTTACATTGGTTCCCGTACCAATAAGCGACCGATGCAGTTTGATCGGCTGAATAACGATCGCTTCCTGACATTGTTTAAAAACGGTTCTCAATGGCTCCGGTTTCGCTACCCATGTCACACGAGGCAAAGCAAATATTTTGATAGAACTTAGATAGCTCGGTTATTATTTGTCGTAATCTAACCGAATGATAGCATAACGTGACCTGAGAAATCGATTTATTGGAGCGCGGGCTTACATCCGGAAACTGTAGTGATTTGGGCGTGTAACACAACAGCAATATCTCAATACGGATTTCTCGTATCTACTATCATTCCCGAAATAGGATGAAACCATCTGTACAAGTTAATCTAAAGATTGCTCTGAATATTACATTAATCTTAAGAAGTTACAAGGGGATCTTCAGTTCTTCGCAAGAATAAAGAAGTACGTATGCGGGTTCAGCTCCCAAGGGATCTAACTTGGCACGAACACGTGTAAAACTGAATATAACATAGACTTTTTGCCTTTCGTGTTTACTCTATGAACTAAAGCACGGATGTTTTCCTCATTGTGCTTATTTTGTCACTAGTACCTGTCACAACAATGGGCCCAGTCAATAACAGCAGTCTTTGTACGTTTTTCACTTTTCTGCCATGCTTATTTCAAAGACAGAACAACGCGCCATCCAACTTTGTTTTTCTGCATCTGTGTGAAAAAAAATGAAAAACATTTTCTTTTCACTTAAATGTCAACGCCGCCTTGGTTTAACGAAGAATGCTAATTTGTAGGTACTATGGATATAATCGGCTCACTTGCTATGTAATAACATAGCAAGTGAGCCACAGCACTAACAGGCACTAACTACAAATTTAATAAAATTTTTAGTAAGCGCAGGCGGCTCTTTCAAACCATCTCCATAATGCTTGTTAAACACGTTATTAAACAAAATTAAATTTTCATTGAAATAACGGATTTTATTTTGTTGACAGGTAGTCCCACGGTTGCTGGGTTCACTAGTAGGCGGCGCGATGAGTCCTACGCAGCATCTTGAACAGCAGCAAGCCCTCGTCAAGCAGTTCGCAGAAATATTAGAATTCGTACTGAAATTCGATGAATACAAAGTAAGTACTATAAGCGATTATGGGTCTTCCAATCCTTCCTTCATTATTCGAACGATCTTCAAGGATATTCTGACAGCAATTACGTTTAATAGGCTTGTTGGTGATTTTGGAAAATTATCAACAATCTCGTCGCAACGGATTAAGTTCTTGGCTGTCCTAATTCACAGCCCATTTTAGTGATTTGCCAACTCGAGTTGGATTCTTACTTACTCGAGTTCATGTACGACCCCTTCCATGATAGTACTCTTCTTCACACTAAATAGCGTGCAATGAAAATGCTTCATCCAAAACAACTCACAGATGGGATGGAACCTCTTGAACTTTTTCAGTTCGCTTTTGAATCACAGATATAGCAAAGAGATTTCAATTTTCTATCTACGATCCATAATTTGTAACAATTTATTCGCTCAGATTTGTTCTGCCAACTCAGGTTGTGTAACTCGAGTCAAGTCTTTTCCGAGTTGGCACATCACTAGTCCCTTTATCGCCTTTAACAACACCCACGACAAGATGGGTTGCTCAGTCCCTGTTTCAAAACACCGGCTAATATTCACACCAGCCGTTAGTATGTCGCATCAATTATGCATGTCTGTAAACCCACGTTTCGCCCGCTGCTATTACTATTATATGATAAACCCTAGTTTCTGGGTTAAGTCATATGTTAATCCGTTACATGAACGTACGTAATTTGGTTTGCTTGCTGCCTTGTTTCAGTTATTAGGTAATACAGTCCGCCTACATGTCCGTTGGGATAGTAAATGCATGATTATCTAATGCAAAAGTAATGTTAACTGTACCAAATAGCTTATGCATGATTGGTTGGATAACTAATGTATACTGCAAAACAGATCGGTAATCTCGAATACCGAAACACTTTAACGGGATTGAACTCGGATTTGTATTCACAAACTTTTGTTGAAGTTTGTTTAATACAGCTTTTGTTTAAACCGTGTTTTGTAAACTTAATTCTTTCTGTGTCTGATTAAACGTATCTGTAGGCGAAATTTTGAATCGTTCCAAACTTTTTTATGTATTTCTTCTCTGGTTCAAGTTGTAAGTTTTGATTAGCAGATCTTTGGATTGGTTAAAAACGAATGCCAACTTCGTTTTAATAAAATTATGTCAACTTGCATTGTGTCGGTAATATTACAACTTAAATTTTGATGTCCCAAGTCTTGACTGTGTCTATTCTTGTCACTTTCAGAACGATTCAAGATGAAATCAGTGCGTTGAGAAATCTTTTCCCACATGAGGTTTTATTGTTACACTGTATTTTTGTCCCGAAACAGGAAGTTAACAATAAATTATAATATGATTCCTTTCATTATGTAATGGGAGCCATTGAGCCATTGTTTTGGCTTTTGTTTTCGTAATCGATTAGTTAGTCCACCTACCTATACAATTTAATAACAGTAGTTGATTGATATGAAACAAATTGGTATTACAGTCATCAACAATTTATTATTTCTTCTTTTCGGCCTCGTCCGCGTCACTTATCCTACGGTAACTACACATTTTCCGAGATAACAAGTAGCCTATGTGCTATTTCAAACTATTATCTATCTCTGTGTCAAATTTTATCCAAATCCATTCAGCTGTTCTGACGTGATTGAGCAACAAACATCCATCCATCCAATCTTTCGCATTTAACTAATTAATTTAGTTGTAAGATATTTTTCTTAGTGGGTATTGGACCAGAAGTTGTCATCTGATACTGCGGCTCGCTGTGCAACATGTTCACACAGTAATTCAATTGCAGATTCACTAATAAATCCATTGTTTTGTTGCGTTCAAAAACTTACTGTATTGTCTTTTTTTGGAGCTCTCTCAGACGCTGAAACATGTGTTCATCTCTAACGGTCACATGGCACAAAAATGACGTTAGAACTTGCTACACAATGTGAACAATCAAATGCGGTATAATGTTTGCTCACAGCATTGTATGCAATCAATAACAAACAATAACTCCGAATTATATAAGTACGTATAAACAAAGCGACCAATCGTTCACAGCGTATCTGATGCAGCATAAGTAATTCAATTGCTAGGGCCCTTTTGACCCCAACCTTGCAGTGTCGTTGCTCCTAGTTCACTGACTGCTATCTACTTGCGAAACATTTGCTCTGTGGCTAGAATCAGAGTTCATATTAGCTATTTAAGTACTGTAATGTATACTAGCTATATACGACGCGGTGTCTTTGGTTAATGCTTTGCTCCTATTGGTCATAGCGCGATATTCTATACGTATAAACCTTCCTCTTGAATCTACCACTCCATCTGTTGAACACCGTATTAGAATCCGTTGTGGAGTATTACAAATCTAAGCGTACCGACGGCGCGACGCGATTTTGTTTTATGTAAGGATAAATGTGAAAATAATTGCCGAAAACATTTTGTATAAAAGTTAAAACTGATAGTTCTCTTGTGATTAATATTTGTATAGTACCACAGCCATTTAGGATTTGGATGAATACATTTTGTGGAAACATAGGACTGCAAAAGCCATAGATGTCCATATTGTGAAAGGACCTAGTTATTTAACTACTGGCCCTCAATATACATGTGCTGCCCTGAATTGGGGACTACCGTACAATTAATAACACACATTACAAATATATAGTTACATAACTACAGTAGTTCAGTGGGGACATTACTTTTGAATAATATAGATTTGATTTTTGTAACAATGAACCAACAAAATTATTCTTATTCATGTTTTCTGTAACTTGTCTATTAGCTGTTCGCAGAACCGTTGTGGGACGTAGCAATATTGGATATGTGTGATTTATTGCAAAAGGAAGTAAAGTGATTTAGTGAAGTTAGAAGAATTGTAAGTTACTTGACATTTGTAAGCAGATTGTCCTAAACGACTTTAATAAACAGTTACACGGGAATAATGTGACCACCCTTGGTAAATCCATTAGTGACTCCATTCCCCGTGTTGTTTCAATCGCAAAAGAGGGCACTTGTGCCCAACCTTCTGAAATAATCAATTCGTTCCCTTTTCACAAAATCCCCAGAAATAAACATTCCAAACTCGAATATTATGCCCATTTCAACAAAATATTTTTGTCCATGACTAAGTCAGCCTGTCAATATCCTTATCTACAAACATACCATCACGCCTGTATTACCCGATGTGTTGGGCAGAGGTGTATCAATGTACACCCACAGTTCGCCGGTATGATTAGGTCCAATGTTGCCTTTAACCGGCACAAATCCTAACTCCGAGCTGCTACTGAGAATTTTCTAGAAAAACCCAATAACACTTTGCTCGACCTGGAAATCGAACCCAAGACCTGTAGCGTAGCAGTCGCGCTTAGGACCACTAAGACAACTAGACAGTTATCTACAAGTAGTTTGTAATAACTTGTATTGGCTGTTAAACTATCGCCATAATTAATCTATAATAAGCTATCTATCTAAATGTTAGTCATCAAGTCGAAAAGGGAACAATTTGCGAAGGCATTGTATAGAAAGTGAGGTGAGGCTTGGCTCGAGTCGCGACCTCGTCGGTGACTCACGGGCTTGCATCCGATTTATTTACGTTTATTTCTTTGTCATTCGAAACAGATTTGGATTTGGTAATAGCGTTCCAAGAAACTATAAAATTAAATTGATTATTTGTATTGGTTTACGCTCGTTGGTCGTTTTCACGTTATGATTGCGAATTGGTTGCAAAACCGTACTGAAAACGAGGACTCCGAAAAAATTCGGTGCTTTATGGTATTTCCGAATCCTATTTATTATTGGTTTTGTATATTCTGAACTCTTTACTGTCTGTCTGTCTTTTTCCGGCTTGGACATCAACCACAATGTGGGACATAAACAAGTATTAGCTCTAACAAAATTCTTTTCATTTTTACCCCCGACGCAAAAACGACGGGGTGTTATAAGTTTGACGTGTCTGTGTGTGGCATCGTAGCTCCCGAACGCATGGACCGATTTTGATTTTATTTTTTGTGTTTGAAAGATTAATTAGTTGGGATTGTTCTTAGCTATGTTTGATTAAAATGGGTTCAGCAGTTTCAAAGTTATTAGCTCTTTTGTAAGCTACGGTAGTGATTTTTTTTCTTCTGTCGGGGGTTTCTTAAAATTTTAAATTTTGTGTTTTTCAACCATGGTATTTCATCAATCTTTTTAAACACTGAAACCTTTTATTCCTTAAAATATACAAGAAGCACAGTATAGTTATTTGCTTTTGTTTTTCTTTTATATTCTATGCCCAATGCCTATCATTGCGTTTATCTTTCCAATAAACTGAAATGACCTCGTGTGTGGGTATGTAACAGAGTAGATTAAGCTTGCGCCCTTCTATAATTCCAAGTATTACAACAATCAATTCAGGGTCCTGTATTTTAAAAACATCTCTTTCTTATGAACTTCTAGAACCAAATCGACATTTGGCTTAGAATTTAACAAATGTCTTCTTATTTTCCTTTCAGCTACATTCATTACTTTATCTAACACTAGCTTCTGCTCGCGACTTCAGGTCACGTCTTTGGTTACTGCTCCGCACCGATTGGTCGTAGCGTGATGTTATATAGCCTACAGCTTTCCTCGATAAATGAACTATCCAACAAAAAAAGATTTTTTCATTTCAAACCAATAGTTCCTGAGATTAGCGCGTTCAACTAAACAAACTGTTCAGCTTTATAATATTAGTATATATTAAAAAGAGGTTACTTAAGTTTTTTTTTTCTTGTAAGAGGAAGTAGGTATAGATCCAATTACAAAAAATCTTTTACGTATAAAAAGCTATGCTATCGCTAAATGTTATAAGCTATGTTTTAGGATATAGGTAGTCAACATCCACACAGACGAAGACTCATAATTTATATAATTATATGTGTGTAGTCTTGTTAGTACTGTTCGAACCCTTTCGGCCGACGCCCTTTCGCCGTCTTTACACAAGTCTTGTGCATAATTAACATCCTTAGGTAAAGCGTTTGGAACATGATCGATCAATACCTAATCGTGCCAGTAAAGCAACAATCTTCATGGAATGTTTGAATTAAGTAATACAAAAACAAATCGGTAATATTGTTAGCTTTACAAAGATGATAAATGTAAAACATAGTCATTCTAGGTAATGGATTAACGTAAATATTGGAAAAAGTTATTAAATATTATCACAACGTTCCTTGGACTTTGATTTAGATTTCGCGTGCAAATGAAAAAAAATGTGTTTTACATCACATAGTTAATCAGTAGACATAAAGACGAGAATATTTATTTAGTGATCCTGGCAAAAACTCGATTATTAATTATAGTCAAAAGGAAAACTCCCTCGTTAGCCTTGTGGTCCCAAGCGCGACTGCTACGCTAGAGGTCTTGGGTTCGTTTTCCATGTCAAGCAAAAAGTGTTATTGGGTTTTTATATGAAATTCTCAGTAGCAGCTCGGAGTTAGGATTTGTGCCCGGTTAATGGCAATAGGCTCGCCCCCTATTATATGGGACCTAAACATACCGGCGAACTGTGGGTGTACATTGGTAGTTGGTACACCTCTGCCTAACCCTTCGGGGAATACAGGCGTGATGGTATGTGTATCAAAAGGATCAAATTACCATTAATATGCTTGTCTATTTAATTTTAAACAACATCCACCAATTCAGAACACACATGCTTTCATTAGTAGACTCTGTATTAAAAGGGTTATTCGTAAAATTTAATTTTGTTTTTGTATCCAACGCCTGATTTTTACATAATTACTGTGCAAAAATTAATACAGAGTGGGTGAGGGTTAATATTACCAGTTATATTAAACCTTATTTGATTATGAGGTAGCCTTTGTATTAACGGAAGTAAAAACATTCATTACTCATGCTTAAAAAACTCTTTTTGTTTACAAAAAATATCGACCGTAGATAGTGTTGAAATTGATACTCAGAACTACTTAGTTCTGATACCTAGTTTGATCAAACATTTCCTGGAACAACGAAAAGGGAATGATTCTTGTAATCTACACTATAAGTGGAATTTAGGAGTCATTCCCTTCACGCCGATTCCAGTTAAGCTATAATAGTTTCTTTGAAAATTGATTACGAATCAAACACACTTTTAGTAGGTACCATCTACCTAATGAGGTCATGAATAGCGAATGAATATTAAAAATAATTTAAATTTATATAGAGTTCCTGTAAAAGCAGATAACTAAACTCTAAACTTAGTCATGGATGTATGTTAAAACAATACGCTCTTCGTGAATTTATGGAAAATACTTATTTGTATGTAAATTACGGAGTGTTAATAGGCACGTCGCATAGCGCAGAAATGATTACTGGGAAATGGCTTTTATTTTTGTAATGTAATGCAAAATATTGTCTTTACGGGTACAAACAACAGTAAAGGGCAATAGCATACTGCAAGTTTATTTAAAAAATATATTTTAAACATGTTTTTGCAAAAAAAAAAAAAAAACGTTGGGGCTTTCAATATCCTGGTAACCAGAAGGTGCTCGGGTCACAGAAAAAGAAAATATGTTTAAAATGGTTGGAAAAACATGAAACTTTCTGCTTCGTTAAGTAAATTTTTATGCTATTATTTAACTTTTTACTTAACTCATGCTACTCTAATAATAAGAAATAACAGACTACGAGACTCTTTTCTCTTCTCCATTTTATCCGAGGCAACGAAACTAGCATCCATCTGAGCATACACTAAATAATAAGCATAACCTCATCTCGAGCAATAACGATATCTTATAAAGCGTTTCAATACAAATGGTCTCGGACAATGTATCGTTAAAAGTTTATCTTGCGACGAATAAATCGCAAGCACACGCATCTCCTTCGCGTGTGGTCTACTAAAAATAATCCACAATATGAACGAGTAAAATTACTAGGTTGAAGTTGTAGCGAGGCTGATTGAGTGCCCGCAATGGTGAATGGGCGGTAATCCTAATTCATCTCCGCCCTTCACGTCTAGGAATTATTATTTCGCGTGCCCATTGTGTGCAGCGAAAAGTACTTTTATCAGGCACATGCTGAGTTTAATCATCATTATGTCAGCAGGTAGACGTTTTTATTGTTATACATGGGTGTCCCCATAGACCTCCTATAAAGCTCATAATAATCTGGGGTACAGCTGCAGAGCTCTGGGATGTCGCATTATTTATTAATTGGAGGTTCTACTCGACTTCCACGGTCTGCTTGACTTGGTTTCACAAATGTTTAATGAAAAACATCCAAACAGTACGTAATGCTTTGAAACCGACGCGTTACTGTTCGATTAAATGACCCAATTACTGAGACTTATTTTCCAAATAAACACAGATTTGCACTTACAATAATTCCTGTTCGTTTTTCCCGCAGATGAAGACACCAGCGATACAAAACGATTTTAGTTACTATAGACGGAGCGTGTCGAGAGGGGGGCTGATCAACGCAGAACTTCCGCCGGGTGAGGAGCCCCACATAACAGCCGAAGTCGCAAACAGAATGTCCCTCTTCTACGCACAAGCCACACCGATGCTAAAGGTCCTATCAGAAGCTACGAGCCAGTTTGTCAATGATAACCAGCAAGACTTGGAGAATACGACGGAAACGCTCAGCACTATGGCGAAAGTCTGCCTCAGAATGTTGGAGAATCCGTAAGTATTTCTTTTTCTCCAATATGTTTTCATTCTTTGAACAGCCGACCATGGGTCAATAAAAAGTAATCTTAGTACGTTACTCGTAATAATCATATTATCATATCACGCATGCTGCTAAGCATGATGTCTGCATGTCACTTACTGCCCAGACACTAGTTATCTTTTGTTATCCATTAAATGTGACCGTCACCTACTATCCCCGGTGCCACTTTATAATGTTCGGATCACTCTTAAAAGCAAACGTGTACTGATGTTCCATTAAAATCAATTTCGCAACGGTAGCACCTTTTTCTCGAAAAAAACTACAAGTTTATGTTCCAATTCCTTCATAACGCCTCAATAAAATCGGCCATAAATGGATGCATTCCAAAACCATCAAAGTAGAGGACAACATGAAATTGTGTCAACAAGATGTTGCTACAGACTACAGCAGTTTATACTTGAACTAGTAGCTAGTATCTGGCACAATACATTTGCTGAGATGATCAAAAGCGTTCGCACTACTGCACTCGTTCCAGGCGTTTCCAAACTAGAACGTTGTAAACCTACCTAGCCAGAGTGAATCTCAGGTTACACATACGAACCGGATTTTCCAAATACGACCCTTTGTGCTACGAAATACGGTGCACTTGCAAAACGGCTTTTAAGTTAGAAAATCTATTTACATCAGCCGCTGCTGTATCTGTGATAGGTTCAGAAAGTACTTCAGACTTGCTCGAAGTTAGTTCAGTAGATCAAAGTTGAACAAAAGAGGTCTTAACTTATTTCCTGACATCTGTCCAAGTTTATTTTGCTAAGGCAACAGCTGCCAAGTAAGATTAATCGATTTGAAAAACTTCTAGCAGCTTCTCGATAGTTATTTCGAACAATGAGATTTATTACACCTATTTTCTGAATTGTTCCGTCCCGTTGGCCTGTTTATCTAAAAGCTAGTCATTCAACGCTTTTCCATTATTCGTAGTCAATTGAAAAATGGTTCGTTGTTTCGAATGGGGAGTGAACAGTAGCCGTTGACAGGTGGGTAATTTAAAAACAAACAGTAGGACCGAATAACGTCACCGCAGTCGGTCCTGTCCGAGTTATCCTTGCAACAATAGGAGCGTATTCATTACACGGAGGGATCGTGTGTCGAGCCACGACATCGATACGCTCGAGCCACCGTCAGAAGCAGAACAGAACGTCGGAACATATAATTTATAAATAAAGATAAATCAGCTGTCACTTGCACCAACACGTGCCTTCAAGTGTGTTTGTACGTGATGGTATACTTCGTCACTTTACTATCGTCACCACTCCAAACTCCATTGTCGTAATAATTGTTTCCACCACTCGATGTTGAACTTACCGCGCTACTTATCAACACAAACTACCCTCTTTACCCTGACCAATTTGTGAGTCTGCAAACGTTCAAACTTTGATAGAAAAGTTTCAGTTATAATTACGTTAAAAGTCTACAGTTTCAAAGCTTCTGTTTCACTTTCAGCGAAATAAGGTTCATCCTAATAAGTGAAGTTATCTGATACTCTGCGAGTTTGATAAATGGCTGAATTGTTTATACGAACTACAAATATCTTATCTCCCCCGAGAGGTAGTGATTGGGCAGATATTACCGAGGAACTAATTTAGTTCCTTTCCCCTTGTCTATTTAGGGTGGAAATCGGAAATGCGCTTGCAAGTTCCTCGTAGAAAGCAATTCCATAAATTGCTTTCCACTTCCGAAGATTTCCTTCTAAGCTATTAGCGAAGTGCTCCAAAATTAGTTAGACAATAAATCTATTGCGGGCCGCGGCAGTCATATTCATACCACATGTTACTTGATAACTAAAACATGTGCCTTGTTTATCATTTTATCGTATCACTATATTAATTACACGGCGTTCTAGCCATAATAATGTTACATCGATATAAAACGTAAGGCGCCATTGAAATTCTTGTTTTATTTCCCAATTACTTTCTCGAGGTCTCTGTTCAGTGCGGTTTGTCCATAACGACCTCGTACGCTTTTTACTCTCCTTTGTTACTATTACCTAACTCCACGAAATGTTTGTTTTTATCTTGTTTAGGTTAGAGTGACTTGTTGTATGTTTACATTGTTCTAACACTTCAGACTAAACATTCGTGGAGGTTATTCGGATACGTACGGTTTTGTTAAAAACCGTTTCTTTTTAACTTTTAATGCATTTCAACGGGAAAATGTACAAGTTTAATTACACTATAGATAACGGTTTCCTCTCTTGCTCTTCCTTATCAATACCATACTGCGTTCGCTCCGGTTGTCCGTGTAATTTCATCTACTACCTCTCATCGATTGCCCCCAAGTGACCGTTTCCGTGCTCTACTAAGCTGTTGTGTTACTTCTATAGACATAATTGGCAATTATAGTAGTACTCGTAATTAATGAACACTAAATACTTAGAATTCTTTTAATAAACTTCGCGCGTCATTACCCACTGTTCTAAGTACACAATAGAAATAATACTTTTTTTTTTTAGATGAAGACGTATTACTAATCATTAGGGCGGCATGCATACCATCACGCCTGTAGTCCCCGAAAGGTTAGGCAGAGGTGTACCAATGTACACCCACAGTTTTCCGTTATGTTTTAGGTCTTATGTAATAGGGGGCGAACCTATTGTCATGAACCGGGCACAAACCCTAACTCCGAGCTGCTACTGAGATTTTCTTAGAAAAACCCAATAACACTGCTCGACCTGGGAATCGAACCCAGGACCTCTAGCATAGCAGTCGCGCTTTGGACCACTAGGCCAACGAGGCAGTATGCCTCTGTGTGTGTTGTAGGGCGATATGCCTTTGGTTAAACAGAAACATATTTGCCTAAAGTGGCTTTGATAAAAAAAATTGAGTATTTTATCAATTTTGAACAAATACATATATTAGACAAGCGCCGTCTCGTCCTAGTAGATCCGGTATTACTACACTTCGGTACATGTGGAATCAATCAATGAAATGCAGTAGATATAAATACCTATGTCTTACTAGGATATGATTACATATCAAAGTACAAAAATACATTACGCATTATAATGACAACATTTTTATTGTTTTCATCATTATCATATCATATCGAATAACGTCCACTGCTGGACATAGGCCTCTCCTGGAGATAGCCTCAAAGACCGGTCCTGCGCTATTGTTTTACGCCATGACAATAATTTTCACCAGACATGTTATCTCTTCACCATCTTTGCTGGACTAGTAGACAAAGCTAAAGGCAATAAGTCCGCCTTTGTACTTATTTGTTGCACAAAATAAATAAATATAATCAGAGAAAAATAGAAAAAACATCCTATTCAATTTGGAACACCGGCATTGATTTCTAAACAAAGCCTTCCTAATGATTTATTTGAACAAAAGAATCGTAATAACAATTAGAATAACATCCTCGATTGATGTAAATAATAATTGATTGTTTAAAAATAATTACAGCACCGATTGGCTTATACCATAACATAAAACCAGAATTAGCAGTTCCTCCATTGAAAGTGACAATACCAACGTGACAAGAATTAATATTATTATTGATCGTTGTCGCTTTTGTGCTGTGACCGATTTGTCACCAATTCTACAAATATATCATTGTATGGCTTGACAAATAAAATTCTAAAACTATGGATGTACATTGAAAAATAAATACCCTTGGGTAATTCCGATGTTTTGAAACAAATGAAGCTGCTATACTTTTCTTGAGTTTCAGAAAATCATTGTGATTCCTCATTTTACCCAAATTCTTATGTATTACTATAACAATTGTTAGTTTTTTTTACTGATGTTATTGATTCCACATCGTCCTAACAGTTTGGCAGGAAGTTCTTTCTTAGCTGTGATGTTTAATTTCTAAATATTATTATTACTTTGTCCCCTTTCCGATATATTATAATTGGTATTTATAAAAACTCGCGTTACTAAATATACATCGGGATTTTACCTTTCAATAGAGGTAAAACGATGAACTGTGAAATTCCTATACAACTACCTACAGTGCTTCCATATTCAAGCCTGTAATACAAATAAATAGCAATTTCGTCCCTATTTAAAATCCTAGAGATCCTAGAAGCATCTATTATCACACTATAACAAAATGTCTACTTATACACTGATCGCTTCACATCCAGTCCATCTTACCATTTTTAAACCACTGCTTTTACATCACAATATTCTATCAAGTAAAAAAATGTTTCTTTGAGACATTTTTCTTGGCATATTTGATTACTGCTATTAGGCGTTCAGTTTGACGGCGATATCACAACGTTGCTCGATAGTGCTAGTTTAGTGCCTAGCTAGATAGATATAGAGGCAAGGCTGCGATAACACCATAATTTGACTCGGCAGCAACTAACTAACCGTTTATACCACCCTATAGATACATTTCTCCTAGCAACAACTAAATATTCAACGAGATACATTCTGTTGATTTATGTGATAATATTTAGGACTGCGTGACTCACGCCTGGATCAAATTCCAGGACGGCAACTAGATACAAAATTGAATTTTGCAGACATTATTTCGGTTATTAGATCGCAAATTGTCGACCATTAAAATTTGTCGTTCGCTAAACGTACGACTTGAATCGCATTTATTCAAATATTGCAGACGTATTACTTCCGTCTTGGACAAATAAAGGTACAAGCAACATTTATACAGTTTAGTGAACATACCTGTCTGTGCCGCGGTGCATACAGGATCCGTGGGCGGCGACCCAAATCCAAGCCCCAAGACCCGCCAGTCGCACGTAGCTTTATTGTGTCGTAAATTCAGTTTCTTCACTGTAAACACAACACACGCTACCCAAAACAAGCATGCACCTAAGAAACTTATTTATTTACTTAAAACCATATCAAAGCGCACATAAAAACATTTTGAAAATTAGGACACATCGGAATATACTAACACAAATCTGGGTTTCTAGTTTGAAGTCATTTACATGAGACGAGGCCACGGTATTAATTACACCAATTTCTCCGTACTTTTATTAATAGATTGTATCCAAGTAACATAAAACTTGTATATTTTCCAGAAAACTCGTCGCTCAGTTCAGTCGCGAAGAGACGTCACTGCTGGTCCTACGCGTCATGGTGGGCCTGATTATCCTGTACGACTGGGTGCACCCCTCCGGTGCCTTCTGCCGCTCCTCGTCTGTCGACGTGAAGGGCTGCGTCAAGTTCCTCCAACAACAACCACCGACGAAAGCGGAGCCACTCCTCAACGCTCTTAGGTATACGACGAAGCATTTAAACCATCAATCGACGCCGAAGAATATCAGGACACTGCTGGCCGCGTGAGGACAGCACTCGAGCCTTGCATGTTGCTGTGGGGAATGATGCGACAATAATTACCTGTGGGGATACCTCGTTCACACGCCTTTATGTTGCACTTTAGCGATACCTCTACACCTTAGCATGTCTAACACCTGTCTCTCATCGTTACTTTAATGTGGAATGACCTTGAACCATTAAAGAAAGCTATAATAATTTATAAATATAGTTTCCATCGTAAAGATAAGGGTATAAAATAAACTAAAATAATACCTCCTAAAAATGTAAAACAAATTTAAATATCATAAATTATCACAATGGGGTGATTGGACCCTGTGTCATTTGGATGAGAGAATATTGTGTCGTCTAAAAATACTTATATTAACTTTTGAATTCCTACAGGTGAACAAAATGTATAAGGAATACCTGTATTTTATTGTTACTCAATTATATTTACACTTTTATTAGTGACTTTCGGCAAAAATATGTGTATGTATGAAGAAGTGAATATATTATCTACACTAAATTATATTAATCTTACGTTTCATAGTTAGCATGCTTTAAAAGCAAAATTTCGAAAAGAATATTATATAGAGAAGCTATCCCTACACTCCCACATTCGTGCAAGGTTTCATTAGACCCTCTTCGTCTCAACAGAAGTATAGCTGTATAGCTGTCAGTCGCAACTCGTAAGTTAGCTTTTATAAACTATCATAGGAAGGCTTAGACACCTCTAATGTGTAACGTAATTAAAAAGAAGTATTATTTACATTTATTATACGATATAAAACTGCCTTGGAACATATTGATTGGTTACCAGTTACCACACAATTTATTCAAGAATATTTATTGTTATTGTTTAGATGAGCGTGAAGTAATAATATACAGAGTGATCGTTACAGATTTTCCTATACTGACCCATTTTAGCGAATCACCATGTATAATTATCCTTTTGAACACTGCACCTCAGTATCTCTGAAAGCTTCATTACTATTTTAGTTTAAAATTACACGTTTCATGTTTATTACTATATTTTGAAGTTGTATAAAAATATTAGATAGGTAAGTAATTAAATACTTTATTTGATACTTAGGTGGAAAGGATAATAAATTACTTATATCGGCTCATCAAACGTTTGATCCCAGTGTTGGATGGTATTAATAGTTATTGTACATTTTCATAATATATTTAGCACGAATTTTATTGTTACGCACATCCCCTTACTGGGAGGTCATTTTGCGTAGGTATTCGGTTCCAAAGATTTATTCAGAACGTTAATTATCTCATTACATAATTCGCGCGTCGTATGTTATTATTTGAAAGACTGAGATAAACACTCGCGAATATTTTATTGCATTTCTCGTTAATACAGTTCCATTGCTTTTATTTAAGAAACCAGAAATATGAGTCACGAAACTATGCCTTATTGAATTAAAAAGGCGTCTACCTAAAGTAAATATGAGTAATTTCAATGCCTTTTCTAAAATTATTATAAAATGTTAACTATATGTCGTGTTAACAATGTTGAATTTATGCATGTACCACTGCCTTGATGTTAACTAACATAATAATTTTAAATTGAATTTATAGGTATATTGTAATATGTTTCATTATTGATGTATGAACTCAAATGTAAGTATATCGATTTAGCATGTACTGTTTATTTACAAGTAATACAAGTTTATAAGTATTTACATCATTCTCCCAGTTTCGTGTAACTGTGGCTAGATGGAGCGCTTGAATAAAATATACTATATTTTTTAATTATATTAAAAGCCGCTAATTACGCTCAAAATCAATTTCAAGTTGATTTAATTCTACTTCGTAAATAGGATCTCGACTTAATTGATCGGATTGAAATTCGTGTTTCAATCGAATATGGAACGTCATAGTGCTGAAAGAATTAACTTTTGGCGCGAAAAGTTTGACGAGGATTATGAGTAGTTTGATTTACATTACGTGTTTTCAAGTTTAAAGTGGGCCATACTTGAAATGTATCGTCAGATAAACCCTACTGTAGTGTGTAACCACTGCTACAGGCAGACCACTCGTCTATAAAAGCATAAAGCGAAAAATATTAAGATCATTGAACTGGGTCTGACGGTACATTGCATGGCGGGAGGCAGGCCGTAGTGTTAAGTTTGCGAAAGATAATCATTTTGTTAACCCTTTCACTATAGAAATGTATTGGTAACATAGCTGTCGGTCGGTATATCACTAAGCACAAACACTTGTCATAAGTGCATAGTATCTTAGAATTAAATAAAATTATTAACTTAGGATGGTTAGTTACATTACATGCACAGTCAGCACAATACTTTACGATAGTTATTATTATATTTAAATATAGTATCCTTGTTGAATATTAACTTGTACCTAATTGCGACTGTTGCTTGCAAAGAATAGGATCGACTCAGGTGTGCACTCCGAATTGCATTTACTGTGAGGAATTGAAGGTTTGAATAAATAATATCGGTCCCTAAATTAACACTGCCCAAATAAGTAAATTTTATACAATATTTTTTTAATAATTGATAAGTTTTCTAAAATTATTCCAAGATATAATAATTCCAATCACTCCATGTTGAGTCTAAGCATACTTTGATCAAAGTTAGTAGTGTCTAGTTGGGCAAAACTAAAAGTATTGAATGCTTATGATTGTAGAAAATAAAATTATAGAAAGGGCCTCACTAAGGTCGCTATGAATGTTTGTGAGTAGTCAAAAGAAGCTGTAATAAGACTATTTACGTTGAAATAATTGTTTACTCGCATTATTTACTCAGAATTTAATATAGCACAGACATTTGTTAAAACTTTAGCCAAATCTTTAGTAAATTCTTCTAGTAAAAGTTAATAAATTGCAATACATATTATGAACTAGTTATGAAGATTGTTGTATGTATTATTTGAACTGCAACATTTTGTTATCGTTTAAGGTGGTTTTGTATGATAGACCTATTTTTCTTAGTTATCTTTTATTTATTGTATATAATAAACACACCAAAGTTATAAGTAATAAATAAACTTGGATAGATTCTTGTAATTGTTGTTTTATTAAATAAAAGTCGTGTAAACAATCAAACAATTTATTCTTAACTTAAAAAATATGTACAATGATGTTTTATGTGTTTGCTGGACGTGGCTTTAGGATGAGCTTCCCCGTGTCGTCGCAGGACATGTTGAAGTCGTTGAGCACGGAGCGCGTGCGCACTGTGATAATGCTCGGCGCTACCACCTTTCTGTGAACTCCCATCATAAACAGCAACACTGTAAAGGAATCAATTCTATAGTATTTATAATTATAATAAAGTTTATTTATTTCTAGTACAAAGGGTATTTCGATACATATTATTGAGATCACCTTTTAAGCAAGGAATTGCTTGTATTAGGACTTGTAGCTAGAATAAGAAGTTAACAGGCAGACTTGTTGCTAGAGTTTGTTACTCCACCTTCTTTTTTAATAATATAATATGTAGGTACATTTAGGTCATCAATTCGTAACAAAGTGCCATTTCAAATCATATTTGGATTAATTAATTAATGGAGTTTTACCAAATCTAAGACCTTTATTAAGATACCCATTTAAATTTACAGCAGGACATAATAAACTAGTGATGATAATAACACTTACCTAAAAATGTGGAAGTAAAGGCAAAAAAGGGGTGATTCCAGAGAGACTGTGTAAGGGAGACAACTGGTGTTAGTGGGTCCATCAACCAATGATATGCAGCTATTGCTGTGCATACTGAAACCACAGTCAGCAAAACTGTAACAAATTGAAAGTTCAGACTTATTATGGTGTCCAGCAAAAGTTTATTTCAAAATAAGAGCACAGAAAGAGTTAACATTAATTAAAAAGTTTAAATTCAGTGGATGGTGATACTTTTAATCTGTTAGTGTTAACATATCCAACATCTGCAAGTTATGTGTTGCATTACCTGTATCAAATTGTCTTCAAACATTTAAAATATAACTCTAAATAGAATAAGTTTTGATCAACCTGATTTATCCTAGCTTTCTGTAATAAATAATTACATAAGCAGCATATTATGATTAGAATAAATTTCCTATTATCATTTAGAAAAATGTAGCAGTAGCATGTAAATGTAGTAAGTAATGGTGCAGATTACATAGAATTACTGTCAGTGTAACATCCCCGTGCCTCGGAAAGCACGTAAAGCCACTGGTCCCAGCTGTCATTCATAGATATTTGACAGTCATTATGGATAGTCACAAGCCAGAAAGTCTGACAACCAGTCTTACCAAGAGGCATCATGTTGCCCAGTAACTGGGTTGTGGAGGTCAGATAGGCAGTCGCTCCATGTAAAACACTGGTATTCAGCTGCTTCCGGTTAGACTGGAAGCCGACCCCAACATAGTTGGGAAAAGGCTAAGTAGATGATGATGACATAGAATTACTGCCATTGATTATGTAATTTATCAATGAACTATTTAAATTCAAGATACTGTTTGTTACTGTTTCGATTTTGACTGATCAGAATGTTACAAAAATTTTTATACTCAAACATACTTCTCCATCTCATAGTAGCTGGCTGCAGACATCCTATGACCTCAGTGAGGCGTCGCTCAAATGCCTTCAAGTCTGAAATTAACATAAATGGTATTTATACTAGAGAACCAAAGGTTCTATTTACTGTTTTAACTGCCCTGTTGGTCTCTTGGTGGCAAGCGCGGCTCTTGAGCGTGGAGTCCTGGGTTTCGATTCCCGAATCAGGCAAAAACTGTTATTGAGTTTTTCCAATAGGAATGTCTCAGTAAAAGCCCATAGTTTTTAAGTTGTTGGTGTTACACCCCAGTGTCTCGGAAAGCATGTAAAGTTGTAGGTCCTGCGCTTGATCTCTCCCTGGTTGTGTCAGATTGCCCTCCCATCGGACTATGAGAGCTTGGGATGAGGGAGTGCACATGTGGTTGCACACACACTTGTGCACTTTAATATCTCCTGTGTTAGGCTAGTCCCCATTAAGATTGGCCGCCGTGACCGGAATCGGTCTGTATAATACATACATATATTTAATTTTTTACGAGAGCTAGTTCACATTCTCTAGAAAAACTGTCTAAATAATTTCATAAAGCACTTCGTACTTGTTCAAGATTGCCGGCGGGGCAATGTTTATTGTACCTAACGAAAATAGGTTGCATTTCAAACAACCCTGCTCAAATGCATAAAGATTGCGATAAGAGAAAGAAGATACCCTGATAGGATTAAAGTTAGGTTGAATAAACACAAATACCAGATGCAGCGGCGTACAAAAATTAAAGCAATTCTCAGTGTAATCTGAGTATCGACTACTTACCATCGCAAGCCGTTTGTTCCAACGACATTTTGTTTTCACTCGTAAAAACAATGAACATGAATCCTTTATTTCTTTCTACATATTGGTCCTAGTTTGATTATTTTTTAATTTTAATTTTATAAATCTAAACTAGAAATCAGTATCAGAACTGTACTGTTTGGCAGATAGAATAACTGATTGACTGACGGTCTGACACTGATTGACTGACTGACAAATGACACTTGCCTAAATGCATGACATTAGTTTAACACTGACGTTACAAACCATCACCTGCGTTTTGGAACGAGAAACTAGCTTCAACTTTTTGTATAGGTAACTTCTTGACAATTCAAAAGTGCCTGTTAATGGTCTGATTGAAACAAATGTTTTGACTTTGACTTCACACTGAAGAAATGAACTTAAAATGACTACAATTTATCCATTGAAATATATTTATGGATATGCCTTATAGATATTAAACGCATGGAAAAATACCTGTCAGTACGCGGCAGTGTCCGCCATCGTAAGTATCAGTTGTCAATTGAAATATGGTTCATATTCATGCATATAGAACCTGTCGCAACACGTAAAATTACCGATTATTGCAGCCACTTTAAATTTTTTTCTTAGCAGCCCCAGCTAAGAAAACTATGCTAAAAACTTAAAGATAGAAATCAGTGATTTCAATAGTGTCCATGCGGTTGACTATTCTATACTGCCGACGGGCGCTTTCTATAATGCGGTAGATTGATCTCTGCCCTCAACCAATCAAGAAACAGAGTTTGCAAACGTGTTATAGAAATCGGCAGATGCAATAAGGACAACTCGTTGGCGAATCCAGCAACAATTGGTTGTGTTCGATATTGCCCCTTGACAAAACCTTTTTTTTTGATGCCGGAATAGGAAATCCTCATGGATGTCCAGGGCGGAGGAGTCTGTCAGACTCTTACTGACTAAAAACCACCCCGATGTTTCATTCCTACACTTACGCTGGGGATTCCGGAAACTAACTCGCCTTCCGCAATCCCCGACTGGCCGCCGGCCCGCCACTGCGGGCCTCGTCAGGTCTTGACAGGACCTGTGTTATGTCCACATTTGTTGTTACAGTTGTTTGTTAGCAACCAGCACAACATTGCGTTATAAAAATTCCTTACTTCAGCTGGAAATCGAACCAACGAACTATGTCAAGTCAATGGTCAGACTAAATTAACTTGCTAAGCGATGAGGATTATAATTTATTGTTATTTTCACAGGTTTTTGTTAGATATTTTAAAATTAACAAAATACTAGCTACAAAGTTATTAAACTTGACAACAAGACACAATACTAGAAATTGTGTTTATGCAAAATAGTTTAAAAAAAAGTACAGTCACCTGTAAAAATATTATAAAGATTTGAACGTCAAATAGGTTTATTAGATTTATGTTACTGGTGATTTAGTGCATTTCATTCATTTCCTTGGAATTCATGGGAAAAGGCATGATATTATGAGTGTATTATTAAATTCATCAATCTTTCGCCATTATGCCGTTATTAACTTGGCCTTCTGCTTGGCCTAAATAGAATATTTTAATAAATATTTGTATTTTTCTAATAACTTGCACAACACCGCATAATATCTTAAGAAGTGGCAAGTTTCTGCAGTTTTTTTATTTGTCTTTTTTGATGTAGCTACCTCATCAAAATATGTAAAAACAAAAGTACATTATAAACTCCTAACCGTTTTGCTTGTGTGTGACTGTACATCCATCAAATCAACCGGTGTAGGGGGAGGCCGGTGGGGGGAATATGTGTGCTGAATTCAAACTGAGACATATAAAAGTCCAAAGTACAAAACAACAAGTTACGACGGCATCGGCATAACATTTCAAATTGTACTTTGGAACCAAACATAGATTGCCGAGTCCAAGGTCCGCGTCGCACAAACAACAGTGATCTTATTATTTTGCGAGTCTTTTGTATAAAAACGTAGGTTATTTTATATAATCTCACACTTTCCATCTGCATTCAGATCAAGCTTGAACTTTTAAAGCATCAGAGTATTATAATTAGAAAAGTGTTGCTTACGTGGCTATGTAAAATTAAATTGAATAGGTAGTCCAGTTCGTAATAAAAAGTACTAGTTTCTATTTCCAGAATGTTTCCTCTGAGGCAATTAGTAGGCAATGTTACCAGGAGAGTTGTGCCCAGTATTAGGGCCATGTCAAGTTCTGGTCCTTTGGTAGACACAGCGGTAGACAATGAAGGGATAGCGACTGTTACCATGCAGAGGCTACCAGTGAACAGCCTCAACTTGGACCTCCTGCAAGCCATGGACAAAGCATTAGATGAAGTGGTCGAAAAGAAATGCAAGGGAATGATCTTAACATCGGTAAGTTCAATTTATCTACTTTCCACAGTGATAAAAACTAATTATGATTGAAGTAATTACTAAAACTTACAGAAAAATGAATTTTTTGCATAAGTTGGACGCCATTATGACCGACTGACTGAAGAGTACAATTAATTGTACTCTCTATAATTTTAGGCATCACCGACAGTGTTCTCCGCTGGTTTAGATATCATGGAGATGTATAAGCCTGATATGAAAAGGGTGGAAGCATTCTGGACGACCTTACAAGAAGTGTGGATCAAGCTGTTTGGGTCCAACTTCATCACTGCTGCGGCTATCAATGTATGTTTTTATAAACAAATTCTAATATCATTCAATTTTGTCATCATTTATAATTGCTTAGTTAATTAATACATTCAGTCAAACTTGAGGTATATATGATTAAAGGTACACTCAGCTACAGTGTACCACAAAAAGATACTGCAAATAAATGCTGATTAAAAACTTTGTATTCAATACACAATGGATTCCCGATGTTGAATCGATAACTTTTTAAATTATTTATTCTTACATTAACATTTTTAGCTGGTTAATAAAATACATTTTGACCATAAAGGTGTTGCTATTGTATAAAACCACAATTTTTTTTATTAAATTTATGTTATTACATGGAAAATTGTTCTGTTCCAATAACAATGGATTGTTCCTTCTACCAGGCATAAAGTGTAAAAGCTATTCTGATGTTGTTAGTGTTGATATTTTTAATCCGATGAACAGAAATCCCAAACCTTTAACAAATAAAAAACGCAGTTGGTAAAGAGGGTATTATTTTCTATCAAATTTGAATTGAATCTAGCACAGATCTTTATTTTTGTTAAGAGTAAAGCTGATATCTGTCAAATCACACAACACATCAAATAAATGACTATTTCTACAATAAGCTAATGTAAAGTCAAGAAAATTAATGACTGTAGTTAATGACTAGTCAAGTGCCAGTGAGATTCTTTTAATATTCATAAGTTTTTTGTGTGCATTTTAATAATGATTTGACATAACATACCATCACGCCTATATTCCCCGAAGGGTTAGGCAGAGGTGTAACAATGTACACCCACAGTTCGCCGGTATGTTTAGGTCCCATGTAATAGGGGGCGAGCCTATTGCCATTAACCGGGCACAAATCCTAACTCCGAGCTGTAACTGAGAATTTCATAGAAAAACCCAATAACACTTTTTGCTCGACCTGGGAATCGAACCCAAGACCTCTAGCGTAGCAGTCGCGCTTAGGACCACTAGGCCAATGAGGCAATAATGATTTGACTCATTCATAAAAGATTGCTTGACATAATCACTATATGTATGTAAATTTTTTTGTATTGTTTACATGCTGATAAGGGTTAAAAGAAGTAAGTACCTAGTACCTACTTAATTAACATATAGATAATAAATTCTTAATTCCTAATTAATATAAGTATATCGAGAAAAAAAAGGTAATATTAAAATTTATTGAATTAGGTAGATTTTATTATTAAAAAGTTAAAAACAAATCATTTCATTTATTACATGTAGATCCTAAGATTTATTTAACATCTTCATATTTTCCCAGGGTCATGCCCCAGCTGGTGGCTGTCTCCTAGCAATGACATGCGAGTACCGGGTGATGATGAGTGGCAAGTACACTATTGGATTGAATGAGACGGCCCTGGGCATCGTGGCCCCCAACTGGTTTATGCAGACCATGACCAACACCATACCTCAGAGGCAGGCTGAACTGGCCCTCACCACGGCGAGGATGTTCTCAGTTGAGGAAGCTTTGAAGGTATACTTTGATGTTGCTTTACTACAGAGTTTCTTTATTCAGTGGAGCAAGCTATGTTCCGGGTTCCCAGTTTGTAGATATAATCCTTGCACAATACAGAGATGTCTACCTATTATTTTTAAGCTGTATGTGTTAGGAAATGTGATAAATTAAGTACTGGCTTAATTACTATTCTACTACAGCAGAATCCAAACTGTAATATAATAAATATAATATTGTAAAAGCGGGAGTAACTCTCATCTGTTGGTTTGTTGCCTCATTATACAAAACCTTTGAATCAATCATATCTAATCGAATTTGACAAGGAGATAGCAATACGCGACATTGTTTGCGTCCGCGGTTACACTCATTAATTTGGAAGATGTCGGGGGCATATGTTAGTATATAAGTAACGGCACTTACTAATGTGTTCTTGTATAACTTTTCCCTTTTTTAGGCATAGGAAATCACCAAATGACTTCCCCCGCCCTGGGCGGGGCGGGAGGGAGTGTCATACTTTTACTGACTAAAACCCACCCATGTTCCTTCTTGTGCCCTTTGCGTTCCGGGGGCGCGGTATCTCTTACGAACAACCCGCAGCCCCGGCATAACTTTTCCCTACAATGTACTTATAATGCTTATATAAGTAATTTTTGTTACAAATAAACATATTGCTTATACAAAGGTACACAGTGTGTGACGTTGACATGAGTTGAAACATAAAAAACAAAATAAGAAATATATTTACATAATATAATCACTAATTTAAGTTCTATTTATAATATAATTACAGGTTGGTCTCATTGACGAAACGGCAACAGACAAAGCGGATGCTGTTGCCAAAAGCAAACAGTTCATCAAGAAGTTCGACAGAATCCCAGCTTTAGCACGATCTCTCACGAAGCAGAAGATCAGGGAAGGACCCCTGACGTGGATGATGGATAACCGTAAGCAGGACACGCAGGAGTTCCTAATGTTTGTGGGACATCCTAAAGTGCAGAAGTCATTAGAAATGTATATACAAGCTTTAAAACAGAAGGCTGCCAAGTGAATATAAGTATTTTGATGATTTTTTTGTGTTATATTTTTAAAGTGTATAATCTTTTTGTAAGTATGCATGTGTAGCAACTAAGTAGGTAATCTGACCTTGTGTTATCACTAGGCGAAACCTTTTATTATAATGAAATTATAATCAAAATCTGTGCAATGTTTACTTGTGTTAATGAATGTATGCTTATACAAATAAATTTGTTATTAAACTTGCTTAATTTTATTTTATAACGCTACAAATCTGATGTTATTCATAAGCTTTCATATTATTACAATATCTACTTTCGGTAAATTGTTGGTCATTAGCCACAAGAGGAGGGACCCTTACGGCATCCTCAGAAATTCAGAATCCTTAATAATATAGTGGACTTTTGATCCGAATATCAGGAACTAAAAAAGTAACTAGTACAGTTAAAAAAAAATTGCATGGTGAATTCAGGTGATATGAGCCTGAGGTGAGCTGTCAACCCACGGTGCTAGGAATTAACAACTCACCTAAAGCTCACTTCACCCCAATTCATACCTAGAGGCAGATTATCACAGGTTTGTGGTACTCCACTTTCGGGATAGGTACCTACCTACTTGCTAATTTATTTTATGAACGGACTTCGGATTTATGACTATTTTGATACTCAAATGATATTTATAACTTCTACCTGGGTAATTATTCGTGTTGCCCAGTAAGTGGGCTGTGGAGGTCACATAGGCAGTCGCCCCATGTAAAAACTGGTATATAGCTGCATCCGGTTAGACTGGAAGCCGACCCCAACATAGTTGGGAAAAGGCTAAGTAGATGATGATGACTTGAGTAATCTATACAAATAAATAAAATTGAAGGGTCTGTTTGTAATTTCAAATTACAAGGTTTTCACTAAATGCATATGAAAGTATATAAAAACGGTAAAAACACAAAAAAAAAAAATTTTTGTCTGTCTGCCTGTCTGTTTGTTCCGACTTATCTCTGAAACGGCTGGATTCACTTCACTCGCAGATAGCTGATGTTATAAGAAGTAACTTAGGGTACTTTAATTTAATTTTTTTATTTACTTAAATTAAAAAATAGAGGTTTATATGCGAAAATAAAATTGAAATCAATAAAATAGTGCACGCGAACGAGGTCGCGGGCAACAGATATGTAGTTATTAATAAATATTTAATGTGGGTAGGTACGGGCCGCAATAACCGATCCTGAACCTTTCCTGATGCTATCATCCTTCCCTATTTTGTCCTTCCCCCATTTTTAAAATACGATAGGCAATAACGAGAACTTGACGCTACATACTTAAAAGAGCGCTGCCTACCAGTGTGGCTGTGTCTATGACACTTTGAACTCAGACTTGCCACATGGCGGTCATTCATGTAGGTAATCTACGTCAAGATTTAGCATAAGCGTTACGTAAATTCGTTATCTCATACTTTTATTACTCTACAAGTCTACATAAAACATAATATTATCTTTTATCGTACTATTACCCATATCTGTATTCTAACATTATCAGAATTCAGCAAGAAACCAGTGTGCCGACAGTGTTTTAAAATGTTTCATCTCCGAAAAATACGGAAAAGTGTTGCAGTGCAGCTGCTTCGAAATTCTTCTACGCAAGTGAAACCTTTAGTAGGTGTTTCAGTAGATGACGAAGGGATAGCGACACTGCAGCTAGCGAAGCCGCCAGTTAATGGCTTAAACGTGGAATTAATGCAGGCGCTGCATGAGTCAGTATGTGAGGCGGAGAAAAGTAAATGCAAAGGAGTTGTTTTGACTTCGGTAAGTCTTTTATAGTTCGCTTGATGCTTACTTACCGCATCTAATTTTATACCTCTTTAATATTTTAATTAATATTTATATGTACCTACAATATTTACAGTTGTAACATAAAAAAAAACAACAATTACCCACTAGGCTAACGAGGTATAACTGCCTCGTTAGCCCGTTGGTCTTGGGTTCGATTCCCAGGTCGAGCAAAGTGTTATTGGGTTTTTCTATAAAATTCTTAGTAGCAGCTCGGAGTTAGGATTTGTGCCCGGTTAATGGCAATAGGCTCTTCCCCTATTACATGGGACCTAAACATACCGGTGAACTGTGGGTGTACCTTGCTACACCTCTGCCTAACTCTTCGGGGAATACAGGCGTGATGATGGTGATGGGTGGTTTTAAATACTTGATTCTCATCACCTTCAAAGGTCGAAACTGGAAATATCGATTAGATGTTACTACATGCCAAACCCAAAGGTTAGAGGAAATACAGGCAAGGAAATAATTCGGGGAATACAGGCGTGATGGTATGTGTTATAAAAAAAAAGAAACTAAATCTAAAACCCATCAAAAAAAAATTCCGCATCGTTGGAAATGTGCCCAAAAGACTGGCGGCATTGCCACGTTGGATGGCAATGCCAAACCTTTGACCAACGTAAAAGCCATCCCTTGGGTCATAATAATATTAAGTTTGAAATATTTTTCAGGTATTGCCTACAGTATTTTCTGCAGGTTTGGATTTAAATGAATTTTACAAACCAGATATTGCAAGATTTAAGCTATTTCAGCAGAGTGTTTCTGATGTCGTTAGCAAGTTATTTGGAACAGATTTAGTTACAACAATGGCTATTAATGTAAGTAAATTATTGAATAACATAAATCGTTAAACGAATTTTAAATAGCGTTCGCAATTTGGCACACTGACATGTCATTGTGTGAGTGAGACGGAATGATAAGCGCCGATAATTAGCATTAACTACTTTAATGATTCGGGTTATAACACTTGTAACTGGGAATCAGCTAATTGGATGCATCCTAAATAAACCATATGTAATAATTATATGTATAATTATATCCTACTTAAATAAATTAATTTTGTTATTACGGTTAGATTCACATTTCTAGTTCTTGGCACCTATCATTACATTCTTTCTTATAAAAACAGGTTAAAAATCGTAGTTATTTATGAATGTTAAAAAAGAAGTTTCTTTACCTAATTTGATATTATTATATTAGATTCTAGTGATGAATGTTTGTTTGTGTAATGCAATAATGAAATTCAGGGATTTTTCTCTTCCAAACAAAAAACCAAGTTTAAGTCCATTCATCCGACTATCCGATCCCTAGCTATTATTGACATAACTGCACATACAGGATATTTATTAGTAATACAAAAATGAAGTAAAACGGTACAAAGGTTTCCTTGCTTCAGGGTTACACGGGAGCTGGTGCTTGTATCTTGGCAATAACGTGTGACTACCGTGCGATGACTTCGGGCCAGGCCCTCATCGGGCTCAATGACACAGCCGTCGGAATACCGCCAGCGAAGTGGATTTATGACCTCATGGCGAGACTCATGGGCCCTAAGAATGCAGAATACGCCTTCATCAGTTCTGCCATGTACCCAGCAGAGCGAGCTTTTCAGGTTCGAATGATTATTAACAGGAGTTTGAACGAATGGTTTGGCTAGACATCTGGGCGCTGGTCTAGGCAAGATTTAGTCTCAGGGGGAGTTTAACAAAATAAAGCAACAAAAATGTGCATGATTAAAAAATTCATGTGAAAAAAGAGAATTAATCTTCTTGAAGTAATATTAATGTAATATTTTAATTGTTTTCTGGGGGAGGGGGAGGACGAACTCTCTAAAGCCCCCGTCTGGCTACGCACATGTGACTGGTAATTAGTGACCAATACACGCAGTAGCAGTACACATGATTGTAGGTAGTAAAGAGAACTAACAACTGCTAATAAAAAAAAACATCATTTCTTTAGGGAAGAAACGATGTTTTTTTTATTAGCAAAGCGCATGATCTCAAGCGTCAGGGGTGTTATACCCCTCTGTTTCCGTCGAGGTTCCAAAATATCACTAAATACTTAGCACTTATTTCAACAATATAACCAATTTCGACTGCTGAATATGACTACCTCGTTAGCCTAGTGGTCCAAACCGCGACTGCTACGTTAGATGTCTTGGGTTCGATTACCAGGTCGAACAAGTGTTATTGGGTTGTTCTATGAAATTCTCAGTAACAGCTCGGAGTTAGGATTTGTGCCCGGTTAATAGCAATAGGCTCGCCCTCTATTACATGGGACCTAAACATACTGGCGAACCGTCTCTCAACCCTGCGAGGAATACGTGCGTGTTGGTATTTTCTTTTGTATGTGTGACCAAATAACCGTCGTTATTTGGCTTTCTGACGAATGCTACAACAAATGGAGTAGCTACTAGTTATACAAACTTTGCTACTCCTATAGGCTGACAGTACATTTTTTAAATGCAATCTTTCTTTCAATTTCCCAGGTGGGCCTCATTGATGATGTGGCTACAGACAAAATGGACGCAATAGAAAAATGCAAAGCCTTCATAAGAACGTACGATAATATATCTCCGGCCATCCGAGCTACAGCCAAACTAACTATAAGACAAGAATTCCTCACACAATTTGAAAATAACCGTAAAAAATCTTCAGCAGACGCCGAGGCTAGAGTCCAGACTCCTGAATTCCAAGATATGATTGGTCGATACATTCAAACAATCAAACAAAGAAAAGTCACTAAAGCTTTAAATAAACTTGTTTTTTAATGAAATCTTTAGTTACATTATTAAACTTACAACCGTAAAATAAGATCAATAATAAAAAGAAAAGAAACAAGCTATATGGCATCAAAAAATTGCTCCGCATCGCCCCCGTCAACTGGAAAAATGCCCAAAAGACTGGCGGCATTGCCACATTGGATGGCAATGCTAATTCTCAAGCCAGCTTTTGGATCACAAGAAGTGTCAACCGACTGTTTGAATAATTCCTCAACCTTTTGACTGTTACAGTCATGTATAGATGACAAACCAAAATGTGCCTAGCACGCCGCGGTCACGATCCCATTGCAGACTTTTGTACATAAATAAAACTTGTAAAACTAACTGCCTCGTTAGCCTAGTGGTCCTAAGCGCGACTGCTACACTAGAGGTCCTGGGGTTCGATTTCCAGGTCGAGCAAAAAGTGTTATTGGGTTTTTTATGAAATTTTCAGTAGCGGCTCGGAGTTGGAATTTGTGCCCGGTTAATGGCAATAGACTCACCTTCTATTACATGGGACCTTAACATACCGGCGAACTGTGGGTGCACATTGTTACACCTCTGCCTAACCCTTCGGGGAATATAGGCGTGATGATATGTTATGTTAAAACAACATCATAATAACTAATCATAATTTGGACCATTTTATCTAAAGGTAAATGGAAAGCGCAAAGAAAATAATTTAATTTAGGGCCGAAACAGTAACGAATTATGGTGTTGGCCAAATGCATGTTAAATAAATAGGTACGTAATGTTCTTCTAAACAAATATTATATACAAATTTTAAGTAACCCCCGACAGAAGAAAACATCCACTACCGTAGCTAACAAAAGAGCTGATATCCTTGAAACCGCTGAACCGATTTCTATCAAACAAAGCCAAGAACACTCCCGACTAATTAAAATTTTAAATACAAAATCAAAATCGGTTCATACGTTCGGGAGCTACGATGCCACAGACAGACACACACACACAGACACGTCAAACTTATAACACCCCATCGTTTTTGCGTCAGGGGTTAAAAAAGGTAGTGTGTTAATTCTTTTTTTGTTTGTGTGTCAGGTACCTACGTAATGAGACAGTAACCCAAAATGACATTATTTCACAAGAAGAATAAAACAAACACATTGCAATAATTTATGTATAAGTAAGTAATAATAGGTAGTTACAAATTAACTGTTAACATTGAAACTCATCTCCCAGCAAAGCAGCAGCATCAGCATCGACATTATCAGTGAGTTCCATTTGCATGTCTGCCCATTCATCGCGCTGGCTGTCTATGTAATAGTTGATCTCCAGGATTCTATCCCTGTTGCGTTTCACTTCATTGCTGTGGATAAAAATTTTGGTTTAAGTACCTGACACATTGAAACTGTGAAAAAACCGGTATCCTACCTACCTACATGAAACGTATTCATGTAGGTTGGCAGGATACCGGTTATTTATCTATTTAAATTTTATCTATATCTATACTTATATTATAAAGCTTAAGAGTTTATGTATATGTTTGTTTGTTTGGTTGAACGCGCTAATCTCAGGAACTACTGGTTAGAATTGAAAAATCTTTTTGTGTTGTATAGTTCAATTATCGAGGAAGGCTATAGGCTATATAACATCACGCTACGACCTATATGTGGTGAGCAGTAACCAAAAACGTAACTAAGTGCGGGAGAAAAAAACTACGCGAACGAAGTCGCTGGCAGAAGCTAGTGTAAAAATAAAACAGAATGGCTTAACGTGTCACTAAGCACGAAGCTCAAGAACGGCTGGCAAGTTATGCGAAAGATATACCTAGTTTATACGTATTTATGTTGTTTGGTCAACAGTCTGTAGGTACCTAGAGTATCTACTGTACAATCGGAACCACTAAATAGCGGTTCCGCAGGTTTTGATGTAACTCGGCTAAAAGACAGTAACTTCACGTAAAGCTAGGCAATCATACCTACTAAGTACTAGGCCCTAGTCCAGGGTATTGCATTACGTAATTTCTATCCTAAATGCTCTATCTTATACAACGCCTTTATCAATAGTAGGGTGTAAATAAATAACTTACTCATTGGTTCCCTGCACCAGGTCCTCGCGCCAATCATTAGCGCGCGTCGTGAGGAGATCTTCGCGCCCATCTATGAAACGCATATGGTTGTCTGATGATGCGGCCACTAAGTTCATCATCATGTCTCGGTCCATCATTACCTAGCATCATTGAAACAATTTAAATAGGAGATGATGACTGATTGTCAAAGCGGAAAAATTCCATGTTTTGTTAAAGTGGGAACAAGCTTTTTCATCCAGGCGGTAGGCTTTTAAAATCCCTGTATAATATACCGTAGGATCTCAAGGGACTGCATTGTTTTACGCAGAATCACTTACACGAAACTAGAAACAAATGAACGCGATCTAATACTGGGCAGGTACCTTGTAGCTACTGCTTTTATTAATACAGGATTGCTCGTAAGTTCTCCCACGAGACATTACCTCTTACATCACGAGAACAACGGGACAGTTTTAAGGACCTATTTATACCTACCAAGGGCAATGAAATAAAAGGAAAATACATTCTTCTACTCACGTCAAACAGTTCGGGCGAGGCATCCGCCAGCATGGCCTTGTTGCCGAGGTGCTTGGACAGCACCTCGAACTGCCGCATTGACCAGATTCCATCGTGCTCCCGCCACGCACCGAACGCCATACGGGACACTTCCAGCAACTTCGTAACCTTCTCAGTCATGTTTACTGAGAACTGGACACGAGAGTCCTGTAAACAGAATACGAGAATACGGGAACTTACATTTTTACTCGCTGCAGTCCACAACTTCCTTCCCGGTATTCTCTTTATTTCTACATTGACTTCATAGACACAAATTCTCCAGGGCTGCGGAATCACAGATTCACCGCGGCCATGAAATGCAAAGGACATTAGGAGGAACACGGATGGGTTAAGTCAGTAAGAGTGACTCTCTCTTCCGCTCCGCCTAGTGCCGAAACAGTGATGTCTTATCTAATGAATGCTATGTAGATATCTTGTTTGACATTCATTACGATATTCCGATCTGAACTAAGTATACCTACATTTTAAAGCTGGCAAGTACGATTATTGGCCTTCCGGGCTTTTTCTATATAAAATCGTCGATACGTTATGACCAATTGTGTTTCCAACTACTCAGCTTTTCACGAACCCGACCACGGGAGACATCTACTTACCTCGCACTGTTCAAACAGGTGCATCTCAATAGTCATGAGACTCTTCCACAGTTCGTACAACATCTCATGGTACGTTTCCCCCATCTCCATCATAATCGGTTCCATTTCATCGAAGGTTATCTGCTTATTTGTGAACTGGGTGCTTAACTCGTTCACACGTTCCATGATCGGTTTCCTTTTGGCTTCGAATTCTTCTAGCTGTCTATAATAAACATTGTGATTTTGGTAATTAAAACATCATTATTGCTACACTAGGTATCTATGAAATTTCGTAGATAGGTACAGCTACGCATTTATTTCACTGTGCTTAGCTTGACTAATTTGTTTAGTTATGGCAGTTGAGTAGATATCATGCAATCATTAGTGGTTGAGCGATTGGTTGCTGAGTTGCGTGTATCGGGATCGATTCCCGCATGGAACAAATATTTATATGGCCTACAGGTAGTTGTTCCGGGTCTAGCTGTTTGTGTATGTAAGTTTATATGTTTGTAAACTTACCCACGATACAGGAGAAACTTCTAGTGTGGGGCAACGTTTTGATAAAAAAAAGAAAATAATGGACGATCTCGTAATCTATACTAATAATATTATAAAGCTGAAGAGTTTGTTTGTTTGATTGAACGCGCTAATCTCAGGACCTACTGGTTTGAATTGAAAAAATCTTTTTAGATATAGATAGTTCATTTATCAAGGAAGGCTATATAACATCACGCTACGACACACGAGAAAGGAGCAGTAACCAAAGACGTAACTTAAATGCGGGTAAACACCACGCGAACGAAGTCGCTGGCAGAAACTAGTATTCACATTAGATAGGAGACTGTACATTTATTCTTTAGGCTCGCGACTATGTGAAGCTTCAGGCCTCTGTAGGACGGTGTGAGACGTCGTGCTAAAGTTAAGCTAAGTACCTAGTTTAAAAGTAATACATACTTTTTGCTCTTCGCGACACTATCCGCCAAAGCGTTGTCCACAAGATCTTTGAACAACTTAATTTCGTTCTGTCTGTCGGTGTACGCACCTTGCGCGAAGTCTACTAAATGAGCCATCGTTTCTACATAATTTTCTTTGTACCTGTAAACCATATTCCTCAGAAATTACGTATTACCTAAGAGGAACGTAGGGAGACAAAAAAACATCAAGATAACGATTATGTGAAGATCGGTAATGATGATGACGACAAGTCAAGTCAGTCAACAAGATCAGCTATTCGCATGTTTCGTTCAGTAGAATATGAGTAAGCTAGACGTTGGAAACCAAAATAAATAAGCACCCACGACACAGGAGAAATTCCTAGTTAGTGGCATTCTTGCTTTAAAAAAAGAAAAGCAGAAAGAAATAATATATATTAAAAATATATTTACCCGACTGAGTCAAACATGAACTTTAAATAATAACTGAAAAGAAAAACTGAAGTCCAGTAGTCTGGATTCTGTATTGTAACAGCCGGGCGGGACCCATTAAAAATCTAGACCAACTCAAATTGTCCTAATAATGGGTCCCGACTGTCACTATACAGAATCCAGACTCAGACTATTCCAGACTGCTTAACTTGTATTTTTATTTTTTAAATATATATTTCTTTTCACTTTTTTGTGAGAATGGTTGCTAGCCAATGTGTATATTTTGTGTAAGCCATTTATAAAACGCTTTATTTTGATACCCCATGTATAAGGTTTTAAGAAAAAATAGGGGGATCAATTAATTTGGGACGTAAAATTGCCAATTTATTTTTCGTAATGAAATTGAACTTAGGGCTTATGAATATTTTTGTGATCTACTTTTAATTTCCTTCATTTTGATACCCCCACAAACATTATGGCCCCAAAATCAGCCATTTCTTTTTATTTTTTGAAGCCTATCTAAGGCCTTTGGTTTTTGAGACGAATCTAACAGTACCTAAATTGTCGAAATCCATCCAGCTGTTTGGAAAATACGTTGGTAAGAAAAAATTTACACACATACATAACCACTCCTTGGCAATCGGGTTAAAACCAAAACAAATTATTTACACTTACTGCTCAAAAAAACCTATAAGCTCCCCTCCAAAGGTGAGCAGGAGCAAACCATCAGGATCATTCTGAAACATGGTGTCCAAAAGCTCAGGTCCGCTCATGTATTCCACAAAGGACATCGCGTAGAAGGTCACCTGCGCATCATAATTCTCTTTGGCTATTCTTTCTTTTTCAGTTTTCTCGTCCGCTTCATCCAGTTTACGTATGAGACCTCTGGAATTGATTATATATTTTCATGTCAGACCACGAGAGATATTTTCATGTAAGATGTAGATCACGTGGCAGAAAATGAAAATATTATGTTATGAACTGTTCCAGTGAAGCGGCAACCTGCACGTTAACTAATCAACTATATCTACCTACCTGAACACAGATCTCCCGTCCTCTCTTTCTTCCTCAGTAACGATCTTGTAGTCTAGGTAGGTGACTCTGTTTAGAGCTGCCTTGAGAAATCTGTAGGACATGGGATCTTCGCAGCATGGGTTGCCTTTGAAGCTTACTGCTCGCAACATTCGAAATTTACGGAGGTACGCCATCTGGGAAGTGGTGGGGTCCATAAGTGAATAGGTCAACGGTTCCCACATGCAATCCCCTAATCACAAATTACAAATACATGAGCATTCTACCATGGAATCACCGATACAGGGAGGGGACGCCCTAGAAAAATCTACCCTGACCCTATTGACGAGGTTCTTGAAAAAGGTTGGGTGCGCAGTACTCGGTACTGGCGCGCTTGCATCACCATGAACAAGGCGAAAGGAGTATGTAATAATCGTAGCAAGAGGCGTTCTGTGGTTTCTGCCTACCCCCATGGGAAAAAGGCGCAAGTTTATGTATGTATGTAAATACATGAGATCGTGTTTAGTTTTAAACACGTTTTAGTTTGTTAAGTTGGTAATTTTTTTTTCGTTTTACTGAACTAGCTAGACGATAGCTTAGGGTGGTCCGCAGCTCATGAAAAAATGAAGCAAATCACCTTTAGGATTGTACGTGGGGGGGACCGGGAATTTTCTTTTCATAGTATTTCTTTTTAATGAAAGGAATACTTTTAGAAAATTTAAAACATGTGTAACATGTCCAAAGCAATTTATAACTACATAAAGTTACAATAATTTACGTTACTGTTAAATAACGCTTATCTCTTCGTACATACTCCTTGTACCATCATAGTTTACTATGTTTTCTATTTAGTTACCAACCTCCTTGTAATCTTCTATTAAATTATCTCCAATGCTAAAAACAAGAAGTTTCTCCAGCGATTCCAAATTTTCCAATTTCCGTATTTTATTATGAAATAAGGTCAACTTTTCCAAATTAACTAACGCCTCCAAATTTTCTATTACCACGATTTTATTGAAGGACAAGTCTAGCTCATTGAGCCCTGTTAGCAGTTCCAAGTTTTCAATTTTCTCGATTAAATTGTGCGATAGAGTTAGTTTCGTTAAGGACTTTAGCATCCAAAGGTGGTCTATGCGCAGAATATTTTGGAACTCCAGCCTAACATCTTCCGCCTCGTCTAGATGTACACCTTCTTCAGCGAAAAGCCTTCCAGCCTCTTCAATAGGACCTGAATGCCAGAACAGACTTTTGTTTATTAAGTAAGTGAATAATTATAGCATCTTTTATAAAATATGTCCATTCATGTAAGGTAAGCACTGCTTCATATCAAACTATATATTTCCAGTTTATGCTGTTCTCTTAATGTATAGGATCTCCATACAATGATAGGTCAGCTTATACTGGAAAATTATAGTTTGATATGTAGCCGTGTGTACCTACTGAACGAATTGACATAATTATATATAAAAATAGTTCAGTTAAAGTGACAAAAAACCTTTTGATCAATCATATCTTCAATAAGTCATCATCTGCTGCGCCATTTTTCCAACTATATTGGGGTCGGCTTCCAGTCTAACCGGATGCAGCTGAATATCAGTGTTTTACATGGAGCAACTGCCTATCTGACCTCGACAACCCAGTTACTGGGCAACACGATACCCTGATTATACTGGTTATCAGATTTCCAGGCTTCTGACTATCCGTAACGACTGTCAAAGATCCACGAATGACAGCCGGGACCAACGGCTTTACGTGCTTTCCGAGACATGGGGGTGTCGCACCACCAACTTTCAAACTCCGGGCTGCTACTGAGCAAATCCTAATGGAAAAACCCAATAACACTTTTTGCCCGACCTGGGAATCGAACCTGGGACTCCACGCTCATCAGTCGCGCTTGCGACCACAAGACCAACGGGGCAGTTCATATCTTCAATATGTATGTAGTTAAAATGTGTTGCCTCTAGAACGAGTCTCAAAATACTTAGTTTATTGGACGTTTTTGATCGTGTGTTACTTAAATTTATTTATTTATAAAAGCTTTAAAGGAAATTTACTTATGTCAAAATTATAAAACATTTTTATTATTATTTAGCCTGTAATTTAAAACCTAAACGTGAACTGTATAAACCATTAATTTAAACTGTACATTGGTAGGTGTGCAGGTATGTATTTAGTTTTGGTAAGTAGGTACTTAAATAAATAAGCTTTAAAAAATAATTATAAAAAATCAATAAATACAATCTCTTCCTGAAATTGAATACTCTCAACTCTGGGTTCAGTATTAGGCACCTATGTAATGTGTTGACTGCAAATCTGCAATTCGCTTTATGTACCATAAATATGTAACCAAATAATTGAATCAAATACGCAACAATAAGAAGGTATACCTTGTGGTACTTACCGTTTCCCAAAATACATCGTATGATCATGGCATTATCTATTACACCCGGTTCTATATCAGGGTGAATGATCAGTACATTTAAATCTCGCTTCACTGCTTGTGTCATTGTAAATAATTAATTTGGTAAATACCTATTTCTTGTTTCACTTTATACAGAGAGACAATAGTGAACACGATATCTTTTTGTACTTACTGTCTATAAAATGGAGATTTTTGTTTATTTCGTTTCTATGGTTACCTACCTATTTATCTGTACGAGTACCTATTTCTTTGGTTATTCTATAAACAAGCCAGTACTCAGAGCCAGTACTAAATAAATCGATACATACACATCGATCATATCATTACGTCATTACGTGTGTGCCTTAGGTTTACAGTTTTTTATCCACATGGACACCTTTAATAATTAATCATGTGCAAAATTCTAAATTGTGGATTTACGACTACTGCCGAACTACAAAGTTGTTTTGCAAGATCAGAGAGCGTAAAGTAGAATATAGTGTTTAAATTATATTTTATTATTATTTCATAGTAATATTTCCAAACCCTGCAAAGCAAGCAAATATTGCAAAATAGTTTAAAAATCATTAACTTTACCGCCATCGTGTAAAATACAAAGTTCAGTAACAAACTCATAATTTGCAATAGAATTATTTTCAAAATTTTTAGTTCTTTTTTTTTATTTAACAATAAAACTTACTTAAATAATAATAAGATTACAAACTACGAGTATGTACAGTTAATATGAAATGCAAAAAAGGAAGCTATTAAATAAGATGATAGTTATATAGGTATCTACCAAGATAAATATTCTTCAATATTGAGAATGTTTAAAAATGGTATCGTTATGTAAGGTTTGAGAAAATATTTTTTAATTTCTGAACGTAAGTATTTGACAGTGTGACAGCTGCGCGTATTTATTATCTGTGAATTGCGTTTTTGGCTTTGTTGGTGACAAGTGAAATCGGTGAAATCATTTTGTTAAATTCTTGATTAATTTCCAAAGATGTCTTTCTTCGGTGTAGGAAATCCTTTTTCTACGCCGGTGGGTCAAAAAATAGGTGAGAATGCAATACATATGTTTATTGTTAACCATCACCCTCCAGAATAACGAAATACCGAACCCTATGTTCCATTTCTTTTTGTTGCGCACTAGAAGATCACAATTTCTCTTTGTTGTGGTGTCACGGTAACTAAATGTTAAGTAATTTTAGTGATAGTACCTTGTGTTTAGTGCTGTGGTTATAATAGTTTTGTGCGCTGTATGTTATGAAGTAGGTGTTAATTACTTTGACCCTTTCAATATTCGATATGTGTTATGAAATATTATTCCAGAACAAGCTACAGATGGATCCTTACCGTCGGAAAACTGGGCTCTTAATATGGAAATATGTGATATTGTGAACAGCAGCACGGATGGGCCCAAAGATGCCATAAAGGCTATTAGAAAGAGGTTGACACAGAGTGCAGGAAAAAACTACACAGTCGTCATGTATACTCTTACTGTTCTTGAAACTTGTGTTAAAAACTGTGGAAAGTCTTTTCATATTCTGGCTTGCAACAAGGAATTCATATCTGAATTGGTAAGTACATTGATTATTGTTATTGTTACAATCAGCAGTAGCTGCATCAAAACAAGGTAAATACAAAATAAAATGTCTCATCATAAAATCAGTATGTGCCAATGTATTGTAGTTATCGGTTATGTGCATCTAAGATCATAAAACATAAAGACCAATAACATTATTAGAAGGTGACAGAGAGAAGTTGTCACTAGCAGCTTTAGACTGTGTAACATAACATTTAAGATAGGTATTCCTGTGTTTCCAATCCAAATATCATAAAATTATGGGTTATGGTACACCCACATTTTGTTAAAAAAAGATTTTATTATTATTGAGAAAAAGAAATGTTTAAACTACTACTATAATTTTAGAGTAATTTTAAAACATCCTAAATGTATACCTTTTAACCAATATGTGTATGTTGTGAAATTATCAAGATGTCATATTTTATTGACACTGGTATTTTCAAAAACAGATTGAAATATGCAGCAATTTAGCTTAGCAGGTAAACATAAATAGCTCAAATGATAAAACTAATGAATAATAATTATAATAAATGTTTGTGCCTTGTCACTTTGATAACTCAGTTGTATAGTGAACTGATAACTTTTATCTCCTTAAGATTAATCTGCAGTGTTATATTGTTTTGATATTATACTTTTGATCCAAGAAAAAATGCAAGGTGTCTATTCACCATCATTTTTATGTCAGCTGAATGACGTCCACTGCTAGAACGGGGTCTCCCCTTAAGATAGCCACAATTACAGATGTTTATTACTAGATCAGATATTCTGGCCAGCTACTTTTTAAACTAAATAATTAGTAGTCCACCATGTAGGTAATGTAAGGCAAAATAATATTTACCTTACCTACATAGGTTAAAAATAATAGTTATCTGGTTAGTTTCAATAATAGTAGAGAGTCAATTAAATTAACTGAGATTTTGTACCCCAATTGTTTAAAAACATTTTTTTTTCTTTAGCTGGTCTTGCAATTAGTTGTGTTTTCTTTAAGCAGATATAGAGAAAATTATAAGTAGGGAAAAAAAAAACAAGTTCATTATTTTTGATACTAACCTTTTTTAATATTATCTTATTCAATCTATCTCATGTATCAAAGATATGCATACTATATTTATGTTCATCTCTGTGTCATTTTCATGAGTAATATGCTTATTATGATTCATAAGCCCTAACGTATGTTGTGTAAGTAATGCAATATGAGACTGCATTCATTAGTAATCATGGTTATCATGGTCTATGTTGGTATTGTAAATATGTTTGTATACTGAGTAAAAATAATTAAGCCAAGCCAGGTACTGTTTTCTACATTAACTGGTTATTTTTAAATATTTTATTAATAATACTATAATATTTGCTTAATTAATATGCATTCTAAAAACCTGTTTATTGGTCATTAACTTCTAATCTCTTGATGTTGTTAATGTTTTCTTAAGAGCCTTGCTGAGTATTTGTTTCAAAATGATGTTTATTTAACAAAAAATTTTGGTAACATTGTATTCACATTTTTAAGACTGATGACATTTCGTTATGTATAAATAATAAAAGAACTGGTTATTATCAACATAACTGGTGAAATGTGGGTCTACTTACATCTCTACAACATAACTCTCTTTTAAAACATGCACGATGTTAAGTCTACATCAAATTATACATATTTTGTGAGACATTGTGGCCCCAACAAGGATATTTTCAAATAAAAATAACTAGTTTTTGCCTTGGTACAGAAAGTGTGACATTATGCATGTGCATATATTAATAAAACTGGTTTAATTACACATGTTAATGGTTTAAAGTATAGCCATCAAATAATAACAGTATATAAAGTTGTACAGAGAAATTAATTCATTTTTTTTTGGGAAACCCAACCCTCCCTGGTGCAAGCCATGGTCCGGAGCGAGAGGGAATGGGATGCAGTCGCCTCCTTCTGCGAGGCAGTAATGCTTGAGAAGGAGGCGGCGGGACGGTTGAGACGGTTCTTGCGGTTCTCCCGTCCCAGCCGCCGCGGTAGACGCTCCGGACGTCGGGAGCCGCGAGACGACCCCCGGCCACCGTAGATACGGGCCTGTGGACGGTGAGCAATGGGTAGCTCACCGTCCTTATGTTACATAACGACAGGCCGTGTTGACGGCGCGTTCGTGTTCCACGCGCGCCTCAAAGAGATGTCAGCAAAGGGAAGGGGCCACTGAGGGCCGATGCCTGCCGGGGCTGCGGGTTGTTCGCAAGAGATACCGCGCCCTCGGATCGCAAAGGGCACAAGAAGGAACATGGGTGGGTTTTAGTCAGTAAAAGTCTGACACTAAGGGCGGGAGAAGTTATTTGATGATTTCCCACCCACCAAAATAAAAAAAAACCCTGATAAACCAAAAATTATTTTACGATATTTTTGTTTAAGTAGTACCATACTTATCAAATTTGTGTATATAAATGTAAATGAGTATTGTAATTTTTTCCCTTTTTTTTTTGTTAAGGTAAAACTTATTGGGCCCAAGAATGATCCTCCAACAGTGGTGCAAGAGAAAGTCCTGAGCCTTATCCAGTGCTGGGCTGATGCTTTCCAAAACCAGCCTGACTTGCAGGTAGGTAAAATTCATGACAAATATAATTAATATTTATTTTTATTAATATTTCTAATTAAAAAGATACAACAAATTACGAAGATAGTAGGGCCGCCGTAGTAGGGTAAAAATCTTCTGCCAGGGTTGCAGCATTTGTTCGAAAGAGTCACCGCGGCCCTGGGAGGAACACGGATGGGTTTTAGTAAGACTCTGACACTCCTCCCTCACGCTAAAAAAAAGATTAAAAATCTTGTGAAGAAAACACAACTTGACTTCAGAAAAATACCTATATATGTATAGATGTAGGTAGTCCAATTTATAGAGAAGGTCAATACTTTCAATTGCTTCGCCAATTCAACTTCAATTGTCTGGTCGTCAGTTGTGTTAAACATAACAATTGAATAGCAAACACATAGTTGCTATGGAGATTCGCATACTGCTTTTTCTTTTCGAAAGTGGTAAGCCGACAAAGAGACGTCTGCCTTACTTGATTTCTACTAGATATTTAAGTATTTCTACTAAGTCATGAGGAATATCCAATTAATGCCGGTGACTGTACATGCCTATTGTAGGGTTGCCATCCGTTGGTATTTCTTGGATTTGTCCTGGTTTATAAGACGTCGGTAATCGTCCGGTAGCGATTTTCAAAAAATTAGTCTGTGTAATTATAGTTAATTGAACGACAAGCAATAATTTAAATTATTATATAAAAGAAAATGTGAAGGGTGTTTTTTTTTATTTTCGTTGTAAAACATTTTTCTCAGTCTTGGAAAATAGCTTAATTTCACCCAAATTAAAGTTGAATGTTTATGAAGTTTTTGTCCGGATGGCAGCCCTAGCCTATTGACTATGGAACCTTATGTTTGTCGCCATTTAAAATCATTTCAATCAGTTATGTAAAGTTACTTATTCTGTAGAAAAAAAAATGAAAGTTCAAAACGTATTTCGATCAAATTATTATCGGCAGAGTACAATGTAGGCCATCATTAATTCAGTTTATCCTAACAGAAATAGCATTTTAGCGAATTGTTCTCATACAATCAGCATTATTTTATCTGTCCTTACCCTTTTTTATCAACTACTAGGAATCGGGGAGCGGTCAATTCACGAAGTTTACTGAATTCCCAATACAAACCCGATGCATTGAAAGGGCATTCCTTAAAAAGATACCATATCTTTACGATAGTACTTCTCTTATCAATGTAACTCATTAACCTAGCTAGTACGCACCTACAATAAGATAATTGACGAGAAATAGGCGCGTGTCTTTTGTTTAAGTACGTATGGAACAAATTATTGTACGTAGGTAATAGTGGCGAGGATTCCATACAATTCGATTCTTCCCTTCGGAAATTCGGACCAACAGCCACACTACCGCTATTTGAAAATGAAAGAGACAGTAGTTCTAAAAAAAATTAGTCGCCCTGCAAGTATTTTAAATACATCGTCAATGACTACGCCTATATTTTGTGCATATATCTTTTATTACACAATTAATAAAGCAAATTTTGCTTCGATTTCCTCTCTTAGGACATTCGACCCTTCCCTGCTGAACGCAAGGTATAATATTACACAGAGGTAGGAACAGTACTCTACAGGTAAACGGAATAATGTCTGCGGTTGCTCCTATGCTTACTATACTAGATGACATTTTTTCATACCGTTGTCATCGTTGCAACATAGTGCGATTTCGCTCCTGGCCACGTCACTAAGTTCTCTAGTTGCCAAACCTGTCGAAGGTCTGACGATGCCACTTAAGCGACCTTACTAATATCCGTTTGGCGTTTGTAACGGAACTGTCGAATTGTCAATACAAGACTTAAGTGCCCATTTAAAGAGTCACTACACCATATGATACCATGATCGTGATAGGAATGTGTTAGTAATAAAATATTCTTTGTACATACATACATAAAGATCACGCCTTTTTCTTATGGCAGAAACCATAGAACGCCACTTATAAACTTGCTACGATCCTTACATACTCCTTTCGCTTCATCCACGTTCATACAAGCATATAAGCATGCGGCCTACTGCGCACTCGACCTTTCTGAAGAACCTTACCAATAAGGTCAGAGTAGGTCTTTCTAGGGCGTCCCATCCCGGCGTTGCCACACACGCCTGCCATATAAATCCCTTTTGTTAGTTTTCTTTTACTCATCCTCTTAACATGACCGAACCATCTAAGCTTTTTAACCTTTGTCACTACATCCTCTTTTAATCTGCAACGTTCTCGAATAATTATTTGTATTGAAAGGTAACTATGCCCACAAAACCGTTCCGTCACCGACCAACAACGTCGCGTGCCATGCACGGAGTGTCAACAACAGTCGGTTGAAAGGCTGTTCAAACATTCTAGTAGTCCGGGACATGTTTAACACGGTCATGGCATGGTGCGTTGTGTGTAGTGGTCCTTAAAACGATTCTTCATTTCAATGTCCCAAACACGACATAACTTATCTTGTTACCAACTAAAACGGCTCAAGGCATTATCCAATTAATGGTAGGTACCTAATGACTCAACTCGCATATTTACAGATAGTACCTAGGTATCTATCAGTAAAGAATATTAATGGCGTAATGTCGAAATTTGAATATAGTTTTTTATTTGATATATTTTATGACATCGCGTGAAAAAATCCGATAACTAGTAACGATATTATAAATAGGTAACTAATTTAAGTCATAACTGTCATGAAACATTGCATTATTTGTATTAGTGGTTTCATATAACGTGCACTTTATGACTGTACCGTATTCAGGACAGTCGTTCCGTGTTAAAATGCATTTAAATATTGAGCATTGTTCCCTTAGGCAAAAGCAGTGTCGACGTTTATAGATTAAAACCTTGACTACAGCATAGTCGGTCAATGAAGGGGACCAGTTATGTTAATGGGTATAGGTGCATCAATATATTTATTTACTTATTCACAACACAACTAACATTACAGGTCAGCCCAAATCGGTAGCGGGATCTTACACAATATTTTGCAAAATCTGATACATTATTTACAAAATTAACATTAACGACACAGCTCATACAAAGTAATTTTTGTGAACTCATGCAGAGAATAGGAAAGCAGGTCTAGCCTTTCCGCGATTTTGTTTAGAGTATACAAGGCGCGCGTCATCGGTTCTTTACCCAGCACGTTGACTCGACCGCGTGGAACTTTCAATGTGTTCAGGTTTAGAGTAAAAATATGCACCCTTGTCATTAAAACATGTATACCAGCTTTTGGCCGCGTCTTCGTTCATGTGGAATTCAAAATCAAAGTCAAACCAGTCTCCTACACATAAATTGCCTACCCGTCAAATTTCAGCTTCACAGATCAAGTAGTTTTCGAGATTTCGTGTCTAGCGAGTCAATGACCTTTCGCTTTTATAAAGCGAAGAGGATTACGACATAGCCATAGAAAATTTAATACAAAACAAGTATTGACTTACAAACCAAGCGAGCGTGTAGCATTTATACAAATAAAATACTAAAGAGGAAATTCTAATAAATGTTATATTCATTTCAGGGTGTCGTGCAAATCTATACTGAATTAAGAACCAAGGGTGTGGAGTTCCCGATGACAGACTTAGATGCAATGGCGCCCATATTCACACCACAGAGGGTAAGGGTTACGTACCTATAGGAAATTATTTTTTAAGTGTCGTGAACACGTAATGGCCTAGTGGTTTTGGCGCCCGTTTCTGATGAGGCTGCATTTTCGAAATCGGGCAACCAACAGTGTGACGTTTTCAATTCATATTTGCTTTTTAAATTTATCTTGGACATCACTGACACCGGTGAAGGAAAACATGGTGAGGGAACCTGGACTTATTCTAAAATTGTCAAACCGTCGTCAGCAAGCGTTTTGATCAATGCTCATGCTTTCTTTGTATGAGAGAGGCCTTTGCCCTACCGTGAGACAATAATAAGCTGGTATTATTTTATTGAAAATGTATGATATAAACCGGAATATTATCAAATATCTATCGCTTATCTGGCTTATACACCGTCATACGCTAAATTCATGATCGGGGTGATAAGCAAAATGAGTCAGTCGGAGACTATGAATAAGCGAAAAATCGGGTAAAAACATCTGGTTGTTGAGAATTATTTTTAAATATTATCGGTTGATGATAGTAAGTGCAAAGGTAATCCACAAGAATTTGTTGATAAATAAATATGTGACGGCTTAATCGTAACTTAATAATTATCATGAAATCATCATTATCTTGCTACCTTTATCCTATGTTATTTAAAGTTGGCGTAACACGTTTTCTTCTTCCATTCCGTCCTGTAAACAGTCATGATATCAATGACTCCCTTCTCTTTCATATCATTCGTCACACAATCCATCCATCTTTTCTTTTATCATCTTTTTCCTCCCTCTTCCTCCCCATCCATCCAGATTAATATTCATAACTCTTTTGGTCACATGCGTTTCATGCCTCCTCTTCACATGCCCATACCAAGAGAAAAGGTAAATTCAAATAATGTATTATTATAAAATACTACATATATGAATTTTTTCCTACTAAAGTACATAATGTATGTGTAATCATTTAGTCCACTGTTTACCGCATTTATGAACAATGGTATTGTATTATTTATGTAACATTATATGTATATACGAAGCTTATCGCTTGGTACATTTGTTTACCGACTACTGAAATAGAAATTATAGATAATTCAGTCTTTAGAAATATTTGGCAGGACATGATTTTCATGATAAATTATGTTTGTTATGTAGTCGTAAACTATCGCTTAAATCTTCATATTGAAAAATCCCACTGAATGCTTATCCAGTTCGTGAAAAGGTTTCCTTGTCCTTCCACTGGTTTTTTCAGCTGCATTATGTTGTTGAATTTGTAATAGATTGATCAATTTCTCTTGTTTATATCATACTTAAATATATTATATAATGAGGTCAAATTCGAATTTAAAGGTAAACTTAATTTTAATAAAATTATAATAATTTTCCTATTACAAAATTCACACAAGTCAAAATATGGAAAAGATAAAGAAAAATTTCTTCTTTATTTTCCATGCTGGCGTGAACACTATTTAAAATTGGAAAATTCGAGTCGATTATCACGGATAAGATAACCTGCTCTTATCAACAACCTGTATATACCAAACAAATACTTATCTGATCTGTAAACGATCGGATCGGTCGATAAGGATCTAGCTAAACTAGTAGTGCTCTAACCGGTGCGTTACATGCAATATACAGTTTCGCTCAGGTTTTAAGCATAGAACGTGGACTGATAAGAAATTATTTTGTACAGAGCGTACCGGATGGTGGTGAGCCGATGATTGGTTCACCTCAACGATCAGCTATGCCACAGACCTCGCCCAGCCGCACCACACAGGATCAAGTCCTTGCCACCGTAAGTAGAAATACAAGACATCTCGAAATATACATACTAGAGATGCCACGAATAGTTATTTGGCGGAATACCGAGTATTCGGCAAAGCTCTTGGTCGAAGTGCAGAATATTCGGTAACACTTAGTGCTTTCTGCGGTAGTCAAGTCACAACTCGTCCGTAATTCACGAGTATAAACTTAAAGGTATTTTTTATAGATAATGGCCCTTCGTGCGCGAGTCTGACTCCCAATCAGACTCGCGCACGAAGGGCTCCTTGGCCGGTTTTGTTATTTATTACTATTCCTAGTTCGATTGAGTTTAATTTGGCCAAAATGATCACGAACCTACTTAAGTTTGCGCCTTTGTCAAGAGTTGCGCGTATTATAAATAATATGACATCAGTAGATATTTTTGATAGCCTGCCGAAATTTGTATCTGGTGCGCAAAGATGTATTGAAGGAGGGTTAAAATTTGATTGTTTTTGGTTTTACTTTTCTTTTTATTGTCGAGTTTCTGTATAAGTTTATGTTATGAGATAGTTTAATTTGTGTAACATCGTTTTGAAGAGTAATCTGTAAAATGTAGGATTTCGTCCGCGTGGTTTATTTCACCCGCGTTAAGTTACGTCTTTCGATACTGCTCCGCTCCCGTGGGCCGTAGCGTAATGGTACATAGCTAATGTTACTCAGGAATAATGTAGCTTTCTAATGGTAAAAGAATTTTTTGAAATCGACGCAGTAGTTTTTGAGTTTATTCATTACAAACAAAACACACACACAAAAATACAAATCTCACACATACCATCACGCCTGTATTCCCCGAAGGGTTAGGCAGAGGTGTAACTATGTACACCCACAGTTCGCCGGTATGTTTAGGTCCCATGTAGTAGGGGGCGAGCCTATTGTCATTGACCGGGCACAAATCCTAACTCCGAGCTGCTACTGAGAATTTCATAGAAAAACCCAAAAACACTTTTTGCTCGACCTGAGAATCGAACCCAAGACCTCTAGCGTAGCAGTCGCGCTTTGGACTACTAGGCCAACGAGGCAGTTCAAATACAAATCTTTCCTCTTCATAATATTAGTGTAGATAAATTATAATAAATACAATTTCTCCCAGTTTTTAAAAGTAATTGTAATGACTGAAGATATTTAACACTGATTCGTTTTATTGTTCTGGGGAAGGTTATGGGGAAATAATTTCAGTTATGATTATTGAACAAGAACTGTTCTTGCATGATTAAAAAAATGAGCCAATCGTAAGTGTTAGTAAGTCAGTCCCAACAATGACCACGCTAATTGTCAATGTGCTCACGACTTAGATAGGTACTCGTGTCGTAATTTTCAAACTCGTGGATGTTCTTGAATGCATAATTAATTAATTAAAAGTGTATTTATTGTTGTTATCAATAGTCAATTGGTCCGGCCGCTTCTATCTTTGCTTATTATTATCAATAATATCTATACAAACTAAACTAATATAATAAAGTTGAAGCCTTTTTTGTCTGTTTGTTTAAATGCGCTGTTCTCTGGAAGTTTCAGTTGGATTGGCAAAACATTTTTAGGTATGATAGCTAGATTCATATGGGATAGTATATGCTATATAATATCACGCTACGACCCACTTGAGCGGAGCAGTAACCAAAGGCGTAACCTAACGCCGGTGAAACCTCGGGGTATAACTAGTATAATATATAGAAGTAGTGCTGATAACAAACTACATTTAACATAAGTGTCGGCTATTGACATCAATCATTTATTGTATAATCAGTCAAGTCTTTTGTTCAAATGTTGGCCTGATATGTCCATGGTCTTGTTCTCTGTCATGGACTTCGGGACAATGTTTGACGGCAGATTTCATTTTGTCTTGAAGTTATTAAACGGGTAAAATGCATTATTTGTATGTGGTTTAACATCATCATCATTTCAGTTGCAGGACGTCCACTGTTGGACATAGACCTCTCCCATAGATTTTCAAAATGACCGGTTGGTAACGGCCTGCTCTAGCGTTTTCCTGTGGTTTTACTCAGGTCGTCTGTCCACCTTGTGGGTGGATGTTCTACGTTGTACTGTATGTGGATAACCTATAAGGAAATAAGGTAGTAGTATTCTAAAGAATATATGAATAGTTGAAAAAACACTAGAAAAACACGCTTTTATAAATGCACGTAAAATTAACTTTGATGGACGGAATGTCGGCTTCATCGTCAGACCTTGAAACCTAATCGTGGTCAAAGTTCATAACAAGACTTTTCTAAGAAATCCAAAACAGCTATGATACGATTTTCTATCATGAATGTTCAGTTCATATCTTCCAGCTCCATCATCAGATCAGTTCGACAGTACCATATTATTGTATTGTCATCAGAACTACTTACAGCTGTCAATTTTCATTACGCTACGACTCTTGGAAGATGGTTGAATTAGTTACCTTAGATTCCATTACATAGTTAGTTACATACAGGTCGACGTAATAAAAGCGCATTAAAAATTGCTTCTAATTTTGGGGTAGTATGTATGTGCCCTGATAAAAACAAAAAATACTAAGATCAACATTAGTTGATCTCGGACGACTCTGACTCTCTCTCGTAGATGATGTATGTCTAAATTCAGATACACACAGTGCAAGTACGTTTACTTATATCTCGACGGTATCAAGCCTCCCATAAAACAACATGGCTTGTAGTTTATAGGTGACTGTGGAATATTGTCATCCACATTTATTTTATTAGTCTGCATTGACCCTAAGATAGGCCGGTGGTAGTAGCTGTCTATTGATAAAAACCTTCTTCTTATTGACCTTGGCATTTTTTTCTGTATTTATTGTAGGTACTGCGTATAGCGTATGCCAGCCCTAGGGGGCATTCATAATGCAATGTTATGCAAAAAAACTACAGCATGGGCCATAAATTCGAACAGAACTTTGGCTTCAACACTGACTGGGATAGAATTTCGTGAAATATGCCTATGTCAGTTCTGTTCAAATTCAAGGCCAATTAATTGGGTAGATGACACCATTAAAAAATAATTCCAAGACACAACTTCTCTAAAAAAACACTTTATTTTACCCCTGAAAACCCGATAAATTTTTAAATAATTATAAAATTTGATTTCTAGTTGCTTTGAAATCAATAAATAGGTACTTGAGATGTCAAAAAAGTGACGTCATACTTTAGTATTGATATACTAAATCTATGGGGGAATCACGTTTTGACAGCTCATAAAAAGTATGTCAATTGATTAGTGGTGTCATCTACCCAATTAGATTGTTTTTTTAAGGGCCTGTGTTGTTCACAGGTGACGTTGTCAGAAAGTCAGACCAACAAGTTACGCGCCGACCTGGCGGTAGTGGACGGCAACATGAACGTGATGAATGACATGCTCAACGAGCTCACCACTCAGCCGCACTCCGCACACCACGACAGCGATATTGAACTGCTCAATGTAAGTTATGTTTCATCTAGTCTACACTTCTGCAAGGAGTTAACATGCTTGCGGACTTTGATCGAAATAGTCACCGCGGCACTGGAACACAAAGGGCATTATGAGGAACACGGGTGGGTTTTAGTCAGTAAGAGTCTGACACTCCCTTTCGCTCGGCCCAGAGCGGAAGAAATAATCCTTGAAAACAAAAGAAGGAGATAACATGAACGACTAGCTGTGCTTTTAAAAGAAATCTGAATTCTATATTACTCCTCTAATTAGAATAAAATTAAATAGTTTTTTTTTTAACTTGCCTATAATGTATCATTGATGGGCAAAGACCTCCCCGAGTCTTTCCAGGTATTATTTTATCGGTGCGCGTTTAAGTCAACTTGCCACCTCTTATTCATCTAGCTTTAACCTAAGTTTTATTTTTATTTATTGATTTAGGACACAAATTATGACATACAAACCATAGTTACCAAAAGCCATTATGTAGGTGTATTCCTTCTGTTATAGGAGACCATAGCATGCACAAGAAATATTGCTAAAATACATCAAATATTGCTAGAATTGTTAAACGAAGTAGAGAAAGGAGTATTCTTTTCAAAATTCAAAATAGTTTATTGTTATCTCTCACTTACATACCATTAGTTCCATGTGGACAAGATGCTTCAAAGGCTAATAGCACTTTCAAGTCTTGGGCAGGTAAGTTTCTAGATATAATTTCCAGAGTATCGTTACTACCTTGAGAAGGCAATTGTATTTTGACCTTTATCATTCAAGGTTTTAACAATTAAAATGCTGTACAAGGAAACCTTTTATCATCTGTTTTTACGTAAATAACAAGTCAATGACAGATAAAAGTTATCAACCGTATATTGATGTCAAGGTTTGAAAAAAAGAAGTTTATAACAGTCAATGCGCTAATTGTCTTATTGAGCTCAGAGACAGCACTTAAGTCGTTTATTAAGTCAACCAACAGGAGCAAAAAAATCTTTACTTTTTACATATAATAAAATCGTAACCAATCATCTCATGTCCGTGGAAACATCACCCAATTATTACCAAATAGATTCAGTTCAATTTTTGCATGAATAATTCCTACTGTTCTGACAACGATGGTGACTAGCACGACTGTTAAGCGTGGGGTCCTGGGTTCGATTTCCAGGTAGAGCAAAAAGTGTTATTGGAATTTGTCAGTAACAGCACGAAGTTTAAAAGTTGGTAGTGTGACACCCCCGTGCCTCGGAAAGCTCACAAAGCCATTGGTTCTGCGCCTGATCTCTCCCCGAATGTGTCGGATTGCCGTCCCATCGTACTATGAGAGTCAGGGAAGAGGGGGTGCACCTGTGTTTGCGCACACATTTGTGCAATATAATATCTCCTGCGTACTTGGCTAGTCTACTAAGACTTGCCGCTGTGGCCGGAATCGGTTTGGAGAATATATTTTTTTTCTCTCTCTCTTTATTTATTATTATGGACTTTAACACGACCATGTATGCCAGTCCCATCGCGCCTTATAACAATATCTTATTTAACTAAAACGTAACATAGCCTTTAATGCTTTGAACGCAGCTTCCGAATTAGGTACAAATAGATATACTTGATAGAAATATATCTGTTTCCTTCCTCAGTTTACCACAAGATTGCCTTAAGCCTTAGTCCATGGTCATACATACACCTTTTTTAGGATATGGGTGCGGGTGTAATTACAGGCACATGAGACATTTCAACTTTGTTTCTGGGTTGGCAACGCATTTGCAAGGGCTCTGGTATTGCAGATGTCTATAGGTAGCGGTGACCACTTAACATAAGGTGGCCCGTCGTGGGTGTGGGTGGGTCGTCGTCAGCTTGTTTGCCATCCAATCACATAAAAAAATAAATAGATCTTGGTCCCATTCATATTATTTCATAACTTTTACAGGAGTTAGCCGACACACTGCGCGCTATGCAGAGCCGTGTCGCTGAATTGATCGGGCGACTGGCCGGCGAGTCACCCCTTACCGCGGAGCTACTGCACGCCAACGACCGGCTCAACAACCTGCTGCTTAGACACGGCCGGTTTGTTAACAACAGGTACGACGTCGGAAATGCGAAGGGCAATACTAGTCCAGAAACGGATCATAAAAAAAGTTTTTTTGCGATTTAACACCGTATTGCTAGTCTCTTTGAGTTCAAAATTGAATCAACTAGCTCTATGATCTACTGCACCAGACAGCAAGGTTCGCTAGTAACTGCCACTTAAATTAAAGAAGTGTACCGACATCTATCGCTCAACAAGCGAACTATTACGACAAACTGACGTTGCCTAGATCGCGCTATCAAAGTTCGCCGCGACGTTTAGCATATATACAAAATCCCGACGACACCAACAGTCGGGCAGTAGGCCATCAGACACAACACCCATCTGGTCGGAGGATCCTCCCTTTTCAATGGAGGATGAGAGACTTTACACCCTATTTCTCATACACCTCCACAGAAGTATTCGAAATGCGGCTTACAACAGAAATGATTTAATATCAACTTCGCCATTATATCTTCGGTTATGTTGTAGTCAAGAACTGTATTCTTGAAGCCGCCTACTTACAAACAGTGGTAAATCTATAGGCACCAATTTTTATTTTGAGTAGGAATGCTGCTACTGGCGGTGCGACTCCATCTGCGATCCTGGGCGCTGCCATGGGAGTACCTGGATCTAATGCTGTCTCACGTTAGTATGCATGTTTACTCAATATGATGGTGAGACTGCTAACCCTGGGAAGACAAAAATAGACTATTCTATCAAACTTATATGTACCTACTTACGTAAAAACTCATAATGTAACAGTAGAAATACAGGACTACGCTATGAAGTATTTTGCTGTAAAAACAGCTACGGCATCACACAGACGCCCTAGCAGTACAGCTAACTATACCAGATTCACTGAACCGTTCTAAGAGGCGGAAAGTCCTAGAGCTGAATCCACGCAACTCATCTACACCTGGTCACCACATGACATAATCATAAAAATAAACTCCAAAAAGTTTTGGTTGTTTTTAAACATTTTTTAAACTTATTTTAATTTTTATGTTCTTTTTCTTATAATTTTAATAATAAGTTCAATTAATATTAATTTCAGCAAAGAAGCCTGAAGACGATGCCTTGATTGATCTCAGCGACGATGTGCCTGATATTGCTAAATTGAGTGAGTAAAAATTTATTATTCCATTATCATATATTTGTAGAAAGGACCTTTTTCTTTGGTAGTATATTCTTTATATATTTTGTGGGAAAGTGAAAAAGATAGACTCTATTTCATGATATCCAGGCATCATCTCCAACAGCACCATTTAAATATTACTTTGTAATTTCTGTTGTTGGATTGTCGACTCTCGGCGCTGAGCCGAGCGTTGAAAATCCAACAAAGGCAAATTAGGGGAAAATAGACCCCTAGGACAGAGCGAAATTGCTGTAATTAGTTTTAATGTCGATTTAAATGAACTATTCCAGCCGTGAAGGACGCTCAGCTGGATAAGTCTCCGGGCAGCTCCAAGGATGAATTTGACATGTTCGCGCAGTCGCGCAATCTTACCTATGAGAACTCTAAGACTGGGTGAGTGGAATAATCCATCTTTTATTAATTGTCCTAGCCTTCCCATTGAAAATCCAAAATCTACATTTTTGAAAGGTACAAAAGGGATAGTTTTCTTAGACAAGAAATTGAAACTCTTATATCTTTATCATACAGATGAAATTAGTTCAATAGGATTTAATTATTATCTGTTTAATTCTTTCGATTTTATGGTATGTAAGAGTAACTAAGTCTGTTTCGTAACATCGTAGTCGCCACGTGTTCTTGAAGACATGTTGTGAAAATGTTACTGCTTAACTCATGCCAAATATTCTAAAATAATGCCCCCAGATAATAAATACAAGCCTATTACTGCTCCAATTCATGGAAAAGGACTCTTCTCATATAGAGAAGGCACGAGCATTGATCACTACGCTTGCTCAAGGCAGATTGGCGACTAGTCTTACAATAAATTAAAAGTCCAGGTTTTCTCACGATTGTTTCCTTTCCGAAAATACATTTAAAATGTATGTTTCCAGCGGCAGTAGTTACGCGGATAACTTAGAAGAGCAGGCCTCCACCGGCCTCGCCTCGGCCGCCAGCCAGCGTGCAACGCAGGGACAGGCTCTGGTACGTACAGTGATGCACCACTCGCACTACCCACCGATATGGCGAAAGCGATGGGGTAGCCCTCGAAATAATTTTTTTCTTTAGATTTTTGCTATTTGCAAGTCAGCTTTGAGATGAACGGTAATACAAAAAAAATATGCGGTCGAGGGAAATCCGTCTGGAACCATGTTCCTGACACCCGTATACAGGGTGTTAGGGTAGACGAGGGACTTGCTGTATGGGAGTGTAGTACTCATAAAAATTGTTTTTTTTACTATAGTACGAATCTGCTCCATACATTTATGTTCACATAACTCGACAATATGTAAGGAACAGCTGATTTTATTTAGCAATTTTAAGTTTTATTTCTTTCACTCTCTTATAATACGTCTCTTGTTTAAACTAACACCTTGTATAATAACTTGAAAGAGAAGGACACCTGGAGGAGGGCATATCGCTTTCTGCAAGTGAACTCCTACCGCAAGCTTAACGCGTAAGGAACATCGTTCCAAATACAGACGACACTCAATTTCTACTTTTATTTTTTATTTATTTATTTAAAAACTTTGGAAGACTTACAGCTAAATACATTGGTGATAAATAACAGTATGATTATCTGACAGCCACTTACAAGTCTTCATGTCTAGAATTTGTGTAGTATAAAAGTGCTGTGGAACAAAATTTACGCACTGCCAAATAATTTCAAAAAAATATGTAAATAAATCTACACCTAAAATTTGTAAAAACTAAACCAAAATAAATGCAACAGGTTGTTTTCTGTGAGAACCAAGATGTTAAAATTCTATTTTGAAAAAGAAAAAGTTATTACCATACAACCTGATACTGAGCTGCGAATTGCAGAAAACGTAAGATATTTTTAATTTTTCGAACAACCTTATCGCATCCTGACTGACTGTCACACATGTATGGAGTGACAGACGACGCCCTACGAAGCCGAGTCCTGTACTGCTGTTAGCTTTGATTTATACACGGTGTAAGGAAATTCGTGACACAAACTTAATTCATGATTTTAAACGCCACACTGCATTGATTTTTTTGTCGATTATTAAAAAGACATCAGTCGTTCCATACAAAACTACAAGCTACACGGTCAAAATACAGGGAATAGCTGTTTATTGTTTTAATAACCGACGACCTGATGATGAAGGGTCCAGAATCATGTACACTTTTCCAGTTAATGCTGATCTCTCATTGTATAAGATTCACATACAATGAGAGGTCAGCTTATACTGGAAATTATAGCTTGGTATGTAGTCGTGTGCACCAGACTGAATCCATGGTATAAGTTTGTGTGACGATGTTCCTTCCACGGTGTATACAGTGTCGTGTTATGTCGATGTTATGTATAGTGTGAATGAATTCATTTTTTGGTGTACTAATTACATTGTTTTTTTTTATGGTTTTGGTGTGTGTTCATGTGAGGGAAGCTACTTAAATACTTCAGCTTCCTCACTATCGCTGGTTACGCACCCTTCCGCTTATAATTACTACAAGAATTTTAAAAAGTAGATGTAGATCGTGTTTCCAGCAGATACTGGTTATTACAATAAATATCAACATCTCTTTTCGGCATGGCGTAATAATTCTGACAAGAAAAGTTTATGATAAATATTTAAATCCATACACGTACAAAAGGGAATCGATGATAAATATATGAGTAATGTTAGGATATTCTTGCGCAAGAGACGAATTTATTACACTAAAATGTCTCCTCGACATAACAATACGACTATTGTTTTGGTTTAAAAAGTATATATTTATATTTTTCTATAGTTCCAAGTTGATTTAGTTGTTAACTAGATATTTTTTTCCTGTCTCTATTAATTTTCTATATTATTATAATTTTATAGTTTGTTTTGTCTTTTGTATATAACAATTACTTTATGTTAACGTTTCTTTCTGGAACATTCGACAGCCGTCGGGCATGGATCAGAGGGAGATCGATGAAATAGCCGCTTGGTTAGCTCAGGAGAAGGTGTGTTTTATGTTTATTTATCATTTTCCTTTTTATTTTTTTTATATATTTTACGTAAGTATGGTGTAAATATGACTGCTTTATATGTTTACGGGATTTCTATATAATCCTTTCATTAGCAGCTAAAACTATGTAGGTACTCACGCCTTCATATATAACCTTATTTTATTCAAGAGAATGGTTACACAATATGCACTGCAAAAGGAGGTGCGGCAGAGAACATTCTAACACTAGCTTCAATGGTCAAGTGGTAGCACATACACTTTTATTAGTAACACATTTCGTGTCACAAGTATTTATATAACTCTTTTACGTATTGACCATATGCTTCACAGGCCGCATCAGAAGCGACCGGCGCCCAAGAAAGCGTCACCAGCAGTGACTTCGACAAGTTCCTCGCAGAACGCGCCGCGGCCGCAGACAGCCTCCCCCCCGCGGCCCCCGGCGCGCCCCCGCCGGGCCCCCCCGCCGCGACCCCCGCGCCCCCCCTGCCCGCCGCGTTGACCCCGCGCCACCGCCAGATCAACAAAGACAACGATCACGACTCCATGTTTGCGCTCTGATTCACTAACACCCAGAATAGACACGCCTGGTTTATCGCCACTTTAGAACAATAGCAATTACAGCAACTGTTGCTAACCATTGATTTGGTGAAATATCGATCCAGTTTTGCTGGATTATAGCGCTGGAATGCAGTATTGGATTGATATAAATTAGCCTTAAATACTTGATAATGATACCATTTACAAAACCTACTAAACTTGTGTTAGACTTCAGCGCACTGTCTCCAGCATCCTATATAACCACTCAGATCAATATTCTAAATAAAAATAGTAAATAATTCTATTTATGAGCATTGCGATTACTGAAATGAAATTCTCGACATATTTACACCTAAAAGCGTTTTATTTTTACACAATACTGTATGTGTGACGACGAATCGCTAAGTGTATGCGCGCGCGCCTAACTTCCACTGTAAGTAGCCGTTAGACCTTATGTGTTGTTGTTTTCGCATCGATATTTAAACACCGCGATAATTTCTCGCAATATCGCCAATATTTCACGTGTATTCGATATGCCGTTTGGTGCCTGGCTTTTATAGTTGTAATTGAAATATTTTAAGCTGACTAATCGACTTCTTTAGTCATCTACTTACTAACGTTAAGTGTAAGATCAAATATGCTAATATATTTGCTATTATTCGGGCCGAGATTACTAACATCGAGGAATCTAGGGGTTCGTACAATTAGAGATCGTTTTCTTCAACTTAAAATACTTCAATATGTAATAATTTTGTAACAGCGTGGTATATACAATGATAAGTACATAACTACGGCGAGTCATTGACTATGTATTACATTAGAATAAGGTTACATTAGGTAGATTCTTTAATATATTGTAACTTATGTAGACTTCACTAGACCACGGGAGCATTTAATACAAGACCACTGGCGTTCGAAATTATTGATTACGATTATGTAATTATTTATTGCGATTTTATATTATTGAAGTGTGATCGTCGAGAGGTCAAGTTTGTGATAAATATAATATTGTTTTATATAGTATGTCGTGGTACTTTTTATTTTACTAGCTTTAGTGTTACTGAGAGTAAATCAAGAGCATGTATTTGTATATTAATTTAGTGCCTGTTATACTGCATTTTGATTTGTTTTTGTTGATTATTAAAATTATAAGGAATAAGAGATGAGATGAATTTTAAGAAATCGAAAATTTAATGTATAACGGTTCTTCTATCTATTGGTATTGACGAAAATGGATTCCGCACAGTTAAAATATAGGTGACGTGTTTTATAAGTCTTTGTCTATGTCTATAATCATGTATGAACTTGAAATAAGCTGTGTTCGTTATCATCTTATGAATTTGCGAAGTTAATTCAATGTCAAGGATAAAAATTATGATAACAGCTGTAGCCGCTGTTTCGAGAGATATCTATGCAAAGTAAAAGATCGTATTTCAACATTGTTTAATACAGCTACAGTCTCGAGTTCAGATATTATTATTTTATTGACATTGTAAGTTATTTTTATTCGTTATGAATCTGTTTATAGCGTAGGACAATACATCGTAATTATGATCAAAAGTTACCCCTACGTGAAACCCTTACTGTACCAAAGTGCTACCCATTCACTTAAGTTCTAAAACACTATGCCATTCCACATTTGTCTCAATTAAATGTTCTTTTGGTGTTAATGTGATAATTAAAAAGAACAAGCTTAATGTTAATTATTTAAAAGAGTTATTTTATGTTGTAATCGTTGTATTAAAGATAATAAAATAATTACTATATAAGATTGTTTATTTTATTTAGGGTCGTCGTGGCCTTCCCGCTTTAGCGGACTTACATTACTTTCGGTTTGAGATTAGTACAAATTGTACGAGGTCATAAGAGTACAAATGAACCCCTACAAACTATTCCAGTTGTAAAAGTGGGGATTTTTACACACCAGTTAGCCAGGCTTAATTCTGATAAAGTGCCTTCTTTTTTCCATTTACTAACAAATGTTTCTGTGGTTTCTGCCTACCCCCATGGTAAAAAGGCGTAACTTTATTTATGTGTGTCTGTATGTAACAAATGTTATTCTTACTTTCTCGACAATTCAATCAAAGTACTAGGCTTACATGAAGTCAAGAGGGTATTCTTACAACTCTGGGAATATCTCAAAAGTAGGGTATTTTAATAAAAACTCAAAAAGTAGGGTAATAAAAGTTGTTTTACTATCTCGACAATTCAATTCAAGTACTAGGCTTACATGAAGTCATGAGGGTAATTTTTACAACAGCCTGGTCTGGGATTATCTCGAAGTAGGGTATTTTAATAAAAACTCAAAAAGTAGGGTAATAAGTTATGTTCTTACTTTCTCGACAATTCAATAAAAGTACTAGGCTTGCATGAAGTCAAGAGGGTATTCTTACAACCCTGGGATTAGGTATCTCAAAAGTAGGGTATTTTAATAAAAACTTAAAAAGTAGTACAATAAAAGTTATGTTGTCAATTTCTCGCTAATGTAATAAAAAGTACTAGGCTCATATGAAGTCAAGAGGGTATTTTTACAACTCTAGTATTGTAAAAATAACCCTTCTTCTGACAGTCTGGTAAAAAAGGAGGGTAATCTACCATACACTTAAAAAATAGGGTTAGTTTATTAAAAACTGTCATGAGTAGAAATAAAAATCAAAAATAGGTTTTAATTTTGTTTATTTATCAATTTCTGTATCCACAACAGATACATAATTGCAGATTTGGCAAATACAATTATGAATATTTACATGTATAGACAGAATTACCAAATATCCGTAGAAAATTACATTTTCAAGATCTTTACTAATTATAATTATGAAAAACAATAGCACTAAATACATTTGAGAATGCAAGTACTTACTTATGTATGAACTATTAAAGTTACAATTTATATAACAAAAAACGCTACAAAAATACAACTTAACGGTTAAAAGTCCCGTCCGCTTAAGTAATTTTATTTCTTTGTGATGAATAAATGTACACAAGTAAAATATATAAAATATCGCCAATGCTTCTTCTAACAAAAATACTTGTTCGTAACTAAAACTTGTACTTAGGAATGTTTTGAGAACATTACACCATTATGATACAGAAATTATAAATACATTTAGTTATCATACATAAACTAAGTTATGCTGCTGTTTATGCAAAATAAATTATGCGTTTAGAAAATAAATTAAAATTTACTGGGCACTCGCGCGAGATCCGGTCGCTCTAACGAACGTGACGAACAAACAGAGTATTACATTACAAAAATATCAAACAATGCGTACTATTATCTTAATTCGTTCAAGTACAACCCTTAACACAATTTAGAGAACAAGTCAACAGTCTAGCAAGAGAAATGCAAACGTGTTAGTTTAAGTATAAAAGTAAATAATTATAATCTATACAGTACTATACTATGGAAGTCTCATGGGAGTGCACTGGCCGCCGAGCGCTTATAACTCGTCTCTGGATGGCAGCTCGTCTTCCTCGTCCTCATCGGTCTGCAAAGATACAGTTAAAAACGTTTATCATGCTAATATGATAGTTAAATTGGAAATTATCATTCATGGGTTGCTGTTGCTAAGTAGCAGAATCCTTGACTCAAATCTAAACTAACTTACATTGGGGGCGCAGACTAAATTTCAACCTACATACTTGAATTTCTCAATTAAAGCAATGCCTTCCGGTCATTGTGGCTATCTTTAGGGAAGGCCTATGTCCAGCAGTGGGCGACTTTCGGTTATGATGTTGATGATGGTATACTAGCCGCTGACGCTGCACGCGATTGATCCGTCAATTGTACCGTTCGCGTGCAGCGTCCGTACCCCAAAAAACCCCGAAAGGAACCCAAAAACTCAAAAATTAACCTGACATTTGTGCTCACGACTCCTGGCGACTAATATAAAAGCAATGCTTTGAATCCTTACTAATATGTTGATAAACTACACAGACTACTGATATACATAATATATGCCTATTTAAATTTACGGCCGAATTTATTTGTAATACCTACCTAATGTAATTAAGTTGACGTGCCCTTGCGCATGAATGCAATAAAGAGTTTCAAGTTTATACTATTTAAGATGACTTTAGGATATAAACGACACAGGTTATCATACAACCACACGAAGCTTTAACTTATAATGACGTGGCCCAAAACCACGTGTAAAGATCAGCATACACAAAGAATAATACTGCTTTAATAAATTTACGTTTCAATTTTCAACTCTATTTCTGTTACATTTAAGTTCATTATCTATTAATCGATGCAAACTCGAGCATGGTCTGTGCTGACCGTAAGTAAACATGTCACACAAACACATTAGGAACTGTAATACAAAGTGTTAATTACAAACAGTAACGAATCAGAAACAATTTCAATTTAATGTTATTAAAATGTTTTGAGACTTGTAAGTACTTAAAAATTGTTCAAGGGCGAATTGCGTTGTCGATAAGCACGTAATCGGAGTACCGATTAGGTTTTCTTTAAACAATAAAACTTTATTTTTTTGTAACGGTTGTCGGCTGAGGAACCTACTAGACTGACTATTTCTGCCTACTCTAATTTCTAAAAGAATCTTATACCAATAAAAATAAATCTCACAGCTGTTCGTGGCAAACCGACATTATTTTAGACTGTGCAATACTACTTGTGGGAAATCCGTTACTCATAAATTTTTTAACTATTATTACGAAATTCAGGATTTAAGTCATTGCTTATTAAAACAGCACGGTTTCGACGCAGCAAATAATTTGCCATTGAAGGTAAGGCTTTAAATCGCGTGCGTTACAATATTTTTTACAATGACACTCCACTCTATAAAGAAAAGCTTAGTTTACAGCTCACGTGGACATGCAGTTTTACAATGTAAACATAGAAGATAATTGATAACTTACCACACTCGGTGTGGGCTCAGCGCCTTCACCGTCGGTCTCTACGAACTTGGTCATAGCTACCAGCGTCCTTTCACCATTGTAGTCTTTCACCTGCACAATACACAATAATCTTTAGATCGTGATATAAACAAGAAAGATTTTTAGAAGAGATCAGAGTTATGGGAAAGCTGTGTATGTCTGCTTAACCACCAAAGCATCAGGCTTGTATGTATTATATTAAATATCGGGTAGGAGTCTGCAACTCCACATCGTGAGAAGTCTAATTATTCGACCAACTCCTCAAGAAAGACCAGCAATATCTCGGAGTTACTTAGGACCTCTAGAAGAGTACATAAGTCCTTGTCCTAGTACGGACACCGTCATCAATAGGTTACCCCTCTTGCATTAAAATTTATTCGAAAAGGTGATTACCAGTTGATGGCGCTGCCCGTACATGGCAACTAAAACCTTATTACATGGCCATAGTAAAATTTAATTACTTGAAAACTAGTTATAATATTGCTGAGTATTTGTTTGTCATAAACACGATTGTATGGTTTATTAGTGGGCAATTGAAGGAAATGTAAGAAGGTGTCTATGGCATGTGCAGTAAGTAATTTTATTTAGGGTTTCATGCGGTGAAGTTTCCCTTTTTTTTAAATCCATTGGTGTACTAAAGTTATTTATAACCTAGTATTTTCGTACATACAATATGTTACAGATTCATATTTCATTCATATTTCATGATTTGCAACAAAAAAATCCACTTTTGAAGAAAAGTGAGTAGACATTTAACGACCTAGTCACGAAACATTGCTCATTTAGTAAATAATTTTAAACATTGCACATTTAGTAAATTGGGAGGCGTGAACTCGTTGCAATAAACAGCTGTCAAATACGTGTTAACCACGATTGAATTCATAAATATAATATTTCAATAGCGTAGTGGTCTAAGTCTTGTTAAATGAACACCGCAAAGTCAAAAAATTATACTTGTATAGTTCACTACGACTTCGAGTGGATGTTGTTTACAGAATCCAAATCTTTTAAATAAAAAAAAATATAGCCTACGTCACTCGCTGATAATGTAGCTTTCCATGGGTGCAAGAGTTTTTTAATTTGGTTTAAGAGTTTTTGAGTTTATCCATTACAAACCTACATAAAAATCTTTTCTCTTTATAATATTAGTTTACATACACAATGGGGGTTGGAGGGGTGGGGGGGGGTATCCTATTTGTAGAAAAAGGTAACTTTTTTTTAAAATCCTGATAGGTATGATCTTGACTCTATTCAGGGCCGGATGTGACGAAGAATGCCGATGATAGAGTGAGCTCACCCAGAAGAAAGTTCACTCTAACTTTAAAGAGATTAAGGTTGAATGCGCTAGGAAATAAACACACACATATTACATACATATCACAGACACACATACCACAGATTTAACTGAAATTATAAAAAATCTAGTTCAAAGTTCAACACTAACCTGGTTATCCTTAGTGTACAGTTTGATGGTGGGGAATGAGGTAATCTTGGTGTGTTCGAGCTCGTTGGCGGTGGCGTCCATCTTGGCGATGACGACATCCTCGTCTTTCTCGAAGTGCTCTCCCAGCTTGTCGTAGATGGGAACCAGCTGCTTGCAGTGACCGCACCTGTGGTTCAAGACAGTTGATATTTATTTGTGAACAGAGGTTTACCGATGTTAGCAATACATATTGGCCATTCCCAATTAAATTAATACACTTGAATATTGTTAAAAGGCACAATTTTATGAGAGAATAAACATAGAGAACAAATCATAATTGAGACAGTGTAGGATTGTTGTTGTTACAAAGATTTGGAAAATATTTAAATGGTCGACTCTTCACGTGACCAAAGGCCTTTTCTTGGGCCAAAGAATCAACATTGCCATACAATGTGGCAATGCTGCCAGCCTTTTGGGCACTTGTCCCATTGACAGCGATGCGGATGAGTTTTTTGATGCCCTATAAGCTTCCTTTTTTGCATTTTATTAATACTTAAGTAAGTTTTATACTAGTGATTCATATTGTGCTTGTTGTATTAATTAAATAAATACTAAAGATTTAAATCTACATCAAACTTCAATGCAGATATTTTATGATGTATATTATTATGTAGGTATTATCTTGTGTCTATATTTTTAAACCATATAAAGTTGTAAAGTTTAGAATGTTAAATAGGTACTCAGCATTTGTAATTGTTAGTACACATTAATATTCTCGAGAAATGTATACTCGAGTTTCTAGTATCATTACATTTCCTGCGAATGAAGTAACTTAGAAAATAACTAATACTAGCCCGCAACTTCGACTCCGTGCAAGTCAAGTACCTATGCCATAGAACTAACCTCCAGCACTCCGGTATAAGCACATATATAGATAGACATCTGTGTGCCTAACGAAGCTTATTTTTAGCGAAATATTTTTTAGAATCGGACCAGGCTCTCGGAGTTTAGCGCGTGACAATAAAAAAAAACATACTCTTCTGAAAATCTTGATAAAACAACAATTAATTCAGTTTAGCATCATCATGAACATCTGAGAAATTTAACATAATGGAACAAACGATCTATTTCCATGTCGTTGAACAGCGAACAACGACGTTTGACAGAAGCGTAACAATTACGAGTCACTGAATACGAACTAATGAGCCGGCGCACACTTGCGCAAATTACACGATACTACGACAAATACGACGCAATGTCGCCGCGGTAAATAATGCCATGTCTGGGACTTGAACTCGACCTAGAAACAGACCGAACAAGCAACCTAATGGTGTTATAATGTTAGCAAGATATTATGTTTGTATTGCACAGAGGGTAACACTTGGGGCTGCCATAAATCCGGGATTCTCCAGATTTGTCCTAATTTAAGGGGCCTCCGGGAGTCGTGCGGAAGGGGTTTTTAGGGAAAGTGAGAGGGTGTCAGGTTACTTCGGAAAGGAAAACGATGTGATAATATTTTGTTCAAAGGCGTCCGGGAAAAAATAACTTAATTTCACCAAGTGTGATGACTTTTTGAAGTTGCCGTGTTCGGCTTCGACAATTATGTAAAAAAGTGATGGCAGCCCTAGTAACGTTTTATAGAACAAAGGAATTCATGAACAATACACATGTGGTATTATGTTTATTTTTTACACAATTCCTCATGGTTATGTAATACCAATAATATTAATTGTATTCTTCTTTTAAAATATCCTTTTAATTATGCACACTTGAGTAAACAAAAAATCTTTGTGTTGTCTCTACTATTTGCACACATGGTACATATTTAAACTTGTGAGTCGCCATTTTATATGAAACCTGATTAAGTAATATTATATCTAGTAAGTACACGCAATAAATGGGTCACGTTCATTAAAAGAATAGGTAACATCAAATCGTAATCAACAGCGATTGTCAAGATTGCCTAGATATCTATCTACGTGCACATTTTACCGGCATCGATATGTGAAAAAAGGCGTTTTTTTAAGTGTCAAGAAATGTATTATCTTCTGCCTATGGTGACGTCATGACCTGACGTGTATTCACGTGTCTTTTCAACCATATATATTAGCGAAAGTTTGTGAGGATGGATGGATGGATAGATGGTTGGATGGATTTTTGTTTGTTACTCTCACGTTTAAGCGGCTGAACTGATCTAAATAAAAACTATATCTACTTGGCACTGACATAAATTATGGTATTGAATAACACATAGGATACTTTTTATCCCGGGAAAAAATACGGTACCCGTGGGATAATATGTCAAATTTGACGCGGACGAAGTCGCGGGCAGAAGCTAACGCTAATTACAAGGCAAAATTTTAGAAAGTGGTTCCTATTTAGCCTTCCTGGGTGAATTCTTAACTAACGGTCACTTACCATGGGGCATAGAACTCGACGAGCACCTTCTTGTTGGTGTCAAACACGACCTCGTCGAAGTTGGTGGCGACCAGAGTCTTGACGGGCTTGGCGGCCCAGTCGGAAGGCAAGTCTTCGCTCAACAGGTGCTGCTTCAAGGTGCCGGCGAAGAAGGACTGCACGAATTCCTGGGAAGAACAAGAAGATGGTGCATATTAATATTTAAAGTTTACTTAGAACATTTAAAAAGGCAGAACTTTGACTGAAGGTCAGAGTTCCATTTAAATATTCGTTACTAAAAAGTGCCCAGGCATGGTGAAGAAAAAGAAATGATCATAATGATAATGGTTTTTCTATGAAATTCTCAGTAGCAGCTCGGAGTTAGGATTTGTTCCCGGTTAATGGCAATAGGCTCGCCCCCTATTACATGGGACCTAAAACATACCGGCGAACTGTGGGTGTACATTGGTACACCTCTGCCTAACCCTCCGGGGAATACAGGCGTGATGGTATGTTGTGTGGTAGAAAGAACATGAACTTACACCAGCGTCGATTCTTTTCCCAAAAGTTATAAAAATGGAAGTCTTTACTCCTTGGCAAAGGTTTGCAGCAGATTTAGATATTGGTTCAGACAAAAAACTGACTTTAGATAAATCTATAAGTTTTTATCGATATGAATAAGTGTGTGTTCTTAGAGATGTCTAACGGTATAAATAACGGTATCTTAGTTCTAACAATATCGAAGCTTTTATAATTAATGGTATAGTTTTTATGATTGTAGCAAAACAAGTTTCAAGGACCATAGTATCAGATTTTTATGCATAGTTTTGATAAAAACAACAAAAGAGTAAGATTACTTTTGAATTATTGTCTTGTAAGCGACATTGGCGGGTATTTAAATTAAGTTTATTTATTGAAACTAACGGCATAATGCCTCGAACTGCCTCGGTAGTCTAGTGGTCCTAAGCGCGACTGCTAAGCTAGAGGTCTTGGGTTCGATTCCCAGGTCGAGCAAAAAGTGTTATTGAGTTTTTCTATGAAATTCTCAGTAGCAGCTCGGAATTAGGATTTGTGCCCGGTTAATGGCAATAGGCTCGCCTCTTATTACATGGGACCTAAATATACCGGCGAACTGTGGGTGTACATTGTTACACCTCTGCCTAACCCTTCGGGGAATACAGGCGTGATGGTATATTTCTTTTTTTTTGAAACTTCATGCAACAAAAAAATTATAAAGGCGGACTTAATTCCTTAGGAATTCTCTACCAGTCACCCAAATGTAGTGAAGAAATAACAAGGCAGTTACAAATAAATATTAATATTACTAAGTTATGTTATCAACATCTTAATGCAAAGGCCAAGTATTACTTACATTGATGTAGTAATAGAAATGGAAATGTGTTGTAAATTAATTATTACGCCTACTACGGCCTTGTCACGTAGGTGCATAATTATGTATTTGTACATATTGTGTATAATTTTCAAAGACATCAAAGCCAATCTGTAAATAGCGTCAGCGTGGCGGACATGATTACCGTGACTGTAATATTAATTTATGTTAAAATTGTGAAATTCATGGTATATTATTGGCAAGATGAGACAATAAATCGTCACGTCTTTTTGACATAGAAAATGTGCAAAATAAGGTAAACAAACGAGAGAATCCTCATTCAAAAGTTTAAAATATGGTTACCAACATTTTTATTTATACCACAGAAGTTTGCTAACAAGTTAACGACCCCCCTGATGTTAAGCGGTTACCGCTGCCTATGGACATTTGCAACACCAGGAGCATCACTTGTGTGTTGCCGACCCCATAAAAACAAAACTTCTTGAAGAACCCTATGCTATAGTCTCTTGGGAAAACCTTAGCAGCGAGACCATGTTGATGCTTAAAAATGATTTAAAATCATGTTATCATTCGTATTTTATAGTCATATTTTTATATGGCCGATAATATGATTCTCTTAAAATAGCAATGAAAGTTCATTGCCATACTACGATTATGACATAATTTACGTGGATACACTATCCAACTAATGAACGGTGGTTTAATAGCCATTAATGTAACTATAGTAAGCACTGATAAGGGGTTAGGTATTCATAATTGTAATGTGAATAATGTAAATACTACATGTCGGCCGTAATTGACACTTTGACGGTATAGTTCGATTAGAAACGGCCGAATAAAGGGCAGGTAAATGTATCGAATGACCAATTATGTCAATTTATAGTTGACAATTGATATGACGGTAGTACGTAGGTATAGGTAAGTGTTTTGTGCATATCTTCGTAGGCATATATTAAATCTGAAAGGAAATCGCTATATTTCATGATGACACACAGTCTTATCTCATAAAAACCGACACTATTTTTGTTACTTTCTATAATACATAGCTAAAACACTTACTTCAATGGAGTTAGCTGAGAGTTCGTTTGTGGGAGGCTTGTATTTGGCCATGTCCTGTTCTAGGGCGATCAAACGGGCCGAGGGGATTTCTTCCTTCTTCATGCCGAAGAACTCCAGGATTCTATGGGAGAAAAGGCATATTTATTTTTGGAACGACGAATATATTAACTATTTCATCTTGGTTTTTATTCCACGGATTGGGGTTTATCTAAAAAGGTATTTAGCTATATACCATCTAAATGTAAACCAGTTACGATCCATGGTTTCAGATAAACCTAAACGTAATAAAGTACCGATATACTCGTTCAGTGTTTTCCAAAATGATGTAGGTATGGCAACTTGTGAACGTCAGCTTCGCTAGAAGCCTTGCCGACCAGCTGATAATAATACTTTTTTACCACGGTTTAAATTGTTTATTTACCTAAATGTTTGTCCCACTGCCGACATTATGGAACAGCAACACAACTTAGAGGGACAACATAACCTGTATTATGTACTTATAATAGACCTATACATTACATTTTAAGTTAGTTATTTTAATGCGTGGGAGCCATACAATTAACTCACGCGTCTATACGTATAGTAAACGTTCGAAATAACTGTTTTTAATGAAACGACTTTTCAAGTAGAAAGAAATGTCCTTGGCCGTCCTTGACATTTGAAAGAAACGCGTTTATCGGTGGGTGGTGTGTGGGATACACGAGTTTCTGTCGATGTATTTTAAGCAGACCACAGTTTCAATTAATTTTCCTTTGGATGACGTAAATAGGGGTTAATTGATATAAAAAGGTAAGGTTAAAATTAATACTGCCTCGTTGGACTAGTGGTCCTAAGCGCAACTGCTACGCTAGAGGTCGTGGGTTCGATTCCCAGGGCGAGCAAAAAGTGTTATTGAGCTTTTCGTTGAAATTCTCAGTAGCGGCTCGGAGTTAGGATTTGTGCCCGGTTAATGGCAATAGGCTCGCCCCCTATTACATGGAACCTAAACATACCGGCGAACTGTGGGTGTACATTGTTACACCTCTGCCTAACCCTTCGGGGAATATAGGCGTGATGGTATGTGTGATTAAAGTAAATTATAAATAAAGGTTGTGCTCAGGTAGTTTGTTCTGGTACTTCCATAGATACTACATAAGGGTCGCTATACATATTAGCGGGTCTGCACATACGGTTCGACATTCTCAATACAGTTTTGATAAGTTGTATTAAAAATTCCGAACATAATTTGACATCTTTGGCAATAAAGTTTAGGAACCAGAACATAGCGTGATGAGAACATAATAACTTACGCATTTAGTCGAATCATTTTTTTTCGATGTTAGAGTAAAACTTAAGAACATTTTTCAAAAAAACAAAATTACTTCTTTACAAAATAAAACAAAATAATTATCACAGTTATCGTTCAAAAGACAGGTGCACATAGATATGCCTTTTCGGTTATTCCCTTATCTGATTTCAGCGTCATAAAAAATGTGTTATGTATACTGTACCTCTGGTGTTCATCTTCATCGGCGTCAATGGCAACAGACATGACACGGTCGCGGTAGTTCTTGGCAACAGGCTTGAGTTCCTCAGTGTACTTGTCGAAGTCGCCATTTTTCTACAAACAAAATATTCATCTGTAAAACAAGTCGGCGCAATCACGTTTTACCATGCAAAGGTCATCGACCACGAGGTCGTTGAACTTTATAGTGTTTGTAGAGGTGTCGTCGTATGTATTTATCTATTAGCATGCTTAGATTACCTACCGTCTCGTATTACTTTTTTACATTAAATTAAGGAACGTCTGCTAACAGAATACGTAATACTTTATACATTCTATTTAACCATACGATTGATATACCTGTTGTAAATGACTAAGTATAGATTGGGGTAAGTACTGACTTGAGACGGAAATATAAACTACTTAAATGTGTAAAAAGGTTTATTAACCGATGCGCATGGAAGATTGTTCACTAATGAACGGTGAAAGTTCAAAGCCGGCGGGTCACCGGCTCAAATCTCTATACGCTCGTGAAAGTATGTACTTACACCTCGTCAATTTCCCGTCTAACCACTTTCGAGATATAAAGTACAGTTGCATCGCAAAAAATGACACGTCAATTTAATTCTTGGAACAATATCCCAATACATACAAATCAACAATGTTTGCCTTTTACTTGTGGATGTCTACTCCAGTAACTCGTTAAAAACAGGTTTTACTAAGTAATAATAGCCGTCTACGATATCTTGTTTTCGAATGAATTTGAATGTTGGAAGATTCACTTGAGTTCTCAATTTAAATAAGTTGATATGTTCGTTGCTTATTTACCGCGAAATTCAATGACTATTGGTATCAGATGAATTTGTATTCATTGTAACAATATGAACAGTAAATTTGAAAACGAATAAGCATATTAGAACTGACTGTTATCTATATCCTGCTTAAAGACATAAAAACTAATATATAAAAACTTATTGCTAAATAAAAAAAATGTTTCATTAATTTCTTACCTTGGATAGGAACAAAAGAAGGTGGTATTTGATCTGTCCGCCGAAGATCTTGGAGGCAGTTTCGTGGGAGAACTCCACAATGGTGGGCATGCTCTGGACGAACACCCATGTCTTGAACAGGTCCTCGTCGAATTTCTCGCCGTCGAACTTGACGCGGGGCTCCTCGAACTAATGACAAAATTAGAGGGTATGTTTTTATTAAGAAACTGATGTGTAATAAAGAAAGGACAGGGGGAGATTACCGATTAAATAAGTTCAAATATTAATAATAAAATTGACAGGACAATTATAAAGCTAAGTAATCATAAATTAACATATAAAATAGACTCTGTTTAGTTTTAGTTAACTGCTAAGTCATACTGTACCTTTAATTTCTGAAAAAATGGTTGAGAAATAAAGAATTTATTTATTTAAACGCAACTTGAGTAAAAGAGTTCTCAATAAAGGAAATAGATCTCAAAACATGGCTGTAAACCTATTATTTTGAAAACCAGTAGACTATTTGTCACTATGGAATATCTGGCAATATATTAGAGGAAGATATTATATGTTATTGGTCTATGGTTTATTGAGTAGTTTGTTTATTGGTTTGGTATTTGTCAGAGTTAACCACAAATTATTCAATAATAGGGCTCAAAAATTTTAGGCTTCTAAACACCACATCTGTTTCAAAACACCTTATTTGTTCTGTATTCTCTGTAGTTTATTTATTGAACTAAGTAGGTGGATATTTAACCATTCAAAACTCCAAGAAAATAAATAGAGATAACAACATTAATTGTACTTGTCTTATAAAGTTAAAAACTATTAGCCATATCTGAAACATATTTTTAAACTGTCCTATCTTCAAAATAAGATTTTTATCATTTAAAAGCGGGCAATTCAAATCAAAGTAAGAAGATAACCAGTGATAACTGAGATAATTACTTCAATGTTATCACAATACAAGACTGGACAATTGGATGCAGCTTCATTTTATTAATTATCTGTCTGTTAAGAGGCCAACAAACTTATTATCTATTAACCCAATTGGAGGACAATTTAATGTGAATACAAATGTGTACATAACTTTTATCAGCTACATAGTGGGTTAATTATATATTTAGGAATTTATTATGCATCCTTAAGGTAGAACAAAAGATATGATTCACAAAAACTGATAAGATATTTTAATTGGTAAATCCCTACTGAATCTTTTAACTGTGAAATAACAAAAAATGCTTGTACAACTTAACGTTATACCACTTACTTTTAAGTTAAAAGAATTAATTTTATAATAATTCCAACCATATTATAATGTGTACTTACGTTCTTGAAGAGAATGACATCCTCATCTTCAGCATCCAGCTCAGCAATGACTTTCTCGTCGGAAACAATAGCAAAGACCTGGTCATCAACACCACTGGCAACTCCGAGGAATGCCTTAGCCTTAGCAGTGCTCTGGTCGGAGAAGAAACCAAAGGTGACAACATTGCTGGCGGCAATAAGTTCCTTAGCTTGCTCAGCGGAAGAAACCTCAAGGGCTGGGGGACCAGTCTTCTTCTTCAGCCAGTTGATGATGTCATCAGCTTGACGACCACCTAAGAGAAAGTAAAGAAATACATAATGAGTTTATTAATTGTTAATTTAATTTAGGCGCCTTGCCTAGTAGCGCAACAACACAGGCTAAAATTAAATAAAAATTTAAATTAATGAATTACTCAATTAAACATTTAATGATGCAATAAAAAAGTTGTAAGTACTCTAAATATTATACTAATTGAAACTGAATGAGGTATCGCGAATTCTTTCGAAACATATTGAACTTTCATGAATGAACCATGAAAAGTTTATAAAACATTAATTAAAAGGCGAAACTTTTAGTAATCGTTAAATAAACATACCGGAGTAATCAATAGGGCTGCCGTTCCTGAAGAATTTGAGTGTCGGGTATCCCCTGACGCCATAGCTTTCAGCAAGCTCTTGTTCTTGCGTGGCATCAACCTTAGCCAGTTTGATGGGAGACTCTTCCTCGGCCAGCTTAGTGGCGGCCTTGGCGTACTCCGGAGCGAGGGATTTGCAGTGACCGCACCATGGCGCATCTGCAAATAGTAGGTGTGATTCATAAAGGCATGTAGTACGTGCCGGCACGCGCGCAAGCATGCTGACTGACGTGTCATTCACATTTTAAAGCAATAATGAATAACAAAGGGTTCAATATTAAAATCCACAGTGAACAAAAGAATAATAGTTAACAATAAAAACTTACAGAATTCCACTAATAGGAAATCGTTTGAAGAAACAACACCGTCGAAGTTGGATTTGCTCAGTACGAGTACGTTTTCTTCGGTGGGTACTTCATCAGCCAAAGCGGCGCCCAAAAGGGCTATCGCCGTAAATAGGATTACTCTCATGTTGAAAAATACGGCACTTTACAAGCCTTCTCCGAAGACGAAACTCTACAAAATGCCGAAATAGTGCCACTTCATTCACTCCCGTCTCACTTGACGTGGCAGCGTCGATCGTGTGTAGAGCTGTGATTGGTTGGCACAAAAAACTATTTTTAAAATGACATTGGCAAAGGCAAAGCCCAATTTTACTTGAAAATCCTTATGCTCGAGTCAAAACAAGAAAATAGATTTAGTTGTAGATTTTTTTTTTATCAACAACAATGAAAAATAATAAACTCACAAAATAGGAAATGAGAAAAAATATTGCAGATTTATAGCTTTTAATCATTACTCTCTGGAATAAATAAAGTTTAACAGAAAATGAGCCTTCTTAAGCTTGATAACGAAATATTATTCGTCTTGTCGGCTTTTTTTATATTCTACCCTTTCTCAAAATAGAAGAAATACCTTGTCGTGTCCAATTCTTATCTCAAACAAACCCCCTAAACCACAAACAGCTGATTATGACATCTGTCAAGTACTGTCAACAATCAGTAGACTTGACTTGCCATTTCTATGAATTCTATGATTCTGTATTTCTGTCTGTCAATACTACAAAAGTAATGCGTTGAACATAAATAAACAAGAACCGTAAAATGAATAACGAAATAACAGAAGCCAAGAATACAAATTATAGTAAAGCAAAAACGTAGATGGTGGTATATCAGGAAAAAGTAATCTACTGGAATTCAGGTAATACACGTATCAAAACTACAAAATAACGTGGATAATTATTAAAATTGCTATAGTGTTAATCTCCCTTCGCCCCTTAAACGACCCACTGACCCCATAATGGCATTGGATTCCTGACTCTTCCTTAAAATTGAAGAAGTGGCTCAAGTCTCCACTATGAATCATGTTTATCTTCATATTATATGGTGACAAGTCAGTCATAATAACCTTCGTCTTCATTTTAAGTGACATAAATATATAAATAAATAAATTTGTCACTATCATTTACATTATCCTTAGTCACTTTATACCCTTTACCCTATTTTGCATGTCATTGACCCAAATCATAACCCAACACACACTACCTCACATGGCATAAACAAATTCCATTCAGGAACAACATAAATATTTTACTATTATAATATTGAGACTCCCACGTGACTGGCATAAATAACAAACACTCCTAAAGCATAGTAAATTACAAAAGCTGGCACACATACCACGCTATTACAGATTTATTTTAGAAGTTTTAATATTGGAACGTTTCCAATTTTTGTACTAGTGTCCTTCCTCATTGACAGTGGCAAAAAGTATTCTTATTGTCTTTGGTAATTAATAGAGTGATCAATACAATAAGGTACGTTTTAAATTGATAAAAAATATAAATTAGAATATAACTTTCTGTAAAATTTTCAGATTTCATTGAATAGTTATAAAAATTATGTAATAATCATATTTATATGTGCAGATTAGGTACTTGAGCAGTTGAGATTAAAACCATGTGAGAAAGTGGTGCAATTGCGGTTTTTTTTATCATTTGAGGGCTGGTGATTTACAATCTGTTCCGATTTCATGTAATTATTATTATTTATCAAGATTATAACAAAAAATAATATGTGATACCAAGAACTATGTGTGTCAATATTTTAACATTGTGAAAACCATTTTCTTTGCTTTTTCGTTTTTGGCATGAAAACTACAAGATTAATAATTAAAAAAAAAAATTGAAGAAACTTTTACTAATTCATGTAAATACTTCTTTCCATTTGCTACTATGTGATGAACATAAAAATATGAATGTGAACAATTTATAAAAATTAAATACAATAGTAACAACCCTACTGGAAAATCAAAACATCGTTTTAAAGGCATTAACATAAATCCGGAGATTCGTCACACATGCAACATGCATAACGAATCTTTAAAAAAATATTTATACTTCCATTCATATTTCAATTCTAACTATTTATGAGTAATAAAAATGTTATTAACATAGTTGGAAATTGCCACATTTAAAAGAAACAAACATAAATTTTATTTAAAATTTATGAAATGTTTTACAAACCTGAATCCTGTTATGATTACAGATGCCAGAACTGACTGTGACATCCGAAATATATGAGGAGTATGATTATAAAACTGAAATATCACCAAGCAATCATGGAAGTAAGTATTAAACTTAGCATTTTATTATGTTCATAAATTGAAAGTGAAATGTTTTTAGAGTTGCCTAAAGTCCTATACCTTGAAATATGTGTAATGCCTGCACTAGACTTAGATATTTGCTCAAATGTACACATCATAAAATGATCTGCCCCGTTGGTCTCGTAGTCGCACGCACGACTGATGAGCGCGGGGTCCCGGGTTCGATTCCCAGGTCGGGCAAAAAGTGTTATTGGGTTTTTCCATTAGGATTTGCTCAGTAGCAGCCCGGAGTTTGGAAGTTGGTGGTGTGACATCCCCGTGCCTCACAAAGCACGTAAAGCCGTAAGTCCCGGCTGTCATTCGTAGATTTCCGACAGTCGTTACGGATAGTCAGTAGCCAGAAAGTCTGACAACCAGTCTAACCAAGAGGTTTCGTGTTGCCCAGTAACTGAGTTGTGGAGGTCACATAGGCAGTCGCTCCATATAAAACACTGGCATTCAGCTGTATCTGGTTAGACTGGAAGCCGACCCCAACATAGTTGGGAAAAGGCTAAGCAGATGATGATGAGTCATTGGAATAATAATAAATGGGAGAGGGCACTGAATTCTGTAACACAAGTTTTTACCTAGCTCAGAAGTCAGGGACTTCATAGGAATTTTGTAAAAAATTTTGTGAATAAAAATTATTCTATTCTATTCTAATATTAATCATGATTTTATCACTTACAGATGTGATATCAGAATTTCCATTTCTTTTGCCCAGAAATGGAAGCAGCGCCACTTTTGATGAGGACAATGATTTGGATATAGAGAGACCACTGAAAGAAGTTATTAAAATAGGTAAGATAACAATGAATTTAAAAAGTTCAGTTGTGTAATATTCGCAATCGGCGCGTGTAGGACTAGATATTGTATGAAATATGGACGAAGTTGAAGGCGTATGTAGAAACCGTAGCAAGTGGTGGTTTATAATATATTTTTTGTCTACATACAAGATTTTGCTTGGCGCCATTTTTAACCCCCGACGCAAAAATGACGGGGTGTTATAAGTTTGACGTGTCTGTGTGTCTGTCTGTGGCATCGTATCCCGAACGCATGAACCGATACTGATTTTGTTTTTTGTGTTTGAAAGGTTAATTAGTCGGGAGTGTTCTTAGCTTTGTTTGATGGAAACCGGTTCAGCGGTTCCAAAGTTATCAACTCTTTTGTACGCTACGGTAGTGATTTTTTTCTTCTGTCGGGGTTTACTTAAAATTTTTAATTTTGTATTTTTTCAATCTTTAACTAATTAATACTCAAAATGACATGTCCCGTTCTGACAGGTGTTTTTTTCTTACATTGAAAGTTATGGCCAATATTTGCAGAGCACAGTTCTAAAACTAAAATTGCGCTCGTCGGCCTCCAAGTATGGCGGGGAGCGTTCCTCCTCGGTGATTGGCTGATACACCTTGGTTTGAAGGGAGAACTGACCAATAAGAGCGTGTTAGAGCTTGGCGCTGGCACTGGACTCACCAGCTTCGTGGCTGCTTTATATGCCAAGAAGGTTGTGTGTACAGGTAATTTTATGTTGTTGTTACATTTGGACCATTTGCATGTAGAATGGGATTTAAAAGTACACACTGTGTTACAATGAGTGTAGAGTGAAGAGTTTCTATGAAAACCGTTCAGGAGCTACGCTCAAAAAGTTCTGCTGAGTAAACTCATATGGTGTTTGGTCAAATCCTGCCTCCAGGGTTCAGTTGGACATGTCCATTAAGTTTTCTTGGCCACCCTTTAGTTATTGTTTTAAAATTTGCAAATTGATTGCTTAAAATATTTTTGAAAGCGTGTTCACACTATTCTGCTGCCTCTGCGATTTTCTAAATATTTTTTTCATCTTTCAGACATTGATCTTGGCGGTATTTTAGATCTAATTAAGTTAAACGCCAAGTATAATAAGAAGCTAGTTAGGTCTCAGTTCAAAGTGATGCCGCTGGATTTCACCAACACCGCTTGGAGTTCTTCTTTGTTGAGCGAAATTAAACAAGCTAGCATTATAATAGCTGCCGATGGTGCGTATTCATATGTTTTATTGAACCGGTAGTCCATGAGCGTCAAACAGTTGAATTCGTCATATAAAACACGTATTTTATCATCACCTATTCGTTTTACATTCAACCTTATTACATACGTAGTTGTACGTTGTTGGTAGGAAAATTTAAAGTAAATAAGTATATTAATTACCACATAGACATATATACTTGTAAAATAAGTTTAAGACGTGAAATGCTACGCGCGAGTATGATTGTTGATAGTCATGGGGGGTGTTGCCTCTGCCTCTACCGCGGCCGCTTTTTTTTAGTGTAGGTTGTAGCATTACCGTAAGGATTGAAATTGTATTTACCCCTTAAAGAAAAGTCTTACAAGTAGGTACCATAACGGATAATCTATTGGACTATAGTGCGTAGGTTATTAGTATTCAAAGAACCTTCATGAAAAGAAGGTATGTACTTACATTAATCTTATCGACTTTTACGTTTTTCCAGTAATTTACGACGATGACCTCACAGCGGCTTTCGTGTCAACTATACAGAAGATACTAAACACACAGCCGCCAAAGACTTTATACATGGTGTTGGAGAAGCGGTACGTGTTCACCATAGAGCACCTGGACTCGGTCGCGCCCTGCTACGAGACATTCCTCACTCTGCTAGACAAAGTCAAGACAGAAAACGCACATTCCACGTGGAACATAGAACAACTACCTCTAGATTTTCCAAAATATTTCACTTATGAACGCGTCAAAGACCTAGTTCTATGGAAAATCTCTTCTACAGCAAATTGATCTAAAAGACAATCTAGTAAAATTAAATCCTATTTTTGATGAAATAAAGTCGTTTTATTAAAACACTTAATTATTATAACTTTTATTTCAATTTAGTTTCCTGAATGTCACACAATTCAGAGCTACAAAATAAGCAAACGAATCGATTAGATTTTCAATAAATAAACGTCGACCAAAACGCTACTTAATAAATTTCAACATCGTACAAATATTGTGTATAAATATAAAATGTTTGCAATAACTTATTTATATCATGTTTTTGTTCGAACTTTCCTAATGACACAATCTCACTAAAGACGATATTCTGAAATTATAATCTAAACTTAAAATTATTTCTGTGTGGGCCAAAATTCGTTGTATTTCGTGAGGAAAGTTTTCCTAAGTTCGGAGTTTCTAGCTTGTTGATCTTTTTCCTTGCTAAGAGCCTCGACGCTCTGACCCACGCATAGGTCGCCCGTGAAGTGAATGATCACCACTTGGGTGTTAAAAGTCACGTTTTTGTCCGGGCTCTGCTTACTGTAGTTTGTTGGAGGAACGAAGTCCATTGAGAATGGTAACGTCAAATCTTCTGTGGACAAACAAACCTGTTATTTGTGATAGGCATTACCTAAGCCTGACGAACACCTCTTTCACATTAAATTACTACAGCGAAAGATAGCTAAGGTAGGTACTGACTATAGGGGTCATATTTAATTGTCACCTAATCTGTGTCCTTTGGTTTACACTTCTTTATTATACACTTAAAAATCACAGTACCCTGCAAAATCAAGTTTAAGGCAAAGCTTCGATTTTGTTTTTTTTACACTCGTACTATAATGTTCACCTGTCATGACGTCATCTCTCAAATACCTTTGGTTGACTGGTAGAGAATGTCTAAGGCAAGAGATCCGGATGTTGTACCTTTTGTTGAAACATCTTTAAAAAATTAATGATGATAATGATTGCGCGTTACCAGTGTTGTATTCACCGGCGCCCTGCACGGAAGAGTCCCCGGTACACTCGGGCCCACAGCGGCCGTCCTTGAGAATGCCGCGCATCGTCGTCAATTTACTGATGGCCTTCTCACTACTCTTGATGTTCTGCTCGTTCTTGTGCTTGTCTATGTTGCGAAGAAACTTCTTCATCTAGAATGTAAAGGTTTAAGAAGAAAGTGCAAAGAACAAAGATTTGTGATGTGAAAAGGCTTTTGAGACTAACTGGCAAATCAGTCCTCGGATCAATGACCCCTTTCGTAACTTCTGCTAAATTACTATTGGTATGTACTTTTTGGGGGCTGTACTTCCATTTGCTATTAGCTAGTAATTTCACTGCAGCACATAGGCCTTCCTTATGAAGGGGATGACTTATACTTTTGCTCATTGAACAACACTTACAGCTAAAGTAAACTGATATGACTTAGGCAGGTACCGTCTTTGATATTTTCTTCGGTGGATCTGGATACGACATTTTCGGTTCCCCTGGGTTGCTTCCAACCACGTGCAGTGTATTTTTCGGGATGTCAAAGTCAGAATACACTGAGGGTTGACCTTCAACGGGTTCCTTCTGTCTCGAGCCTGTCGATGATTTGCTGTTCGTCGGCATGTAAGCAGACTTCTCCGCGCTTTCTGATTGACACTTTTGTATAGCTGCTTTTTTCTTGTTCTTTTTATTTTTTTGAACGGGAGAATCATCTTCGTTCGACAGGCTCTCTTCCGACGTCGAAGGGAAGACCTCGTTGAGGCTTAGGACTTCTAAATTGCACTCTTCCAAGTTCGAGGGATTGTCCACGTCCGCCACTTGACACAGCTGGTCAGTCGAGTGTATACTTATGAACGATTTCTGTCCAGAACACAAGGCACCTTCGTCGCTAGAGGCGGATGGCTTCTTTGAAACAGTCACTGCAATAGAAATCGGGATGTTTAGAAACTGGAAATATTTCGTGCAGGGACGTAGGCCGGACGATGCAACGCCTTCCTGTAGTAAATCAATACAGAGACAAAATAGGGCATGCCGGATAAACTTTTCTCGTATTAGCACGGCATCTGTAACGTCCGAAGCTTTTCTGTCTCAAATAGTGTGTTATTGGAGACATACATACCAGCGTACGTGCAGCTCTCGGTGGCGTCAACTCTTACAACTTGTCCTACAAAATAAACATTACCCGTCAGTCGTCCGACATATAAATTATATGAACACTAAATTCGGGAACGTGTCCCAGTCTCTTACCTTCGTCCTCATTTCTGTCGGTTGCCTGAATGTCTGTTCTACTTTTATCAGATAATTTGTGTGCATTCCTCGAATGTGACATATTTAACAACAAATTTCAGTTTGTGAACTTTGTCAAATGGCTTTCCATTTTCTCTTTATTTGCTTACCTTTGACAGTTCTAATTTTAATATTTTTTCAGCTATGACTTAGGTTACGGCTTGCGACCTCTTATATTGTAACCTTTTCACACATTTTTTTATATAGTGAGTGAATTATCTATCGGAAAATCCAGGTTTTCTCATAAAACGTTGCAGTAGGCAATAAAACAAGTATTTGAAAATAATTATTATATTTCATTTCATCATAAGTACATTTTACTGAACATATACTCAAGTGGAACTATATAAAACAACAAAATAGTGTCATTCGAATCAGAGCATTGCAAAATGGAATTATGATAACTAAATGTAAACATATTGAGTGTTTATTGTATATTATTATTATTACTATAGTCGTAACAGTCTAGTAAGGAAATATGATTAATATTATGAGTTGATAAAATACGGACATAAAATTGATTTCACTTAATGTTAATTGTGAACACTTTGATGATATAACCTAAGGTCGTGAGCGTGAGAACCACGTCAGAAGTTCAATTGAGATGTAAGGCATTGCGACCCTGCAGTCTTATGTAGAAATTCATGTCGAAACAAACACTTTACACTAATTCTTCCATTACTTTCATTATATCAACACCCAATTTTAATTTTATCCTAATTAAATAATTAAGCTAGTCACGTTCAACAAATTATTTTGATTATATATTGATTGGTCAGTCTGGTAATGATTATCCAATTGGGATAACACAGAACTGTTTGTTTAATTTTAATGTAAATATGTATGTATGTAGATCTTAACACTATTTTGAAGAGAAAAGACACTTCTTCAAATTAGTATCTGCTTAAAATTGTTGCGTATTATGCTATGTAGATAAGCGACCTGTACCTATCTGAATCTAAGGCATAAGAAACTATTGGCATTCAGGCCAATAGCTTCTTATGATGGCATTTTTTATATATAATTGGGTAGTCAACACCATTATGTAGTAATTACAAGACACAATTACTTAAAAAAAACACCTTATTTTAGCCCTGATAACCTAAATAATTTTCAATTAAAAGTAACTTACAGTTCAAAATAACAACAAATAACTTTGCTGCTCTGAATTATGGTGCAAATACCTGCGCAGTTATGAATCTTACTAATAAAACAGAAGTGCGTATGCGCGGCTAGTGGCGCAAGGGGCGGAACACATTTGTGTTTCTGTCTCAGTCTCTCCTATATGTCTGATGCTTGCTTGTGTTTCGCTTGCACAGTACGGTAGGCTTTCGATGTGAAAAGTGTTACGCGTTTATATTGTTTCTAGTTTGTTGTATTTATTATTTCTTATTGTTTTTGTTATTGTAGCCATTGCCTTGTCATTGTTATGTAAAAAAATTACATTATTTGCTTTCGTTTTGGATAATTCGTAAGCGAACACTTTTGAAAGCGACGGTACCTGCGCTGCGTCGTTCGGAAAGCCTAACTTCAGAGCGGCAAAGTTATTTGACGCGACTGTATTTAAAGTTGCTTTGAAATCAATAAATAGTTAATCAATAGAGTTGAGAAATAAGTGACGTCAAAGTTTACTATTGCTATACAAAATTACGGGGTGTCGCGTTTTGACAGTTCATAAAAAGTATGTCAATTAATTGGTGGAGTCAAGTACCCAATTAATGAATTGTTTTCTTTTAGGAATCCTAAGCCCGAGTGAAGCTTTTGATGTTTTCCCGAATGGCGAATTAGTAGCGTTAACATTATTCTATGTCAAAATGCGATTGACTATAATTTATTTATTATAATGTTATATGAACTAAAATACTGTGGCAAGGTTTTCATAGCGTGCTCTCAGTCTAAGGAAGAATAGTTCCTCACGGAACTGTCGTAGTGCGAATGTGCCAGTGATACATCACAGAGAGAATGCGGCGTACAGCAACATGGGCCCGCGCCGGCCGGGCGGTGACCTCGCGAGATCAAATATCAGAACAAGGGGAGATGTATCATACGTCATAATTTAGTAACTAAACTAATGTCATCCATTTCATGGACGTCAACTTACAACTAAAACATTACCATAAGTGGGCAGTAACGAAATCCTAATCATCTAAGAGATAATTTTGTTATTAAAATGACGGTTTTCACTTGATATGGCGTCAACGTTAGACATAAAACGTGAAAAACCAAAATTTGTTCTACCGATTCGTATCTAGTGAGCCGACAGCCGCGCCAGATCCCCGCGTGCGCTAAATAACGGTAGTTGTACTTGTGGCGAGCCTCGAGCGTAGAAATCAGTCCATAATTTAAGGACACTACTTTCGCTATACGGAGCTTTTTCTTTCGGATATGGAGGATCGCTTGCGGCTTTGGATGCTGCCGGAGGACATCTTGCGCTTGGTCTCGGAGTGCGCGTGGCTGGGCCCGGGGCTCCCCGCCTTTAGACAAACAAACAAATTAGATAAGGATGCACTAAAGTTTAAAAAGAAAAAAAAAAGATTGCGTCAACAGAGAAGCTTGGCAATCGCATCGTGAAGCGGATTACGGCTGCCCGAAAGAGAGACGCAAAAATTGGCAATAGAATAAATAAAGGAAATATAACAGACCTTGTTGAAGTTGCCGGCCATGCGGTTGGCGTTGGAGAGCGCGGAGGTCTTGCGCCGCACGGACGGGGAGGCGTCGAGGCTGAGCTTGGCGCCGGGCGCGGGCGGCTTGGTGTCGGGCGGCTGCTGGAACTTGCCCACGGCGTGCCAGTGCTCGCGCGCCGCTCGCAGGGACTCGCGCATCTTCTCTTTGGCTTCGGCGTTATCCGCCAGCATTTGGTTCAGCATCTGTACCGTCTGGTACAACGCTACCGGACTCAACAGCCCGAAATCATGCAGCGAACACATGTGTAACACGAAATTCCTGTACAAATTCTTCTCTAGTAATTCCTTTCCTCTCATCTGGAGGAACATTTGGCAGGCGATGGGAATCTGACAGTCACCCACGTAATTGTACTTCATAACGTGAAGGTTCCACATCTTCATCAGCTCCTTCTCGCCCTCGTTGACGTCGGTGAACTCGTCGATCATCATCATCGTCTTCTGTTGGAGCCACAGCGGGTCTGTCTCGCTTTCTGAGTCGATGTCCAACTCGTTCGGGTACACAGGTAAGCAGGTGATTGTGTGGTGGTACAGTCTGAAACAAATATTGTTAAGGGTCACGAAAAAGTCTAATACATTCCTATTTCTTATATCGTTATCATCCTACTTCCTACTAATATTATAAATGCGAAAGTTTGTGAGAATAGATGAATGGATTGATGTTTGTTACTCTTTCACGCTTAAACGGCTAAAGGGATCTGGATGAAATTTCGCTTTGAGATAGATTGTAGTGTGGAATAACACATAGGAAACTTTTTATCCCGAATAAATGTACGGTTCCCGTAGGATAATCTACCAAATTTGACGCGGACGAAGACGCGGGCAGAAGCTAGTACATAATAATAACGAGCTAAATATTGTGCTCATAAGACTATAGAGTTATGGTTGAAATGCAAAGAAGACTTTACCATTTGCTTAATATGGAGACTATGAGCAATTTTTTATACTTCTTTTTCAAGCGGGATAGCAATTGATGAGATGCGTAATTTCACCTTTACAACTTTTAAAAAACACCAACCTGTTATGTCCAGTAAGATACGGTCGTTGAGCATCGACAATATCAGCGTCGTCTAACTCCAGAAACTCTGCCAGACTGTGCCGGGTAGGCTTGCGCCGGGGCCTGGCGCGCCACACGAGCACGTGCGTCAGCGACGTGCGGCGCGTGGGCCCCGCGCGCGGGCCCCCGGCCGCGGCCCCGCCCGCGCGGCCCTGCGCCGCGATCAGGTCGTGCGGGGACCCCGTGTACGAGCCGTCGTATAGCTCGTTGATAGATACGTCGATACGGGCGCCTCCGGGAATCGGCTAAGGAATAAATAAATATTATTCGCTTTTCATTATTAGTAGATTTTTTATTATTTTTTTTATTTCATTTAATGGCAATAGGCTCGCCCTCTATTACATGGGAACTAAACATACCGCCGAACGGTGGGTGTACATTGGTACACCTCTGCCTAACCCTTCGGGGAATACAGGCGTGATGGTATGTATGTTTTAAACTTTTAACCTTCAACATCTTCGTAACCAGAAGGGGCCAATAAATCATTGACAATTATACGAACTGAAAAACGAAGACCAAGCAACTTTCAGCTTTGGTAAGTGCCTTTTTACACCCATTGCATGGTATATGGTTGCATACTTACAAAGTAAGTGAAGTTGAACCGCGAGTGGCACAACTTGAGGTGTTTAAGCAAAGAGTACAGAGTGCCGCAGTCGAGAGAGCACCACGGACAGTGCAGGTCATCGCACGCCTCCGTCTGTTGCCGCGAGTTGTTGTTATACAGAAACTGATATATTATCTGTTGACGCCGCGATTCACCGTCGTGACCATCCGATTTTGATTTATCTCCTGAAATAATTTAGTAATGTGGGTTAGTCTTAGGAAAAACAAACTTTAGGCAATCAAGGCAATCGTCGGATTTAAATAGACAATTATTACGAACAGAAATCAAAATAAAAATATAGTTGTAATAGCACTTTAACTAAAGTAATTCAACTAATGTACAGTCGCCCAGGAAATTGTTTTATTACTTCTAATAAATTAAAATTTCTAAGGTTGAAATTAAGATATCAACGGTATTTAAATCTTATGTCTTGTAAGCTAAAATAGACCTTGTTATTTTAAGATGTGCAAGTGACATTGGACCTCAGGGTGTTAAAGCAATTCCATGGGCGAAGAGGACTAGAATGAAAATAATTATGCATCTTCGATTTTGAAACTGGAAATACCATTATCCCACAGCATTTTGGTTAAATTTTATATGATAAGTATAATAAGTATCACCAATTAACATAAATAAAAACTTCAAACTAAACAAACATTATGAGTAAAACGGGTATTTCCAATTGAAAACTCGAACGAATTTATGATATGATTCATTCGCGTGCTCATGGTAGGCCCCTCTAGTCAGAAATACTTTGAAAAAGGTAAATTATAATTTGTGACAAAGAAAGCGACTCAACATTACTTTTTCTACTTTTACATAACTACAAAATCTACGACTTAATTTAAAGATTTAAATAAATTGAGATGCTAGCTACATAATTATCAAGCAGGGTTCTGACTATGAACTATCCATAAACAATAATGCAAATGCAATAATTTTCATGTTACTATGTATTTACTGGATTGAAATATTATTGGTCATGAAAGTTGATGTTACCAGTTTCAAAATATGATTAGTCATCCCAAAAGATTTTTAGAGTGAAGAAATGTAATGAAGAGAAGTGTACTAAGTGACACAATACAATACCATTTTTAACATCATTATTACTAGATTTTGAAGTGCCCTGCCTATCCTTGCTTCCCGAGTCCTTCTTGCCATTCTCAGTTTGTTGGTACAGTTTGGGTCTGTTCACCAGCCCATTGGTAGGCTCCTGACTCCAACTCAGCTTCAATTTGAGAAGGGGTCTTACTTTAAATATGTCGAATGGGCTTGCTTGTGTTTGGAGATCATTTTCCTGTAAGAAATTTAGTGAATGTTAGGTCAGTGCTAACTTATTGCATCTGGGAAGTCTAGAAATTAGAAAATATACAAGGTGTAACCATAACCAAAAACGAAGACTAGAGACAAGTTTTTCATGTTTTTAGACATGTCTTCTTAGGGTCAGCACAAACACAGCTGCATTATACTTTATACTCAAGGATTTCTTATTTATTGATTGATAGTGAACCAAAAATGAACAGAGTTGAAAATTATATGCAAGATATTATTATAATTAATTCCGCGCGTCATTCATTTATCTTGTATGCAATTAAGCAATTTTCAACTTTATTTCAGGTGTTTTATTTTTCATATTAAGCCATTACAAAATGGTATAAATACTTACATTATGAATGGTTTCCCACTGGGCAATAAGTGCCTTGTGTGGCGACCTGGCAATAGTTCCACTCCTGCCCCCAGGAGTTGCGTCATGCAGCACCAGATCATACTCCCCATTAGTGAGGAGACACCTATTATGTTTGTCATACACTATTAGCTCACTCCCATAGAACTTAGTCCATTTCCCATCACTAGAAGAGTTGAGATCCGATGATGATTTCAGACGTTTTGTCACTGGTTCTAGAATAGAATATGAGTTTGCTGATTGATTGGATGTGATTGATTCCGATTAAACATGCTGATGTACCTACCATTCAATAAAGATTCCACAAATAATGTATTGACATGCTTACTATGCCACATTTACACAAAAAATGGGTGGGGATTCATTCAGGACCAAAAACAAACAAAACATAAAACAAAACACAATAAGCATTACCATCACAGTCACCATTTGTAATTTCACTAGAACTAGCCGCACCATTAGACGTACTGGTCCCTGAAGCCCTGGTGACTGTCACTCTCAACATGAGCATGTAGGACTTTACGTTGGGGCCCTGGGACGGGCTGAATGTGTCACTGGAGATGCTGACTGCTGAGGCCATGGCTGGTGGCTCAGATGTTGATGGGTTGAGTGGTACAGAGCAACTGCCAACCTGAGGATTTATTTACAGTTCACCATATTATGGAAAGTGAACCAGTGTTTGTTGTCAGAGATTTGACAGCATGTGGTAGCTGTTCAATGTGTTAGTATGTTTCACTGCACTAAATAAAAATGTTCCCTGTAAAAAGCTTCCCTCACCTTGAGGATGCTCAAAGCTTAGTCTTTCTTAGTCAAAAACATTCAAAATAAAATGTTTAAGGTAGTTTGTTTCCTATATACAGTAGCACAGTTAAAATTTACTAGCCCAATACTTCGCTATTGCCTAATTTTAATATTAATGTGCATATAAAAGAGGAATATTGCAAACAGTAAGAAGTAAAAAGATGGAAGATCTAAAAAGTACACAAATAATAATAAGAGTCAATAATTAGCAATACAAAGAAATACCCTTCAGTCTTACTTCAATGCCTCAAAACCATATGGTTGTATGTAAACAAATAAACTCTGTTCAATTTTCAATCTGTTGTTTGCCTATTAAGAAATCCTTTTTCCTTAAGTACACACATGTCACTGCCATATCGACAACAATAACTAATTAATTAAATTTTGCAGTTCATATATGACTAGTGCCAACGGTTAATAAAATGCTACTTTATCAATGTGCCAGCCGCAAGAAAAAGAAGAGATAAAAATAATTATAATACCATCTTTGTCAATATATTGCATTCATCAATTTAATGAGGAAAATAATAATTACTTCAGCTGCTCAACATGACACTCTACAAATTGTTTCCAAGACGTGTTACGCATACATAATGTATCATGGAGGCTTCATTTTTGCCTGAGAATGGGCAAGCAAGGTAATTGTACATCAAGCATACTCACAGAAACTTCCACAATAGCAGAAGAGCTTTCTTTCCTTTTTTTATGGCATATCTTAAGCAGCAGTGTTTCGACTTTGACCTGGAAATCTCTGGGCTCGTCCAAACTCTTGTCATAGAAGCCCAAGAAGGTCAGTGTCATGTAACCTCCCAAACTATTTGGCTGTAGCTCAGTACTCTTCTTAAGTGTTATTTTATCTAACAAACTGTCTACCTTGAAGCCTATGCGGCTTTTGTTACTTCGCGACATCCTTCTTTTCATATACGACAATGTTCTATTTAGGAATATAGGCTAAAAGAGAAAATGGTTCATTACTTTTTGTTTATGTGACAAAAGTTCATTATTCCAATGTCGTTATACATACCGAAAGCATATTGCGAGTCCGTAGAAATCTGTATATTTGAGTGGGCTCTGCAAAATGTTTATGAATAAAAATGATTACAAAATTATTCACAGGAAATGCTTACTTACATAGCATCGGATTTCTAACTTACTTTCAAATGCTTGTAAAAACAACTCATGGTCCGCTTGTAAGTGATCAATTTTGGAGTTTTTATGAGCTTCATTGTCTTTATCTCGCTTCTTGGGAGGCATTTTTAGAGTTTTTATCTAAACTATTACTGAAACCGCCAAGTTCATCGGTTCGTTGACTTGACAGCGTCAGGTTATGGGGTTATCATCCCAAACAATTTTACACTAAGTTTGGTATACCAAAAAAAAACAGGCCGTGACAACTTGCGTTGGTATATCTAACGAAAATATTAAATGTATGTGATATTTTGTAATCTTTTTATGTTTCTAATGACAGATTTGCTAATTATAGCAACGTGTACTTCAAAACACTGGATATAATTTTGCCAGGTTTTAAAGACAGTGAGTAACTATTTAGCTATTTTAAAATTAAAGTTTCCCATCCTCCCTAGTTTAATCCATATTATAACACGTTTAAGTTTCTGTTTGAAAAAGAAAAAAAACAGAAATTCGGGGAAAGATAAATTATGATGATGCTAACACTAACTCATAGACAAAAACAATTTGTTTTATAACACATCGAATTGTATCATTGAACTGACTTATCGTTTGCATTTAAGCAATGGTACGTGAGTGACAGCGTGAGAATATCTACTTCACGAAGTGTCGTTCGAAACTGTTATAAATGGCGAATTTAATTTAATCTGATTTTCTGAACGGTAAATCTATTGTCATTGTCATAATGACATTTATTTATTATTGTGATGTTAATTGACAAAAATACACAAAAACGCTTCAAAATCTTATAAATCTAGTTAATAAACTGAATATGTTTTTAACTCTAACAATTAAACAATGCATAAGTTTAACAATGAGAATAGAGTGATAAAGAAGCGACTACGAACTGTACAAAGGCGAGCCATAGAAAGGGGCTTAAATGGGGTGCTGTTAAAGCAATATGATTTTATTTGTAATTATAATGATGAAGCAGAAACAAAGAGGACCAATAAGAAGCTCATTGCCGGAATTTTGTCGGGTTTCGTAATATTAGTGCTAAGCATAAGCTTTGTGAACAGTATTTTAAGTGCAAGATGTCTATTACCTAGTAATTACTTAGTGTGGGAGGCGACGCGGCCACTCGCCGATTGTAGCTATTGTGAGAATGTTACGAAACCAATTATATTGTGGAACGTCACGCGACAGGAATTTGCTGTAAGATGTTTAGCTATAAATATAATGCCAATTCTTTGGTACAAGTTTCATTCAGTAAAATATCCAATTTACGTTTTCAGAGTTATGCTTACACACCAAGGCCTATAATAGTTAAGAATGCGATCAAACACTGGAGAGCAACCAAAGAGTTTAGTTTTAATATGTTTAAGAGGCTGTATGAACAAACGGCAGGTAGCTATGAGAGCCTGGAGGAAGGCTGTCAGTTCCTTAATTTTAAGACAGATCTGTTTAGTCTGAGGGAGGTGTTCAGCATGCCTGATGCTAGAGTAAGGAATGAGGAAGGCGAAAAGCCTTGGTATGTGGGATGGTAAGTATTTTGTTTATGCATCTAGGTATGTTACATTGGGTTTAGTTAAATGTTCAACCTTCTTTTTTTCAAATAGATTTTGTACATTTTTTAATTATAATCGTTTTATAGTACTTGGCCCCTTGTACATAGCCACATTTATTGCAGCATCAGTGGAATTTTTTATATATAAAATATAAAAAATGAGATATAAAAAAAGGCCACTAATGCCACCTTGGATACTGCAGCAAGTGAGCCATAAATTGAATTGAAATTTGATTGTTTGCAGGGGTAACTGTCATCCGGATATTTTAGCGAAAGTAAGACAGTATTACAATATTCCAGACTTTTTACCTGAAGATGCAGAGTTTCCAGCGACTGAGAACATATTTTTTGGATTTGAAATTGGAGCTGTTATGCATGTATGTTAGAAGAGTAAAATTACTATATTTAATTAATTGGTATTAGTTTTGCTAGTTGGTCGTGAAGTTCTCGTATGGCGACCACCCACTGAAAGGCGCAGTGTGGGAAGGCCTCCCACGAGGTGGACTGCCAAGCCTGGTAAAGGACACTGTACATTGCTAGATGCGGCCAGCACAGGACCAGTCATTGTAGCTATCTTTAGGAGAGGCCTACGTCCAGCAATGTATGTCGCTTGGCTTATAGCTGATAAATGAAACAATGAAACAAACGGTTTTTAAGTAAAGATTTTGATACAGCTAGATTATTTTTTCCAGTTGGATTATATACCAAGACTGATGTGGCAAGGCCAGGTGCAAGGTAACAAGACCTGGTTGGTGGCACCTGTGCCAGAGTGTGACCATGTGTGTCACAAGTTTCAGTATTATGTGGAACCAGGAGATGTTGGTTGGTATATTTCTCTGCTTTCGTCAAAAATAATAGGAAAAAAAAATTTCATCATTACGTTATATTAGATATTGTACACCTTAATATTTTTTTTTTTACTGCAATCCTATATCATCTGACTTTGTTGTAATAAACAATTAATTAATTTAAATGTTGTTTAAGGACTAAATACACTTATTCAGCCCAATTCAGCTTTTGTTTATAGAAACGCCAGTTTTATATCGCATCCGTTCAGTCGCGGAAAGCTAAACGCGTATAACAATAGTGTTTCCCATGGGCAAAAGCTGAATATGTGTATTTAGTCCCTTACAGATCTTATCTAAGACTAGCTGGTGTATTGGTTCATGTGATTTTTTTACGGATGCCTAATTTTCTTGGAAATTAAATTTAACAACCGACTATTCCGATTTTGAAAATTCTTTTTCTGATAAAAACCTATACTATTGCCGAGTATTAAAGTTAAATTTTATGTTAGGTATAGGTAGGTATTTGACTTCCAAGTAGCTGGTAGAAGCTAGTAATTCATATTTTAATTATTTTCTCCCTGCATAACACCAACGAATTTCTTGCATTTATGCATATTTAAATTAAAGTCCAATTAGATTCATGTAGTTCACTGAGCAATTTGGTCACAATGTCCGTGTATAATAATATGGTTCAATGGTGTATAGCGCACGACGAAAGCGTATTTAAGGATGCTTAAAAACGTTGCCAGATGCCCCGATTTTCCCCGATCTTAAAATTGAATGTCCTGCTTTTTGTGGTCAACTATGCAGCAGGAATTAAGTGTATACGTGTGCTACTAAACGAAAAAAATCTTAAAATGCATTTTAATGTACAAGGATATGTAAATAATGAACTTCTTTGTTTAGTGTTTTTATCGTGTCCCGCTTTAAAAAAATGAATTCCAATTTTTTTACCTAAAGGTTTTCAAAAGCCCCATGTGCCCAACACAAACAATGTCACACAAATGTGACATTGTAATTAACGTCAGTAAAGCTTGAAGTTGAAGCTTGCATCTGAGTAAGCGATGATTGTGATTGCAGCTTGTATCAACTGTAAACACGAGGGTTAGGTTACAATCGATTATTTTAGCGCTCGCTAGTCTATTGTTGTTAATGGTAACTGACATTAGTCGGCTCCTTCTTATTAAAAAAATATCGTTATGTTAGTTAGGTAAATGATTTAGCTAATAATAATTGACGTTGATCAATACATATTTCTATAAGCTTCTGCAAGTTGCGTTCGAAAAAATCAGAAAATTTTCGCTGAATTTACTTTACAACGTTGCATTTTAATAGAAGTGTTTTTCCTTTCGGTTACCAGACTGAAATATACAGTGAGGTGTGGCTGGATTTAGATAGTATAATATATCATATCTATGTAGATTGTGCGGGCGTGACCCACCACACCCCACCCTTAGTTTCTAGTCGGAATATTGATTATGAATTAATTACATCTCAACAAATTTGTTTTCAATTCCTTCGACAGTGTTGACTGATTGTGTTTACTTTGTTTTAGTTTTGCTGGACACCCGCGTTTGGTACCATGCCACAAGTATTCCTAAAGGGCAATTCTCCCTTACTGTACAATCGGAGTATGGTTGAAACATCAATGAATTTTTAAGACCAAGTACCTACAAAAGAAGTGTTCTTTTAACATATCGAGATGCCAAATTATACATTTTTTATTTTATACAAGCTATTTTATAACCTTTGATATTATATAATGTATTTAAGTGCCATTTTGTAATTAGTGCAACTATATTTAGCGTTAAGTTTGTTTTTATACTTGTAAATTATTTATTTTCTGCTGTGTTCTATACATATAATAAACATTTTGATGTTTTGTAGTTGTTTTTATGCCACTTTTACGTTATTATCCTATAAGAAGCTTATAAGGCGAACGTTTGCGATTATTCTTGGTAAAACCTTGAAGTTAATTTTACGTCTGGAGTTGACACAATAAAATTACTCCATTGGTCTAGTGATCAGAAAGGGCATAGCTGCCGAATAAAATGTCCTGATAATGTGTAAATGTCGAGTCCGGCGTGCAAAAACGTAGTGGTTACTCTTTGGCGAATGCATATTATATTCAGCCAAAGAATGTATAAAAAAAAAATGGTTAGCGGTAAGCCCCATCTTCTGCAGAATGAAGGCGTGAAAATATAGCGGAAGTATAAGGATATTTAAATAAGCAACGCATTAAATATTCAAAACGTTTTATTCGTCTAATTCTATGATCAAAAGTTTTAAGTGAAAAATTGGCTTGAGTATCAACTAGACATAAAATACATATTTTTAAAAACCACACATCATGATTACACTAAAAGTGATAAGAAAATTGTTAATAAAGTTGTTGACTCAGTCCAATCTCTCACTCAAGTTACATTGTAAAGTTTACATAAAGAGATCAGGTTTGAAACTCGAGGGACAATAAGCTCACAACGAATGCGCAGGCGCACATCTCTATAATGATTACAATAGCAGTATTATATGTACAGCTCACTGAACCCAAATGCACGAAATGCAAACTTACAATAACAATAAATAATTTCTCAATTTTATGACCAGATAGATGCCAGTGTGAATGGACAATTTTAATTGACATGGCATGATGTATTTTATCACAAAAAAAAAAATGGTACCATTACATTGTACCGATTGAAATGGACACATTACATTAAAATTTTATATTGCAACTACCCAATCGGCTGACAGGAAGGTAGACACAGCAATGGACAGAGAAGATTCATGAATATAAGATGATTAGAATAACTGCCACACGCCAAGCACTGCATCCTTTATGGCTTCGATGTATTGTGCTGGCACCCAGTACACCCAATACCGGGATGCTTCTGTGGGGCCTAGTTGTAGACCCTGTGGAATACATAAAGTTTGATTATTTCCTTAAAATAGTTTAAATAGTACAAAATTACTGACATGTCACCACAAGAGTACATAGCATCCGTGTAAAACATGGTGCATCGCTAGCATAATACACATAATAACTACATTGCTAAACACATACCATGATATGATACTCTTCATGTTCTTTGATTGGTTCAGATGTGATGCCTGAAAAAAAAACATATTATTATTATTGTATATTATATATATATATATTTTATTACAGTGTGGATAAGTATTGTATTGTAAAACGGGCACGTTACATCGTGTGAAATTTTGTATAACAGAAAGATTATCTTATAAAACATTTGCATAAGGATGGCCAAGATTAATAAAGTAGACCAGAAAAAAATTGCTTCTCTAATTTTCAACATACTTTTGATAGAAGCCATGGCAAGTTTTTCAGTCCGCTCCTTGGTGCCGATCCAGAGCTGGTCCTGCTCATGTTTAAATGTGAGTCGCACTTTACCTCCATGTTTGTTTAGCATTCCACTGAGAGGTACTGGTGGTAATGGCTCCTAGAAATAGTACATAACAATATACATTAATATGTATAGCAGCTTACAATATGTATGTAAATAAAAATAAGTATTAAAAAGGAAACGTCACAGTAAGTATGTAGTGTAAGGCCATTGGTTCGTTAAATGGTTGCATAAACTTTATAAGTTTGCTATATTTATATTACTTTGAAATTACCTAGCACATTTTAATAATAATACCCTAATTTTAAAGAATCTTATTAGATTCTTACTTCATGGTATCATGAAAAAATCAGAGCAAACTAGTCTTAAAAAGTTATCTACTACTAATAAAAGATTAAACCGAAAAATGTGAAGCGTGTTTTATAATAGATTACAAGTTAAGGTATGTGGATAAACATATAAAATAATATGGATTATGGATAAGCAAGTATTACTCATTACTTAATTGTCAGCTGTGTTTATCTATACTGATATTATTAAGCTGAAGAGTTTGTTTGATTGGTTGAACGCGCTAAGCTCAGGAGCTACTGGTTGGAATTGAAAAATTCTTTGCGTGTTAAATAGTCCATTTAATGAGGAAGGCTATAGGCTATATAACATCATGCTACGACACACGGGAGTGGAGCAGTAGCCAAAAACGTAACCTAATGTGGGTGAAAAAACTATGCGGACGAAGTAGCAAGCAGAAGCCAGTTGGTACATAAAATTTATAGATGACAGAAATATCACGTAATTCACCATTTTTTTAATAAACCCCGTTTACCTTGACTCCCTTGATTCCGGGCATGACATCAGGAGGAATGCCCTTGTCGAGAACTTTCCTGTGGATCTTCTGCACACACAGTGGTTCTTTACTTGACTGACTATTTGCTTTCTCCTCAGCTAATTCCTAATATTAAGTATATAAAAATTATAGTGAGTGACAATGCATTGAATGAAGAAGAAACAGTGAATACATAGTTGTTGTTGTAAATACAAAAACAAGAGTGAGATTTAACATTTTTGTTTTTACAAACAAAATAATTTGGCAACTCAATTTGAAATATATCATGAGGATGAATAAATACCTTTTGAGCGCTCTTCACAGCTAAGATGTCATCCATTTTGGATCCCACCAGCATCACTTTGCCTCCCTTCACAACGCCTGACTGTCGCAGTGTCATATTGTCCTTCGCCATGCCCTTTATTATTAATTTCTGCGCTGATTGCGGAACTCCGCATATTCGTTCCAAGTGCGCTTTTAAATCTACCACAGTAGCATCATACGCGAACGTTATGTCATGTTTTGCTTTATTAAAAACTACTGTAAATTCGATCTGTTCCGGAATCTCACAAAATTCAGGTTCTGAGTCTTCAGTGGCTTCTGAAGAGCATGCCGCGCTCTCCGCGGGAGCGGGGCCTTCTATGTGTGCGCTCTCTAAAGTATTCTTGTTTTCTGCCGCTGGCTTTGATGTACCATTGGCTATTGAGTTCGGATCCCGATTCTCTGTTGAATCTCCCTTTTCTGAAGCTAGAAAATAACATCAAAACGTGAGTTAGCAAAATTTCTAGAACAAAAGGTCTCGGTGTGTTGCTCCACAAAGACTGTCAAATACAATTTTTATGCCAATATTGAACGACAGTGTATAAATGCTTACCAATATATTCCATAGTTTTATATTAATTGTCAGTAACAAGAATTAAAATAACAAAAACGCTATTGTATCGTAGTTGTTTTGAAAAAATAATTAAAATTCAGCCGACTGGCTGACGTGAAGCAACAAATTTTTTACACAGACTATACTATTTTATTTTAGTTTTGTTGCGTTTTGGAACGTATCGATCGCAAGAACGTAGATATTCACGCGAATACTACAGATATCCATAGATCAGCATCTGGGCTTTTGATCTGTTCTTTTTATACGCAAATTCAATAATTTTTTAATCGTTTATCTGATTTTTTAATTTATCTGGTATTTAGAATAATATTCAATCAATACAAACGTCAATTATAGTGTAATTTGGATGAAAATATTAAAATAAATGAGCCTACCACCAAATTAATAATATTTAGTTATGTACGAATATGGACCTATTTACACAAACGTAAAAAAGCTCCTTTCACAGCTCCGTTGAACAGTCGAGAGTGCATTTCATTTCATGCCATCCATTAAAAAAATTCTGTCATTAGTCTATGATGATGTTTTCCGTTTCCATGGCGGTGGGTTTGTAAACAATGATAGAAGTGCGCTCAATTAAATTTATACTATCAATTTGCGATATTCTGTAAAAATAATGAGTTTTAACATTGACGATCCTCTAGCTGGAATTCTTAGTGATGGTAGTGATGATAGTTTTTTTGACGACGATGTATTAGGAAAGAAAAAACCTACCAAGAAGAAAAGTACGCCAACTTTAGAAAAGAAAAATGCCCTGTTTGATTTGAAGGATGACGATAAACCAAAACCTGTTGCTAGCACACTAAACGAGAAGGAGTCCTTGTTTGACTTGGATTCTAAGAAATCTCCAACGCCTTTTAAGCGAACCGTATCAAAGGAATCTATAAAATTTTCTCAATCGGAACCTAAAGTAAAGGTAGGAATTGATAAAAAGGATCTAAGTAAGTCACCAGCAAAAAGTAAACTGAGTACGAGTGCAGACAAACTAGACATACTTAGTGAATTAGGTGGAACGAAAAAAGATGTAACTAAACCAATAGAAAAGGGCAAAAGTTCACAGTCGTTACTTGATGATATTTTAGGTGGCTCTTCAACGAAATCCGGCGCCGGTTCAAATCAAACAACAAGACCAGCCACTTCTGTAAAAAGTCAAGAATTTGATTTCGATGCTATATTGGGAAAAAGTGAAGCTAAATCTTCAGTTTCTATCAAAAGTTTGCCACATAAACAAAATATAAAAGACCTTGGAAAAGAAAGTATAAAAGAGGAAAAAGAAGCTCCCGCAAAGAAAGCTAAGTCTGCTGACGACTGGCTCGGTATATTTCAAGATAAAGATGACGATGATGATGGTTTGGATGACGATGCCGGAATGCCATCATGGTTGGTCGGGAGTGACTCTAAAAAGAAAAAAGCTGAAGAAAAGAAGACAGTAAGTAAACCTGAACCTGAAAGGGAAAAATCAAAACCGATACCTCAAAAAGAGGAAAAAACAGAAGTTGCAGGACCCACTATAGAAGTCAATAGAGGCACGGAAACTGCGGAGCAGATGGTTAAATTAAATCCGTCTTCTCATCTAATGCGAGAAAGTAATGAAGATATAGCAGCGGAAGGGGCCTCTCTATACATGCAGCAACAAGAATCCCAGCTTATGGTGGCGTTGCAACTAAAGGCGCAGGAAGAGAAACTTGCCGCTATGCAGAGTTAGTTGTTTGTAATATTTTTTAAATAATTTAGCCCACACTGTCCGGTAAAAGGGTACTTGCATGACATTTCCGCGAAAGACACTTCTTTGTTTTGACAAAAAAAATATCTTTCGCGTTCCTTGCATTACTCGGTATCTCGCCTCTTAATGTCATTTTTATTATATTTCTCGAGTAAATTGGCTAGATTGGTATTACGTTGTGCAGTGCGTCAAAAAGAGAGCCAGCGCGTTCAACGCGAGGCTGCCCTGGCGCAACATTTACAACTGGACGCCATGCTGAGACGTCAGGCGGAGAACAGGCAGCAGATGCAGTCCATCATAGCTGCTCACCAGGAGAGGATTACGCAGAGAATAAAGGTGAATAACTATTTGGATATATGTTGGGAGATATAAATTCAAACCTACATACTGTAATTGAGATTAACACTTTGAAGGACACTAAACGAGACATAATAGAAGTTTTATTGTTATAACGCCTATGGGCGTTTAGTGTCCTTCAAAGTGTTAAAGATGAAAGTATCTACGATTATTTACTCTCCTTAGGCGGAAATAAATCGTTAAGCGCTCTTCGCGTCGAACTAACCGACCAGCTGTATCAATCATAGCTAGGATTGTAGAGAGCTTGACTTTACCCTTGTGTTATTCTAATCACTTATCATAAAAGCATGAGTTACAAACCACGAAATGTCTTATAATTAATTAACATTATTGCCCATCATCAGTTTTTTCGAGTCGTTCGTTTTAAAAGTCCGTTTCTAAAATTTAATTTGGCATATAACTAGGGCCTTTTGCTTCGTAGTTAAATTTTCGATTCCTCTTAAACTATATTAAGTTTTCTTTTTAGATTTGTGTGTTACAAATATTGAAGAAGTACCTAGGTGAGCAAATGATAGGATATATTTTTTTGTCACCAGGCACTATTAAGTTCAGAAAACATGGACAATGGAGATATCCCGAATTATTCCGAAGAATTTCAACCTGCGGGTGATTCAAAAGACCCGCCTCATATACGGGAGAAGAAACAACTGTTACAGTTAGTGCAGTCGTTACAGGAGAACCATGATAAGGAAATAGATCTAATGGAAACCTCTTATAGGTAAAGCTTGCATTAACGTGATGACGGTTTTGGCCCTTTTAATAAAGAGCCTCTAGATTCATTTACCCGAAACAGTAAACGTCTGAAGTTACTCAGTGCCTGCCCCCACACCCCCGTTTCTACGTGTATTTGCATCTCGTCTTATGTTCAAAGCTATCATATGGTTTATATCGGGTTGTAACAATAATGATGAAGTAATAATAATCTCAAATTTCACAAATTTTTAGGAGACAACTAGTTTTCCTAGAAGTGTCTTTGAACCAAGGCGAAGAAAGAATGAAAGAGGAAAGTGGCAAACTGGTGAAGTTTTACTCAGAGAAGATAAACTGGTTAGAGGAGCATCACCATCTGTACAAAAAGATGACGGAAGACAATTTGGCTGCTTTAACCGACCGACATAAGACTGAGAATGAAATGTTAAGACAGCAACATTTGGAGAATATTAAGGTATTGCAGGAACACCATGCGGCGCTCATGGAGAATATCAAGTGAGTGAAGATTAGGTACCTATATTATCAGTCAGTGCTCGAGATCATTATTTTTTTAAACACCTATCACTGATTAGGTAAAGGTATCGAAGGAAGAATTTTAATGTCCTTGACTTGGTGCAGAAAATGGCATAAGAAGTTAAAGGTATTAGACGATGTTGACATGAATGTACTCTTTCCAGAAAGGCTGTTAAACAAGAGCAGGTCCTCATTCAGGATTCAGCCAGCTTCTCGTCCGATTTAAAGGAGTTACTTACTGATGTAAGGGAAAACAAACTTAATTGTAAAGAACTTTTGGACAAGGTGCAATTGCTGGCAGAAAATACTGAACGCAAGAGTGATAGCAGTTTGCAAGCCAGAGAAACGCAAATAAATGGTTGGTCATTTACATCTCCTACATATTTATAACCCATTCTATTGTAAAATTACTGTATGCAGTAAAAGATGTCCTAGAGATAATATTTGCGAAAATAGCAATTTACTAACGATAATTAATTAACTATAAATAAACACGAAGTAAAAACTACAATAATGACGATGAACAAGTAAAGGATTGCGTTTACTTGCACATTGTTACCATTTTGAAATGAAATTTTGCCAAAACTTTTTCGAAATAAGTGCGAGAGTTTTAACAAATAACAGTTATAATTTTAACAAAGTACCGGCCTACTTACTTTTGGTAAGCTTATTAATTGTTGCAGATATGATACAACAGTTAAAGAAAGATCGTGAACATTTGGATAACGAGAAAGCTGAAAATAGAGAAACAATCAAAATGCTAGAGGCAAGACTAAAACAAATGACTTCGGTAATATTTTAATGCACATAAACGTTATTTAGGAACAACATAGAAATAGCATAGCAATACATAGTTGTGTATTTTTAATAGATGATCGAGGAAGAGTCTGCTTCTCTTAAACAGAAGAGAATGGAGTTCGAATTTGAAAAAGCAACGTTTAACAAGCAGACTGAATTTGCCAAGAATATCCTCAAGAAGCAAGATGAAGAAATGAAGGTAGGTACTCCTTTATATACGATGCAATACAACTACCTACAAAATGTTTTTCATTCCTATGTATCTAAAAATGATGATGAAATATGGTTTAGATGCTGAGAGAAGATATCCAGAAAGAATTTCAAGAGAAAATATCGAAAATAGACGAAGAAAAGGTCAAAGCTGTGAAGGAGAGCGCGGCACTTGCTAAAGAAAAATCTACTGTCCTGAATTTAAAACAGGAACTTGAAGTTAGTACCTTAATAATTACGACTGAAGACTTTCCTATTAAAAAGGACAAACGTCGACAAATCTAATCGTTACTGATTCTCCAAGACATTAACATAAATACAGAAATCCAAAAACCATTACGCAGTAACAGTATCCTACCAGACACAATATCTCGTCTAGTCGGAGGATCTTCCATTAAAAAGGGAAGAACTGTCCACCCTGTTCCTCATACCACTAAAAGGTTTAATAATGTAAAACTACGTTTCAGAAAATGAAAGCCGAGCTTCAGGCTCAATTAGAAGAAGTATCTGATGATAGGTCCAAACTAAATGTGGAGAAACAGCGGGTTCACATGGAGGAACAAAGAATTATGGCTAAGTATGTGTTTAATATTTCTTAAATAATAAAGCCAGATATGTGCACAGTGTCTTTATTTGATCAATTCGAAATTTTCAGGAGTCGTGACTTAGACATCCTTGCGAAGACAGCAATAGAGAAACAATCGCAAGCTGACAAAAAATACTCAGAAGCGGAATTCATTCAACGCAAGTACGAAGAACGAATCCGAAGAATTCAAGAGCACGTGGTTTCTCTCAATACTAGAGAAAAACACGTTGCCAGAGAAAAAGTAGCTTTGTCGAGAGAGAGACTACATCTTCACAATGAGAGGAAACAAGTAGAGAGCAGACAGCAGTGTTCATTGTGCAAGTCTTCGCAAATTGCACAGTACTTAGAACCAAATTATACATTGCCTGATTCTTTCATGAACATTCCAGTCAACAGAGACTTTAGGAGTCCCAATGTGACGAGTACAATGAATACTATAGAAGATGAAATGGCACATTTGTTGGGGAAGAATTTGAATTTGAGACACTGCGCCGGAATTGGAGACTTGAGATACCAAGAATTACGATACCAGAATGAGGAAAGGCAGCCGAGACAGTTGCCGGCTGAGCCTATGCAAGTGGAGTCGGGATCGTTTAGAGTGAGTTTACATATAAGACACGAGAATACTATTTCATTGTAATCGGTAGTTTAACTAACCTAACATTGGGCTTGACAATGTTGGGGGTAAGAAGTTGCAGGCCGTTTCCACGAAAATGAGCTTTTAAAGTTTTAGCTGCCATCAAGATGTTTGCTCAAAGTACGTTTCTGTTTCATGATAATTTGTGGATTAATTACCTAGTCAAGATAGGCCCTAAGATACTCCCCTGCGGGACCCCGCATAAATCACAATTGGCTATTTCTGTTTTACTTTGCCAATTTGAATGTGCGGAGACATAATATTTGAAAAAAATCTTATTGAATTCAATAAAATATTGTACCTTTTTTTATTCGCTGTACTGAGGAACAGGAAGATGTTTCGTTATTGTATTTCTTATATTTCTTGCCTTCCAGGATTATTTAGATCCAAAATTCATGATGTTGCGTCTAGATGTACAAAAGGTGTTAAATAATTTGGATCAAACTAAAAAGGAAGATGCCGCCGATCTGACAGCTGAGGACGATAACGACAATGATGAAGATTGAGTGAACGTAGAAATTATAAATGATGTAAGTGATGTCAAATAATGAAAGACTGAATCTGTATTATTATTGGTTTTATTTACTTTGATGACCGTTATAGAACATCTTTTGTTGTTAGGTTTATGAACAGTGTTATCAAAATGTACACAAATGCCTATATAGCTACATGCTAACTTAACTATAAATATTTCATTGTAAAAATATAGGTAGGTACATGATCTTTTCTTACTATATAATTATTGTTTTAGGTACTAGGGTATGCAGTTAGACGTAATTTACAATTATGAATACACTCTTCGTATAAATGGCTCCAATTATTATTATTATACATTACTACTATAAAATCACTCTCAACACTTGCTGTATTTTTATATGCTCGTCTACAAGCAATTTAACATTAACTGACAGTAATTTTGTAGCAGCTGTAAATATATCCCATAGTTCATACATTTCCTATTTAAAATAAAACATTATATATAGATAATATTCTACGCACCCAAGTTTTTCATTCGCACAGTCTTTTACAAAAATTGCTTTAAGTAGTTACAAAATAATATCTTTATGGACGGCCTGGCCTTGTCGTTTGAAATATAATTCAATTACATTCTTCTATTTTGCACAGATCTACAGTAATAATCAAATAAATTATAATTATATTTCTTATTATTAACTGACAACTGCATACTAGAAGCATACATCTGAGATAATAACAAGAAACGATATTTTCTCTAAACCTTTAAAAATGCTTAATATATTTTACTATACAGAATATTTACAATACATCTTATGATAACCCTCTATTAGTCCTAGGTGTCAAAGGCTTCTTTACACGTAAGGAATTCCTTTGATAAAAGTAATAATTCTAATTTTCAAGTACAGAAGACTATAGCTTTGCAAACAGGAAAGCCACTTATGATAATTTTGTTGATTATCTTTCTTATCACAGTAATATCATTCTACATCAAAGAAAATAATATAATGAATTTATAAGTTGATAATAATAGAAATTAATTGTTAAAACATGTCCAAATTAATTGATAATCGATTCAAAAATGACGAAGAATATAAAATAAAACCAAGGTAGGGGATTTCCCACAGTAGATGTTATGACCTGGTGTCGCCCGGCGCTTTCTGGTATTTGACCTCGAGTAGCTGAGGATAGTTCTCTACGATGGACAGTAGGATCCCGTCGATGTAGTTCCTCAGTTGAACATTCACGTCTTGTTGTTCTTTTAAAGCTTTTTGCAACTGTAAGAAATACATTTCGATAAGTATTGTTATTCGAACTTCACCTGGGTTCTATTGATGTATCAATAAATACAACTCAAGCTTTGTGTAGGGAGATGTGGTGCTCATGCCATGATACAGCTTTTTAATGATGTGATTATTTGGATTAATATGAGGGCAAGCATTCCTTTAATAAAGTATGAAAAAGGTACATATTCAGTCCCAAAAGTATGTCCAAGTTAAAGCATGCGAGTTAGCGGTATTCTAAAGGTACAGACATGCACAGTTAGTAAAAATTTCGTACCTTTTCCATCTCTATGCTGAGATCAGATTGTGTATCGTTACCATCGGGCTGCAAAAATGCATACATGACATATAGGCAAATTGTTCCGCAAATGAGTCAGTCAGGCTTCAAAAAAAGCAAAGCAACGCGATATTGTTGACTATTAATGATATAGAGCATTGTAGCCATACTGTATGAATGTAAATACATTTTTTTTTATAATTTGCAGCAATAATAACAAATTAATAAGTAGTTTAAGCCGAAAGCATAACGGGTTTACGTTAGACGTTATTCAAGTTTCCTCGTTTGAGTTAACCTTTAGGCATATCGAAATGACTAATGAGGATAGTTGGATTAACAACCCAATTAACTGCCAAAGTTTATACCTACATATTGAATTATTAGAATTTAATTCAGCCTGAGAAAATGTTGAAAAGTCTAACCAGCTTTCTCATAAAATCTAAAAATGGTGTACTAATAGGTGAAATTTAGGCATACATACATAAGTACTACTGGGTATGGGCTAGGCAACGAAGGTCAATGATGTAGCTAATTTAAACCCTTGTTCATTGAACTTCATTTTATTTGCGTTGTTCACCTGTCCATGGTAAGACCAGGAGAAACATTTTGTAAGGATTCCTGTCATATATAACTGTACATATTTTGAATAGTCAAAGCCAATTCTCTAATTGTGATGGAATATTAAAATAGCAATTTCTTTGACAAATCATAGCAGCCCCAAGTACCCAGCATTACTTGAAAATCTAGCTAATGCATGTCATGGATGATACTTTAAATGTGTATGATGCATTACCTCATCATCACTCATCTGCGATAGTTCGTGTGCAAGTGAGTTGGTCCCGACCAGAGGGCCGCTGACTCCGTCCAGCAGACTGCGACCCTCTTCCACGCCGCGCGTCAGAATTTGCGCTTGTAACTCCTCTTGAGCTTCGGATAGAGCTGGAAAGAAAATATAGTAACGGATTTTAGTTATCGCAACAGATATACGGTGTGTAAAAAGATACATCACATGGATATTAATTACGTATACTGAGCTTCAAACAAGATTATGTTTACGGGTGCCTTCAATAGTATAGACGTCGTGAGGATATTTAAAGTTTTCTTAAAACATTTATAACTTCATTTTGTAAGAAAATGTAAAAACAAATTGGAACTTTGTCCGTAGTATTTACCCGTTATGAAGATTGCAGAATCAGTTGGTGAGATATTTAAAGTTATCGAGGGCTACTTTTGAGTATCCGGGGTGATTTGTTTTTAAATTTAGTAACATAGGTCACCTGAGCATAACTAACTGCAGAAGACCGCTGCTAGTGATAACAGAGATCAAGATGCTGGAGTAGCAATTAAGAGAAGCCATCAGAGGCTTAGGCTTTAAATGTTATTTCACTTCGTTATCATTCTTGCTGTAGCCAGATGGACAACAATTTATTAATGGTAATAGCTATCCCCATGATATATGCACATGTGTAAAACTTTAGTGGGGGACATTTAATTTTGCATGTGATGATTATGAGTCATTAGCCTCAATTAAAGTAATTTAAAATTAGTATTAAAGATGTTGCGAATGCTAGATAGGTCCAATAACAATTGCGAGTTACTTATATTAAAAAATCTAACGTACCTACTGATCACGTTCATGTACACGTTTTTTCGATAGTTGGCACTTAAAACTGATACGAATAAATAATATTATGTATCTATGTCGCATTAATTGAAGTGCTTGGAGCACTTGATGCTATCGATACAAGCATGATATTGATTAAATCATATTATTATTCTAATTGATGTATCAGGTTTGATCATTGCTTTAGAAGTCTCTTCAAATATCGTCAAGTGTAATTTTATGCTTTGTTTAGTCTTTGCTAGTACCTTCCCATTCATTGTTCGAATCTAAACTGTATTGAACGTTCTTGGCAAGTAGCCCGATTATTCTCATAAAAGCATAAAATTATATTCTATTGTTAAATAAAATCATAACCCTCATTTGGCTTTGCCGATAATTACAGAAGTTTGGTGCTACATAGATATGTAACACTTCTGTTTTGGTTCATCAACCCCAATTTGATACCTACATTAGCGATTTGGCTTTGCGGAAACGCTTTGCAAGAGTTTTTTAGACTGAGGATTTAGTATCTTAAGAAGAGCACTCTAGATCCCCGAAGGAAAGATTTGGTTACCGGATATCTAGACAGTTTCTATCCTCAACTGTTTCAGAGGAAAGTGATTGAATTTGAGAAATCAGAGGGAAAAGTATCATTGATAGTTACATTTGTTCTGCGTCCGGAGTAGTGTGAGTTCCTTCCTCAGCTCGTCGAGGCGCGGGTCAGGAGGCGGGGGCGGCACATCCCTCAGTCTCTGCAACTCTTGCCTCGCAGTCGCCAGCAGGCCATTGGCCGCGGCAGCCGCATCTCTTTCCCGTCGTTCAGCTTCACGTGCATTGGTAAGAGCCGCTGATAGTTCAGCCACCTGTTCTTGAGCTTCGCGGTGTGCCCGCGCTGCCGCTTCTGCGTTCGCTCTAAGCGTTTCTGCTACGCCACGGAGTCGACCCACCTAGAATAAATATATGTATTCATATAACGGATTCTTTTTTGGGATCTGAGTCTCTCGACGATAGGCAATTTTATATAAGCTCAATTAGAGCTAGAAGTATCAAAATAATTATGAACAGAATTCATAAATCGCCATAGCCGGGTAAGAACATAATAAAAAGTACATTGTATATAAATAAACATTATCAATCTTTCAATCTGACCTTTGATACACTGGTTGCAATTTTAATAAATGGGCCGTAGATATGAGAGATTGGCTTATCTTTACATCAATCATAAATATTGAAAATGAGAAAAAGGTTTATTGTGCGCAGTCTATATGAACGATAAGCATTCCATTCACAAGACACGGTAAACAACATTTTGGAATTTCTTGGAACTCTTCTAAGTTCCTTAGTATTTGTTACTTCATCGTCTGATATGTGTTTCTGGGTAAATAGCTTATTGATTAATACGTCAGCGAACGTCACAGTATAGTGATAAATGGCCCAAAAGAAATGAAATTCTGAGCTTTATAATATTCATATTCTTTTACCTCTTGTTTAAGTTCCGATGCCTCAGCTTCTGCAGCGCCAAGTCTGTCAGTGATCGCGGCTAGTTGCGTGTCGCGATCTCTTTCGACGCGCGATATCGCCTCGCGACTGCGACGCTTCTCCTCAGCGACGCTCTCCTCACATCGGCACTCAATCTGCACATTATCGACATTTTATTAAAGAATACATTAACTACGAGATAGCGGACGGAATTGATACGTGTAATGACGACTAATTGGGCAATTAAGATGAAAGAAAACTTTCTTTATAATAAGTAAGTGGAATATTGGATCTGATTCTGGGAGATCAGATGGTTTCATGAGATAATTTTGAGATTTAACTTTGCTTTGACATCTGATTTAAAGACTACCATGCCACATTGGTTTATTTAGTAACATGTCAGTGTGCTGGGCATGTTTATGGTAGCAAAGATAGACAAAATTTTGAGAGAAGAGTGTAGCAATAGAGTGTATATGCAATCGTAGCTTTAGGGGAGTTTCTTGATGGCAGACAGAGCGTGGACAGGTGTTTGACGGATAACTAGATAAGGATTATGGAGGAAGTTTGCGTTAAGCTTGGATCTAAAGAATCTACGTCGATCGTTGAAATTTCGTTAAGAAATATTTTGACAAGACAAAATGCTATAAAACACAGGAGCTACTACGGATCATGTGAAGAATCGGAGGAAAGCAAAATTTCTTGCTTAGATACTGACCTCTCGTATCTGCTCGTCGAGCATGTGTACCCTTGCCTGTAGCACCGCGTTGTCAGCCTTCGCCCTTGCGTAGCGCTCGTCAGCCGTGCTCTGAGTATCAGCCAGTGACGTCACTTGTTGCTGAAGTAGCTGCACCTGCCAAAAAGCAACGACATTGTTATTTTGAAAGAGCATGAAACAGAAATACAAAAAAACAGATAAAACTTTTTTTGATAGTAAAGGAACACGTTTAGTTTACATAAATCGATGAAAACTCTTAGTGCAGGTGATAGAATTCCATAAAACATATTGTAGAAAACAACAAAATAAAGAGGAAGAATGACTATCATTCCAAACGAACATATATTGCTCCAGATGATAAGGACTTTTTCCAATACAGAACAATTTAAGATAACGATAACATTTTGTCCATCATTACCCTATATTCTAATGGTACCTACTGTAGATTTATACAAGGTAAATATCGATATCAATATAAACATCGAATGGGCTCGATATTGAGCGATAACGATGTCAGTAAGCGTTTACGATGCCATGCACTAGTGGGCACCAATGTTACCATTACTGGCTAGAGACGTATTTGAAATTGCGAACATTGAATACAAATCGATAAGGATCTCTAGAGATTCATTGTGGTTCACAATGGTTATGTAAGGTAGGTCTGGTATTAGTATGGTTAACTATAATCGCGTGCTTACTGACTAAAATAATTGGAGTAACACTCTAATCTGGTCGTTTCATGTAAAACTAAACTTTCGCGTGACCTGTGATAATTATGTGTGGTCTTTAATAACAATTAGCTTTTTATTGACATAATTATGTGCATGTTTGTAGTGGAATTAGTTCACATCTGTTGTCTAAGTAGTTCGGATAAATTAACATTAAAGCCGTGATCAAACGTTTTCTCGTCGGTGAAGCAAATCGTTGCATTACGTTACCAGTTCCTCTGACTGTTGATTTACTAGTCTCACGGCTGCCAACTTTTGCCAGGTGCGTGTTTTCTATAAAATCATTATGCACGGCCTAGAATACGTTACGTAGGTAGTACATCTATATCTGTAGGTCTAGGTTGAGGTGACTAACGAATAAAATAAAATAGATGAGCACGCGGCTCACGTACTCTGAATACTGCATGAGATCATACTGCGGAAAGACATTTCCTAAAGGTGAATCGGTGATATTCTATTCATGTTTCGGATGAAGAGAGTATCGGAAGTGACAGACCGTAGAGAGAAGCTCCATTGAAAAATGGATTATAATAATCGTAATGTCTACTACTACTATGAGTAGTGTTTATCGTCGAACCAACAAACCAACAAATCAACTCGTCCCTAAGGCGTTTACCGGGTACTCTGAAACTGTGTCTAATTAGGGATAGTTAGTAAGATCACTTGCCGCCACTACTAATTATAAAATTACGAGTTAATTGATTTCTACATCGAGTTCTTCGTAACCATATTATAGCATAAGTACTTCGCCTTAAACGATGTTTTGCTGTTTACGCAGATAATTGATTTAATTTGGTTTGGCAACTAAAATAGGGCTACTGGAATATAGGATTGAATCAATTTGCAAAATCACAACATTAAATGAGAGAGTATGTCAAGGATTCGCTTATCTTTAAGAGTAAGTTGGCAGAAAGATTGTAATGACATAGTATTCAATACTTATTTTCTATGGGTCAAGCGTATTTTGCTAGAAATATAATTACTTAGTTTCTTTTCTTGCTTATTTTCATGATGCAATTGTGCCTGGTATATTGTAATAATTATTTCTGCTATATTATATATGATAACAACTTCGACATTAAGAATATTAACACATACATCCCTAAGAGTGTCTCGGTGCGTATCGTCCTCTTTAATTTCCTCTTCTGCGAGTGATAGTGGTTGAATTAACAAATGATCATTGAAGCGTTATAAGAGAGCAAATTGGAATCACTTCGTTAAGCTCTACTGAGCTTCAGTCAGTCACGAAGGAACATCTGATTGTATGTATGTATCCACACATTCCTACCTACTTGCAGCAGTTTATGCATGGACGAGTTCATTGTATTCGTATTTAACCTATAGATCAAAAACAGGTTCAGGAATGGCACTCTTTATGTCAACTGTACACAAGATTTGTAATTTTTCTTCAGCAGTGAACTTTCAAGAAAGCGTCTCTTGTATGCCATCGCTCATTAGCATTAGGACAATTTAAAAGACAAAGTGAAATTAAAGCTTAGAAAACGTAATTAATTCTGGAGTAGACAGATTTCTATCTGGAAAGCTCGTTAAAAGTTTGGGAAAGGCAAATGTTCAAATAGAAGATTGGGCAGACAGGGGAGTATAAAACAAAAAGGATTACTGTCACTTTTAGCAGACATTATGTTAGATATCATGTCGCTTGACTTTTTGAATTGAATATTATGAGTTATATCGTTATATAAAATTAATAACAATTTCGTATGAAGTGCAGGAAGATGCATATCAGGAAGAGAATGATTCCAACGTGTCAAGTAGTTGCATGAGCGACGATGGTGTCTGACGTAAGATATTATATGACCAATAAGTTGCTTTTAATAGAAAACTGTTGAAACTATCGATTTTACAGGTACTTACATAGTGTAGGTACATACATAGCACCGTCACCTACAGTTACTTAGGCAATAAATAGCAAAGATTGAGTACCGACATAAATTCAGCAAGCAGGAATTGAATTCCACTTGTGAAATTCGTAAACAACAAAACGAAACTGTTAGTAGGTACAATAGTGTTGTTCCTTTCAAATATTTATTCTAAAAGACTGAGTATGTAGTATCTTGCCAATTCTTCTACCTACCTTTGGGAAGAGGCAGTTGGAAATAGAATTTTAATGCAGCTACATTAAATTCTTTTCTTCTTGTAAATGACGTTCAAAAGTGTCTTTTAATGGTCTCATTGAAATAAATAATTTGACTTTAACACCAACAGAATTTAAAATAATTTTGCTTGTTCTTTAATAACCATACTAGTAGCAGTAATTTGCAAGTTACGTAGCATAATATAAATGGCTATTTAACTGTAAGGGAGCAGACAGGATCAACCAAAAGAACTGGCTCAATATGCCATTGAGTGACTCATGAAGACGAGCTAAAGCGAAGCAACTCATTGATACAATTTAATGGGCAGCGTCCGTGAAGAACAAGAATATACTATTTGTAGAGTGAATTCGCTGCGTGTAGGCCCAATGAATCATTTTCAGTGACTTCTTTCATGACTATTACTGTTATTTCTGCCAAAATTTTCATGATTATGAAGTTTTTAATATAATATTAACTAGCGAAGGCGTATAATTTGTTGTTTATATTAATTTTAATAATAATACACCTATCTAATAACATTACTGTTATTAAACTTGAAGTTTCTGATAAAATATATTAAATAACATTGCAAATGGCAGCTGTAAATTACGAAACGCTTCATGGTTGTTTAGTATAGTGGTATTATAAAGGTACAACATGTGGATTGCAGATCGAATTTAAAAACTATTGTCTGGCCGCGAAGACTATATATTAGTCTTCGCGGCCAGATCAATCAAAGATTACTTTCTGTTACTTTCACAAGTCTGTGTTGTTAAGAATGTTACAATCAGAATAACTGGAATAAGTACATATGTTACAATGAAAGAATTTCAGCGATATCGGACGATGATGATGACGCATTGATCGCTCCATTGATTACAGATTCGCAATCGAAGATATTTTATCTTGTTATTGAATTCTGTTAATGCATGCTGTCCGATTCGAAGATATTTTTGACCGATGTACCTAAACTAGAAACGTGTTTAACTGTGAAGATTCAGATAAGAAATATTTCGACAAAATGTGAACTATGGTATCAATATAACTATATAACTATGGTGGAATCATCATTACTGGATAAACTGTATTTTGGTGAAGGAAATCACAAGAAAACAAAAGTAAGATTAATGTGAATTGAAACGTTTAAAAGCTAAAGTTATCCCTTTACTGGAACCAGGAGAAACAGGAAACGTCGTCATGGAGAGAAACACTAGCAACAGTCTCTCTCTTTACTTAATGATTTAAGTTTCTGGAATTAGCAACCACATGTTAGGAACACTAAAGAGAATAATTATGAAAGTAAAGGAAACTGGTATGATGCAGGTATACTTAAACGGATTGTGGAAGTAGAAACTGTCAGTGCAAGTTTCATTGAAAGAAAAGCTGAAGGACGTTGATCCAAAACTATTTTCTCCCTAGCAGAAATAAGTGAAAGAAAATATGAGGATGACAATTAGCCTTACGCAAAATGAGTTGGGCTTACTGTGATTGATTACCGAGTCTTAGCTGTAGAACGAATAGGTCAGACTGCCAACCACGTGAGAAATCCTAACAAATATTATAATTGTGAAAGTACGTTTGTTTGTTTGTTACGTCTTTAAACCTAAACCACTAAACCGACAATGCTAAAATTTTGCAAATACGTTGTCAGATGTATAGAGACGGACATAGGGTACCTTTCATCCCGAAAACAAGTACTGTTCCCGAGGATAACAACAATCCACCTGACTTTAGAATCATGATTGAATTTTTAATATAACCGATATTTACGCGAACCAAGTCGCGGGCAAAAGCTAGTAGGTACATACATAATCAACAGTTGATGAATTCCAGGTGCTTATTTAACCAAATCAGTCTGGAAGTCATTTACCGCTTAAAGTTAGTTACTATTTAAGATGTTTTTGATGAAAACGAAGCAGATGGGAAGTTTCCACGCGAAGTAAATTATCTAGACAATATAAACGTGTCATTAGTGCGATGTAATTCTATACGGCGTGATGTAATTCACCATACCCTGAGAATATTGTGATGATAGCAGCTTAGTTCCGATTTTTTGTGGATCTTATTGTATTTTAGAAATTAAATGCTGTGACGGCAGACTATCTGTTGAATGTGTGTGTAAAATCTATGCAGATTTGAAGAAGGACAAATGAGTAGTTTTCTTATTTTCTGCGGAACTGAAAATATGCAAGCTACAACAGTATGAAGGTTTTGGCAAGTGGAAATATAGTGACCTACATGTATTCTGGAAAATCTGGGACGTGACAAGCGCAGTGATTCACAATGGTTGGCGTTAAAATATCAATCACATATAGAAGTGCTATATGACAACTCTTATCATCACGCTGAATGATATAGAATTGTGGAGTTTTATGTGTTTGATTGAAACCTTTAAAAACTTTTGGAGTTCATCGCCGGTTTCTGTTAAGTAACTTCAATTTAATTTGTCTCAGCCAACAACAAACTCAAAGTAATCAAAACTTCGGAAAGAAAATACAATACCGAACTTAATTTGTAATTTGCAGTGACATAACTAATTTTGCTACGCTCTCATGGGAAAAGTGAAATGAATCGTCTTTTAAATGTAAAGCTGCATCGGAATATATCAGACTTTCGATCGGAGCGAAGGTACGAGTACTCTCGGTTTTACTTTTGTTGAACCGCGCCTGCGCAGACTGGTTTCACTTCGCTGATGTGCCCGAGTTTAAGACTAGCGTAGATCAATTGTCTTGTGATTTGTAAGACAACAATTTATTGTGAATTTATTTTAGTACTGACTGTTCTGTTTTCTTCCTTCTAGCTATTAAACATTGCAATCTTGTGTTGTGTAAAATTGTAAGTATTGGCTGGTTATCATTATCAGCTCACGTGCCTGTCTTGTTTATTATCTAATCATTCAGGGGATTCTTGTGAGTCATGAGTTTGTATATCTAGAAGAGTATTCTTCATGACATTAATAATATCTGATATAAACAGAGCTTAAATCTACAAAACAATTATATTTAGAAAAGTTTGAGAAAACAGCAAGTCATGAGTCGTGTAGCAATTAAAACACGGATACTCTCAAACCAAATAAAAAATGTAACAGACTTAACAGATTCGTGACATGCATCAGTGTTAGACAACTTAAGTTCGTGAAATTAACAACTAATGCAAATGAAAACTTGATATTTACTAAAGCTATGAGATATAATAATATTTAGAAACAAAAGAAAGAATCAGTAACAGAAGAAAATAACTATAGAACAAGTTATTCTGCTCAAAAGTGCGTTGTAAGACGAACTTTGAAAGAACAATGATGATAATTTGTACTTGTAATAACGGACAGAACACATAAAAATTACTTAACCCAAAATACAGAAGCAACGCAACGCAAGCACCAATTACGAGATAAGTGAATGATGACTGAGTTTAAACTCAGAATGAATTTAACAATCAACAAACAAGATCAAGTATTGAGAAGTCTTATGTAAAATCAGATAACGTTAAATATAGAGGATTGGTTGTGTATGGTTCCAACAGTGTAAGTACCTAAATTATTTACTTTGTTTAGTTTTCTTAATATTTAGCGTACTTCTATGCTAAGACTTGTTGTTTAAAACTAGTTTGGTTTGTTTAACCTAGGTCTTGACGCAAGTGCACCTTTTCAGTTATAAGTAATCGTGCTATTGTTATTCATAATGGTCTCAACATATTAGGTATCGGGACTTTTAGCCATTGGCGTCCAAAATGCAGTACCATCTAATCTGTCAGTTGTCAAATTATGTTGGGTACCTACAATGTTAATTTTAAAGTCAACGAAATAATAAATAATCCGTCACCGAGGCCATTACCGATAACCTTAACAACTATGTCCACGATGAACAGACTTTATCTAAAATTGTGTACTGAAGAACTGAGATCATCGCTCATTTGCACTGTCAAGACAAGTACCTACCTAAGTTTTAGTAAAAAGCAAATATTTCGTAACACACATTTGTCCAACTACCGAATTTGTTTTTTGGACACACTGGACAGGGGAAAAAATTGTGGTTTTTAATAAATCGATATTCCAGAACTCACACCGCAACTCCTATTGAGAAGTAACAGATTGGTTGTTAAACCATGATAATTATCGTTAACTGCAATCAATAGGCACTTTAGTTGAATAGCAGGCGGAGTACTCGTGACTTCCTCGAGTGAACATATTTTCTTGCCCGTTGTGTGTTGTCGAGTTGTCTCGCAACTTTCCACCGTTTGTTAACAACGACGGCTTTGCCTCGGATGGTTATTCGCGAGTTGACGGTCGGTTTCGTTCAATTACCAGTACCCGGCGAACGGTTTCAGATGTCATGTGTCTCTCCGTAATAAGCGTTGGATGAAGGAAGCTTTTGAAAGATTGACACTTAATGATATATTATCTAGTTCCGATCAATTAAGTAAACTTTTACATGTGTGTTAAAGAAAAAATTTGTACAATTTATATGGCTGATGGAAAATCACTCTCTATTCAGTGCCGACACTTGTTGGAACTTCGTTACACGGTTGGGTCAGACTGTTTGTTGTTATCGCTCTAATGTTTGTGTTTACTATAGCCATTGGCTGTACAATTAATTTATTGCAGATATAAAGGTCAACGTCCGTGCCGTCGGGCGGCGCCCCAGTTTAATAATGACAAAGTATTAGGTCGTGCGGTAGGTAACGTATTGTCCAACCATACCGGTGTTACCGGCGAATCGATATGCACTCACTATAACACGATATCGGTAACGGTCAACTGTAACCGTTGCGTCCACTAATTGTTCTAATTGTTTGATAATTAACTGACCCGATAATCATAACAAATTCTTGCAGTACACACGAGTGCGAAAGCTTTGTTAGTTTTGTTAGATTTAAAAACACAAATAACAAAAGCAGAAAACATAAATAACAAAAGAAAAAATATCAGACCGATTGCTAACAATAAAGACATAGCTAAAATAAGAATAGCTGATGAAGGTGAGAATCCACCGGCCACATTGCTACTTCTTAAACAAGATGATACCCATAATTTAAACGTATCCGTGTATCAACACAAGAAGTTAGATGACTGAGATAGACAGGTATCTACTATAAATGCGAACAAATACCAAATTAAAGATGTTAAAAACATTTTAGGTTAAACGTCGTTTAAACGCAATGCAGATAAATAGTTATAGCGAAAACTGTTTGAAGTTAGTCCGCCTATTTACCGCATTCTGACTAAAGATTTACGATATGAAATGGTTGGCGAAAGGGAATGCGGTGCAAGCAGGTTCACTTAACTTTTTTTTCAGAAATTAAACTCTACCCTTGCGAAATTAGATTACTTTTGCAATCCTTTCTATTTTCATTTGTGAAACGTGAAAATGAGTATATCATCTAAGTAAGTAGATTTTTCATGATTGAGTTGAAAATTGGTAGCTTTATCTATACTGTGACCAGATTAGTATAAGCGTATAACCTGTACAGTACAATTATAGTTAATTGTTGCTGTAGGCCTGCGCCTTTTCGGTCTATCATTCAGCATAACTGCATAGATTCTACAATCGCGTATTTTGTAGGTACAGGAAGATACTTTAGGGAAGTAAATAAATATTCGCACGCAATGCTCACCTAATTATCATTTGCACATAATGTTTTGTAGACGTGTACCGTCCGTGGCACAGATAATAAGAAAAAGGATGTAGAATATAGTAGTAGTGTAGAATGAAGAATTCCGGGCGGGACTGGACAACTAGATTCTTAGTTCCTTACTCCAAGGTACTTTTGCAATTTAGAAGGGATCAACATTTGCATTGGTTTGCATGAGTTAGTTTGAATATTTCAAGTTCTCTACGATGCCTGCTTTGATAACGAAACTACTAATATTATGGAGTATCAAATGCATCAAACGACCACTATACTAATTAAAACATCATTGTTTTAGTAACATTGTAGTGTAATTACATGTAATTGAATACATTATGCAAATAGAAGCTAAACATGGTGACTTCGTAACATGCCAGGATGCCTTTCTCAACGGCTGCGAGGAATAAATTAAATTACAGCATTGTCTTCATATTAAACTCTCTTCTCAATTTTGTGTAAATGTTCTATTTAAGCATCTTTTATTACATTTGAACTGCATTGTTAGCTTTTTGGTCCTAAGCGCGATTGCTACGCTAGAGATCTTGGGTTCGATTACCAGGTCGAGCAAAAAGTGTTATTGGGTTTTTCTATGAAATTCTCGGAGCAGCTCAGAGTTAGGATTTGTGCCCGGTTAATGATAATAGGCTCGTCCCCTATTACATGGGACCTAAACATACCGGCGAACTGTGGGTGTACATTGGTACACTTCTGCCTAACCCTTTGGGGAATACAGGCGTGCTGGTATGTTGTTATTGTATTATTAGATGGTGGAACATTGATTTTTATCAAGTTGCTATTCATTTATTAGGTGTACTTTGGGATCTCAAAAATTTTGTGGCTCCATTTTCATTCAAACAACTTAAAATATTACAATTTCCAGAATCAATTTATAGATATCATGACTCTAAAAGATAACTTTTGATAAAGCCACAATCCAAAGTAATCTAAACTATTGACATCATCGATAAAGGATTTCTGCAGGGCAATTGAAGGTACTGTCACGTATCGTACCAGGCTACCAGCTGTAATGCAGAGTTTGGTCGATCAACGGAATATTCAGACATGAATGATCGCGTGACACTTGTGAACAAATCAAAGGCCGCGATGGTACGAGCAGGTCGAGAAACTACAAAAGTTGGAGAAAGAAATACTTAAGTTTTCTATTGTACGATCATAGCTTGCGCTAGAGACGTATCGGCTACGGAAGATAGGTACCAAATTTTTGTAACACCCGGCTTTGAAGTGCTAATAAAATCTATTGAATGCGATGTTAAGAAAAAACAATGTCGGTCTGCAAATATTTGTTAGGCGCTTTGAATAAAACGCAAGGCATTGATAATAACTATGAATATTGATTTTTTCGTATAATTTGTGATTTTGTTTTCTAAGTTGGTCGATTATCAACTTCACTGATTTTAATCAGGCTTGGGTATGTGGATTTATTCATACAACGAAAGGTAACTGCCAATTTTGGAAAATTTCTCGATTGGTTATTGCGGTTCATAAATCTTTGGTTGGGCCTACTTTATACATTTGGAAAACCAGAATTTGACGTTATGGAAATCGTAATTCATTAAAACCGCCCTTTGTTGCGTTCCTCCTGAATTTGCCTGATTTTCAGGAGTAACGTGACATTTACGCATTTGGAATAGTAATGAGTAATTCCTTAGTACCTATACCAATTGCCAGGAAAAAACATGTGTTAAAATGATGCTGTACGATTGACGTCATTGTTGACGATTGACGATGGCTAATAAACGGAATTCAATGAGACAAATACTTTTAACCAACAATGGAACTAAACAATGTAAGAATTGCCCGTAATAGTTCCTACATAAGCCACCTCCACGAGCTTCCGAAGGGTCCCTTCAAATGGGATTAAAGAATTAAAAAAAAGGGTGTTATAAAGAGGTATATACAATGCTCACTTGATCGGATAAATTATCGCACCACTGATGCGCAGCAGTCTTCTTCCCACCGTTCAGACCATTGGGTAGGTGAGGGGTCAGAGGTCCCCCAGTAAATAGGTCCTCTGTAAGACTTGCATCAGAGGTGATCCTCCCTCTGACATCGGGTGGTGGACCTTGAGGGCCCACGAAGTCGAACTGACCGTCCCACATGTCGTACTCCAGCTCCAGACTGTCTTCTACTTCGATTTGTTCACCCATCGTGCCTCTGGACCGATTGAACAGGCCCGTTTTAAACATTTAAGATCCGGTCCTCTTTATCTTTGGATTTATTCCAATATTGCACTGAACTAACTTAACTTACACATTAATTAAACACTACTTATTTCGTAACTTTTTTTAGTTTGACTGTTGTGATTAGAATAATTTCGTTCCAAATAAAGCTAGAATTGTAATGGCACACTTGATTAGTGATAGTTCTTCCAACTCTTCTATTCTAATACAATTACGAAGCTTCACATTCACGTTACACCACTTGCAGTTAATCACACTGTGTCACATTTTTCACATTAATGTCTTCACTATGATTCCAAAGTCGGTGGCACTACAGAAATCCTTTAATTGTCGTCGTAAACAAGTATCAAAATATCAGGCAACAGGAGACTTCGCCGAAGTCGATTCAAAATTTTCGACGGTTGCACTGACATCCTTTTCGTAACGGCGTATTGTGAGTAAACACGGTAAAGTTTTTTAAAATTTCTCTTAGAATGTTAATTTGTGTATTATCGGTATCGAAGTATAACAATCGAAACTTTTAAAAAGTCGCGCTGGTACGTGATGTTGGCACAGTATCGCGTTGGGCACTAACCGGCGCGCGGCGGCGTTCGCCCGGCGCGCCCCACCCATTGACACGACATGATTATCAGCCGGCCGAGCCACCGCGCCATACAAATAAACTTTATTCGCTCCCTGCACATATGCACAGCCGCCTGATAGATAGTTCCGAGGCAATAACCCCTTTCATAAGCTCCCCCAGTCTGGTTGCATCTCGTAATTTTACGGGCGAGGGGCCATCATGATTGCGTCCGACTTTGCCAGATGGAGAACGATTGAATCCAACGGACAATCTTTGAAGATTTTGTTTTATTGCTAAATTTTTCACGAAGTCACTTTAGGTCTCATTGTTACTTATTGTAACAGAATTGTTATTATATGTCATAAACATGGCAATATAGTTTACCGAGGTTTTTCGGGAAAATACCTATGATAACAAAATGACAATGAGAATTTTAAAGCAATGAAATTGAAGAAAGTTAATATTGAAAGCGAGAAGCAATATGATAGAAAAAACGTGAAATCATTAAGTCGGTAACGTCTATGGACTCTCATAGACGTTACCGACTTTTGCAAGTCGCAATCATGGAATGGCGGTGCATTTGTATTTGACTTGATGCCTATTTGATTGCTTGAGCGGTCAAGACATAAAAGTAGTAGTTATGCTAAATAAAACATTAACAAAAACACGTAAATCGACCCATGACATTCAATCTACAGCGGTTTGTTTATTTTTGAAAATGATTGACGGAAAATCAACAGTTGAAAAAAAAAAAGAACTAGTTTGTGGAAAAATATAGATTACAAAATGTCGTTCTACTTTTAAAGAAATGTAACAAAGATGATTTAAAAAATAACAAAATAAAGAGTTATTTCATAGAATGCAGAATTGAAACTGAGGCTATTGTTCGAGCCGTGTGAAATTCGTGCTCGGAAGTTTGAATTGGATACCATTGCCGGCTCCATTTAACGGATAACAGAAACTGTGAAGTAACAATTTAATCTACGCAGAAATTCAAATCTATTTATGAATTTCTTGATTCAGTTGTCTGATTAATCATTTTGGTCTGTCAATAGAACCGTTATTATGAAAGTTTTGCCCGCGACTTTGTCGGCATGAATGTCGATCACCGCGGACGTTGACGACGTCGCAGATCAAAAAGTTGCCTATCCATACCCTTAATTAGATCATAAGCTACCACTATGTCTTTAATTTCAATCGGTTCAGTGGTTTTGCCGTGATGAGGTAACATACAAACAGACAGACAAAGTTACTTTCGCATTTATAATATTACTAGCTTCTGCCCGCGACTTCGTCCGCGTCAAATTTGATATATCATCCCACGGGAACCGTACATTTTTCTGCGATAAAAAGTATCGTATGTGTTATTTCACACTTTATTTTATCTCAGTGCCAAATTTCATCCAGGTCCGCACCGAGCCATTTAAGTGTGAAAGAGTAACAAACATCCGTCCATCCATTCATCCATTCATCCATCCTCACAAACTTTCGCATTTATAGTAGGATTGCTATTTGGATAGCTATTTGGTGATCTTTGGTGTTTCTGTTGAGAAATACATAAAAGAATATTATGAACATATGGATCAATTAAGGATGCACGTGTTGTCTGTTGTTTCAACTTGCGGTACGTCGTTTGTTCATTTAGATTGTATTGGATTGAAACTGGTTAAACACTAGTGAAAATTGAACAACAAGAGTTGTTGCCTTCGAGGCCTTTATATCGCGACGAGGTTCATAATCTCATTATACAATTGCGGCCGAGTTTATTTTATGACCTACAAGCCCTTTATCATTTGTGTACCTGCCTACACAAAATGTATGTCTCGTAATTTCACCTAATTCGGTTATTATGTCATAAGTAGATTAAAAAAATAATTAAACTTGACGCAACACGCACTATTCGGTACGCTGTCGTAACCTTTCAAATTCCAAACAAAGGGAATAGAAGAAATAACTATTTTATTCAACATACTTAACAATTGACGGAACAATGCGATCTCATACATTTTAATACAGTTCATACAAGCGTGGCAAACAATAGGGTTGCGAACAAACGTCATTCATGAATTGAATCCGCGTAAAAACTTAATAGTTCTAAAACAGGGCTGTAGGGAGAGGGATAGTTGAAATAACGGGCGCAATCATCGTCACTATGACTTTCGATACCCTAGAGATTAAAATTTATTAACAAAATACACATGCCATCACGCCTGTATTCCCTGAAGGGTTAGGCAGAGGTGTAACAATGTAGACCCACAGTTCGCCGGTATGTTTAGGTCCCATGTAATAGGGGCGAGCCTAGTGCCATTAACCGGGCGCAAATCCTAACTCCGAGCTGCTACTGAGAATTTCATAGAAAAACTCAATAACACTTTTTGCACAACCTGGGAATCGAACCCAGGACCCTTATCAGCCGCGCTTACGACCACGAGACCAACTAAAAATAGATAAACTTCATGATTACTAAAGACAATGCTGAAATGTACTGAAAAATCGAAATTGTGAATTGTTTATTGATCATTAGAAGTTTATTGACAGAAGTAATTCATAATACTGACACAGAATGATGACATTCTAATGGTTGTTGATAGTATTGCACAAGACTGTCATGATTCAATTTGTTAGATGTTCTGCGCAACTTGCAATATTAATCTATCTGTACTATATAACTAGCTTCTGCCAGCGACTACGTTCGCGTAATTTTTTCACTCGCATTAAGTTACGTGTTTGGTTACTGCTCCTTACTTATTGGTCGTAGCGTGATGTTATATAGCCTTACTCGATAAATGAACTATCCAACACAAAAATAATTTTTCAATTTACACCAGTAGTTCCTGAGATTAGCGCGTTCAACCAAACAAACTCTTAAGCTTTATATATTAGTGTAAATAAAGCTAAAGACAGTTTTTATTTGTTTGTTTAAACGCATTAATCTCTGGAACTGCCGACCTGATTGAAAAAAAAATGTTTAGTAGATGATAGCCAAATTCATGAGGAATACTTTAAGCTATATAACAGCATGCTAAGGTCCACGGGAACGGAGCAGTAATCAAAGACGTGACTTAACGTGGTAAGATTAATACGTTTAACTTAGCAGGACAATTGTGGGTTGATTGTCGGTTGTTATGGACTGTACCAAGGTAATTGTATGAATTCCATCAAGTATCTAGGTTTTTTGTACTTACGCACAGGACAAATGTTATTGTGATTAGTGTGTTAGCGATTCAGTAATCATAGTTTTCCAGACAAGTCAAAATGTTAACTAAGTTTTTCCCATCATGTATAAATTGTGATATGTCAGGACACAGGTGTCCATGCGTTTTTCGCGACCTTGTGAAAATGACGTGAAAGAGTAATTGATATTTTTTCAGTAAATTTATAAAAATTGTGCAAACACTGAGTAATTCCTTTTTTTTAATTGTATGTGTGTAACTGCCCCGTTGGTCTCGTGGGTACAAGCGCGACTGATGAAGCATGGGGTCCTGGGTTAGATTCCCAGATCGAGAAAAGTGTTATTGGGTTTTTCCATTTGGAATTTGTCAGTAACAGCTCGGAGTTAGGATTTGGTTAATGGCAATAGGCTCGCCTCCTATTACATTGGACCTAAAACATACCGGCGAACTGTGGGTGTACATTGGTACACCTCTGCCTAACCCTTCGGGGAATACAGGCGTGATGGTATGTTGTTGTCTTCATTAAAAGTGATAATTATTATAAAATGTTTTGAAAGATCTATTTGGTTGATCTACTCTGTTTTATATATTGTAGATATAGTTACAGATAAATAAATGTTTAGCTAGTGTTGAAACGAAAATGCAAAGGCGTTTTGTAAAATAACGTTTTAGAATTAGATCCAAACAACTGTATTCGTAACACCATAACATTTTAATGTTATGAGAAAACGTTAGGAGTTAAAAATAACGTTAGGAGAAAATCTCAAATAAAAATTAAGTTCATAAATTATACATGTATACGCTCGTGACTGTACACGCTTTTCTTTGTCAAGTTTTAATTACAGTTTTTGTCGCATTGCCGCAATTAATGCATGGGATATTGAGTGGGCATGTGAGATTAATATTACTGTTATTATCGAACAATTTCTCTGTTATGTTTCCGTAAAGATTTCCCTTTACTTTATGGTTTTCCTATGGTATTCCTTTACCTACTATCGTCTCTTCATTATTCTACATCTAAATCTCATTTTTTATTTCTATTATATGTGTCAATAAAAAATTTAAGAATATATTCTTTTCATCTGGTATTTATTACACTTCAACAAAAAATGGTGTCATTGTTTTTCATTATTCACCGGTTTTTATAACCTACGTAGATGTAACATTTAATTGTGTATGCTGTACTTCTTTTATTGTCGTTTCTCATGCAATATTTAAGTCTCATTCGGAATTCCCCGTTAGTCATTCATTAAAAGATTAGTAAGGAACGAAGGGGGAAAGTTGGAGGGTGGCCGAATAATAATGGGATTGTTTCCATTTGTTACGCCAGTGAAAGCGAATATTTGAAACACAATAGTTGTTGAGCATGTTCTCGAATATTTCATATTAGCGTTTAATTATTATAGCAACTGTCAACTACGCTATTTCACAAAAAATATTGCAAATTTTACCGGTTAGTACGAGAACTGCACTGACATCGCACTTCATATAAAACACAGTTTAGTTGTACTTTGGTCAATAAGTAATTAAAATCAATTAAATACTGTACATAGGATAAGGACACTAATATCTAAGTGCCCTTAGTTTCAAAATTACACGTAACTCTTACGCACGTAATGGAAAATGAAAGATTTTGATTGGCGTGTGTATTTTTGCTTATTGACCAATAAATGATTAGACTAAAAATGAAAGCGCGAGTTCTCGATAATATTCTTTTAAAATAGGACAAACAATCAAGCAATGTGTTATCTAAACACACAACTATTAATACTCGAGATAAACAAGCAGACGCTAATGACAGAATAATAGCAGAAAATAGTTCTTGCTTCGTTTCCGCACTCGGTGCCGCTTGGACGGCAGCAAACGACCTCGGGCCAGTTCAAGGTTGTACTCCACCACAAATAAGACACTGACTGTGTTGATGAACTACATACCGACATGTTATATAATTTGTTTAACAGAAAATAGAACAAAGACAAATATTATGATTATTTAACAAGATAATTTATGAGATGTAGATGAAGACCAGGATAATGTTTAACATAACATACCTTCACGCCTGTATTCCCCAAAAGGGTTAGGCAGAGGTGTACCAATGTACACCCACAGTTCGCTGGTATGTTTAGGTCCCATGTAATAGGGGGCGCGCCTATTCTCATTAACCGGGCTCAAATCCTAACTCCGAGCTGCTACTGAGAATTTCGTAGAAAAACCCAATAACACTTTTTGCTCGACCTGGGAATCGAACCTAAGACCTCTAGCCCTCTAGCTCTTAGGACCTAGTGGTCCTAAGTGCGACTGCTACGCTAGAGGTAGCCTAGTGGCTACCGAGGCAGATAATGTTTACAATAGTAAAATTAAGATAAGTTGGATATTTTCCCAAGTGACTCCCATTCTACTAATATATGACAAGGACGCATTATTTTTAATGACTATTAGCAATAAAATACTCATGGAATTGCCCGTAACTGTCTTTATATTGGTGGCACTCTATTTGTGGGACTGACGGGACTATTCTGATCACCATGACAGGAATCTAAATGTGGGTATTGGTCATAAAATGTCTAACAAATTGCAAGACTGACTGAAAATTACATTTGAAACGAATTGCTTCATTGGTGGTAATGAAGTAGAATTTAAATGAATGGTAGGTAGGTACCTCTAATCTAGAATGAGCGGTTGAAAGTGCATTGTTTTAATTTACTTGAACAATGTAGCGATATACTTCATCGTTTATTTCGGCAATAGGTGAGATCATTTTTCTGTTCTATCATTTTTACAAGTGGCTTTAATTTGCTTCGACTCATTTCGTAATTGATGCTAATTTACGAAAGTACTTCACAAAAACATTTGCAGATAAATAGCCGAGATCAATCGACAAATGGATGATGGATAAAAAAATCCTTTCAAATCCAAAATGCACTTTAGGACAAAAAAACAGTAAACAATGTTATAGTGGAAGCTGTGCGAACTGATTGTTTTGCTACTTAAGCTCCTGATGTTGGTCTGTAAGACACGGCTCGTGTGAAGATAGCTAAATACGGCAAGTTCCCGGATTCACTACACAAGTGTCATCTCACGGTATAATTACGGCGGTAATAATGATCGTTACTGGATATCTCGTCGTCTAGATCTGTACCACATATAACACGTTCACACCGTAAGCTGATCTTTGCGCCCTAAAAACTAAATCAATTGCTTTCCTGGCTTGTGCCCCAGATGAGTGACGTTGCCCCCTGTCCCGAGTTTTATTTAGTTTTCCGCGAATTTCTACAATAGAAGAATGTTTGAAACTTTTCTGGAAAATTACATTGTCTGTCTGACAAAAGGCGGGATTGTATAACGTTCACACGACTAGACGAATGTTCAGTGATCGCAAACCTTTGATTATATATAAGTATCGTGTTTCAAATGTGCTGTTCCTCGAGGTGGAACATAAATTTCAATTAAGTTAAATCGGGATCTCCTTAACTTGATACTTACGTACGAACGATTAATGTGCGTTGAGTATTTATAGGCATAATGGCTCCAATTTTCACGTTTTCTTTCTTGAAATTATACAGTAGCGATAGAAAACGAAGGAAATGAGCGAAGGGCATCCGATAAGAAAAAAAAGTTACACGAAAACGAACGGAAACCGGAATACATAATGTATTTACTTTGGCGCAGAAAACGGTGCGAGACACTCGACGAAGTTCGTTGATAATCGCGAAATAAATTAGGATAAACGATGTCAAAGCAACACGTTACACGCAATTACGAAGTATCAGGAATTAGTGCAAGAATCTCGACATCTGCACACAATATGTTTGTATTTCACACGCGTTCATTCGCACCACTTTCCGTTTCACACTACTATGTTTTTGTAAGTCGTAATACTAGGGTTAGATAATAAGACGTTTTACTGTCATACACACCTCTTGTTTCTGTAACCGATTCTCATGATAAGTTTGATATATTGCCGAGATAACATCGACATGCTTTGAGAATTCGGTTGCACTTATGCAACGGCATGTTCAAAAATCCAATTAAAACTTTTAATGAGATTTTAATGGATTATGTTAAGAACAGCGTTAAAACATGATGAGAGTATCTAAGAAGCAGATATTAAATTAACTTTACATGAAGACATCAGTTTAGTACATGAGTTTAAGTTTGCTCTTGCAGAATCGCTGTGGGAAATTAAATTCAAGTGAACAGTTAATTTCCAAACATCTAAAAAATAAGTAGCACTCAGAATGTGAATAGTCTTACAATGGTAGCAGAACACATCACCGACACCTGGCATGTGACTTAGTGGATTCTTGTACTCTTGATAAGATTAGAGTTAGCGTTGCAACTCCTTAAATGGCTGAAGAGTTTTGTAGAGAAGAAGTTTGTATTATTTTAAGATTTTTAAATTTTATTCTGTGGAAAAAGTAGTATATATATTTGTTAAGCTACACACCGATCATTCCCTTCCGTGATATTGGCACTATTGCCTTGTCTCTCTCTCACAAAAGGCACGCACCTTCAACACAATCTCTCTTGCACTGTTTCTAAATGACTTTGGCAGGGGTTATCTTGCGGTAAACGGTGTGTTTAGGCATTTTGTATAGGTACTACTGTTTGTTTTCCTAAATAAAAATGTCCGGACCAATTTTGTAATTGATATACAAGTACAAGACATAGAAATGCGGGTAACGTTATTATTTACCAACAAATATTGATCTCTGAGTCAATAGGCAAGAAACCAACCTCTACAATATTCGCAAAATGTAAAAAAAATGAATAATAAGCCCATGTCAACGCAATAAGCAATCACGCGAGATATTTCGCTAGGTTCCCGATATCCTTGGCACAGTTCTGGACCACCCACGTTGCCTCCCACTGCACGCAAACTCGCAACTATTGTTTTATACTCGAATACTCAGTAGATTTTAGTCCTTCCGACTAATCTAAAGTAAGTATTTGCGAACTAGGCTTGCGACACTGCAATATTATTGATATTGATATTGCAAGTCTCGTTATGTCAGGTGCACTGATCGAAGAGATTCAAATAAAAAATCACAAAATACGCAATTGCTTTTACTTGTACGGCATATTTTTTCAGTTATTTTGATTTAAAAGCCAAGCTACTTTAACGATGACAGAGTTCTGAGGAAACATAAAAAAAGAAAGTCCTCCTTTTTTGAAGTTGGTTAAAAGAAGTACATTTTTCTTTTTCATTCGATCTTGGCCATTACATGTGGTAAGGAAATATTTATTTTTACAATATTATTATAATAATATACACACTATTTGCAAAACAACAGTAGAGCTCGTGTATCTATTTGGGTAAATTTAATTATTTGATATCAAAGTTTATGTTTTCTGACATACTTTTTACTGTATGAAAAAAAAATTCATTAAGATCATATGAATTGATACAGAAAACTGAATATAAACTTAATTGATATTAATATGAAAGTGATCACCGATCATATCGGGTTGCATAATAGTGCATTGTCTGAACATGTTGATTCTGATTGATCGTACTCTTGAACTGTATGTTTATCACGCTTAAGTCACGTTTTCAGTGTTAGTGGTAGTGACATAATAGGTATATGCCGACACCATAACAACTAAATTCGATAATGGTTTTTCAGGAATTTAGAAATTTTTAGGAATCTATTCAAAAAAGAAAAGATAGAGTCAGTGTGTAAAGAAAAATATTTCGAAAGAAAAAGAAATCAGATAGACCTGTGTCGGGGCACACTGCCGCTGGTTTAACATGAAACGGCTATGTCAGCAAGTTGCTTTAAGTGTTAAAAATTAAAACTCATTTCGTGACAGTCTGCTTTTCTGCCTTGGTAGGTACCCGTCAAAACGAATTATATGTCTTTAAGAGTACGAGGAAGCAGATAGCTGCTTCTTTAATAAAAATACCATAACTTAAGAGTCAAGGCCCAGATAGCCCCAGATTTATATGCTCGCCTTTACCAAAATAGCATTTGTTATCATAAACGCCTGCGCGTGAATTTGACGTGCGTGATCAATGTGATCGTACTCTATCATTCTTAAACGTACAAACAAAAGATTAACGGAGCATTTTGTCTGAAACAAATTTTTACGAAGATAAGTTACAATGTTACGTTTTGTTAGCTACCTTCTTATTTTTGAAACTGTTCAATTTGAAAAGGTTATATTTTCTTCGGCTAGTAGATGCCTTCTGTTATTATTTGTGGGTTTATAACTTGGTTAAGTTCGTGGTGGTTGGTTGGTGGTGGGTGGGTTAAGGGAAATTTAATTCGCTGGCCATCTTTCAGGCGTAGTAATACTTATGAATACCCATGAATACCTTGAAATGTGAAAACAAAAACAGCTGTTATTTACAAATATGCATTACAGTACAATCAAAATGCACTTTATATTTTTACGGATGGGAAATTATCAAATTACTTCCCCCGCCCTGGGTGGGGCGGGAGGGAGTGTCAGACCTTTACTGACTAAAACCCATCCATGTTCCTTCTTTCCGGGGGCGCGGTGTCTCTTACGAACATCCTCGGAATCAAAATGTATGGAATAACGTTTTCAGCTAATTTCACAGAAAGATGGCCAGTGAAAAAGTCTGGCAGTATTTACAATTGTGTATTTTGGAATTTAAAATATGATATTAGAACAAGTAAATTAGACTTATGGGTATAGGCTGACGCAATTGCGCCAATGTATCGAAGTTGTTACGGATATAATGGAGTTTTCCCCAAAATAAATTAACGTAGACATAAGGGGCACTCCAACGTTAACAAGCAATTGTAGGGTGGAACAGAATTGATAATAATCTCGTTACTACTACCTAAATGACATTATGCAAAATTCAATTGCAGGCAGTTTCTCCAAGATGTATTATTGTAGTGTATTGCGAGACATGGCATAACATTAAAATTTTCAATACAAGCTTAGGGCCTTATAAACAGAACCTTAGGGTATAAAATTGCTCAGTGTTTAGGATCTCCCTCATTTTGGCATGAAATTGAATAGTACATTCGCCTACGTCGTTCGGGCCCATTTTGCAAAGTCCCTTGTGTCCATAGGCGATAACGTTGTTGTTGTTCATCAACGCTAGAAGTCTTGGGTTCGATTCCCAGGTCGAGCAAAGTGTTATTGGGGTTTTCTATGAAATTCTCAGTAGCAGCTCGGAGTTAGGATTTGTGCCCGGTTAATGGCAATAGGCTCGCCCCCTATTACATGGGACCTAACCATACTGGCAAACTGTGGGTGTACATTGTTACACCTCTGCCTAACCCTTCGGAGAATACGGGCGTGATGGTGATGGTATGTTCATCAACATCAGGGGAGTTAGAAGTACATACTTTAGTTACAGTGATAACTACTTATTACAAAACATGATTTAACTTTAAACAAAATGAAACTAGTTTTGTGTTGCAAATCAATGAGTGACAACAAGTTCGGTATGCTATGGTTATCAGACATAGTTTAGCAGATAAAGCATACAGTTTGTCGCCTTTGTGTAAAGTTACAAGACAAATAATGGAATTTAATCTTTTCCTTTAAATTTTTATTTTTTTTTATTTTTTAACTGCCTTGTTGGCCTATTGGTCCTAAGCGCGACTGCTACGCTAGAGGTCTTCGGTTCGATTCCCAGGTCGAACAAAAAGCGTTCTCGAGTTTTTCTATAAATTTCTCAGTAGCAGCTCGGAGTTAGGATTTGTGCCCGGTTAATAGCAATAGGCTCGCCCCCTATTACATGGGACCTAAAAACATACCGGCGACTGTGGGTATACATTGGTACACCTTTGCCTAACCCTCTGGGGAATACAGGCGTGATGGTATGTTATGTTGATCTTTTTTCGACATTTCGTTTGCTATAACAATCCATACTGATAATATAACAAATGCGAAGACAACTCTGTTTGTCTGTTACGCTTTCACTACTCAACCACTGAACAGTGAACCGATTTTGATGAAATTTGTTTTGGTAAGTTTCAGCCCCAAGAAAGGACATAGGCTACTTTTTATTTCGCGACATCATCTGCATCCGTGAAAATCTACAATCGGACGAAGTCACGGGAAAATGCTAGTCATCATCTACTTGGCCTTTTCCCAACTATGTTGGGGTCGGCTTCCAGTCTAACCCGGTGCAGCTGAATACCAGTATTTTACATGGAGCGACTGCCTATCTGACCTCCACAACCCAGTTACTGGGCAACACGATACCTCTTGGTTAGAGTGGTTGTAAGAATTCCTGGCTTCTGACTATACATAACGACTATCAAATATCTACGAATGACAGCCGAGACCATCGGCTTTACGTGCTTCCTGAGAGACGGGAGTGTTACACTACCAACTTCCAAACTCCGGGCTGCTACTGAGCAAATCCTAATCAAAAAATCCAATAACACTTTTTGCCCGACCTGGGAATCGAACCACGGAACCAACGGGCAAAAGCTAGTAAGATTATTAAAAAAATACTTTGTTGAATGGCTATGATGAGTCTGTTAGAGATAATAGTACAACGAAAAAAATTGAATCATTAGTCATTTCCTTTCCATGATTTGTTTACACTGACTCCATATTTGACTGCAAAAGCTCATATCTGTTTAATATTTACACAAGGATTCTAATTTTAAATTAATCATATATCGCTGTGGCTGGGCACGCATCTGACCGGAAGTGGCGCGATGCGCAGCTGAGGGACCGTTTCCGGCGTCCATTACTGTCGCACTAGGTAAGACTATTAAATGAAGCGGCACGAGCATTGTTTAAACCCCTTCCTTTGGTAATTTACAATGCCACTATAATGGGGTCATTGAACAGAGATTGTGGACGGTAAATATATACTCAAAAGTTAAATGGATAAAGAACATCGCAAAGGTCAGCGATCGAATTAGGATTTATCAAAAAAAAAGGAAAATACAAAAAGCATTTCAGACGATGGCTGATCATCATATGTATGTAAAGTACATACATATGATGAAGATTGAGAAAATAGAAAAAGGGAAATGTTTTCAATATTTCCCTGAATACCCTGGTATTCAAGGTCAATCTTGAAAGACAATTGGGTAGATGACACCATTAAACAATAATTCCAAGACACAACTTCTAAAAAGTCACGGGGACGTTGCGGTCGCTTTACCGATTTAAAAATATTCTCCCGTCACACATAAAGGCAATGCTGGTTCAGCCCCTTATCCTCCCCATAATTGATTATGGCGATGTGTGTTACTATGACCTGAATGCAGATCTTCTCAATAAACTTGACCGACTTCTTAATAACTGCATTCGATTCGTATTTAATATCCGTAAATATGACCATGTGTCCGCACATCGGTCGCTCTTAAAATGGTTGCCCATCAGACAGCGCAGGGCGTTAAGGGCCTTGACTACTTTGTTCTCTCTTCTAGACAAACCTAGTTCTCCTTCCTATCTGACTTCTCACTTCCAATACTTGTGCTCTGCGCACAGTAAGCATCTTCGCTCCTCCAATAATCGTCTTCTACGATGTCCTTCTCACCGCTCTGGTTTTCTTAAATCTTCTTTTCTTGTCCAGGCGGTTTTCCTTTGGAATGCGCTTCCTCAGAATATCAGGATGGCTACCAGTCGTTTCATATTCAAAGTAAAAGCTCGTGAACACTTGCTTATGAAGTTGGCAGACTCGTCTCACAATTAGTTTCTTATATTTCTCCACCTATGTATTTTTTGGCTTTCTCTACTCTGTATATTTTGTTTGTATGTATGTATACATGTATTTATTATATTTTATTCCTGGAAACTTTCTGTTTCTTGCACCTACTATGTTTTGTCTCTGCATCACCCTAAGGTTGACTGGTCGAAAATGCCAAAGGCATTAAGTCCGCCTTTGTACAATGTATTATTTACATTATGTGCAAAAAGTTTTAATAAATAAATAAACTTCTCTAAAAAAGTACTTTGTTTTACCCTCGGAAAACTAATTAATTTTTAAATAACTATAAAATTAAAGTTTTAGTAGCCTTGAAATCAATTAATAGTTATCGAATTGAGATGTCCAAAAAAGTGACGTCATAGTTTAGTATTGTCATACAAAATCTATGGAGGAATCGCGTATTGACAACTCATAAAAAGTATGTCAATTGATTAGTGGTGTCATCTACCCAATTGGCCTTACTAAGGACTGTTGTCTTCCCCAATTACCAGGTTATGAAGGTCCGATAGGCAATGCCTCTAAGTATGGTATTTAACAGCAGACTGGAAGCTAACCCCAACTTAGTAGGAAAAGGCTAGCAGATGATAAGTTTTCAAGGTCAATCCATTATATTTCCGGAATAACATAAATAGTCATCAATGCATAAAAGTTATAAATACGGAATGATGTGAAAGTGTTGGTCAGTGCTAAATATTGCAAGTAAACAAAACTTATATTGGGATCTGGCAGTACGCCAGCATGACCTTGCATCATTCAGAATAGATTATGATCAAAAAATGTATGTTAGTTCAAATAAAGGTTGCATTGTTTCGTAAGTTAGGACTTTTTGAATTTCAAGTTTACTTTTTTGTGTGCAGGATACCGCTTTTATGCTTATTTTTTTTGGCCATTGTGCTTGTACTATTCTAAAAACGTAATTTAATTACTCTGTTTTGGTTTTGGAATAATCTAAAATGTCAGTTTTTCAGAAACCGATTAATATTATTATAAAATAACTAACTATTATTTATTTATTTATAAATTTCTATTTCAGGAAAACTAACATTAAATTAATATTCATTTTTCATTCCTCTATAGCCGCATTAATTTCATTTTTTAAAAGCTATTTTTCTTAATGACAAATAATAGATTATATTCAATTTTTCCGTTATTTTAGTCACCTGTAAATTCTTATAATAGCAGAATGTCTCACACGCACATTTAATTTCTTACTTAATCGAAAAAGTAATTAATTTCAAATACTTTGTTTCTTAAATGAATCATCCTCCATTAGTCGCTTACTCATATTGCGGTATATTGACGGAGATTTATTGGTAGTTTTGTTCATGTAAGTTATAACCACAAAGTGGGTAATTCAAAGAAGTATATAATTTTCCTGAAACATTATGTTACAGGTACAACGTCATGTCAAACCTAAGCAATGTTTTGGTATAAATATGAAAATATAAATAAATTGGACAAGTTTTAATTATATGTTCAACATTATTACACGAAATACAATGAATATAATTTTATACAAAACAATTTTAACTGCCTCGGTAGCTTAGTGGTCCTAAGCGCGACTGCTACGCCAGAGGTCTTGGGTTCGATTCCCAGGTCGAGCAAAAAGTTTTATTGGGTTTTTCTATGAAATTCTCAGTGACAGCTCGGAGTTAGGATTTGTGCCCGGTTAATGGTAATAGGCTCACCCCTATTACATGGGACCTAAACGTACCGGCGAACTGTGGGTGGTACGTATGTATATTGTTACACCTCTGCCTAACCCTTCGGGGAATACAGGCGTGATGGTATGTTATGTATGTAATTTTATACATAGTGACCATACTATGCTAACAGCCGGAGGAAAATGCGCCAAATAGTTAATTAAAATTTAATTACTTTGTTATTATTTTTAAAAAGAACAATCCTAAACATGACTGCTAACAATGTTTTATTTTTGGAACATCAACAGGATATTCTGTCCTAGAATAATATTTTAATGAACGGATAATAATGTAGCTTGAGTAAACTGTAGTGATTGATTAACTTAAATATCATCAACTAATCGTAGAAGCTGACGCGCACTTGACTATCTGCCTCATTAATTTTTCGTTCGAGAAATCGTAATAAGTTGTATTGTAAAACAGGGCACTTTTCAGCAGGTGAGTCCGTCAAGCAATATTTAAACGGAAGTTGATGTAACCCATTGAGCAATGATAAGTATGAACAATATCCGATGACATAGGTACGTGATAAACTTCCAATTACACGCTACAGTTTTCTGAGAAAATTGTCTCAGTAATAAGGAATCGCATGAATGGGCTCACGTGACTCATTCATTTGTTTGTACTTTATATGATATTGGTAGTAAACTACGATGTCACAAGGATCTTGAACTTTAAGACGACATTAAATTAGGTCGATTATGAAAAATCATCTGGCTTTCAGGTGCAGCTAATGAAACTGGATAATCAGTTTTCATAGGTTCTGACTAAGCAGCTTCTGAAGAGTCTTTGAAGGAATGGCTTCACGTATAGGATTAACAGGTAATTGCGCAGGTAATTTAAGTTGTTAACCTAGATTTACAGGATCAGCAGAGTAAATAATGTAGTAATGAAAGGTCAAAGTAAAAAGAAAATATCACTGACCTTATAGTTGAGACCTTGGACGTCTTCCTCCAACGAGACATCGGAGTACATGTCGTCGGCTGGTTCCCCGCCCGAGCCGCAGCCCGACGAGTTAAATGATGACGACCGGTATAATTGGCTGAAACAATGTCACTCTTCATTAAAGCATCACTTTATTAGACGAGCATTTCATTATTCAAATTCTACTCATTGAATTTAACAGATGTAAGATAACTTTACACTGACAACGACACCTGTTACGATCTATTCGAACTTTTTAGCCCCATCTATGTTCGTTTGTTGTAACTTTTACTATTGTTTGTAGTGCGTAATACACGCGTGGCTTGCTAGATGGCGCTACTTTTGATTCGTGAATCAACGGCTAGGTGACGCTAGTGGATCGGATTGTTTTTATGGTTTTGATTATTTTATATACGAATTTAGTTATGAAAGATTAAAGTGGCATACCTAGCTAAGACATTGGAGCCGAGTTGTCGCTTCCCAGAGCTGAAACAAATAAACATACCATTAAATATGCGAATATACTTTACAATTAACTATAACTGTTTTTGGGTGTTTTAAGAATCCAAGCAAAAAAAATTAATGATGTTGTCGTAAAGTAATTAAACGGATGAAAAATAAATCCGGGTTTTAAAAGAAAAAAAAAACACATTATTGTTTTTTTTTTCGTATTCGCTGAGAATTTAAGATTACAACGACGCTAAATATGGCGACGAAGGTTACAACCTAAAAAAAACTACTTTATATATGACAGGAATAAAATAATTATATAATTTTATAGGTTAAAAATAACACGTTAAAAACAAAATACATGTAGTACCACTTCTTTACAATATGAAATGAAATTCACATCAAATCAATTTACAGCAATTGTATATCTTGCTATGCGATTAACAGTACAAGTGTAGCGTCTCCCAAGTAAATCGTCCGTAACCCGAGCGTTCCACCCTATATAACTAATACCTACTTAATGAGCAGTATTAACTAAAGTCACGTTCTTCGCAAGTACAATCACGGTAAAAGTATGTAGGCCCATATCGCGGCACGAGTGTTGCATAGCAAGTAAGTACATGGTAATATACTAACGAATACTTAGTTAATTAAGTTACTTAGTCTATGTCCGGTATATTTAACACACTTTTCATGGTAACTATGTTAACAAGAGATTGAATTTTATTATAATACTGTCCTCGACTTCGTCGTTTTTTTTTTACCCGCGTTAAGTTACGTCTTTGGTTACTGCTCCGCTCCCGTGAGTCGTAGCGTGATGATAAATAGCTTATACTATGCCTAATGAATCTGGCTATCATATACAAACATTTTTTCCAATCCGACTGTTAGTTTCAGAGACTAGCGCATTTAAACAAACAGAAAAACAAGATACTCGTCCTCTTTATTATATTAGTATAGATAATTTTCTATTTTCCATTTTCAGAAGCTCCTGTCTTGGAAAGTATCTTTGACATTCGTTACGGGTAGTCATGTAAAATACTGATATTCAGTTGCCAGTGCCTCGGTTGTAAAAAAAACCGACGTCAATATATTTCGAAAAACATCTAAAAGCATGCCTGATGATGATCGCACCTCGTTGAAATGGACACTTTGTATTGTTACATTTCTAGAATGACGTGAATTAGGGGTGTCTGTCTGTCCGCCTGTCACAGCAATGTATCTTTTCATATATAATAGGGAGACACTTAAAATTTTCGCAGCGTATATGACAATGGTCGGAAAACAAGAAAAAGTGTAAAGTCGTAAAAAAAGTGTTTATATGTAAGAATGTAGTGTTAATGTACGGTGGTGCGCAACCCTACGTGTCTGGTTTTTTGTTTGAATATTCACTTTATTCAGTCAGAGCCAACTGATTGAAAGTTAAAGACTCGTGCATTTGCCTTCTTGAGAAATAAAGAAGAAATAGCCCATATCGTGTCACGACAACTGCATGACAAACACTGGTAGTTACATGTTAATACGATAGCGTCAAGCAATTAACTAGACTGGACGCATATCCGGAATTCTCCAACTGCGGTAGAAAGAAGGAAATAGTTTAATATGGATGTGGGTAACGCTCGTCAAGCAATTAGTTCATATGATACGACGTGTGCCAGCGTTACGTGAGCAACCATTGTGAGATTTTTTGCAAGATAACTTTGATGCTGAATGACTAATGTTCCTAATTATGTGATACGAGTGTTCTTATAAAACACTGCTCAAATATTGAACTATTGTTATGTAGTGCAAATCTGATCTGTAGGCGTAGTAAAAACTCCCTTACGTAAAAATATTCGCTTCGAGTAAATTTTCAAATGGAAATACGACTTTCATAAAGTATTTTGATTTAATTTTCAACGATACTAGCTATATACCCCACGGTGTCACCCGCGTTCAGTTACGTCTTTGGTTACTACTCCGCTCCGGTTGGTCGTGGCGCGATTTTCTATACGCATAATCCGTATAAAAGTTCTTCTTGACCTTGAATTGATGAAAAGCGCATTAAAATCCACCATCATACCATCACGCCTGTATTCCCCAAAGGGTTAGGCAGAGGTGTAACAATGTACACACACAGTTCGCCGGCGAGCCTATTGCCGTTAACCGGGCACAAATCCAAACTCCGACCTGCTAATGAGAAGTTCATAGAAAAACCCAATAACACTTTTTGCTCGATCTGGGAATCGAATCCAAGACCTCTAGCATAGTAGTCGCGCTTAGGACCACTAGGCTAACGAGGTAGTTATTAAAATCCGTTGAGTAGTTTCAAAGATCTAGGCGTACAGAGGGCCAGACGAGGGGAAACGGCTTTGTTGTTATTGTACGTAGAAAAGCGCAATGAGTGTCGCCCATTCAGATAAATAAAGCCATTCCATCAAATAAAATATTTTAATGGGCTATTTCTAATTCGAAGAATCAATAGAAGTTAGTTAGTTTTACTGCGGGCGCCAAGTAAACGTTAAATAATTGTTGGCCCTCTGAATCTTTTTGCGGTCTATTTGTGAAAGGTCAGTCCACCAACATTCAGATTTTCTTTGTTTTGTAATTATATTTTATGGACATATCTCACAAGGTAACACGTCGTGACTCAGTAAAATTTTATTGAATTTTCAAAACTTTTTACAATCAGATTCAGGTAAATGCTGACGCATTTCCGTTTCCTCTAAAAACTAATTGAGACACGTGGGCTGTTAGCACATACAAATAACCATTTAATTAGTCAGTGGGTAATTGTTTTATTTTAACAGTTAAAATAATAGACTTTGAATGGCATATCGACCTTCTGTAACGCACAACGCTTGCATCATTTAGGTCATCCGTTCGCGGTGCTGAGTGTAAGCCAATAGCAATTTTGGACAATCTTGTTTTGAAACTTTATGATTTAGTCCATAATTATTCCATATTGCGATTGAAGTTTTCATCAATGCAGTAATGCAAGAATACAATTTCTAATTTTTATAGCGCTCGTTGGAACAGGTCCAAGATCAGTAAACCAACTAAGTACACCTGGAGGATTGTGGTCAAAGTATCAATGATTATTGTCTTAGAGTACGCTTAAGTCTACGTGAGCGAAGCTGCGGGCACAGCTAGCGACAATAAATTTTTAGCATCTTTAAAATACTTAATTAAAGATTAGGGAACAAAGTGCACCTTTGTTCAAAGAGTAAGCATGGTACGGAGTTTCTTGCCAGTGCAACTAGATTACATTTTTTCATTGGAATAAATAATTTGACTTAGACTTTAGGATTTTCTGTAACGTTATTATTTATAAAAAAATAGAACTCTTTTCTAGACGGATACTGATATTTCGAATTATGAATTCGTAGCAGGCAGCTACGGCCGCTACGAGCCAATGAAATTTGCGTTACCAATTTCTATAATAAAACAAACTTTTTCTTTTCTCAAACTGCTTCGTTGGCCTAGTGGTCCTAAGCGCGACTGCTACGATAGAGGTCTTGGGTTCGATTCCCAGGTCGAGCAAAAAGTGTTATTGGATTTTTCTATGAAATTCTCAGTAGCAGCTCGGAGTTAGGATTTGTGCCCGGTTAATGGCAATAGGCTCGCCCCTTATTACATGGGACCTAAATATACCGGCGAACTGTGGGTGTACATTGTTTCACCTCTGCCTAACCCTTCGGGGAATACAGGCGTGATGGTATATTTTTATTTTTATTTTCTCAAACTTATCCCCCAACGTGTTTCAGAAAAGAAAAAGTCTGTTTTTTGTCCGTCATACATAAAATATTTTCTAAAATAGTCTTATTTTTATCAAATTAATTTTCGCGTTTTGAAGTTTAAAAGATTTGGTAAAACAGCGTTGCAATTGGCTAAAACCGTAAAAAATATTTGGATTGAATTTCATGCACTAAAGGATGTCTTGTAAAAGTATCACATTACAGCAATATGCATTAAGTTCACGATATCCATGATTTGTCAAGTGTATCATAAGCAAGCAGCCAGGACGTCCGTGGGGAGTGTCGGAGAAATCAGCAACGACAAATGAAACATGGGTGCGCGTACGCCGTGAAATTGTGCAAGAAAGTGACGAGCTGCCTACCAACCTGCCAGCGTAATGATCATCAATTGGTCACTGATATATAAATAATATACGTGCAATCGCAATGCAACTTTGCTCACAAAATTATCTAACACGATGAAAGTTACAATGCCGGCTAGTTGTAAAAAACCGGCCAAGTACAATCGGATTTCCACACGAAGGGTTCCGTATGATACAATATTAGGTAAATACTGCATACAAAAACACGTTTCTTGGAACTCCTTAAATTTTTATATTTATTTCATTTTTATTATTTGTTGTAATTGAAAATTTCAAGTGTCTATTCATTACTGTGCAAAAGATACAGCCCTGTGACAGACGGACAGACAGACAGCGGAATTTTAGTAATAAGGTCCCGAATGACATCCTATGATACTAAACCCTCAAAAAGAGCTGGAGTTGTTTATACATTGTCGCTGAGTTATATAAATATCTTTATGTTAAAGAGGTCTGAATTATATTAACAAGAATGCCGGGACGAGTTAGATAACTCTTAAAAAAATGGCAAAGAGTACAAATTGGCTAGACACTGTGCTTGAAGAAGAAATTGGCTAGTCCCCGTAGTGTCTGGGCAATTTGTGCTTTTTATGGGCAACTTTATTAAGCTACTGAAAAAAATAAATAGGTTAGATACCAATTGCGTGTTTATGACGAATTTAAAGAATTATCACGCCTGATTAATTAAATGGGCGTACAATCTTAGGATGATTGTGAATACTGTGAAAAGGTATTGTAATCATTTTAAGTTTAACAGTTGTATAAGCGATGAACATAATCAATTGAACACGCGTTTTAATAATCTTGCATTATGTAATAGGTAATTTTGGGGGTAGAAATTACTTAACTTGCTTAAACTAAGGTAAGGTAATTCCATTTATTGGAAAATTAAGCGTTTTATTATTCCTACCGACCACAATAGACACTTGTTGATTATCTATTTATTATATTACATAAACCAAAATGTTCAATTCTGACTAGGTAGCCTATAGAGTACTTTGCCAGGAATTTAAACTTGTTTAGGACGGACTGAACCCTTTATTGGTAAAATTGAAGTCAGTCTATAAAACAGATCGTAGGCATCCGTAGGTTAAAATTTGTAATTCTTAGAAAGTCGGCGACTGGCACTTTCATTATCTAAAACACAAGATTAAAAAATTTAAGTAACCCCAGTCAGAAGAATAAAAATCCCTACCGCAGCTAACAACAGAGCTGAGAACTTTGAAACCGCTGAACCGATTTCCATCAAAAATAGCTAAGAATACTCCCGACTAATAAACCTTTCAAACTAAATCAAAATCGGTTCATGCGTTCAGGAGCTACGATGCCATAGACAGACACACACACACAGACACGTCAAACTTATAAAACCCCGTCGTTTTTGCGTCGGGGGTTAAAAAGTAAACATCAATAAAACATTTACCGGCCGGTTTATTTAGTAAAAACCTTCCTGGATGAATTTACGTTTATTTAGATTACCTGTTATTCCCGAGGATCACAGGTGGGATTAGGTACAGTTCACCTAAAGTTCACTTTACCAAAGTTTACCGAGTGAGATTTTTGCAGAATAATACTACTGGATAATGATATTATTCAGCTATTCTCCTTGAAACAGTGGTTCTTGCATTTGACTTTGGTCTAAATTGTAGTGGCGTTCATGACTAATATAAAGCGTGGGGTTACAATTTTGAAGGCTCCATACAAATCGCTACATACCTACTTGTATTTACACGAATAGGTACATAAACGATTATATTTCGTAATACATAATTTGTGGGAAATAGAAGATGTTGCACAATGTGTCTTGGACACAATCTTGTTTGGTTGTAACTTGTGCCTTAATAGTAGATGTTTAAGGTCAAATTTTTATGCGTTACGTATTAGGGCCAATTCAGAAGTGCTCGCGGCTTCGATCACGTGACTGTGTGTATTTTTTGCATTAATTCATGGAAACTTGAAGTCGTAGTATATTTATAAAAAATAATAATCCACTGTTAGGAAGTAGTTCTTGCCGTGTCGACGGCGCGTTCGTGTTCCACGCGCGCCACAAAGAGATGTCAGCATATGGAAGGGGCCACTGAGGGCCGATGCCTGCCGGGGCTGCGGGTTGTTCGTAAGAGATACCGCGCCCCCGGAACGCAAAGGGCACTAGAAGGAACATGGGTGGGTTTTAGTCAGTAAAAGTCTGACACTCCCTCCCCCGCCCAGGGCGAGAGAAGTTATTTGATGATTTCCCACCCACCAAAAAAAAAAAAAAAAAAGGAAGTAGTTCTTGTTAAAATTTTAAAACTTGTGATTATTTTTTTGTTATATTTTTTTGTCTTGACAAGTATGACTCTTAACGATTAGGTACCTACCGAAAGGACGGCCTGAATGTCGGTATTTTTTTGCACTGAAGTAGGACAATAGATTAGATAGATACACTTTAAGTTCAAGAAGAAGCAATAAAGCATTGGACACAAAATCTGCAAGAAAACTTCGCTCTTCCAATTCCTATTAGCTGGAAATCGATGCTAAAAGTTACCTCTGTCCTCGTCCAGTGACCAATTTAAAGCAAGTCCACCACCTACGTTATTTTGTACAGAAATCGCCAAAAAAGTAAATTGTTGCTGTAATCACCCGGCGGCCGTCACCGGTGGCAATGAGTCCCCAATTGACTGCTTAGAATTACGTGAAGTGACAATTGAAAATATTAGTGTCAACCGTTTTGTTCCTGGCACTCCATATGAGAATTCTAGCTGGTTCAAACACGCAATGTAGATAGTATAAATTTAGCACATCTACATTGGGACTTCAAATAATACTAATAAAAGGTTCACATTTCGATCTAACTTCGATAAATGCGAAAGTTGGGATGAATGGATGTATGTTTGTTACTTAATCACGCCAGAATGGCTAAACGGATCTGGATGAAATTTGGCACAGTGATAGATTATAGTATGGAACAGCACATAGGCTACATTATACCCTAGAAAAATGTACGGTTACCGTGGGATAATTTGGAACGTTTGGCTTCATTTTAAAATCTATGCAAACGAAGTCGAGGGCAGGACCTGTAATATGTAACTAACCAAATCGTGCATGATGCATCAAATCGATATCGCTATTGGGTTACAGGGATCGATATCAATAATCTGCCTCATGTGGACAGGATACCACTAAATAAAAACATTGCCTGATATACATTACAATGAGTACTATATTAGAGAGTGCCATAGCTAAAAACACAATGCTGTGGCCAGCAATAAAATACTCCTGCGTACACATTGTTGTACTGTTGTATTTGTTGGGACAATAAAACATCAGCCCAACGTCGGATTACGTCATTATCGCGCTATAACAGATTCTGTTTTTGCTACATTAGAAAAAGTGCTGTAATGTAAATAAAATTCGCCTGTCTTTTGTTATAATCAACTCTCTAAACTTGTTTACTTGAGCAGTCAATCAAAGTTTATGTTTCGAGAACGCATTATTCTCGGCTCATTTAACCAAAAGAATTTAAAGTTTAGACTGATCTCCAATATTCATGCATCAATTTCTTAAAACAGTCAATTTTTATTGTATGTATAATTTGTGTTTAAAGTTATGTCCGAACAGATCAGATGCTCATCAAATTATTGTAAACAATAAAAATTTAAATATTCCAACCTGTAGGGTCGCTTTCTGTAATGCATGTAAACACCGTTCCGCTCCAGCTTAACAAATAAATAATAGTAACGATTAAAAACAGCAAATCCGGTCACATGGAACACGACACTCGATTTTTAAATCACATCACTTCATTCGACACTACACAGACAAGAAAAATAAACATTACTGTTGAAAAAAGAATAAAAAAAGAAAAATGTGTTCGAAATTTGAAAAGGCACGCAGCGTGCGCGAAGGCGTCGCGTTCGGTATATTCGTGCGAGCAGCCACGATGTACTGACGCATCAACAAACGCAGCGGTGGACCGGTCAGCGAATACACAGCGAGGTATGAATTATCCACAATAAACCAGACAATGGCTGGCGAAACACTCGCTGTTATTAAATTATTTAGTAGCTCGCGGCGGTGGACGGACGGACTAATGGCTGCTAGTAATTTAGTCAACCGCGTCGATACCGAAGGGTATGCTAATGAAACTCATTCAACATTTGCATCTTCATCCGTTTCTGCATTTGTGTCAAAGAATTCATTGCCTCTAATGTAATGTGCGTACTACGCCATTTTTATTTATTTTCAATTTTAGCAATGGAATCAACCAATAAAGACTTAAAAAGGATTCTTTTCTCATTTGTGCCACTGTATGTAGTAAATCTCTTCGAAATAGAACACGAGTATTTAATACTAGCTTCTGCCAGCGACTACGTTCGCGTGGTTTTTTCACCCGCTTAAGTTACGTCCTTGGTTACTACTATTCTCCCGTGTGTCGTAGCGGGATGTTATATGGCTTATAGCCTTCCTCAATAAATGGACTATCCAACACAAAAAGAATTATCTAATTCGAACCAGCAATTCCTGAGATTAGCGTGTTCAAACAAACAAACATACTCTTCAGCTTTATAATATTAGTATAGATTTTACTGTTGAAATGGGTTTCACAGGGAAAGTTTAGTATAATGACGGGTATATGACCCCCTTGACAGGCGCAGGTGACTAAATCGCCAGACTGTACCTATTATGGCTGTTAAAGACATCTCCACAGTTTTGAGAACAACGGGAAACAACGATAGTTATGAAGAATATTATTATCTAAATAGTCTCTTACGTAGGTCCAGTTTAAGAAGATAACAAAACCGTATTATTTTCAGAATATCATAAACAAATGAACACTAAATTGTGTGTTATTAAAGACATTGCATGTAGCACTACTTGTACTACTGTAGATAGTTCTGTAAACGTCGGTAAAATAACAGGGTACATAGACACGAACAGTTACACTGCGCAATACAATACAATTACAGTAGAACATGTTACTGCATTTTCTATAAAATGTAAGGTATCCTAGCCAGATCATTTTGTTAGCGAACATTTTTCATTTAGAAACGATTCACATATCACAACACATCAGTCCAGGGGACTTTCTTGACAGCATGCTTCTTATAAAAGTAGTCTAGTCATAAATATCTTGGTCAATAAGTCATTAAAATCAATGTTTTGTACGTAGGTTTTTTTTTTTTTTTTTTTTTTTGGTGGGTGCGAAATCATCAAATAACTTCTCCCGCCCTGGGCGGGGCGGGAGAGAGTGTCAGACTTTTACTGAGTAAAACCCACCCATGTTCCTTCTTGTGCCCTTTGCGTTCCGGGGGCGCGGTATCTCTTGCGAACAACCCGCAGCTTGTACGTAGGATAAGATCATATAAAAATAATGCATGATTCTAGGCTCGCACAAAATTTAGAAGCCGTTATAATTTAAAATTAAGTTATTTGATGGGAAACTAACCACACCTAATACGTGGTACCTTAATCGTATCTATATTGTTTATTTAAGCCTAAAAAATATCTACTACTTTTGTATAGAGCGGTCTGTTGGACAATCTCCTTAACTGCTTCAGTTGTCATGTGTAATTAAACTTCTGTTGTTCACAATTCTCTTTGCGTTTTGTGACAAATAACAGTCATTGCATCATCGCGGACGACTACCACCGTTTTATTGTTCCGAATGACCACTGCAGTACGAACTTTGATTCCATTGCTATTACTTTTCTCATCCCAAGTTTTAATAGGACCGTAAATTATCGAGGGGTCTTTATAATTTGGTCGTATTTTGCTATTTTCTTCTGAATGATATCCCACGACTCGCACTACGTTACGAGCGTCTGGTTTCAAGGTATTTAGATAAAAAACTTAAGTGGTATGATGCGTGACTGCGCTAGTAAGGCTAGGAAGCAGAATTGAATTATGCAGGTAAATCATTATTTTCTCAGCATTGTTACTCTAACAAATGTTGACTCTTGAACCTATTAGAGCATAGGTATTATTTTTATCTGTGTTTTATTATAATTTTCCTGCTATAAATATAATTACCTACCGAGCTAGATATACAGGATAATTACAAATGCCTAAGTTATCGGGATAATCGCTGTGAGCGTATCGTGATTGCGAAAATACTATTTATGAAACTCACTTTTACAGTAATAGGTATGTAGCTAGATTGTAGATGGTACGCACACTGGATATTATACACTAATTGGATATTACGCACACGGAGACTGCGTTTCTCATTATCGTGTTATGGAAATACCATCCGTAACAGCTGGTGTTAGAATCTATAAAATTACTGGAAGATAATGTGCCTGTAAATTATGAAGTGGAATGAATTTGTGAGCTGGTGAAATAGAAAATGATTGATTGTTTTTTTTTCTTTTTCTTTCGCATTTTAATTAGTGGACCAGCTGGTTTTGGACTGGATTTAAAATTAATTGACATACTGTTTTTATGGTTTGCCAAACCTGTTGTAAATATTTTCAATAGAAACACAGGTTGATTAGGTGGTCAACGGAAGAGCGAAGTGAAATTGTAAAAAGTTTACCAAACCCTAATTAAAAATTCTAAGGATTCCCAATTTAACAAATGACTTGTAATCAATTTTTCGATTAAATTAATTTGCGGATTATCGTTCTACAAAAGTAATTGCCGATGTTCGTTAGTTATTATGTGTGCGTTATGAGTATAAATAATCGTAGTGCGGCGCGTGCGCCGTTGGGCAACCACGGAACGCTGCCAGCCGGAACGGGACAGTTCACTTTCTTGGTGAGAATTCGAACTCGCGAATCTGACTGTGGAACTAACATTGCGCCCCAAATTTTCTAATTATTTAACTGTGCAGTTATTGAAGTAATTAGCTAATTAACACATTTTTTATTTTGATAAGTACTTAATTATAATGCTAATGATTGAGTAAAACTGTTACGATTTACTCATGAATGCGATAAAAAATTGGTATCAATGTGCAAGGCAAAGAAGTGAATGCAAATTTGTTCATGGAATCATTACCTTAACAATAAATTGCACAATAATAATATTTTCCCGACGGAATTTCGGTCATAGCAACAAATCCCAATGGAAACTATTCAGGCACGCAGTAGATACTGTATTGCATGACTGTGAGCGCAAAAGTCGATGCCTCTTTCCTCACTATCTTACAGTCCCATGAAAGGGCAATCCTACACGACCGGAAAGAGATCAACCGCAGGACTATCGATTCTTCGTTCTTAAAAATCAATCAATAAATTTGTTATTTACTGTCTTCTGCCGGCGAGTTCGTCGGCGTAGATTTTAATATTAAGTCAAATTCAAAATTATTCTTCGTCAATACAGAAACTGAAAAGCAAATCCACTAAACTTATGTGTTAACCTAAATCAACAAGAGACGTCACATACAAATTTATTTATAAACTAGCTGTTGCCCGCGACTTCGTTCGCGTTCACTATTTTATTGGTTTCAATTTTGTTTTCGCATATAAACCTCTTTTTTTTTTAATATAAGTAAATAATTTTTTTAAATAAAAATAGCCTTAGTTACTTCTTATAACATCAGTTATCTGCGAGTGAAAGTCCCGTGAAAATCAGTCCAGCCGTTTCGGAGATAAGCCGGAACAAACAGACAGACAAAATTCTTAAAAATTGATATTTTTTATGTTATATACGTCCATATGACGCTGACCCGTGCGCTGCGCATTCTCAACACGGTAGCGGATATGACAGATATATTCACCTGTACACTGAGAGAGTTCACAAGGGCCACGTACTGTGTAGTACGTAAGATTTAATAATTATTAATAATTAGGTCAAATAATTTTACTTTGTCGCATTAGATTTAATCTGTAATGCCAAAGAAAACTTGTGTGGTAAATAAATAAATATGCGTTTAGTGAAAAGCTTGTAATTTGAAATTACAAACAGACCCTTCAATTTTATTTATTTGTAAAGATACTAATAACCCAAATTCAGATGCACCAATAAAGGCTAGTAAAAGTTAGCGTTACAATTGCAATATTTAGCATTGGGTTTCTAACCACAGTTATTGCCGACCAGTGCAGAGTGGTGCAACCGCTACCATTTACATTATTGTTTAGGAAACGTTAGGAAGTTACGCAAACCTGTCACTGGGTTAATTTTTACTAAGAATACGGTAGTACTAGCTTTTGCTCGCGACCCCCTCCGCATGAATTTTCTGATGGATCTCTTTTTTTTTTAATTTTTAAAATATTATAAAGAAAAAAGATTTTTTTGTTTGTTTGTTTGTAACGAATAGGCTCCGGAACTACTGGACCGATTTCAACCATTTTTTCACCAATAGATAGCTCCATTATTCCTGAGTAACATAGGCTATATAACATCACGCTATGACCCACGGGAGCGGAGCAGTAACAAAAGATATAACTTAACGCGGGTGAAATAAGCCACGCGGGCGAAGTCGCGGGCAGGTCGCTAGTAATTAATAAAATAGCCTATAGCGGGATAACGTAGCTTCTTATTAGCTAAAGAATTTTCAAAATCGGACTAGAAGTTCCAGAGAGCGCGACCAACAAACAATGAAACAAATTCTTCAGCTTTATAATGATACAATATTATTATTAATGCGAAGATTGGATGGATGTTTGTTATTAAATCAAGCCAGAACGGCAACACGAAACTAGATGGGGACAGAGATAGATTTTAGTCTGAAATAGTACAAAGTTTACTTTAAACCCGAAAAAATGTACGGGTACCGCCCTGTGGGACAATACAACAACCTTAACGCAGAAAAAGTCGCGGGAAGATGCTAGTTAAAATGGATTGTACCTTATGTGTTTTTTCAGATGTTAATCTGATTAAAACGGAAGTGTAAGAATTATCAAGTTATTTTTTTCTCACCTTAATAACAGCATGATAATTACTGGTGATAAAAGTTCCAATTAATGCGGATACAAAGACCATTTTTCTGAACGGACATAGACATAATTTTCAAAATTATATAGGTTTCATAACTATTCTTTTGTCCGTCGTGCACGCTAGTCTACGTAATGCTTTGTAGGATGGTATTGTCGTTTATTTTACGGACATTATAAAAAGTAAGAGGTTTTACCTATTTTACTACTTACCACTGTTTCATTGTATAATATAACATTGTCGATAACGATGCGTAGTTAGTTAGGTAGTAGTTTTTCATTAACTATGCTGAACTATTACATAAAATACGAATTGCATGAATATTATTTTATTATAGAGTGTTGAAACTGTAGAATAAGTAAGGTTTTTTTGTTATAACGCTTAACTATTACTTCCGCGTAGATCATCATAATTTGTCTTGCCTTTTCCCAACTATGTTGGAGTCGGCTTCCAGTATAACCGGATGCAGTTGAAAACTTGTATTTTACATGGAACGATTGCCTATCTGACCTCCACAACCCATTTACTGGGTAACACGATAACGTCTCTCTGAATATCCGTAACGACTTTGAAGATCTACGAATGACAGCCGTGACCAACGGTTTTTACATGCTTTCCAAGGCACAGGGGTATCACAAAATCAAATTCAAATTCCGGGCTGTTATTGAGAAATTTCTTATAAAAAACCCAATAACGCTTTGCCCGAGTTAGGAATTGAACCAAGAGCACCATGCTCAGCAGTCGCTTGCAACCACGAGTTCCAACGGGGCAGTTTATGTCGTACTATGAATTCCTTAAATTTACGATTTAATAAAAAGGATAGTTAAATTTTATTATAAACGGATTTAATTTCCGTTAAATGCTTAAAATTTAATGGGTTTTTAACGCTGTATTAAGGAAGCCGTCACGCTAAGGCCTATTTGAGATCAGATAGATAACTAATTAAGTAGTTTACATTTTAATATTGTAGTTCCGCTCTCTATAATGCTGATGAATCATCATTTTTTGCTTATGTCGGCTCGAAGCGTGCATTGAATGACATTTTCATTTTTTGTTGCATTTGGCACAAATATATTATTTGGGTGTTTCGCTAAGTATTTGCAACTCTTCTTGGCTCTTGGCCAAGTAATTTTCCTTGCTTCTGCAAGCGGGCTTCAACCGAAACATTTTTGTTTTCGTTAACAGAAAACTTTGTACCATGTCCCGTATTTTTACTTGCTGTCTTGCTGACTAAGTAGGTAAAACAACTCTAATTAAATTTTCTTCGAACACGTTAACATCTTAGAAGGTTAATTTGTGAAGATAATGGAATGTTGGAAGTTGGATGGGAAAGAAACCATCTGTTAGTAGTCATTTAAGAACTAAGTACCTACTTCTATGTTGTAAGGTTTGTTGATCGTAAATATTTTACAATAAACCTGATTTTCTTTTTGTTTAAACGCGCTAATCTCATAAATTCTAGTCGGATTGGAATAATTATTTTTGTACATATTAGCCAGATTCATGAGGAATAATTTAGGCTATATAACATCATGCTACGACTTACAGGAGCGGAGCAGTAACCAACGTAACATAACACGGGTGAATTATTATATTAACATGAAGTTAGTGTAACACAAAAATGTACGCAGAATGTTCCCAGAGTCTCCATTATGTCTCTAGTAAGTACAACATTGTCTCGGTTCTCATGCTCATCCTGAGAGTTTGAGCGTAGGTCGATAATCGCTAATTGTTTTAGTAGCTGTACACGTTTGAATCTGATGTGATGACATGACTCATTGACAATCTGAAAATAGTTTGCGAGGCATTGTTTGCAGCTGACAATATTATGTACCACGGCCAGTACAATATTACACTTATGTTAATAAAAGAGGACCTTATTATTATGGAATACGATTGACAATTTCTTGGTAACCAGTTTGACGGGTACACATTGGTATTTTCGATTGACGGTTGTTGTGTCGTGTCTATTCATGGCAGTCTTAATTTAACAACGTTCCTAGACAACAGACTTGGGTAAGAGGATATAAAACTGCCGAGACGTTGACTTCGATACTTTCTACACTACCAGTATGAAATTTAAAAAAATACTGTGTACCTTGTTTTTCGATAACATATAACTTTTTCTACTTTTACCTCTCCTTTCGATCACATTTATCTTTATGACCTGTCTTCTACCTTTTTGTATCTACTTATAAGCATTTTCTATCTGTGGAAACTTATATAGCACTGTTATTCTTCATCGGCATCATCATATCAGCCACAGGACATCCACTGCTGGACGTAGACCTCCCCCATAGATTTCCAAAAGGACCGGTTAAAAAAAGCCTGCATTGTTACTCACCCAATCCTATTTATTTATTAAGCCATAAGTTTTCCAAAAAATATAATAAAATAAAACGGATGCATAACGTGTACTGCTATTAATGAACAATATTAAATTTTCAGTAATAGGTCCGCCTTAAGTAAACCTTGCCTTCTCATTATGAGTAGGACTGTTTACTCTGCATAGAAACAATTACAGACCGGTATTATACTAATAGGGTACCTAACTAAAAAAAATATATGCCAAAAGAATAAAACAATACCCAACAAAAATAAAATAACACTCACATGAAAACCACAAAACAAAATAAATAAAATGCGATAGAACAATACAAAATAAAAATTGGTCCTTCTGTACAAAATCGTTCCAAGATACTACAGTTGAGATATTAGTCTGAAGTTAGACCAGTTTTATGTAGATTGGTTAGATTGGGTACCTACAATATTTAGAGCTGTGCAATTTACATGATTAACATATAACAAGGTCAACTGATTAATGTTGTCCTCAAAAATAGTAGGTTTTATTCACCTTTTTTATCAATTTTGCTTTGTCCCAAGACCGAAAAAATATCAAAGAAACCGTTATAAACAACAAAAAAAGTGGACGTAACAAAACATTGCTGGTTTAGCCTAGATTAAGACAAAGTAAACGAAATCTTAAATTCATTACTTCAAGGTTGGACGATTTTTTTTTTCCAAGACGTCTTCCAAAAAGAGAAATGGTTCAACAACTATATAATAAAAGAGATGAAATTATATTTAAATACTCATGGATGGCATTATTAAAATGTAAACTTAAGAAGGGATCCTATTGATTTTAGTGTTTTTTTTTTGCAATTTGCAACTTAGCATTTGCAGAGTTTGCGGTCAATTATAACTTAAAGAATTATATTGACGATTATAATACTGTTAATGCATATTCGTTAAAGTCGTGTTTATTATTTTTTTAACTATAAGGGTTCTAGAATAATATACCGAATCCTTAGTAAATGGTCCTTTCACCCTTTGAAGGAAGTAGCATTTCTTATACCGAATACAGCAATAGTGATTATTTTTTTGCAATGTTTTGTTACATAACACAAAAAAACAAACTAAAAACATAGCTTACTGTCTCATGGAGCCCCATCGCCGGTGCGGCAAGTTCTCCTGATGGCTACGGAAGATACAACACAAATATAGGTAAAAAGCAAACATAAAAGATAGCGTACTAAATAAAATAAAGCAAAATCAAGTTCACACAAACTGAAGAAAAAAATAAAGTGAAATAGAAAGGCAAAGCGTTCCGCAGTGTACTTAAAAGATGCAAAATCAGAACCACAAGAAACTAAACTCTTTTACCAAGTATATTCTAAATTGTTGGTTTAACAATTAAGGAGGTCGACAATATAACCCACTCGGCCAATTGAAATCCTATAGTTAATTTCATAATTAGATTTAGTTCTGCCGAAAGGAACAAACACTGCTAAATGTAATGCTTTTGGATAAGAATAATTTAATAATTATAAATGCGGGCTGAATATTAAACAGTACTTGCTGGAAAGTAATGTTGATTGATTGTGAAACTGTTTGCTGAATATTTGTACTCGTTTCGACAGAACCCAACTCTAATGTGTATGTATAACTGACACCCTGGCCTAGAGGTCTACACTAGACATTGTTTTTCTAAGATTATCTTTGTACCCAATGACTCAATTCTTAAACCAATTTCACTCGAATTTTCTACTTCATAAAAACAAAAATTAGTGTTTACAGTAATTTCTTTAAATCCCTTTGACTTACCTGGGTGGCGTCCTCCTAAGACTTGTTCGTGTCCATGAGTGTCTGTTCAAGGGGTTTCCAGGACTTCTTGAGCCGTTTTCTAATCTGTGGAAAAAAAAAATTGAATGAAACAAACACCATACCAAAAGCATATCCCTAACGCCCATCCTCACAGGTGCAATATTGAGATCCGTAGAACAATGTCTATGATATCTCGCGCGACCCTTCACACAGCGACGTGCGCAACCTAGGATATTATCTCCCCTGTGGTAATATTAAATACACGTCTGGTGTAATATTGCCATTATTTTTCCTTCAGGAATGTTCAATAAAATATTATAAAGGGGAAAGATTTGATTGTTTGTTTGTTCGTTTGTTTGCATTGAATAGGCTCCGAAACTACTAAACCGATTTAAAAAAATTCGGTCACTAATAGATAGCTACATTATTCCTGAGTAGTGCTATATAACATCACGCTACGACACACGGCAGCGGAGCAGTAACCAAAGACGTCACTTAACGCGGGTGAAGTAAGGGACGCGGACGAAGTCGCGGGCAGTTCGCTAGTGTTCAATAATTGCCAAAACAAAATAACACCACATTTCTATAATAAAATATAATCTTTAGCGCTCAGGAATGGCGTAGCTACCTACTAGGGAAGCGTTTTTCGAGTTGGACTAGTAATTTTGGAGATTAGCGCGTTCAAATAAAGAAACACACTCTATAGCTTACAGGCACTTCTGAATTGTTTAGGAGACGCGTCAATAAATCAGACAGTTAAAGCTAGTTGTCCATTCCAAAACGTAGCTGGGCCTCAATGGAAAAGTACGAGCAAGAAACACCACAGTCACTCTATCCAATGACGTGTTTACAAAATCCTAGTAACATTATTCTTGTAGGAGAAGTAGTGGATGCTCTACTCACGCAATTTTTAAGTCTTTTTTTATGCAAGGATTGCTGCACCTTTAAGCCATTAAACTTGTATATGACCTAGTTTGTTTTACAATGTTGAAAAATCATACGACCATTGCATATATTATAAACAGTATTCCAACGTTGCACATAATATACCAAATTAGCTTACGGAAGTTTTTATGGTACCGTTGACCGCTGTGTTAATGTTGCTATATAAAAAAATAGTCTATGTCTATTACACATCTTTGTTTATGCTGCTATAAACGTTTGTCTTTGATATTTTATGTTAATATTTCGTAATTAGATCAACGTTAATATTTGACGTGTGTTAAAATTTATCACTTATGATGAAGCAAAAATCTATGAGGTTTATGATCGTTATAACATGATTTAATAAAAGGAAATGTATGTAGATAATATACCAAACGCTGTTCTGCGTTTTGCTGCAATTTTGCTTTCAAAATCTACTTTGTACTTATTGGTATACGCGTAACTGCCTCGTTAGCCTAGTGGTCCTAAGCGCGACTGCTACGCTAGAGGTCTTGGGTTCGATTCCCAGGTCGAGCAAAGTGTTATTGGGTTTTTCTATGAAATTCACAATAGCAGCTCGCAGTAAGGATTTCTGCCCGGTTAATGGCAATAGGCTCGCCGCCTATTACATGGGACCTAAAAATTTTCATTGGTTATAAAAAAAACAAATCAGCTGTTCCATACATGGACATGGAACTTTGTATGGAACAGATGATTTTTACTGAATCCATGGTAAAAATTTTCGTTACACGGTCCCTTCCACCCGTTATTATTTGCCATTGAATTTTATCCCTTGTTCCATTAGCACTGAATTTGATAATTCGTATCGTTCGTATGACGATTACTAAATACTGACGTGTTAGCCGGAGCGTCTTGGTCTCCCTCGCCGTAACACTCGAAGTTCTCTGCATCAGATATGGAGTTACCAGGACTGGAGTCTGCGGTGGGAACTGACTGACCGGCCGCTTCTGCGCCGTTCTGAAACATGACAGAAAAATATTTACGATTGGGAATTTCCAATTGATTCATTGAGTGTGGAGTGGAGTTACTAGTTATTGTATATATTTTTTTGATAAGTAGACAGAAATAAAAATGAAAGTTAAAAATTAATCCGACTACTACAAAAAGTTTGAAACAAGAAAATATTCCTATTAACACATACCATCACGCCTGTATTCCCCGAAGGGTTAGGCAGGGGTGTAACAATGTACACCCACAGTTCGCCGGTATGTTTAGGTCCCATTTAACCTTTTGACCGCCGCGTCAAAAAAGCAAAAAACGTGCCCTCAGCGCTGATCTACGAAATTCACCCTTTAACACCTACAAAATAGTAGTGAGTTCGGAATTATATCGATGTTGTTTTACGAGTTTTATTTACATTTAAAAATCTGTCATGTGATCGTGACCGTGGCGTGCTAGGCACATTTTGGTTTGTCATCTATACATGACTGCGGCGGTCAATAGGTTAATACGGGGCGAGCCTATTGCCATTAACCGGGCACAAATCCTAACTTCGAAGTGCTACTGAGAATTTCATAGAAAAACCCAATAACACTTTTTGCTCGACCTGGGAATCGAACCCAAGACCTCTAGCATAGCAGTCGCTCTTAGGACCACTACGCCACCGAGGCAGTTCCAATTAGATAGTCTAAAACGGTTTCAGAAGAATTTCAGGCTGTCATCGTATGAATTTAGCGGCGAGAGCTGCTACAGCCGTATAATAAACTCAATGTAACCAGATACTAATACTACAGCAAGTGTTGATAATAAACTAAATCTTACGGGTAAAATAATATTGATCCGGGCGTACGTACTAAGTAATAACTTAGAGATCATGTTGTTTCAATAAATAAATTAATACCTATTATGGCGTCATCTTGGTAATATTTAACATAATCTGCGCATATCAAGTTACCAAGGTATACAAATTCTTAGAATTTTTATCACATACCATCAAAGTCAAAGTCAAATCATTTATTTCAATTAGACCATTAAAAGCCACTTTTGAACGTCAATTACATGTTAAAATTAAAAATATTGAATCTGAAAAATTTAATCACGCCTGTATTCCCCGAAGGGTTAGGCAGAGGTGTACCAGTGTACACCCACAGTTCGCTAATATGTTTCGGTCCCATGTAATAGGGGCGAGCCTATTGCCATTAGCCGGGCACAAATCCTAACTCCGAGCTGCTACTGAGAATTTCATAGAAAAACCCGTTTTGCTCGACCTGGGTATCGAACCAAAGACCTCTAGCGTAGCAGTCGCGCTTAGGATCGCTAGGCTAACGACGCAGTCAAAATTTCCACTAGCCATTTGATTTTATTCAACGTTCGAAAGTTTGCATTTAAAATTCCACATATATGGCGGACTGCGGAGTTACCCGCATTAGTAGGACCAAAAGGAATTTAAAAAATGACAGCGGACGTCATTATTACGTATTCGCTGCAAAAAAAACAATGAAAGTATTCTTATTTAAAATTTAATGGAAATGTTTATACAGGTATGTGTAAAATTATTCAATTGTTTATGAACCGTAAATAATTGATTGATAACTAATTTGTACATACCTAATCATAAATGTAAAAAAAAAAATTGTTATACTCCACTCAACTCTTCACATGTGTTTATGTTTCTAATTAATACATATGTTTTTGGACAACGTTCATGGTTATTCCATCGAAACTTCCAAAAATAGAAAACTAATCTTGTGATTTTTAATACCATTCAACTTTAATCACGCTCCTTTTGAATGGAATTTTGATTAATAAAAGGCACACAAAGTCATTTCATCAATGGATGAATCGGATTAATCAATTACAGCTTACCTAATCAGCCATTTCTATCGCACAGTGCGTACAGATTTCGTTACACTGCAGTTTTACTAACAGATTATTGTTTGAGGTTATGTTATTGCGTTTATTTACCTGTAGTTTCCTAGGCAAGTTTCCAGGTGAGGTGCGCGGCGACTTGGTCCTCTGAAACACGCTCGGCGCCATCATTGCCTCCTCAGGCGCCTTCAGCTCTGGAACACAACACAAAGACCAATAAAACATCTCATATATCTGCACCTAATGTTCTAAGAAAAACGGCCGTTGACCCCAACAAGTAGTAGTAGTCACGCAACAAAACCATTGAGAACGAGGTGAAGTCTTTCAGAAATAATAAAGCAAAGCAGCAAGGTTACGCTAGCCTAGATGGACTTTCAGAGTTTCGTGTGCGGCCGTGTTTATTCAGAAAACAAAGTCAATTTTTTCTTCACTTAACTGAAAAAGATAGGTATGTACCTGCTTTAAGCATGTAAATATTAATCAAGTCCATCTCAGATAACACACTCTCACTTCTCTTCAAAATGTTCGTAATTAAATAAAACAGTTCCACTCAGTAGTAAAGTAGCTAAGCATTTAAATGTCCGATAGCGCTTATCACAGTTATCAACACTTGTTGATTAGTACTCGATTGTAGTAAAATAGATACTGCACATTACCTGAGATAACTACAAAAGAAATAATAATAATGTAGAAAGAGAAATTACTCGGTAATAAAGACGTTATGACGTAAAATTCTTTATTGATTATGTGCAACAGAGGTTTTAATTATTTTTTTTACAAGTTTTGAGATTAAGATACTGAATTTCTTGTCATTGGACGACGATACATTGGACGACGATACGGCTGCCGTATGATCAGTGTAAAGAATTAGAGAAACTATTGATAGACAAGACAGAAACTCCATCTGCAGTGTTGTTACGTAAAAATCTCACTTCACTTAAATTTTGGTGCAGTGAACCTAAAGTGAGCTGTCAATCCCTAGCATTCGGTCGGATGACAGCTCACCTCAAGTTTACTTCACCTAAATTGACCGAGGGAGAATGTTACTAGAATAGATCGGCTGTTGTACAAAAAGACCAATAACTTTCTCCTTTTCTTTCGCATTCAAATACGGTTTTGGTTCTACGGGACCATGTTGCCTGATTTGGCCAGTCTTCGGAGATTCTGGTGACATCATCTTCACTTGAAACAATAGTATCATGTAACAATTAATTAAACAGTTCATATTTGTAATTAAAATGTGAGATTTGTTTTTTTTTTTTGACAAAATTGTTGCTTATCCTCTTATCTACATGGTCAGGTAGTTTCTAACTGTAGAAATAACACAAACGTATATTCGTACAATAGGATTTAAAAATGGTCCGAGGTAAAGCCCCAGATCTAAATACCGAAGTTATACATGTACAGGATAAAACGGTATTCAATGCCCACCACAAAATGCTTGGTGTACCAGTCGGCAGTACCAAAGGACCAATCTTCCTAGGACAAGAAGTCGTTGCCACCAGGCTTCCAACAGCCGGAACACGTCGTAGGTATCACTTTGCAGCAGCACCGCCACCTCTGACATCGACGTCAGCATCGATACCACTCATCACATCACATTGGTCTTAATGCACTTTGTTTTGTCTTGTGTGAGTTCACTTTAGTCTACACTTTTCATTCGTTTCATGCTCCTATTTGTAAATTTTAGATTTGATTGCTTTGTAGTGCTTATAATGTGTTCACGTGTGTCGCAATATCGTCGATAATTCCAATAGTTTCATTGCCTATATTATTTTTATCCTTCATTATGCTACAGCTATTTTTCAAGCCCCGTCTAAATTTCACATTAAATTTTATGCTTGACAAATCATTACATCGCTCAAGTGTTCAATGCATTCCGCTGTCAAAGATTTTCTCATCGTAAATTAAGTCTGTGAATGTAGCGAAATAGCTGATTTATCGGTTTAGTTGGAACTGCTACTTTTAGTGTAATCGCTGAATGGTCTGCTTTATCATTTTCACTGAATATCTTTCTAGTAATATTCCGTTATTCCAGCATACAATCTATTGTTTGATTTTAATGGAGGTCGTGTATTTCATTTCGCATTTTGTAGTTATCGTTTGGAAAGTTAATGTTTCGTTGCAACAACGTGTGTTGACATACCGGTTGATAAGAATTTGTTATCGGATATAGCGGTACCTGAGAGGAGCGGCTTAGTGATCCGTGCAAATAGAAATTTCATTTTGTATATTATCTCATACCTGGAATGCTATCTTGTAAAATCTTCCACAGTAAATTTAGGTGAATGAGTTGTCAAACTATCAGAAAATTCATCAGATAATAAGTCTTCATAGTTAAAATCAATTCAAAGTCACTTCATCTAAATTCGTCGATTGAAATGGAAAATAGACTGGCAGATAATTAAAATGACTGCCCTACCCTAGTGGTCCTAAGCGCGACTGCTACGCTAGAGGTCTTGTGTTCGATTCCTAGATCGAGCAAAGTGTTATTGGGTTTTCCTATGAAATTCTCAGTAGCAGCTTGGAGTTAGGATTTGTTACCACATGGGGCTGAAAACATAACGGCGAACTGTGGGTGTACATCGGTACACCTGCCTAACGCTTCGCGGAATACAGGCGTGATGGTATGTGATAGTATGTTTTAATTAAAATCAAGACAAACATGAAATCATTTATGAAATTCGGACCAGGATTACGTCCTTGCCGTTTAAACAGTTTTTAGAAGGAAAATATTGTTACTGCGACTTATACACGATCTCTGAAAGGCTTTAACGCTTTAACAAAAACATTAGCTCGCATGTTAAACTTATTTTACTTATAGTACTCAGTTGTTCCATGTCCAACAGTGATAGTACCCGATTGAAATAAAAGCTTCAACCAATCAAATAATTTCACATAAATTTCACATTCTATTATTAAAAGTATAAATAAAACATTGAATACTAACAAACTTATTCGTTTCTTATCGATTTATATTTTTAATTATACACTTGTCGCTAAACACTCGGCTTGGTATTTCACTGTTTGCACGTGTTTAGATAGCACCTGAAACCTACAATTAAGTCCACGTATGATATTGATTGAAACGCATCTATGAGCTGATGATCTGTAATTTCTTGTTACAATAGGAGAATCTGTAAACATGAACTAGTACGAATGACTTAACGCTCTCTAAGCAGGCATCTCTGTAAATGTCAACACAATACTGTTGCATGTTAGTGTATCTTTTGTCATATTATCTAGATGTGCTGTAGGCTTGGTAAGCACTGGATAAGACTCGGTGACTTCTGCAATGTTTAATTCTTGAATTTGTTTTAACTTAGTAATTTATCATTATGTTGTCCTAATGTCATGAGTTATTAATCTTAGGATACTTTCAGTTTTTTTTTCAAAGCCTCGTTTATAATTACTGCTGGTTCTATTTTATCATTTGAATACAACCGAACCGCCCCGGCTTCCTACGGGTTTAACGGTCTTTTCAGAAGGGTTTTTCAAAAATGTTCTATTACAAATACCTTATCCGGGATTTTATGAACACAACAAAATAAGTATCAGCCAAATCGGTGCAGTCGTTTTCGAGTTTTGCGTTTACCAACATATTTAGCGATTCATTTTTATTCATATAGATATACGAGTCAAAAGTTTCATTGTTTGCATTTACAATGACCGAAAATGTAAGCATGAAAATCGAATCTTTAGTCAAACTATTTGTGTGTGCGTAAGACAATTAAATTGTTAATTATAAAAGTGTTAAAATGTTTTGTTTAACTCAGTAAACATGAAAGGTTTATTACTCTTTTGTTTTACTGATAAAATACACATTGTTTTAATTATTAATTTTCACACACACACACGCAAGTGAAATTGGCGTTTCCTTGCGACCGATTTACGCAAAACTTGTATGTCCTTCGAGCTACATTACCCAACAAAATGTATTGATTAGTTTCATATAGATAAAAAACAAGCGAAGTTTCCTTCGATTTCGATAACTTTATGGATGACTGGATATGGCTTATAACTCGCTGTACCTACATCATCGAAACCTTTATTAAGTAGATACACTCCATTTAGGATGCATATGATATCGAATAACCTAGTTTAAGGAAGTGTGTAAATACCGTACTAAAATGTCCTTTTTAAATTATTTAATAATTGTCACTGTACCTAAGGTTTTCTGTATAATCCTTAACTTTTATTCCACAACAACGTTCCATTAACAATGATAAATATTCATCAAACGTATAAATATATTTGTCGGTATGTTACGTGATCCTACGTCGTGGCAAGCGTCGAGAGTTTCCAGATTTAAAGCATTTGTGTAAACTTTCTCTGACGACGTGAACACACAATAAGCACTCTTGTTATTATACTTTGTTACACACTTTTGTAACACACGTTACCACTTTATAAAAACCTTACACTTTAAAATATTTAAATTATTTAGCACCGCTCACCAATTTTAACGAGGTCGTATTTTTTAGTGTTTTTTTTTTAAAGGGTAGTTAGGATTCGTTACCGGCGAGTACCGACCGCGGCAGTCGACTGCGCCTGCGCCGTTTCAACTAGTTCATTGATAATTATGCAACAAGAGGTAATATAACGGTATTATTGATGAATAGTCGAACAGAGATTACAAAAAAGTAAATCGCCTTCAAAAACTCAAAAGTGAAAAGTTAAATAAAAAGTTTTAATTTTTCCCTTTTTAGTATCAACTTTCTGCCATCCTAATTCATAAAGGAACAGTAATTCTATGTAAATTAATAAGACACCACTTAAAAGTCACAAGAAAGCAGAATAGGCTAATTCGTTTACTTGGATGACATATTTTTTTCAGTTATTTTAATTGTTGAACTGCTTCGGTAGCCTAGTGGTCCTAAGCGCGACTGCTACGCTAGAGGTCTTGGGTTCGGTTCCCAGGTCGAGTAAAAAGTGTTATTGGGTTTTTATATGAAATTCTCAGTAGCAGCTCGGAGTTAGGATTTGTGCCCGGTTAATGGCAATATGCTCACCCCTTATTACATGGGACCTAAATATACCGGCGAACTGTGGGTGTACATTGTTACACCTCTGCCTAACCCTTCGGGGAATACAGGCGTGATGGTATATTTTTTTAGATATTTTATTTTAATTTTTTTACCAAATTATTTTTTAACCAATTTCAATAAAATTTATATGGGACCTCCGAAGTATGATGACCCATCAAACAACACTGCATATTTATGGGATAGCGGCAATCGCGGTTGATTTGCTGTAATTTTTTCAAGAGTTCCGTTGTCTGTCTCCGGAATCCATCACCAGATTTACATAAAATTTTGCAAATCAGTCCACATACGACGGAGTTATGCCCGAACATACATTAAAAAAAATATATAAACATACCCATCATCCATCACGCCTGTATTCCCCAGAGAGTTAGGCAGAGGTGCCATTAACCGGGCACAAATCCTAACTCCGAGCTGCTACTGAGAAATTCATCGAAAAACCCAATAACACTTTTTGCTCGACCTGGAAGTCGAACCCAAGACCTCTAGAGTAGCAGTCGCGCTTAGGACCACTACGCCAACAAGGCAGTTCATACAGTGCAGCAGTATATATAAACATCCGAATTGACAACCTCCTTCCTTTTCAAGGCGGTTAAAAACATCGTTTGTTACACAAATGTTGCAAATTGTTATAAACTTCTCATAATAAACGGGACAGTAATTACGATACTTTTAAGTTGTTTCCAAATTATGAAAGTTGATGATTTGATGTTAATTTTACCCACATTTTTAATACAATAAATGTTATTGTAGGTACTTTACGACTTCGATTACTGGGTATTTTTTTTTTTTTTTTTGGTGGGTGAGGAATCATGAAATAACTTTTCCCGCCCTGGGCGGGTCGGGAGGGAGTGTCCGACTTTTACTGACTAAAACCCACCCATGTTCCTTCTTGTGCCCTTTGCGTTCCGGGGGCGCGGTATCTCTTACGAACAACCCGCAGCCCCGGCAGGCATCGGCCCTCAGTGGCCCCTTCCTTTTGCTGACACCTCTTTGAGGCGTGCGTGGAACACGAACGCGCCGTCGACACGGCCTGTCGTTATGCAACGTAAGGACGGTGAGCTACCCATTGCTCACCGTCCACAGGCCCGTATCTACGGTGGCCGGGAGACGTCTCGCGGCTCCCGACGTCGATTACTGGGTATGACAGTAGCAAAAACATTTATGATTATAATAAGACTAGGCGAGAGAAAACAAGTCTATTAATTAGAAAAAATGATTGCAAGTAACTATTATTAATTATCTTCTTTTATTTATAAATTTACAGAATAATAATTTAATAATTTTGTGAATGTCTTAATGTCGAAGCGCCTGCGCATTTTCTGTCCCACACTTCCAGTCCTACCACAGAATGCTCCACATCTGACGTGTTTATTATTAAAAATCACCTTTGATTATTTTTCATGAAGTTTTATAGACTATGAATGTCCCAACTCCCATTAGCTCGCTGCGTGTTGACTATGCAAGACCATTTATGCAAGATTGGGCCAACGCGATGCCATCACCATGCAATAGTTTAATATTGACACGAAACTCAATAATTACTTAACATCATAATGCAGATACTACTGCATAAACTTAAATGTTTTAAATAATATTTGGCAAGACCTACATTAGTCCCTAACAGAGCTAACTAGGCTATAACAGAGACCCTTTCAATAAAACAAACATACCATCACATTCCTACAAACACGCTTGTAATCCCCGAAGGTTTAGGCAGAGGTGTACCAACGTACACCCACAGTTCGTATGTTTACATCTCATTTAATAAGGACCGAGCCTATTAACCGGGTACAAATCCTAACTTCGAGCTGCTACTAAGAATTTTATAGAAAAATCCAAGAACACTATGCTCGACCTGGAAATCGCACCCAGGACCTCTAGAGTAGCAGTCGCGCTTAGGACCGCTAAGCTAACGAGCCAGCTTAACAAAAAGGGAGCAAAAAGCAATTATTGCCAAAGTCTGATATGTGTACATTGTTGATCGAAGCTATACGTCATTGACAAACGCCGCCATAGTATTTCCAATGCCGATACTGAAACTGGACTTTTCCCTGTTGTAAACTAAACGTTTCGACCATTACAGTGAATTTTAAAACAAAATAACAGATTATGTAGCTTTAACATGAATAAAATCCATTTAGTAAAATTGAAATGGGCTGGCTCCAGTGATCGGCCAAAATAACCACTATGTATGTGAAATCCTGACAGAGCCTGACAATGTCGTGGAAAACCATGAACAAGTGACGAATGTCAATATGAATTGGATCACTCGAAGAAGTTAATATGGTCCATATTCTATACACCGAAGTAGTTCGAAATTGTAGCAAAGGCCACAGTGAGGCAGTATCCGATAATAAAGCGAACAGTAGAAAAGTAACGTTTAATAGCACAAAGTGAATCATTATTAAAACCACTATATACATAAATTAAAATGAAAATAAATATCTTTCCTGATATCTATGATGCGGATAAGATGGTCGGTTCAATAAAACTAGTATAGCAAGGAAACGGATTTTCTTCTGAGGAAAAACTTGCTTTATTAATGCGACTGCTTGAAGGCCCTGTATTTCTGTAAACAGCTAGTTATAACTAGTGGAACTGTGTAGGTTCTAAATGCATGGAAGCCGGAATGAAATGGATCACGAAGGAACATACTCTTTTTCTTTTTTTTTTAAATGGGTAATCACCAACTGACTTCTTCTGCCTTGGGCGGAGCGGAAGGGAGTATCAGACTTACTGACCAAAACCCGTCCGTGTTCCTCTTTATGCCCTTTGCGTTCCAGGGTCACGGTAATTCTTTTGAAAAAAATCCGCAACAAGGAACATACTCCTACTTTACAATCTTAGCTTAGTTTTAGTAGCGTGAGGTCTAAGCTCTATTAAGCCTCTATAATGATATGCTAGGATATTTTAAATTTACCCTATGTCGAGATACGTTTACAAATATATAAACTCACACACACAAACAACCATAGGCCATGCAATTTTTTTTTATTTTTAAAAAACGTTGCCCTACTCTATGATTTTCTGTTGTGTCGTGGGTGCGTTTACAAATATGTAAAACTCACATACACAAACAGCCAGACCCGGAACAACTATCTATAGGCCATACAAATATTTGTTCCATTCGGGAATTGAACCCGCGACACGCAGCCCAGCAGCCAGTCGCTCAGCCATTGAGCCAACCGTCCCGTCAAATATTTGTTTCGTGCGGGAATCGAACACCAACACGCAGCGCCGCAGCCAATCGTTCTACTATTGCGCCAACCGTGTTGTCTTTATGGTTAATTATTCTTATACGCATTGGCACCTAGATGTATAAAGATCTTTATGCAATAACTTTTAAAGAGTGAAAATAGTGATAATTTCGTAAAATACAAGTACATAATAGCGTAACAAATATGATGCAGAAATAATAGTGCAAATAGCATTTTTTTTTTACAGCGCTATAGAATTTAATAATGAAACTACATCACCTAAAGACTTACCTAAACTTTGTTTGTTGTCGTAATGAAACGTATTGTTCCACAGAGAGATTGAATGTCGTGTAGAAATTGAGCGATTGTTTCGATACAAAGAGATTTCCATTTGTGCCAACTCCCAAGCTGTTGTTATAAATGTATTGTGGCATCAGATTTCAAACAAGTTGACTAAAAACGCAATTTCTTTGATATTACACCTAAACTCAGTCGCGCAACATTCAAATGACTCGCTTCGCGTTTCGCCAATAGCAGACATTTGAGAAATTCAATAAGTAGAAATCAAATACACTGAGAACACATGCATCATGCTTACTCATTTGCATAACGACTGGCCTTGAGATCCAAAATGCCAGTTGGCACGCTACTTCCTTAGGCGAAAATTTTAGTTCATACTCAGAATTGAAAAAAACTGGGTTTACGAATCTCGGATCACACTTTCAAAGGTAATATAGAAAACACTACAGAATCTTTACTTTCTTACGCTTCGATGTTTCTGCTTTCTAAACGACGAATATTAAAAAGCAACAGCTAGTGTTTAATCAAACGCTACCTAGCTAGTTAGTGAACCAGTATCAATAAAAGAATAAACAGTTTCAGTAGATCGATAGATGTGGGAGCGGTGGAGGCATCGACCTCAAATTGCGCAACCATGGCCGGCATTCGGCGTTGCACATTCGTCACACCAACAATATAAAAAACTATCCAAAAAGTAGCAACTAGCGACTGTTGTATAATACTCATCTCATTAAAATACATAGTTTTCGGTACGTCTATTTTTAGATAACAATTTCCGGATTTTTTTCGCATTTCCTACCATGAGAGGATATGGCTCCATGTCGTCACTTACAAAAAGTGTCGCTCAAGTGCGGATGCCGCATGGACGGATGTTCGAGACGTGACTGGAATGCTTTTGCATTACTAATTTTACTATAAACCAACATGCTTTCAATAAAAGTAAGTGCTTACCAGAAATTTAGTCCACCTCTCGAAATAAATTCACCGGGACGCGGAATCTGGAAAGAGAAAACAAATAAATATCAACGTGGTTTAGACTTTTGTTCTGCTCATTTCTATTATTATATCCAATAGCGGCTTTATCTCTTTTTATAGTAACTCCGATTGGTCGCAAGCGAGGTTTGCGTGCCGTGGAAAGGTCATAGAAGTGCGAAACTGCTTCGTCTGCATTACTGGATGCTATTTCTGAGATTAGAACGCGGCTCGTCTTAGCCATAAGATTAGGAAACGTACTACTTTACCGTAACGTTATTGATTAACAATCATTAGTTTAAACAATATAGCTGAATCTTTGTTTTGCATCTCGTAATGGAATCGAATGAATAGGTATGTTTTTGCTTCAACTAGGTAGCTGAGTTTGTGTTTATGACCTAGATTTTATATTGCGTTGATATCAGGAATCCAATCATTGCTACGGTTTTCTAATTTGAAGTTATCATTAGGTAACCTTATAAAGTTTCAAAATGTCTAAGATCAAATACTTTTCTAATTTATAAACTAGAGTTAGAACATTAGGATACTTGGGTTGGGTTTTGGATATGGTATTTGTGAGCGACGTGTTCTGTTTTCACTGCCAAATAAGTTTCAGTTTTAGTCACGTTTTACGTCTGCTGCGATGAAGATGTAAGATCGGTCTTAGTCGTGCGTGAAGATGGCTTTCTTTTGTGGTCGGTATTCGTTGGATACTTGTCTAATAATATTAGTATCTAGTCTTATGATACTAGTATGTAGTCTAATAATAAGCAGGTAACGTAAGGCCGTCGGTTTCGGTGTGATTACGATCCATGTCATTCGTATCAGTTGCATTTTGATATCGGTGTCGTAAGCCGTTGGGAAACCCGTGGCTGGTACGAAGACCTACTGATTGCTGAATTGTAATTTACTATTGTTGATTAAAAATCAATGATTATCCAATAACATTCGCACTCTTTTTCCCTTTGTAACGGAACCAGTTTAATGGTACTTTTATTTCATCGCTTATCAACTTCCGCAAGTAAAAGTCGACGATGGTGCTCAAAGGTAAAAATCAAACAACTCATAATGACTTTCAAACATTGAACTACGTCAGCTGATCTTTGCCATCTATCCCCTCTTTGTTTCTCAATAGGTCTGTTGAAGTGTAGGTCGAGAGCTTAGTTTCCGGTCCTCTTTGTTGCTGTGGGAGTTGTGTACTATGGCTAAGACTATTACGCTGAGAGCATAGACCAGGCATTGTAGTTACCTTTAGAGGAGGCCTATGCCCAATAGTGGACGTCATTCGGCTGATATGATGATGGACAGTCAAATCATCGTTTGCACAAACATTCTCTTTTTTTGGACGACACCGGATATTACCGAAAGGAAATAATTGGTAGTACATGACACGTGATGGCACTGGCCGATTAAAGAAATTAAATATTCCCGCGACTGACACTAATGTGTCTAGTGTCTTCAAGGAAGTTCAGTTAAGTTTATCAGTTGACGTTTGACGGCAAAGGCAATTTCCGGATGCATTAAAAGCCTCCTTGGGCGATACTTAAATATGTCCGGCGCGGGTGCATCCTGTCTTCCTATTCTCGTGTAGTTTTCGCTGGAAACAATTCCAGAAAAAATTGTCCCTAACCCATCAGCTGGAATTCCTAGTAAGCGTGCAATGTGTCCACCGTGTCCAGTGCTGGGATCAAAGCTTCCATCTAGTATACCGATGCTGTACCTAGACCTTCCCAAGGACACCGAGTTTGATTGATAATGTTAACCAATGATTTCAATATTAATGGATAACACAGATCGTTACTTGAATTGTTTTCATGTCATGGGCTATTGTAAAAGAGTAGCATTGTTGGGCCGTTGTGAGTAAACAATGGCATTCTTGTGAAAGTAATGGAATTCTAAAGTCAAATATCAACATCGGCTTTCTTTTGACGGCTCGCAGTTACACGGTTATGCGTTCGAAATGCGATCGAAATGTGTGTTATGAAGGCTGGTCATGACTTGTGTACTTGGACTGTTCATCAGATCACACTGATGCCAATCCTTTCTCTTGCATGCTATTTGGCTTAAATAATCCTCTACAATAATATAGTTATTTTTCAGTTCAAAACATATTTCCCACTAGCTGTTGCCAGCGATTCCGTCCGCGTAAATGTCGGTTATTGTACATGCAGACGAAGTTGCGTATTAAACAGTAAAGCCCTGAAGTTCAAGAAGAGAAAAGAGTTCAAGCGTACTCTGTGCCAAATTTCATTGAAATAGGTTTAGCCGTGAAGGTGTGAAAAACAATATAAGCACGAATTCATTTATCCATTGCTATAATATGATGGCTTTAACTCCACTGTTACAGTTAGCTTCATATACAATAGCGTGTTAAAGAGGTACATCTCTCCGTGATCAAGTGTAAGTTCTTAGTAAGTGTTTGTAAATCATTCTGGGCTACTTGTTCACGGTCCGAAGAACGTGGTACTCCACCATCGCCGCACGACCGCTCTGATTCACAACCGCAATCACTTGTAGTTCCTCGACTGTCGCTGTTATGTAAACGTGTTACTGTTAAGTGGATTAATTGTACCTACAGTTTCAACTGCAGAGAAGAAATTGTCTAAGACTGAAATGAAGGGTGATATCAAGGCGGCAATTCCACATTTTTTACAAAAACAAAATAGCTAAAAATAACTCTATTTTACCGATTCTTTTTGACGTTTTATTGTCGCCGAGATGAAAGCCCGATTTTGACAGTTTTTAATGTAAAGAATTAGCCTTCAGATTTTGTTTGGAGAACCGATTATACAGCATTCGATATTTATTATGACTCGCATAGTACTTCACGAAACTTGACTGGTAACTAACGTTCTATGGAGTAGGTACTACTACTGCTACTTTTATTTAAGAAAAATAAGGTTCCGGGAAAAAAAACATTGCCTATTACCGACATTCACGCGAAAAAAGTCGCGCGCCTAAGCTAGTTAAACATAGTTTTACAGAGTTATAATTTGGACGTAGCCGCGTCGGTCGGTGCATCTCAATAAAACGGATGTGATAGGCAAGATGACCTTTACGACAATGATAGTGGATGAGATCTTACGGACCACGAACGTGCTACACTTGACATTGTGTCGAGTTATTAAAAATAATCATTATACAAGTTCAAACACTCTAAGAACAAAATTCAGGGTTTCGTTTTAAATATTAAAAAATTATTCTTACATCCATGTTTTATTTTACGATCTCCCAAGAATGTCTACGAAAGTTAAATTTTCTTCTAAAGATAACCAATTTATTCTAAAAAGATTTATCAGAATAAGTTTCCAGACACTCCATTATCTTCTTAACTTCATTAAATTAGTAAAATTACCGTTAAGTTTTGTTAGACGTTTTTGCATTGTTTTATACTTGTTTCTAATTGTACAGTTTTTGTCTCATATTTACAAAATCATCAAGTTGAGTAGATGGATTGGAGTTTCTCCTCTCCAATGAGATTTGGATAATACATTTGTGATGTTTACTTGTTAAATAAAATAAATAATAATACCAGACTATTATTAAACTACAGAGCAAAGCTCCCCTCTTACGCAGATCACCACGCTTTCTCAAGGCGGATATGGATTGGTGATTTCACACGGCGATCGGCGATTTGGCGAAAGATATAGAGATGCCTAAGTTTCGTAGAAACCACATGAACATTTTGTATCATAACATAACATAACAATATTATTGCCTTTCTGTTTACTTCAAAAGCCTGTTGTTAACTCAAGCCTGTAATTTACCAATCACATTTACTTGGAATATAAGTACTTAGTCCCCACTCTTAGACTCCTTATTAGGTTTAAGCGTATTCAATGTCTCCATGACGTGTCAATTAGTCATGACTATTATCGAGAAGGTTACAACTATCGTAGGCGTACCTAGCTTAAATTTAAGGTAGTGACGTCATGTGCCTTATATAGTGTCCTCGCATCGTAAAATTTGTGTTTATGAGTGGTTTTAAGCGGTGACGTTTTTATGGTTGGTTGGTTCTGAAATTATTCTACTCACGCGTTGTAGTTTCGGGTGGGAATGGTCGAAGTTATTGCTTCCCGTGTAGTGCATTGTTTGGGTTATACATGATTTCTTTAGTTTTACAACTTTATTCCTAGGTACAGTCGCAGCGCGCAGTAAGGACCCCTTAAGTATAAATGCGGAGTTACGCTAGTATTAACTAGGGTTTAGCTATAATTTTCCGAGGTTTAAGTTTGGCGTAACTTTAGTTTACCCCACCTCCGGATTTATTATTAATATCGGGGTTGTTTGGAAGACCATGTCTAAACATTTGTTTTAATATCTCGTCTTCCAAAATAATTATTACACAAAATTAACTAGGTACGGTTAAGCTAGTAAGAAGAAAGGCGTGGGCAATAAACAAGATTTTCTAATAAATACTTTTAAGTCTAACAAGCTTGAATCATGCGCCATGCATCGTTTTCTTAGAAAAGTTCATAACATATCAAAGTCATTCGTGTATAAATACTAGTGTGTGTATTTATTACTTTAGGCGGTCTCCTTTCTCTAACAAATCGCTTGTTTAATTAAGACATTAATTTGGACGACCGTCAATTAAAAAGACGTGCGATAAAATCCAACTAATCCACTTGTTAGATCGTTGATTTAAGTTAATCGTGATGAACAAAAAACTGCTTCCATTATTTAAGATCAATCGTTCGATATAAAGTGTTGAGCTCCCCACATGCTCGTGAGTGCGTTTGATGCATGACTTGAATATAACTCGCATTTCGAATCGATGTAGCACGACGTAGGATTGATATATAAATCTTCGTAGATCAGATTAGATGCGGCCGTGGATGTAATGGATGAGAGATACGGGTTATGTAGGGTTGCCTGGCAACATGAATGTTTATTTTACAAGTAGATAGCTCAACAGAAATTTTCAAAGAACTGATGAAGAAACAAAAGAGGCATGGAAGGACTGCAGTTGGAATATTTTTGTATATTTTGACGTAGTTTATGACCTGGGAGACGTGAATAATGACTATGGTGACAATGAATCAATGTTAAAGTTAAGAGGGCGATTCTTGCGCGCCATTTGTCAAGATGAATAATATCAAAGAGCTTTGAGTGTAATAGATTTATTCCTATAGATATACATTATTAAAGATTTACAATCTTAAAATAAGAGCTTTGAGATATACCATTTAAAAAAGAAACATACCTTGGTAATGGTGATGTAAAGTATGTATGTTTTCACTAAGGAAGGTAGGAAAATTATCATGCTAAGAGTCACGGAGAGGATAAACATTTTCTACTTAAGTATTTAAACTAAGTGTAAGGTTCGTTGCATGTTATGAGAATCAGATGTTTTCCAGTAGAAGTAAACGGGTTTGTAAAGTATGGTAAGTATGTAAAAAAGTAATAAATTGCAGCAATAGTTGCGTACGTTTGGTTCATATCTGGGCATCGCATGACGATTGTGAAAACTGTCGTTTGCCAATAGGCTCGTATTACTTTGGGTCCATTTGTTCGTATACCTGTCATTGGTCTCAGTTACAGGTTTCGTAATGAAAGAGAATTACTTATAGGGGACGGTTCATACACTCAGATAGTTTGTAAAATAAATAATACTGTATAGTCAATAATAAAAAGTAATGGCTAAATGTTATGCTAAGAGCAAACCTCGAGGACGGGTGGACCGATTTGGCTGATTTTTTTTTGCTGTGTTCGTAATTTCCCGGACAAGGTGCAAATGAAAGATATTTTTGGAAAATGTACCGGTAACGTCGGAATTTGCACCCGTGGAAAGCCAGGGCGGTACGCTAATAAGAAATAATCATCACACTTATCAGAATAAATAGATTCTCTAAAGCATAGATTAACATTATTTAAGTTGGTAAATAATGGTCAATTGTTGATATACCAAGAGGACAAGATAGTGTGATCCAAACCTGGGCCAAATTAAAATTGCCAAGTATTTAGGAATGACAAAACACTTTGACATAACTACTTCTAATTTCATAAATCTTCCAGCAGAGGCCTATATCGTTGGCAAACAGTTGGCGACGCTCCAGGAGCTGGACACATTCGCTCGTATTTCACTCAATGCGAAATAGTCTCGGGAAATAAAGCGTACTATTAATGCGCGCTATTTTTGGAGCGCGGCGTCCGATAGTCTGCCATGCTATCTCGTATATCTGTTACTGTAAAAGCCCAAACTACGGTAAATCATATGATTTTCCAGTAAAACCGAAGATTTACCAAGTCTTGTTGGAAACGATGGGATACCTCTTGTGATCATCATTCATTTCTAACTTTCATCATCCATCATTCCCTCGGTAACCCTTAGGTTTGACCTGAGCCGGAGACATTATTGGCAATACGGTGATAAAGGAACGGGTAAAAATTTCAGTTTTATCTATGTGTACCTAACGCATATGCAACACCTATTTTAGATGTCTATAGGCGGCGGTGACCTTTTAACATCAGATGGGCCGTGGGCTTGATTGTCATTCAATGGCATAGAAATACTTAACATGGACCTAACTTTTACGATAAAAGACTGAAAAATCATTTTTGTCATTTCAAAATCTTTTCATTTACCAACTCCTAAGATTTACCAATAAACAAGCTTTTACAGTAACATAAATCTACAGCAAATGATAATTTTGTTACCGTCTTGTTTTTGTTGTAAAAAACGTGCAATATGAAATACGTTCGCGAATGAAAGAACAGCGCAATTAAGATAGGGGAGATAGAAAAGGCTAAAATTAAACCTAGACTTGAGCAATTGTTCCGGATCGTAAATTATTTCAGGTGAACTATTACAAATAGCAAAAAAATAAGTAAACGTGTTTCATTTAAGCGAACGAATCGCAGGTCAGTGCAACTGTTGGTAATGGATAATGATCGATCTTAAGTTAAATTAAAATTCTACAGCAGTATTGGTGGTGTACATTACCTGTCTATATAATGAAGCTGAAGAGTTTTTTTAGCTTGTTTGTTTGTTTAAACCCGCTAATCTCTGGAACAATCAGTCGGATTGGAAAAAATCTTTATGAACCTATATGATAGCCAAATTCATGAGGATCAGTAGGATATAACCAGATGTAATATATATATTTTTTTATCACACCATCACGTCTGTATTCCCCGAAGGGTTAGGCAGAGGTCCCATGTAATAGGGGTCGAGCCTATTGCCATTAACCGGGCACAAATCCTAACGCCGAGCTGCTACTGAGAATTTCCATCCATCACCATCACGCCTGTATTCCCCGAAGGGTTAGGCAGAGGTGTAACAATGTACACCCACAGTTCGCCGGTATATTTAGGTCCCATGTAATAAGGGGCGAGCCTATTGCCATTAACCGGGCACAAATCCTAACTCCGAGCTACTACTGAGAATTTCATAGAAAAACCCAATAACACTTTTTGCTCGACCTGGGAATCGAACCCAAGACCTCTAGCGTAGCAGTCGCGCTTAGGACCGCTAGGCTACCGAGGCAGTTATATATATTTAGTTATATATATATATTTTCTTTTTTGTAAATGATGTTCAAAAGTGCTTTCTAATAGTCTAATGGAAATAAATGATTTAACGGTGACTTTTAACATTACGCTTCGAGAGTAGCAGTAACAGGCGGACGAAGTCGAGGGCAGAAGCTAGACGTGCTATAAAACTGGTTAGTATTCATAGCGGACACCATTCATTAATTCTGTTTATAGTTCTTTGGCTTTTAATGAGGATTAAGCCATTAACATTGGTCAATCGAGACTATATTGGGATTTTTATAGATTTCTGAGCTTCAGATAAGTATGCTGGTTGTTTTTAGAAATACCCATACTAGTATTATGAATGCGAAAGTAACTATCTGTCTGTCTTTCTGTTACGCTTTCACGACCAAACTGCTGAACCGATATTGATGATATTTGGTATAAAGATAGATTAGACCTGGGAGAAAGACATAGGCTACATTTAGTCGCAAGAAAAGGTCCTAAAGGGGGTTTATATAGGGGTTGAAAGTTTTTATAGGAGTCCATCACTATTAAAGATAAAACTATGAAATTCTATATTTAGGCACTTGTCAAAAAAAAAAAAACAATTGTTCCAGCGTTTTTTCGAAAAAAAAAACAAAGATATATTTTAAATATAAAAAAGTCCGTTTATACTAACTATTTTCTACGCGGACGAAGTCGAGGGCAAAAGCTAATTTGTGTAAAATGAATTTATAACCATAATTCAGAGTTTTACTGGGAAAATAAAGCTTGCTTTAAACCGATTACTGCAGTTATACTGGCCATAATACCTGAGCTATCAGAGCTTTAATCTAGTGAGTGACTAACTTACAACAGTAAACGTTTTAAAATACCTAAATACAACGTAATTCCCCAAATCCATTTAGTGCTTTGCTTTTGCACATATGACGCATGTAACGTTTTTTTTATGTATGTATTTTTTTTACAAACACAAATGTTTCCAACCATTTAACAGGTTTGCCAGTGTTAAAAACTTGCCATAATTGCTATTGCATGTTTTAAAAATATATTTAACAGGAAACATTTTAATTAAACTCTGTTTTGAAATGTGGATTTAAAGTTCCAAATATTTATTAATGAATCAAGTCAAGCTGACGCGGATTCCAAATTTAAAACGGGGAAAAAAGTTGCCAGCTTTAAGACTTTTAGCAACTTTACAAAAAAGTTTGGCAATGTACACCAAAAACTGCAGTTAAAAGTAAAAATCACTTCACGATGCTAATTTATTACTACCACAGTCTATGGGTAATGATTTTTAACCATGTTAGCTAATAGCTTTGCTCCATATAAGGTTATAAGGCCATCGACCTACCGGTATTGATTGTACAGTCAGTGAGGTTTGTAGGGCAACGGAAACAAATAGTGTTACTTTATGGAAGCCCTTTTCTAGGGCATACAAATTTTTCTATTCATGACTCTAATCAGTGGTTTCGATCTGTAATTGAATTTGTTAACTAGCTAATGCCCGTGACTTCGTTCGCGTTTATGTCGGTTTTAATGAGGTTTGATTTTATTTTGCGCGGAATCCTAATTATTATTATTTAAATAAAAGTAGCTTAAGTTACCTACTCCATAGAACATTAGCTATCTGTCCGTGAAAATCCCGTCAATATAGTTCAAGCTGTTTCGGAGATTAGCTAAGACAAACTGTCAGATAAAAATTAATACAAAAATGTCTGTGTGTGCCTGTGTCTGTCTGTGGCATCGTAGCTCCTGAACGCATGAACCGATTTTGATTTAGTTTATTTTGTTTGAAAGGTAAATTAGTCGGGAGTGATCTTAGCTACGTTTGATGGAAATCGGTTTGGCGGTTTAAAAGTTATCAGCTCTTTTGTTAGCTGCTGTAGGAATTTTTATTTTTCAGTCGGAGGTTACATAAAATTTTTAATTTTCTGTTTTTTTTTACAAAATAGACACTTCAATTTTATTTATTTGCATGGATGTATGGACGACCTCGCGCATTTGTAAATAGTCACAGAAGAACATGCACATATCAAAACAACTGTGTATGTTATGTTCTGCCTGATGGCGTAAGTTATTTCTTTTTTCCTTTAGAATAGTCTTATATCATTACAAATTGAAGTCACAATAAAAATAAATACGTAATTAGGTATATTAATTAGTTGACCTTATTTTATATACACTCACTCACGCCTGTATTCCCCGAAGGGTTAGGCAGAGGTGTAACAATGTACACCCACAGTTCGCCGGTATATTTAGGACCTTATTTTGACCTTTTGACCTTATTTTGTATTTCAAAATTAGATATGCATTACATTGAGTACTTAAATAAAATACGTGTCCTTCCAAGTCTTTTAAAACAGTGTCATTTCTATTGCTTTGTTTGTTATCTTTAGTTCCAATAATAGTCATAATACTTAAGTGTCTCTCGAAAAGTTCTCTCTCATGTTCAAATAATTCCGGTGATTTGGCACGTCTCGACTTTTGGACCATGTCATGTCCACGTAGTAAAGATCAAGGTTTACCATCTAGTTCATTGGATGACATTGGTATTAAAGTATAGTAACAGTGTATGTTTGTAGGACTTTTTACATTTACTGCTTAAAGCCTGCGAGTATTATAATTAACCATCACACCTGTATTTCCCGAAGGGTTAGGCAGAGGTGTAACAATGTACACCCACAGTTCGCCGGTATGTTTACGTCTCATGTAATAGGGGCGAGCCTATTATTATAGTTAAATATCCGAAAAACGGTAAGAAGGAATCATTAATTCGCAATATACATTTTCGTAATAATTGACTAAAGAGAATATCTCAAAATATCATTTTCCTTATGAAAAACCTCCTTTCCTTATTAGAAGTTGGTGGTATGATACCGCCGTGTCTCGGGACGCACGTAAAGCCAGGCTGCCATTCGTAGATTTTTGACAGTCAGAAGCCGGGAAATCTGAAAACCAGTCTTACCAAGAGGTGTAGTGTTGCCCAGTAACAGGGGTGTGGAGGTCAGATGGGTAGTCCCTCCGTGTAAAAAAACTGATATTCAGCTGCATCCGGTTAGACTGGAAGCCGACCCCAACATTGTTGGAAAAAGGCTAGAGCTTTGCAGATCGGTTATTTTCCTTAGAAAATCCAAATAGTTTCTAAGTCAAATTCCTATTATGATGAAAAATACCTAAGCACCTAGTTGAACAAATAATAAAATTGATTTCTCCTTGAAGTGTGCCAAACATGTTTCGAGTGACAAACAAACACGTAACAGCTGATTCTTAACGAACACTTTGAAACTAAAAACAGTTTTTGCATAAATCGTTTTTTCCTGTTAGTTGGCAAAGATGAATCTTGTGTCTCATTAGCATAAGTTTCCATATTAATTGTGTAAGTTCTTATTGACGTCAAAGGCAATCTAACTGTTTGAATTCCAACTATTTAATCAACAACAACTTTTATAGAATGTAAGGATAGCAAATAATCCGACGCGCGGCCCACCTGATGTTTAGGCCGCTGTCCCACTCGCGTTTTATGAGCGTTGGCGTTTCTCCAACGCTTGCACAACGACAACGCTGCGCAGACGCGACGTTGACGTCACGAGTCTCTAGCGACTAGCGTTCGCACTGCGACTGCGCTACGTCAACGCAACGTTAACATTGAATTTTTTGGCAACAAGTACAATCTTGCCGTCTCGCTCTAAGCGGCAGCATGTTAACATTGCGTTAACGTTAACGCTCATAAAATGCCAGTGGAATAGCGCCCTAATTGTCACTGCCGCTGCCTATAGACATCTGCAGGTAATACCAGAAACCTCGCATATGCATTACTATCTCAGCGACAAAGCTGAAACTTCTCATATGTCTGTAATTACACCGGCACCCATACCCATCAAATGGAAACAGCAACGCTGCTTTGCGGCAGAAATAGGTGTGGTGGTAGTAGTTCCTCTGGGGAGCTCCTCCACAAGGAGCTGTACCTACTACTAATACTATAATTTTACTGTTACGTTGGCTTAGTGAGAACATCTTTGCTTGCCTTGCAAGACAGAACATTTTTAAGAAATTGTTGATTGTATTTTAGGATAGAATGGGATGATGCAGCAGCTATTTTTCTTGGAATCTAGCTTGGTCACTTAATTCAAATAGATGCGTTTATAAAAGAAACCATCTTTGGGACCGTTTTCTAGGCTAAGCTAGTTTGTTTAAAAATAGTCATATCACCGACGTAATTTTTAAATGAGCACTGACAATGAGGCATAAATTGTGAAGGTCGTCAGGTACGACACGGCCAATTTACATTATGTGAGCAAAGCCGCGGGATCGCACTAACTGTATGTCAAACAGTGACTCGATCGATACGCCTCGTCGTGTACCTTTATTTAGAACCTACGTAGGTTACCTATCCTTTGTTTTGTTAAGCATTTATCAAAGTAGCGATATTTTTTTGTTTTTTTTTCGTGAGGTCACGTTTTGAGAAGACGGATCCAAGGCTTTACGTGTTGCCATTCTTTTAAATTAAAGTTAAGCTCTAGCTATTTATTTAAACTGGCTTGCTTATAAATATTTTTTTTTTAAATTTCAAAATGCTGTTGTTATCAACAAAATTTCATTGCAGCATATAATACTACCAGTCTAGTCCTGTACTACTGCTGGCCAAATACCTCTTCTCATACAGAGAAGACTATCATTAGTCACTACGTTTGCTCGAGGCTGGCGATTTCAGACTTATATTAATAAGTCTAGGTTTCCCAACTATTCTTCACTAATGTCAGTGACGTCCAATACAAACTTTGAAACATTCACATTGGTGCATGCCCGGTATCAAACTCGCAACATAATGCATACCTTAACCACTGCGCCATCAAGGCTACGAATAGCAGCAAATAGTACTTTGTATTTTTTTGAAAAAAAAAAAACATTTGTACTTATTTGACACAGGTTATAAAACAAGGCATCCCCGTAAATCAAAAATGATGTCATCTACAAAAATGTTGTATGTAGATTCCTCATTTTCTCATATGTTACATTTGACACTTAACAGAACATAAATGAATGGCTATAATCATTTTATGCTTTCGGCGCTATTAACCCACGTGCATCAAATTAATTAATCCGAAAATAGACGAGGTGATAAATGGGGCGCTCTATTATGAGACACTGCATATTTGGGAGAACATTAGGGTTATCAATATTTCTACGGCTGTTTATTGTATTTTTTTAGGATAAGTTGTAAAAAAAATATACTAGGTACAGTTAATAAAAAATAGTATTTTATAAAAATAGACAAAGATATATTTGTTACTCATTTATTTCTGCAAAAGTTATAAATTATTGCGAGTAACGAATTTGCTTATTATTATTAGATTCGGTGTTGCAAAATAAAGACCGATCCATATATCTGAAATATTGTACTTTTGTGTACTAATATATGTATATTTATTCAACAGTATATACTGTTGAATAAATATAGTGCCATACTATATATTACAGTACAGCTGGCAACCCTAGAGAAGGTACCCCACCTTTCGTATAATTATTGCTTTGCTCCCACCTCGGTTGGTATACCTGGATGATGTATGGTGTTTTGGGAAGCAATAATTTCTTTAAAAAATGTTTAATTAAATACTTTTTTAAATTAATTATCTAATTTATCAGTTTCCAAGTTTAACTTATTAGTAGTAGTAGAGCTCGTTGTGAAGGAGCTAGCCTGGGGAAGTACACCACTATACCTATTTCTGCCTCAAAGCATATTTGCTGTGTTACCGGCACATGAGACATTTTAATTTTGTATCTGTGATGGCAACGCATTTGCCGTTGGCTTGTCTATCATCCAAAAAAAAAAATTGCCTCGTTAGCCTAATGGTCCTAAGCGCGACTGCTACGCTAGAGGTCTTGGGTTCGATTCCCAGGTCGTGCAGAAAGTGTTAGTGGATTTTTCTATAAAATTCTCAGTAGCAGATCGGAGTTATATTTGTGACCGGTTAATGGCAATAGGCTCGCCCCCTATTACATGGGACCTAAACATACCAGCGAACTGTGGGTGTACATTGTTATACCTCTGCCTAACCCTTCGGGGAATACAGGCGTGATGGTATGTAATATTAGTATAGATACCTCTTTTATATCAAAACAGTATCATAGTGATGTAAGCAAGTAGGTAATGAATAATGATTTTTCATGACTCATACTCGTTTTTCATTCCTAACTGCAACAATAGGCCGCACTTATATTCTACGTATCAACATTTATCTTAACCGATCTTTCTATCTTTGCAAACGGTAGATCATTCCGAGAATACTGCAGAGTTATCTAATCTTGATATCTTCTGCTATATCAGCTGTATCTACAATACTTTGAGGGAATGTTCAAGGAAACAATGCTCTGAGGGCCATTTTTTTTCTAAAAACAGTATTATTTCATTATTACTTTCCCTTGCGCACTGTTGCATTTTCAACGTTCGGTTCAATGCCGTGAGTTGTTAATCCAATAACTGAAATTACAAATTAAAATTAAAATGGCAATAGGCTTAAGTTTTTAAGAGATGGTGGTAGGAGTCATTTAGGTACTAAATGTTAGAATCTGAGTAGGTCGACTTAGAATAACTATATCTCTTCCATACTCTATTTATTTCAGCACTAACTAACTGCCTCGTTAGCCTAGTGGTCCTAAGCGCGACTGCTAAGCTAGAGGTCTTTGGTTCGATTTTAAGGTCCAGCAAAAGTGTTATTGGGTTTTTCTATGTAATTCGCAGTAACAGCTCGGGGTTAGTACCTATTTCTGCCTGGGTTAATGGATATAATTGCCTGCGACTTCATTCTCATCAAAGTTTAATGTGTATTATCCCACGGAAACCGTAAAAAAATCCGGGCTAAAAAGTAGCCTATATGCTATCTATTCCTATGCTAAACTTCATCCGGATCCATTCACCCGTTCTGGCGTGTTTGAGTAACAAACATCCATCCATCCATCCAAACCTTTGCATTCATAATAATAGTAAGATTGCACAGGAATACATAATTTGCTGGCAAAATATTGCAGCCACATATTGCCGGGAATATAGGGCCCTTGTAAGGAGCGCCATTGCCATAACTCATTCAGAATTTATAAACGCTGCTTAAAATTCTCACGTCGAACCAATTATCTAAGTCAATTAGGGCCTATAATTTAAGTTAATTAAAAACGGGTGTTCTTAGTTTACCAGTAACTGTTACGGGACTTCACAGAAATCACTATACTATTAATAGTGTAAATTAATGACCCTAATTTGGGCAAAGACCCCATAAAATTACGTAAGCACATAATTTGTGTTATTACGATGTTCTATGACTGCGTTCGTTCACAGCGTCCACCCATTAGTGCGTGTTTACATCAGTCGAGTAATCTGGGGTAGTGCAGTAGAATTGCTAGTGTTTTGACTATTTATATATCTATTTATTTGTTAATAACAATCCACCCAGTTCAAGTTCAGTCCAAAAATGTTGTGCGTTGATATCAACGCACAACATTTTTGTATAGATCAATACTTGATCGTAAACCTCACAAAGCTGGAAGTGGTAAATGCTCATGCTAATCCCGCACCCCCGGCCGTGGGCAGACGTGGAACATACCGGTAAGAGTCCGCCATGCCCCTTCGTCACCCCCAGGAGGGAGTCAATGAGGATTTCCACCACACTGTCATTTTTCGTCGCTTTATAATACAGCTGTTCTATACATTTTGATCTTGTAGATCTATGTTATATTTTTGTATTTAGAACAGTGCAAATTGTTTTAAATAAGCGACCAGAAATTTTAACATCTCGTCATCAGTATAGAGTCTTGTTCTGAATTCTTGGTAAATCGTTGCGCTTCGATGTCCTTTCCACCGTGTACTGGTGTTACAGTGGGTACTGCTGCTAGCAATTACTAGACTACTTCATCATCAATCATAGTTAAAAAATAATAATTAATTCTCAAAGGGAATAAATATTGCTAGCCACGGAGTTCTACCTAAAGCCCCTAGCGAATTGGTTATCTTTTTGTCTTTACGTCAGATCCTCATTGAACTTCCAGCCGTTCTAGAAATCTTGCTGACTCACTTATCTTCATATTACTTGAGAAAGACAAACTCATTTATTCTCTTCTCTCCATCTCAATAGATACTTTAAGTACCAGCATCGGCTCATCACACGAGATCGAACGGATATCTCACCATAAGTCGTTAAAGTTTATAACATGCTTGTTTATGGTATAGAAAATACTATGGCATAGTCATACAACGAACTTAATGAGTATTTGATGGCCATATTATTTTGTTCTTCGAATTTCATATGGCATAAAACTTAGTGTAAGTAATTCGAAAACATTTGAAGGTTGCTGTAACTTTCTAGGTCTATCACACTACCAGAGTGTTGACTAGTATAATACAATCCTACAAATATTCTTCCTTCTAACCTGTGTCCTACTAATCCTACTAATATTATAAATGCGAAAGATTGTGAGGATGTATGAATGTTTGTTACTCTTACGATTGAACGGATCTGGATGAAATTATTACGGAGTTAGATTGTAGTGTGGAATAACATATTGGATACTTTTTATCACGGAAAAATGTACGGGTCCCGTGGGATAATACTTATATTAAATCTGACACGGACGAAGACGCGGTCAGAAGCTAGTTTAAAATAATAATAAAATAAGTCTCCTTCTCATAACGTCCTGACATTCCCCCTAAGGCTTCTAAGTCACAAGGCAAGTGATCTAGCTGGCCCAGTGTGGTATTAGGACAGTCTGTAGACAGACTTAGCGAATAAAGCCCCCGACACGTAAGTGAAAGAAAGTACCTTGTTTACTCTAACATTCTGTATAAGAAACACACGCAACAATGCCCTGTAATAATTGTTGTGTGTTTGACATAATATCAGTCGACAGTCACACAGTTATGCACACTTAGTGAAAATTCTATTTTCAAATGTTTTTGCACATACATACTTGCGCACAAACGATCAGGAAATACTGCGCACTTGGCATAAGACGTGGTATGACAGCGTCTGCTAATTTGTGCCAACGCGTCTAATGTAACGTGTGATGTGCAAATTGCATTACTAAATGTATCATTGGAAGTGCTATGAATATCATTTGTGAATGAATATAGGTGAAGTAGAATCGATTAGTCATTGCATGTTTAGAATAGCCATGTTAATGAAAACAAGAGGTACCTACTTTTTCGATAATTTACAGGCCCAATTTTAGATCATTGACCGATTTCGGCCAATCTTAATACAGACTAGCCAAGTACGCCGGAGATATTATAGTGCACAAATGTGTGTGCAAATACAGGAGCAAGTTCCCTATTCTCTAACTCTCAAAATCCGATAGGACGGCAATCCGACATAACCGGAAAGTGATCAGGCGCAGGACCAACGGCTTTATGTACTTTCCAAGGCACTTCACTCATATTACGATACGATTTAGAAGTAGAATTTTGTCTGAGAGGTAATCTCTGGAGGAACTGATTCGATTTTAAATTTTTTTCGCTGATAATAAGCTACTTTATAGCTGAATGCAATAAGATTTGTTTTATGGTACCTACACTTGTCTTCCACGCGGTCGAACCTCGAAGCTTGTACGTGATTTTTATTACCACAGAATCAAAATGTATAAAACAGAGTCAGTTATGAAAATGTAGTCATAATACTTAATTAAGTGGTCTGGTTTTAAAGTGCTCATTAATATGAAAACCCTCTGTAACGTAAGTATTTTGGAGACAGATTCAAGGAAGATGTGTATCTATTGCTGTCTTCATTGTCAGTTATGATAAATAATCATTGAATAAAGAAAATCTAAGTTTTGAAAACCCATATCTGTTACCCAAATAGATATAATTTTGAAGGCTGAAGCTGTTATCGTAATTCGGCACTTTTTTCAGCTTCAAAGGCTTCAATTGAAGGTGATAATTTAACTAGGAAAATAAATTAGTAGTTAGTCTAGCGACTGCTACGCTAGAGGTCTTGGGTTCGTGTCCCAGATTAAACAAAAAGTATTATTGGGTTTTTTCATGAAATTCGCAGTAACTGCTCGGAGTTAGGATTTGTGCCCGTTTAATAGCAATAGGCTCGCCCCCATTACATGGGACCTAAACATACCGGCGAACTGTGGGTGTACATTGATACACCTCTGCCTAACCCTTCGGGGAATACAGGCGTGATGGTGTGTTACTAATGAAAGTTTTTTGTACAAAAAATGGCATATATTTAAATAAGTGTAACTTGAAAACGATGAAACTTGTGAACGTGAACGTTGCTAACCAATCAACACCCGTGGCTTGGGCAAACAATAGTGTTTTCTCAGGTGCGTTCCACGTCGAAACCATTTTATTTTTTATTATAATAACTTAAAATAATTGGCGTGATGAAATGGCCATTGTCACACGTCATAAACTACGAGTTATTATTTTAAATTGAACAAGCTGTTATATGTTTTGTTAACGTTAACGAATTCTGAATTGATTTTTTCTTTAGGTAGATAGCACCATGTATACGGTATATTGATTGTTTCCAAGTTTTTATTACAATTATGTATTTGTACTATAATAATAAAAATAATTGGACCTTGCTCCCGATACCAGTGGGCTACTATTTATTATATTTTTAATTTTTTTTATTTATTATATTAATATTTAAAAATGTAATTTATATGAAAATAAATAAATGGAATAATAATACACAGACTCAAAGACATAAAACAAGACAACATATGACATAAGCCTTTTTTTAATATTCATTAGTTTTATGAATTAGTTTATAAATGTATATAATACTATCGACCAGAATGATGTCTACAATAAATAAATAATATCCACTTAATAGCCACTTCTCATTCAGAGAAAGCACAAGCATTGACAATGCGCTTGCTCAAGGCGGGTTTTCAATTTTAGACTTATAATAATTAAGTCCAGGGAGTCTTAACAATGTCTTCCTTTCCCGATGACTGACAGATGTCCATGATACAGTTAGATACTTTCTAAATGTATCAAGGCACCTAAATGAATTGAAAAAAAAGAGGCGTGCGTCTTAACAAGCGGGCAAGTGGTACATTGTATAAAATTAGAGCGAGTTTGATGTGAGCTGTCACCCTATTTGATAAACTCACCTAAACTCACCGAGGGAGATTTTTACAGAATAGGACTGTTAAAAATATTTTTTATAATATTTTTTTTCATAGTTACAGGAAATTGTGGGCTATTACCTAATACAAGTATTTTACATGTAACTTTTTAAAATTCAAATACATCACTTCAGTATTAACTACTAAATAATTGAGTTACAGTTCAGTTAAAACTATTAAAAAGTAAACATTAAAAGTAAATCAATGCATACCATCACGCCTGTATTCCCCGAAAGCTTAGGCAGAGGTGTAACAATGTACACCCACAGTTCGCCGGTATGTTTAGGTCCCATGTAATAGGGTGCGAGCCTATTACCATTAACCGGGCACAAATCCTAACTACGGGCTGCTACTGATAATTTTATTGAAAAACCCAATAACACTTTTTGCTCGACCTGGGAATCGAACCCAGGACCCCTAGCATAGAAGTCGCGCATAGGACCACTAGGCCAATGAGGCAGTTAAATCAAAGGGATCAAAAATTAAGTAGCATCAGTTTTACCTTGACTTTATTGAAAAACCGGTTGATATGCGATTGAAGACAGTTCATAACAGTGAAGTAGTCTGTTTCTTTACATGAAATGTAGCGTTTTGTTTCAGTCGGTGTTTGTCATGAATTAATTAGTGAAACTTGATCAAATTATTAATAATTAGACTAATAACGGTAAAAATTCAGACGCAATTTCATCTTAGCGTCAATAAATTTTGTAAATTAGAGGCATTTGTGAACGTCAATTACATGTTAAAATTAAAAATATTGAATCTAGTTGCCCATTCCAAAAGGTAGTTTCGTATGGAGAAGAACGGGCACGAAACTCCATATATACTCTTTTAAAAAAATATATTACAATACAACAACAACAACTTACCATCACGCCTGTATTCCCCAGAGAGTTAGGCAGAGGTGTACCAATGTACACCCACAGTTCGCCGGTATGTTTTTAGGTCCCATGTAATAGGGGGCGAGCCTATTGCCATTAATCGGGCTCAAAACCTAACTCCGAGCTGCTACTGAGAAATTCCTGCTATTGAGAAATTATTACAATAAATTGTACAATTCCATAAAACTATACTGATGTCAAAACGATCTATTAAAAATAAAAGTCACTCAAAGTACTGCAATACAGTCCTACGAATTAGAAATGAAAGCTAATATCGATCTCCAGGTATTCCCAGGTAGGATTTCCTATAAATATACATAGGTCTTTCTCATGTGAAATTATTGTACCGCAGACAGATGAGACAGAGAAGCAATAACTCTTTTTATATAGAGTTTAAAATTCGGTGCAAAATATAATTCTTACATTTAATACGAAATTACACAATTGTCAACTCTATTTCTGGTTATTCAAGTTTATTTTTAAATTTATTTAAACGTGTTCTGCGTTGACCGTTGGTCAGCATTCAGCAAAATGAAATTTTATCAAACAATTTTATTGAAATGGCTATGAATCAAAAGTTGAATTTACAATCAAGGTTACGTTACTGCGCGTGAGTTGTTTAGTCTTAAACAACTGAAGTTAAACAGCTCATTCATAGGTTGTACGCAAACATTTTTTTAAACATGTGAAAGGGAAATTAACCGGCCAATTCGAAATTTATCTGCCCCGACTGCCCCGTTGGTCTCGTGGTCGCAAGCGCGACTGATGAGCATGGGGTCCTGGGTTCGATTCCCAGGTCGAGCAAAAAGTATTATTGGGTTTTTCCATTTGGAATTTCTCAGTAGCAGCTCGAAGTTAGGATTTGTGCCCGGTTAATGGCAATAGGCTCGCCACCTATTAAATGGGACCTAAACATACCGGCGAATTGTGGGTGTAAATTGGTACACCTCTGCCTAACCCTTCGGGGAATACAGGCGTGATGGTATGTTGATGGTATGTTCGAAATTCATCGAGAAAAACGTTTGGAGCGAAAGAGGTTTTATTACTTTAGCAAATATAAACAAAATCGAAACAAATTGATGTATGTTGAAGCATCACGCAATGACTGCCGGATAGATTCTGTTTAAATTTAGCATGAATATTCCCTACTGGTTTAGTCAGGCTATTATCACGCTATTTGCTGTGGAGGATGAGCAATGTTGTATTACCTTTATCTGCTTTTATCCACAGTTTACCACGGGATTGCTTTAAGACATAGGCTAACTAGGTTCCCTACTACCTAATACTAGGTGGAGCATTGCAATGACATAGTGTTCAATGCTTATTTCCGTTACATTTAGTGAGCGAAGCCGCGGGTAGGGCAAGTTGTGTAATAAATTAATAAGGTGTGAAACATGTGGCCACAGTTATTGCGTAAGGCGAGTATGGAGAATCGCGTGACCAGTGACCACCATAAGCCATGGTGTACGGACATTACCACACCGACGTACGTAACTGTATCCCAACTGTCATTGAGCGGAAGTGGGCGGTTTAGTGCGTAGAGGGAATAACACGATACAGGCCTGATGCCATCAAACATACCAGTAATGTACCGATATACCGCCAGAACATCGGAGTATCATCTTACTTAGTAAGTATCATTTTCAAGTGTGTAAAATAACATGAAAAATATGGAGAAGGAAGATATTCTAAAGTGGCGGATAGAAGATGCTGGTATCATTTTCAAAACATGAAAAATGAGAAGGAAGATATTCGAAAGTGACGGATGGAAGACTGGATCAATGACATTTGCATGCCTCGAGGCGAAAATTAAGTATGCCCATTTCTTTTTTACCCATATTAGCAAATAAATGATTTTGAATTTGATTATTGAAAGACACATTTTAGTACATATTTTAATAATATTAAGAACAATACAAATATTAAGCCGGATAATTAAAAAATAAAACATTTATTTTCTTCCCATTTGCTTTCTTGATTTCAGCCCTATTTCCAAATACATAAGAAGAGAAAATTGAGCACGCTCGCTCAGTGTGGGTTGGTAATTTTTTACCAAGCATTTCCAGTGCAGAAAATAAGCGGTTTCAAACCCTCACAATTACTTTTGCCAAGTTTTCTTAAAAAAAAATGATTTACCTTAGGAACTCTCCAGCCACTGACTTTCCACGATAATTAAAATTATAGACTTAAGTATGGATAACGTTAATGATTTTCATTTATTTGGGTTAATGTTTGTCATTAACAGTGGCAAGGAGATCTTCTTATTGAATAAGTACTCACGGAGCCGGTTTCGAGGTTGTTGATAACCGCGGGAAGTAGACATGGCTGTAGATATCGGTTGGAATTTTAATGGCCTTTACTACACTCCCGTCGTCCCAGACCTTTAAATCAAACCACTATGTATTTCTATGGGTAGGTATTACGGCCTAATACATCAAAATAATGAAGAGTCAAACAATGTTTTTATGCTGTTTCAAAGATTTTGATGTCATCACTGTTCCAAACTTGAATTCAAGTGGTTTAAAATGACATAGACTTTTATAGGTACAAAAAAAATGCAATGTGTGTTCTGTTTTCTCTTTGTCACACTATAAAACGGGAGACTCCGGAAAAAAAGTCTATTAATTATCTTTTTAGTAATTTTTTTCCGCATCTGTACTAATATTATAAAGCTGAAGAGTTTGTTTGTTTGTTTGGTTGAACGCGCTAATCTTAGGAACTGGTCTGAATTGAAAAAAAAATGTGTTGGATAGTTCATTTATCCAGAAACGCTTAAGGCTTTATGACATCACGCACACACGGCAGAGGAGCAGTAACCAAAGACGTAACTTAACGCGAGTGAAAAAAACCACGCGAACGAAGTCGCTGGCGAAAGCTAGTCTTTAAATAAATATAACTAAACAATTGCCAAAGGAAACAATTTGACAGTTAACTATCCAATGCTAGACAGCTAGGTCAAGTTGAACAATTTGCCTCGACTTACTTAAACAACGTTTTATTCCTTCCAAAGGCATTTAATATTCTTTCTCATTTCCTCCTTTATCGTTAAAGCAGGATAGCAATAAACTGCGCTCATAATCTCATGGTAAATCATTTGAAACGTATGCCATGCGTGCGCGCACAATGCTCACAATGGGTGATAAGAACTGAGTCACATTGAGAAAGCCGCTTTTACAGGTATTAATGCACGTGTGCCGATTATGATGACATTTGTAGACTACGAGAAAGCTTTATTGGAAAGCACAATAATGTACGGGATCGATTGTTCTGTATATAATTACTAGCTTTTGTTCGCGGTTTTGTCTGCATGGTTTCTTTCGGATAACATACCATTACGTCTGTATTTCCCGAAGGGTAAGGCAGAGGTGTACCAATATACATCCACAGTTCGCCGGTATGTGTAGGTCCCATGTAATGGGGGGCGAGCGTATTGCTATTAACCGGGCACAAATCCCGACTCCGAGCTGCTACTAAGAATATCATAGGAAAACCTAGCTTTCTTTAGGATCTCTAACTCTTTTGATAACAGAATAAAGGCACTAACAGCACTCACGGATAAGCTATATTAGCGAAATATTTTTCAGGACCGGATCAGTAGTTCAGGATCTGTATCTACAGATCCTGAACTACTGCTACTGCTTTTTTTTTTTTTGCTACTGTGTTTTTTACAGAAAGATATGGAGAATTTCCATCTATTTGGTTTAAAAAAAAAACTTTTTATTTTTACAACAAAATTTTCATTATGTATTTGAGTATCGTGTTTATTTGCATTGAAATTGAAACCACGTTGGACCCGGCTGCTATTGCCAGGTTTGGGTAAAATGTTATTGGGTTTTACAATTATAAATTTTCTGAACATAAACATTACATCACTGTCCAACCCTTCGAGGAAGGCAGCAGTAGTGATGTAATGAAATTAAAATCGTATATTGGTATTAAATGATCTGTATAGAAAGGTAGAGCTATATTCCTCGGCGACCACAGACAAGCTAGTCGTCTATTGCTCTACATCCAACAGAGAAAGCGGGTCATGGAAAAATCTTAGAAGATACCTACATAAATTAAAAAGATTTCATACTAGACTCTACATGTATTGTTTATTTGATTACTTTTTTTTTGTTATTTCTAAGTACTACAATATTACTTCTCAAAATAGCATAAAACAAAGTCGCTTCCCGCTGTCTCTCCCTCTGTACGCTTAAATCTTTTAAACTACACAACGGATTTTAATGCGTTTTTATCAATAGATAGAGTGATTTAAGAGGAAGGTTTATACGTATAGAACATCACGCTTCTACCAATGGGAGCGAAGCAGTAACCAAGGACGTAATGATATAACTGAACGCGGGTGATACCGCGGGCTACTAGACTTATTTTCTCGAGAAATGTAAAATATATAAATCTAAAGATTTAAATCAACTTCCTTTGATATTGGAATATGAATATTCAGTAGAAAGCTGGAAAACGTTATAAACATGAATGTCAAATAGCTCTATTAAACATAATAATAATGAATATTGTACAGTTTTTTTTTTTTTTTGGTGGGTGGGATATCATCAAATAACTTCTCCCGCCCTGGGCGGGACGGGGGGGGGGTGTCAGACTTTTACTGACTAAAACCCACCCATGTTCCTTCTTGTGCCCTTTGCGTTCCGGGGGCGCGGTATCAACCCGCAGCCCCGGCAGATATTGTACAGTGAGTCAGTGACGTAAGGACCGTTAAAAGAATGACGATATAACATTTTTTTTTTTAAATCTATTTGTTTGTGTGTAAAACAGCTGGACTTTTTTCGATTATCACCTGACAAAATTAGATTATTTTTTATGTAAACTACCATAACAAAGAGGTTAAATTGTTTGTTCATTTGTGAGAGCGCATGTCTAGACGTAATGATTACAAATTATTACAAAAAATCTTTTAAGGATAGAATGCTCTATAGCTGATATTATACTTTGAAGTATTTAATGGTTTACTTGACTTCCACGCGAACGAAGTCGCGGGCAGAAGCTAGTCTATTGTGTGTGTGTGTGTGTTCTCCAGACCGATTCCGGCCACGGTGGCTAATCTTAATGCAGACTAGCCAAGTACACAGGAGATTTTATAGTGCACAAGTGTGTGCGCAAATAGATGTGAATTTCCTCTTCCCTCACTCTCATGGTCTCTTGGTTGAACGCGCTAATCTCAGGAACTACTGGTTTGAATTCAAAAACTCTTTATGTGTTAGATATTAGTTCATTTATCGAGGAAGGCTTTAGGTTTTATAACATCACGCTGCGACATACGGGAGAGAAGCAGTTACCAAAGACGTAACGTGGGTGAAAAAACCACGCGAACGAAGTCGCTGCCAGAATCTAGTTAATTATAAAATTTAAAAATATTATTATTGATGACGGGAAATCAGAAAATTACCCGATGCTTAGTGAATTGCATAACGTGAGTCACTGCTCATCTCTGTAATCACAAACTTTAGCGAACAAAAAAAAAAAACAAATGAAATTGAACTGTGACATGTTTAAATTACAGTTCAGAATAACAACAACATTCCAAATGCCACAGTCACATTTACAGCAAATTGATATTCATCATAAATTCTTTTTAGGGTTTCTCTCCCAAAAAGTGCCATACGGAACCCTATTTTTAAGCCGCTGTTTTTTTTTGTGTGTATTATTATGAGCGCTACAACAACTAATAAAAAGGACTACCTAAACAAAGTTTCTAAGTTTACCTTGAACATCTCTGACATCGGAGAGGGATAACCTCTTGAGGAAACCTAGACTTATAATAAATGTAAATTTGAAATCACCAAACCGCATTGAGCAAGCGTGGTGATCAATGCTCGTGCTTTCTCTGTATGAGAAGTGGCTAGTATTATTATTATTTTATTTTTTACTAGCTGTAGCCCGCAACTTCGTCCGCGTTTCCGTCGTTTCTCGTAAAAAAAAGTAGCCTATGTCCTACCTCACGGTTCAGTGGTTTTGATGTAACAGACAGATTAACTTTCATATTTTAGTAGGGAAATATAATATGTCAATCTACAATACTGTTGAAAAATATCGCAATACGGAACCGCACAATATTATTGTTGATAGCTGTGCCCGCGACTCCATCAGCTTGTAGTAAGAGTAGACAAATATAATCAGAGAGCTTCGAACTGCTAAGCTAACGGAAGTTACACGCTAAAGGTCGTGTGTTCGATTCCCAGGTCAAGCAAAAAGTGTTATTGGGTTTTTCTATGAATTTCTCAGTAGCAGCTCGAAATTAGGAATTGTGCCCGGTTAATGGCAATAGGCTCGCCCCTTATTACATGGGACCTAAAAACATACCTGCGAACTGTGGGTGTACATTGGTACACCTCTGCCTAACCCTCTGGGGAATACAGGCGTGATGGTATGTTATATTTTACGGTGTTACGGAATACTTGTCCGGTTTTTATAAAATGCACCCTATTTTAATGCTCGTCGTTCCGCGACACTTCCTCCTACTTCTGAAGAGTTTTTATGCGGCTTCCTTTGCCAGACGCCGTGGGAAATCGGCGGGGTAACCTTCCCTGACCTTTCCTCACTAGCATACCGTTAACGCTAATAATAGGTGAGGCAAGACAAAAGCGATTTACGACTTAGGGCGACCCTTCTGTGAGCCCATGTCTGCTCAAACATAGTTATTTTGTTGGTGACCGATTCTAGGAAATGTTGCGGGTCTATCGATTGTCTGATTCGTGATTTGATGGTTGTGTGAGTGAGAGAGACAATGATGGTCGTTTGGTGGATTATGTTTTTGTGTAATATCTAAGCTTATAAATATTTGTTTACTTATTCATCTGTATAATACTTTTTTTGGTCAGACGTAGCAGTACCTTATTACTATTTTAGAATTCGGATCCGATTCGAATCTGAGAGATGTCGGTCCGAACAAAACTTTACCTTCAAAATGTTCTAGATTCGAATGGATGGAATTCGAATCCAGCTGGCAAACTGTCATACAAAACACGTACCTAAACGCTTATGATGACGTCAGTTAGTAAACAATAATACACAATCACAAAAGAAACGACTAAATGCATACAATAATCCAGTTTAAAAATGCGTAGGATGCTTGACAGCTGAATGCAAAATTGCATTTAGTAAGTACACGTGTACCTACACCCTTCCTTTTGAACTTATCCGATACCATAGACTAGTAAAATAATATAGGTAAACATCCGAATCAGCATGTAAATAGGAACCGTAGCCGCCACGAGTCGTGAGCACGACGTTTGTGCTCACTACTCATGGCGGCTACTATACAATGATGTTAGAAAGGCATGCGTGTGCACTTCATCATTGCACAAATTATCAATTACTCTTTATCTTGGTAGCCAGAGCGTGGTCCGTTACCCAACAAGAACTAGTTTAAGGTTAAATATTAAGCAAAGTAAGTAAAAGCTTGACTCTCAGAATAACTCGTACAAATCTGTGTTAAACTGGGCCGCACTTTCACCGGTGTGTTATGGCTGTGAATGATTTAATTCGCTGCAAATGGCGCCTTACAGCACCATGACTCTGTTTGCAGTACAATATTATAACCATAAACAGTGACATTTAGAATTCCTTGGTCGCAAAAGGGTTCATAAATATATCGACCTGTCTCTCCTAATAATGATGACGTCATAAACGGTCCAATATGTAATCTTGGAACCTGAACAGAATCTTGTTGAAACTATGCCAAATAACACCATAATATTTTGATTAAATAAACAAGTTTTTACTGTTTTAATATGATCATAAAAAAATATCAAGTCGAACTAATTCTACATTTTATTGTTAAATTTTAAGTTGAGATTATGTTGCTGTGCCCTGCCTGGGTCCATAACTGTAATATAGCTGTAGACCTTTAGTAACATCTGGTTCCTACACATTTTGGTATGCAAACAAATGAATTTGAAAAAGTAGGTGTATGAAACCAAAAAAATCTAAAGACATCAAATCTGCTACATCATCGCGTTTCATTTAAAATTAGAACTAAATAATTTCGTAATTCGCCTCGAATATTGCATAGTGGTACAAATGACAAATTTCTTGGAAAAAAATTAAAGTATCCAAATTAATTTGAAATAACTATTGTTAAGGCGGCACATGGCTTGTCACAGTGCACGGAATGCGTGTGCGACCACTAGTTCAAAGTTTATAAACTGAAACAACAATTTGTAAACACAGGGCTATTCTAAACTGAGATGTGTTAATGTTTTTCAACAATTAAGAATCGCGACTGAGTTGTTTATTTACTGATATGTTTATTTTACAATTGGAAAAGTAATGGTAAGAATCTGAAGAAGTGTTATATAGGTAATTGGCCGTATGATTGATTTATTCATGTTAAGTATTAGATTTCTGGCTAATGATTCAGTTATTATTTTTGGGCGACCATTGAACTTCTCATCAAAATAAACTAGGTCGAGCTACATTCATGCATTGGTAGTTATTTTAATTCAAGTTACCTAGTTTCTTCTTTGATATTCGTTTGTGGGTTATTGACTTATTACTTACTACATTATTGTTTGAGTCAAGAATAATATGGCCTTCGGGGATTAATATCAACTTTACATTTGGTATTAAAGACAATTCTCTAATCTTCACCGCTTATTGAGCACCATTGTTTATCTACAAAACTTTAGCTCATTAATACTACTAGTAGTTTTTTTGTAGGTATTTGAAATCATTAAATGAATTCTTCCGCGCTGGGTGGAGTGGAAGGGAGTGTCAGACTCTTACTGGCTAAAACCCATCCGTGTTTCTACAAATTCCCTTTGCGTTCCAGGGCCGCAATGACTCTTTCGATCATATTCCGCAACCCTGCAAGGCACTGGCTCTAGCGAGCCCCATCTAAATACTAACTAGATAATTAAGCTATGAAAATACTAGTCTCATTTAAAAAGACAAGTTCTAGTGCCCATTTCGACAAAAATAAATTAAAAAAATTAAAGAGAAATTGTTTTTTTGTTGGTTTGCATAACAGAAACTGCTGACTTGAATCTATTGCGTCGAGCAAACTTCTGTGAATCAAACTGATGACGTACACTCTCCACAACGAGAAACGAATGCCGATTGAACTGCAATCGACCTTTTTGTGCCTTTCATGCCTCTTAAAAAGCCATAGAAGTATCCACTCCGATTCGTTGCGGTCGATTGAACGGATTTGAACGATTACTGAAATAGGCAAAGGATTGGATTGAAGACAATGATAGCAGTTACCTATGGTTTTATAGTTTCAATCGTGTTATTGTGGGAGGTCGGAGTGGATAAAAAATAAAATGTTATTAGATTGCTATTGGCACATACATATTTCAATGAAAGGCTTGGTGACCTCGGTTAAAAATTGCCGGTATTTCTGAATGGAAACGAAGTGGTTGTTTTAACTGTTGCTATAAAAATAAAAATATGATATCATTTTACGAGAAGCAATTACCTAGTTTATTTCGACTATTTGTTTGATTTGAACGGTTAACACGTGTGCAATTTATGAGTTAAATGTAGAGTTTGCGTGATGTGTCGTATATCTACTGCAGTTACTGAATTAACACTAAACTTGTATTTGTGTTAATTAATGGGATAGAGAAGTTTTGGTGGGTAATGGTACACTAGAATTATAGTATAGAGCATCTATAGATTCAAGCTTGAAAATTCAATATAACATACCATCACGCCTGTATTCCCCGAAGGGTTAGGCAAAGGTGTACCTGTACACCCACAGTTCGCCGGTACGTTTAGGTCTCATGTAATAAGGGGCGAACCTATTGCCATTTACCGGGCAAAAATCCTAACTCCGAGCTGCTACTGAGAATTTCATAAAAAAACCCAATAACACTTTCTGCTCGACCTGGGAATCGAACCCAAGACCTCTAGCATAGCAGTCGCACTTAGGACCACTAGGCTACCGAGGCAGTTAAAATTCAATATTCTATTATTAAGAGATTGTTTATTATTTAAAAGCCAATCCTACTGAATAAAAACAATTAGCGACGAGCGTCAAATGTTTTTTATTATCGACAAATATTCTACACGTACAATCGGCTCAATCTGAGGTTTGTTTTTTTTAGATCAACAAAGGCAGTAAACCAGTGGATTATTCAATGCCTAAAGACACCTACCTGAACTCCAGGAGGTAGTGATATCACGGTGACATGCCATCGAGGTGAGTCAGAGAGATGCATTGACGGTATGCCGGTCGTGCGGTCATGGACGCCAGTTTCACAATAACTTTGTTTATAATGGAATGGCAAAGTTACAATGAGGTTTAAAAATAAGTTGGATAGTTTCTAAAAAGTAGCATGGTCAAGTAAAAACTGTTTTATCTATTTAATAATATTAATATAAAGAATGCACCTTTATATGATTAAAACATGAATGATAGTGTTGGCAAATGTCAGGTTTAGTTGCGTGGGATTGTGTCGGCGCAGGTAGAAAAGTAAACAGATAACGTTCCCCATTCTAACACATTACACTTGAGTGCTCTCCGTAAATAAAGCACCTGACGACATACCCCGAAGTAACAAGTGGATGAAACGTATTTTTTTTTGAATTTGACAAATTGTTGATAGGTTTTGAAGGACCACATATTGGCAAGATTTTTTTTTTGAGAAAAATAGAATGTCTTTGACCTATCAGTCTCTTTCAGTTACATTAGCGTTGCAGAGACGACATAACAATTTGAAAGTAATGTAAAAGTATACTTTTTCTATTGTTTCTAAAAACTCACACTTGTTTAGTGACGTGGAACTAATCAAAAACTTTAATTTTTCATGCAGAACATGTTATTTTATGCTTTTAATAGGTTGAAATGCATACCTTGACCACGAGTGGCCCGCCAAAGTATTAAGCAGCGGGACAAGCGTCGTAGACGATGATAAAGCCTCCGAGCCAAGGACTGAACACACAACACAAGAAAAACTTGTTGTCACTGTTTCGAAACGCACCACTTGGACACAAATTGTAGAAAACAAAGTGAAATTATTAACACGGCTGCAGTTATTTCAAGTGGCTTCCTTATTTTCACTTATATACTGTCACAAAATCAACACTATTATTGTCATAAGTTTTATTTACGATCGTCTAACATCACGCACTCGATCAACACACCTGTGAAATACGCCAGAGTTCCGCGGTGACTGAATACGCTGCTAGACAGAGATAGCGAGATGTTGTCAGAAAGAGATACGCGGTGACGTGGGAGGGAGGACGACCGCTAAGCTTCAAGAACGCACAGTGTGCCACTTTCTAGACAAATGTTTCAAATTATTAATATGATTCGTTTCATGACTTAGCACTAATGTTAAAACCTGAATGTTGGTAATGAACGAGGTTTTCAGTAAATGTTTCTGCTTCCACCCGCTGGTTATTAAGATTTCTGGTTGCACAACCGTTTGACGAATAAAAATTGCAAAGCAAGATTACTTAATCACAATTCGATATATTTTTTCTTGTTTTAAATTGTGTACATGGTTAAGATTTTCATAAGTTAAAAGTAATATTAATATCCGTTACCCAAGCGATTTCCCCTAATAATGACAAAAAAGAAACTTTAATTTTTAAACGTGTCATTACAAAACAATAGATTTGTACTTATATAAAAACTGGAAAATAAACAAAATATAAAAATTCTTATTATTAGTTAAAAGAAATGTTTTTGTCCACAGAGTTTGCACATCGGCGCACTGTGCCGCCGTACCTCCTGTTACCTGGTACGGGCGACCACGGCGCCCCCCACTCCGGCGCACGTCCGTACGATTCAAATTTTTAACTTTACGAGTTGGAACTATTCTACGGCTCTACCTTCTACAGCTCCACAGTTTAAAAAACATTGCATAATTCACTTTTCTTAATCATTGTATTTTATGCTTCAGATCAGACGAAATTGTCAATTACTTGGCAAGAAAAATTTCGCAAAGTTAAGTTTGAAGAAGTCAAATAAAACTCGTGAGGAGAGGGTGACCCAGTGGTAACGGGTATCGACTTACCAGTTGTAGGTCGTAGGTTCAAACCCAAATAAACATGCCCTTTACTTTGAACAATTTATTTTATCACCTGCTCTTAAAACGGTGAAGGAAAACATCATGCTTCATGAAGGATGTCTTGAAATTAAACATTCGAAGATGTGGAGACTTTCACTTCACCACCAACCCGCACCAGTCCAGAATAGTGGACCCTCTCCATTTCCCGGTCAGGAGGCCTGCGTCCTAGCGCAGTACACAATATTTGCCTGTTGGTAATATTATGTCGAAAATGTGTACTGAGAACAAAAATATTTTCCCGCTTTTATCTCTAAAAATGGTTTGTTTTCAAGAAAGAGATGGAAATATGGATATAAGGGGAGAGAAAGGCCATAAAATATATAGCTGGATTGTGTGAGGAATGGTACAAAAGAAAAGAGAGTCACCGATAGCATAAGGGTGAAAGAACGAAATGGAAGAAGAAAATGTGTTGCGACAACTCCAAGTGACAAAGGCCGTTGGAGAAAAAGACTTATTATCTACTAGCTTCTTCTTCTACTTCTTTCGTTACTTCTCCGCTCCCGTAGACCGTAGCGTGATGGTATGTAGCCTAAATTATGTTACTCAGGAATAATGTAGCTATCTTTAAAATCGGTTCATAAGTTTCGGAGCCTATTCGTTACAAACAAAAAAAATCTTTACTCTTTATAATATTAGTGTAGACTAGCTTCTATCCGCTATTTCGTTTGCGTGGAAGTCAAATAATTATACAATCTTAAACAATAAAACCTGCAATAGTCATGATTGGAAAGACACGTGGCGCCATCTATTATCCTATGAACGTTATTGTTATTTTCCTCGGGAACAGTACTTTTTTTCAGGATGAAAGGTTTTGTCCCTTTTTGTACCTACACCTGACAACGTATATGCAAAATTTCAGAATGATCGGTTCAGTGGTTTTGGCGTGAAGAAGTAACAAACAAACATATTTTTGCTTTTTTTATTTTTTTGTTATTATTTTAGGCTCGCCCCTTATTACATGGGACCTAAATATACCGGCGAACTGTGGGTGTACATTGTTACACCTCTGCCTAACCCTTCGGGGAATACAGGCGTGATGGTATATTTTTTTTTTTATATTTATATTTTTGCATTTATAATATTAGTTAGGATATAAGTACATTTGGACAAAAAGCATTTTTATTTGTATCAACTGGCTAATAATACGTCATGGCATTTAAGAGTTGTTATCTTTTATCAGCGCAATCATTCTATAGTTGATGGTTTTGTAATTCTGGCGTGCCTTATCATAATGTAACCACTGCATCGTCACAACTATCGTATCTTCGTAGTTAGGAAACGAATTTTATACAGATTACTTTTCCCATTTATAAAATAGGCCTCGGTCGAAGTCTTCGGTAAGTTTCTTATTGGTTTTCATTATCATCAGCTTGCAATAGTTCACTGCTGGACATGGGCGTCTTCAATCGCACGCCACTAAGCTCGATTCTGTGCAACTCTCATCCAGTTGCTACCAGCTACCCTGCAAAAATCTTCGCACCACCGAGCCTGAGAGCATCCCACCTAACGCTTGCTGATTCGTTAATTTGTTGTATTTGTGATTTATGTCTGACATGTGTAAAAAAAATTATAAAGGCTGTAACAACAGTATTCTTCAGACCGATTTCGGCCACCGATCTCTATGGAAACTAGCTAAGTACGCAGGAGGCATTATAGTGCATAAGTGTGTGTACTCCCTCTTCCCTGAAGGTATACATACTATGAAACCAGATTGTAAAGTTAAAGATGCACTGGCACTGTAATTTACTAAATGTGTTTAGCGCTATAGGTATCTAGAAAATTACTGCATACCTGTCAAATTGATTGAAGTTGTTAGAGACAGAATGATGTTTCAAAGAGTAACTTTTAGCGCTAAGTCTGTTTAGTGATTAGTGGTGTAAGTGGCCTTAGAAAAATAAAACATACCATCACGCCTGTATTCTCCGAAAGCTTAGGCAGAGGTGTACCAGTATACACCCACAGTTTGCCGGTATGTTTAAGTCCCATGTAATAGGGGGCGAGCGCATTGCCATTAACCGGGCACAAATCCTAACTCCGAGCTGCTACTGAAAATTTCATTAGAAAACCCCAATAATACTTTTTGCTCGACCTGGGAATCGAATCCAAGACTTCTAGCGTAGCAGTCGCGCTTAGGACCACTAGGCTAACGAGGCAGTTAGAAAAATAATTAGCAGTTAAATCGTTAGTTTCCTGAATTTTATTGAAAGCAACAATCAATATCCTCTGTATTGTGTACATATTATAAAATCAGGCGTTCAATAGGGTACTACTTTAGAACCAACTCAACCGACTTTTACTGGCTGCACAATGTCATTTCAGGAGCTTTTAGCTTTAACCCATATGGTTAGGGGTTAGATTATACTTAAATGATAGAGAAACATAAAGTAAAAAAAAATCCTATTACGACAAAAACGTCTACCAAAAAGTTATCAGGATCTCCGCCATGTCCGACTTTTTGTAGGACCGATTATCGGACCGTTCAATAGATTCAATAGATTGCGGATTAAAACAGGATGTAGTGACAAAGGTAGAAAAGAGTATGCTTAGATGGTTCGGTCAAGTTGAGAGGATGAGTGAAAGGCGATTAACAAAAGGGATTTATTTGGCAGATGTGAGTGACAACGCCGGTAGAGGACGCCCTAGAAAGACCTAACGTGACCTTATTGGTGGGGTTCTTCAGAAAGGTCGTGTGCGCAGTGCTCGTAATCGGCGTGCTTGTATGAACAGATGTATGAACGTGGTCGAGGCGAAAGAAGTATGTAAGGATCGTAGCAGGTGGCGTTCTGTGGTTTCTGCCTACCCCCATGGGAAAAAGGCGTGAGTTTATGTATGTATGTCAATAGATCCATAGTTTCGTGGGACCGATATTTTGTAGGACGTGTGCGTTAGGATATTAGAAATCATATGTTACATTCTCTCCGACAAAAACGACGTGGTCGGGCAGCGTTAACAAAATCATATATTCATGTTTCAAGCATTAATATTAGACTCTATACAAAAGAATATTGGATTTATTAAAGCCGCAATAACGTCATTCATTACTATAATTTCGCAAGCTGGTGGATACAAATGTCGATTTTCCACGTCTTATAGCATATAATTAGTGAAATATCTTGACGCTTCCAACGATGCCTTATTCGTAAACATACGACGGACAGTGTAGAAGATATGAACAAGCAAATAGACATGTACATTGACTTCTAAAACTTTTTTTAAATGTTGCCTCCCGCTAGGAATTTCTCTTATATAATGGTTGCGTTCACAAACATATAAAATCTCATACACATAAGGGCAGAATAACTGTATCAGAATATGTAGGCCATAATTTTTTGAAATCATAAACATCCTTTGGATTTCCTATAGTCGTGTAATGGACCAGATGAATCCATGATGTAACCAATATTGAAACTGATAAAACCTTGCTAGAGAATAAAACGAAATCAACAGGTGTTATTTGCGTTGGTTCTACAGCAGAATCAAGAAGTATTTACTGGCCAGGCTATGTTAATAAGCTCAAAAAAACCTGTGTAAAAAAAAAAACTAGGTACATTTCGTAGTAGTAGAGCACTTTGTGAATGAGTTCTTCCAGGGAAGTATTATCACCATATCTATTACTGCCGCAAAGCAGCGCAGCGTTGCTGTGTTCCGGTGTAATTACAGGCACATGCGACATTTCAACTTTGTCTCTGGGATGGTAACTCATTTGCAATGCCTATGGTATTAAAGATGTCTATAGGCAGCGGTGACCACTTAACATCAGGTGGAGCGACATCTTGTTTGCTACCAAATGTTAAAAAAAAAACCACGTAAAAACACAACACTCTAAATAAGTGTATCAGATGTTTTCGGCAGTTTTAGTAGAAGAGAAGCCATGAAGCCACCTATTTTGAATTCAATAGTTGTGGAACAATTTGATGACACATCACACACTCCATATCTGGGTACATTTTAAACATCCGCTCTACCATCCCATATCAGACTTTCCTTGTCAAACTTGTTGTCCTAGTTTTAATGATTTTGTAGTTGGCAGGCCTACCTCTGGACTTTACTAATGCTGTGGCTACACTTACTGAGCTTTAAAGAATTTTGGGACTGGTGCGCAAAAATAAAAGTTCGCTCACAAATTTACTTCTTACATTTTCGTTAAAACAAAATGTCCCACACCAGGAATTTCTCCTGTATCGTAGGTATATCGTGGGTTTAACCCGCGATATGAATGATATACGATAATATAAATCCCATAAATGCATTGAAGCCTTAACACGTTCTGCTCAAATAGTTTAATCATCCAATTTTCTTGGGGCACGGCTGGCCCAGTATATCTGATTCTTCATAACCTCATTTCTATAGATATACCCCGTTACTTGATCTTTCACTGTTCTCAAAGCAATCCACATCCATACAAACTTTTAATAAAGTAAGTGAGCAAAAAATTCTTTGAAAATCGCAGAAAATACTTTATCTATTAAATTAGGGTTTTCTAGAAAACAAGAATGTTCGCCAAAGGCTGTAGATGTGACCTCAGCATTATCCGTTATACAGATGTAGGTACCTCTACATACCTGCGCAGTAAACCAGATTCTGTTGCGCGCGCAAATGTTCTGGACAGCTGACTGCCAAGAGCTGTTTCCGTCATTTTCGAGACTGCCTCTAACCGTAGTGCAGGTTTGCAGTACTGTAATCGTAGAAAAGTTTTGATAAGGAGGTTGACAGTCGGCCGATGTTTAACTTATTCTTTGTGGTAACATTTTTTGCGCATTTGAATGGATGTAAATACGTATGTCAAACGGATGTGTCATTCATATTGTAGCTGGATAAAGGATGAATAGCGGCAAACGGTAACGAATCTACACGTGGTGAGATGTGAGAAAAGTTGCCGAAATGTGTTAGCATGATCTATGTACGTATGTATGTTTCATGTAATGTTTATTTACCTTTTAAGTATTTCGATCGGGTGGTAGATTTTAGGTCTAAAAAAAAATGACTTTTCAATTCAATGTTAATTTATTTTTATGAGATAACAGTGTTTACAGCACAGCGAATGTATGTATAGTTGAGAGAAAATTCAATTAGTAGCGTCCAGACCCAGTTCCAGGGTCTTTAAATCAAAACACGGTAAGATTTTTATTATTAAACAAGGAGTCAATGTTCAACGAACACGACGTTACTCGTTTAATTATTCCATTGAAGTCAATTGTCAGTAGACTGTTATAGGCAGGGTGACGCAGGGGACAGTTCAGTTTGAATAACAGCTGATACAAGTCGCCTGCGCACGATAACACGGCATAACGTATTTCTCTGTACCTATTCGAGTTACTTGAGATTTGCTGATAGTGGAAAACAATAAGTGTTTGTTATTACGGCATAGCAAGGACAGAATCGCAAGTATTTTCTGAGTTACTGTATTTTCCATGATCATTCCATACCAGCCTTTAAATACATATGTTGAAGATCAAAATTGATATCCTTGTACTAATTTGCATGTTGTTGTTGAGTTGTTATGTTGTTCTAGCTATTATAGTTATGCCAATAAGGTTTTATATGGAACTAGCGATATCTACTGATTCAACTTGCTGTTGGAACTGTATTGCTATTCTGAAAAAATCTCGTTCGGTGAATTTAGGAAAACTGAGTTTAAGGAGTGCTCTTATCCTAACTGCCGGTGAATTTTGGTGAGATTGAAGTGACCTGAAGTTCGTTCGCGGATTGACATCTCACCGCTAGCTCACTTAAGACCGGCAGTCCATCATCATCATGTCACAAATCGCGTGCTTCCTTTTACGCTACCTTGTTCCAAACACAGTCCATTACCAGTTAGTACAGTCATTTCAATAATAGATTGGTTTAGATTTTGATCAAATGTTTATTTAAAATACTGCTATTGATAAGAACAAAATTTAATGATGTTTCTTCTTGGTTTTCCATTTAAGAATGCGAGGCTTTGATAAAAGGAAAAATGCGTGAAGCAAAACGGTTTAGGTGTGGATTTTAAAATCATAATAAATACTTTAAAATATGTGAATTTAATATGAGCTAGTGTTGGTTACTGACTGAGATTATGATGATATGAGATTGAAAGAAAATCTCCCTAAAAATACAACGGCACTGATTGTTATAGAATTGATGCTGTGGATGAGCAATATAATAGGCAATATATGAGTAATATAATAGTAATATAATCTTAAATATAATAGGCAGATGACAAAATAGCAAAAATGATGTCTGGTTTCGTCCTCCTCCTCGAGTCGTAGGTACACCGCTGAGCGTCGTGTTGTTCCCGTCCACCAGATTCTCAACGACAGAGCTGCTTCCACCTCCTTAGATCCAAGGCATGGTTAGAAGCATCTGTGATCGTCGTGTTTAAAATGTTAGCTATTTGGTCGGACCATCTAGTAGGGCTGCGTCCCCTAGGTTGTTTTCCTTCTAACTTCCCCTTTAACTTCTTCCTTTTCTTATGTCTGGTTTACCCCACTGCTAATGCCGCGGTCCTATTAAGGTAGGTAGATATCTTCATCATCAGCTGGCCTCATCAGTCGGTCACACACAAAACTAAACAATTCCATACTTAATTTCCTTTTTTTTTGCGCCGCAATAATAATTACGTCAAGGACATTGCTATACAGTGTACTTACCTAAATTGCCACTTTATAGTTAGATCAGTTCGGCTCGGTCCGGGCCTGTGTTGCTTGGTTCCATCTAAAATGACCGTTACTTTCAAATCTCAATTTTATTTGAGTAACCTAGATTAGATATTGAAATAACATAACAACATACCATCACGCCTGTATTCCCCGAAGGTTTAGGCAGAGGTTTACCAATGTAAACCCACAGTTCGCCGGTATGTTTTGGTCCCACGTATTAGGGGGCGAGCCTATTGCCATTAACCGGGCACAAATCCTAACTCCGAGCTGCTACTGAGTATTTCCTAGAAAAACCCAATAACACTTTTTTCTCGACCTGGGAATCGACCCCAAGACCTCTAGCGTAGAAGGACCACTAGGCTAACGAGGCAGATTAAAATAAGCTATCCGTTTTGCTTTCGCATCAAGATTTTGGCTTAAGTATCGCTTTAAAACACATTTTTATATCAAAAATAATTATCTTTATGCATTTTGCCGATGTTGAACACTGACAAGGTTCATGTGGATATTTTTATAACAACACTCTTATCTCGTCAATGTAACACTTGCACGTTTCTTATTCACGTTTGTTATGTATCTTAAAAGTATATTATTGTTTAAAATCTTAATTTAAAACACAATCAACTGCACATGTCATGTAGGTATTGTTCGGTCAAAATAGCTTCGAAGGGTAAACTTACAATAATTAATTAATATTTGTTTAGATTATGGGCCAAGATTTTCTAAGCAACCATAGGGTTTCTTGTTTTCCAAAAAATTACTTAAAAAAAAAAGAAATGCTTCACCAAAATCTAGTAAGTATCTTTAGAGTTTGAATACAATTATACCTACTATGATATTATATAATATGACACCTGACTGTAGGGTTGCCAGATCCTAAGTTCGGAAAACCGAACTATCAACCAGTTATGTCAAACGTTAAGGTAGAATTGAGTAAAAAAAACCCGGAATTTATGTCAGAATTTAAAAATGACAACATTTTTTTTTTGATACTTTATCATGAAATCAACTTCTAATTAATTACATGTAAAGCCTAACAAATGCGAGACGGGCACGCTTACAAAAACACCGACCATGTCCGGCTTTATCCGGACGCGTGGCAACCCTAGCTGAATGGTTTAATGTAGCATTTAAAAGTACCTACGGTTACGTACCTACTACGCAATGATAAGTATCACTACAATGCATGCGCAATGCTAATTAGCTAAGGTTGAAATGGTAATGATAAAGAGGTCAACAATCATAGCTACGTGTAGCCGTTTGCTGCATCAAAAGAAGATGAAATAAGTATTAAAGCATGAAGAGTGGTACGAAAAGTAAAATTTCTAGTGGACCTAGGCTTATGTTCAAAAAGATCTGCCGTTTCATTTAAAAGTGCTAAATAATAGCTAGATGGTCAATTTCTATGAAATAGCTAATTAGTTTATTAAAAATACGTATTTCAGTTTAATACAATATTATGAAATACTATTTAGATACGATATAATTTTATTTAAGTCATATAAAAGTCGACGTTGTGTGTCGCGCGGTATCGGATATCCGGCCTCGGAATCGCCGAAAGACACACACATACCACCACGCCTGTATTCCCCGAAGGGTTAGGCAGAGGTGTAACAATGTACACCCACAGTTCGCCGGTATGTTTAGGTCCCATGTAATAGGGGGCGAGCCTATTGCCATTAACCGGGCACAAATCCTAACTCCGAGCTGCTACTGAGAACTTCATCGAAAAACCCAATAAAACTTTTTGCTCGACCTGAGAATCGAACCCAAGACCTCTAGCGTAGCAGTCGCGCTTAGAGCCACTAGGCTACCGAGGCAGTCGCCGAAACATTACCATGAAAGTCGACATGTTCAGTTGACACTCTCACCACAAACGAATTGAAAAACACACTACTTATTACTACTTATACTTATTACTTTTGTAGTTTCTTAAATTTCTACGTTTATAATAAAACTAGGTTCTGCCAGCGACTTCGTTCGCGTACTTTTTTTTCACCCGCGTTATGTTACATTTTTGGTTACTGCCTCTCTCCCGTGTGTCGTAGCGTAATGTTATAAAGCCTTAAGCCTTCCTCGATAAATGAACTATCCAACACAAATTTGTTCAATTCAAACCAGTAGTTCCGGAGATTAGCGCGTTCAAACAAACAAAGTCTTCAGCTTTATAATATTAGTATAGATTACATTTTTTTTCCCCAGGTCGCTGCTCACACCACTTTCGCGGCTAACATGCTGAGTACCTTTAAGCGCATATTGCAGCAGTCCTTGAAGAAGCGGCCTCTGGTTACCAATGTCACGGTGTACGCCGCCTTCTACACAGCCGCAGAGTTCACGCAGCAAACTTTTAATAAGATGTATATGGTGAGTGAACACCACGAAGTTGCAGAGTAACAAAAAATTTGAGTGTTTTTCCTTTGGCAAATTGCAATAACCTTTACAAGTTGTTAGGTTAAACAGTGGACATACTTTGTGGTAGTGTAGTGCTTATGAAAATAATCCACGTTCACTATAAAAAATTAAATTTAAAATTGCGAAAAGAAATCAGCTGTTCCTTACATGTTTATTTATTTATTAAACTTTATGCATATAATGTAAAAAAAAATACATTGTAGAAAGGCGGACTTAATGCCTTAGGCATTTTCTACCAGTCTACCTTAGGGCGATGAAGAGACAAAACATAGTAGGTGCAAAGAACAGAAAATATTCAGGAATAGAATATATTTTTATAATAAATGCATATATACAAACAAAGTAGAGAGAGATGAGAATACATGAATACATGTTGTCGAGTTATGCGAACATAAATGTATGGAGCAGTTGATTTTGTTTCGCGATTTTACGGTTCGTGTTTTAGTAAAAGTTTTTCATTTTCATGAGTACTGCACTCCCTTAAAACAAGTCCCTCGTTTACCATAACACCCTGTATTTATGTGAATTTGTCAAAACTAAGTGATTTAGTTATTTATAAGTGGCCAAGCTATGTTCACGGCTTGCACCCGACAGACATTAATCCATTTAAAAAGTCTTTTTCTTTCTATAAGCTTTTGCGTCCCCACAACATATTTGGTTTTATCTAAGTAGATAATAGTATTGTCTAGCAAATTAATGTTCTTTGACACGGTTTTTGAAGACACAATATTAGTCTTTACCTAGTATCGTAGACGTAAATGACTTAAAGCAATTAATTGTTATCTTAATCTTATCTATCTGTAAATGTTTTCATCCGTCATATTATTTTGTTGTATAAAGTAAGTCGATTTATTAATTTGTAATATATTAACCGGTTAGACCCCAAATAGGAAAATACAAAAAGTACTTACAAAAAGATTTTGGCAGCGGTGGGATTCGAACCCACGCCTCCGAAGAGACTGGTGCCTTAAACCAGCGCCTTAGACCGCTCGGCCACGCTACCATTGATGCGTAAGCGTGTATGTGTTCGTTACTATCCCCGCGCGGTGACGTCATAGCGGCCATGTTTACTTATTGGTACTCATTGGGTCTATACTATACATTAGAGGAAGTAATGCATCTCGTCGATTTAATGTGATTAAACTTATAGACCTGACCTGAGAGGACTTTATAGACTGATTTATTTTGTTTTTTCTTGTATTGCAGCCCGATAAGCCGGACTACAAATTCGCAACGGGAGCGCGTATTGTCACTGTTGGCAGCACTCTTTACGCTCCTATTTTATATTATTGGTATGTGATCCACTATAATTAAACGTCACATTACATAATTATTCCTTATCTTTCCCTGAAGAGGCAGACAGGCATTATAACATTCCCCCAGCTATATGTCCCCCATCTAATACCGCGAGCTTATAATTTAAGTTTTAAACTGGCACTAATTCAGAAGCAAAAGTTTCCTAAAAAAATAAATAATATAAATAAATAAATTTCCTATGGAAATTTCCTATTAGATTGCACATAAGAATAGATTTTACTCAAATTGAAGATCTATTTCATCATTACCATATATTTATCGCACTTGTAATATTCCTATTTATAATTAAATATTAATATTAATAGATTGAATCTGAGATTAAAATGTGCCCGTTAAATTTAAACTAGAACCTGCGCTTGCGACTATTACTTAAAGTCATAGATTATCTATCATTCATTAATAATGGCACGGTTGACGCAGTGGCTGAGATATTGGTTATTGTGCCGCGTAACGTGGGCTCGATTCCTGTACGGAACAAATATTTTCATGGCCTAAAGATAGTCGTTTTGGGTCAGTTTGTGTATGTGAGTTTATATGTTTGTAACTGCACCCACTAAACAATTCCTAGCGTGGTGCAACGTTCTTTTATGTCAAAAAAAAATAATTATCTATTCTATATAATTAAATAATTATCTTTCCTCATATTTATGCAAATTAAATCTCATTTATTTACATTTAAATAGAGTACAGTAGGTGATTTAACATGTTGCATTATTTGTTCTTAAATTCTGTCACATACTATCACGCCTGTATTCCCTGAAGGGTTAGGCAGAGGTGTACCAATGTACACCCACAGTTCGCCGGTATGTTTACGTCTCACGTAATAGGGGGCGAGCCTATTGCGATTAACCGGGCACAAATCCTAACTCCGAGCTGCTACTGAGAATTTCATAGAAAAACCCAATAACACTCTTTGCTCGACCTGGGAATCGAACCCAAGATCTCTAGCGTAGCAGTCGCGCTTACGACCACTAGGCTAACGAGGCAGATTAAAATAAGCTATCAAGACCTCTAGCGTCCACTAGGCTAACGAGGCAGTTGCATGTTGCATTATTGGTTCTTAAATTCTATTTACCCTTATTATGGCATTGCTTACTTTATATTTTTTGGTTTAAAAAGTATTGTCTATTACAGGTATAAATTCCTTGACAAGAAATTTGTCGGGACAAGTGTCAAAATAGTGGCGACTAAAGTATTATGTGACCAGTTTATAATGACGCCTATGTTGTTAGCGATGTTCTTTATCCGTAAGTCTTCCTTATTTTTATACATGACCAGCTTTTGCTCGCGACTTCGTCCGCGTAAATGTCGGTTATATTTTAAATTCAATCATGATTTGAAAGACACGTGGCGCCATCTATTAACGTTAGAACGTTATTGCTGTTTTCCTCGGGAACAGTATTTTTTTTCGGGTTATCAGGTACCGTATGTCCGTTTCTATACATCTGACAACGTATATGCAAAATTTCAGGATGATTACTTCAGTGGTTTAGGCGTGAATAGGTAACAAACAAACAAACTAACTTCCTATTCTACTATTTATTTTAATATTATCAATGAGAAAGTTTGCAAGGATGGATGTATGGGTGTTTGTTACTCTTTTACGCTTAAACGGCTGAACGGATCTGGACGAAATTTGGCACTTTTTTTTTTTTTTTTGGTGGGTGGGAAATCATCATATAACTTCTCCCGCCCTGGGCGGGGCGGGAGGGAGTGTCAGACTTTTACTGACTAAAACCCACCCATGTTCCTTCTTGTGCCCTTTGCGTTTCGGGGGCGCGGTATCTCTTGCGAACAACCCGCAGCCCCGGCAGGCATCGGCCCTCAGTGGCCCCTTCCTTTTGCTGACATCTCTTTGAGGCGCGCGTGGAACACGAACGCGCCGTCGACACGGCCTGTCGTTATGCAACGTAAGGACGGTGAGCTACCCATTGCTCACCGTCCACAGGCCAGTATCTACGGTGGCCGGGAGTCGTCTCGCGGCTCCCGACGTCCGGAGCGTCTACCGCGGCGGCTGGGACGGGAGAACCGCTGTCTCAACCGTCCCGCCGCCTCCTTCTCAAGCATTACTGCCTCGCAGAAGGAGGCGACTGCATCCCATTCCCCCTCGCTCCGGACCATGGCTTGCACCAGGGCCGGACGCGAGAGTTCGCCGCCGCCGATGGCCGCCACGAGGACTCGGCGATGCTCCGCCCAAGCGGGGCATACCGCCACGGTGAAATTTGGCACTGAGATAGATAGTAGTAGGGAATAACATAAAGGATACTTTTTATCCCGAAAAAATGTGCGGTTCCCGTGGGATAATATATTAAGATTGACGCGGATGATGTCACGAGTATAAGGTAGGCCAAAATAAACTTTGAATTACTTACATAACTTTATGAAATTATGTATTTTTCAAAGACACAGTGTGTACCTGCCCGGTATCGAATCCGGAACTTCCTGCTTGAGTGGCATCTTCGCCACAGGAGCAACAACCGATAAAGTATTACAAGATGGTATATAAGTCAAACAAAATATAAAATCAGCATTTTAACATAACAATACTAAAGGAAGGTTATATATCGCCTTTACGATGTTAAATCTATACAAAAAAGTAAAACAAATTAAACATAATTATCTCATTTTATAGTATTCAGTGAACATTTATAAAGTACAGTACTTCTTATGTATGAGAATGTAAGTGTAATCTAACATGGCCCTTTGTATTAGGTAACGACCGACTACAACCGAAATTTTACATAATTTAAAGTTCATCGCTCTTTCGTAATGAAATACTGCTTTTAATGAATAATGTTTATTAGGTAATGGAAATAATACTCACGTTATACACATGAGACAATGTAAATATATAGTTTCATGGTTTTTTTTTCTACTTAAATTCATAATTTAATATATAAACATAAATAACAATAATATTCTGTACAACATCCAAAAACGGGGAAGATGCTTTTTTTTAACCGATGGAAAATCATCAAATGATCAATCATGCAACGTACGGACGGTGAGCTACCCATTGCTCACCGTCCACAGGCCCGCGTACGGTGGCCGGAAATCGTCTCGCGGCTCCCGATGCCCGGAGCGTCCGTCGCGGCGGCTGGGACAGGACAATCTCTGCCTCAGCCGTCCCGCCGCGCCGCCTCCTTCTCTAGCATAATTGCTTCGCAGAAGGAGGCGCCTGCTTCCCATTCCCCCTCGCTCCGGACCATGACTTGCACCAGGGCCAGACGTGAGAGCTCGCCGCCGCCGATAGGGGAAGAGGCTAGGCTATCAAAAAGTCCGTACTGATGGTCTATTGGGACAAATGTCCAAATATCAAGCATTACGACCTTGTACAACAATGCTGATAATTAGATACCTATTTAAGTGCCTTCTCATATTATTGAAAAATAATCGTGTACTAAATTTACGTATAGGCGGGTCGGTACAGATTACATCTACTAAATAAATTACTGACCAATTGACAACAAGACATAGAATTCTGTCCTTCTGACTTCAATAACACGAAATTAACAAACGCACGTATAAAATTAAAAGTTTTTCTTTTGATTGATAGCAATTTTCGTATTACAGTTCTAAGTGTCCTGGAACAGCAAGAAGACATCTTCGAAGAGCTACGACAAAAGTATTTGAGGGCTTTCATAGCAAATCAAACATTTTGGATCCCGGTGCAGACCATCAACTTTTCGTTTGTCTCTCCTGAGCTAAGGGTCGTGTATGTCGCCACAGCTGCGTTTGTCTGGATCAACGTGCTATGCTACATCAAGCGGCAACAACTAGACAGTCGTAATAAAAATACTAAAGTTCAATAATAAAGCCAAAGATAATTACATAATAATAAGCTAATTAATCAAAGCATTTAAGTATTTCAATTAGACCACAGGCACTTTTGAATTGTCAAGAAGTTCCAGTTTAAAGTAGAAGCTAGTTGCACGTTCCAAAACGTAGCTCTCCATAAAGAAGAACGAGCAAGAAACTCCATGGACACTCTTTTATTTTCTGTTTGGTTTTTTACAAAATCTTGGTTACAATATTCTTGTTGCTTCTAGACGTGGAAATAATGTAGGTGAATAAAAAATAATAAGGATGTAAGCCATGGCAGTTAGAGATGACCAATCCCAAACTGACAGCGCCCGTTCACGAACATGACGCGTGCATCAGCACCATTTATTTGAGCTCAACCATCTTGAAGGGAACCGGACGGTCCAACACACGCGCCACCATCAGCAATACATTTAAGAGCATGAAAAATCTCTCAACCGCCATGTTCATTATGTCCAACACATAGTAACTTAACAAATACATGGCTCCATGGTACTCACATTTACATAATTGAATTAAAATTATGTTATAATTATATAAAACTAAGGTTTTCAGTGAACCTATTCGACAGATGAACTGTAGTATATAGGAAAAAGAAATTATAATAATAATGGTAATTGGTACGCGTTATTAATCTCAATAAAAAAGGTGCTAAGAAACATCGTTCCCTTTAGGAAAAATATGTATATAAATTTGTGAGCCCGAATGGCTGTGGAACAGGACCGGCATAAGCCAAGCGTTTTCATAATTTATTTATATTCTTCTAACTTATAATATGCTTGACGACATAGTGTACGTTTTGTGCATGTTTTAAATTTTCTCTCATATAGTTCGAGAATATCGAGAAGTATTTTATCATAACATTTTACACTGTAGGTCCCCCATGCAAGGAGTGTGTACTTTTGACAATCTGAAACTTGGTTAATCTAATTTGTTCCTATTTCTAGTAATAATATTATGTCTATCGCAAACATTTTTTTTTAAATCAAGTTTTTTTCCGAACATGCACTATGTTTTTATAAATATATTGACAAGGTACCGTCATGATACTTTATTTTTTTAAACAATTACCTTAGGGATTCGCGTCTGCAAAGATTAAAGCCCTGACAACCCGCCCCCAAAGCAAAATGCCGTAAGACATAATGCTACAATTCAACAAATAAACGATTTAAAAAGACCTATTAATGTACCGCTATATGATTTAAAAAAAATATATTAACACTATAGTCAACACAGATTATTACCGATGTATTTTTGATAATTTGGGGGGGGTCTGTAAACGCACACGGTGATCAACCGATTGTTCAACTATGTCTTTACGTGGCTTAAATTTAATACTTTTTGTAAATTAAGATTAGTAGCTGCTTGGTGGTTACTACGCAGTAGTGATGTTCCGGATATCGGTATCCGCGGGAGAAAAAATATCCGTATCCTTATCCGTTACATTTATGACGGATCTTTTACCTCATTAATTTTTAATACATAGATTCAATTCTATATGTAGGTGAATAGATAGGAATAAATATACTATTCAATTTCAATCAAATTATTTTTTATTTCTGAAAATCAAATATTTGGAATCTTTATATTGCAAACATTTATCGTAGTGAGTTACGTAACTTAAAGGAACTAAATCAACTATCTAATATATGTATATTTCAACACTTACTTGGTATAAGAAGTTATTATATAATATTAAATTAAATATCTTTATAATGCGGAACAGCCCCGTTGGTCTCGTGGTCGCAAGCACGACTGATAAGTGTGGGGTCCCGGGTTCGATACCCGGGTTGGGCCAAAAGTGTTATTGGGTTTTTCCATTAGGATTTGCTCAGTAGCAGCCCGGAGTTTTCGAAGTTAGTGGTGTGACAACCCCGTGCCTCGGAAAGCACGTAAAGCCGTTGCTCCCGGCTGCCATTCGTAGATCTTTGACAGTCGTTACGGATAGTCAGAAGCCAGGAAGTCTGACAACCAGTCTTACCAAGAGGTATCGTGGTGCGCAGTAACTGGGTTGTGGAGGTCAGATAGGCAGTCGGTCCATATAAAACACTGGTACTCAGCTGCATCCTGCTATACTGGAAGCCGACCCCAACATGGTTGGGAAAAGGCTAAGTAGATGATGATCTTTATAATGCGGCGTCAACTATCGCTTCAAGGTCACATGCACCAACATCGATTCAGTAAGAATGTTTAGATCCGTATCCGCGGATTTTGACACCATTGATCCGTGTCTGAGGATCTACATTTTTAATGATTTGGCACATCACTACTACGCAGCATGGATTTCTGGTTGAAACAATTGCCCACAGTATCTCATAATTATTTATCATTTTATAATCTTTTAACCAATGTTTAGTAAAACAAATAATGTCGAACATTGTTTTTTCTAAAAACAGCTCAATTTCTAATTTCTTTGAAAAAAACCTTGAATATCTTTTGATGAAATATTGTTAAGGAATCTTATTGTAACTGGTACCTTCTGTTGCCTTAAAACAATATGCTAATAAGTTTCATATACTGCGGTTATTGTTATTACCTATACTTAAGTACCTATGGTAAGTTTTTTTTGTACCAATGGGATATCATCAAATGACTTTTCCCGCCCTGGGCTGGGCGGGAGAGAGTGTCAGAATTTTACTGACTAAAACCCATCCATGTTCCTTCTTGTGCCTTTTGCGTTCCGGGGGCACGGTGTGTCTTACGAACAACCAGCAGTCCCGGCAGGCATCGGCGCTGAGTGGCCCCTTCTAAAATTGCTGACATCACTTTGAGGCGCGCGTTGAACACATACTCGCCGTCGACACGGCCTGTCGTTATGCAATGGACGGTGAGCTATCCATTGCTCACCGTCCACAGGCCCGCGTCTACGATGGCCGGGAGTCGTCTCGTGGCTCCTGACGCCCGGATCGTCTACCGCGGCGGCTTGGACGGGAGACTCCCGAAACACCCATGTCCGGTGAGGACCTGCGTCAGGCGGTAGGGGAGGGTGCCGTGGCGCCTCTCTAGCCACTCCTCGAACTTTACCAAACCTACCGCCTCTATTAAGGCAAGCCCTGCACGGGGTTGCGACAATCGCATTCTCCATGTCGCCATGAGATTGAGCCGGAGGTCAGTCCGCTGACCTATAGTAAGTCTAGCGGGTGTAAAAAGACATTTACGAAGCCGAAAATTACATGATATTTTTTTGTTGGAGACCCTTCTGATTGCGGAGATATTAAAGGTCAAAGTTCTAACATTTTTTTAAATATTTTCTTACGAAAACTAGTTTTGAAAGTTAAAACTAAACTGCACCTAAATACCTCCATGGACATGTACTGTTTCATGCACAATGTTTTGCGAGCGTTACTATGCGCACTACGATTATTCATACAAATAAAAGTCATTTTCCAATAATTATTTTTGCCTAATGTTATTGTATTTAATGGGCAGAATCCGTTACAGGGAGTAACAAGACACATTACATAGCCTTAGTGGCTATGTAATGTGTCTAGTTACTTGCTCTGAAAACTAACCTTGCGTGATACGTCCGTGCATTACATATAATGCACTAGTGTTATGTACGACTAGTGTTGTTCATTGTTGTCCGTTTAAATCAAATCAATACTAAGTCAGTATGACAATAAAATATTCTACACGTATTTAGGTACAGAACTTAAAAAATAAAAATCACATCGTCCCAAATAGGATCCGTGCGTTACATTTAATGCATTTTTTAGAAATTATCTGACCTTCCAAGGTCTACAGACTCCTGTCTGTAGACTAAATTCCGCTTACCTAAAATGTCTTACGTGACCTCGTATTAACTTAAAATGTAATATAATTATTGGACATTAGGTGGCATGGAAATATGCTTGGGACAGTTGTAGTGTTAATAGTGTTATTCGAACATGATGGAACTTGGTTTGTCATTCCACCCGCACCTCGAATGCAATCCGTGACAAAGGCGAGGGCGTAAGGAAGCCGGGAGTGTAGGTAATGACAAAATTTGCTCACGCTATTCAGACATGTTTCAACACATTGGCAAAGGTAACGAAAACTTTATTGTGCATAGAAAATAGTATCTAAACATTTATTATTTCATTTATTTCTATCAATAACATTATTTGAAGTTATAATGTACAAAAATATCCAGTTTAGTATATTTTGTTAACAGAGATGTGACTTTTTAAAAATAACAGTATTTGAAATGCAAAATACAAAATACCTATTTCCATTTTGTATTTAAATACTTTTTTTGGAAAATTATTTTGTATTTTATTTGAAATACCTTTTGGGACATATTTTGTATTTGCTAAATGCAAATACTGTTTGCTAAGTTTTGTAAACATCAATGAATTAATAAGTAATGTGATGAGAAATGGTACTTTTGTTTTCTCACTATGGCGACACTGAATTTCGAGTTTTAGAGGGAGATAAAGAAACATTTTATAGACGCCTGCTATAGTAGTCGCCACGAGTCGTAAGCACAAATGGCAAATTAATTTTTGGGTTCCTTTCGGGGTTTTTTGGGCCGCCAACGCTGCACGCTATTAGTCCGTCAGTCGGACCGATCGATCGCATGCAGCGTCGGCGCCCCAAAAAACACGTAAAGAAACCCAAAACTTAACTTGACATTTGTGCTCACGACTCATGGCGACTAATATCCTAGCTACACACATAGATCATTTCACGCGATGGGTCACATCGCATATGATATGTTGCCCATGGTCCTTTAATTAACACACAGTGTTGTAAGTTTGACTTGTCTGTTCGAGTGTGTGTGTATGTATGTATGAGTGTGTGTGTATATGTGTGTGGGTGTCTGTCTGTGGCATAGTAGTCTCCGAACGCATGAACCGATTTTGATTTTGTTTCTTTGTGTTTGAAAGGTTAATTAGTCGGGAGTGTTCCCAGCTTTGTTTGATGGAAATCTGTTCAGCGGTTTCAGAGTTATCAGCCCTTTTGTTAGCTGCGGTAGTAATTTTTTTTTCTGTCGGGGTTACTTAAAATTTATAATTTTGTATTTTTTAAGTAAGTTATCAAAATAAATTCACCAGCCTGTTAGCTGGCTGAAATAAATAAACTTTTTAACAAGTTAAAGACAGCTTAAAACAACAAGTATTTTATTGTAATAAAGCATTTTGTAAATACGTATTTTGCATTTAGTATTTTAAATACAAAATGAAAAACTATTTTGTATTTGAAATAACAAAATACAAGAAGTATTTGCATTTTGCATTTGAATACATTTTATAACCTATTTGTCACATCTCTGTTTGTTAAGACTGTTTGACGGCTTCGTCAGTGCCTGCAGTAGAATTATAAATTATGTTTGCTGTATACTAAATAGCTTGTTCAACTGCCTATACTCAACAAGAACAAAATCCAGTCGAAAGTTTCCAGACGAGTATTTATTTAATTGAAGAAAAAACAAGTTTTAATATTGGTAAAATCATGCGCGTGCGAATAATTTTTGCGGTGATAGATTATTCCTATTTATTGTGTATAGTAATTTTCATTAGGTTGTGTTGTTGCGAATAAAACACTTGTTTTATTTAATCTGCGTGTTTATTATCTAATAATAAGTAAAAATCTTAAATATAAAATGGATCACGGTTTCCATTTAACCTGACCCGGTATTATCTCTTCTAGAAGGGCCTTTAGTTGCATGTTTTCAAGATACAGGAGATTGCATTTACGTATCTGAAAATGTAAAAGATATAATTGATTATAATTTTGTTTATTTTCATTTTATTTCTACGGTTTCTTGCTACTACGGCCATAGTAACACACACTCTGTAAAACACTGCCCTGTGACAGAACGGATGGACAGAGAGAGTCTTAGTAATAAAGTTCCGTTTGCCACCCTTTGGATACAAAACCTTAAAAATATAACAGCATCTGTGCTGTTATATTTTTAGGGTTTTGTATCCAAAGGGTGGTACTTACAGGGTACAATCACACTTTTGAAGGGTCGCGCAGGAGCAGAAGATATAAAATGCTACGCCGCTACGCGCTACGGCTATAATCTACGTGCTACGCCAAGGGCTACATTGTTAACGACCTGAAGATGTAGGTCAAACTCTGGAAGGATTTTTTGTTAAGAGCCTTATATCCGTTATTACACTAGGCGATGTCTAAGTAGGTATTACTGCACTGTTGGATTTTCAACTCTCAACTTAGCTCCAAGAGTTGAATATCCAACAGTGAGCGCTTTTATTGGCTTTACATTTTTTATTTAAATGTATTTTAAAATTTATTGATGGCTAAGTTGCACACAACATTCTAAAATCCAAATCAGGGTCCCGTTATAAATTGGACAGAGTTTCAGTAGGTTTTGATAATAGCCACGACAGTCGACAATATTTAATTTGACATGGTTTATTCGCATTAAAAGGCAGAATTCTGAAGGACGATTCCCGTATTTGGAAAAACGTTTGCAATCAACATTCAAACTTATAATTTTTCGCAAGTTTTTCACATTGATTGTCACTGCGTCATTATTGCGACTCCTACATCTGCGTGTGGCACGACAGTTTTTTGGATATTGGTGGCTCAAAACATTACCACTTCCACGGCATTGTTGGTGGCTGCATAGGTCACTTTGGGTGTTTTTTTTTTGGGGCACAGAGGGCAAGATAAAGAGGTGGAATCCACCTCTTATCTTAGCCTCTGTGCCCTGAAACGGAGCAGACGGTGGAGTCCACCGACTGCTCCATCTGTTGGTTTTCGACTAGATTTTGAAAGTTTTTAATAACAGGAATGGGTATTCATATATCAACTTACTTCACTAAGCAGGAGCGCAGCATCAGAGTCACTCTCGTTTGCCATATAGTTCTCGAGTCGTTCGTCGAATTTCAAACGAGCACTTGTTGTGGTGTCCACCATGTCATGCAGAGACTGTCTCATGCCCACCAGTTTATCTTCGTACCACTTCTTCTGTTACGAATACGTTTATCAGTAGGTTCATATATCTACACTTTATCTACCAGGGCGGTGAGGGCTGCCATAACGCCCATTTCTTAAAAAAAGAACCCTTAGAAAAATAATTCTATAATTATAAATAAAAACATCGTTTACTTTTTGTTTATGATTTAAATTTACTTACATCTTTTAATCAATCGGGATCCCCCACGGGACAAAAAGTGCCCCCACTCTATGCCATGAAAACACCCCTTAAACACCTGGATGCCCTTTAAATCATAACAAATACAAGGTTTTCCTAGGCGTACAATTTGGAATAACCGATAAGAATCAAAATGCCTATGGACGTAGGTAATTTCATGCTATTCGAAATAGGCATAATAACTAAACCTAAAGCTTACTTTTATTAATGTTATTAATCATTACAACTACACATACTTGCTCTTTCCTCTTATTTCTAAGCGCTAGATACTTTTCTCCGACGGCAAGCAGAGCTCTGTGCGCCTGCGACAGTTGGGCACGCGACGAGTTGACGCGTGCCCGCCATTGTTCCAGGTGTTTGTCCCGTAAACTGACTACGTTACATTGTTCGTCATATGCTTGTAGTAAAGCTTTGTATCGGTTAGCTAGTTCTTCATAACTGCAATATATAATTCCCCCTTGAGCTTCTATTATACCCTTCTTTTATTTGCCTGTAGCTTCTAAAATACTCACTGGTATTGTAGACAAACGACGCTCATTGAGGACCAAGAGTCTGCGTAAACTTGACTTCTTGACGACTTACTTGTGCCTGTTAGGTGGAGGCCAAAGTACTATTATGATCAAAATTATTTAAATAAATAACGGAACACATACTTATATTAAAAACATACTGGTAGTATTAGAACACTTAAAGCTTTTTGGTTCTGATTGGTCAGTTTCCCACCATTCGTTGACGCTATGGGAGTGTATATGGGAGCCCTTACAGTGCAACAACCTTTGCTCATACTCGTTGGACTTGTTGATGCTGCGCTCCAGACCGACGAGAGTGTTGCGGACGTTTTGGACACTGTTGATGATTTTCTTTTGGTGGCTGTTCGGCTGCAGAAGAATAAATTGTTCAGGATACAATTTTACAACTCGTAGCCTATAACTTCGTAAAGTGTGCTTATGGCGCACCTACCTTAGTACCTATTATCTAACTGTTGTCGGCAGTTTCACTCCTAACCCAGGAGGGTTCTTGTATATCCCTATCCCAATAAAACTGTTAAAATATTGAGCCCGCACCGTTTACAGGCGTGGTCGTATTTTCGACTAACGCAATCTGAAACCCCGCAAGCGTCAGAACCACTAGACACATAGAGATATTTGATATTTAGAAATTGAATTCAATTTTGATACATATCTACCTTTTTGCTACCCAGTCACCCAGTCTTACGAACTATCTATCAAGTTCCTATTCCTCCATTTTAGACTAGTGCGTATCTCATAATTTAAAACGGTGTAGAGAATATATTAAACATGGTTAAAAAAACCAGTCTCTGCAGAACCTGCACAAAATTTGGCCGCAACTAGTCTGACGGAAAGTTGTGCGACCAGCTGTACATGACCCATAGATTTCAATAGTTTAACCTGGGCTCTGTGGCCAGTCGCCGTGGTCCTTTAGAATTGGTAAACTTACGGCAAAATTGTTTACTGCAAAACACTTTACGTTGCTAGGCGAAAACAACAGATCGTTGCGTATTTTAACGCCTTGCATGTTTTATTATAATATTATTTTCAATATAAAATTCTGTAAAATACGTAAAAATTAATACTACACCGATTATTATTATCATAGATAAATCTGAAACTGTCAAGTTCATTTACATAAATATTACCTGACATTTGGAAGACGTCAAGAGCATAGACAATTTATATACCTCAGGCTGTCCGCCCCCACGTCAGACAGATCGGTGACCGATTTTGTCGGAGAATGGAACCTATGAACACGTCCTAGAAAAAGTTGGTCCCACGAAACTATCATAAAATATGGATCTATTGTATTACCGTATTCAACGGTCCGATAATCGGTCCTACAAAAAATCGAACATGGGCGGAAGCCCTTAGTGGTGGACTTATTAAAAAGAAAAATTAAAAAAAACAATCAAAAAGTTAAAAAAAATAAACCTAGTCGAGAATACGCGATATTGATGTTCGTGACATCTTACCCCCTAGGCCCCTACGGAGTACGTAATTATCTAGCAACCACGGCTATCCATATGAAATTAAAAAGATAACAATTTAGAAAAAGGAAGAAATAAAATTAATTTCTAATTCATCAGATTGTTTATTCAACTACAACAAAAAGCATAACGTTTTAATAACTAAATCAGTCTAAAAATATTCTCCTGCGTTGCAACTACAACGACTCAAATATTTCATCTAAAAGGTTAAAAATTATACTACGATTCGTGCATTTAATGCTTATTGCATAAATTAACATTCGACTTTACGCGTTAACTCGTTTTGTACTTCATTGCGCAATTATTTATAATAACAATATTATTTTCACAACAGCAAATATAAATAGTTCATTTTAAATTTAGTAATTGTTAACTTATGTAGTAAATATTTTATATTACTGCACTAAAATATACAAAACAAGTAAACAGTAAAGTATTTATAACTTGTGTCAGTTACTGAATGCTTATGATAAAATAATACATTCTTGTAAATTTTCTTGTTGGTACAAAATAAATAAAACCAATATTCCAAAGATTTGTACACGACGAATAACATGATTAATTTGTTCTAAAGTACTTTGTCTGGCCATAACTTCTGTTGTATTCACGACTTTTTGGCGATATAATTATTATGTGATGTGTACCGTAGCATTAAATAAAAAAATAATTGTAGGCGACGTAATCCCCTTGCATTCAATGCAAGCTGAAATGAATATCCTTTTGTATCTGCTCGTTACGTATTATCCTTTTTGGAACACATTGGTGTAGTTTAAAATAAATAAACACACACACTCTAACAGACACGAAAGCTTTGGTTGTAGTGTAACAATATGATGGCCAGACAAGGTTATACATATCTGTTCTGGAAGACATTGTTCAGCTTCTAGCATGAGAAGCTATGCATAACACAAATAAACATTGAAAACAAGTACTAAACATTTTACAACAATAACAGTAACAGTTATAGCAAAAAGCTATTTTCACGAAAATTTCGAATACTTATAGAATATGTTCACAGGAACTTTGGGTAAGTAATACACAGTCTCGGACTTCTAAATCGAACGACCATGCATTTCTATGGGTAGGTACTTAGAGTATTTAATAATATGGAAAGGGTCGTTTCTCCTAAAACATCAAAATTATGTCTAGTCAAAGAAAAATAAAAAAAGCAGTTTTAAGTGTGATTAGATGGCCTACCACAATCTCTTATAGCAGTACTATTTTAATATTACTTTGTAATTTTTACTCTAGGCGCTGGGACGAGCGTGGAAAATCTAACAGTGTGCAAAGCAAAGTAATGTTAAAATAGTTCAAAATTCATAACCATTCAAAAATCATATTATAATTGCGGCGATATCTAGAGCGTATCCATGATCGCATGTCACCTTGTTGCTCCAGCTTATCAGTTAGTAACGTGGGATGGGATGCTGACTATGTTCGGGATATCACCCGATTGATGGCAGAAGTCCCGTACGACACGAGGCTTAAAGATAACTGGTAAATTATATGTGTATTCATCCATTGGGGTATACATTCGTGATGTTACAAATCACGTCATTTATACACTATGCATAACATTTTCTAGGAAAACTACCCGTTTTAGTATAACCCGCCTTTTGACAGTCAGGTAAAAATGCGGGTGGCTCGATTTAGTAGACCGGGAGCGTATTATTTGCTTTAAACTTGAGTCGACAACATATCAAATTGGAGTTGACATAACAACAGATACATAATTTGTAACAAGGCTGTAGCTGCAACATTACCACTAGGTACATAGTTAGGCCAACCGCGTCAAGTGAAAAGAGAGATAGAATAATTATAAAAGTTAAATAAAATATAAAGGTGCTTAGCAATGCGCTATTAACTTGTGTCTATACATAATAGAAAAGACATATAATAAAAGCAAAACCCAATGTGACCCTCTGCATTACCTAATTATTGCTATAAGAAGATATAAAAGCATGTAAAGCTAACATTGAATATGACAGTAATACATGATTTTGTAATAAGACCTTTACATATTTACAATTTAACAATATTTAGACTGTTGTAACAATTTATACTATTGCTGTATTTAGGCACTTTTAAGTATGGTTGCAATACATAATTATTGCAAAAAGGCATTGTTTCAGGTAAATATAATAATGTAAAATAGCTGCCAAGCTTTATGACTTACATTGTGATGGTAACATTCAATAATAATCAAGGTAAAACAATGCTACCTGGTATACAGTCCCTACTGATAAAAACTCCAACTCTACTGATATAAAAGTAAATAATTTGGCTTATAGATTTGGCAAAAACCGGTGTCAAACTTCTTAAAGTATGTCTAAATATGGTCACATAATAACATGATATTCTTTGGTATACACATTGTTGTTCCGAATTAGAAATATATCATTTTCATCAACAAAAAACTATAACATTCTCACAAAACAATCTTAAAGAATATTGGTTCACAGAAATTGCAAAGAAATTGAGCTTTTGGAAAATTTTACTTATGATATGACATAACTACTGAGATCCACAATCAACTGTAGATTACTTAACTTTTTTTTTAAATTGATTTCACGCACATTAGGGATCCATAACAGGATATTATTGACAGCACTCTCCAACATACTCTAGTCATATTTTGGTCAATATGTAATTAAATTCAACGAAATTTTATAGTTAGGATCAGGGCACTAATAATTATGTTTGTGATTTGCCAGATAACCTTAAAATTACTTACACTTCAAAATGTTACGTAACTAATAAAACTTTAATGGGAAAATACTAGCTTTTGAGTTACTATGTACCATTTCGATTCGATTACTTATTGATTAAAATATGACTAGAGTACATTTGTATGGAACATGCAGCACCACACTGTTAATAAGATCCTTTTCAAAAACACAAGCAGCACTCAAACCATGTGCTGATCGTTCTTATGGCCAATGATCTGATAGACAAGAGCCTCAATTAACATTTCGAGTGGCTCCCTTTAATCTGTTTGGTTAAGGGCTGTATGCAGAATGTGGTACTTTGGGGCACAGTCATACCACAATACCATTTCAAAACTAGTACCAAAAGATACCAAATTCAGTTAAATGAATGAAACCGCTGCATCCTGTTTGTAGTAAGAGCAATGCGGTATCACGAGGTACAGTTTAAATAAAAATTTAGTAAACTACAGATGATTGTGACTTACGCTACCGCCAACTTTTACGTTTCCTCGTCGTTTTATAATACACTGCTAGCTCAGAGGGAGTTAGTGATGTTCTGGAACAGTCTCTTGCCCCACCATGTCTCCAGATCAAATGGCTTAAAGTCCCGCAGTACTGCGCTGGGGGCTTCATCCTGGTAGTACAGATTAGGTAGAGGGGTGGGTGATGAGCTCTCGGATTCTGGAAATACATTTTTACAGTTTTAGTTATTGTGGAAGGATATGGGATAAAGGAGACCCTTGCCTTAGGATTAGGACAATCCAGGTTGATAAGAAAATGTATATATATTGTGGATGTACTGGTAACATACACATTGGGGAGAAAAGGCGTAAAGTTATATAAATTATATTAGTCGCCATGAGTCGTGAGCAGAAAAGTCAACTTAATTTTTTCGGTTTTTGGGTTCCTTTCGGAAATTTTTGGGGCGCCGACGCTGCACGCGATCGGTCTGGCAGACGGAACAATCGCGTGCAGCGTCGGCGGCCCAAAATACCCAGAAAGCGATCCCAAATCCCAAAAAATTAATTTGACATTTATGCTCAGACTTGTAGTGACTACTATACCTGGTTTGCTAATTATGAAAATGGAAATGATTTTTGGGTGTCACAATTTCATAGCTAAACTACTGAATCCTTTCCTTAGTATCAACAAAAAGTATATTTGTGTAGCCTGGTGATGCTACAAAACCTTGGATTCTTGTCTTTATGTTTAGACATCAATTGAAGAGGCCGTTAAAGAGTACATCAAACTGTATGCACTATGAATGACCTTAATTGATACAAACAGCAACATGCATTCATACAAGTACTCTACCTTAACTCAATGTTCATGCCAATAGATATTACAAAACAGTGCCATTAGTGTTAAGGTTTAAAATTGAATAAAATCATAATTAAACTTGAAGGTGACTTTAAATTTAAGAAAAAGCTTTGTTAGCTAGTTCAAAAGGTATTTATGATTAATAGCAGACTACAATCGCAGTTATTTTACACATGGAACCATAGACATGGCATAGATAATAACTGAGCTATTAATTTTTTTTGGATAAACCTACAGGAATTGTATTGACAGAATGAAGAATTGTTGATGTTATTTAAATTGAGTAATATAGATAAATTACTTCTGTTTATCAATTTGGATATCACAGAGCTGTCATGACCTTCTTTACAATAGACCAATTGAGAGCAATATGTGTAGGTACTTACCATTTGTGCTTGTTGGTGTGGACGGTTCACTCTCACCATATGCTGATTGTGCCCAAGCTAAAATCAATTATTTTTAAAGCCATTACTTAGTAAATAACTCAGTTCGTAACTATTTACAAAAGTTTTGATGTGAAACTGTTACAACTTACTTTCACTGATAAACCTGATGATTTCTTCATGTTGCGGTGTAATCACATGGTGTTGTATTCTTTGGTGAACTGTCTTTTTGCCATTAGAATGAAATATAGGCTTGGGCATACTGAAATATGAGCAAACAAATAAATTTTATAAGATTCTAACTATAATCCTATTTATTCTGATAAAGACGAATTATGCCTTTTCTATTATAAATATTTGTTGACGAGTAAGATAGCAAAATTTCTTCAAAATTTAGTGTAATAAGTACACATCTGTGGCCGCAGAGGTTATGTAAAAAAACAGTGACGAAATATTGAATACCGCTATGCAATGTACACATTGCTAACTTACTTGATGATTTCCCCATTATCAGATTCTGAAGACTTTCTATTATGATCTTTACGGCTGTCCAATCTTTCTAAGTTCTGTGAGAGACCTGTAATCGAAAAGGAAACGATATTTTTGATCTCACATGACCACTGACAAGTTTGAACTTTATTTTCATAACAAATTAGTTAAAACCATAATAACTACCTCGTCGTGTTTTAGCTACAATTTTGCTGGGTCCCTTAGAAACAGTATACATTTTAAAATTTCACTCAGAAATTAAAAAAATAAACCTAAAAATCACACACGAAATAGAAGAGCACAAAATAAGAGACAAAACCACAGAGCATTACTATGACAAAACTTTGAACAGTGAACAGCAGAGTTGCCAACTGCCTACTTGCCACTTGCCATATAATTTTTAGACATCTTTAATTTTTTTTCTTTTTTTATTTTCTTAAGTAAATTATTATTTTCGTATAATTCTATATTATTTTTATAAATTTTATGATATATTATTGGAAAGTATATTTAAACAGAATTGCTTTAATTATGGAATTGGTTCTTGTCATGTTGGAAAAAGCTGCAATATCGTGTTTAGCAACACTGGAAGATCTGTCCTTGTGACATTTTAGTTTTAGAATAGGGACACAAGATGGCAGTAATCCAAATTTCATACATCTTATCATCACGGATGTTTTCCCGAAGGGTTAAGGCAGACTAACAGCTTAGAAGAGGTATATTACAGCAGTTAGGTGTGCACGCCACATCCCAATAAGGCCAATTTATAAAGGGCGAATCAAGTTCTATTTACCGAGGGTTTCTTGTTACTTCATGCAATGTGCAAAAATTACTGTAAGTAACCTACAGCATTTTTAAGAATTATGGATCTTTTATGCTATGTTTTATCTGTGTGTGCTGTGAATTATAACTCAATGCAAACTACCTTAACCAAACTGTAAATAGGTAGGCAAGAACGCTAGTTGGTGTCGTCCGTAGTGCTACAGACAGAGCTCAAACTTACGCCCTTCCGTTTGCTCATCCGATGTTTTATAGCCACTGGCCCACTGGGCTAGGTATTGCCCAGTGGATATACAATAATCTATACCTAGTATAGGTACTAGGTTACTAAGCTATCTACACCCGACAAATGGTC